>JALHLI010000001.1:7900813-10300813 GCA_023349425.1 Anthopleura sola
TTTGAAATATAACAAAAAGCATTAATCCCTAATTCGACCCTTACTGAGAAGTGTTTACATGCGAAGTCAAAAAGCATTGTCATTTCATTTGGAGCAGACACTTACACATGCATGCTTTCCATGTACTTGTCAGACTTGTGGTCTTAGCTTCCGCATTACATGGTTATAAAGGTTACTTATATGTATTGACAAGGGACACAAGTGAAAAACGGCACTGCGCATGCTCGGAAGTTCATCGTGTTTACAAAGAAAACCATTGGAGATTTACCGGCGTTTAGTAAATCTCTAAAGTTAAGGCTGTTTGTGGAAAGTTGGTGCTTATTTTTTCCTGACACGTTACTTTAGTTGTTTTCTTTCCCTGGTCAAATAATACAAGAGAAATTCGCATATTATAAGACATGTAAATCTCCAATGGTTTTCTTCGTAAACTCGACTCGTCTATGAATTTTCTGCCGAACTTCCGAACATGCGCAGTGCGCTTTCACCGCGTGTCTTGACGAGGTGGTTACTATTTATACATCAAGGCCTGGGGTCTGATTTTTTTAATCATAGTTAAGTATATTTGAGATAATATCAGAGTGCAGCGAAAAAGCAATATAAACAAAAGCAATATAATTGTGTGTCTAAACATAATAGATATAAGCACTCTGGTAACTGTAGAGCACGCAAACACCAAGAAAAACACTTGCCTACTGCACGCTTTGTGTTCCTAAGCTTACTTCTGACATGTTCCCATGTGATTATATCACAGTAAAATGCCTCAGCACGCGCGCGTTTTATATTGCTTCAAACAACCGCCGCCCGGTTGGCTCAGTTGGTTGAGCATCGGACTATCATGCAGGAGGTCATGGGTTCAAGCCCTGGCCAGACCTACACTCAGGGTCTTAAAATAACTGAGGAGAAAGTACTACCTTTGTAAATAACATCTGCGAATAGTTAGACCTTCGTGTGGCTCGGATGATCACATTAATGGCGATCCCTTCCCTTTCAAAGATCTTTGGGACATATGGGGTTATTTATAGATCAATTTTATCATTAAGCCACTATCTAATACCGAATACTAGTAATCACTATCACAACGATAAACATTAAAAGTTAATTGAGGAACCGTTAATAGCGATGCGCAGAGGACAAATAATCATAATACAGACAACTAGCAACATATAGTGCATGGATAATGCTTTGATATAGACAACCTGTGCTGTGACCGTGCCGTGTTCGAATCTCACGCACTGCGAGTGGCTGACCGGCAGTTTTCTATCACCATTGTGCTTACCGAGGAAAAAGAAGAAGAGGAGAAAAGAAAAGAAAAGAAAAGAAAAAGGAAGATAAGAGAATAGTAGAAAGGCGAAGAGGAGAGGAGACGAAAGAAGAGAAGAGAAGATATGAGAAGATAGAGGAAGGGAAGGAAAAAATAAGACAAAAAGGATGCAGAACAATTTCCGAGATATGAATCAAAATATGGCCCTCTTAAAAAGAAATTATTTTCTACGTCCTAAGATGATTACGTCGTCATGACTTTTCTTCATGCAGACATTGGGGCGCGAAGAGAGCAAGATATCGAACATATGCAATCGAAGTCTAGTTAAGCCTTAGCTGCAGTTTTGCTTACAGTTACCCCCTCCCTCCCTCCCCCTCCCTCCCTCCCTCTCCCGTCAAATTAGAGCAGTTTTCATGCATATGTAACCTCAGCAACTTCCAGACATCGTAATGTTTGGCTTCAACCAAACAAAAGATTACGAACTCGAAGCGTGGGAATTTGAGGGACGACAGCCAAACAGGAAAAAATTTACTGCGTCTGGAGTTGCATGAGTCATCTAAAATAAACATGACAGGTGGTCTAAACTAATAATATACACACCTGAATATATGGGCGTTTCTCCAACAAATTTGTATTAAAATGACAAGTCTGGCTTACCTCTACCCCCTAGGTAGCTCCGCGTCCCATTATATGCGGGGGCCCCTTTCAACAGGCCAAGTTCATTCATCAAATATCTGGATATGAATCACAAACTTCCATTAGAAAGAGGAAACAGATCATAACAAACTGATAGCAAACGTCAAAAAGTACTTTGACAGATCGTATAGTGGCGATCAAGACCTGATAACGGAGGAAATAGATGGCAATAAAGGAGAATTTGTTGTTCTCTAAGCTTTATTTCCCGTTAGAAAGATTAGTTTATTACGACGTTTTGGCCGAAAACTCAGACAGTATTTGTTCGATTGTGCGCTACCATCAAATATCCATTACCGACATCGGTCACATCAAAGCAGGTGTTCCTATTTGGAATACTTTCAGCCGCATTATCGCTTGTCAAAGCCGATAGAGCTCTTTTTTTCAGGGCAGTAGCAGGCCTTGAAAAAAACTGGGGGGGGGGGGGAGGGGGGTCATAGTCATAGTCACTTTGCAAGACGTGATCATAAAAAATGAATAGAGCCCTTTCACGTGACGTCAAAGCAGCTCAATTTGGTGGACAAAACAAAAGAATTGTAATCTCCTGCAATTGGAAACCTATTGTTTTGTCCTCCAAGTTAAGTTGCATTCCGACGTGCTGCAACCTGGAGGCGGGTGTATATTTATTTCCATTCTTGTTTTACTTTTCCGGGGAAAACTGGAGGGGTACGCCCCCCCCCCCGGGGTTGTTCTTATCGTTGAGCATTCACCCGGTTGGGCCCAGAAATTTGAAACGCCTCGAGGACAGAACAGAAACTTATTTTAAGGTGACAATCAGCAAAGTATATTTGAACATGTTTTTCGACAAAAAAAATACGGAAGCGATAGTTTCCCCAAGTAAAACTTGCGGCATGATGCGAACCTTTGGTTGAAAGTTCAAGTCTTCTATTCCGCAGGATTTAGCTTGGGTTTTGTTTGTTGTTGTTGTTGTTGTTGTTGTTGTTGTTGTTTTGTTGTTGTTGTTGTTGTTGTTGTTGTTGTTGTCGTCGTCGTCATTGTATTGTTTTTAGAAGCAGTATTTTTAATTCGACTGAACTCTTTACCCCCCCCCCCCCCCCGGACCCAACCCCCACCCACCCACTTCTAATTTTACTATCCACTACTTTATGGTTGGTTTTCGAGATTTAACCTCGGAGGGATCCCGGAAGATTTTGGCGGAACTAAAGAAATTCTCGGGCACTTAAGCTACGCGCGACCTGAATCGCCTTTTCTTCGCGCCAAAACAACAATCATCGGAAGCTACTCGGAATGCAGTCGCGACCGGAAGAGACTAACAATCAAAATAAAGCAAATACATATAAAGGACCTCCAGCATATGATATCAGTGCGCTGAAAAATGAGTCTTGTGGTGGACTTACGAAATCAGGACTTTCGATCACAATATTCGTGCTATTATGGACAGAAAAAAAGAAAGAAAGAAAAAACAGAACAAGAAAAAATGAAAGAGAAACAAAGATCAGAAAGAAGGAAGGAAGGGAAGAGGAAGACATAAAGAATAGAGGAAAGGGAGGGGAAAAAAAGGAACAAAAAGATAGAAAGAAAGAAAAGTCAGAGTAAACCGGAAGTGAGCTGGTTCGCCCCATGCTCCACTTAGACATACCAGGAACGCCTGTCTATAACAGCCGTCACACTCCCCTTCCCCCACATTTTTGATGATGTTTTGCTGATAGAATCTTACGTTTGGTCTGTCGTAAATCAATCGTCGTGTATTTCTGTTCAAATATTTAACAGAGACAAAAGGGATAGTCCTGGAACTTCGAACATGTCTCCAGAGCAGACTTGAATCCGTTGTTTGCAAATGCATTAGAATTTCTCGATTCGTAAGGTTCAAATATTCAAATGGCTACGGCTTCTAATCATTACTCGCGAGTTATCAGCGAAGAGTTGTTGTGTCCTGTCTGTCTAGAGGAATTCAAGGATCCTAAGTTTTTAGCCTGTGCTCATAATATCTGCAAGGAGTGCCTTGAACAGATGGTAGAGACAAGTGGCAGTGAAGTCAATTGTCCAGTGTGTCGGAGAAGTATTGAGATCCCTGAAGGAGGCGTGACTTGTATTCCTACTAACCAAGTCTTAGTTCGACTCATCGAGGCTACACCCGGACGAAAAGAAAAGGTTGAAATCCAACTGGCTCTTGAGAAGGCGAAACCAGTTGTAAGAATTATAACGAAAAAGATTTCCTTTTTTGATAAGATATTGACAGACATGTCCATCAACGTTGGTGCAGTCGAGAAAGAGATTCGTGAAAAAGCTGACCAGCTAGTTGAAGCTATCAGAAAACAAGAAACAAGTTTTTGTTCAGAAATCGAGGAATATTATGGCAGGAAACAAGACATGATACATAAACAGAAGAGTAATCTGTTCAAGATACATTCCAATGCATTGAATAGTGTCAATCTTGCGGAAGCGATTCTCAAGCAGGATGATGCTTCCGAAATAAGTGAGATTACGACTGCTCTTGTACAACAATTGGATGAAGTTAGTCTGCTGAATCTAGAGGAAAGAGGAGATACATCCACATATGATGAAAGGCTTGAATTTTCCATGAATACAGAAGCCACTTGTGACAGGATTCTTGAAGATAAGAAATTTGGTAAAATTAGTAGAAAATTCCTCAAAGTCCAACCAAAACCTACCTCAAGTTCAATGGTGTCAAGTATAGACTGGTCCAGATTAGGTCAAGTGGTACACAGACTTGGCCACAAGGGGAGCAAAAAGGGCTTCTTTAAGGGTCCAGCTGGAGTGTCGTCAAATGAATTTGGAGAAATTGCAATCAGTGACTTTTTTAACAATCGTGTACAAGTCTTTGACTCAAGATTGAAGTTCCTGTTTGAGTTTGGGAAGAAGGGTATTGAGAATGGTCAATTCCAGAGTCCAACTGGAGTTGCTTACACATCCTACAATAACATAGTTGTGTTTGACAGCAAGAATAGCAGAGTTCAAATATTCAACAGAAGTGGTGAATTTGTGAGTAAGTTCGGCCAACAAGGAAGTAGTGTTGGTGATTTTGGTCAAAGTGGGACACTCACGGTCGATAGATCAGGTGATATTATTGTAACAGATTCCGATAACAATAGAGTACAGGTGTTTTCTAACAATGGAGTATTCAAGATACAATTTGGTGGTCAAGGTACTGAAGGATTTGATAACCCTTTGGACACAGTTGCTATTGATGATGACTATTTCATAACAGACAGTGGCAATCATTGCATTAAAGTGTTTAACTCTGAGGGTCAATATGTCAGGCAGTTTGGTCGGCAAGGAGCTGGTGCAGGTGGATTTCAGTGTCCAAGGGGATTAGCTGTAGATTATATTAATGAACTTGTCCTTGTCTGCGACAGTGAGAACCACAGTGTTCATATATTCGAGCCTGATGGAATTTGTCTGGGCAAGTTTCCTACTAAAAAGATTCCAGTTGCACTAGCAATATTCCAGAGACATTACCTTCTTGTTTGTTCATACCACAGTAACTGTGTTCAACTGATTTCCTACACTTGAGTTATTTTTTACACAGATTTTAAAAACACAAGAAGCACATTATTTTAGAGGCAATAAATTAATATCCATGTACAACAACATACCTTATTATAGGAAATTAACGATCCATGAAATTAAAGTATTGGAAATTAGCGGGAATTGAATTAACGCAAGTTTAAATATACGTCCATATGAAGAAAATTAACGTGAAAGACAAGGCAAAATTGCCATTTGAAATGAAATGAGCACGATGGAGACAAATATAACTCATCTGAAAGTGAAAATGAAGAGCTTTGATTGATTGATTGATTTTATTTTATATTACATATTTTTTACATCTTTTAACAATTTTACATTATAATAATAGTACATTGAAGAAGAAAAATAAAATATTATACTAATTTCTATCTATATTGCATAGTACTAAGTGAAAAGGATAACTTATAATAGAAATTAGTATTTTTGTTTGAGTCTGGAGGTCAAATTAACAATGTTTTCTAGTTGACCTCCAGCCTTTTTATATTAACAATTTTTGAGGAAATTTTTTGACAAGTTTGTAGAATAGAAAACGAAAAGATAATTTCTGACAAATACTGAAACATTGTTGTTATCAGTTAAGTTACTGGCTGTAAATTTCAGTCCTAAATTTTTTTCAAAAGTAGATAACAGATGAAATTGCTAGAAATTCATGTCGTGAAAATTAACTCTGAAATTATCATTAAAAGAAATTAACAGGACTTAAATTAATGCAATTTCTTGAAATTCGTGTTAATTTCATGAAGCGTTAATTTCCTATAATAAGGTAAATTGTGAAGATATTAAATGAATAATATCTTTGTATATTTTTAAATCCACATTTGCTATGTTTTATTCAAGAAAATGCATGCATGCTGTGTGCAATGTGGTGGTCGGCAGAACACAAGAAAAGTGTAATGAGAGGCATGATGCATAGTGAAGTGCTTCTCAACAATTCTCACATGTTCTGCCAATCCCCAAGTGCTTTATGACTGTATTAACAACACAGGAAGTAAGTTTTATTATTCCTTTCATAAAATAAGAATTACAATAATTATTATTTTGGACATTAATGATGACACAGAAAGTGTGTGTGTTGCCGTATGCTCTCATAAAGAACTAGGCTCATTCAAAACCCTGACGGCTGGAAATCTGAGCCTACACGTAATAAAGAACCTGCACATGAACAATTGGAAAGCAAGATTTATAACAGCTACATAACAGTGGAGTTGTATCTTTGCTTAGTCTCATTTTTACATCTTTATAGTATTATTTTATTTTATTCTATTACTTATTTGTTATTATTCAATTATATGTTATTATTCATCGCTCTATCGTAAAGTTAGATTTTATTATTTTAAATATTTTATATTTCTTATTGTTGTAATGCGCATTTGATCATATTCATATGTTAAAATTGCGCAATATAAGTAATAAATATTATTATTATAGATGAAACAAATCATGTTCAGACCAAAGTGGTTTGTGAGTCTAAATACAGTCAAACGGCTCAAGTGCATACACCCCTAGAATTCATTGATGATATCATTATTCGAATATTGAGTTCATTATTCACTCTGACTCCAAACTTGAAAATAAATTATCTACATGAGTTTTGTTTGGATTCTTCAACAACTGCCATGCCAAGGTAGAAAAACTCTCCCAGAAAGGCCATCACTTATCATTTTAGTTGTGAAATGAATGTGAAGTTTGGATTTTGAATGTTTTAATAAAAACTCGATATTCAATTAATTGAAATCATTAATAGAGGGGTGTACGCTTGAGCCATTTTGACTGTAAACATTTTTATGTCATATAGGCCTCTACCTTGGGCATGTTTCCCATTTTAGACGTGATTATTTCTGTTGTATTTACTCTTCAATCATTTCCATATAATTATTTGAATATTTTTGTATTTTATCCTATATATTTTTAAGTGCCAGTGCATTTTAATTTTTTTTTTTTAATGAAAATATAACCAGTTTTACAATTATAAAAGTGCCAGTGCATTTGTTATTGTTAAAAGTATTAAAAAACTCATGAATATTTAATGAGGAAAACACAATAGAAATCATTGTCCGTGGAGGAGGTTTTATATCTGATAAAACATCCTCTTCATTTGCATAAACTTTAACTCGGATTTTCTCTGGTAAACTTGGTTCATTCGTCAAAAATTCAGTAGAAAATGCGAAGATACACCTCAAGGTTTTTTAAGCTGTTCAATAAACTCGCAGATCGTGTTTTATCGGGCTTAAAACCACTTGGCTTTGCCTCGTGTTATAAATTCTGATAAAACACATAATATATTATTTTACATAATTATACAGCCTTTTAAAAAAATTATGGCTGTTTCAAGTATATATACAAGTATATCAAAAGTGCATCAGAATTTATGGGATATCATTCCTGATATTTTTTTCAGAAAGCCCTAGTGATAGGCAACCCGAAAAATATCAGCGATGATATCCCATAATTTCTGATATACTTGAAACGGCCATAATTCTTGCAAAAGGCTGTACATATTCAAGCATGCTTCCATTCTATTTTTATTATTATATTTTGCTATTAATTATGCATGACGGCTGTGTAAAAGCCATTATTTAAGTAGATTTTACAATAATTATTTTTTGTGAAAGCCACAAATTTTTGCCCGCAACCTGCAAAATAGCCTGACCCGAATAATACCCATTGAGTTGCAAATATTGTACAACCACAGTAATTGTTACACAGAATCTGATGATGTAATTGAAAGATAACCTCATTTGAAGTAAATAAAAATTGTGTTACATAAAAATTATTTAAAAATCTGTATTTACTAAATGAAAATGAACATTTAATTTGAAACTTATACATGGTTGACAAATGCAGGCTGCCTGGATTAAGGACGCAAAAATTAGGCTAATCAGTCATTCAGATCTGTCGAAAGCTGGATTTTCCCTTAGGAACATAAAAACAATTTGTAATCAGGATGTAAACATCAAGATGAAGCTTGAGGTGGATAAAAAACACATAGATTACGTATCACGGATGACTGACTAGCTTTGTTTTTGCCTCCTCGATCCAGGCTGTCCATCTATGTCCGTTCTGATATCTTCAGAACTTGTATATATATATATATATAATATTAACAATATATTTACATACTGTACAGAAATGTTTAAAAGTGGTGTTACATTAGGAAATGTTCCTTGCACGTTGTTGTTACTTTTGCGATTACGACAATTGCAGCAACAATCAAGATATTGCCTAGCATAAAAACCCTCCTTCAGCTTGTCGCGCAATGATGTGTTGACAGCCAATATTGTATCAGGTATAAATTATATATCTTCTCAGTCAACTACATTGAAATGTGTGACACAAGTTGCATGAAACATAGAATATACCTTGTTGTGCAACTTCAACTAACTTTTTTGAACCACAAAATTGCGAGACAAGTTGCAAGAAACACTGCCTATTCTAACACGACCTTAATGTATCATCATCAAAAATGCTTGCAGTTTATCTTACATAACATACAAATAATATAGAATTATAATATATTATTTGTCACTAGCTGAAGCAAATCAGAAAGAATCATAGTCCCTGATAAGAATCAAACCCATAGCTTTCAGATCCTGGTTGGATGCTCTAACCATTGAGCTACAGGAAAGACTCATGATGAGTGGTCATATATGATAATGCCCTGCGTGTCACAAGGCACAATAGACCCAGAACCAGTTCAGAATCCTTCTAGTATAATATATTTGATGAAGTTAGAATTCCAGATTCAGTTCATCATATATCATACGAATTTTACCATCTATCATACAAATAATGTGTGAAATATTTTAAAACTTTGCAATAATTATGAGTAATAAAATGACAATTTTTGTTATTTTCCATTTTGTAAAATACTGCCATGTTCCTTGATAACAACCCCATTTACTCAGGGTTGATCTCATTTCAGTAAAAATTATTCACAAATACCTGACAGTGGTAAAGTAATAAAATGTATAATTTCAACAACAAATGAATTTAAATGCTTTGAAATTCCATGGACCTTTACAGGAATAGTCACATGATTAATCCAGGCAAAATCACGGCTTTATGAAGCTGAAGTCAGGGAGCACTGCAGTATTTTAAAAAGTATCTATTCTTGTTATATTTCTGTGAACTCTATAATTTTCAGATATCTGTTTTTTTTGTTTCAATGAATCAAAGAATTATAAATGCAGTTTCAGACATCCAAAGCTTGAGAAAGTGGTCATATTTGGAGTTTTCTATTCTATATACAGAAAGAATAAAAACTTTCCTCTAACACCATATTTTTATACATATATACAAAGTTTTGTACATGTGTTTTTCAATGGATAACATGGTTTTCTGTCTAGCTTATCGAAAACATGAAATCTGGAGATTTGATAAACATTCATGCTTGACAAAATCTTTCTTGGATTGTGGTTGATGGCTCTAAAGCCTACACTCTGCAAGACACATCCCAAAACGTACTGTTCTCATAGGATTCATTTGCTTCCATTTCCCAGCTCTGATATCAAAGGATTCTACAGAATTTAAGTTCTTGACACCATCAAATCCACCAGCAATGTACAAGCAGTTATTGAGGGAGCATGCCCCTGCACTACTGTGAGGGGATTTCATTGGAGGGAAGGGGTACCACTGCCCTTCTCTTGGATCGAACCTGTCTAATGATGTCAGCCATGAGCTGTTATAGCCTCCGACTGCATATAATGAACCTAGAAAGCGAAGAACAGAGATAACTGTCAGTTAAATATTGGTAGAATAATAATAATAAAAAGGATATATCATGATTGAGAAGATTTTAAACACTTAAGTAATGGTCCTAGTAAGAACTAGGCAGGCAAACGGCAATGGAATGCAGAAAGGTGCTAATTGTGTATTGTCTAATCTGTCCATCTCATTGGTTAAAACATGAAAATCTGCCATAATTTCAAAACTAAGCGGATTTTTTAATATTTTATTTGATATCTGATTCCCTTTTCATCTAAGATTTCCTGAGCCTTTATAAACGAATTATAAACGTCTTTTGGCTATTGTTTTGAGCGCTTATGATTGGACGAAATTTTTTAGTACAAAAGAAACTTTGTTCAAAAACAGAGTTTTTCCACATTTTATTCTTAAAATGTGTTACCTATAGGCTGATATACTTTCAGTCTGAAAACTAAGACATTCTTATGTGGGGAAGTTGCTATTGCCACAGAACAATAGAGAGTTGCCTACTTCTTACGCGCATTGTTACTTAAATCTATAATTTAGCTAGACCAATATAAATAATGAGATCAAATATATCTTCAGTCATAATAGACAAAGTGGGTAATTTGTGGCAAATAACAGACAAAAGATGACAAATAGAGCATTAAAAATAATTACGATAATCAAAAATATGAATATATGTATTTAGTATAAATACAAAGGTGATTATACAAAATCGCGTGCTCTGATTGGTTTTCTATCTCGGATTATCAGCCGATAATCACCTTTTCGGACAAAATGGCTGTCAGCGTGACCGTCGCGCTTTTAAAAAATAAAATATTTTCACTTTCAATATTGTTTGTTCTTTCTTTTTTGAAATAATCACCTTTTTATTTATACTAAAACAATTATTCACCTCAGGCTCAGTGATTATCGATGAATATTTACCTCGCAGCTCGAAGACTTGCCGCTCGGTAAATATTCATCGATATTCACTTCGCCTTCGGCGAATAACTGCTAAATATTTAGTAATTAATCATCAATAAGGATAGGGAAAGAAGTGGGCCACCCTTTTACATACATATATACATGTTTATTTGCCATAGGTCAAATTATAGTGCAAATTGAAATAATAAATTACACTCAGTTTTCAATCTAGAATACTCCCTCTTGTTACCTCCCTTCTCCCATAAACTTATCTATGGCCAGTCCCTTACAAACATTCCACTCTTTAAATGAAAAAAACATACCTCCTTCGGCGACAAGTCCAAAGTGTGCTCTTGGCTGTAACAATGGTGTCATGGGAATCCACATATCATTAGAAGGAACATAGCACTCAGCAATACCCATGAAGCCATCACTTTCCCCCAATGAACCACCATAACCACCCACAGCATAAACATACCCATTGAGCTCAGCCACACCCAGATAACTACGGCGCTGTTTCATTGGCTTGATGACTGTCCATTTATCCAAAAGAGGATCATACGACTCAACACTTGATAGATATCCATGTTGGCCACACCCTCCTGCCACAAGGAGCTGTCCATCAACAACAGCAGACCCAGCACCCAGCCGACCTTGGTTCAATGAGGACAGCTGTTGCCACTTGTTTTCTGGCCATTCATACCTCTCTACAACATCAAGGGCTTTCCAAGAATAGCTTCCACCAATAACGTACACATGATGGCCTGTGGTACACGACGTTGCGTTATTTCTACTTTGCTCCAGGGCTGGTAATGAAAGAGGTTCTGAATCCCTGACAGATACTTCCCAATCCCATGTATTGCCTTCCAAGTCATAACATTCTGTAGAGTCTAGTGTTACCCCTACTGACTCGCCCCCAATTGCAAACAACACCTCCATGGCTTTGCCATAAATCCTATTTAAAAACATTGGAAATTCATATGCACTTGATACGTTCTTAGAAGCAAGCGTGTCTAATGCCTCTAATATCAAATCAAGGCATTCGCAGTCAGTGGATATAATGGAGTCAGTCACTAACGTCTCCAACCGGCTGATATGGATTTTTACCAAGTGTATACGCTTTAGAAGTGAACGTGCATACCTCGCTCGATTCAAGCTGTCCCAATGAAGCCATTTTATGACGCCGTCAAGAAGCTCACATTCACCAGAGATATTGAGATAATCTGAATCAATTAAAATGCTTAGCGACTCGAATGGTTGAAGTAGGAATTCTTCACACAGAAGAACCTGAGAAAAGTTTTCTGTTACATACAAATTTGCAGCTTCGAAGAGCTCACTACAAGAAAGGGTATCGGCGATGGCGCGAATTCCCAGGCAATTTGGAACTGTTGTTTCTTGTTGGAGAAAATCACAGCAGTATTGTTTAACGTGGTTGACTGCTAGAAGACATGAAGCATAAAGCAAATACTGTACATTTTCTTCATCAATGACAATCTTCCCGCAGTAAAAGAAATTAATAATTTGTTCCACGGCTTTGCCATTCAAATCAGACAAGAAGATTTCCTTCTGAAGGCTTTCGGCCATTTTTCCAGAAAACATAGCTCGAAAATAAGGACTTGAAGCCGCTAGAACCAATCTATGGGCGGGAATGTGGACACCATCAACACATAAAACTACATCACACAGTTCTTGATTTGAACGAAAGCACTGGAATTGTTCGAAAGCTAACGTACTGAAGTCTTGTAAAAACGAAACTTGTCCCTCTGCAGTCGTTGTTGACTCCATTGTGGATAGGAGAACTTTTATGGCTTGATCAGACAACAATCGCGAAGGGAATTTTAAGTCCAAACAAACGAGTTGTAAAACGAATACGGCTTTGTTTATAAACAGTGAGACATGTGCATTCGTGACGAACGTGTTTGTTGATACCGGTCAAGCTAGTATTTTGAAGTAGGAAAACCAGTTGAATTTATTTGTACGCAATTTGTACAAAAATAGAATTCAACTGTAACTCATGGAGTACAAACATAAATGATAATAAATACGTTATGTTATTGTTATTGAAAGAAAAATTTACATAGAAAATAAAAGCTCGAGGATATTGGACTTTGCACTGAGTAGCGTGACTGGACAGTCAAGATTCAAAAACAGCGGGAAACTTGAGGATTTAGTCATGCAACAAACTTCTTACCTTCGAAGTTAGACTTGTCGTCGTTCCTGACAAGATTTATTGCTGTTGAGACGTAAATAATTAACGCCATATGAAGGGCTAAAGAAAAACTTTCCATTTTATCTTCATTTGATTAAATTATCGCGAGCCGGAGGGGCCTGAGGGGTCTTGGGATAAAATTTGTATTGCAGAACTGACCAATCACAGCACGTTTTAATCGATAACTTGTTGAACAGGTTTGATCAAAAAGTACCCTTAGGGGTTCTTTAAGGGGTGGGGAGAATGTTATAGTCCCCATTAGTAGATACTTATTCCATTGTTTTCGAGACTAGACATCGACTCGACATCGACTCAGTTATTCTATGGATGATAAATTTATCATTCTAAAAGAAAAGGTCAACGGGCGTTCTTCAAAATGACCATTCTTTATTTTAGTTATTCTAGCCATAGAAGTTTGAAGGGCTACGATAACTCCAGTCAGAAAAGGTCAACGGGCGTTCTTCAAAATGACCACCCTTTATTTAATTTAAGAAAGCAATCATGGCTTCGAGATTGTTTCCATGCCAACACCAAAAAGTAAAAAAAAAACTTTTACAGCTAACTATATCATTCGTGGTAATTATCAGAAAGTTAAGAGGAGAGGAGAGGAGAGGAGAGGAGAGGAGAGGAGAGGAGAGGAGAGGAGAGGAGATGTAAAAGGGGAACATTCAATTCCAATAATTCAAACTCAAACTGGTTACATTTCATTCCTTTATTTACTATCTCTATTTCTTTTAAATAACTATTCCCATTTCTTTTACTAATTGCCTTTTTTTTAACTGTTCCTAAATTAACTGTAAGAATGAATATGAATTGTAGACACTATAAAAGTGGTGTTCTTGCATGTTCATTTCCGTAGTCTCCCCATAATCCATTATGATAAAAGGTATAAAAATATGCAAATTTTACCCTGACCTCGAGCTCACGTTCGGATCATAAAGGATTGTGGGAAGACTATGGACAGGTGCGAAGGTAGAGTAGCAGAGATATGTAAAGTTGATTATGTCAAAAAATGACAGCACAGGTCAAAGAAAAACGTGTTTCAATGATAGACAGAATTGTTGTTGTTCATCAGTGTGAATATTATTATTATTATTGTTGTTTACAGCTGATATCGTATACGTATATTTATGCATGTCAAATTTGTCATTCCATTATTAACTACTACTTCACTATCGTTCGTGAAAATGCCTATAACACATCTGACAATATTATCAGTATAGATTTTACAAAAATTGAGAAAAGAAAAAATAAAAGAAGAAAAAAAATAAAAGAAATATAATATAATACTTTTGCATTTCCAGACGAGCTTCTTCAAATTTATGTGCATGTGACGTCATAGCCGCCATTTTAGTTGAAGGCCCTGTCGCACCTTAAAGCTTCAGGACGAAATTGCGCCGTGTACCCCCCTCCGTGTAGCTTGTCGCGCAACGCCGTTGCTCACAAGTTTCAGCTAAAAGTTTTATCGTGCAACACAGGGCCTTGTCTCGAACCGCAGGGATTTTGGTCCTGGTTTCTTTTGTCATGTCAACCAACATGGCAGCCACGTCTTTTTTCCTTTTATTCTCGTGGCAATACAATACGATGCACGCCACCTATAGTTTGCCGTTCAAGGTGCAATGAAGCAAGCAGCAATTCTGTATGCTTTATATATCTTTTATCCATCAAGGAGACGAACCAGTCGAAGATTCATAAATAGTTGCACTGAAATGTGTGCCCAAGTTTGTGCATCTTGAATATAAAAATGACCATTTATACAATCTAGTTAGTTGTCTAAGGTGACCGGCAGTGAAATAATAAATTTTCCCCTGTGAATGGTCGATAATTTCTAATATTACTTAATTATTCAATTCTGATTGTGAGCCCTTCGTTATCAATAGAAACTTCGTGGAAGGCAACTTCATCTGAAAACTGGGGGGGGAAAAAGAAAAAAAAAGTAAGAAATTGATGGTTGGATACTGAATAGGTGAATTTATGTGTACTAGTGAGACAGCTGAGAACTGGATTTCCAATACCAAATGACTTACCTTTTTGTTTCCTAACGTTTCTTTGATTTTCCCCGCCATTTCAGAAGACTTCGCAATCGCGCACAGAAACCCACCACCACCTGCGCCTGCGAGACATTGACCTGCGGAGGTGAACACATGGATTTTTATTACCAAATGTACAGAATATTATATCAAGCGACGCTTCTTATCATCGCTTGTTGCAATCACTATCTTGAGAGTGAGTAAAAAAAGAACGTAAATCAAATATTTTACTTCGAAATCGTGGGGAGTGAGCCAGGGGTTCATGCGTGTAGAAAGTGTTTGAAGGTGCGCACTTTATATGATCCCTCAAACTATCAGTGCTTCTTGTTCCTGGTATTGAAAGCTAAAGCTACACAGAACAGAGAGAAGTCGAAACAGACGTGAAGATCCTGAGGATCAAACCGTGGACTTCTAGCTCCGAAGGCCGTGCACTAACCAACAGAGCTACTCCTGCTCGTATATATAAAGTATAGTATAGCTTTTTTGAGTTCAAAAAGGGACTTGTAGAACTGACATCTACTCCAACGGCAACAACAACAACAACGGCAACAACAACAACAACAACAACAACAACAACAACAATACTCACAAAAACAATGTGGGCAATAGCAGCAAACACAACAGTAGGAGCAGCACCAACAGCAACAATATCAACAGCAGCAAAAGTAGCAACGACAGCAGCAGTAGGAACAACTTGCAACAGCAGAAGCAGAAACAATAGTATCAGCAGCAACAAGAACAGCAGCAGAAGCAACAACAGCAGCATCATTATTTTGAACGTACCGCAACAACAGTAGCCAAAATAAAACCAGCAACAACAACATCAACAGCAACAGAAGCAACAACAACAATATCACCACCACTATCATCATTAGAACTTACCATGGACATAAGGTTGAATTGCTTCCATCATTTTACGTATATCCTCTGGTTCGGTACCTAAAAACAAACACCTCTTACTTACAGAATCTTGTACAACACGGGATGATTGTAACGGCACAGTCAAGCACACATCAAAATACACCTCTTACTTACAGAATCTTGTACAACACGGGATGATTGTAACGGCACAGTCAAGCACACATCAAAATACACCTCTTACTTACAGAATATTGTACAACACGGGATGATTGTAACGGCACAGTCAAGCACACATCAAAATACACCTCTTACTTACAGAATATTGTACAACACGGGATGATTGTAACGGCACAGTCAAGCACACATCAAAATACACCTCTTACTTACAGAATATTGTACAACACGGGATGATTGTGACGGCACAGTCAAGCACACATCAAAATACACCTCTTACTTACAGAATCTTGTACAACACGGGATGATTGTGACGGCACAGTCAAGCACACATCAAAATACACCTCTTACTTACAGAATATTGTACAACACGGGATGATTGTGACGGCACAGTCAAGCACACATCAAAATACACCTCTTACTTACAGAATCTTGTACAACACGGGATGATTGTGACGGCACAGTCAAGCACACATCAAAATACACCTCTTACTTACAGAATATTGTACAACACGGGATGATTGTGACGGCACAGTCAAGCACACATCAAAATACACCTCTTACTTACAGAATATTGTACAACACGGGATGATTGTGACGGCACAGTCAAGCACACATCAAAATACACCTCTTACTTACAGAATCTTGTACAACACGGGATGATTGTGACGGCACAGTCAAGCACACATCAAAATACACCTCTTACTTACACAATATTGTACAACACGGGATGATTGTGACGGCACAGTCAAGCACACATCAAAATACACCTCTTACTTACAGAATATTGTACAACACGGGATGATTGTAACGGCACAGTCAAGCACACATCAAAATACACCTCTTACTTACAGAATATTGTACAACACGGGATGATTGTGACGGCACAGTCAAGCACACATCAAAATACACCTCTTACTTACAGAATATTGTACAACACGGGATGATTGTAACGGCACAGTCAGCTACTAACCTGGAGCAATCAGTTTCTTGTGTTCTCTGTAATTACTGACACACTGACCAAAAAGGGCCAGATCCCCTGGGGGAAATAAACGACATGAAGTTAGAGATATAATTGGATGACGGAGGGGTGGCAACTTGGCTCCACCGTCACAAATCTTTACTGAAAAAAAAGCGGTAAGCCTAGCTTGAAATAACAATATAAGTCCTGAGGGTCAGCAAAAAAAACAAAAAAAAAAAAAAAAAAAACAGACAAAGGAAAAAAGAGACAAAGGAAAAAGCAGAGCAGAGCAGAGCAGAGCAGAGCAGAGCAGAGCAGAGCAGAGCAGAGCAGAGCAGAGCAGAGCAGAGCAGAGCAGAGCAGAGCAGAGCAGAGCAGAGCAGAGCAGAGCAGAGCAGAGCAGAGCAGAGCAGAAAGCCTTTATCGGCCTTACGTTGACCTAACCTACCATCTTCTAGTGCTTTGGCTAGTGTTTTAGCATTATCAGCCAGATCATCGACGACTTTGACTATGTTTGGCTGTCTTCCGTACCAATTACGAACCACATTCTGATGGGAAAAAGGAAGAAAAGTTACCACAAATAATGTCATTTTTGTTGAGTGTTAGATATCCTCGTCTATATTTTTCCTCACTGTTATTCTACCAGAACATGTATGTCACCTGCAAGAGGTTCTTGGCCAATCTTGTCTTCCCAGTGTAAACAAAAACCAGACATTTGTTCAGCTGATCAATCATCGAATCAGACACCTTCAGCACTTTGTACTCTACTTCAATAGGTAGCTCAGCTTTGGAGTTAGCAATCTTGAATCCTGGCGCAAGACCACCAACATTATCCTGCCACCCACCCCCACAGGTCAACATTTGCTCCACCACCATTACAGCATGGATCAGAGATGTGACGTCTGCTGTGCGTCCAGCGGCTCGCAGAACAGCTCCCATGACAACGCCCGCTAAAATACTGCTCGTGCCCAGTCCACTTCCGTAAGGAATGTCAGCGGCGGAATGGATCTCGAAGCCGCCACCGTATCGTTCTTTGAGCTGGTCAGCAAGTGATTTTGGGGAGTCGAGAGCGATTATACTCGCTGCACAGAAGCAGGCTTTGATTAAGGCACCTGAAACATTCAGTATTGATAGGAAAGATGACTGATAAAGGCAGTAGATTTCCTTACTGTAGTTAGGGTAAAATACGGACTATTTTGTTGGATGGAGAGAAGTATTTTATACTTCAGATAAAGTGCCATTCCCTTGAGTATGTTTGCTTTGTCTGTGCGTAATTATATGGATTTATGTCGAAAAGGAATTTCCAGAGGTTTGGACTGCGAAAACATTACAATCAATAAAAAAATCCATTCTCCCATTTGAAACATCTTGGAAATACGTTTTTGGTTCTAGTGTCGATCATCAGTATCTTCTACACCATCGGTAAATTCTAAACCATATTCAAGCGATTCATTCAGGACTCTTCTGATCTTTGAACCCAAGCTAGACCAGAATGCACCACGTCAAAAAATCTCAAAAGTCTTATGTTTGAATCATTGCGTTACGTCCATTAGTGAGAATTCGTGACACGAGACTATAGCGTGACAACATAGCGTTACCTGGAGCGTGAGGTTGTGAGTAATTTGCCAAGTCATCTAACTTTTCACAGACAAGGCGAGTGCTGTGCTCTCCTGCTAGAATAACCAGAATTATCTGAAACCTAAAGAAACAAAACAATTAATACTCGTTTTCACAATGTACAATCACATATGGCGCGCGGTTTAAAGGTGGGCTACCCAAAACGTGGGGGCTAAATGCCCAAAACAACTCTTTCATCGGCTCCGTCGTCTACGATTTTGAGGGAAGCATGGGTGTAGCGGTGAGGGAGCTCGCCTTTCACCAATGCGACCCGGGTTCGAGTCCCGCTGGGTTTGGTGTCATATGTGATTAGAGTTTCTAGTTGGTTCTCTCCTGTGCTTCGGGGGTTTTTCTCTGGTTTTCCTCCCTCCACAAAAACAACATCTCGATTCCAATTCGATCTCAGAATCAGAATGTCGTATGTTAGATAACTCTTCGTGGTTAATAAGTCTTTACCCTCTTTAAAATAACGGCTTTTTTTCTTCTGACTGGAGAGAGAGCTAAATACAGAATATCATCTACTTACTCAGGAATTCTCTTGGCTTTTACTACCAGTGGTTTCTACGAGTTTTGGGGGAAAAAAGAAGTAAAATATTATACGCAAAGTTGTCTCTAAAACCTTTTTAAGAGTAAAAGTCATTTTTTGCTTGCAACAACATGAAGTTGCGCGCTCCATCTTGTAAGATAAAGGTATGCAATAACTATCTTTAAATGACTTTTAAGAGCAAGGGCGTAGCCAGGGGGAGGGCCAAGGGGGACCAGGCCCTCCCTATCCCGTTAACCGTTTTTTTAATTGGTTGATGTTTTGAAAATGGATTTTGGGCTCCCAAGGCAAAATCCTGGCTACGTCTCTGAAAATTGAATACTGAATACCTTGCCGTTCAGCTTGATGGCGACGTTAGTAACCACTCCACCGTGTTCATACGCAATAGGAGGCGTGTCTGTCCATCCACCACTGAAGTCGATTCGAACTACATTGAAAAATGATAATGAAGATTATGAAGATGGCGACGAAGGTAGAACTGATGATCATGACAGAAGTCTGATTTTGTTGTAACGGTAATGATCAAAATACTTCGTACACAGACGTTATTGTTTCTGCTTATCCACCACTGAAGTCGAATTAAAAAGAACATGATGATGATGAGGATGATTATCGGCTGCTGACGACTAAAGGCCCTGTTACACTGCACTTTTCTCAGCAATTTGTCTCCTTGTCTCACAACGCCATGGCGAGATAAGTTGCTGGAGAATTGCACAGTGTAACAGGGGTTGTCTCGCAATGTTTTTGGTTGCGTGTAGCGTTGCACGAAGTAGAACTCAGTTCTACTTCGCAACGGATTGCAGCAACTGGCAACGCCGTTGTTCAGTGTATCACCCCTTCAGCAACGTTTCTTGCAATTTAAGGCATATTTTTTAAGTCGCTGAATGTTGCTGAGATCGTGTTGCAGTGTAATACCTCATCTCGGCAACCTGCAACGCTACATTTTCAAGCATCGAGAGACAAGTTGCTGAGAAAATTAAACATTGTAACTGGACCTTAAGTGATTGTACTGATCATGATGGTTACTAAAATGCTTTGTTCTGTTCATCTACCAACAAAGCCGATTCATACCGAAAGCAACAGATGATGGTGATGCGTAAATTGCTCGAAAACGCAAAACGTAAGATGTTGCCATAGTTCGCAGTCCTCACCTGGTGCTTCGGCGACTACCCAGTGTCCCATGGGAGGCTTTTCAGTCTCTTCAAACTTCATAAACTATAGGAAAATGAAAAAGTCATATGAAAATTCTCATCGGGCTCCACGCGCAGCCACAGAAAGTCCATACCAGAAATTTAAGGTCGACACAATGCATGCTGGGTCAAAAAAGCCAACCAATGGTTTGATTTCTCGGTCTATTTGTTTGTTTGTTTTGTTTGCTTTTTTGAATCAAATAAGAGGCATATGTCACTATCAAAATAATCCTGAATGCGTCAATAGCCAATGTGCACGAGCTCGAATTTCTAGCACAAACATGATGGGAAACCGAGTCCTTACACTTTTTTAGCTTCTCTAAACATTTATCTGACAATTTTTCCTTCTACATTTTCTATGGAAATGTAAGTATTACAACAGACAAAAACAACAGAGTAATTTTTTTCTTTCCTTTGATTTCCCTGTTTCATTTTTGTAGGGCTCGGTTTCCCAGAGTGCTTTGTGAGCTTTCATGCACAGTGACTATTATCATATTCCTCAAATACAGAAACCCTTTGACTGTCGCTATGGCACACTCTAACTAAACAGCACTTGTGGGTAATGTACGTAAAGGTGGCATGCATCCCCCTCCCCCTCCCCCTCGCCCATGAGAATTATACAAACATGACGGCTATGACGTCACATGCACCTAAGAATATTTGTTTCTCACCTGTTTGGCTGTCATGACTGCATGTCTTCTGAGAATCTGCTCAGCTCCTTCGTAATGGCGCGCTGCTCTGACCAACAAATCTGGTCTGTGAGGGAGAGAAACAACAAAGACAGTTGAATTTCATGTCAATGTGATGTGGATGTTCAAGTTGAAGGCCAACAAAATATCAAAGACAAGGTTTGAGTCCCGCCGGGCTTGGTGTCGTATGTCAGTAGAGTTGTTTGTTGGTTCCCTTTTGTACCTCGAGGGTTTTTCTCCTGGTTCTTTGGTTTTTCTCCCTCCGCAAAAAATCAACTTCTAAATTCCAAATTACTTTTATTTTCATTTATGAAAAAAAAAATCATCCTAAAGAGGAATAACCTGTCCATCCATTTCGATCTCTCCAGGGCCAACGCCTTAACACCCTCTTCGATTTTCTTGTCCTGGAAAAAAGAAGAGAAAAATGAATAGAAACCCTTTGCAAGTGATGTCAAAGGAGCTCAATTTGGAGGACAAAACAAAAGAATTTCAATCTCCTGAGAGTTGGAAACCGAGGATTAAATCAATACGAGTAGAATTATCGTATCTATATTCATGCCCTTTTTTAACGCACAACCGTCAAACAAAGAAATGATACTATAGGGAATGACGCGTGGTCTAAAATAGAAAAACATTATGCCCAAGCTAAAGAGGTCTATTGGCTGTATGTTACTGGTCTATCAATGACGAAATAGTGCGTTAAATAAGGGTTACTACGGTTGAGAAAAGTCGTTGATTGGTATGAGTGATTTCGATAGAATTAAAGACATTGTCAACGCATAATCAGTGAAAGAAAACCCAAAGAAAATCAAGCACAGAAACAATCCAGGACGTACCTCCAGAAGCTGGAACGCAGGCTTCCATGCAATGTTTTGGGCAGGTCCGCTACGAAGTCCTGCCTTTTCTCCAGCCATTGCACCAAGAACATCCGCAATACAGGCTAGGGTACGTGCTGCCACGCCCATAGATGACCCACTTCTGGATGCAACTGTCAGACAAATGACATGACACATGGGTAAAAAGATGAAATACTATCTATGATACTAGTCAGGGTACGTGCTGCCACGCCCATAGAGGACCCACTTCTGGATGCAACTGTTAGACAAATGACATGACACATGGGTAAAAAGATGAAATACCATCAGTGATACTAGTCAGGGTACGTGCTGCCTCGCCTAAACCAACTAGTGGAAGACAGATGATATAGACCACAATATATGGAATCAAAGATTGCGTAGCAATAGTGCACTCGCCTTTAATCTCCGCAGTCTCAAGTTCAATTTATTGAATTGATTCACATGTGAGAAGAGTTTGTCACGTTCCTCCCTTGATTTGAGGGCTTTCTCCAAGTTCTCTAGTTAGCTTTCCTCCCCCCGTAAAACCTAACAAGCTAAATTCCAATTCTATCTGTGAGTTAGCCGTGCCCTGACTTAGATCAGCCCAGAGGTTGTTTCAGGGTTCTATCTGTGAGTTAGCCATGCCCTGACTTAGATCAGCCCAGAGGTTGTTTCAGGGTTTCATCTGTGAGTTAGCCATGCCCTGATTTAGGTCAGCCCAGAGGTTGTTTCAGGGTTCTATCTGTGAGTTAGATATGCCCTGACTTAGATCAGCCCAGAGGTTGTTTCAGGGTTTCATCTGTGAGTTAGCCGTGCCCTGATTTAGGTCAGCCCAGAGGTTGTTTCAGGGTTTGATCTGTGAGTTAGCCATGCCCTGACTTTGATAAGCCCGGATTGTTTCAGGGTTCGATCTGTGAGTTAGCAGTGTTCTGACTGACTTTGATCAGATTCGATAATTTAGTTTCTTTGGATGAAATGTCAAAAGAATTCAGTAATGAAGTCTGTTGAATGCAAGTCAAATCCCCTTACCATTGTCCATAGTCTCTAGGATCTCTTTATGGAAGCCTTCTAGTGCGCATGTCTTCAGGAATGGCAAGAAGCACTCATTTGTCGCGCCAACTAGCGCAGCTTCGACGTGGCGCCGTCCAATATCAAAGAATAACTGCCTCCTAGTATCGAATTCCACTCCAAGGTCAATATTGGAGAGGATTTCCTTTAAAGAGACCCGCAAGGACGAACACCACCTGCAAAAAATGGGGAAAAAGTTACCTAAAGGGTTTTGCAAGCCTTACTAACAAAACACAGGCCTTTACTCTGAGCTTATCAAAAACGTTCATCGCACTCAATGTTTTCAGTTGGAAAAATAAAATTTTGGTCCCCGTTACTAATTGACTTCATACATATGCTCTAACTGAAACCTCTCCACAACGGCAGCAAAATTTTGTCTCGACGGTGGTGGCCATTGTGTACTTTGTTGCTGTGCCAGCAGAATTCCGTTGATAAAGCACTCAAGGGATCGACATAAGACTTGGAAAGAGTTGAGAAAAACTACTCTATATATACGTGGTGCTTCTCCATTCTGCCAATCCCTGTGAGCCTTATAGCTACACACAAAGCATGTGCGCATGGTTTCTATTTGTTTAGTAGAAGGGAATTACCTTTTAACCATGTTGTCGTTGCTGGCCTTTGTCTTAATACCAGCCAACCACAGGCAGTCATAGAGAGGGGGGTCATCATTATCATCACCAACATGATGAACTACTGGGAACAGACGAGCATTGAACAAGGTTCTATTTTCTTCAGGCTGAAATAGAAAAGGTAGAAAGAATAAGGATTTGTATTAAAAAAACCTGACTATTATGACTGTTCACAAATTATTAGGGAGCATTCATTTTTTAGGAGGGGGGGAGGGGAGGAATTAGAGGAATCAAATAGAAAAATAATGCTAGCCCTCATGGTAAGGAATCGAATATTTCGATAATCCCCCCCCCACTTCCAAATATAAAAATTTTCTAGCCCCCCCCCCCCCCTCCAGAAAAAAACTAAAATGACTTTTTCATCTTATTCATGACCCCCCTGGTTCAACATTCAAAAAAAATGTGACCCCCCCTTTTTATCTAGTAATTTTTTAATGACCCCCCCCCCCCTAATTCCTCCGCCCCCCCCCCCCCCCCCCCCCCTCCTAAACAATGAATGCTCCCTTATGACAAATCACTTGATGTTCTAGCTGGTACGAATGAGCTGTGTTTGGTGTGGTGAATGAATGAGATACCTTAAATCCCCTATTAAGCCCAACGGGGGCTTATTTATTTCAGCCACGTTTGGGCGGGGGGGGGGGGGGGGGGGGGGGAGGCTTATTGCAGATGGGGAGCTTAATAGAGAGGGGCTTACTGATTTTTAGCCAAAACGCAGTAACTCAGATTAAGCTATCAGGATATAATATGATATGATAACTTTAATACAAGTGAATCAATACCATGTAATTTGAACAATACGTATACCATGTCTTTAACACCCCTATAGATTATGCGAGACAGTCCATCTGAGTAATACTTGCGTTTAATCCTGGGTTTACAGGTTTACTGGTTTCTCACCACTACACCACCCGTGCTTCAGTGCTATATGGTTTGTACTACTTTTCCAGTGTCAAATTAAATATTCCAGGACCCAAAACTGCAGAAATTTCAAACCCAGTAAAAATGCTGTCATTGACCTACCAGACCATGCATCCACAGATCACTTGATTTTATTCCAGTTCTTTCGTAGAACGTTTTCCAGGTTTCATTACAAAATGTACCCTTGGCTTCATTCGACAACAGATTCTGATTCAAAGTAAGAAATTCATATCAATGAATGGTATCCAGTGGATTAGCCCCTTGGTGGTTTAGAGTAGGGCTAAACCACTTGAATAGTAGGGCTAAACCACCAACAGGGGCTAACTCACCGTAATTCTAATGAATAATACTAAAACTAAATGAATTTTAATTATTTCTACTAGTCATTCTTATGAAACGTTTAAAAATCAACTAACAAATTGAGAATTTGACTGAAGCTTCGTCTTAGAGAATCGGGTTGCCTGTGGAATTACATGAACAAATATATATAACTGACTGACTGAGACAAATGTTTATAGTTAATAATAATTAATGAAAAATTTGAAACAGACACTAAACCCTCCCCATTTCCCCTCACAGTATGCAGCACTATCATAGAACAGAACGGCCAAACACATTGCCCATCCAATAAAAATGCTTTCACACAACAATTGGCAACTCTTATAACTTATTGCAATTTTGAGCTGCCAATACAGGTTTATATTGGCGGCTAGTAGGGAGAAAATATATTCCATATTGGCCGTATTGGTGGCTCAAAATCGCAATAAGTTTTGTATCACGATTTTTCTATCGCCCGACAACTCTGAGCCGACAATACAGGTTTATATTGGCGGCTCTCTCCCAATGAAACTTATTGGAGAATCGCGATACATGCCTATACTGTGATTTTTTTCAGTCGTATAAATGAGCTACTCAACTACCAGCCCACAGCAGTGTAAACATAGGGTGATAGACCTGATAGTGTGAGGGGGAAAGGCCTACCTCTAGATTATCATTGACGCCAAACACCACAAATACTTTGCTGTATTTATTGCTGACATGAGGAAAGTTGATGTTGTAACCGAGGAGGCAGAGATGATCTGGTATTTGCAGGGCTTCATTCACCTAATAAACAACAATGATACGAAGAAAGAATTACTATTAAAATATACCAATTTGGTCGTACCTTCCCTGTTAGCAGAGTCTCCCTTGTAGACAAATTCTGGCAGAGAAAATAGGAGACTCTGCCAGTCCAGGCCGTTTTCTTTGATATAAACAAAAACTGGCATGAACAAATGTAGAACACCGCTTAACATTTTTTGAGTCCATGGTACTTATTATGACAGGGTTGCTAAGTTACTAAATGCATGCACAACAAAGAAAACTGCCTAGACCGGCGGAGTCTTCCATTTTCTCTTCCAGGATTCGTCTAAATGGGAGACTCTGATAGTAGGGAAGGTTGTACCATGGGTTCAATGCCATTATTTCTCTTTATTGCTAACGATTATTGTGGTCTGAAATAATATATCCTTATAATTTTGGCATGAGGAAAAGGTATCAAAGGCCTTCTCAGTAAACTATAATTATTTGTATTAACATGTTTTAGTGGATGTCAATCAAGGCATTTCCATGGCATTCCACCTGGCATGTGCCTTTGAAAGCTTTGAGTTTTCCAACAATGTTACAGAAACACTTTGATTGATGTCAATGCAACTAAAACCTTATTTTGTTACAGCAGAAAATTGTACAATTATTTAGCATGTGATTGAAAAATGCTGTAATAAGCACTATAAGATATGTTGCTATACCTTCCAATCATCAGATCCAATGCCTGACAACACACAACCACTGCCAACTTTTATGTCACCCTGGTAAAGAAATGAATAATCATAACACCTTGCAGACAATCTACCAATACTTAATTACTGACAATCTATCAACACCCTTTTGACAACCTACCAACACTACCAACCAACACTTTGCAAAAAAAAAACTATCAATACTCTCTACCCACAACCTAACAACACTGTAACCACATCCTGCAAAACACCCTACCCGCAACCTACCAATGCTACCCACAACTTAACACTCTATACCCTGAACCTCCCAACCCACAACCTACAAACCCTCTACCCACAAGCTACAAACACTTTATCTACAACCTACAAAAACTTGACCTGCAATCTCCAAATACGCAACCCACAACCTACAAAACACCCACCCACAAGGATGTGTACACACCTGTAAGTAACAATGAGATATGACTGACTTCTCCCCAACTGTTACTGGGCCAGTGATTACTGAATTCATCACGACTGCTGATTCATTGATAGTTTGACTTTCTCCCTGGAAGCAACAGTCAAAACAAAGTAAAAGGTGAATCTTGGGCCTCTTAAGGAGATAGGAAAAGGACAATGGTAAAAGGTAAATGAAAAAGAAGATGAAAAATATAACCAAAAAATGAGAAATGAGAAAGGAGTAAACTGCATGGATAAAAAAGAATGTGAGTTAAAATGATAATGGGAAATAGAAAATAATCAAAAACATAGAAAATAGGAAAAAAGGAAATGGAAATAAAGAATGAAAAGGAAGATCAGTTACAGTGTGGGCACTCAAACCATGAACACAAGGTTTTTTTGACATTTTTCATAACTATCCAATCAGCACTCTCCTTAGAAACAAAGGAATCAAGTATTTCTAGACGCCATCCAATCACAACAAATGACAGGAAATCTTTAGAAGTTTTATTTTTAGCTTTCTCGTGTGAAGTAAAGAACTGCTAAATCATATGCTAAATTATGCCGATGGCACCTAAAAATGTTTGATCCCTTATTTTTGGAGAGTGAAAAAAGTGTACAGTCGTATACCTTAGTAGCAACATGTATCTGGTGTCCTGGGTCACACAACATGGTATTCTTCTTGATCAGTTTCAGAAATTTGAACACAAGTATTCGGTAGCAAAGCCCAGTTGGAAACATGTACTTGAACTTACAATCCTTCATCATCACTAACAAGAAAACCATTGATACCATATTGTTAAAAATTGAGTCAAATCTAGTTTCTTCAACATAAAAACTTTTACCTGTCCCAACCTACATGCAAGTTGATGTTAAATTGTTTAACTTGTTCATGAAGACAGAGAACAAAAAAGAAGAGAACAAATGCACCTGTCTAGTATGATTGTACATGAGAGTTAACTGCATTACCATATCGTATTTGACTGACTGCAAATCCTTATGCAACTATCATACTATCTGACTCTATCATAATGTCTGAGTGTCTGTCTGTCTGTCTGTCCATGTGGTGTTCTTACCTCCCTGTACTTTCATTCCCCTAAGGTGTGTCCACAGTGTCTTCCTTGCTCCAGTCATCAGGTCCATTTCCTCATCCGTCATTTTCTTCACACCTGTTCTTGTACTTTTACCATAAGAACCACTGGGTTTACCACACTCAAAATCCTCTTTAGAGATGTCAGTAGCCATGGCCAGGAGAATATGAAAGAAGAGGGCAATCTGTGGAAAAAAACATACACTGTGATCAGTAAAAGATACTGCAATGCAGAGCAGAAACACAAGCTTAGTAGTAATACTATGAAATACTAGACTTCCTTCACTTACTAATTCCTTCATTTGTTCAATTCTTCATCCTCTTTTTCTCTTGCCCTCCCTTGTCTCTTCCCTTCATTCCTTTCCTCCTTCTATGCATCCTTCTTTCCTTCCTTCCTTCCTTTCCTTCTTCCATTCATCCTTCTTTCCTTCTTTCCATTGATCCTTCCTCCTTCCATCCATTCGTTAATTAAAATCTAATAATAGTAATAATCAATAATAAAACTTATCAACAAGTTTCTTTTAGAAATTGATTGACATTCATTTCACTCTTTCTCTATTCCAGTACTTATAGTCAAGTACTGCCAGGAACCCACCTGTATTGGTTTTGCACCATTATCCAGACCATAATAAGTACAAGCATCTAGTGGTGGATAGGAATGCAGTGTCAAGAGCTTAGCTACTGCTTTCTCACTAAAAAACACTGTACTGCCAACCTGAAGACGAGTAAAGATCATAAAATTAGATGTGTTTTCATATACAAGACTCAAAATTAAAGCAGCCAAGTAACAAAGGGTTTCTCTCCCTTGACTCAAGGGCTTTTTTCTAGGAACTCTGGTTTTCCTATGCAAAAGATAACAATCTAGTAAATAGTCCCTTTCATAGTTCCCTGCACCATCTTGAAAGGTAGCCACCCCTTTGCATTGAAGCGAGACGAACGGTGAGCTTGCAATGAATAATTGTCCAAGGTGTTTAAAAAAGGTCTCTATCATTGCAAGCTCACTGTTCCTAAGCCTCTTGCTTCTATGCAAAGGTATGGTTACCTTTTAAGATGGCACAGGGAACTGTGATGGGGACTATTCTCTGTCCTGATCTGTGAGTTATCCATGCCCTGACTTTGATCAGCCAAGAGCTTGTTGCAGTTATCTATAAAATTCGATGGTTCAAGGGTTTGTGTGCAAAGTTGATTGTGCAAAAAACTTAAATATAATTTGAACTTCAAGTGGTTGTGGAATATGTAATAGTTTTACTTACAATAGGCACTTTCCCATTGACTAAAGCAAAATCTTTGAGTTCCTCCTTACTTCCTCTGTAGATCATATTCTTGACAATTCCCTGTTAAACCAAACCAATATCAATTACAATAGGTGTTGCGTAGTGTTAAGCCAGCAGTCCCTCTATTTTTCTTTCGTACCTCCAATCCCCAACCCCCTCCCCAGGGGACAAACCAATTAAAATATGACTAAGACATGAATACAAGGACAATAGAGGGACTGCTCATGATCACAGTCTACTGAGCATGAGAAGACACATGAATATACAACCTAAACAAAGATTCTTAAGAGAATGACATGTGGTCTAATATGGGAAAATATTATGCCCAAGCTAAAAAGCTAGGTCTATATGCAGTTAAAAACAGCCTTGGCTTACAGTAAACAAGTCATATCAAGCCTCTATTACCTTATCATCCAGTTTACACACCCCATGGCGCTGAGCATCTACATCATCGCCTTCATACAGCAGTAAAACGATATCCTCGGAGATACTGGACCAGTTGATTTCTGATAAATATTGAAGGAATAGAAAGCACATGAACATGCTGTGTTGCAAAACACAAGAGGTGTTAGGAAGAAGCACAATACATAGCATTTGTATAAATCAATATAAAATAGAAAGTGTGGGCATGTGCTGCATGTTTTCATAAAGTATTACCAGTACTTTTCAACCTAAACCATTCTAGCCTGAGAAAACAGAATCTGATGCCTTTTTGCTCCTCAGCCCCCTTTGCATGGGGAAGGGAGTGAAAGGACGTCTGTTTTTTCAGGCTAAAACTGTTCCAGTCATCTGGCACTTTGGTTTCCATCAATCAAAATTACAACGGGCCAAACTCATTCTGATTGAGTGACAAGGAAATTCCCATGATGAGACAGTCATTTTCACAAGGGAATTTCTTTATCTTGTGAGATTGGAATGAATTCAACCCATCGTACATTTAAACTTGATTGACAGAAGCCAAAACACCAGACGTCTGGAGTCAGTAGGTCACTGAAATATGAAAGGCCGTAAAGCCCTCATCTGACCAACCAGAAAGCAATATTTATAAAAGTTATTTTTAATTATTAAAAAGCTGTTTTATTTCTTAAATGATAATCTGAAACAGACATGGGTTGGAAGGGGGTGCATAAAAAATGGAATGGAATGGGCTATCGCAAGAAACCTGTTATACCTGTATTAGCTGGTACAGACAGCATCATATCTGTGCTTGAAACCCATACACCATTAGGAGAACCACAGCAGATCTGAAAATAAATTAAAAAGTATTATGTACAAAATAAAAAATGACAGCCATTGCTAGATAATTTCATTATTTATTTAATACTGCATGACTAACTCACAGATCGAACCCTGAAACAACCTCTGGGCTGATCTAAGTTAGGGCATGGCTAACTCACAAATCAAACCCTGAATCAACCTCTGGGCTGATCTAAATTAGGGCATGGCTAACTCACAGATCAAACCCTGAAACAACCTCTGGGCTGATCAAAGTCAGGGCACGGCTAACTCACAGATCAAATTAGAATTTACAATGTTGGGTTTTGTAGGAGGGAAACCTGAGAACCCAGAGAAAAACCCTAAAATCAACAAACCCAACTCTTATGTGATGTTGAGTATAGAAAAGGTGCCTCTACAACACTATTAATTCTCACAGACACATGAATCCTCCTTGTTTTCATGCATGGCTTGGAGAGAGAGAAATGGAATATATTCCAAACAGTTTGTCCATTCAATAAAAGAAACAAATTATTTCCATTATTTCCACAGTACATGATTACTCCTCATCCAACTCTTGGGATGACTTGCTCAAAATCTAGGAATAAGCATTTACAGATTGAATATATAATTATCTAAAAATCTGCTTGACTTACATTGTTTGTCAGATAATGAAGAAGACAGTCAAAGTTGGTAACCAATGAATCAGCCAGTGCTACTGATTGGCTGCTGCTGTGTTTTGCAGGTAATGTAGTAAAGGCCCTTCCACAAGGACTGAATGGAAAGTCACGACCCTGAAGAGGAGGAAAAAAATGCCACTTCAAGCTCTGGTTATAACTTTGTCCTCAAATTTTCCCATCATTTTCAATAGTAGGATATAGGTGGTATACACACATCAAGGGTTACGCTACTGCTCTAAGGGCATGCTCACATGATGAAAAAGTGGGAACATATTTTGTAAAATATGCAACATTTCCATATGTTCGATTCAGAGTTAGCTTTATGGTAATACTATTTGATCTTGAATATTTGATAAAAATTGTGCTTGACAAGAATACAATTAAAATATTGCATATTTTACAAAATACTTTCCCATTTTTTCATCATGTGAGCATGCACTTAAAGAATGAATGAATATAGACTATATCGCTTTAGTGCTGTAGCAACGCATTCTGGTACCGTTAACTCAATCAAATAACATCAAGCAAAAGATGTCATGGTTTTTTGGTCTTTTGTTTGGTGCTATTTGATTGAGTTAACAGTCCCGGAATGCATTGCTGTGGTAGACTAGCATCATCTATTGTCCCCCTGACCAATTAAGGTTCTGTGGGAATTGCTGAAAGGGGTTTAGACTGAGAATACAGATATACCAGTAGGTATACATTGATCACACTAATGTACATACCATATGCATGATTAGAATTCTACTTTTAGAGATGACACTTGCATCTATAGTCTACAAAGCAAACGTACATGTACATGAAAATGTTACAATGTCTGTGATGATGAGCAGGCAAAATTAATACTGTATCATTATTCACTTTATAGACCCCTTTTACCTGACAATCAAAGCAGCTCTATTTGGAGGACAAAACAAAAGAATTTTAGTATCCTGAGAATTTGAGCTTATTGTTTTGTTCTCCAAATTGAGCTGCGTTCTGACGTGCTGCAAGGGGTCTATAGAAAAAAACAATGCAAATATGTTAGGATCATTCAAGAAACATATGTATTGTATTATCTTGTATTTCAAACACCCTCTTCCACTCCTCCTCTCCTTAGCTCCCATTCCTCTTACTCCCTCAGCCTCATTATAAAACATGATAAGGTTTCTCCCAACCACTCGAATATTTTCACCCCTCCCATCTTTCTTACAGTACTATGCTCTCCACCTTCATCTTTAAGGCATTATGTAGCAATCCCCTGGTGTACATAGTATTGTGACTAAATTTCTCCAAGCCATTCGCATGTCTTTCTCCCTCCTCCTTTCCAGAAGTTGATACCCCCTCTCTTCTTTCAGGACGTATGTGCCCCCCCCCCCCCCCCCCCCAGTACAGTGGGCTGGGCCACTAACTTACAGTAAATCCTGCTTCTGCAGACAGATGCTCAGTAACGACAAGCAGAGCATTCAAAGTGGCTCCTCCACTGCCTACTCGAGACTTAGGATCCTCGATGGCCAAGATAAGTGTGTTCTTATCTATGAAGCCTTCATTCTGGCGAATATCAAGCTCTAAATCAAAGTACAATATGTATATTTAGCTTATTACCACGCCTTGGAAATTCTTTTTACAGTACAAGTGTTAAAATGAAGGACGTATACTTCACACCAGAAATCTGTGCCATCATTAAGCTTAATATCTTTAAAAATCATTATAAAGGTTACGGTAATGTTATTTAATCTCATTAGAGTTAAGCCAACTAACTTTTAAGCATTTTTGGCTTCCAGAAGATGGTAATGACGCAGGTTTTTTAAAAAAAAGTTGCATCGTTAAAAAATTGTAAGATCGAATAGCGTGACAATCAAACAAGTTCATCCTGCAACCAGCGAGACACTCAATTCTGCACAAATCTAATAAGTATTATCCATCTACTTATTTAGTTACCTTTCTTAAAGGCATCAGCACTTGTTTTATTCTGGCAAGTCAAGACAATCGCCGACCAAACAGGAGGAGGAGACGAAGATGAAGAAGAAGAAGCCATTTTGTTTGGCAAACTTTAAGCTTACGATGAATGAAAGAATCGATTTCTTTAAAAAGCAATGAAATTTGACATCAGATGATAAAAACACCCTTTAGGAGCTTAGTATACACAAATAAATAAGAGTTAAATTTTGGGCGTCTACGAATAGCATACTAGTATAAACAAAAAATATTTTCTTACAATTCAAAGTAAAAAATAGAAAAATAGCGAGAAGAGAGGGCCCTGGGAACGAGGTTGCTTAAATTACTCACGAACCAGGACCCACACAGCCAAGTATACCACAGGAATCCCAGCTAGATGGTGTAAATATTCATTGAATTACTCAATGCAATCCATCATCATATCGACATGTATTCATCCACCCATTGCTCCATTCCATTCCTTCAATATTCATTTATTCACCCATGATATGATGTGAGAGTCAGAGCGCTTGCCTCACCAATTCGACCCGCGGGTTCAAGTCCCGCCAGCCTCAGTGTTGTCGGCGGTCTCCCGTGCTTCGAGGGCTATGCGTAACTTCAGTATACAAATTGTGTAGTTTTTTCCTCCGTCCATCAATTTTCATTTATCTATTCCACCCATTTATCCATCCATTCATTTGTGAATTTCTCCATTCATTTATTCACTCGCTCATTTATTCTTGTTAATTGGAATTATCCATTTATTTTAGTCCTCGTTTATTCTGGGAAAAAGGAGGAATTTTGTGAACAGGCTACAATAGTATTAAGCAAAGTAGTGCGTATGACGTCAAAGTGTAATTCATAAAATTTTTAATCACTTTTTTTTCAACATAATTCTTCTAAAAGCTAAAGCATTAAAATCTTTCATTCCAACTAATACAATTCACCAACTACAGTAATCACCAGCTGGCGCTACACGCTGTAAGATTTTAGCTTTTCTTGCAGTGCCTATCATATTTGTACAAGCGCACTATGTACAGCATTCAATATAGGCGCGTGTATGTTGGAGAGACAAGTTCAAACATTTGAATTTTTTTGGCAATTTGGCATGTTGCATTGCTGCCGCAAGATACAATACAACAGGGCAACTCAGTTCTAACGGCGAGAAAAAATAGCAACGAGTATCGCTAGTTTTGTTATCAACTTCTCTCTTTTGCGCCTCGCTCCTTTCAATTAAACGGTAAAGTGCGGTTTGGGGGGGGGGGGGGGGGGAGCGAGTCTGATAATTACGTTAACAAATACCTAACATTTAAGGCACGCTTAAGTGCTATCAGAAATGCTGAAAAACATGTTTAGAGTTAACAAGGTTAAGAAAGGATTGTTTTATAAATGATGAATAATAAGTCGTGAATTGCGCACCACCATTGCAGCCGTAACACATTAAGCAATGGACCACTTCGAGGATACGGCGGCCATCTTGATAGGGGCAAATATACAAAGCTTTGTAACGGTAATGGCATCGATCATCATTTACAATTCATCACTAGGTAATGTCAAGATATGAGAAGATAGACATGAAAGAAAGTCAAATAAACGAAATCCTATATATTATCCGCCATCTTTGTTTTGTTTTGCCCCCTGGACGCCCCATAATGCCTTACGATTCAAGATGGCCGCCGTATCGTCGAAGGAGTCCATTAACCAAATGTTTAAACCTTTAGTTTAACATTGTTCTGGATTCTGAGAGGCAGTTCACATGAAGGTAGGATAACCCTGGTGCAAGGAACAAGAGCTAGCCAAGCAACAGGGTCACTCTACCTACAATCGGAGTCCTCGGAGTCCTCGCTATAATCCATCTCAGTAACTCAAGATGCAATCCACTGTAAGTATTCAGGATCTATAAAACAACCCTTATTGAATTAACTGCACATTAAATGCAATAAATATTTGAAGGAATGGTTGTTTGAATCACCATTTGGCCCCAGATAAGACAACGTCCAAACACTCAAGCGTCTGGGGAAGTAGTGTTCCTGGACATAATAAGTACCGGTGATAAGAGTAACGGTGTTAATAAATAAACTTAATTTAATAGTAAAATTTGAGTTTTAAGAATAACCTAAAAACGCGGGGATAAATAACAGTTCCCGCATGACTTTGATAAAATAGCCCATTTACGATATTCTGGTTGAGTGATCTCGAACAAAGCAATTCAAGACGAGGCTTTCGGGAAACAATGGAGGAATCCTAATATATTCTTTTGTTTAGCCAGAAGCTCGCCTTGAATGTCTTTGTGCGTGATCACTCAACCGTAATATCGAAAGTGTGCTATATACGGACATGTCATGACGTGCTGTGCTGTAATTGGATGAATGATGTCGTGTCTGTTTTATATATTCTGATTGGATGAGCAGTAAACTACTATGATTGGTTAGCCTGCGTAGGGCGTCACAAAGATCCTTCACCTACTAAGGTAGACACTAGAGAAAAACGTTTACGCATGCGTGGCTTTCAGCGCGCTGTCCAAGAATTTACAAGAGTTTTAGTGAGAAAGTAGATGCTTGTTTTCTCCGAGTATACAAAACATTTTGCGGGTATACTTTCGTGAGACCAAGATAGTGTATTAATAAAGACAATATGAAAAAATTAGCCTTAAATTTTAAGAACTGACTTTAAGTTTTGGCATTTTGTAAAGACTATTCTTCAGGCAAGTGTGCAAGTCAGATTTGCATATTTTTACAATAGCACGAAGACGCTTTTGACTCATTTGCATACGGACTTAGAGCATGCGCAGACGTTTCTCACGCGTGTCACTAAGGTATGTTGTCGCAACAGGCATACTATCTAGATGATATATATACGGTTCCAATCAGTATAAAATTCTTTACGATTTCTTGAATTCCTTAGTTGGCATGTACTTGGTGGGGTGTTACTGTTGTCTTCCGCCCTTGATCCTATGAATGCATCACACTGTAAAACAAAAACACCACAACACAGATTTTAGTTAACCACCGATTTTCAGCTCTTGGGCGTCATATTTACAATATGTTCTCTACTGTACCTTGCTATAGCCTGTCGCTCGATTAACGTGCATTTTTGAAGCTGCTTACTAAACACGGAGATTTCTGAAACAGAGAACATATACATATTTAGCCCTGATGTGCGGCGCGCAAGTGATATGCAGGATAAAGGATTACAATACCTTGATCAACTTTCGCTTCGTACATGTTCTGTAAGTTGCGTAGAAAATCTGCAAATACTGCAATAAGGGCCGACTGGTCCTGTTTTTGAATGCAACAAGAAGAAATATCAGAAAGATTCTAATGTACTAATGAACAAGCTATCCAGGGAAGAAAGCGAGTGAAGGTTGAAGGGAACGGGGTAGGGGAGGTACCGGAAGAAGAAGAAGAAAGGGAGACGCTAGTGAATGAGTGTTGTGTGCATAAAATACTGAATGTAGTGGTAGTGTGTGTGAGTGAAAAGTGTCCCCTATTAGTGCGAAAGCGCTAGAACGACTAGACACTTAAATAAAGAGAAGAGAAGAGAAGAGAAGAGAAGAGATGAAAAAGATAATGCGCAATCCACCACAAAGAAAATGAACTCGAAAGTAAAATCCGTGTCCTTCTTCCTTTTCTCCTCCTCATTAGTTCTGGCCATGCGCACACAAGCTGGTGAAGTCATTGGTATCAGAATGATTCTTCACTTTCTAAATAATTGTTTAATGCGAATCAGAGACACATATATACCTCTACGCCCTCTATTAGTCAAACAAGATGCTTACCTCTTCTTCCTCTTCCCAGCTATCCCAGTCCGACACATCTGATCCTTGATCGTCATCTCGAGGAGCCATGCGTGGGGTTCCTCTACCACTGCCATGTGACGCATCTAGAGCCACAGACTCGCGCAATAACCCAACATTATCCACTGCAGATACATGGGAAAAAACAATAGGTATTATATTTTTTAACATAATACCCACAAATTTCACTTTTGACTTCCTCTTCTTCTCCTCTTATTCATCATCATCATCACCAACATCATCACCACTATCACCATCACCTTTACCAACAGCAGCAGCACGACCATCATCATCATTTTCATCATCACCACCTTAATCGTCATTATCATCACTGTCATTATCACTACTATCATTATCATCATCATTATGAACATGATCGTCATCGTAATCAACAGCATCATCAACATCACAATCTTCATCTTCATCACCACCATCATCACTATCATCATCATCATCATCACTATCATCACTATCATCATCATCATCATCATCATCATCATCATCATCATCACTATCATCATCACTATCATCACTATCATCATCATCATCATCACTATCATCACTATCATCACTATCATCATCTTCATCATCATCATCACTATCATTATCACTATCATCATCATCATCGTCAACAGCAGCCTCATTACAACTACTTATTACTACTCCCATCTTAACATACGATACGTCACGTGACTCAACGTATTTTAGGTACTAATTACCAGACTCCTCGTCCTCCTCGTCCACAGGAATGCCTGTTTCATCTACAGGGCTAGTAGGGATATCATTACTAAGTCTATACAAGTCCGGTGTGTTTGTTCGGCTTGGGCTCTCCTCACCAATCAAGCGCAGAAGATCTGGTTCCTATTATAGACATTAAAACAAATATATTTTGTCACAAGGGGTTTGAGCAGAGGGGAGAGGGTGAGGGAGATTTTGGGGAGGGGCATCGTTCTTCTTATTGTTCCAATACAGTCTATCATCTTGCGGGCCTAAACCTCTATATTGTGGAGTTAGGAATAGTATTATACTCACATAGTCAACTCTTTGGCTGATGGCTCTGAAGACGTGAGTCAGTGATGGCTGGTCCATGAACTCGCAAGCCTTGAGTGATAATTCTAGTAGTTGTCTCAAAGTAGTCAGATCTAAGGCCTGTAGAATGAATGTTGAAACAATAAAACTGCAGTATTGCAAGGAAAATTGCATATTCTCCCTTTCGTGAAGGTCAATAAAACTAAGTCCAACACTGTCACGTTATTAGACTTGCTCCAAGCCGACCTCACTGATCTTAGACCCTGACAGAATCACGAGCGCAAAGGAAGTGAAAAAAAGAAGAAGCGAACTTCAAAGTCGCGAGACTGGGTCGTCCCTCGTGTGATCCTGGTTGGGCTGCCTGTGCTTTAGTCACATAAGGAGACGAAGGATATTGCGAAATTCTATCACGTTGTTAGTTATAAGCTGCATGTTTCTAATCAAATAATGTAGTAAAAGAAAGAATAGCTGTTTTACCTTAGTAGACATGATAACTTCACCGACACCGATCAATGCATAGTTAAAGTACGTCTGCACCAGGTTATGGATTGACTCTCTGGAACACAAACACACAAACATATCATAGATAGGATTAGATTAGACTTGGCTCCTTATAAATTAGGATTCTCGACCATGAATGAGTTCATAGAAGTGAGATCCCGCATACTACTGTTAGACGAGATAAACAGCACACTGACCTGTCCTTGCTAGTCTTGGTAAGTTCTTTTGTTCTGGACAAGATATGCTGCAAGCTGATACAACAATTATATTATCAATCAATGTGAAGTCTATGTACTACCAAAGGTATATAGAACGCATGGCACGTCTCCACATACCCTAGTCTCTTACGCAGCCGCTATTAGTGTCGTCACGCAACGCTCTGTCCCCCTAGTAGCCGCTGCGTTGCGTGACGACACTAATAGACTACACATACCCTGGCCCGAGTGGGGAAGTGGAGCCCCTTCCCCCTCTCTCCTATCTAGTTCCCCGGTACTGATCCCAAGTAGTCTTTACGATGGGATGTACTTGAAAATTGGAGTGCTGCATCTAAGTTTTCCTTATACGCACCAAAGGGGACAATCTACCAAAACTGGGATTCTACCAGGATGGCAATTTTTATGGAGAGCAGAAAACAGCGAAACTGGGAAAGAAACAAGCTATGATAGGAGTGACATATCACATACCCACATATCAAGTAACACAAGCAACACAACCGAGACTCTTAACAAAACAGATTAACAGATCTCGTGTGAGTAAAAAACGAACAACACACAGCACGAATATATTTCACTTATTCTTACCCATCCACTAGAGAATGACAAAGAGCAGTTTCTTCTAAAAATACTTCGATATAATGAATAAGGACAGGGAATACTACCACCTAAACGACAAGAAACAAAATTTAACAACGAAGAAAAGGCTGGAAATTAAAATTCAAGAGATAATTTATTTCTTCAAATTTACCACTCCGAGACGGACGGAAAGCCTAATAGGTCTAGAACACACTCATAAGGCAACTGATAGACCCCTTTCACGTGACGTCAAAGCAGCTCAATTTGGAGGACAAAACCAAAGAATTTCAATCACCTGAGAATTGGAACCTATTGTTTTGCACAGGAGAAAACAACAAACAACCCTACTCACATATATCCCCGAGCCCGGTAGGACTCAAACCCGGTGAGTCGCATTGGTGGGAGGTGGCACATCAGCAGCGTACACCACCCGCGCTTCCCGAACTATGGAGCTTGAAGGTTTGATAATTTATACAGTGCATACTTACTACTTTGTCTACTTGACTGGTTTTCAAGAAATTCTTAAATGCTATGTGAACCTCTGAGAAAAAGTGCTTCCCAAACTGGAAAATAGAAAGAGAGAGAAAAATACAATATACAATACAATATACACATAGAGCAGTTTTCGTATGACTATGAAAACCTTACGGCACGGACCGCGCCTTACCGTGACCGTGTCAGTGCCGTGTATAAAAACATTCACCGTGTCCGTGCCGCGCCGTAACCGTGTCGTGTGCCGTGACTTTTCAAACGTACGAAGTCTGGTCTAATAGTATTATGGCCTGACATGTCTCTATTGTTACGAGTAAGATGTTCTCATACACATCAATCAACAAGTGACTAAATAATCTCATTCTTATTGTTTGTTCTAACCTGTTGAGCATTTTTCTCGGTGGATTCTGGTCTTGTAGAACAACTGTGGAAAAACGAGAATAATCAAACAATATTAGTTAATTTTTACTCCATTATTTTCTATGTTGTTACAAGTACGATACTATTATTTTCAAAAAAAAAAATGTTTAGAAGAATTTCTAATGTATAACTAGTAGGGATGAAGAGTACTTCGTGATGTGCTCGAAAATCCGGTTGGCGCACATTGGATACTGCATGGCTGAGAGTCGAAGCCGTCTGAAGGTCTTCGTAACTAGTATTTGTGCTAGATTCTGTAACGCTTACCTTAAGAAGCCATCAAGAGGGATATTGAATGGAGAGGTTTGTATATGACATAAAGACTTTAAAGACGAGCCTAAAATGATAAAAGAAAAATTGCATCGATCAAATCTCAAAATTGGTGGCTTACGAGAAAAGAGAATGGCCAACATGTTACAACATGACGTCATCATGTTGGGACATGACGACCATGACGTCATAGAAATGAAAACGCCGTGTTATTCAAATCCTGGTTAAATGTTCAGCTAATCAAATGGGGTGATTAGTGGTAACTAATAATCAGAATTGAGCAACTGGGCCTTGGAGACCAAGAAAGTGAGACTGACTTACTAAGAGGCTTGTCTGGGAATGAATAGGCGAAAACACGCAATAAAACATCTAGAATCTGATCCTCTGCTTCGAGTTTCTACAAAAGGGTTAGAAAAGAAAAAATGGTCAACTGATTAAATAAGATATTTGTAGTATAACTATACTACACTATAAGTAGTGACCACTTATATGAGGGGTGGGTACAGGTGCAATATCAGGGGATCTCAGCCTTTGAAGCAGGCCAAGTCTTGCTTATAACTATGGTACGGATATACACCCCTTGCAGCACGTTGGAAAGCAGCTCAATTTGGATGACAAAACAATAGGTTCCAATTCTCAGGAGATTAGAATTATTTTGTTTTGCCCTTCAAACTGAGCTGCTCTGACGTCACGTGCAAGGGGTCTATACTCTTTTCACTTTAAGTGCATACCAATTGTACTCTCTCTCTCTATATAGAGGTTTTGCACGATCACATGACATGGATGGTAAAAGCAGTACTATCGTTTTATAGGAGAAAGAGTAAAGGGATTCTACTGTTCTGTCATCTAACATGGCGAACAGCAACTGATCATGCCAAACCTCTACCTAAGGTATACCAAGCAGTATATAATAAATCAAAGGCATAGCTATGTACATACCTGGTCGACGTCCAAACAAGAGTGGAAATACAAGTGAGACAGCATAATTGTTTCCATGGCAACTACAGTAAGCCTGTCATAACTGGAGTATTTTAAGATTCCATGGACCTGCAACACATACATACAAGGACCATGTTCTAAGACATATTGGTAAGAAAACTAGCCAGAAATCATGAACAGGAATCATACCTTGCTAAGCCAGTTTTGTAGACCTTTCTTGACTTCATTTACAATTATCATGGCAGCTCGACTGCAACGCTCTGGGTCCTATAAAATACAACATCACCAACATTGTCATCATTATCATCATCACTATCACTATCATCATCATTATTGTCACTATATAGAAGCTTTGCACCATCACATGATGGCAGCCATGACAGGAGGCACAACAATAGAGTCTATTTCCCCTGGGAAACTGAATTCTTTCTCATGTAAATCAGATAAGACCAGATTCAATTGTTCCTGCCTCCTGTCATGGCTGCCATCATGTGATGGTGCAAAGCCTCTATCATGTGATAGACAGATTCTCCAGTGCAACTACTCGAAGCAAGGCCTCCCAAATACATTTTTCACAAATTATCCATTAACGTTTAAGTATCTCAACAATAGAATTTGTACAAATTTTTACATTTTCCTCTTTAAAACCATTCCTTTTACTTTATACATGTGTTTGTTTGTGTTTGTGTATGATCAGGAGTGAACAAGAAACAGTTTAAACATCAGAATTCATCTTCTTCTTCATCGTCATCATCATCGTCATCATCATCAACATCATCATCATCATCGTCATCATCGTCATTGTCATCATCATCTCCTGCATCATCAACATCATCATCATCATCTCCTCCATCATCATCATCATCATCTCCTCCATCATCAACATCTTCATCATCATCAACATCATCATCATCATCTCCTCCATCATCAACATCATCGTCGTCATTGTCATTGTCATCATCATTATTAATTTATTTGGGTGGCCTTGGTTAATATAGTCACACTTAAGGGCTTGAAATTTGTTAACAATTATAGTAAATGGCCTAAACAGGCAGTGCGAATATTCCTTAGGATGATTAAGAATTCTACCTTCCATGTTGATGGTGGCTGATCCAGATAATATCTTAGTCTCCCAGCATGGGACATAGAGTTCCTCAAGGCAATACAAGCCCCATAACACAGCAAGGTATTCTCTCTCGTCAGGTGATGGTCCCATAGATAAGCAAGAGGTGCCATATTGAACCATCGTACAGTCTCTGCAACTACTGGAAGAAGCTGAAATCAAGGCATTATGTAACAGGTTTAGAGACAGCAGCACACAACTTAATCTTACTAGTGATGTTTTAGTTAAGGGTAAGAGGGGTAGGATTGGTATGGTATGCTGTCAGTAGTCTTACCTGTTGTCCCATCCTACGCAGCTCCCATCTGGAATCACCTAAACATTCTATTGTCTGGAATAGGATCTGCAATTGTAAACAGTGCATACATGACTTACAGTGTTAGAGAAAATGCCAATCAGTCAGTGAGGGTCGGTTTGTGTGGCGCTCCATGAGGGAGTGAGGGAGTGAGGGTGTGCAGCACACGCATGAGAGAAAACGTGACTGAGTGAATTAGGGCATGCTCAAGCGAATGTCAGCAAAAAAAACTTATATTTTACAATTTGCTTTGCTCCACATTCACTTCCAATATGTTCATTACAAAACACAACACTCAACTCACATGTTGATTTTTATGGAGGGAGGAAAACTGGGAGAGAACAACACATCAAGCGAACTCAACTCATAATTTATGTGGCTCAGCCTGAACTACACAGCAGTGAGGACTGTGCCATTGATAGTAGCTCATACTACCCTTGCTAACCTACTGTAATACATATAATTGGATGATCTTACCTGAGTAAGGACGCAAGTAAGAGACTCTAGTTCAAGGTGTACAGCCCATTCAGGTAAATCATCCCTGGATGGATATGAAATCATTAGTAAGAATGACATAATATGCTGTGTATTGACAATAAATCAAAGCCAATAATATACTGACTATATCAATATACTATAATATATAATATAATATACATACTTGTCTTTACTTGAATTATTAGTAGTCATGCCTTTGTTGTAATGCAAGAAACCATCTGCTGTTAATAGAATAATAATTAATTGTTTTAAATATTGATACATAAAGTAGACATTACACTGAGGGATGAATACTAAGTAATCCAGGGTGCAGTGAGTAAGATATTCAATATAGTGTGGTTTTAAATTTAAACTAGCAGGGTTAGGGTTAAGTTGATGGGTTCATGGCAACATTCTGAACATCAACTCATGTCACACTTACTTGTTTCTTGATCAAGTTTACCCAGAGGTGAAGCTAAGCATTTAACTATGTCACTAATAGATCCTGGAACCTGTAAAAACAGGAATTATATACAGATAAATAAAACAGCATGAAAATATCAGTTATATAATATAAAAATGCACAGTTCTAGCATGGTTTATAAGGTATTAGAAAAATCCTACTAATGGTCTATCACCAATCGAGCCCTGTGATTGGCTGAGCTACTAGGGGTCTATTAGTGATAGACCTCTAGTAGCGAAAAGCGCCAGTTTTGAAAACCAAAAAAATATATTTAAAGCAAAATCCAAAACTTTTTGCATCCTTTTATTGGACCGATTAGTAGGTTTTTACTAAAACAATTAGACCTCTCGCCCTCATGGCCTCATGGCCAGATTCGGCCTTTGGTCTCATGGGCTATTGACTCATAGACCATTCGGACTCAAGGACTAATTGTTAAATAGTAACCATTAGTGCCCCAAAAGACCTGTCGACCGACTAGTATCGACCAACACTAAATATCGACCAACTGTCAACCAACTGTCGACTGACTGGGGGCACTAATGGTAACCATTACTATTACTGTTTGGGTAAATTATAAGACTGTCAAACAGTAAATTTGTAGATGATATGATGATGTATGTTTGCATTTTGAAATTTGCATTCATTACTTAGATTAACATACACAGTGATATGCTCATTCTTACCAGTAAAGGTGGTTTGGAGTTATTTTTATCAATTCCTAAATTGGCAGCTTGACAGAGTAGAGAATTAGCCTGGTAAAAGTTAAAACAAATGTAAGTAAGTAACTGCAAGAGAATAAGAATTCATCTTAGTTTGATCATGATCATAAATTCATCTAATAAGCCAATCTACTTGGTTCACATAATATTCAAAGTTGTCTCTCCAGATTCAAGATATGAAGAACACCCAATCCATGTGGAAGAGTTTTTATTGGAAATGGGATATGCTTATATTTTTGTGCTACTAACAATGGATTTATTGCACAGGGACTGGGACTGACGTCTCACTGGAAATTGGAAGATGAATGAAATCTCTAATCTTCTAAAAAAAAAACACCTCAAATTTCAATGAATAGGACCTGAAGACCCCAGAGGGGAGGTGAAGGTACTACCACTACACCACCCTTGTAAAATCAATATGGAATGGAAGATGTCGTACTAGATATTTTACTTACAACAGCCACTTCATTGGATTTTGGAGGTCTGAAGGGTCGTTTTGGATAAGTCTGACAGGTAACTGAATACTGACGAATAAGTTTTCTTGTTCTAACTGCATCATCATCAACTATGCTGAAGGATGATGCTCGCCTGCAAACAGTACAAGATATCAATAATAAAATACCATTTTTGTTCAGCATTAAAAATTTGTTCAAAATTTCAGAAGGAGTGAAATAAAAATTTAAAATCAACTCAAACAGCTTACTTTGGTTGTCTGCTCCAAGCTTCTTTAGTATAAGTTGGGCTCTGTAATATGTAAGATATTATTAGAATTATTGGAATCAAAATTAAAATACCTACTTGGCTAACATGATTGGGGTCAGTTCAAAAAATAGATTGAAGTTCAAATGTACAGACACAGAGAGAGACACACCCTTTAGTGATCTAATGGGAAATTAATTTTGTTATAATCTCTGTGCAGTTATACATGGTTAAAGGTGCTATGACAAGGATTCAAGATTATGGAGGGCCTACCTGTCTAGATGAAGAAACAGCTTCAATGTATACACTCTCATCTTCCTGTTAGAGAAAGAAAAAAAATATTATTAAGATATGATTACTAACAGTAAACTGAAGAGTAATCTTAGAGAATAAACTGATTTATGAACAAAGATGAACCTGAATAATATATGAATGAGAAAAATGAATATGCATTAAATAAGAACAAGGTTCCATAAAGACCTGGAAAAAAAACCTCGAAGCAAGGGAGAGAACCAACAAGCAATTCTACTCAATATTCTGTGAACTTGGTAGTTGCGAGTTGCGAGTTGCCTGTTGGAATTTGTTTTTTTTACTGCTGCCAGTCAAAAATATATAAAGAATTAAGAGAAAAATATCATATGCCCTTGGCAGGACTCGAACCCACGGTTTCGGTATACTAGTCCGACGTGTTAACCACTACACTACAAGGACCAACCATGCTGGTTACGCAGCCAGGCAATGTTGTATATGTGGCAACTGTGGGGGTCCAGGGCAATATTCACACCGAATGCATTTCATTTCACTAAAAATATATAAGGTACTGACTGATCAGTTTTGATTGACAGCAGCAAAAAAACAAAAATCACAACAAGATGTTGAAATGTCTGAGTTTGCAGAATATTGTGAATCTCAGTAATAATATTTTTATCTCATGCTTACTGTACCTTGATTGTCATAGGAGTAAAGCTGCTAGACATCTGGGATGAAATAGCTCCAAAACTGCTACTTTTTAGTTGGCTTGATGGAGGAGAGGTATCAGACTGACGCCTGCAACAATGATCATCAAATTACATCTTGATGCATATCGTAGTATTATTATTCATAATCTATTAGTCCTACACATGTACATTACCTATTAAGTCCATTCATGCATGCAATCTTAGTACAACAATTAATAGTCCCCTTCACAGTTCCCTGCGTCATCTCGAAATGCAGCCATGCTTTTGCATCAAAGCGAGACAGGGGGTTACCTTGCAATGATAGAGACCTTTTTAACACTACTTTGCTAATACAAATTTTCTCTCATTCCAGTTTACTCAGGGGGCAAATTTGTTGAATTAATGAGACAAAATGTGACTGTGCAACACCGTTTTCCCCCTGAGTAAACTGAAACTAGAGAAAATTTGTATTAGCAAAGTAGTGTATTATTCATGTCTCTATCATTGCAAGGTTACATCTTGTCTCGCTTCCATGCAAAGGCACAGCTACCTTTCAAGATTGCACAGGGAACTGTTAGGGGATTATTGCTCAAGTTACTTTGTGTTATTGAAAGTTTTATGAATCAATTAAAGCTGTAATGCAACTCATTTTATTATTAAAATAAGCATTGCCAAATTTGATCAGAAGAATACAGACACATGCTTCATAATATTGTGTTAAAATTCATTGAATAAATATTAATAATATTAATTTGAGATGGTTAAGAGTTATCAGCATTTCTTTTAGTAGAAAATGGAAAATAAAAAAGAACAATTACATTTTAAATTTCACTAGTTATTCAGGGACTGTGGAGCACCCTAAAAAGTGGTGGGGCTACAAGCCCCTCCCTCTCGGCTAGTATGGAGAAAAGGAAAGGCTAGGGCTACCTGCCCCTCCTTCTCGGCAGTCCATGTTATTAATAGTATTATTAGATCAACACCTTTGTTTCTGTATTGATACAATGGCTTCTTCTTTGAGATGGTTTGGACACTCAGTGTGTATTGGTATCAAAGATGCATCAGTCCATGACCTTGGCAAAGAGAAAATATGGACTTTTGTTTATCTATTAATGTTTATATATTTATTATTTATTTAATATTACTTACAGATTTATTGAATTATCAAGTACATTATTATAAGAAATAGGAAGAGAAGACTTGTGCAAGATGAGTTAATTGTGAATCTAATTTTCATGGTGTAATTTTCAACTCTTATTTTATTAACTTTGTAGTTCCTAAAATATCTGCACCCCTATTCCAGAATTTCCCTCCCTTCCCCTTGTCCTCCCCCCTCCACCATCATGCTTCCACAAGGACCACAAATTACAAGGTAAATGGGCCTGAACCCAAAGGTTTCTGTCTCATGCAACAAATCAGTAAAATGTTAAGAAAATTAATGTTTTTCCTAGTTAGTACTAACCTTTGCCTGCCTTGTCCACTAGATGGGAATGGCAGAAAAATAATGATTAAAGTGATTTATTTGTCATGGATGGTATGTTTTAATGGCTACTAATCAATAAAACTCTATTAAATAAATATGGAATTATGTGGTGAATATGTTGTTGTATTAACAGTCCAGCATAAAGCATAAAGACCCTGTGCCATGAGGCATGAGGAGGATGGGTAACACATACCAGTCCAGCATGATTTACGAGACATGCAACAGCTAATAGTTTGATGAACCTCCCCAAAAAGAGAGGTTTGGAAAAGATCAATTTTAGGCTGTCATGCTTTACATGAATATGCACACAGAAAGAAGTACATTTTAAGTTACATTTTAATTTAACTATTTTATGATTTTCAGGAAAAAATCACCACTTTAAACATTTTAATTTTAATTAATAGTCCATTTCAGCTTGGGCATATTACATTCCCATTTTTCATCAAGTGTCATCCTCTTCTTCAAGATTAAGCTAGGACCTCACAGCTTTCCAAATTCAAAGGGATGTCACATAGTATGATATGGGAAAACATTATACCCAAACTGAAGAGGATTTGTGTTTAACTTTATCATCAGTCTTATGCACAAAGTGTTACAGCAGTCATGCATCAGTAATTAAGAGAAACCTCACTCAAATCTCTCGTGCATACTTTTAGTTAGAGTCAAGACTAGTTAGAAGTTATTGCTTAGAGTGTCACCATTACTGTACTTTCCAATCATACAAGTCATGCTATCATGATAAAATAAGATTTTGGTCATGAATTTTCAAAGTGTTTCCATGATATTGTTGGATAACACAAAGTTATCAAGGCATGTGCCACACGAAAATTGTGGAAATGCCTTGTTTGACATCCACCAAAACCAACTTCGTTGCGACAGAAAATTGTATGATTTCAGTGTGTGATTGGAAGCGCTATAACAACATGCAGCACTGTAAGCCACACTCTTTTTCTTGCTTGTTATAGAAATTCCATTATTTAAAGACTGATAAGTTCATTATATACTGCAGCAAATTATTTATAGCATTCACTGAAAGAATAGCATTGAATAAAAATAAATAACTGTCAAAATTCATCCAGCATGTTTATTTAATTCCGGCATGACCTTTTTTTACCTATTCAATAGGTATAGGGTAACATAATACCTAGCGAATAGTAAGAAATCTACAGATTGCCTATCAGTTAGGCATTATGAACACAGATACCTGACGAATAGCTATTCAGGCTCAATGTACCTATTGTATTAGGTATTTTGTACATGAATACCTAGAGAATAGGTATTTTGCTAACCAGATTGTTAGTTTATCAAGAGAGGTTAAACACACTCACTCTTTGATCTTGACATTGATAGTAAAAAACATTTTTTATACTCTTACCTCTTGCATCTATAAATCCCTCACTACACATCATTCTGACACATGAGAAATTTTTATAAAATAATGGATCATTTCTAAACCTTGACTTATTGAAAAGATATCCCTCTAAATGCGGGCAAACAGCATGGGTTAAAACAAATGACATTGTTTTTCTTACCTGATCAGATTCTCATCCACAGATGCAGAAGCAGAAGCACTACTTCTAGAAAGTGCAAATGTTGGGAATATATAATGAATGTGGTTTGCTATCAGGAACTTCAGGATCAGTTCATATGCCAGTAGCCGTCCTTCTCTCCACTCCCAGGACTGAGAGACAAGGTGCACTGATGCCTTGGATGAATTATCTGGATAAACAATTACAACAACACAACAATTTTACAATGGATCTATCAATAATTCTAATGTTTTATTGAAACTACTTTAATTTAATGTTATACTCATATTATTAATTTAAAACTCTAAAAATTTAAGACATCATTAATTTAGGCTAACAAATAAATTTAGAGTAAAATAAACATCACTGGTAACTATGCCAGGGTAATACGCAAGATCAGCAAGATGAACGGCTGACACCCCACCGTTACACTACCGTCACCTTGCTGTTGTGTGGGTGACAGCTTCTGAAGAAAAGATTAACCACCATTAAATGGCGGACAAACCACACTTAAACAGCTGACAAACTACCGTCAAACGGCTGACAAATCACCGTCAAATGACCGTCAGACGGCCATTTATCAGCCGACATGAGATCTGGGGTGCTGATCTTGCGTTTTACCATAACTATGATTTGTTGCATAATCATGTGAAACCAATGATTAAATATTAATCTGATAGTTATCATATCAATAGGATTTTCCGGAACACAAAAGTACTAGCTCAAAGCCTCAATTTATTGTAATATCTTGGGCAAGGATCTATTCCACCAAGAGGTTTTTAGAATCACACTCAACAATAAACAATAAGTGAAGGATAATACATGAAAGATAATAAACACTGTACCTTCTAATAACTTTTGTACATTTCTTATACTAATCCTCTGATTCTTAAGCAGATTCCCAGAAACAGACCCTCTATTACTAGCCAAATGGGACAGCCCCTCGGCACTTGAATCACAGATGTTGGACACCATAGCCATGTCTGGAGATGGAGTAGTTGTGCGTGCTTGAGATGTTGAAGCCAGTGAAGGTTTTGTTGGTAGAGGGGATATTCTAGTTCTTGTCTCAGGGGTGGGAACCCTGTGGTTGTCAGTGTTTTGTATACATTGATCTCCATTGGTTACATGTTGTTGAAGGTCTAAGGTAAGGATGTCTGTGTCTACTTGCCAATCTGCTGCTAAACCTTGAAGGACGAGCTTGAGAAGAACTGGACTGCTGCTTTCTTTGGCAACTGGAATGTAAAGAAATTGTTTGTTCATAAAGGCCTTGCTACAATTTCTCATGCAACTTGTCTCGCGGGAAAATTTTTTTGCAGGCTGCACAACATGTCACATGCATAATTACAGTTGCAATTTATCTCACCAAAAAAAATGCTGTAAATTGCATGATTGTGTAATTTTAATCAATGATGAAATGATTGGCTGGTTGTTTGCTCCAATCACAAGTTTCACAATATGTTACACAAATTTTTACAAATTTTTATTTAGAAACTTCAGTAGAAACTGGTTCTACTTATTGTGCAAAAAAAAAATGAAAAATTAAATTCGCACACTGTAATGGGATCTCAAACATGAAAAACGCTCTTGAAACTTTTTTCACAAGACAAGTTGCCAGGAAATCGTAACTGAACCCATATGTATTGATAAAAATTAATATTATTGTACAAATTAAAGAACCTTTAGATAAGTTACCTAGAAACTTGAATACAGCACTGGTTGCCTGTCGTACAGTGGATGCAGGATGCATAAGATAAAGATTAAAGGTTGAGAAATACAGCGGCCATGTTGGAAGTAAATACCCTGGAGGAATGTGCTAGTGAAAAAACAGAAATAATAATCAAATTACTCAACTTATTACACTAAATCTTACTAATAAAAACTATCTTCAGTGCTACCCAGTGGTGGATCCAGAATAATTTCAAGGAGGTGGCTCCTACCTTGAAAGGCATCACATACATGTACCAGTACCATCATTTTTAGGTGGGTTGGCTAGCCACAAAATCTACTCCCATGGATCCACCCTTGACTCACATTTCCAGCCATCGGGGTTTCATACTTGCCCGCAATACTCTACCAATAAAAAGAAACCCTGATGGCTGGAAATCTGATCCACCCCTGTTACCATAGCCTTACAGTGTGATTCAGTACCTTAATAAGAAAGACACATACTCCAAGTAGACCCTCTGCTTCATATGCCTTGAGAAATTTGAATTCTGACTTAAGTACAGCCATATGTGGCAGCTCTATTTTACTGTTTTCTTTAGGTTTGGAAGTGTCCTGAATTCCTTTACACAGTCTATGTACAACCTCTTGGAAAGCAGAGAAAGCTTGCTGAAGGGAGAAAACACATAGATGACATCAATACATATGTTAAAGATAATATATGCCTCTTTAGCTTAGGCAATGTGTCATTCCCTGGAGTATCATTTCTTTGTCGAAAAGCTGCTCATGAGAAGACGCCTGGTTATTCATACACTTCTATGTGTTTGAGAAAAAACAATCATGATAACAACTTTGTTTAATGGCTGTGCATGACAAGACAAGTGAATATAGATACAACTCGAACAAAGAATGTAATTATCAAGAGAATGGCACATGGCCTGAAAAACATCATGCTCAAGCTAAAGAGGTCTAGCTATGTCTATTGAAGCATAACAGTTACATTATTGCTAAAATTAATAAATGGTTCCCAGTAATATTGGGAATATATTCTTGAGCATGTATCACATATACCTGGAATTCACATCTTGAGAGGATAGAGGAGAATGCTTTCGTCGCTTGATCTCTGATGCTGAGTTGAGGATGAGCGAGCAGAGAGTAGAGCACAGAATGAACTGAATCAAGGATAAATGAAGGCAGTGTGCTCTGCTCACACTTTCCAAACTACAAAAGATACCAAACATTCAATCATTTTAACTGAACAATCGTGTCTTTAGCTAGTGGCCCCTTCATTGATACAGCCGCTTAATTAAGTAAACTATCAGCCTTCTTGAGATTTGAATGAAATCCCTGGTGTTGTACATGTAAACCTGCAAGCAGTCCTCTTCCATAATACTATGAATAAACTCTCATTTACATGTTTAAGTAGCTCACCTTGAGCATGTATTCAGCTGTTTCATCTTTAGTGTTATTGTTAATCTGTTGTTTCATTACACCTGTCCAACTGAACCTCCTCACCAGTGTCGTCATTCCTGAAATCATTTTAATATAGTGTCTAAGTATTCATATATTATTATTTTATCTGATTTATAAGCTTCACCACATGGGTAGTGGAAGCCCCACAGACCAAAGCTCTACTAAAGGGAACCAAAAAATGTGGTTACTAGTAAGCAAAGTTAACTGGGAGATGGCCAAGTTATTGTTACACATGCACTTATAACAGTGACATGGCAGACCTGTTAGTTGCATGGTTTAATCTGCTAGACAAGTGCTTTTGATTGCTCCGCTATTGCACATTTGCTAGTTTTTGTTGTAGAGGATTTTGTGCTATGTTGACAAACTAATAAAAAGAATTCAAATTATGAGGCAAAAGGTCACAACTGTATAGAATTTTACCAGGTTTTTCTGGAATATTTTCTTCTGGGCTCACATTATTTACATATATGTCTTGAATACAATACATTTCAAGCTTAATTTAAGCAGCATGCATAAAAAGTTAAATTTTACACCGTAAAAAATAAGAGAGATCACTTACTGACGTTTCGGACACTAGTCCTTCATCGGAGTAAAAGAGGAAGCAGCATGCAACAAGTAACATTGATAGTGAATGGGATTTATTTGGTTGCCTACAACCAACATGTCTACATATCTACATCTATCTTACCCATAACTGCTCCTTCTACCGCCTGCCATGAACTCTCCTTGGACTGGCAAATCTAAAAGATAATGAAAGAAAGTGGAAGGGAGCAAATGATTAAATTGATGATGGTATCACTCCTTGATTAAGGTGCTTTGCAAGAGATGTTATTACAATAAACATGATGATGGTAAATGCATATGATGAAACAATGAGAAATATATATATGATCGTACCATACTGAAATGAACTCAGAAAAAAATTCTGACATTCCCCAAATGGGAATTGAACCCACGACCCTCCATATACTTGTCGGATGCTCTACCACTGAGCTACTGCAGACTCTTATGGTGAGCAAGGTCTTTATTGTGGGTATTAACGGCCTTGATCAAGATGTTATTACCTTGATTAATTCAGTGTAAAAAATATGGGCTTGATGAAGAGTAAAATGTTCCAGAATTTGAGCTAATCTTGCTACACAAGTGTTTCTTATAGCGGACCAGACATCTGTGATACCAGACACTATCAAAGCCTTCAAATAAAAGAATGACAAGCATTATAATTCAAGATGAATAAATCATTATTTACAGGAGCCGTATTAGCTAGTTTATTACAGTGCGAATCTAAAACCTGTGGGCACCTAAAAATATTTCAAGAACGTTTCTTAACCAATCAGAAACGTTATTCTTATCTTTCCATCATCTTGTGGTCAGAGAGACATTTCTGATTGGCCAAAGAACAATAGAACATTCCTGGAATATTTCTAGGTGCCCACGATTTTTCAATTCGCACTGTAATAAATCATTATCCAAGTATTATCAGTTTGGTAGGAAAGAGCATGATCAACATGGGGAAGGAATAACTAAACGAATTACCATGCCAAAATAACCACTATTTCTCCATTTCAGAGTTTGCATCAACTGAAAAAAGTTTATCATACTGGTACACCTTGCCTGTTAGATCAATAGACCAATGGTGAATCCAGAATGATTTTAAGGAGGGGCTAATCATCCTTGCTTACAGCTGAAGAGCTGAATTACGAAGGATGCAGCTCAATGAGGTCCAGTCGAAGGCATACAAAGGCGCCTCGGGCAGCGGCCATATGACTCATGTCTGACCACGGAGCACAGCTCAGATCAAATTAGGGTTGGTTTTTACAGAGGGAGTTAAAACGGAGAACCAGGAGAAAAACCCTAGAAGCAAGGGAGAGAACCAACAAACTCAACTCACTTAAGGTGTGGAGTCCGGGGATCAAACATGTTTACCTTCACTAAAGGAAATACTTGATCATTGAATCCTTTGTCAGAAGTTAGTTTCATCCATTCCATTATATGCACACATGTATGGCTCCTGACAACTGGCATATTATGAGCTAAATAAAAGATAGTGTTGTTAAGAATCCACTTGCAGCATATTGATAATAAAACAACAAAGTACTAATCTTGCAAGATGTTTTCTATCAAACGTATATACTCCACATATTATGTCGAGTAACGACATTTCATAGTTCATAGCCCACTTCCGATATATGCTTCGCTTGTCATGCACAAAGCTTTAAGTATGAGGCTCTGTGCTAAATTAAATTTATTCTTTTTCTCTTGTCATGAATCACTGAGCATTTACCACAGAGCCTCACAACAAAACCTTTGTGAGTGACAAGCAAAGCATATCTCAGAAGTAGGCTATTGATCATAATATCAGTTCTCATCCCCACCCCAACCCACCCCAACCCACCACCACTTATATAAACAAGTACAACTAGTTACAAAAAAGTGAAAAGAGCACATTAAACCAAATTATTTAGTCATACAATCTAGTTTTCTATATTTCTAAATAGCTTCTGGGAAGGATAAATATGATTCTTATAATCAATGTTTTTTCACCAGCAGCTTATATTTACCTTGTAAAACAGCATATTTATGACTCTCAAGCAGCTGTCTGCTAAGTGGTTGGGCTAAGAACCTGCATTTTTGAATAATAAAGAGATGAGTTCATTAGATAATATGCATCAACAGATAATAGTAAACAAACTTTTGCCAGACTGGGTGAAAAATAAAATAAGTAATTTGATACATGGATTTGAATAGGCAATGTGCATCAAAGCTCACAAAGCTGGGAAAGTGAGTCCTGTAAATATGGAACAGGGAAATCAAAGGAACTATAAAAAAATGATTACTCTGTTATTTCCATCCATTGAAATACTTACATTTCCGTAGAAAAAGTCAAAGGAAAAGTGCGGTCAGATGAATTTTTAGAGGAGCCAAAAAAGCATAAGGACTCACTTTCCCATCATGCTTTGTGCTAGAATTTCAGTCAACAATAGATTTGTGTACTACATAGTGGTTTATTAGATCAAAAGCTGATTTCTAACTATGTCATAATTATTATATCATATTATCATTATTATACATTGCAACCTTTTTGAGAGTAAATACAGGGTTTTTTGAGTAAAAATATGGCAGTATATATTATACAGATGGACACAAGTACATTCTGTTTGAATTTAATTGATGATAAAATATATCTTACTGGATAGCATCTAAGATACCCATTCTCTCTCTCTATATATATATATACTCAGATAGAAAATCAGAGAATAATGATCATCTGTTGGTGAATATTTTAATAGCTCTTTGGCAATATATTTTGGTAATTATATGATAATATAGTGGGGGTTTATAGCTATTAAGCTAGGATAGTATCATAGTTCATTTAAATATTCACTCTTTGATGTAATAAATCCACTGTTTACATATCTATTGTTGACTTTAATCTACAAAGTATGATACTAATCCTTGGCCTGACAACTTTCATATCACTATGTCAAACAAACTCCATTTTTAATTTGGATAAAAACAAGAACTTGAGAAATTATCTACCACGGCAATGAAAAAACTTAATATACATAATTTGAGTTTATGAGATGGCAGACAGAGTACATCTCAAGTGCCCTTTCAGGAGATGACTATCTCTTATCTTTTTTTAAAAAAATGTGAATTAAACAAACAGTGCTCTGACTTAATCCTAACTGCTGTATTCTTGTATTCATGAAATAACTATTTTTTATCTAATTACGAGACTATTCATTACCAGAAATTTTAAGAAAAACTAGAAGAAAAAGTTTTGAGTAAAGAAAACAAACAGTACTATGAATACTAAGTACTAATTCTTTCTTCTAATTTTGAACAAATATATAATATTTTGACCAAAGCTGAATTTTCCACTAAAAAAGATAATTATACTAGAGTACAATATAGTCTTAAAGCAGAATTTATTGCCAAAAACAGGCTGTGTTGTTGTTGTTAGAGGTGGGAATTATGCATCTAATAACCTACTTATACTTCCTATTTACCTTAATAGTATTGGATCTGATTAGGTATTAAGGAGAGCATATACCAGAGAGGAAGATGGGGCTTTTGTTTACTTTATGCTTTATTAAAGATATACAACACTGAAACTTTGTAACAAAACTAAGATAGAACATTTACTGTCATTGGCTGAAAGCTACAATAATTTGATAAGTCTTTAGAAACAGTTCCATAGAAACTTTAAATATTTTATTACATACGAAGATACAGAAAGCCTTTTCCGTGGTTATTTAAATCAAAGTAAGGGAAAAAATAAGGATTTCAACAAAATTAGCCTCACCACAGGAAGTCCAAATTTGATAAATTTAATCAATGACAAAAATAACTGATTTTCTTGCTAGCTATGTGCACTCTGATTGGTCAAGGACTGTGCTGTATTAGTGAGAGAAGCAAGATGTTAACATCATCTCTACAGGCAGAGCAATGCAATTTTTCCTTCCATAAAATAAACAAAATTGATAGAATAACCTTTTTCCGTGATTCATTCAGTAACACAGCACTTAGGAACTGCTGAAAGCACTCAAGAAGTATGAGAATCACTTGGCTTTGGCTGGTGCCTCTCTTTACACTTCTTTTCTACTTTTGTCAATAGAACATTTTCGAAATGTGCAAGCACTATCACAGCCGCAGACATGATTTTTAGGCATTTTTGGGCAGTGTCAATAGCACTTTTTCATGTCTGTGCCTGCAATATTTTTGAAAGTGCTCGCACATCTCCAAGATGGCGTATTAATTCTGTGTACTATTCTCTGGAAAACCTTTTAAGGATGAAAAAAACATCATTTTTTTTAAATAATGAGCAAATGCTGACAATTTTCTTAAATTTCTACAAAAAAAATATTACCAATTCTTGTATAGAAATCTAAATTTTTGTATGAGATCTCAAATATTTCAAAATCTTGAGGGATCACAGAAAGAAAATTAATTTGCAGAAGACCTGAACTTTCCTCACAAATCTGATCTGTTATTTCCTTCTTTTGCAATAAACTGATTTCCAATTTCCATTTATTCAATGACTGAAACCACAATAGATAAAATATAAACCATTTCCTTCCACTTCTTTCAATTTTCATTTTTATCACTTTCTGTGCCAATTTATGAACTAGACCTTAATGATGTCTATGAAACTGATAAATAACACTTCCTTGTCTGGAGAAATATATCTAAATTGACTAATCATTTATGAGATATATCCTATACCGTTCAAATTCACAAAACGCAACGCACAAACAAATTAAAACCTACTTCAAGATATAAAAATTTTAATTTAAGACAATACTAAATACGGAAGAAAGATAATTGATGGTTAAAGATTTGATCGACTGGAAAATAAATGCACAATATTCGCTATAGCTTGAAGAAGAACAATGTGTCGCCATGGGGAATCAAGTTTGATTAGAGTTTTTGAAACACCTGTTTTTTCGAAGTACTGATATTTACAGAAGGCTGTGTTTCCTTAGAGAATCTAAGAAATTTTCGCTTGAGGGTAAAATTTTAGTTTGGAAGTGATATCTCAGTTCATGTGGAGATGTTGACACGAGCTTACACCATGATAGCACTCCAGTTTTTTATCTAATTATTTTGTTTTTTATTTTAATACAAAATATCGAATAAATGAAAATAAATATTATTAGAAATAATGATATTGTAAGAAAAATAAGAACTCTAGAAATTAAATTATATTTTTTTTGATGACTATAAGTTAAGATAAGCTTGTAGTTTTCTTACCATTTCAAATGTTCGTCAAGAAGTTCATTCAATCTCGCTAGAAATCTAGCGTCTTCAGGCGGTCTTGGCGACGAAGTCGACCAGCTAATTCCATCTAAATCATCAGTGTTTTCGTTTGAATTGATAAGAAACTCAGTGCGTCCATATCTCCGTTCAAAAACATAAAACGTAAACTGATCAAGTTGTCTTTGCTCTTCAAACAATGCTGAAGGATCCCAACTTGGAAACGGGTTGTCAAGTTCAACATTTTCTCCTCGAAGCCATTCTCTTTCGCATTCATCTTCACTAACCGTTGAAACACGGCAAGGAGGTTTTAAGAATTCCCTAAGCTTTTCAAGTAAAATAACTTCTTGTTCAGTAGTTGTTGAGATGAGTAAAGCTTGCAGGACAGCATCGCACTCGGTTGCCTCTGTCAACCGGTCGGACGCGCTGATCACCTCCGACATTTTCAAATGAGAAAAACCATCTTGCTTGCCTTAGATAAACGCCAACGACATTCTAGATACTGTATGAGACTTATCCGTAAATCTTTCTAGATCTTTAAATCCTTTCTTTGCCTATTAATTTGAAGTATAAAATCATATGCATTGTTGATTGAGGCAGCCATTTGAACTGCGAACCCCGGGCTTTTTATTTTGCCACGTGATTTGCACGAAACATTATCGACTGTTTATCGATCATTTCGATTCTCTTATTAAAAAATATTTATTTGAAAAAACAGTCCCAAAAGACCCGAAAAAAACAAAGACACTTAGAATAATTATTGCATAAAATATTACAAGTTCTGAAGCAAATTCGTGATAAGGGAATGGCTGATACAATCCTTCAAGATATAATTTAATTCAACTCATATCTCGATGTCTGCACGAATACATTGCGAGAACGCCACGAATGATATGGCTTATCATTCGGAAAGTAAACATTTATGACCCAAAAAAGGTTCTTATAAAGTCCTTATCAATCTCGTTTATGTAAAATAGTCTTTCAAAGGAAAGGCGCCTGCTAGCGGTAAGTAGTCTTTGTGGCTCGTCCTCACTCTGTTTTTTTTTTGTTTGCTGTTTTTTACAGGACGTTTGACCCCTGATCACTACCGACGCGTGACTTGGTACTGTTGGTACTGATATACTAGGTGTTAAATAAGCTTATATTATTTCAAAACATATCAAAGATATTAGTACAAATCGGTAGTCGAAAAGACAACCGTTACTAGTACAGTACAGTCCCTGTGAATTATCATTATTTTAGTTATTGTTATGTAGGTGTAATAATGTACAGACTACCACTATGCTGCCACTATGCATAATTTGTAGCTCTGTCTGCTAATCTTTTCACAAAAGCAGCCTATATCTCTTTCTTTTACGATACAAGGCCATGGTACTTCTTCGATTTTAGCTAGTATTCCATAACAAAAAGCATTGAATAAATAAAAATCTCCCGTTCTTTCATTTGAAAAATATGTTTTTTCCAGCAAACTTCATGTAAATGGTTCCAGACCTCAAAGTTTGTCCATTCTATTTTGAAACTAATTGCCCTCGTTGGCCACTTTGGTAAGCGTTCTTTTGAATGCTCAGCTGTTCTATGGCCCGAATTTCCCTGTGATATCAATAGGGACAATCCCACCAGCTACCCCCCGCCCCAACTTAATTTGTCCCCTACTTATATCTGTTGATTTCTGTTCTTTTTCTAATAGTTATTTGATGTTGAGAACAGTGTTCCGGTTGTCATTAGTCTCCAGACCAGTATCCAGGTTGATCAAGTCTCAGATCCGATCCATGGCAAAGTTTTCATCTGTACACGACTTTACTGTCAAGAACCTGCAGGGTGAACCTGTTTCTTTGTCAAAGTACAAGGGAAAGGTTATCCTGATTGAGAATGTTGCGTCTCTATGAGGCACAACTGTCAGGGATTATACCCAGGTTTGTAATATGAATTTGAGAAAATGAGTATTTCATCTAGGAGACTTTACAGTGCAGATGCTGGAACCTCCTTTGATTGCTGCGCTTGGGCTTCCTGTGCTCACACCCAACAAAAGTGCAGCGGCCAAAGTAGGGGTTGACCAGCATCTGGAATAGGGTAGCTTTTTACCAAGGCCAACATGTTTTTTCAGATTTCAAACATCAAATTCCATTTCAGTCAGCTGCGATTAGTCAAATTTGAAGTGGCAAACAACAGCAAAGCTTTTGTTAATTAGGTTATACAGTTAGCAGGCCCTCCTTTGTCCAGGCTCCTCCCCATTCCTCATCAGCTACCTGGGTTTAAAAACCCAGTGCCCAGAAGCTTTAGAGGTTACAGAAACAATAAAACAGCATTTTTACTCTTTCTCTATTATCTTGGACTGCCACCCAATATTCCATTAAATCTTATGCAATTGTGTTTCATCACAGATGAATGAGCTCATGGACAAGTACAGTCAAAAAGGGCTTGTGATTCTGGGTTTTCCCTGCAATCAGTTTGGCCATCAAGAGAACTGCAACAATGATGAGATCCTCAACTCATTAAAGTATGTTCGTCCAGGAAATGGCTTTGTTCCCAAAATAGATATCTTTAGTAAAATTGATGTCAATGGCTCAACAGCAGACCCCTTATTTGCCTATCTAAAGAAGGAATTCCCTCTGCCACACCCAGATGGTGCTATAGGTGCAATAATGGGTGATCAGAGATATGTGATTTGGAATCCAGTATGCCGCAATGACATCTCTTGGAATTTTGAGAAGTTTTTAGTAGATCGTAATGGAAAGCCAATCAAGCGCTACAGTTGTAAATTTGAAACTAAGGATATATTACCTGATATAGAGAAACTTTTAGACAACTAGGCTACTATATAAAGGTTTAGTATTAGAGCCACAAACTGTACAACTTGTTGCAGAGCAATAAAGCAGACTCTAAAACAGGGACCGCAGAGCGTAATTTTGATTGGGGGGCTAACAACCACCAAATACAGGAAGACCTAGGGGGTTTGGGGGCATGCTCCCATTATTGGGGGGGCTATAGCCCCCTGCTCCATGGTCCCTGTAAAAAAAAATCATGTAACAAATAAGTTGTGTTGCCACTGGAAGACAGTGGCAAGCACAACTTATACTGCTACAATGTTGCACAACAAGTTGTACAATCTTGCTGGGTGTAATACTGGGCCATTAGATCCAGATTATTTTTATTTTTATTATTTTTATTTTATTTAAGTCTATGTAAACTTATTACTTTTTTCCAATTTTTGATACACAACTTAAGAGTGACCAAAATATTTTGGTACAAATCATTTCCAGTGAGTTTTTGATATTATGACTTACAGAGACAGTATGATTGCTTTTGCTGAAACTTTTATAAGCAAATGCTGGATGAAAACGTTTCTTTTGTTAGTAATGTTTTCAAAAACTGGTTGAAAATAGTTTTCAGTTTGGGAGACCTCTTCATGAAGAGCTCAAATATGGAGCAGTGGTTAGTATTTATGACAGCCATCACAGAAAGCTTTTGGCATTGTGATTGCTTGATGCTACAGTACTCATCAGTTTTGAAGACCTCTTGTGTGGAGCTTTGTCGCCTAGCAGTGGTTTGTGTTTATGACGGCTATCACAGAAAGCTTTGGCATTGTGATTACTTGATGCTACAGCAACCATTACTGGTGCAACGAAATTAGTTTCCGAATTATAACTAGACTGATAATCAAGATTGTGTTGAACAAATAAAGTGCTTTTAAGAAAAATGTCATTTTGTTGGTCAATCTTACAAAAAAGTAATAGTCCCCTTCTCAGTTCCTTGCGTCATCTTGAAAGGTAGCCATGCCTTTGCATCGAAGCAAGATGAAGGGTGAGGTTGCAATGATAGAAACGTGAATAATTTATTGTCCAAGGTGTTAAAACAAGGTCTCTTTTGTTGTAAAGGCACAGCTACCAAGATGGCACAGGGAACTGTAAAAGGGACTAGTACTATTGCAAGTTACATGTGAAGAATGTTTAAGATATGCAATGTTTTTTAAAATGTGTAATGTGATTGAAGATGTAGTGCAATGAAAAGGTGACTGATGCTTATGGCAAATTTCTTGCCTCACACAATGTACATCACATAAAGGTCAACTGCATGGTGCAACTATAGGACACACTAGATGTGCAAATGTTGCACCCAACATTGCATGCAACCATGAAAAGATACCAAGTAAACACTTCGGTAAGAGTTACACCAAATAGTTGCACTATCTGTTCACCTCTACAAGGGTTGTACACAACAGTTGAACCACATGTCCACCTCTACAAGGGTTGTACACAACAGTTGAGTAACAGTTGAATTCATCTCTTCAACAGTTGCACACAGCAGTTAAAATAGGTGCAAGCTATTACGAGGTATTGCCACCAGTAACGAATTTCAGTAGCACTACAAATTTCTACTTTGCTGCAGCTAAAAGCAGGAGTTTTATTAAAAAACAGAAAACAAACTTCAAGCCAACATCTTTATTATTTTAGGCAAATGATACAAAATTCTTAAAAAATAACAAGTATATATCCACAGTTATCACCCTCAACTAATCCTCCATGTTTGGTGCTACAATATACCTCATTAAAGACCTCAAGGTTTGTCAGTAGTTCTTGAATATCATACAATCATTTATCTACAGGGCATGAAATACTGTGCACGGAGGAGCACATATTCCATAAACAATTTTCATCCTCGTTCAGTGTCTTTATGGTGTGAGGTATTATGGAGGAGGAGACGGGGTATTTTTTTACACGAATTTACTCTTGTCCTTCACTGGTGTTTTCTCTTGATACTTGCTTTTGTTGCATACAACTTCGAGCCACAGACTCAAACAACCTGAAAAACGATTTGTCTAGCATTAAGACCGACTCAATTAAAAGGTGAAACGTAGGGCATATTTCATTGAACTGAATAATTGCAATGATAGGGCGAAATGTAGTGCAGAAGAAAACGAAATACCTTGATGAAAAACTTGACCAGGTGATTTGGAATCTAGGGGCGCAATGCATTGATTGTCATAGCGAAATAAGCTTTTTCTAAAAGGTATTTGGCGATTCTTTGTACGGAAGAGTTGTTGTAAATCGAGCCGAAAACCTTGAACTAGGAAACATTGAACTATGAACAAAATGTCGGCTGATTGGCTAATTCCTTCAGCCTGAGAGAAGCGAGATCACCTGCAAGCGATTGGTGACTTTTGATTGGATAACTATAGACACTGTGATGATAATGATCTCCCAAATGCAGTGCGAATGTTTGTTTGTATTATTTCTGACGTTCATCTGCCTGGTTAATGCGGTCCGATACTTACTTTTCAATCTCAGGAGCACAGTGAACAAACTCATGGGTCCAGAACTTGTACTGGTGATTTTTAATCAGTTCAATGAACGTGATAAGCAGCCCCCATGGATGAGGTCTGTTCACAATCAGACGTTCAAGTAAAACCCTGCAAGATAAGACATGCAATCATCAGTACAGTTACATCGTAAGATCTGCATCAGCGCCCGCCGTTTGCGCCAAACTTTTGTTATGCTGAAACGTAAAACAATGGCCTAGATAGATTTTTTCACTATTCGTCGAAGCCGAATTTTTAGGCTTCCCATTGTACTGACAGACACTACCTAAACGGTACGGCATACTGTAACACTGAAATGGCTTCCCATTGTACTGACAGACACTACCTAAACGGTACGGCATACTGTAACACTGAAATGGCTTCCCATTGTACTGACAGACACTACGTAAACAGTACGGCATACTGTAACACTGAAATGGCTTCCCATTTTACTGACAGACACTACCTAAACGGTACGGTATACTGTAACACTGAAATGGCTTCCCATTGTACTGACAGACACTACGTAAACAGTACGGCATACTGTAACACTGAAATGGTTTCCCATTGTACTGACAGACACTACCTAAATGGTACGGCATACTGTAACACTGAAATGGCTTCCCATTGTACTGACAGACACTACCTAAACGGTACGGCATACTGTAATACCTCTACCATAAGTCTAAAATGACTTTCTGAAGGTTTTCTATCACGACACATAATTGCTCTGCCGAACGGACAGTCCCCTTCAAACGGTAATACCTATACCCTATTATTCCAGTAGTAGGAAGCCTACCTTGTTATCTGCTCTTGGATCGCTTCTGTATTCGCCTCAGCGAACAGGTACAACAAGACACAGCTAAAGTAATGGGTGTGGCTGTTAGGGTAGCGTAACTGGTTGGCTATGGCATTCAAGAACAAGTATCGACCTGAAACATGAGCATACAACCAAAGTTTAAAACATTTTATTAAAACAATTATGACGTATGAGGTATGAGGTATGAGGTATGAGGTATGAGGTATGAGGTATGAGGTATGAGGTATGAGGTATGAGGTATGAGGTATGAGGTATGAGGTATGACGTATGACGTATGATGTATGACGTATGACGTATGACGTATGATTCATATAGCGCACTTTCCACTGATGGTGGTCACTGCCACGGTTTCTTTACGTCATCAGTGATTCTCTTACATCCCTCCGATAAAGCTTAGTGATGAAGAAGTGTGGAGAGACGGGACCGCCATTTAAAGTGGTCATCTGAGCCACTTAAAAGGTTAACCATTTTTAAATGTCGTTACAAAGCCAGAGATTGAACCCGCGACCTTCCGCGTAATAGTCCGATGCTCAACCGAGCGAACGGAGTTATAGCAAAAACAATAACGGTATCGACATTGGTACTTTAAAGGTTAAGGTGCAGAAATACGAGCAACAAAATCGTGACGCAACTTGTCGCACAAAATTGCTACGTTACAAGTTGCAGAGCAAAGGTTGCTCGTCACCCCGCGCAACAAATTTTCATGGCTGGAGACAGGACGACTTTCTACTTCTGCAACAAAATTTTGTTTTTGAACGAGGTGGTAATACAAACAACATTCACACTGCAACTTGCAACGCAACAATGTTGTGCGACAAGTTGCACGATTTTGTTGCCATATTTTTGCACTTTAGTTTATAAAAATGCTTTCCATACCTTCAGTGTCTAGATCAACAGCAAGATTCTGGAAGATATCCATATGGGATGAGTGGGTTATGGTGGACATGGAAGGTGTTCCACTTTTGCTGTGGATGTAAGCTATAGCCTGAGTACCAACGTACAGGACTAAAGCATTCATCAGGGGTACGTTGTATCTTGTACCTGGTTCTGTGGATACCTAAGAAAACAAAGAAAAGTGAGATGGCATTGAAGTGGATTTGAAAGAGGATTTTTTAAGGCATTTACCGATGACTCTCATCAATTTGAACTGGGATCTATTCCCAATCTCGTGGACCGCATCTCATTGTTGGTTCTCTTCTGTCTTCTGTGGGCTTTTGTTTGTTTAATTATTGTTCTTAGATTTTTTCTTTGGGGGGGGGGGGGGGGACACGAACATAAAGTACTACTGGAAATTTGCAAAAATTTCTTTGCAAATTCTACTGAGAATTAGAATGTAGCATTATTCGAATGTGTTACCTGTAAATGACTTCTTAGTTCTGTCAGGAACGTTACTGGCGCACGAGTTTTTAGATATGAATCCAAATCCTGTAAACAAACATACAAGGAAAGTTAATTTCGGATAGAGCGCCTGCCTTTCACCTCTCCAACCCAAGAGTTAAGTTGCAATGTGATTCTCCTCTTTGTTTTGAGTGTTTTCCGGGTTCTCTTGCTTTCCTCTCTCTGCAAAAATCATTCTTAAATGTGGATGACGAGCAAGTGTGGAAATGCAAGCGTTTGCTTAAGCAGAAAGTGCTTATACCATCTACTTGATGTCAGTTTATTGAGTTCTGTTATTTTCTCACCTTCTTGAAGGTAGCTGGTTGTATTGCTGCTCCAAAGTTGGTTAGAATTCGAGGAGAATGAGCGATGTCAGTTAGCAAGTCAACCTGTAGATTTGAATCCAACTTTGTTAGGAAAGGCTCATCATCTCAAAAAGAGTTGAGGTGACTGTTGAAATGTAGAAGTGATGCTGGGGGATGGGCGGACAATGGAGATGGAATCTAGGGGTGAGATTAAGGGCAAGTTTTCTCGCCCACAAGTTGACTGAAATAGAATTTCAGAAAAAACTTTGAAGTGAATTTCAAAGAGCCCTCCCTTTTTCACCGGCGCTGAGCCATATCCTAACATTGCAAGTTTAGGGAACTACGTTGACACTGGTTCAAAGATGTTAAAATTCATCTAAAATTCACTCCACAGCTATGGTAAACAGAGAATCTCCACATACCTTAAGGTTTGGCGTGAATGGGTCAGGCAGCCTCATGTTCCTGGGGAACGCACTTAGAATCAAGTTACGCATCTGGATACAGTTCGGTGGAATGACGTCACAGAAACTGAAGTGATAGTCGCACAGGAATTCTGGGAAATCATGCAGAAGCACCAACAACACTCTTAATGTACCCTGGAAATGAAACAGATACATTTGTTAGCGAGAGTACAATCTCTTTCATGAGTATGAATTTGAAAATACAACCATTACCGGAAATCAACTATATTTACCGTTGTTTTTCATATATATATTGCTAGACCCTGTAGTTACCGAAAGTCAACGCTTCCCGCTCTTTTTGGTTGGAAGACGCGCGCGTACTGTAACCGGAAATCCATGTTTCCCGCGCTTTTCGTTTTGAAAACGCGTGTGATAACGCGCCCGCTTTTTTTCTCTTAGTAGACAAACTTATTTAGTAAATTGTTTTTATGGATCAATGTTTCAACGATGGTTCTCCTTAAGTAACAGTTCAAAAATCCTTTCCATCCTATTACAAGAAAATGCACGAGCATATGTGGTCTGAGAAGGAATGCTAGACAATTATTCACCTTGTAAAGCAAATGTGTCTGCTTGGCCAGCTCAGCATTCCTCAGGAAAGGAGCCAAGAACTTGAACAAGTCAAGCAAAAGCTGCTGAAACAATAACCATCCCTTCTGCTGTGGCGTATTGAGCAGAAGCTTAGACATGAAGAGTCTGTGTGAGATGAGTTCAAGCCATGCGTACGCGAACCCTGGTGCACGTGAGGGCTTTAGAGCGTGGAACACAGTGCTGAACGTCTGGAGGACCTGGAAGTTAATGGCTTCAAGGACAGGCTCGGGTTGGTTGAGTTCGAGGAGTAGCATGATGAAGATCCTGTGGTATGGTAGTTGTTGGAAATCTGTGTGACGAAGCTCGTGGTCTTGGAACAAGACTGTTGCTACTGTGCTAAGAACCTGGAAATGTAAACAGTCAGAATACATTTTAGACGCTGTTATTTGAATTTAGAGCAATATTTCCGCGTACGAAGCTGCCAGTAACGGTGATGCGTTTATTTTTATTGGATATAAAGTTCAAAAGATGTCATCTATGAACCTTGCCGTGACGGTTTAGCGTGCTGCGCAGTGACGGTGACCATGCCGCCTGCGAGTATTTTCATTGAATATAAAACTCAAAGGATAGAGCAGTTTTTGTACGACTATAAAAAAGCTATGACACGGACTACGCCTTGCCGTGACCGCGTCAGTTCCATGTATGAAAACATTTGACATTCGTTGCCATGTCCGCGCCGCACCGTAACCGTGCCGTGACTTTTCACAAAGTCTACTCTATCGTCTATCCGTGCCGTGATGGTTCAGCGTGCTGCGCAGTGACAGTGTTGATTACTTTAACTTACCCTGTTCAACAGGTTGATCTTGGTAACATTATTAGACGCATCACCTGAATGTCTGACCAACAGAGCTATGAGTCTACAGTAAGCATCTAGAGTATTGAAGCATTTACTGCGGGCCAGGGTTGGGTTATTGGGCTGTGATGAGATAAAACACATTCAGTATTATATTACACTAGAAACTTGAAATGGTTAGAATATATTGGGAACTTGGAAATTCTGAACATCGTTTTGAAGTTGCCCATCATACAAAGAGTAAAGAATCGAACAAAAATTCTTAGGGAAGATAAATCTGATCTAATCAACAGGATGGCACAGGGGTTACACGTAACACATGATTCGCTTTGAGTAAGTGCGTGATACATGGAACATAGCAATGTAGAACGCGATTCGTGAATTCTTGGTTTATCGTAAGATAAGAAAACCTTTTGGGTTATAAAAAGCTTGAAGTAGTTCCCCCCTCTCAAATTACCTTTGCAGCCCCTAGGGCTCCAAAACCTGTCTGTGTTGTTTTACAAGTTCATTAGTGTATTTATGGTACTCACGTGATCAGCAATAGCACGGTATGAGACGTCCACACACAGTTCAGTACAGATCCTGAAGAACCTTGTGATCAAATCATCTGATCGTAGGATACCCTGTTGGTGCATCTACAACACAACACAAAATCAAAAAATATCTAGTAGATGTCTCATTTTTTCTTATCCCTCTGAAAATGTTTATATTAGCAAAATAAAGTGATTTTTCTTACCATAGCAACGAAAGTGGAGAAGGCCTTTTCGCTGTCTTTGCCTGCACCGGGTTGGTGACAAAGGCGAACCCATTCTCGTAACAGATATTCAACCTGTAATAGCAAATGGGACATGCTCTATAAGATATGAAAAGTATAATGGGGAAACCAGCCAAGAATCCTAATCGAGTTCGTAACATCACATAATGGCAGCCATGACAGGAGGTACATATTAGTCTTTTTCCGTGGGAAACTGAATTCTTTCTCATATAAATCCAGATTTAACTGTTCCTGCCTCCTGTCATGGCGTAGTGGTGAAAGCGCTCGCCCCTCACCAATGTGACTCGGGTTCGAGTCCCGTCGGGCTCTGTATCGTATATATGAGTAGAGTTGCTTGTTGGTTCTCTCTTGTGCTTCGAGAGTTTTTCTCCAGGTTCTTAAGTTTTCCTCCCTCAGCAAAAATCAACTTCTAAAATCCACTGATTGGAATTTCAGTGGACAAATAGCTACTCTGTAGAGAAGCCACTGCTAAATCCCATCTATTTATTTTAATTTCTGTTGTCGTTCGATTGGTCAACTAGAGATATCTACAATGTGGCAGAAAACAATAGTACAACGTTCAACTCAGTACTCAAATTACCTTCTCATGGAGGCCTGGAGGATCCTCGAATCCAGAGAACGATGGCATGGCGTTAGTGGTGAGGGAGGTGGGTCCCCCTGGTGCTTTGTTATCTGGAACATCATGATGACCTGGCAGGCTAGAAGGACCATTATGAACATTCTCCAGGACAGAAGACAGCCTGAATCAAACAATCAATACACAGTTACAGGACATTACGAAAGACCTTTCTCACGCGGTAGCCATGTTGGATCATGGAACAATAGATTTTCCCGCACATAGCCTCGCATCCAAGCGTTTCAGGATGAGGTTATGTGGTTTTAAACAAATGGGAATAAACTCATGGGAAAAACTGACATGGCGCCGTGTGATCAAGTTCCATGTCTTCTGACCTCAGAAAGAGTCATGTTTGCTTTAAACCACAGCTATTTCCCTTCCTTTCTTGTCATTTCTAGACCATAAGAGTTGTAGGTGGCCAAATCTGAGTCCGTTCCCTTACACCAAAGTTAATGCATTTTTATCTCAGATTTAAGAAATTTTCTCCATAAATTCTTAGAACGAAAAGACTTACCCTTCAGGGTTCTGTCTGTTGTGAGCGATTCTAGTCAAAGCTTCAATGGTGTGGAACAAGTCACTCTGCAAATTGATACCAAAACAAAAAGAAAGTTTAGTATAGATTCCATATAGCATTGTTAGTCCCTTCAGCAGCCTCTTCACTCATCTTTTGGGCTTTTGCGTTCGGGATCCTTGTGGCAAAGGTCTCAGTCTCCTTCAGTAACAGGTTCACCACAGGTAGTCCGCGAAAGGGAATAATCAAAGATAATCGAAAGTAATCTGTTGCCCTACCTCTGAGACATGAGGAGCGTGTTTATCATCTGACACGTACTTGACCAACTGTATGGCAAAATGTACGGCATTAACATTGAGTCCATTGTCCATGCACTAAAACATGAAGGAAAACCATACAAACAGTTAGAACACAGAGATAGCAACTTTCAGGGCTTGAAATAGCGCCTGCCAATAGCCAAAAGCCAGGTAAAACTTAAGGTTTGGCAGGCAAAAATAACGGTGAACTGCCAAATCGAAAATTAAAGTAATCAAAAGGCAGGCAAAATTTACTGGACTGGCAGGCTATAATTGTTTCCTATTTCGAGTCCTGACTTTGCTTCGGTGATTCAGTATAGTTATTTAGTCTTAGGCCGAGTTCAAACGTTCATCTTCACATGAGCCGTACGCATTGAAAGCAATGGATAATAAGGTAGTCTTCTTTGATGTCATTAGGTTCGGCTCATAGTCTGAGAATCTAAACCGCACTGCCAGAAACAACTGTCCACCATACCTGTACGATGTGCTGGTCAAACTCTCTCATGTTAATAAGATGACTTCGGATCAAAAGATCGATGGCTTCCACGTTGAACTTAAGTTCTGGAACACAATCACACACGAACCTAGAAAAAATTACAAAAAAGGTAGTTATATTAACAATTGGTTGCATGTAGCCCTTCCCACGAGGATAAAAGGACAAGAGACATGGCCACCATGTTGGTTGACATAACAAATGACACCGAGGCCAAATCTTATGTCAAAGTCAGCCAACATGTTGGCCATGACGTCACATGTACTCCAAGAGTAGCGCAAAACAACTGGATTCGACTACATGTCGAAACAAGGACAAAAATGAAGGTGGTAGCTTGAAGTTATTCAAAAAAATGAACGAAAGATAAGGTTGTCCAGAGTTGGATGCTTGTTGAAGTAGAGAGGGGCCCGAAATATTCTTGCGTTACTTACTTGGTAACGTGTCGTGAGGTCCAATTGATTCCATACCCACGTGGATCCTGCAACCCACGTAACACAATAAGGTGACAGTCACGGAACCGCAATGCAAGCTCTTGATCACTTGGTAACGGCGTGACCTCATCCAGAAGTCCTTCAACAGCCTTGTGTACGAGCCTAACTGCAGCATTATTGTCCCTGGAGTTACGCGTCTGTACCACAGCGTCTAACAGAGTGTGGATGGTCATGACGGGAGGACTCGATGGAGGAGCCATGATAGCATGTAGATGCTGTTCTATCTCTGCAGCACACTTGTTCAAGATCTGGACTACCTCGTCTGGCATCATTGCTTGGGGAAACGGGCTTTGGAAGGCACCGCTGTCCAGAGAGAGTTTATCTACTGAGCGGAAATCCTCATGTATTGGAGGAGGAATAGATGCCTGGAAAATTAACATGATAGAATGAACCAACCAACTGCGATTAACCCTCCTAAACCAGACTACAGTAGCTTCATAGAAAAGCCTTACGCCGTATCACCATGGATATGACTTCGTAATACTGCACGACAGTTAACACAACACTGAAAGTATTTTATTAAGAGTACATTTCGTATGACTATAAAAACGTGCTCACGTTATACAAAAGCGTGACATCAATTGGACCAATCACTGCGTCTACTGTTCATCTAATCAGAATACTGGGTTCTTCACCAGCACGATTACGTCACAACATCTTTTTATAGTCAAAAGAAATCTACTCAACGAACCGTTGATAACGTAAGGGGATTCCAGAAGGATATGTGGGAAGGGTAAGGGTCCCTACTGAAAGTATGAATCTAACAGATAATTCACGAGTACTAAACGCAAGGTGCAGTTCGTCTTTCAGCAGATCGAGCAATGACGTTCTCCCTGTCTAGTTGTACCTCACGTTTCCTATACATCTGGGCCCGGTTTATCCACAATAAATTTATCCAGTGGATAAGATATATCCATCGGATAACGCTATCCACCCTTCGTACAACCGGGCCCTGCTTTTAGCTGTACCATTTGACGTCAATTACTTGAAAATGGGATGTGATTCTTTTCTGATGGATTTGTTTTCTTTATAATCAAGACCCGATACAACGAGGATTGTGCGGGAGTTGAAGCAGTTATGACCTGTGATCAGAGTAGCCAATTCCTTCTCAGAAGCTCAAAGAAGACTTTGAACGACCTCATGCTGCATAGGATGATGGAACTGAATAGGACCAGATGGTGGGAGTTTTTCAACGATGTCCACAAATTCAGTTCCACCAAGTATCACAACATGGCGTTATCCTTTGAACTTCGGATTTGCGGCCATAAGATAATTGACGTCATAGGGAACGAGCCTTAGGCGCAGACACAAGGTACAACATTGCGCGCAATATTGCAGGCAATATTACTGAAGTAGGATCGTTTTTTACTTCAGCAACATTGCGTGCAACAAATTGCGTCGTGTGATGTATTGCGCGCAACATCGACCCCCTGCAGCATTGAGCTCAATGTTGCACCATGAGTCTGTAGCTTGAAGGGCCTCCCCACTTAACCTCTTAACAAGAATTAGATATAGATAAAATAGAGCCATTGCAAGTGGAATACCGCACCAATAGCATTAATGTCTACCTTTTGTCTGCTGTGGATATTTCCTAGGGACTAAAAGGGAAGAAGTTGGGAGACAGTTTAACTTGAGCACGCACAACAATATAGGAATGGATAATGACAATTAACAATTATTCGCTAAGATTATAACCATTATCGTTAAAGTGCCACCTGCAAAGCTTGGAGTCTCATTTCCAAACTAGCATTTCCACAGACTTATATCAGAATACTAGGAACAAGTTTATTAAAGAAATGATATTTTTCGTTTGTCTAACGATTGAGGGTCATTTGTAGAGGACCGCGACGTTTTATTGGTTTAGAAAAACAAGCCTCGTATTTATGAGCAAAGCTTGCGATGGAGGGTGATAAGATTCACCATTAAAAAAGTCAAAGAAAAGTAAAAGAAATCTGCCAAAAATTAAACTCAAGTACAATGTTCGTAAAAAAAAAATGTATTTTGATTGACGGCCGTCGAGATGCTAGTTTGCAAACGAGACATGAAACTTCGCGGGTCGCACTTCAACGATAATGGTTGTAAGTGAAAATAGGTTATTAATTTTAAGGTCTACGTTGAAATTTTTGGGCCTACACCGGTGTAAAAACCTCAGTGCCAATGACATCACGGAAGTGGGCAAAACAATGTCTCTAATCAACCCTCACTCCCGATGCAGAATAGAATGGTTAGTGGTTCCTACTCCGCGGTAAACCCAAATTTCCGGCATAAAGTTTTATCATAATAGGCACAGGTGAATATCAAAGAATTCAAGAAAAGTGACTCAAACTTCGCTTAAGAAACAAACCTATCTTTTTTACCGTATATTTCAAGGAAATCTGATGACAAGGATACGTAATGCACCACATTAACTCAGTCACCTTCACGAGATAAAAGCTCATAGAAAATACTTGAATATTTTATATGTGAAAACGTCTGATTTCCGTCGCCAGTTAGACGATGTGGCTGTGAGCATGCACAGATACGAGTTGTTGCTGTACCGTGCCGTGCCCAATCTAAACCCCTGCGTGTCCAGGGGAAAAATCAAATTCCTCTTAGATGAGACTGAGTTTCAACTGAACAGGGCTTTACTAATTTTTTAGCAATTTCCAAAAACATTCTTAAACTGCATTTCACGAGTTTTGTTCAATAAACGAGGTTCACTTTTCTACATTCATTAATATTGAGCTGTGCAATAATACCAGGAGTATATGTACCTCATTTCTCACCTCACTGCTTAGTATTCCATGATCATACATAGGCTTAGATAGAGGTGGCATAGGGAGAGTCTCTCCTGATGGAGGCACCTTGAATCCAGGGATACTGCGAGCGAACTCTTCGTATACTGCTGTCTGGTTTGGGTTTACTCCACCAACCTAAATAAACAACAGACACTAGATTTAATTTTAAAAATCATTCCTATGCCTGGGCAAAAGGATTTATAAAAAGGCAATATGGCATGGTAACGGTACGCAATCCAATCGTGGTACAACCCCTTGAGTTTATGCTGCTTGTCCAATCAAAATGCTGAAACACACTTGCAATGGCACAGTCACGGCACTAACGGCACGACTTCGTACATCCGTTCCATATCGTATCTGTGCAGTGCTGTGACCAAGACTTAGCATGATGTAGTGTCTTAACATCACGAGCAGCAATCTTGAGCGGTTTATTTAAAAGAATAACCACACCGTAACCATGCCAGTACGAAATCTATATTACTTGATGTTAGAATAGTCCACAAGGGAATGAACAAAGCAATTTATTATTCCTGACCCTCAGGCCTAAATAAATTTCTCTTAATATGGCGCGAGGTCGGTATCGTTGTTATGGACCGCAAATTGACCAATCACAGTGTATGAAATTACCTTGCCACAGAACACAGTAGAATAAAATAATCTGGTTCTCTTACCTTGAGCCTTATTTGTTCAGGCATTCTCTCTGCCTGATAGGTTAAGATCATTGGATCACAATAACGTCTTCCCTCGCTACGAGCATGTCTTCGAACATCAAACTCCTAGAATACAAAAGAAAATATGGGTTGGTTGCCTGTGTGTAGGTTTAACCGTGTGGGGAATGGTTCGAGATCATGACCAACACAGGTATCCCATCGTGCCAAAAAATCACGCAACCAGAATATCGAAAGTCAACAATGTCATGGAAAAACTTTGATTGACGTCCACCAAAACTTTATTTTCCTACGACAAAAATTGTATGATTTCTCGTGTGTGATGGATAAATGCTATTTTATTAAAATTTACTTACTGTAGCCAAACGTTTGTCCATCTCTGGAAGGACCTTTTCAACGGCTGTCTTCTGGATGAACGAACAGGCTAGTTCAGTGTTCTCTTCACTAACTACAGTTGCTGCGTGTTCAATCATCTCTTTCTGCTGCTGATTGGCACTCTACATGATAGGATAGAACAAGCTATGATTATGATGACAGATTCCAAGTGATAATTATGTTGGTTGGTGGTGGTGAAGATGATATGATGATTGTGATGTGTAATGATGAGAGTAGTGGTAATGGTAATGCATGGTGATAGTGGTGGTGCTGACGGTGATGACGGTGATGACAATGGTAGTGATGATATGATAATTGTGATGTGTAATGATGATAGTAGTGGTAGTGGTAATGTATGGTGATGCATGGTAATAGTGGTGGTGATGATGGTGATGATGGTGATGATGATGGTGATGATGGTGATGATGGTGATGATGATAGTGATGATGGTGATGATGATAGTGATGATGGTGATGATGATAGTGATGATAGTGATGATGGTGATGATGGTGATGCATAGTGATAGTGGTGGTGCTGATGGTGATAACGGTGATGACAATGGTAGTGATGATATGATGACAATGTATAAGCAGATTGTAAGGTCTTACTCACCCTGAATGCTGTCTGTAGGCTGGACCTGAGGGTGTTAGTGATACTGACAAGTAACGGTTCTCTACAGGTGATCAGTGCCATCCCTGCTGTCATGAAACGAACCATGTGATGTGCTGCAGCACGCATACGGGATTCCTCAGGATCTAACGCAAAGTCCTGAAATACAAACACACACATTAATTGGAGCCATTCATGAGCAGATCAATACTGCTGAGTTGGGGGTTCACCTCAGAAACAAATGCCAAGCTTTGATTGCATTAATTTACACATTTTCTAGGAAATCCTGAACACCAAAGGGGGTTCAAAAACACACAATAGAGCTTTTAAGTATGACGTCAATCGAATGGGAAAACGACTTCTGGGTCCAAAACGAAAAGCAGTTCATGACAGGATTTGTTGTCCAAAGTTCTAATTGTTTGATGTGGAGGTGAAATGATGGAGCACGTTTTTCACTATATTCTAGCGGTATTTTTGAGTAGTTGGACCGAGAAATACCGGCGTCACAACTTTTAAGTTAAAACAACTCTATAAGGCTTTCCTAGATCCACCCCAGCAATTACTGTGCCACTGAATCACTATTGCATTACAAATGAAATGGAGGGGGACAGAAGGTATACCAGGTGGTGAAACTATAAGAAATGGAAGGAATGTAATCGATATATGGGTGGGGGGAAAATGGATGCGATGAATGGGAAATAGATCAATAATAAAATAGAAATGAAAAATAGAGGAGAAAGATGGGACAAAAGGATGAGCAGCCAGACGTACTGACAGACCAACAGACAGACTTGTGGAGAGACTGAACGAAATGATAACCCACCAATATACCACTGAAATCTTGAATGTGTTAACAAAAGAATTTCATCAGATACTTTTACAACATTTACTATCTATAACAATTCTAATTCCCCTTTTTTTCTTAATGAAGAGCCTAGTTACCTTCTTGACGATCATCTCTGCAGTTGTCAAGCAGATCTTAATGGACCTTTCCACCACAGGGTGGACCAGTTCTTGTACCGCTCGTTCAATAGACGGACGGACAAACTGCTTGAGGTGAGGGTTTTGCTGGAATAAAGGAATCTGGAAAAAGATGTTTAATGTTTAAGCTAAAAGGAGAAATGCAAAGCTGCACTTTTAATACAAGAAAGATTTCCCAGGGCTTGAAATAACAGCCAGTCAATGGGCAATGTCCAACCACAATAGCCAACATGCACAAGCTCAAATTTCTAGCACAAAGCATGTTGGGAAACTGAGTGCTTACGCTTTTTTGACTTTGCTAAACTTTATCTGACAATTTTTCCTTCAACATTTTCTATGGAAATGAAAGTATTTCAACAGACAAAATTATTTTTTCTGGTAATTCCTTTGATTTCTTTGTTCCATTTTTGCAGGGCTCAGTTTCCGGATCCCAGAGTGCTTTGTGAGCTTTGATGCACATTGCCTATTGAAACTTGTCCAGTCAAAAATTTGCCTTGCAAGCTAAAACTAATTATTTCAAGCCCTGTGGCCCACAAATTCAAGTGTTTCTAGGAGTGTGTTTTACCTGTGGGTTGATCTGTATATGTGGCGCCAGACCAGAAAGACCTGACACATTGATCTCATGATATGCATACTGAGGGGGAGGGGGTGTGGCTGTTTGGCTAGGTTGTGTTCCAGCTGTTGTTGCTGTGGTGACACCACTAGCTGGGGCGGTTGATAGCGCTGGAAATAAAGAAATGAATGAGTCAATAGATGTTGAAGAAACATAACAAATGAACAGTGAATGAAATAGTCTCCCCCACAGCCGTTTTTAGGGTTGTCCCGCTGCAGGGGAGACTATGAATGAAAGTACTAATGAATAAATGAACAAAAAATATGGATGAATAAATGAAATCACTTATCAATGACAAAGTTGAAAGAACATTAAAGATTATTAAAGTAAGGAGTAATTTGAAGATACTATTAAGAGAACAAATATATTCCTTGTTTTTACAAGGATAGCACTAAATGACCAGAGGGCTAAAAGTGCGGACACACAATGCAATTTTCATGCAACATTTGATGCAACATCACAAAAACTAGATTGCACTGTGTGACCACTCATGTGATGTTGTGTTCACACGGTGAGGTTTGTCGCACGTCACATTGCAAAAGTAGGACTCTTTTCTACTTTTTTCGCATGCAATGTTGCATGGGTGGTCACACATTACGATTTCTAATTTTTGTAACTTCGCATGAGAAGTCGCATGAAAAATGTGTCTGATTCTAGGGGAGTACACTTGAGCTGTTTTGACTGTAACAGCATAGCGCACAGTTACTAGCAATAGGCCAGAACTCAGACAAACAAACCAAAACTGAATCTCGAGGGATTCGTAAATAGTCATTTTCTTTTGTCCTGAATGCAAGAATGCTAAAAATAAATTATAAACTCAGACAAACCTGAGTACTGACGTCATCTGTGCGCTTCACTATTGTACAGACAACAACTGTGTAGCACTAATCTACATTATCAGAATACTTACAAAGCTTTTCTTTCTCTGGTGAAGCAAGTTGTTGTGGTATTTTCCTGAATCTATCTGTATCCCTCAGTATTTCAGTAGGTTTGATATCCTGCAATAAAAACAACAAACTTTCTTATTTTCTTGCTTGCTGTGGAGTGGGTGAGTGTGATTTATTAACAATTATATTATAACCTTAAGTAGTTCAGCAGGTTTGATATCCTGCAATAAAAACAACAAAGTTTCTTATTTTCAGAGATAAATAATTTGGTTGCCTTGACAACACTATGTAATCACTTGAGTGTAATATTGTTGGTTTTAAAAGCAATATTACACTTTGATACAAGCCCCACTATTATGCCTTTACAGCATGATGCACAAAAGTATGACCACAATTAATGTATTTGCATACTTTAAAATGACACATTTAATGCCAAGCTGTCTGGTTTTACCAAATAAGGTGAAAGTCCTTTGGCAGGAAAAAGCCAGTGCATAGAATTATGCGAATATATTGAAAGTGGACATACTTTTGTGTATTGAGTTGTAAGCTTTTTGGGTAAATAGCATTATTAAAACATTTATATTCTTCTTTCAGAAAAGGTTGTTATGTGGAATGGTGCAATAGACTGTTACAGCGCGAAGCGTAAAAGTATGACCACTTTTAATGTATTTGCATACTTCTATGCACAGGCTTTTTGCTGCCAAATGAGCTTTACACGCCTTATTTGGTAAAACCAGACATCTTCTCATCAAAATCCCATGCATAGAAGTATGCGAATACATTAAAATTGGTCATACTTTTGTGTGTCGCGCTGTAACAGTCCCTCTTTTCCCTCCTAACTCAGTCAAGTCAGATATTTTCCCTAACTTGGTCCAGTGGGCAGTGGGGGCTAGTTTGACTCTGCTGGCTTAGGAGAGAATAGAGGGACTGTTAACAGTCTAATGGTGCAATGGATCGCAACTTTATCTGCCATTGACAACATGGATACACCAAGGATAAACATTTGTTTCTGTCACCCAAGAGAGAAAAATTATTAAAGACCCGAGCTCCTTTTAGTTGTTTTTGAAATGTGTATATGATCGTACCATACTGTGAAATGTACTTGTTTTTAGCACCCTATAAACTGACTAATCAGGCTTACCTTCATCTCAAGGGATAATGTATTGCATAACACTTCTACCTCAAACTTTAGATTGAGCTGTAACAAATAATGGCATACTCATCAGATTGCAAGCATTAAATGTGTAAAATAAACTTAAATATTTTACAACCATCCCTCTCCATACTGGGCTCTTCCATGAGGTTCACTCCACATACACTACCACTACATTCTATATTTACCACACACAACATTCAACTCACATGTTGATTTTTGCAGAGGAAGGAAAATTGGAAAAACCAGAGAAAACTCTTGTGGCAAGGGAGAGAACAACACATCAACAAACTCTTCTCACATAATAGTAAAGAGTCGAACCCAGGCATGAACTACACAGCAGTGAGAGACAGTGCCACAGCAGTGCATGCCACCAATAGTACTGACTATTCAGTACTATTAACAGTATTACTGAGCTCTAGATTACCTTTAAGTCTGGCACTTGGTGTAGTTCGACAAGTAGTGCCATGATAGCCATGATCCAGGGGTTAGGTGGCTTGAATACTTTGCTTTTAGCAGCTGACTCCACAACTTTAGCCACAAATGGAACAACATAGAGCAAATCCTAAAACAGACAACAAATAAGACAGTCAAATACAGAATACATCAGGGAATTATCAAGTAGTCATTACAAAAGAGGTTCTCTGCTTATATACAACTTTTAAGTGTGACATAAATTGCATGAAAAACTACTTCCAGGTCCAAAATGAACAGCACTTTTTCTTCATGACAGGATTTGTTTTCCAAAGCTCTAATTGTTTCAGGTGGAGGTGAAATCATTGAAAACATTCTGCACTTTGTTTTAGCAGTTTTCGTGAGCAGATAGACCTGAAACTACACATGTACAGCTCTATAGGTATAAATTAGTGTAGATACAAACACTAACTAAAGACATACCTGTTGCCCTTTGAAGTATGCTTCAATAACCAATGACTTCAGATCAAGATCCTACAAAAAACATAACTCATTATTATATTGAACACTGAAACAAATATACCTCAAATCTGTTCTCAATAACACACAAGCTAATATGTTATTCCAGCAGAGAGAAACAATGATAAAACTTCCTGTGCTTGAAGACTTGATATTTTGATGTTATTTTGATGATCTCTCATTGGTCAGTTGCCAGTCATGATGACACCAATTTTTGGCTAACAGAAGTACTCACCCTCATTAGTATTGGCCTGTTACGAGCCAGGGTCAACAGACCCAACCAATGACCAAGATTCTTTAGTAAGGACCTATCGGAGAAGTTGGCAGGGACTTTCTCTGACTGGAGTAAAACCTGAAGAAACAAAAGAAATTTATAATTAATAAGAAAACCCAGCTTCACTAGCCACATGGGTCTCACAATTTAGATGCTGAAAAAAATATATAATTTTTATCTGCCAATTTTGACTGTAAAGAGAATATGTTGCTTGGCTACAATTGGGGCCATATATATAAGTTTACCCAAGTTTGAAGGCATTTCCAATTTTCATCGATTTTCATCGATTTTCATCCAAGTGCCCCTTTAACTACCTGACTTCCAAGTTTGAGCCGTGTGCTATTAAACTTCGGCACCCTTGCTCCTTTATTTATTATACCTTGATATTTCTGAATGTTTCTTTAGTTATTTCACTTCCAAAATCTGGCATAGAGTCCAGCGCATCCATGAAGTCAATGTATAGTTGATGGAAATTAGGTTCAATGCTTGCTCTCTTCATGACCATGTACTGTGCTACCCACTGCAGGTAGTCTGACTGGACTGTATTCTTGAAATCCTCAGCCTTCAAGTTAATGAAAACAACAACTTAGCTTAGACTACAACTGGGTGCTCTAGAAATGGTCTGTGGGTGAAATGACCGGATACCATTCCCAAATCAAGACTAGAGGATGTCGAGTAGCAAACCCAGTGTCTGAATTGGGCATTCAAGAATTGGGTCATATTTTAATAATGTGATCCATCCATCCAAATCTAACATCCACTGTCAGTCGAGTGGACTCCAGAAATCCTGAACAGCTTGGCATTATGGGCAGAAGTTTATGTAAACTGAGGACTCGACCCAGGCAAGAATATCTGGGACCCTGCCAGGGGGTACCAATATAACGATATACCTAATTTTTTGACTTTAAGATACCAATATTCCAACCAAAAGAGAGAGAGAAAATAAAATTTGACTCTGTAATACTGAATACTAGAGGCAACAGCAATAGACCCCTTGCAGCACGTCGGAATGCAACCCAATTTGGAGGGCAAAACAATAGGTTTCAATTCTCAGGAGATTGAAATTCTTTTGTTTTGTCCTCCAAATTGAGCTGCTATGACATCACTTGAAAGGGGTCCATACTAAGGATGATGGCTAGTGCTTGAAAAACCATTTTTTGAAATCGCAATCTTAGCAAATTTTTTGTCCTAAATACTGACCTTAGTAGTGAGGTTGCTTTGTGAAATATTATTGAAGATAAAGTGAATCTTGTCTTGCACATGCTCAGGTGGTTGTGCTATCTCATTCTTTTCTGATGCTCCAAGTAGGGTATCAATGTTACTGGCATTAGCTATGGATGGTTCCTTGCCTCTTGCTGTACCTGATGTCAGGTCTGGGGAAAATGGAAGTAACAATTAAAACTTTACTCCTTTACTATCGAAATCACTCAACTATTAGCAATTAGCACTTAATTGATTACATTTTGAATTTCAGATAATTCAAATGGTCTCTCCAAATTGACTCTAATGAGCTCTTCAAATGGTCACATGAGTTAACCGACATTTTAAAATGCAATCAATGATTATTTTGGTGGTGCGAATTGCAGTTGATTGATAATACAAGGCTAAAAAAATTAATATTATTATTATATTATTTTTCCAGATTTGCAAAGTTGTCGTGAAAATAATACAAGCAAAACCTACCTGAAGATGTTGATGAAGGCTTGGGAGAAGGAGAGCCAGATGAAGTACCTGAAGTCTGTCCTGGCTTTGATACTGAAGTAGTAGTAAAGGTTGGGCTAGCACTGCCTGATCCAAGGGAGGTTCTGTTTAATAGCCTTGATGCCATTGGATCCTGCAAGGATAACAAACACTGTAAGCCTCAAATATTAAAAGGGTATGATTGTACTACACGCAACAAATGTAGTGCATGACTATGAAAAACTTATGAAACACACTGTGCCTTGCCGTGATTGTGTCAGTGCTGTGTTGTGTATGAAAACATACCAAACAGAATCGTGCCATACCCATGCTGCGCTGGAACCATGTCATGTGCTGTGACTTTTCACACTCATACAAAATCTGGTCTACTCAGATAATGGGTAGTTTCAGAAAATATCCATACCCATACTACAGACGGCATCAAATTTCTTCCCCGCCCCCTCCTTGCCTTAGGTAATTCATAACATTCATAAGATTTCCACGCCATGATTTTCATAAGCCATGTTTTGCTGCATGTGCTGACAACCTATTGCTTAGTGATAATTAGAATAGCATAAGAAGGGTGGTAATTACCATGCCAGACAGCCATGCTGACGCTTGCTGTTCCTGTGAAATGAAATGAAGTTCTATTTACTACATAGTTAGGCGGCCCAAACAAACAAGCTATAATTTGAGTCATCTGGGTTTTTAGCTTCCGTCAATCAAATTTCCAACTGTCTGAGTTATATCTGTAGTCAAATTTTTTTTTGACCGACAGAAGCCAAAAACCCAGAAGTCTTGAGATGGTTGTATAATTTTATTATGAAAATAGGCGCAATATATCTTACACAGAATCAGTATCTCATTGTAGCAATGTTATATATTAGTAAGACTAACCTGTGTCAATGTCCTGGTTGTTAGAGGTGGTTCTCTTGACTGCTGTCCATATTCTATGTATTCAATCAGTGAGGAAGGGAAATCTCTAAAGTGAGGAATGGATGCAAGGTGCTGGCAGTAATGTGGATAGTCTTTTAACCTTTAAAAAAGGAAAAATGGCACAGTTAGTACAAAATTAATATTTCAAGGGTTTTCCAGATGTTGATGTGCAGAAGTACCGGTATATAGGAGAAGAGGGAGGGAGGGAGAACAAGAAGTTATTCTACAATTTATTTAGCAACTGCTAAATAGCTTGCCCCACCAGATCCTCAACAGCATTAAGGGCTAATTAAAAACATTGCTACTCTCTCAAGTAGCTTATGGCTTTTCCTCCTCCCTCCATCTGCACTCTGTTTGAAAGGTAAGGTTATTGAGGTCGAAATCAAAGTCAAAGTAACATGAGTTGGAGAGAGAAAGTAAGGCTACTGGGACCATGCTAACTAAAGAATTCAAGTTACCTGGTTTTGAATCTATCCAGGGCTGCAATACCAAACATATACATTTTACTGTTGTAGGTCTTGCGCAGTGCATCCAGCACATATCGTAATGCAATACCCAGTGCCATGTACCTGTAATGATAATAATGAAACAATTGAGGTTAAGACACTGAACCAGCACATATTCATTTTTATTGTAAAATCACAACCATTCTTTAAAAAAATTCTCAGATTTAACTGTGTAGAGCTGTGCTCTGGGGTCATACATGATTTCAGTTCAACCTGGTTGAGCTGTGCCACTGCTGTACTTGTGGCATTGATTAGCAATAACAAGTTTTTTAGATTGTTTATATTTTGAATTCATTTGATAAAACATCATGCACCATATAACCCTGCACCAATGTTCACATAAAAATTGTATCACAAGAGTAGCTAGTTTATCAGTCCATGTAGTGTTGTTTGCTACTGTTGCAGAAATTTTTTTGATTAAATACTATTAAAAAAAGTTGATATCACTTCATTCAATGTATATATCTTTATATTCTTACGTGACAAGTCCTTGTTCAATGATGCCTCCAAACAGACAAGCTGTTGTGTGAAGCTCCTTATCTGGGTATTGAGGAAAGAATCTGTACTCCTCAAACAGGTTACGTAGCATACAAAGAAATATATCCTGAAAGAGAAAAACTATAGTCAGTATATGAAAATAGATTTTTCAATATTATTGCAATTATCAATTTTCTGTAAACTCAGGAATTTCACTGGCTTGTTGTGAAATAGAGGATTTGCACCACAACGTGATGGCAGCCATGACAGGAGAGAGGAACAGTTGAATCAGGTCTAATCTGATTTACATGAAAAAGAATTTAGTTTCGACCCCAAGACCCCAGAGGTGAGAGGTGAGTATACTACTGCACCACCCTTGATTCCCTTAAAACCACATATTTCTTTCTTACTCTTTCTTTCTTCACTGGGCTGTCCTTAAACTTCTTCAGCATCTCCAACACCTCATCTATGCTAATGGTAGGATTAGGTGGATGGTTGTATATTCTCTGGAAGTAAGAGTTGGCCTCATCTTCAACCTCCTTGCTAAAAGACTGGTCCATGCCTGGCCATACTTGGGAGACATCAGTTGGAGCTATATATCAGAATTCAAACAATTTATCAGTATTTACATTTCATTAAAAATAAGTCTGTAACCTTTTGGGAGCCACCCTACTGTATACCAATCAGAAATAGTTTCATGATTGGTTTAAGAAACAATAGATTGGTCTTCAAGACAATAAGTGATAGATAAAACATGAGCGGGAGACCTTTATGGGGATTTAAAATGCCCCATAAAGGTTGGACACAAATGTTTCATCTCACTTATCAAAGGTTTAGGATAGTTAGGTCATGTGTTACTTAAATTTTACTTCAATTTTCAAGATAAAAGCACTTTTCGCTGAGAAAATCTTAGTTAAAGTTGTATGCAAATCAGGCAAATATCTTGCCGATTTAAAAACTTGGTCATGGTTGTGATTTTCTACTGTGTTTGGCCTTATGAAGATTAATGAATTTGATAAGACTAATTTAAGCTAACCTAACAAAAAAGGTACTGTACTAGTGGAGCAATCAAAGGAAACTAATGATTGGTACTGTTTTACTCACTTATGGCCAATGATTTAACTTCTTAAATTTTTTAAAAACACACCTTTCAGTTCATGTTAATGTTTTAGGGCAGTATAACTAGAGAAGCCAAAGAAAAGCCCTCCTGACAAATACTAACCTTGTCTTAGTTTTTCAGGAGTGGGTGTCCTGTGTTGTTGTGCCATCATGGCCTGCTGTTGCTGTTGGTTCAACAGTGAGCTCCCCAATGGCTTGTGAGAGTTAAGACCAGATAACATGCGATAGCTATCAGTAGTAGACCCACTGACAGTCCCTCCTAGCCCAGCTTGCTGTAGCTGCTGGAATATATGGCTCTGCGATGATCCCAGACCAGAATTTGACGTAGCAGGAGGCTGTATACCAAGGTGGCTGAACTGAGAGGTTGAGGATGGTTTCTGGATAGGTTGCGTCAAGCCTGAGCCAATGCTACCCACAGCACCAAGGTTGCTTGATGGTATAGACAGAGGGTGTGGTGGGAAGGAGGGAAGTTGAGAATTGGGTGCTGGGGTAGTATGTGAGAGTCCAAGCCCTGGAAGTGGGTCAACCTGGAAAATATGTAATGCAAAATGAAGAATTTAACTTTTGTTTTTAAACAACAACTACAGGTACTATTTCTGTTAAAACTGATTACCTACAACTTCCAATAGAGGCTTTGCACTATCACATGATGGCAGCCATAATAGGGGGCACAACAATATACAAACTTTTTTCCCCTGGCAAACTGAATTCTTTCTCATGTAAATCAGATTAGACCAGGTTCAATTGTTCCTACCTCATCACGTGATGGTGCAAAGCCTCTATAGCTTAAAACATTTGCGATAACATTTGCTACTGTATAGAATAGGACGTGATGCTGGGCCCAACAATCTATCCCAAGACCAATCTATCCCACTACATAACCCTTTACTCATGATTGCATAGTCAGAAACACAGATTTCAAGATTATATAAAGATTTATAACAACCACAATTTCTTACCTGGCTTGTAAGAGGAGTTGGAAGAGCAGAATCAAGGCTTCCCTGCCTTTTTAATAATGCTCCACCAATAGCTTGGGGTGTTGGTCTCGGCTTGGTCAGGGGTCCATGGTTGGTAATCATATTCCGAATGATATCAGCCATATTAGTTGGAACTTGGCTGTTGAGATGATGACAACATTAAAATTAATATTCAAAATTAAAAAGGTTGCTAGGGAAATATTGAATGATAATGGGATAATTTGTGTATAAATTATTTAGATAATCTACAATGAAGTGTTTGACCTAGACTACCCTGGTTCCAGAGGCGCTTTTAAATGGCTTTTGTACGGCGAGCCGGAGGCGAGAAGACGAGCCGGAGGCGAGAGAGAGAGAGCGCCTCTGGTGGAATCCATTGGGAATCTCACTTCCATGCTAGGCGCCAAGTTCAATATTTGAACCTGGGCGCTGATTGGCTGACCGTGAGTGTGCCATATAACACGCATTGCTATTGGCTAACACAGAAATGCGCCATGTTGTGATTGTAAAACCGGTTTTTGAAGTAACTCCAGACTCGATGACAGACTCGATGACAGACTCGCGCGATGACAGAAAACGTCAAAACTCCAAGTACTAGTATTATTTTTCAAGACCCCATAGAACAGTTTCGATCAGCCATTACTCTAACGTTAAACTCTAAGTTTCCAGAAATTTTATTTCTCAAGCCTAAGCAAGAAGAAGCGCTGTTTGGATTCCTTCAACGTAAAGATGTCTTTGCCATGCTCCCGACAGGATGTGGCAAATCATTGATATTCCAAGTAGTCCCAGAAGTTTGTGGTCTTCTGAATCAACAGGGTTTTAACTACCCCAAAAACGCTATATTAATCGTTATTTGTCCCTTAAACGCACTTGTCGATTCCCATGTACAACTTTTTTCACTGGAGTACTCGTACTTACGGACATTTAGAGACCATTCAACGCTGTCATAATATGAGCAGCCATGTGTTACGAGTAATTCGAAACCGGTTTTGCGTGTTTGTTTTACAAAACGGGGAAAACCGGTTTTGGAACCCGAGATAACTTGGCGCCTAGCATGGAAGTGAGATTCCCAACGGATTCTACCAGAGGCGCTTCTCTCTCGCCTCCGGCTCGTCTCGCGCAACGCCGCATAAAAGCCATTTAAATGCGCCTCTGGAACCAGGGTAGACCTAGACACCCACCCATCTTGACTCTTTGGTGTACATAATGGGTGTCTGTTGTAGTTACAATAGATGGGTGGGGTGCCTGCATACTGTGGCATATCTAGACACCCACCCACTTTGCCTCCTCAGTGTGATGAGTGTCTGGTTTATAAAGACATCACAACAAAATTACCTGCTTGACAGACAGGTCAGCATTACAACAATTATTTCAGCTGGTAACTGTATGCTTTTAGGGAGTTCTTTATCCAGGGAGATTCCCGTCAAATGAGGGCAACGTCTCTTCAGGAAAGTTATTATAGCTTCAGCAAACTTTTCCTGAAAGCAAAACATCAAAGTAAAAGTATTAAGAATTGTTATCCCAGTATATGGCACCAGTGTATTATATAAGACATAAGGTATAAGGCTTTCATGTGGTGGGGCATGTTACAGTCACCAAAAAGTTCGGACATTGTTGTTGAATTGCCACACGATCGTACTAACTTTTATACAAATTATCTACTTGATTTGTTTATTCTGTTCTCAAAATGTTAGTGGAACTATCTAAATACTTTATTTTTAAAGAAGTTTTGATAAAAATTTGAGAACAGAAGAAACAAATCCAGTCCATAAATTGCATAAAAGTTAGTACGATCGTGTGGCAACTCAACAACAATGTCCGAACTTATTCTCTTGGGTGTGATTTGCAAACCATTAACCATTCTGAGGTTGAGGAAAAACTGGGTATAGTTGGCATTGCAGTGCATTGTGGGACTGTTTTAGTGGACATATTTCCAAGATGGCATCCCTAAAATATCACTGCCATGCTTACTTTTCCTCAACCTTGGAATGGCTAATCCATAAAAGCATATTTGAAGATCCTGAATTACTGACCATTGGGTTGGCTGTGGAATTGTTACCACAGGGAACCCAAACTAAGGTTGATTAAGGTTGATCACTGACCTGATGTTCTCTTAACTTATCATTAAGCCACTTGTCTAACTTCAGGTATTCTCTTCTGGATGCCAAGGCAGCTAAGTCAATCACAAACAACAGAGGTTTGAAGTTGAGCAGAACTGACAGTGCCTGAAAAAGAAAGCAGTTCTTGTTATTCATCTAAATCATCATTATGCATGATTTTTTAAAAGATATATAACAACTGCTGTCTGGTTTTGGTGCATCGACCTGCTGGTTATGGGTTCAAGCCACATGGCCAGACCTACACTCAAAGTTTTATCTGTCTGGTATCCGGGTAGCAGATGTTGAATTTGCTCTTAAACAGCTACAAATGGTTAGACCTTTGATGTAGCTCACTTGATCATGTGAAGGGCAGCCATGTCTCATTTGTAATCATAAAAAAGAGGGCCACAAGTTTTTTGACTGCATATTTGAAATGTCAGCCTCCCTAAGCAAATGTGCTTAACTGTGAGCATCTAAACCTGCATCTGCCTGCATTTCAATTGACTTAACATTTGCACCCTATGAGTGAATGGATCATTAATATTATACACTACCTTAAGGTCTTGTGCCACATCCAGAATCCTTGATAACCTTGCCTGATCTTGATCTCCCTTCATGTACCAGTCAGCCATGGCCTGCATGATAATCTGACGTACTGAAGAAGACTGACCCTGAAATGAAACCCAACATCAGTATCAGGAACAAAAAGAACTTCAATAACAGACCTCTTTATCTTGGGTTTTTCTATTTTATACCATGTGTCATTCTCTTGAGAATAAGATTCTTTGTTTGAGTTGTATCCATATTCATGTGTCTTGTCATGCACAACCGTTAAACAAAGAAATGATACTCTAGTGAATGACATGTGGTCTTGAGAATAAGATTCTTTGTTTGAGTTGTATCCATATTCATGTGTCTCATCATGCACAACCGTTAAACAAAGACATGATACTCTGAATGATGTTTGGTCTGAAATGGGAAAACATTCCCAAGATAGAGGTCTATTAAACTTGTGTGCTTTACAAAGTCCAATCTAAGAACAATAGGTATTCCAATAACCAAACTTACTTGTCCATTCCAGGCATACTGAAGAACACTGGCAGCGTTGGGGTGGTTGGACAGGAATATTGGGACCAACTGCATGAGCAGCTCGTTGCTAAGAATGTTCCATGTTGGCTATAGTTACAAAATAATCAGTTAATATGAGGGTTGTATTGGACATGCAATATCCCCTTCACAGTTCCCTGCGCCATCTTGAAAGGTACAGTAGCCAGGGCTTTGCATTGAAGCAAGACGAACAGTGAGCTTGCAAAGAGACATGTAGTAACTGTCCAAGGCATTAAGAAAAAAGGTCTCAATCATTGCAAGCTCACAGTTTGTTCTTTGTCAGTGCAAAAGCCCGGCTATCTTTCAAGATGGTGCAGGGAACTGTGAAACAGACTATTATGAAAATGGGTGAAAACAAACAACTGTGTGAAGTATGCTTACTTTAGCTTGTAGTAAAGCAAAGACAAGAATATCAGGACAATTCTTGAATGGAAAACTGAAGATATTCTTAACACTCTCATAGTGACCAGCCTCTGATAGACGCAATAATGTTTCCACGAGATTTAGTGACTTCCTATTATGATAATTGATAATAAAAAAAAATGTTATTAACCATGGTGATGAAACAATAGATGTCTTTAGCAAAGGCATAATGTTTTCCCATTTCAGACCATGTGTCATTCTCTTGAGAATAAGATTCTTTGTTTTACTTGTATCCATATTCATATGTCTTTTCATGCACAAATGCTAAAGAAAGAAATGATACTCAGACTAGGGAATGACACATGGTCTGAAATGGGAAAATATTACACCCAAGCTGAAGAGTTCTATCAAAAATAGAAACAAAAATAAAAACAAAAATAATTTTCATCTTGCTAATGATAAATTACCAGTTTGATATCTCTCTTGTTTCTTCTTCAGGTAAAATCTTTAATGTGTCAAGCATCACAGCTTCACAGGGATAATCAGTAAAGCAAAACAAATCTGGATGGGCTAACAACTGCATAATCCATGATAGCTAACAAGAAGATGATAAAAAAATTCATATTGATTTATTGACACTAGAACTGCATTATTACATGTAAGTAGAGAGATGATAACTAGCGGGGTAAGCTAGTGTGGGCTGCGTCGGTGTTTCTAATGAAACAGTATGGATAAAAAGTTAAATTTTACACTGTAAAAAATAAGAGAGATCACTTACTGACCTTTCGGACGCTAGTCCTTCGTCAGAGTAAAAGAGAGAATATATTAACTTTTTATCCATACATGTAAGTAGAGTTTGTTAGGTCTTATTTCAAGGGTTTTTTCAAGGGTTTTTCTCCAAGTTCTTCACTTTTCCTCCCTCTGATAAACCTAAAATGCTAAATCCCTGTCAATATATAGTTGATTCCCTTCAAGTCCTCTAAAAAACATTTCCCCCCTGAATCCTCCAACCCCCTCTCTTAGGAGATAAATAATAATAACCCCTAAGATCTCAGTGTTGACAGTAAATGAGTAGCTCATAACACATCCGAACATCATATACAGCTATTTTAAAAAAGGTTGGTGAAGGTTTTGTTGCATGTTGTTTACCAAGCTTGACATATATTATATTCATAATCTAAATATTGTCAGCACAGGAGAAAATATGCTGGAAAAACCTGCAGACAAAAAATAGTAAAATTCCATATCACCTTGACCTTTTGCTGCCTGAATTCACCTCAGCTAGCCATTGATACTGCATTTCGGGCTTGGTATGCAACATGCAACAAAACCTTCACTAGCCTTTTTTGAAATAGCTGTATACTAATTTGCGCTATATGAATGTATTTTTATGTGTTATATCATACCTGTCCCTCAGTATTTGTCCATGCTCTGTATAACACTTCAACTGCAAAAACATCCTGTAATCCTCTGGAAACAGCTGTCATGAGTAACTTGAGTCCTTCTGATGATGGTACCTGGAACCCTGGATAATCCAAGTCTAGGATAACCTGCTTCCAATTCAGGGATGGATACTAAAACAGAAAGAGAAAGAGAAAGAGAAGATTATAAGAGAGATTCTTTAGAGAGCGACAGGCAAAAGATACAATTTTAATCATTCATTTAATTTAAACACTCATTTATTTATTTACATATTCATTCATTTATTTTTTAATTTTTTTCTTCACATTACCAGTTCCTTGAGGACTTGGACAAAAATCTCAATATTCCAGGTAGACAGTTGGTTCTCATCTTCAGGTTTCTTATCAAGTGCACTGGCACTGCTGTTCAGGTTCTGCTGGAAGACACAATATTGGACAATATTATATATTTTACTCATTAGGGTGGTTTGACTCTTGCTCCCTTGGCTTTCACAGATGATATTTATAACTTATTGCGATTTTGAGCCACCAATAGTCCCCTAACCTCATGACGTTTCATACCAAAACCACCACAATCCTTTTCAAAATCTCTTTTCATATTCAAATGTTAAAACTCCTTTGAGAATACCAAAACAATAGTGAAAATTAGCACAACAAACATTGCTACCGAAAGGGATTCTGGAAGTGTAGGTATAAAACATCATCATGCTTGAAGCCTGTACGGGTTTATATTGGCAGCTAGTTGAGAGAAAATATATCCTATATTGGCTGTAGTCATAAAGCAACAAATTCTGGTAATTCTGAGCAGCCAATACAGGTTTATATTTGTGGCTAGTTGAGAGAAAATATATTCTGTAATTCTGGTAATTCTGAGCCAACAATGTGGGTTTATATTTGTGGCTCTATCAAACTCATAGGAGAATTGTGATACTGACCAATATCATGATACAAATTCATAATTCATAAAATTGTTCTACCTGAAGGGGTATATGCTGTGCAAGTCCATAAGCAGTTTTAACCATCATACCTAAAGCAATCAACATTAAAAATTAGAGGCATGGTTTGAATGGGTGGTGTATGCTGCTAATGCATCCCCTTTCACTGCTGTGAGTCTAATGGGTTATGTCACTGGTTTGAGCCCTGCAGTATATGTAAATTAAGTTTGTTTGATGTGTTGTTCTCTCCCGTGACCAAGGGTTTTTCTCTGGGTTCTGCGGTTTTCCTCCATACATAAAAATCAACATGTGAGTCTAGCATTGTGTGTATAAAATAGTAAATGTAGTGGTAGTGAGTGTGAGTGAAAGCAGGCTCACTCATTCTAATTAACAAATAAAACAGCTTTGTCCATCCTCCGTTAAGTAATATAGTATGCAGGAAGTGACGTAAGAACAAAATAAGTGTGAGAAGCAGGAAGATCCGTAGGTGGGCAGGCACATGCTCTGTTCACAAATACAGCGCAGTTCTTGACCAATTAGAACATTCATACTAATCTAAGCTATATAATAAATTGGTATGATGGGACAGTAAGCTTACCAATGGCTCTGGCGATAGCAGCAGGATTAATGTTGAGTAGTCCAAACTGTACTAGTGTATCCCTACAGTCCTCAATACTATGGACAAACAAATTATTTTTTAACCAGTGGCATACAACCGGTAGTTGACCTTTTTTGAATTTGTAAAATACTGCTGTGTTCCCTGACTACAGATTCATCTACACAGGGTTAGTCTTGATTTTGTGTACAATATTCATGTGTTCCAGTGAAGGTCCATGGAATTTCAAAGTGTTTGTATCATTGAAGTTGTGCATTCTTTACTTTACTGTTGGTATTTGTGAGTATTTAGACACTGAAATGAGTATAACCCTGCATATATGAGTCCGTATTCAGGGCAGTTTTTTACAAATTCGAAAAAGAACTATTGACATTGGAGTGATCAATAGATTATGCAACAGATCAGAGAGTGGCTTTTGATAAAAACAAACTGTTAAAAATGACATTAAGGTGCAGACACTCTGTGCAGCATATTGCAGGCAATGCTGCTGAAGTAGGATAATTTTCAAAACTGCATGCAACAAATTGTGTCATGTGTCATGATTTACAACATCAATTGCCTGCAACATTGTATGCAATATACCATCATCTGTCTGTAGCTTTATAGTGGTTATAATCCCCTTCCCTCACTGTACCTTGAACAACAGACATAACCAATCTCTTTCATCAACTCTGCAAGGTCATCCTCCGTCTAGGATAAGAAAGGAATGAAACATTTCAGTAAATGACTACTTTCAGCTGGTTGAAGATTGACTACCAGTAATACCAATAGGGGAAATAAAGATTTTGCTACAAGTTTATACACTCAGCTCTTAAAATGGAAGCTTATAAAAGAAAAATTCAATAAAATTAGCATGCTTGTCACATTTTTGATAATACTTACAACAACCTTGGCAGGGGGATTTGAATCAGGGACAAGCCTGTTAGTAACAAACAAAAAATAAATAAATGAATTGAGATTTTAAATTTCAAATTTTGATCTTTTTTTTTTATTCATTCCGGCCCAGTTTCATGAGCATGAAGCTGGGTCAAAAATGATATGGTTACAGAGCATTTACACAGGAACGGTACGAAGTACATGTATAAACACTGGTCGGTGAAGGTTTTGTTGCATACCAAGGTTTAAACAAATTATATTCAAATTTTAAAAAATTTCAGCACAAAAAACCATATATAATGGAAAACCTGCAGATAAAGTTTGGTAAAATTCCATATTGATATGACCTTTCGTTGATTGGACTCACAATGCCCATTTTGGGTTTGTTATGCAGCATGCAACATGCAACAAAATCTTCACCAACCTTTTTGAAATAGCTGTATAGTGGTAAAAGAAAGACTTACTTGTCAGCTGGCAAGTCTTGAGCATTTGGATAAAGCAAAGGAGCAAGCACAACTGGAACCCTTTCTTTAGGGAAATCTCTCCTGAGTGTGTCCAGGAAGGCATTGATTTGGTCTTCACCAACACCAACAAGTTCCCTTGGTCCATGGAGGACATGAGACAGCAGACAGTGAAGAACCTCTATTGCTATGTCTGAAAGACCACCTTCTTGGGTACCACCAGTATCTGGTAAGAAATAGCGTGTATTATATTAATAGCTCCAAGATTGGATAGTTAAACTCTACCCTCTAGTACCACTAAGTTTGAATCAAATAAACCCTTGCAGCATGTCAGAATACAGCTCAATTTGGAGGGCAAAACAATAGTTACCACTTCTCAGGAGATTGAAACTATTGTTTTGTCTTCCACATGGAACTGTTTTGATGTTACATGAAAGGGGTGTATATGTACCCTGCTTGACAGAGATTTCCTTTATTCCCTATTTTCCTTCTCACTAGAGTAGGTAATAAAGGAAACCTCTGTCAAGCAGGGTATTTATATATGAGGATCAATCAATGAAAAATTGAATATTATCTTTTATACCTGTATCAATATAGGAACGCAGTAGATCTGGTAACTTCTGTTTCACAAACTGGCCAGCTACAACACAATGAAAGCAAACAAAAATTTAAATTTAGATCATACACAAAAAAACTTGCAAGTAAAAACTATCTAAGGACTTTATTAGTGTAAATATAACACATAAAAATAATAAATACTAGAGGAAAATGATACTTAATTATACTGACATTTTAGACCTTGAGTCATTATAGACCCTCTGAGAAAGCAAACATGGTGCATTGTGGTATAGCATGGGTACAAACACATTTAGTTTATCATGTGTTATATGGTATTGTTTGCACCAAAATTAGTCCATGATGCATCATATTTAAGGATCTCAGGTCCAAATTGTAGTAGAGTTAGTAGCTTTTTCAAATATCAATAGTGTTCAACTCTATAGACCTCTTTAGCTTGGGAGTTTATTTTGTTCATTTCAGACCATGTATTATTCCTTTGAGAATAGTATTCTTTGTTTCATTTACATCCTAACAAAGAAATGATACTCAAGGGAATGACATGTGGTCTGAATAGGCAAAACATTATACCCAAGCTAAAGAAGTCTATAAGAGTGATATTTCACTCTAAACTCGTATTTACAATGCACACAAAACTCAAGGAAAACCCAGAAAAACCTCTTCTAACAACAGAAGGAACAGAATATTTAGTCATATCAAAGGACTTGATCCAGCAAGCTACTACTTACCATGTGTCTTGAGCTCTTCATTTGCAGACTTTAGTAACCCAAGCCCAAAAACCACCTAAACACGAAAACATGAAGATGTTGACATATTGTTACAGAAAATGGTTATTAATGCAATTATCAATATTCAGCAAACTCAGACATTTCAATCGCTTTTCGTGAAATTGGTTTTTCGCTGCCGTCAATCAAAACTAATCAGTCAGTACCTTTTACATTTTTGACTGGCGGCAGAGAAAACCCAAATTCCAACTGGAAACTGAAAACTACTGAGTTCTCTGAACATTGAGAATCACAATAAGCTTTGGCAGAGGAAAATAGAAAATGAACAAGCAATTCCTTCATAACATATCAAGTTAGATTGATATACTGCCACATACCTCTTGCACTTTGTTAAGTTTCAGAGTTCTGCTGACATTGGGCAAGAGCTGTGTTGAAGGCTTCAAGGTTTTCTGCTTCTGATCGGGATTTTCAAATGTGTAGCATAAAATGGATGGAAAATTTGGCTTGATGATGAGAGTCTGACATTCTTGGGATAAAAACTGAATCTGAAAGAAAAGGTGAAAGAAATTATTTCATTTTTTCCCTATTTTTTTTCAAAATCACAATGACAGGGCGCTGAGTCACAGTAAGGCAAGTTGAGTGAGTAATGTGGTCGTCCGGGTGAGTGTAGTCTTGAGAAAGACTGTTGTTGGTAGAGACTGACATTTCGACAACCTGAGCGGAAGTCATCTTCAGAGTACAGTGGGGAATGAAAGACAGTAGATGGTATTTATAGCTCTTTGTCAAAATGTCAGTCTCTACCAACAACAGTCTTTCTCAAGACTACACTCACCCGGACGATCACATTACTCACTCAACTACTACACCTGGGTTCAAACCATTTACTCTCAGTATGGCAAGTCTGTACCATACATTTTTCAAAGTAAAACGAAAACTGCTCTATTATTTTGAATTAACTATTCCCAACTTACCTGTTGATAATCTTTCCCAGAATTTTTTGGGTCGGCAGAAAAATCAATAGATGAAAATAATACTTGGAACAAATACCGCTCTGCTTCAAATCCATGTTTGTCAATCAACTAAAAATGAATTACAATAAAAAACTTTGTCAGTATAATAATGACTTAAATAGGTTTGGGAGTCATGTTTTACCATCACAGACCATGTGCTCTCTTTTTGAGTATTATTGCTTTCCTTCCTTCATAAATCTATCCATATCTCCCCTGTGGTGTAGAGCAAGACTGTCAAGGGATGGAGGATGGGGTCTTTCGGAAGGCTGGGCATTAAGTTTGGGTATAATTTTTCCCATTTCACACCTCTTCCCTTGAGTATTGTCCCTTTGTTTGCTAGTGATCCTTTGGGAGGTAGTTTAATATTGATTTAGCCCTGTGATTTTTTTTTTCTAATTTCATATTTTTTTTGATAGTGAATAAAAATATCTCATACTTATTTATCAATGAAGAACTTGAAAATATGTTGTATAAAATGGACCACAGGTAGCCCAACCCTAGTATATATCAACAATAACCAAGCATCAAATCCGTTAAAAATCGCAAATTTGGAGGCGAGGGAGTTAATATTATTTGCTTCCTTTTTCTGATAAATATCTATTTTATTTTTTTACATATTCAACGAATACAAAATCATAATTTCTATTGTACATTATGCATGACACGGTGAATGACAATCGGAGGGAACTCAAACAAAGACTTTTCCGGACAAAAAAAATGGATTTTTTTATAGGATTTACGCTTACAATCAAAAGGAATATTCAACCGATAGCTAGGTACAATTTAAGGACTAAATGTAGTCCTACAATGACTTAGTAAAAGCTTCAATGATCACAAAAAAATTATGAGAATAGAATTCAGACGCAAGTAGACATGCTAAAACTGTGCCGGAAGAAGTGAACACTTTGATCATTGATCAACGTTTGAAACTACTATTTCTTACCTCATGAATCTCTGTCACAGTTGGCTTGTAGTTCTTTTTATTGAGATCTCTCACGGCAGAGGAGATTTGCCCCAACGCGAAGGACAACGAATCACTAGCGCTCATGATTTTTTGCGTCGAACGCCGAACAACTTTCAAATAAAATAACGAATCTCAGAATTCAAAAATTAATACGCGGTTTCGAAGGTGTTTAGATACACCCTTTAGGAAGCCATCAGTGTTGATCAAATTATATCGTAATAAAGAAAAGGGAGTCAAAATGACTGATTTTTTAACTCATTTTTCTGCCCACCATACAAAATGGCGGCTCCACGCCGTAAAGAAATCCCGTGGTGCTTTGCGGTGAGTCAGCGGAAGTAGAAAGCGCATGCGTAGTGTCTTGAGGGAGGAGGTCGGAAGTTCAGCCATTTTAAACGAGTCTACTGAAGTTTCAGCACTTTTACTGCCATTTTTTACGACGAAAAATGGCTGCGACATTAAGGCCTTACCTCAGTGCTGTCCGTTCAACCCTCACGGCTGCGATGTGCTTAGAAAATTTCGGTTCTCAGGTGGTAGAAAGACACAATAAACCCGAAGTTGAGGTGCGCAGTTGTAAGGAACTACTTCTCACTCCAGTTGTCATCAGTCGAAATGAGAAAGAAAAAGTCCTCATCGAAGGCTCTGTGAACTCGCTACGACTCAGCATCGCAGTGAAACAAGCAGACGAAATCGAGAAAATCCTCTGTAAGAAGTTCATGCGCTTCATGATGATGCGAGCCGAGAGTTTTTTCGTGCTTCGACGAAAGCCGGTCGAGGGATACGACATTAGCTTCCTCATCACTAACTTCCACACTGAAGAGATGTTCAAACACAAGCTAGTGGATTTTGTCATTCAGTTTATGGAGGAAATAGATAAAGAAATCAGTGAGATGAAGTTGACTCTCAACGCTAGAGCACGTATCTGCGCTGAAGAATTCTTGAAAAACTTTTAAAATTCACAAGCAAGAAAGATAAGCTTAAATTTACAAGACAAGACGTGTTTATAAATATGAACGAATCATTTACCAGCGGCAAAAAAGGATAAAGAAAAACACACAAAAATAGTAAACAAGGAATAGTAAACATCAAGGCATCGTATGACAATCATACGCTCTCTTCATGGAAGCTCCCAAAAGATTATATTTTCTTATATTATGTGATTAGCAATAAGCTCTAAGAAGTATTTTACTTGAGTAATTATAATTATAAGCTTGGCTTGGTGTTTTCTTAGCACTTAGTTAAGGTTCCAATTAATTTTTAAGAATATGAAAGATCTGTATCAAGAATAGGTCCATCATATTCTTCATTTTGTTTACATACTAGTGTGATTCTACTTAGATTTATCAACAGAATGAATATTACTTCCTTGCTTTTATTCATTACATACTGTAGCTAGCTTTCATTATTATTAAAATTTATATCTTTGTTATTTGTATGTGGAATGTGTTGTTTTGGTAATAAATGTGTTACAATTTCTTATATTTAGATTTTTGTAATACAAAGAATATATGCTGGCAATTTGTTGAGCAAAATATTCACGTTGCAAATATGCTCTCTGCTGCTGAAACAACAGCTTATTGCCTTACCTATTATTGAAGAGCGATGTTTATCCCTAGCATTACTTAAGAATGGGAGGAAGAAAGATGAGAGCTACTCCCATAATGATTTATAGGGTATAACTTCGTAGAGGACACGATAGAGGGAGTACACGGAGTAGTATTTCAATAGAATTATTAAAGCTACAGCTGTATTGTATTTCTTTTAGCTTCGTTATTGTATAACTTCGAGTCCTTCGTTGTGGCTATTGAATTACATAGAAGGTTTCCTCTACATGAAGAAGGAACTAATTTATAGGAATTAAGTTATTCTGATCCCCAACACCAAATACTGCATAGTACTTCTCACTGTGGGAATCACTGCTTTGTCTGTGTACAAAGTTTTAGGTTCAAATTTAGAGGGCCACTATGGGCTTGCTTCATAATATTCATTCTTCATTCTTTGTAATACCCCAAACATTCATATGGAACTCTTTTTCAACCATAATTGACTTTCCTTTACTCTAAGTCGATGAGTCTGTAATCCCATGCTATCTGTGGGATTGCCTCAGCCTCCTTTCCCATCAGAATTTCCTGGATCCACCCCTCATCTTTGTAGTGAACCATTGACAACATGTATGAGACTTGAGGCAGACCTGGTTAGGGGGTGTGCCGAGAGACCAATAGCTGGGTTTCAGTCAGCTGATAAAAGTCTTTGAATCTCATTATCTGCTCCAAATGGTGGTCAAACACTGACCACCATGTGCTGTCAGCCAGAAAGAATTCTATTGAAAACTTGTGATTCAGCTGATGAACATCCTGCACGAGACAGGAAATGACGTCAAGTGAAACCCAGCTATATACCATATACCAAAGTCTTTTTGCATTTTCATGTGACATCACAGCTAATTATGCAAGATCTTATAAACAGAAGTCAGACATGCTGACCACACACTCAATACCCCAAAATTCAAAAAACAACATACTTCATACTTACAAATATAGTCAGACGGAGATACCGAATACCAAGGTTTAAAATGCCCTACTACCAATATACCCAAAAACCCTGGCCAGGTATGTTGAGCTGAGAGGAATATTAACCTTGTTTTTTGTTGAATTATCAGCATTATACTAACAATGCTTTCCAAGATTATGGAGAAGTGTATTTACTTGCTTTTGGCATGCTAAAAAGAACATCCCCCTTCCAAATTATCTCTCATTCTCCCTTCCTTTGTCCTTTCTTAGTTTCAGTAAATTTCATAGAATATTTTTAATTTTCTTAATTTATTTCGTATCACTATAGTTTATACATTGAACATTTGCATATATCTTATCTACCAGCTCATAAATGCATAAGTATACATGCACATTATTATTAACAATTTTAATTTTAAAAGACCATTAAAACAACACCCATTCAAATGCTCTTTCAGTCCTCACTTAAATGTAGGACAGGCCAACATCTTTGATTACACTTAGTATTTGCTGGGCTCTTCGAGTTTGAACTTGAGTGCATTATTTTAAAAACTTATGTTTTTGTTAACATTGAGCATTACGTTGAGCAACAGATCAACAACAAGGTCATTGCTGTAGTGAAGTGGTGGATCAAGTGGTGACTAGTCACCCCCTTTTTTGCACGAAAAAGGTGTTTATAACTGAAAACATTTATCTGGATAAACGTTCACTAGATTTACTTGAAGATATAAAATTCAATTTCTGTCAATTTGAGACACCATGTTTTCCACAATTTTCCCACCTTTTATGGGTTTTCTGTGGTGTTGGCATGAGTTATCCCATAACAGTCACCCCCTTTTTAAAAATCCTGGATCTGCCTGTGTGCTGTTGATACCAATCTCTGGGATTACATTTGGCAAAGGAAAGGAACTTTTACAACTCAGTCTCTCAAGAAAATTAAGTGGTTCATTACTTTAGTGGCATAGCAAGAGTCCAAGAGATGAGGGGGCAAATACATGTGCATGATTGTATCAAAAGCTTCAACAAACCAACAGGGAAGGTAAACTATGGATAGCAATTTAGTGGAGTCCCATTCTCTCAAACCTCCTGGAACAAGGGAAAAAGTTGTAATAACAGGAATTTGAGATAATACAATCCAGGGTAAATTTGTAGTGGTACAAGTCCAGAGGACATGGCCTCAGGCTTTTTTGTAACAAAACTTAAGACAATCAAAATAAATAAAATAAGAAGATAAAGGGATAAGATTTAGCAGTGGCATTTCTACAGAGTGGCTCTTCGACCAATGAAATTCCAATTAGAATCTCAAAGTTGATTTTTGCGGAGGGAGAAAAACCTGAGAACCTGGAGAAAAACAGTCTTGAAGCAGGAGAGAACCAACAAGCAACTCTGCGTACACATGACACTGAGCCTGGCGGACTCAAATGCCAGGTCACATTTGTAAGAGGCAAGCACTCCACTGCAGCTACACTACCCATGCTTTCCAATATATAGGAGTTATCAAACCTTTGGACTTTTTTAAATATATTATACTGCATTTGCTTCCCTCAATCACTTCCCCTCTCCCTACACCACAGTACAGGTGTACAAATTTGGAACTCAATATAGGGCTAGCTAGGCTGCACCTGGAACTCTCCTTTGGCATGCTCCTACAAGTGTATGATTTATATGTAAGATTGTTTTGACTGTGAATTTTTCACTTGCATTTTAATATGTGAATATTTTTGAGTCAAACTCTTATTATCGATATTATGCTTTGAGGAATCTCCAGACTGCAAGAAATACTGTAGATACGGAAAGTAAACTCCCTGGAAAACAAAAACAAAAAGGACTTAGTTTCATAGAAGACATGCAGTATGGCGTTCATTTGCAGATAACACATGCAGTATATAACAGTCAATATTATGCATGCTGACAGTATATAACAAACACTTCACTCTTACCAACTAAGTATTTAATAAGATCCAACTTTTGTGCTTCCAATTGAGTTCCTAGTTTGGCGATCTGCTCACACAACATAAAAAGGGTTTTGGAAAAAAAAAACAGTTAGCACTTATATTATATTAGTATATTCACTGTTAGTATATTTTTCATTTTTGGAGAAAATAAGAATTTAATCAAAAATACCTCAGTTTCTATTTTGTTCCCATTGTCTTTTATTTTCTGGTCACGAAATGCGAGCTGCAAAGAAAAAATAATATCATAAAAACTGGAAGTTCATAGCATATGGCAACAGTACTGAAGTGATGGCATCTGCTGAACCAATTAACAGCGCTTAAGGTACATGTATTGGTGAGTGTATTATTCTGCGGTCACACAAAATCCCTTATAAAACAGTTTTTGCATGAATGGGTAGCTTTGGTATGAATCCTGCAAGATTGAAGAAGTTTCCAATTCTTTACACACAATTCATCCAATCACAACACCTGTAGCTATAGTTTGATGACAACATACTGTAAAGTGGTATCACTTGAGGGAGAAGAACACAGTACTGAATAATAATTATTCAGTATATACACGGTACAACATGCCTTAACATTGAAATGGCTTCCTCTCATTCTTGAGTTCTGAATCATCCAATCAGAACTTCACAATCTTTAAATTCTCAGTGGATGGTAAGATACAGTACGGCTACAGTGCAACTACAATTTTGCCATATGCTTTCCCACTCATTTATAATCCAATCTCTTCCTTTTTCTACCCATACACAATCTACTCTCCTACCATACACTGGCCAGACACTCTCGGCACTGTCCTGGTCACAGACAAGGTCACAGTATGGCATGTCAAAGAAACATGAAAAGTGCATTTGGAATAAACTAAGGAACATCAAGAAGTTAAAAGGATAAACATCAAGGAAAATGTACCTCTTCTCTTGTTTGACTCTTTTCTAAACTCAAGTCCAGTCTTACTCCAGATTTTAACTTGCTTATTTCATCCTGAAAATGTTACAGAATGACTTTAGCAGACTTTAGTTTACAGAACGATTGGCATAGAGGGGGCAGGGGGGAAATAATAATCATAATAATATAACAATTATATCTACTGATCATGACTGAGGACATCACACCACAGAACAGTATATCAACTGGTAAATAAGTGGTCCTCCTACCTAGAACATAACTCCTTCCTACTTTTTCATTCTCTTTTACCCCACCCCCCCCCCCCCCCCCCCCCGCCCAATTCCTATGTCTGTGCCAAAGGTGTGGACTAGGGGTAACAGGAAGGTACTAATCACCTTGCCTTGAGTTTTTTCTTGTTATTTTTATTACTAATTGATTGAGAAACTGCATGTTTTTTTTACCTCTAGTAGTTTTCCTATTGCTTTGACTTTTTCTTTTAGTCTCTAGTTAAAAACAATATGTCAGGAAACAAAATATATAAGTCAGAATATGAAATTAGAGGTGTTTTACTTAACCCATGAAATAATTACTAGTAAGAGTAGCAGAGGTTTTTAGATATTATTTCCATAATTAATTATATGATTGTTTTCTTTTGTGTCTGTCTGTTGTTTTACAGGGTAATATCAGGGTTTCAGGGTTCAACTTTTTAGTTAGTCATGCATGCCCTGACTTAGATCAGCCAAGAGCTTATTATTTTCAGGATGTCAATAGAATTTGAAGGCTTCAAGGCCATGTTTCTGAGGGATAACCAGGGAATAGAGCTTGGCAGCCCAGAGGTAAATTTCTGAGACAAAATTTGCCCCAATTTGAACTATTTTGTCTTCAAATCCTTTAAATCTTAATCCTTCACAATTTATCAATACCCTTGCACCATAGTCTTAATTTAACAGTATCAAGAAAATCCTCAGAGCAGCAAGGAAGCCATTGAAGGTCTAAAACACCTACCGTAAAACTGCTGACTGGAAAACTACCGACTGGGAAACTGCTTCAGACTGGGAAACTGCCTACTGGAAAATTACAAACTGACCATACTTAGATTGTATTACGGTTTTGAATGGCAAAAATTTTAATCTCAATTGAATTGTATTATCAGTTAGCATTTTTCCAGTTGGTAGTTTCCCAGTTGACACTTTCCCAGTCGGCAGTTTCCCAGGTGTTTTAGAACTCCATTTGAAGAAAGTTATTAGAATGCATGCATATGAAATCCATAACCAACTTACTTCATTTTCCTCCTGGATTTGAGAAAATTTACTCTTTTCTAGAACGAACATTTCATTTCTAAAAAAATATCACAATCATTATGATATAAAATAGATATTTCCAATAAAAAATAACCACAGAAATAAATAAGACATAAAAAAGGTTTAAACTGCAAATATGGTAACTAAGGTTCAAAAATAAATGAGATATGACATCACTTTGAAAGAAGAAACAAAGAAATGAAATCTGAAAGAAAGATAAAAGAAAGAAAGAAAGAAAGAAAGAAAGAAACTTAGAAAGAAAGAAAGAAAAAAGAAAGAAAGAAAAAAGAAAGAAAAAAAGAAAGAAAGAAAAGAAGAAAGAAAGAAAGAAAGAAAGAAAAAAGAAAGAAAGAAAAAAGAAAGAAAGAAAGAAAGAAAGAAAGAAAGAAAAAAAGAAAGAAAGAAAAGAAGAAAGAAAAAAGAAAGAAAGAAAAAAGAAAGAAAGAAAAAAGAAAGAAAGAAAGAAAGAAAGAAAAAAAGAAAAAAGAAAGAAGAAAAGAAAAAAAGAAAGAAAAAAAGAAAGAACAAAAAGAAAAAAGAAAGAAAAAAGAAAGAAAGAAAAAAGAAAGAAAGAAAAAAAGAAAGAAAGAAAAAAGAAAGAAAGAAAGAAAGAAAGAAAAAAAGAAAAAAAGAAAGAAAAAAAGAAAGAAAGAAAAAAGAAAGGAAGATAATCTTCATAGACTAATCCCAGACATACTTAAGTTACCTTATTTCATCAACTGATGTTTGTACTTTCATTCGTAGTCTTTCCTTCAAAAATAAACATGTAAAATAAGAAATATTATGTATATTGAATAAGATCCACTGCACTTTACATGTTAGGTTATCATTTAGAACTGTTTCACCAAAAGACATGTTTAAAAAAGCATTGGACAAAAAGTGGGGTAGGGTATAATATCCTCCCAACACCATAGACTATATTGCTATTGTGCAGCAGCAATGCATTCTGGGATTATAGAGATATAGTATAGATTCATATAATAAATTGATCTCATGCAATAACCTCCATTATAAAATAGTGTGATAAAAAAGATAAATTTTACACCATAAAAAATAAGAAAGATCACTTACTGACGTTTTAGACACTAGTCCTTCATCGGAGAACTAGTGTCCAAAACGTCAGTAAGTGATCTTTCTTATTTTTTACGGTGTAAAATTTATCTTTTTTATCACACTGTTTCATTAGAAACACAGACACAGCCCACACTAGCTTACCGCTAGTTATCATCTCTTTTCCATTATACAATAATTCATCAATATATATATATAGGAATTAAATGATTCAATACCTGATCAAGTTTCGAAGCATTATTACTACCAATACTCGTAATACAAGAACCCACAATGTCAATTAAACAGGTTGTCATGGTTTCTGCCTGTTGCTTTGTGAAACCTTAAAAAAAACATAAAATACATTTCTACGAAAATGTCTCCACCATACATCGCAAAAGAACCTTTTAGCTTGTAAATAAAACTTGCTCAACCAAAGTAGAAAAAAAAACTCTTTCAACTTGGGCATAATGTTTTTCCATTTCAGACCCCAAGTCATCCCCTTGAGAATAAGATTCTTTACTGGAGTCGTATTCATATTCATGTCTTTTCGTATGCAATCATTAAACAAAGCAATAATACTCTAGGGAATGACATATGGTCTGAAATGGAAAAACATTATGCCCAAGTTGAAAGAGTTTTTTTTTCTACTTTGGTTGAGCAAGTTTTATTTACTAACGCCTTTTGCATTCAATCAACTTTGAAACCTGGGGTGGAGATTTGGAATAAAAACTTATGTTCCTGGCTACTGTTTATCGCAATACTGCCCGAATTTTCCAAAAAAATCGAAGAATGATTAGCATTCATTCATTATATTCATATCTATGTAAGCTAATATTTCTTACCATTCTGTTCCAATGTTATCACAAGTTTATGTGTATCAAAATAAAAACTAGCACCGCTAGGACTGACATAGGAAGATACACCTCTAGAAACCGAACCTGTATAGAGAAAAAAATAGCAAAAGTCCTATCAATTTTGTACAAAAATATGGGGGGAAATCCGATAAATCGTGCGGTTTTCAGACCTGGATTTGGAGTTGTTTTCCTTGAATTTTCTTCCTCGCCTGCGACAGTCAGGGAATTAGACCATTTTTGGACTCCTCTACGTTTGAATATCGCTAGAGAATTGCTGCTTGAGTAGAAATCTTTGAATAATTGCTTAAATACATGACTTCTAGTGAACTGAAGCATCTTGAATGTTTGAGGCATTAAAATACTGAGGGAGGAAAGTGAAATGAGCCCGCGATGGTTTTGTTGATGATGAGGTAGGTACTTCATGGGTTTATTATGAAGTGTTGTCGTATAACACAGGAAGCCCAAACAAGTTGATATGGGAGAAAGCCACTCTCGACCCCACCCAGAACCCTGTCATTCTTACTGCGCAGCCAGTATTTCGTCGAGCATGCGTAATAAGAATGACAGGGCGCTGTGGTCGAAAGTGGGAAAGTGGGAAAGGAGTCCACTTCATTTTCATCAGGTATCACTCTCAACACAGAACATTGCGACGAACATTGCCATTTTCATTTTAAAAACCCACATGCTAAATTCCAATTCGACCTATAAGTTAGCCGTGCCCTGACTTAGACCATTCAAGAAGTTTTTCTCATGGTTCGCTAAAATTGCAGTTTTATATAATTCTTATCAGTACGAATAATACATAATTTTGTATTTATGAAAGAAGCGCGCAACTTGTGAATGTTAAAGCTTAGCTTAGCTTTTAGTGCTGCGTTTAATAAAGGCATTTTTCGGGGGGAAATTTGGTTTTAAGAAATTTATCTAGTAGGAAATCGAACAAAAAATTTCAGTCATAAAAATATAACCACATCGATTTAGCACGGAATCTAAAATGAAGATTAAAAAACCGGAACTTCATGTGTCGTTCATCATAGAGCCATTGTACCAAACCGGTAATTAAACACCTTTTAAAGTGAGATCAAAGCATTCTCCCAAATAACTAGTAAAGGGGGATTAGTACGAAAATTGCTTAAAATTTAATTTTGCTGAAATTTTCTTGGAATAATCTTTAAGGGTCAAATAAACATTGGTTAAAGTTTTTTCTTGGTATTCCAATGGAAAGTATTATATTTTTACGAATCTTTAACGGAGTCTGTGACGTCATTTACTCAACACCAAACATCGCTCTATACATTTCCCTTTATTTTGTGATCAAAATATTCGCTCGTTTCATACTCAATACTGAAAAAAGAGACTTAAAAATCAATTGTAATCACAAGTTATGTCAGTAAAGTCTTTCAGCCAACCTTCTGGCTTCATCATTACAAATAAAATAAATTAAGAAGCTATTTACTAGTGTTTATTAGACCCTTAAAGACTATTACAAGAAAGTTTCAGCCGAATTAAATTTTGAGCGATTTTCGTACTAGTCTCTCTTTAAACGCAAGTCAGTTTCTCAAGAAACATACAACGGTAAGTGAAGCCAGATGGTCTTATTTTTGGGCTTCCTGTGTCAAATCAGGCAACATCTTCAAATAAGAAAACCTCTTCCAAAAATGTTTTTTTTCTTGTTTTAAAGAGGCTAAATGAAATTAAGTGTGTAAAAAAAGGTTTTCTGAGACCGGCCTGATTTTATTTAACTATCAAACAGTTCAAACAATCGACAAGGTTCATTTACGAAATATCCGGCTACATACACTCTAGGAACAATGGAAAAATAGTTTTCTAATTTCCCATTTAGCGTAAAGAAAAAAGAAAAAGACTTATTTTAGGAAACGTTATGACCTAACCTGTAAAGCCAGTTTTCCTGTACCGGATTTGTTCTTCCAAAGTTTGGCTCTCTTTTGATCTTCTCTCATCTCCTCGCCGATAAAAGTTAGAGTTCCCACATCCTTGCTTTCATTCACGTTAGCAACCAAAGATTTCAATGCCAACAGCTGGATAAGCCGCTTTGAAGGACTATATTTCCTTGACAACTTCGGCTGAATAATGTCGAACCAAGGAACTTCGAATCAATCGATTCAGCTTGAAGTTTCAGATCCATCGTCGCCTGAAAGCATCATAGAGAGTCTAGCACTGGTGTTAATTTGTCTAAGTAGTTTGATAGGGAATGGCTGTGTTATTACAGCTGTGGCGAGAAGCGAGAAACTCCGTGAACGTCCTGGTAGTTATCTAGCAGGCAGTCTCGCTATGATAGACGGGGTTTTGATGCCCACCGCTATGGTAATCCACATAACATTTCTAAACGCTTCTTCTGCAGTTTCGAAATCGGGTTGCAGATTTCTTTCTGATTATTTCATCATTCTTATTTACATCGTCATTTGGCATCTCTTTCTCATGTCCTCGGATCGCTTCATAGCTGTGGTCTATCCACTACGCAGTCAGGTTATTCTTTCAAGACGAAAGGTGCTCTATCTTCTGATACCAGCTTGGACTGTACCAGTTTTTTCAATTGGGATTGTTCCGCTATTACTCAACACACAAGAGCAAGGGATGTCCTTCAGAGGCAAGATTCTGGGATGCACCAAGTCGTCTTCGACGCTGGAGTACGCCGGCACACCCCCAAAGTCTCACCAACTTCATGTCCTCTTCAATACCCTGCTGTTTGTTGTTCTTCCGTTCGTGGCCATGCTAGTGCTCTATGGCAAGTTGAGTTCCATCTCTTTGAAACAAGAAAACAAAGTTGGCGCAAACGTTGCTTTTGGCGAGATGAGTACAAACGAACGCCGAGTCAAAGCGAAGAAAATCAAGGAAATGAAATGGGCCAAAACAGTTGGTGAGTCTAAGAAAATACTTTTCCAAAAAAATAATTTTGTTTTTCATTTGTTAAATGAGTTTCGACTGAAATTAATGCTTACTTATCTTAATTATATAGAAAAAAATATATAGTTTTATGAATATTTCATGTCACTAACTCAGGAGTTCAAAAGTGGGCGACCGAAGTACCAGAGTATGTTTTGAAAAATTTGATTCACAATTTTCCATGTAAGACTTAGTTCAATTTTGAAAACATCTCGGCATGCCGAAGCAAACGTCGTCCAGTTTCCTTCTCGAAATTATTAATCGAATTAATGTCTCAGTACAGAAAATACATTTGCTCAAGTAAGTACAAGTGTATGACACAAGAGTCTGATTCACGTGTATGCGCGTAAGAACGTGAATTAAAAACACGTGGTCAAGACATATTTTTTGAATCGGCGCACGTTTGAACTAAGCATCTGAATATCATATAGTAAATGTATGTGAAATCTCCTGAAAATCTAGAATTATCTCAGATATAAACTTTTATAAGTGAAATTTCGCAGGTTTCATGACACCTCAGTTTTGCAGTGGCGTCATTTCTACGTCACTATTTCAAATCAACTGGTCTTAGTTCAAATCAAATTAAAGGTGCTGTTCACATGCTGTACGTCATAGCCAAGGGCTCATGCACGTGTACTGCAGTCGTGATATGAATCAAAAAGGTGCCTTTAGTGGATTGCTAATGGAATTTTAAAACGAAAATAAACTTTCATTAACACTTGCATCAATACGCTTTGAAAAATCCGTATAAAATTTGAAAAGCCTTAATTTAAAAGGTTTAACACTTCCCGCCCATTATGTTGCGGCTGCTCTTTTTCTTTGCCAAACTTGTCAAATTCTCTTCTTATTGATTTTTGAAACAATGGACAACGAAAGGATTCTCAATATAATTTCAATATTAAAGTCTAATTGATTTTGTGGCTCGACTGCGCATGACAGTAGCCACTGATTGCTATCGTCTGCGTTTTCCAAAAGAAAACAACATTAGAATACTGAATGGACATTTCGTAATTCCACACTTCACTCCACTTCACTTCATTTCACTTCATTCATTTTGCATATTTTTTTACACAATTAATCTTACATTTGGGATTAAATTTTTACAATTGTATTCACCATTTTAATTTTAAAATAACTTTGAGACAAGAAGGCAAGATATATTGAGGAACGACTTTCCATGAAAGTTTTGTAAGCAGACGACCACGACCCATGCAGATGATGATGTTGATGGTGGTGGGGATAATGATGAGGATGATCAAGTTTCTAATTCGGATTGCTCACCGTATTGCGCAATCTGCCATTTGATGTTTGAATAAAATTATTCATTCATGATGATGATAACAATAATGAAGAAGAAGTTGATAATGATAATGAGATGATAATGATGATGATGATGATGATAATGAGATGATAATGATGGTGATGATGATAGAAATAATGATGATGATAGAAATGATGATGATGATGATAGAGATGATGACGATAATGATGATGATGATAATGATGATAATGATAATGATGATGATGATGATGATGATAGAAATAATGATGATGATGGTGATGATGATGATGATGATAGAAATGATGATGATGATGATAGAGATGATGATGATGATAATGATGATGATATTCAATATTTCCTTGTATGTGGGAATCATATTAAAGGATGATGATGATGATGATGATGGATTAAACATCCGAAAGCTTGGATTAAAAAACAAAAAAATTGATGTGGAAGAAACAAGTTATCCTTTAATGATGATGATGATCATCATCTTATGATTATTACTTTTAGGCATTGTGATTGGTGCGTTTGCTGTAACATACCTTCCCGCTTTTACATGTCTTCTCGTCGAAGCCAAGTTCGGACCTGGAATCATCCCTCAGAAAGTGTTCTCCGTTTTCGCTGCTGTTGTCTTCTTGAACAGCGCTATCAACGCTGTTGTCTACTCGTTCCGTTCAGTATTGTACAGGAAAGAGTTTAAGAGGATCCTCAGAGATCTCGTGAGGAAACTTGTCCCTGACTTTGGTGCACAGGAAGGCCATCGCTTTTTTGTTGGAGACCCCCAGTTTGCTGGCTCTTCTCAGGGTGCCTGAAGCCCAAACTCAATCCACAGAAAACCACAGAAAGCCCAATTTAGAAAAAAGTAAAAGGTGAAGATAAAAATAATTGGGCACCCTGTGGTAAAATAAATTTGATGGCAAAATTTAATAATAATGACGTTAAGTACTTATATACTGCATTATACATACGTCTCTCAGTGGTGGACTTCAGGGCTGTCATGCAGTTACAATCATGAGAAGTATTAGTAATTAGTATATCATATATGCCTTCAGCAGGAATTGGCTGTTGAACTGGGAAAAAATCCCTACTCTTATACGACTAGTCCAACAGGTTCTTTAATGTCCCCCAAATACTGCAGGTTAAGGTTGTTAAGAATGGGTTGGGAGACAGAGCCTGCGGTTAAACGTCCTTATCCTTTAAGACTTGAAGGTCTCCATTTGTAGATGTTATTACAAACGCAGCAAGTTCTCCTCAGTTATTTTAAGACCCTGAGTCTTGTTCCGGCCGCCGGGGATCGAACCCACGATTTCCCGCACGAAAGTCCAGTACTCTACCAATTGAGCCAACCGGGTGGCGGGAGGCTAGTTTATTTACTTATTGTTGATGTATAAATCTAAAATATAACCATTATAAGCTAACCATTCTTTCTAAACTACAAAAAATTATATATATATGCAAGATTATTCGCTCATTTATTTCATTTTCAATCTGCAAAGCACGATAGGAAACCCAGTCCTTACGCTTTTTTGGCTCCTCTAAAAAATCATCTGTCAATTTTTCCTCCGACATTTTCTATGGAAATGTAAGTATTTCAACAAACGAAAATAATAGAGTAATTTTTTTCTGATATTTCCTTTCATTTCCTTGTTTCATTTTTGCAGCGCTTTGTGAGAGTGCTTTGTGATCTTTGATGCACATTTGATGTCTACTTAACTATATACTTCCATCCCCTCGAAAAGTTATGTAGATATCAACGTGCATGTACCGCAGAAATAAACATATTTATAAAATAACTTTGATATTACGCGCGCTCTGATTGGTCAAAAAGCCATGTTTTATAAGAGCATAATACATGCTCACGTCATTTTTTCTCTCTCTTGAAAAGTTAGTTATTTTGTAAAAGCAATAAAAACAGTTTTCCGTGTATTATACTCTGATAAAGGCACTTGGGATGTGGAGAGAACACTTGAGAAGCTGGAAACCACTCCGCTACGCGTCGTGGTTTCCTACGCTTCTCTCGTGTTCTCTCCACATCCCGCGTGTCTTTATCAGAGTATAATACACGGAAAACTGTTTTTTATTCCTTGATTAAAAGCAAAACCACCCTAAAAAAAGACTACAGTATTCTTATTCACAAAAGTAAAAAACCGAAGAAACTTGGTGTCCTTAAAGTCTGAAGGGTAAAAAATCAAGCGAAGTTCCCGAAGTTCTTGCACATACTACTTATTAGGTTCTTCCGCAGGTACCTTAAAATAATCTCCAGATCGAGTCTCTTGCAGACTGCAAGTCAATCAAAATTTTGATTACGCACTAACCTGTAGGTTGTGATCGTGTCCACTGATGTACGCTGCGACTCGCTGCGACGTCATACTTCTCAAGTACGGGTTAAAGACTTGATATTAAACAATCTCAGTTTCCATGGAAACCTGCTGAAAAATAGCATGATGTCCAGCCACTATCAAATAATTTCCAATGTTGGAATAAAAGAGAAGAGACAACTACAATTTTCTTAGGCCGTGTTTACGTGTGGATAGCACGCAATCTCCCTGCAATTTGGAATCCTTACTGCGCTTGCCTTAACGGAATCCTAGGACAGCCGAATTTCGTGAATTGTTAGGTTGTGCATTACTGCTTTTCTGTAATTTTTTTCCATTTATCTGTTGGCTTACTCGGAATCTGCCAGCGTGTTTGTGATCCTGTCTAGCTGTTCAGATGCTGAGGGGAATCCATATTCTCTGCAATAAATAAGTGTTATTTTACTAACAGAAAAAACGCTGTAGTTGTTGAATACTCATACATAATAAGTTCATCTATTCTAAAAATGTTTTAGGACTTCTTTTTATGAATCATGTATAACCAGGACCATACTTTCAGCCATCGAGTGCTGAAACCTCGAACGTATGGATTATCCCGGGAGGATTTACAGACTGATCAGGGAGCTCGGCAGAAGCCTAAGGGAGAGGTTAGTCGGCCCCTAGACCGTAGATAATTAACCCCTTGCTATGACCAGTTTACCCGAAATTTGGCATGTGTCGCAAATGACTAATCCCCCATAGTAGTTCTTTTCCATGTGGGAGGTATTTTGTAAAACTTACTCTCCATCATTGCATAGTAACATTGTGTCTAACATAACTATCTGCACCGTCATAGCCGTGTTAGGGATCTTCTTCACTGAAAATTAACAAAATTATTGGAAATTTGAAGTCATGAAGTATTGGTGGGATAGGGGCAAACAATGGATACCGTCCCTATGCATCCTTAAATAATATTCCTGCCGTCGCCATTGGTTTACATCATCACAGCTGAGGTGCTTCCTTGTAACATACGTGCTTGCCCTCGAATTGAGTGTTTTCTTTTGCCTGGTTTTGACTCTTGTAAATCTTTACTCAATCAGTATGCTGATGAAACCACGTTGAATGTCACGAATGACGATTCAATTTGCGCTATATTTAAGATTTATAGCTCATATGAACAGGCAGCTGGTGCTAAACTCAATCCTACTAAATCAAAGGGTTTGTGGCTTTGACCCTGGGCACACCGCTCAGACCCCAGTTCTTCTTGATTGGTCCAGTGAGGCTATCTATCCTATGTCTGGGTACCTTTGTGCGCCCTAATTTACCTTTTTCTTCTAACTGGGACAAACGTATAACGTCACTCTCGAATGTTCTTGATCTTTGGCAGCGCCGTTGCTTGTCCTTTCAAGGAAAATCTCTCGTTGCCAATGCTCTTGCGATCTCTGGTCTGTGATATGGCCACAGTGCTGCCATTGTCAGATGGCCTCTTGTCTACTATCAATAATAATATCAATTAACTCTTAAATTCTTCTGGTCCAACAATAAAGAGTTGGTGGCTCGTTATACTACACATCTCAGTTGAAAAAATGAGTGGTGGCTTTTCAGTTATACATGTCCGTTTAAATATCAATGCTCTCCATGTCCAATGGATTAAACGGTTCATCCTTTTCCCCAATAAATGGGGAACTTTTTTCTCATACTATATGTGGAGAGTTGCTTTGGTACTACTGTCCAATTAAGAAGTTCTTCCAGCGTGTTTGTGATCCTGTCTAGCTGTTCAGATGCTGAGGGGAATCCATATTCTCTGCAATAAATAAGTGTTATTTTACTAACAGAAAAAAACGCTGTAGTATATGATATTTTAGGGATTTTTTTCTATGAATCATGTATAACCAGGACCATACTTTCAGCCATCGAGTGCTGAATCCTCGAACGTATGGATTATCCCGGGAGGATTTACAGACTGATCAGGGAGCTCGGCACAAGCCTAAGGGAGAGGTTAGTCGGCCCCTAGACCGTAGATGATTAACCCCTTGCTATGACCAGTTTACCCGAAATTTGGCATGTGTCGCAAATGACTAATCCCCCATAGTAATTCTTTTCCATGTGGGATGTATTTTGTAAAACTTACTCTCCGTCATTGCATAGTAACATCGTGTCTTACACTAACTATTTGCACCATCATAGCCGTGTTAGGGATCTTCTTCACTGAAAACCAACAAAATTATTGGAAATTTGAAGTCATTATGAAGTATTGGTAGGATAGGGCCAAACAATGGATACCGTCCCTATCCATCGCATATTGTTCTTTTAAAGCTAAAGCGAGACGTTCAGATAGGTCCACTCTTGAAAACATTGCTACTCTCCTCAAAAGGTTAAAGCAGAGGGTCTGCGAGTCCGTTTTCGCAACCAATGTGCAGAAGAGGGGGAGTCTTCCACCCCTTTCTTTTTTAAATCAGTCCAAATAAAGCGATCTGACAGTACGATCTTCTCTGTCAAGAATAATGCCGGTCAGTATGTTTGTGCTAAACTCAATCCTACTAAATCAAAGGGTTTCTTCTTGATTGGTCTAGTGAGGCTATCTATCCCATGTCTGGGTACCTTTCTTGAGCCTAATTTTCTTCTTCTTCTAACTGAGAAAAACGGATAACGTCACTCTCGAATGTTTTTGATCTTTGGCAACGGCGTTGGTTCTCCTTTCAACTGAGGAAAATCTCCTGTAGCCAATACTCGGCTTGCACTCTCTGGTCTGTGGTATGTGCCTACAGTGCTGCCATTGCCAGATGGCCTCTTGTCTACTACAAATAAATATCCTTATAAATTCTTCTGGTCCATCCAACAAAAAAGAAATGGTATAATACTACACATCTCAGTTGGCAAATTCAGTGGTGCCTCTGGAATTGCAGATGTCAGTTTGAAGATTCGTGCTCTCCATGTCCAATGGATCAAACGGTTCATCCTTTTCCCCAATAAATGGGGAACTTTTTTGTCATACTATATGTGCAGAGATACTTTGGTACCACTGTCCAATTAAGAAGTTCTTCCAGCGTCTTTGTGATCCTGTCTAGCTGTTCAAATGCTGAGGGGAATCCATATTCTCTGCAATAAATAGGTGTTATTTTACTAACAGAAAAAACGCTGTAGTTGTTTGATACTCATACTCATTTTCGAATATATTTTAGGAATTCTTTTTATGAATCATGTATAACCAGGACCATACTTTCAGCCATCGAGTGCTGAATCTTCGAACGTATGGATTATCCCGGGAGGATTTACAGACTGATCAGGGAGCTCGGCACAAGCCTAAGGGAGAGGTTAGTCGGCCCCTAGACCGTAGATGATTAACCCCTTGCTATGACCAGTTTACCCGAAATTTGGCATGTGTCGCAAATGACTAATCCCCCATAGTAATTCTTTTCCATGTGGGATATATTTTGTAAAACTTACTCTTCATCATTGCATAGTAACATCGTGTCTTACCGTCCCTATCCATCGCATATTGTTCATCTAGAGCTAGAGGCAGACGTTCAGAAAGGTCCACTCTGGAAATTCTTCTTTGCTGCCTAAATACAAGGTTGTTCTTCGTAATCTGTCCATTCTTCATCAGGTTAAAGCAGAGGGTCTGCGAGTCCGTTCTCGCACCCAATGGGAAGAAGAGGGGGAGTCTTCAACGTCTTTCTTTTTTAAATCATTCCAAACAAAGCGATCGGACAGTACGATCTTTTCTGTCAAGAATAATGCCGGTCAGTATGTTTCTTCATCTTCGGACCTTCTGGGCGCCTGGTATAGGAATCTTTTCTGCTGGATCCACCTATAGTGATGTTCAAAATATTCTTCTGCGACATCTTGAATCTCGTCTGGACCCTTCACAATCCGATCTTTGTGAAGGGGTATTAACTCGTAATGAATGCTTCATAGTGCTAAAAGGAATGACCAATAACAAGACGCCTGGCTTTGATGGTCTACTCATGGAATTTCATCTGTCTTTCTGGGATATTCTTGGGAAAGACCTGGTTGACGTACTTAATAATGGTTTTGCCAAAGATTGCCTATCTTTCTTCAGACGCCAGGGCACAATTACCTTAGTTTCTAAAACAGAGCGACCTACGTCATCGGAAGAACTGGCGCCCAATTACTCTTTTAAATATTGATTATAAAATTTCATCAAGAGGAATCTCTGGTAAATTATTAAAGGTCTTATCTCAAGTCATCCCTACGGACCAGTCAGGTTCTGTGTTGTTTTTCTTCTGCAAAATATTGTTGACCGGCTATGCAAAATTAAATAACATTCCTGCTGCCTTAATAATCTCTCGATCTAGAGAAAGCTTTCGACCGAGTTGACTGGCACTTTCTCTTAGTGAAACCTCTACGTGCCATGTGTTTTGGTCCCAGCTTTCTTGAATGGATCACCACTTTTTATACTGATGTACTTTCAACAGTCCAAGTCAAAGCCTTCTTTACCCCCTTTTTTTCTTTGTCTCGTAATGTTCGGCAAGGCTGCCCATTGTCGCCCTTGCTTTACATCATCACAGCTGAGGTGCTTACTTGTAACATCCGTGCTTGCCCTCGAATTGAGGGTTTTCTTTTGCCTAGTTTTGACTCTTGTAAATCTTTAATCAATCAGTATGCTGATGACACAACGTTGACTGTCACAAACGACGATTCAATTCTTGCCATATTTGATATTTATAACTTATTTGAAGAGGCATCTGGTGCTAAACTCAATTGCAATCCACCGCTCAGACCCCCAGTTCTTCTTAATTGGTCAAGTGAAGTTATCTATCCCAAGTCTCGGTACCTTTCTAGGCCCTAATTTACCTTCTTCTTCTAACTGGGACAAACGTATAACGTCACTCTCCAATGTTCTTGATCTTTGGCAGCGGCGTTGCTTCTCCTTTCAAGGAAAATCTCTTGTCGCCAATGCTCTTCCACTGTTTGGTCTTTTAAATGGCCACAGTGCTGCCATTGTCAGATGGCTTCTTGTCTACTATCAATAATAATACCATCAATTAATTCTCAAATTCTTCTGGTCCAACAAACAACAAAAAAGAGTTGGTGGCTCGTAATACTACACATCTCAGTTGATAGATTGAGTGGTGGCTTTGGAGTTATAGATATCCGTTTGAAGATTCGTCCTCTCCATGTCCAGTGGATTAAACGGTTCATCCTTTTCCCCAATAAATGGGGAACTTGTTTCTCATACTATATGTGCAGAGTTGCTTTGATACCACTGTCCAATAAAGAAGTTCTTACAGCGTCTTTGTGATCCTGTCTAGCTGTTCAGATGCTGAGGGGAATTCATACTGATTCTCTGCAATAAATAAGTGTTATTTTACTAACAGAAAAAAATGCTGTAGTATATGATATCTTAGGGATTTCTTTTTTATGAATCATGTATAACCAGGACCATACTTTCAGCCATCGAGTGCTGAATCCTCGAACGTATGGATTATCCCGGGAGGATTTACAGACTGATCAGGGAGCTCGGCACAAGCCTAAGGGAGAGGTTAGTCGGCCCCTAGACCGTAGATGATTAACCCCTTGCTATGACCAGTTTACCCGAAAATTGGCATGTGTCGCTAATGACTAATCCCTCATAGTCATTCTTTTCCATGTGGGATGTATCTTTTAAGACTTACTCTCCATCATTGCATAGTAACATCGTGTCTGACATAACTATCTGCACCGTCATAGCAGTAGGGATCTTCTTCACTGAAAACCAACAAAATTATTGGAAATTTGAAGTCATTATGAAGTATTGGTAGGATAGGGCCAAACAATGGATACCGTCCCTATCCATCGCATATTGTTCTTTTAAAGCTAAAGCCAGACGTTCAGAAAGGTGCACTCTTGAAAACAGTGCCTTTTTTCCTCAAACGTCAAATAGACTCTGGAAATTCTTCTTTGCTGCCTAAATACAACGGGAATCCACCGTAATCTGTCCATTCTTCATCAGGTTAAAGCAGAGGGTATGCGAGTCCGTTTTCGCACCCAATGGGAAGAAGAGGGGCAGTCTTCCACGCCTTCCTTTTTTAAATCAGTCCAAACAAAGCGATCGGACAGTACGATCTTCTTTGTCAAGAATAATGCTGGTCAGTATGTTTTTTCGTCTTCGGACCTTCTGGGCGCCTGGCAGGAATTCTATGCTGAAATCTTTTCTGCTGGATCCACCTATAGTGGTCCCTATAGTGATCTTCAAAATATTCTTCTGCGACATCTTGAATCTCGTCTGGACCCTGCAGAATCCAATCTTTGTGAAGGGGTATTAATTCGTGATGAATGCCTCATAGCCTTAAAAGGAATGACCCACAATAAAACACCTTGGTTTGATGGTCTACCCATGGAATTTCATCTGTCTTTCTGGGATATTCTTGGACATGACCTTGTTGACGTACTTAATAATGGTTTTGCCAAAGGCTGCCTATCTTTCTCCCAACGCCAGGGCACAATTACCTTAGTTCTAAAACAGAGCGACCTACGTGATCGGAAGAAATGGCGCCCAATTACTCTTTTAAATTGTGATTAGAAAATTTCATCAAGAGCAATCTCTGGTAGATTTCTAAAGGTTTTATTATAAGTAATATCATGATTACCTCGGGATCCATTGTTTCCAGAGGGATGTTTAAGGTCTAACATCCCCCTGCATGAATTGTGATGAGGGATATTTAGTCTAAATATCCCTCATGAATATAATCATGAGGGATATTTAGACTAAATATCCCTCATGAATATAATCATGAGGGATATTTAGACTAAATATCCCTCATGAATATAATCATGAGGGATATTTAGACTAAATATCCCTCATGAATATAATCATGAGGGATATTTAGTCTAAATACCCCTCATCACTATCCATGAGGCATGGTCCCTCATTTGACAATCACCGGGACCATGGCTGGGTAGCATCGACCCAATCGAAACTTTTGCGCAATGACTCTGGACTACACACTATTGAACACCCCAGCACTTGTGGGATCCATTGAATAATCTATGCGCATACGTTGACTAGCCGAGAATTTTTCTTACTATTTGTGACGTAATCAAGACGGTTTCAAAACACTTCATTAATACCGCTCTAGGCCAACCAAAGTGAATTAGAATAAAGCACCACGAATGAATGAATGCTGGTTCAATTCGCCATTGTCGCATTTATCAAAGGCGAATTCCCTTAAGTATGCCGCATATCAACAGCTTTGTAAAACTTTGTAATTTATGCATCGTAAGAAAGCTAACATATTTCCTAAGAGCAGTTTTATTCCTTGGTAATCATAATATTACAAACTAATAGCATGAAATTTCGGGTGATTAGTGATTAAATGTCCCCTCAAGCCTCGGGAGGTTTAGTTAAAGTCCCTCCGCCTTCGGCGTCGGGACTTCAACAAAACCTCCCTAGGCTTTCGGGGACATTTAATCACTAATCACCCTCAAGTCATGCTATTACTTATAATAATACAAATAGTCACAAATAGTAAGAAAAATTCTCGGCTAGTCAACGTATGCGCAAAGATTATTCAATGGATCCCACAAGTGCTGGTGTGTTCAATAGTGTGTAGTCCAGAGTCATTGCGCAAAAGTTTCGATTGGGTGAATGCTACCCAGCCATGGTCCCGGTGATTGTCAAATGAGGGACCATGCCTCATGGATAGTGATGAGGGATATTTAGACAAAATATCCCTCATGATTATATTCATGAGGGATATTTAGTCTAAATATCCCTCATGAATATAATCATGAGGGATATTTAGACTAAATATCCCTCATGAATATGATCATGAGGGATATTTAGACTAAATATCCCTCATCACTATTCATCCAGGGGGATGTTAGACCTTAAACATCCCTCTGGAAACAATGGATCCCGAGGTAATCATGATATTATATCGAGTAATCTCTCCGGACCAGTCAGGTTCTGTGCATGGCGGGTTCATTGGAGAGACTGTTATGTTCTTCTTCTGAAAAATATTGTTGACTATGCAACATTAAATAACATTCCTGCAGCCTTAATCTCTCTACATCTAGAGAAAGCTTTCGACCGAGTTGACCGGCCCTTTCTCTTGAAAACTCTACGTGCCATGGGTTTTGATCCCAGCTTTCTTCAATGGATCACCACTTTTTATACTTATGAACTTGTTTCTCATACTATATGTGAAGAGTTGCTTTGGTACCACTGTCCAATTAGGAAATTCTTCCAGCGTGTTTGTGATCCTGTCTAGCTGTTCAGATGCTGAGGGGAATTCATACTGATTCTCTGCAATAAATAAGTGTTAATTTACTAACGGAAACAAACGCTGTAGTATATGATATTTTAGGGATTTTTTTAATGAATTATATATAACCCGGACCATACTTTCAGCCATCGAGTGCTGAATCCTCGAACGTATGGATTATCCGGGGAGGATTTACAGACTGATCAGGGAGCTCGGCACAAGCCTAAGGGAGAGGTTAGTCGGCCCCTAGACCGTAGATGATTAACCCCTTGCTATGACCAGTTTACCCGAAATTTGGCATGTGTCGCAAATGACTTATCCCCCATACTCACTCTTTTCCATGTGGGGTGTATTTTGTAAAACTTACTCTCGCTAAAATATTCCCCAGAGAAGAACTTTTAACGAGTTATTTCGTTTCCAAAGTTATGTCTCTTTCTTCTCATTTTTTTTTCGGTTTCATTTTTTGAGAATAGCTTTTTTCTCTTGTTTTCACATAGTGGTTGAGTACATTTGAGGTCTTTTACAAGTTCTGAAGTTCTGAAGTTTTCCAGTTCGAGCAGTTTTCGAAGTTCTGACGTCATCAAGCTCGCTGAAGACCCAGATATTCTTCACTGTTGGGATCTTCAAGATCTTCAAGAGTGCGGTCCACCCGGTCCCTCGCCCATGAACTACCGCGCGGACTACTCGTTGGATTGTACGATGACTGTTAAATGTTTTTTCCCCTCATTTTTACAACTGTATTTCTTTTTTGGATTTGTCTTTTTTTGGGTCAAAAACCATCTTAATAACGTTTCATGGTTAACTTCTTGACCTTAATAATTAAAAACCTTAATGTTCTTCGCGACCTTTCTAAACGAAAGGCTTTTCTTGTCTGACTTACCTCCTTGGACCCTTCACTGGACATTGTCTGTCTTCAGAAGACCCATTCTGCATCTGATGCTGAACTCCAATCTTGCTTTAATGGGTCTCCTTTTTCTTTTGTTGGCTCGCATTTATCTAATCACAGTGCCGGTGTATGTATTCTTTTTAAATCTCGATTCACTTTGCACAATTTCCATCAGCACAATTCTGGACGTGTCACTGTTGCCGACTTTAAATCTTCTTGTCATGACTTTCGTGTTATATGTATTTATACCCATAACCAGATACTGATGAGAGGGCCATTTTTTGAAGATCTTTACCATTTTTCTAACAAAGCTGAGGTGCTTCCTTGTAACCTCCGTGCTTGCCCTCGAATTGAGTGTTTTCTTTTGCCTAGTTTTGACTCTTGTAAATCTTTAATAAATCAGTATGCTGATGACACCACGTTGACTGTCACGAACAACGATTCAATTCGCGCCATATTTAAGATTTATAGCTTATATGAAAGGGCATCTGATGCTAAACTCAATCCTACTAAATCAAAGGGTTTGTGGCTTGGACCCCGGGAACATCGCTCAGACCCCCCAGTTCTTCCAAAAAAAAAAAAAAAAAAGAGCTGTGGGCTCGTAATACTACACATCTTAGTTGACAAATTGAGTGGTGGCTTTGCAGTTATAGATGTCCGTTTGAAGATTCGTGCTCTCCATGTCCAATGGATTAAACAGTTCATCCTTTTCCCCAATAAATGGGGAACTTTTTTCTCATACTATATGTGCAGTTGCTTTGGTATCACTGCCAACTAAGAAGTTCTTCCAGCGTGTTTGTGATCCTGTCTAGCTGTTCAGATGCTGAGGAAAGTTCATATTCTCTGCAATAAATAAGTGTTATTTTACTAACGGAAAAAAACGCTGTAGTATATGATATTTTAGGGATTTTTTTAATGAAATATATATAACCCGGACCATACTTTCAGCCATCGAGTGCTGAATCCTCGAACGTATGGATTATCCGGGGAGGATTTACAGACTGATCAGGGAGCTCGGCAGAAGCCTAAGGGAGAGGTTAGTCGGCCCCTAGACCGTAGATGATTAACCCCTTGCTATGACCAGTTTACCCGAAATTTGGCATGTGTTGCTAATGACTAATCCCCCATAGTCAATCTTTTCCATGTGGGATGTATTTTGTAAAACTTACTCTTCATCATTGCATAGTGCTACTCTCTTCAAAAGTCAAATAGACTCTGGAAATTCTTCTTTGCCGCCTAAATACAAGGGGATTCTTCGTAATCTGTCCATTCTTCACCAGATTAATGCAGAGGGTCTGCCAGTCCGTTCTTGCACCCAATGGGCAGAAGAAGGGTAGTCTTCCACGTCTTTTTTTTAAATAATTCAAAAAAAGCCATCGGACAGTATGATCTTCTCTGTCAAGAATAATGCCGGTCAGTATGTTTGTGCTAAACTCAATCCTACTAAATCAAAGGTTTCCTTCATGATTGGTGCAGTTAGTCTATCTATCCCATGTCTGGGTACCTTTCTTGAGCCTAATTTTCTTCTTCTTTTAACTGGGACAAACGTATAACGTCACTCCAGAATGTTCTTGATCTTTTGCAACGGCGTTGCTTGTCCTTTCAACTGAGGAAAATCTCCTGCAGCCAATGCTCTTGCACTCTCTGGTCTGTGGTATGTGGCCACAGTACCTGCCATTGTCAGATGGCCTCTTTTCTACCACAAATAATATCCTTATAAATTCTTCTGGTCCAACAAAAAAAGAGTTGTTGGGGAACGTTTTTCTCATACTATATGTGCAGAGTTGCTTTGGTACCAATGTCCAATTATGAAGTTCTTCCAGCGTGTTTGGGATCCTGTCTAGCTGTTCAGATGCTGAGGAGAGTTCATATTCTCTGCAATAAATAAGTGTTATTTTACTAACAGAAAAATAACGCTGTAGTATATGATATTTTAGGGATTTTTTTATGAATTATATATAACCCGGACCATACTTTCAGCCATCGAGTGCTGAATCCTCGAACGTATGGATTATCCCGGGAGGATTTACAGACTGATCTGCATCTGATGCTGAACTCCAATCTTGCTTTAATGGGTCTCCTTTTTCTTTTGTTGGCTCGCATTTATCTAATCACAGTGCCGGTGTATGTATTCTTCTTAAATCTCGATTCACTTTGCACAATTTCCATCAGCACAATTCTGGACGTGTCACCGTTGCTTGCCGACTTTAAATCTTCTTGTCATGACTTTCGTGTCATCTGTATTTATACCCATAACCAGATACTGGTGAGAGGGCCCTTTTTTTAAGATCTTTACCATTTTTCTAACAAAGCTGAGGTGCTTCCTTGTAACCTCCGTGCTTGCCCTCGAATTGAGTGTTTTCTTTTGCCTAGTTTTGACTCTTGTAAATCTTTAATAAATCAGTATGCTGATGACACCACGTTGACTGTCACGAACAACGATTCAATTCGCGCCATATTAAGATTTATAGCTTATATGAAAGGGCATCTGATGCTAAACTCAATCCTACTAAATCAAAGGGTTTGTGGCTTGGACCCTGGGAACATCGCTCAGACAGCCCCAGTTCTTCTTGAATGGTTCAGTGAGGCTATCTATCCCATGTCTGGGTACCTTTCTGGGCCCTAATTAATTTGCCTTCTTCTTCTAACAGGGACAAACGGATAAAGTCACTCTCCATTGTTCTTGATCTTTGGCAGCGGCGTTGCTTGTCCTTTCAAGGAAAATCTCTCGTTGCCAATGCTCTTGCGATCTCTGGTCTCTGGAACGGCCACAGTGTTTCCATTGTCAGGTGGCCTCTTGTCTAATATCAATAATAATACTATCAATTAATTCTTAAATTCTTCTTGTCGAAAAAAAAAAAAAAAAAAGAGCTGTGGGCTCGTAATACTACACATCTCAGTTGACAAATTGAGTGGTGGCTTTGGAATTGTAGATGTCTGTTTGAAGATTCGTGCTCTCCATCTCCAATGGATCAAACGGTTCATCCTTTTCCCCAATAAATAGGGAATTTTTTCTCATACTATATGTACAGAGTTGCTTTGGTACCACTCTTTAATTAAGAAGTTCTTCCAGCGTCTTTATTTATGTGATCTTGTCTAGCTGTTCAGATTCTGAAGGGAGTTCATATTCTCTGCAATAAATAAGTGTTAATTTACTAACAGAATAAAACGCTGTAGTATATGATATTTTGGGGATTTTTTTAATGAATCATGTATAACCAGGACCATACTTTCAGCCATCGAGTGCTGAATCCTCGAACGTATGGATTATCCGGGGAGGATTTACAGACTGATCAGGAAGCTCGGCACAAGCCTAAGGGAGAGGTTAGTCGGCCCCTAGACCGTAGATGATTAACCCCTTGCTATGACCAGTTTACCCGATATTTGGCATGTGTCGCTAATGACTAATCCCCCATAATCATTCTTTTCCATGTGGGATGTATTTTGTAAAACGTACTCTCCATCATTGCATAGTAACATCGTTTCTGACATAACTATCTGCGTCGTCATAGCCGTAGGGATCTTCTTCACTGAAAACCAACAAAATTATTGGAAATTTGAAGTCATTACATACTGCATGTGCGTGGCGATATGTACTGCTCTAAGTATCCGGCGATAAAATTTTCCCCACAGAAGAACGTTTCACCCGCTTGTCTTTTCTTCCTTGGTTTCATTTTTTGAGGACAGTTTTTTCCTTGTTTTCACAGAGTAGCTGAGTGCTTTTGAGGTCTTTTAGAAGTTGTGAAGTTCTGAAGTTCTGAAATTTTCAAGTTTGAGCAGTTTTCGAAGTTCTGACGTCATCAAGCTCGCTGAAGACGCAGATATCCTTCACTGGTGGGATCTTCAAGGGTGCGGTCCGCGAGGCCCCTCGGCCAGCCATGGACTAAGAGGACTACTCGGTGGATCGGCTGATGACTGTTACTCTGCGATTGCCTAGTAGATTAGCAGAAGGTGGAGGTTTCCTTTCACGTAGCCTTATTCTTCAGTGTATTTTGGATGTCATCGGCGACAAGACCAGGCTCCTCTGTTTCCAACGCCGATTGTCAGCTACTCACTATAATGTCACTTTTAAGCCCAGCGAAGAAACTACCATGATGAGGATGATATTTGGAATGGTGAACGAAAAGTCGAAATGATCTTAAAAAGTTCCCTCTTTTGGGGCGCCATTTTGGATCATCATGAAAACGACACTGACCATCGAGCTTCCTCGTTAGCCCAATGTATGAGTCGAATAAATAAAACAAGGGCTTTATTTCCTTTGGTTTTGGTTCTTTTGTTTTCATGTGTCTTAGACTTTGTGAAAAGTTCCAATAAAGTGAAGCAATGTTTTTCCCTTACCACTCAAGGTCGGCCTCGTTTTCATGCAAATCCAAAATGGCGACCCGTGCCTTTGTGAAGTCGAAAATTAATATCGTCATCATTCCCTCGGGAAAAAAAACAGTCATAAAGAAAATGCTGTAAACTTGCCAAGAACAAGTTCGATAACCGAAACATTGAATGTTTTTCTTGCGCGTTAATGCATTGAATTTTAAAACATAGCATTCTCTCTGCCGTCTGGGTTGAGTGTCTATTTGTTCTTCTGACCGACTATTATCTATCTGTCCACTATGATTTACAATCAATGCTTTATTTACCTAATATACCTTATATACACCTCAAAGACTTATATTTTGAAGTTAATGCTAAAGATTGCAATGTCCACCGCTGACCTTGAAAGTGCGAAGGCTCCTGATACAAGATTGAAAAGACTAATGTGACAATCTAGGACAGATGTATCATGCTTATGTCGATACACAATCGAAAAGTAATTTAGAAAGCCCTGTGGTGAAAAGTTGAGTGGGCCTGGAGCGACAAGGTGCAGAAAAACCCGAGAGAGGCTGGGACGTAGCAATTGTTTTTTTTTGTACATAATTGTTTTGAAAGAAAATGAATTCGAATCAAAAGAGGAGAGAAAGACAGAAACATAAATTAAGCATTGAGCGGATAAAGAAGAAGGTTCTTGGGGAAATTGCAGATAAATGGAGCTCAGAATTTGTTCTGAATTCGTGATCACAGGAAGATTGAAATAAGTTATTCCTTTCGTGTGTCAGTGGTTCTCACAAGCACAAGTTACACAGTCCAAATGCCAAACCATTATTATCATTACTCAGTTTTCTTTTCACGCAAAAAACGATGGCTTGGTCCAATCCTCCCTCGGCTTTAAATCCGACAATGGGAATGCTTTCAGATGGAGCTCTCCATTATTGATTGACTGTGATAAGCCTTTTTTAACCTCTAAGCATCGCTAAAAGTTTCCCCAAAGAAGAACGTTTCACGCGTTGTTTCGTTTCCAAGGTAACGCCCCTTCTTTCTCTTTTCTTTCTCGGTTTCATTTTTGTAGTGTAAAGGTCTCTACCAATATGGTTTATTTTTGTCACTTTTAAAGATGAAGGCGTCGCATCAAACGCAGTAAATCCTCCAGTCATACCGTAAAACAACCTGGAAGACAGTTAAAAGAAAATCTCATTGATCGTTAAGTTACCGTTTTACGACACGTTTTTTTAGCGATTAAAACTAAAATCTTGTTCATTTACTCATTCATTTGGACTTAGTCGCTTAATAATTCATCAGATTGATATGTCTATATGTTTTACTATGAGAAGCTTTTGCTAGCGATAAATTAGTCACCCCCCCCCCCCCCCCCCCAAGATGTCAATATAAGGGTTTCACGCTCGTACAGCAGCCATGTTGCAGGGCAAAGTATCAGAAATTTTCTCCTTTGAGAAAATAAATCTCTTGCCAAGCAAAAACATTGCATAGTAAAAATTAGTGGTTCTTGGGACGTCGTCCCCCCCCCCCCCCCCCCCCAAATCAACAGAAGTTGATTTCATAGTTTCCTTACTTACTTGAGTGAGTTTTTTGGCAGAGTAGAATAACTCATTGGAGCATGGATGAAGAAGTTACTACTACCAGAAATGAAGTAATGTACACTGGAATTATCTTCTTTAATATGCTGAAGGAAACAAAGAAAAAAAGGCAAATATCAGTTGCCGATTTGTAGTCATTCTTATAGAAGGGATGCGCACCACCTATAGATCCCTTGCAGCATGTCGGACTGCAGCTCAATAGGCAATGTGTATCAAAGCTCACAAAGCACTCTGGGAAAGTGAGTTCTTTAAAAATGTCACAAGGAAATCAAAGGAACTATCAGAAAAAAATTACTGTTATTTTCATCTGCTGAAATCCTTTTATTTTCATAGAAAATGTCGAAGGAAAAATTATCAGATGAATTTTTAAAGGAGTAAAAACAGCGTAAGAACTCACAAATCATTCTTTGTGCTATTAATAATTTTGAGTTCATGCACATTGGCTATTTGGAGGGCAAAACAAAAGGTTTCAATTCTCAGAAGATTATAATTCTTTTGTTTTGTCCTCCAAATTGAGCTGCTTTGACGTCATGATCACGTGAAAATGGTCTATAATATTAAGGTTTCATAAATGATGTCGCACATGTGTGATACTACTTAGGTTCTTCCGCAGGTACCTTAAGAAGCTCCAGATCGAGTCTCTTGCAGACGGAAGTCAATCAAAGTTTTTATTACGCACTATACCTGTAGGTTGTGATCGTGTCCGCTGATGTACGCTGTGACGTCATACTTCTCAAGTAGGGGCTTAAGACTTGACATCAAGCAATCTGAGTTTCCATGGAAACCTGCTGAATACATAGGATGATGTCCAGCCACTATCAAATAATCTGCCCTGTTGAAATAAAAGAGAAGAGACAACTAACAAAAATCTCCCTGCAATTCCAGCCTTTGGAATCCTTACTGCGCATGCCCCAACAAAATGCTAAGACAGCCGAATTTCGTGTTTGTAGGCTGTGCATTACTGCCTGAAAAATGGGGCATAAGCGTTTACAGAGCTTTTCTGTGAATTTTTTCCATTATTGTAATCTGTTGACTTACTCGGAATCTGCCAGCGTCTTTGTGATCCATTCTAGCTGTTCAGTTGCTGAGGGGAATCCATATTCTCTGCAATAAATAAGTGTTATTTTACTAACAGAAAAAACGCTGTAGTTGTTGAATACTCATACATAATAAGTTCATCTATTCTAAAAATATTTGAGGGATTTTTTTTTATGAATCATGTATAACCAGGACCATACTTTCAGCCATCGAGTGCTGAATCCTCGAACGTATGGATTATCCGGGGAGGATTTACAGACTGATCAGGGAGCTCGGCAGAAGCCTAAGGGAGAGGTTAGTCGGCCCCTAGACCGTAGATGATTAACCCCTTGCTATGACCAGTTTACCCGAAATTTGGCATGTGTCGCTAATGACTAATCTCCCATAGTCATTCTTTTCCATGTGGGATGTATTTTGTAAAACTTACTCTCCATCATTGCATAGTAACATCGTGTCTAACATAAGTATTTGCACCGTCATAGCCGTGTTAGGGATCTTCTTCACTGAAAACCAACAAAATTATTCGAACTTTGAAGTCATTACATACTGCATGTGCGTGGCGGTATGTACTGCGCAGTCGCATTGGGAAAATAGAAATGTGACATTGGCATGCAGCCCAAGCAAGGTTCCGGTGTTTGTTAATATAAGGTCATTTGAAAAAACGTTGTCACTGACCGGCTCCGCGACTACGCAACTGAACCGAAACTGAGTATGGGTAGAAATCGCTGAAGCGCTTACTAGTAATTATTCGCTCTGAAGTAGTTGTTTTTGCTTACTAATGAGATAACACAAGCAGGAACTCTTTGAACGGTTGTCTTCGGGCTTTGCGAAAGGAAGACAAAAGTCTATATGACTAATATTCGAATTTAGTCAAAGATGTTCCCAATTTTGAAACTGTTAAGTCATTAAAATACTATTTCGCCATTGAATTTTTGTGCTGTAAGCCCGGCGCATATTTAAACAGTAAAGAATTCAACCGTTGTAGTGATTTTTAACCATACTCCCGTTCGGGCTAGTCGCGTAGCCGCGGAGCCGGTCAGTGACAACGTTTTTTCAATTAGCTGTATATTACTCTTGTCCCAAGAGGATTGTCATTCCAACTGCGCATGCTAGAAGAAATGCAAATTTGTCGAGCATGCGCAGTAAGAATGACAATTCTCTGGGGTCGAGAGTGGTTTACAAGGCTATAAGACAGTGTGATAAGGACATATAGAGGGACCTTATTTGGGTTAATTGTCTGTGGACGCACTAGCCTGCGTAGCAGACCCTCGTGTGGGGAGGGGGACTAGGTGGACGCACAGAACCTTCACTCTGTTATTCCCCCATCATAAGCGGTGGCGTAGCGAGGGGGTTAAAATTTTCGGGTAGAACGTTGGTTTTCCGTTTGATGGATGATGAAGATGCCACTTGCGTAAGGAGGGGGCGGGCACGTGTCCCCCCGAAAAGTTTACGTTTTCATTCTAGGTACGCCCCCATGATCCTGGGTCCTCGCTACGCCTCTGATCATCAGCATTCATTCATCATTCCATGCATGTAAGATCGGGCGCATGCGTGCTTGATGTCTAGTATTATAACCCAACGACATCCTGGGAATGAACAACTGATATCTTACCAGTAGTATGATAATAATATGGAAAATGCCATCGAGGAGACTTCTTTGTGTACGCAATCTGAGCCGATACGTTCGAGCGGTAGTCATGGTTACCAGCGATCATAAGCCACTTGGCGTGTTCAAGCGCAGGCGCAGTGTAGACGTCTTCAAAAGTGGTCTTGAATCTTGGATCATCGACTGATTGCACGCCATCAAAGTAAAAATTGTCACCCAAGCCGAGAATCATTGATATACTTCCAAGATCTGCTAACTGTATGATGATAGAAGTAAATACGGAAAGAAATCACATGTAATTTTATGCTTTGTCACATGAATGACAATCTACTAACTGTATGTTGATAGAAGCAAATACAGAAAGAAATCACATGTAATTTTATGCTTTGCCACGTGAATGACAATCTACTAACTGTATGATGATAGAAGTAAATACAGAAAGAAATCAAATGTAATTTTATGCTTTGCCACGTGAATGACAATCTACTAACTGTATGATGATAGAAGTAAATACAGAAAGAAATCAAATGTAATTTTATGCTTTGCCACGTGAATGACAATCTGCTAACTGTATGATGATAGAAGTAAATACAGAAAGAAATCACATGTAATTTTATGCTTTGCCACGTGAATGACAATCTGCTAACTGTATGATGATAGAAGTAAATACAGAAAGAAATCACATGTAATTTTATGCTTTGCCACATGAATGACAATCTGCTAACTGTATGATGATAGAAGCAAATACAGAAAGAAATCACATGTAATTTTATGCTTTGCCACATGAATGACAATCTGCTAACTGTATGATGATAGAAGCAAATACAGAAAGAAATCACATGTAATTTTATGCTTTGCCACATGAATGACAATCTGCTAACTGTATGATGATAGAAGTAAATACAGAAAGAAATCACATGTAATTTTATGCTTTGCCACATGAATGACAATCTGCTAACTGTATGATGATAGAAGCAAATACAGAAAGAAATCACATGTAATTTTATGCTTTGCCGCATGAATGACCAATCGCGCGCAAAATTTATACCACTTATTAGATATTTTCTTGTGTATTACGGGCTGATATTTTACGAGTTGCGTACGTATTTTGTATCTATTACATAATGTAGACGTAGTAAAGGGGTAACCATGGAAACCAAATCAAGAAAAATTGATGGTCATATAATTGAAAACTAAAAAGTAATAAAGGCGAATATAGAGTCATTACAGTGTGCTAAGAGACCAAATGAAAGAAAGAAAGAAAGATTTAATAAGAAACCACGAATACGATGAATGAAAGGACAGGAAAAAGAGAACGAAATTAAAGAAGAAAACATTTCCAAGAAAGGACAAAATTATTATTTACGGTTTTTTTTTTTTTTTTTTTTGATGTTGCAATTTTTGACTTATATCAAATTTAAATGGTTATGACGTTATCAAGCACTGCCGACAATATTTATCGTCTATTACTACAAGTAATTACAACAAAATATAGACGTTTTTGAATTGTCGTCAGTCACCTTCTCAGTCTGATGATGCCGCGATGAGTGCAGCGCTCTTTAATATTTTTGCTCTCATAATCGCCTGGGGACAATATTGCTTCTACTTTTTTGCATCATTGGAGGAAAACTGGAGAAACTGGAGAAAACCTCTGGAAGCACAAGAAATAATCAACGAACAACTCCACTTACATACAGGACCAATATAACTGAGCTCGTTAAGCATAATTGACATAAAGTTTAAATTACCTCCGGACATATTTTATGGTTTTCAAAAAAAAAAAAAAATTAACAGATTGAGAAGTCTTCGTTCATATTCTCGCAATTCCTTGGGCAATTTTCTATTTATTTATTCATTTAATTTTGTAAACAAAATTCTTTTTTAACAACAGAACTTTTTCTAATTACTTTAATAAAAACTAGTAGGCCTAATCAGCTAACGCGTTGCTACGTACGTTTCTACCCAATTCAAAACCTCTAGGAATAAGAACTTTTGTTTGAAAAATTTTCAACGTGATACAAATTACAAAAAAAAAAAGAATCTTATTCCCAGAGGTTTTGAATTGGGTGGCCGGAAACGTACCTAGCAATTACGCGTTAGCCGATTAGGTCTATTAACTGTCAATTAAGAAAAGAATAAAAACGAAATAAGCCCTCGACAATAAGAAATAAATTTAAGAGTATTTTTGCCGTCTTTCCTTGAAAAGAGAGACTTATTTATTCAAACTGAACCAAAACAAACCGGTAAAATCATAAAACTGAATTCAAAAACCAGTTCAAATCTCGAGTTTTTGCGTAAATTATTAAACGAAAATCCCACAACAAAACAAACCCGTTCTGACCCGAAGTTAAGATTATTTTGAATCCTGAGATAAAATCAAAGTTTTGCTACTAGAAATCTTCAACAAATTGCTCTCATAAAGTATTAAAAACGATTATAAATTTCTGTCAAATTAGCGGTGTAAAAGTGAAAATTATTTTTTCCGAATTACCAGTAAAGTTTGAAATGTTTTGCAGAACTGGAACATTCAAATGGCTTCAATAAATCCGTGTGTCTCGTGAACTAAAAACTCAATATATTTTAACACTAACCTTTCCCATCGTTTGAGCGACTCTCTTCTGTGTGTACGTATAAAAAGGGAACAAGTCAGTTCCTCCAAAGTCCCCTACGGCAAAGAATGATAATCTCTTGTCTTTATGATGTCCTTTACAGAATACTTCAAGAAACAACGACAAAGCCAAACAAAGAAGAAAAAAATTCACTAAAGCCATGAATACAGCCTTCCATGTACACTACAGTTCGGCTTTTCACATTTCTGTGTAGTCCGTTTTTGGTTATCTCGGCTTTTTTAATAATCTTTTGAAAGTGTATGTAAATTTAGGTAATTGATTTATTAATTCATTTAGCTGAGTTTCACTGCGCATGCGCAAGAGATGAATGTGCTCGCACGCGATCGAGAACAAGATTTGAATGAGCGAATAAAAGAATGCAGAGAAAAATAATGCTTTGTTTCATCTTTCTTCGCGGATACTTATTCCCAATACCCTTCCTGTGCATGTTGACTCACCTACGTAAACAGATTAAATGTTCGCTCACTTTAAATCACAGGTAGCCCAAGGCTATGGTTCTGAATAGCTATATATATAGAATGTATGGCAGATCGTAAAATTTCTTTGAAATATATGAATGTTTTATTGCATGTTTTGTTGTTTCCTGACGGTTTAGTTGTATTTTAAGGCGATTTTAGGAAATTTTAAGCTCCTCTCATCGTATTTAAAGTGAGAAATTCACAGAGTTCATCCATCTGTTTTTTTAAAAACTGTTGTAACAATAGTTTCAGGATATACCTACAGACATGCAAAGTCTATGAGAGCATTTTCGTTAAATCAGCAGCTAAATATTTTGATGCGGAAATAATTAAATTATTGTTTGTTTTGCTTTGGCCGCCAAAAAACGAAGGATAAAAGTTAAAATCACATGATATATTTAGCCATTCTCATAAATACAGCTTTAAACTACGAATTACCAAATTTGTAAGCGAGTCCCGTTCTTCTGTAAACAGATGGGTGAGCTTCTAAAAAACCCAGGTCAGCCTCCATAGCCTTCATTCTTTTTGACGTAGCGTTGCTATGGTAACATTACACGAGATCAGTTCCTAAGCTAAGAAAATTATTCCTTTGCTTATGATCTTTGATGTGACTGGCGTGTCGGGTATCAGTGTTTCAGCCATAAAATTTCATTGCCCATTGTTTCATGATGACCTTAACTTAAAAGCCTATCAAGGAGCTAATTTAGTTTATTCCAGAACCGCATTCCTTGTATGCAGTGAAACGAAGCACGACTGTTTAGGCTTTGTAAACAGCTCAATGAGTAAGTCTCTCTGGGTTCTTATATAGACGAAATCTATCGACACTACAAAAAGAAACATCAGGACTGTCCAAGGCCACTATTAGTACTGTTAGTATTTTGAATAACGTTCTTCTTTCGCTCTTCAAAGAGCAGTAGCGACGGAAGAAACACGAAGAAGCCAAGGCGGAAGTACGCCTGGTGACATTCAACGATAGCTTTACAATTGAACGGTAAGAATTCATGTCTTGTATGTTATTTGCCGCTGGAAATAAGTGCAATTCAAGGCATTCAATACGTGATTACCATAAAAAAGGCTCAGTTTGATCGACAAAACTGAGTCAACTGAGAACCTGTGAGAAACGAAAGCGAAAATAGCTGGCTTTTACTAAGCCACCGTTTCAAGCGAGCATAGATGCCTTACTAAAGATATCGATAAACAAACATCAAAAATGTGAATTAATTTACTTTGAACGTTAGTCTTTTTAACAACTCAAGACTCTTTTCTGGTATAACATTGTAAATAATTTTTGTGGGTAATTGTGTAGAACAGTCTTCCAGCTGTTACAATTAACCAATGTCCATAAAATATGTAAATTTATTCCTTTATATGTAATTAGTATAAATACAAAGGTGATTATGCAAAATCGCGCGCTCTGATTGGTTTTCTATCTCGGATTATCAGCCGATAATCACCTTTTCGGACAAAATGGCTGTCAGCGTGACCGTCGCGCTTTTAAAAAATAAAATATTTTCACTTTCAATGTTGTTTCCTTCTTTCTTTTTTGAAATAATCACCTTTTTATTTATACTAAAACAATTATTCACCTCAGGCTCAGTGATTATCGATGAATATTTACCTCGCAGCTCGAAGACTCGCCGCTCGGTAAATATTCATCGATAATCACTTCGCCTTCGGCGAATAACTGCTAAATGTAGTAATCTGTGACATAATTAAAAGAATCTTGAATTTTGAATCTTAGAAAAGAGTATTATAAGGTTATTTTAGGTTGGAAGTTGGAGAACAATTATCAATGTTTACGTAAAATGTCCATGGGAGGAGAGTCAAAAATTCTTACATAGACGATCAACAATTATTTACAGAGAAATTAGTACAGAAGACATTTTCTCAAAGTATTTGCTTTATATGATCATCTTATTGCTTCATGATATTATCGTAAAAGGGCTTACACTACTTTGCGGAACGAAACGAAACGAAACGAAATGGAATGGAATGTTGGAGTCTACTTTACGGAACGAAACGAAATATTTATAAATTAAATTCATAATAATATACCTTCAATATACAATAATATACCTTCAAGTGTAGCGTCTTTTTCTTCACTTTCTCAGCAATAGTTTACGTTCGCTATACGTAAAATAGGGTTCTTCCTGGGTTCTTGTACATGCGGCTTTCCAACGCACTTTCGAGGCCATTAAAACACGTTTCACAATAAATAGCCTTCTGTTTACCCACCCTTAGTGTTAACTTTGCGATTCTTTGGCTATATCTCTTGAATAAGCCGAATAACTTGACAAATAAAGCAGATATAGCTTTTTCCCTGGGCTGTTAGCAGGCGCCATTTTGAACAACACAGGGACCCCAGCAATGAGCTTTTGCAACACAGGGAGCACAACATGAATAAATGTACCTGCAATATAGACCACTTGCAAAAATAATTTGCATAATTTTCATAAATCAAATGCTTACTGAATATTGTGGAATTGTTTTGAACTGTAAGATCACTAGTGAATTAATGGCCTTTTCGCGCCAAAGTTGTCAGTCGCTTTTGTGCTACAAAAGCTCATTGCTGGGGTGCCTGTGGAATTCAAAATGGTTAAGATAGGGAACATACATGGAACGCCTGGTTACGCATCCTAAATTAAAAACATAGATTATCATTCAAATTATTTTCTCCTTCATTTTGATTGGCCGAGAGAACTTCAAATAATTGCCTACAAATAACGGTCTGCTCATGCGCATTACGGTACAAAGCCATTTTGCTGCAAATACTGGTCTGCTCATGCACAGAAACGTTGCATTTGTTAACATGGATGGCTTCCCTGAGCTGTCAGAAAATGACTTGGCATGTTTGATAGACAGCAAAAACAGCCAAAACATTTAAAAAAATGTTAATTTGAATGATAAAACAAGTATTGAACTCGGTTATCACAAAGTTATTATACGTCACTCAGTATTTCAATTCTGATTGGTCGAAAGCCCTCAGGCAATCCCTAATGATATCGTGTGAACTGGACATTATAAATGTATTATCTGTAGGTTTTTATTAGATTATTTATTATTATTTTTTACATTTAAGTATGTGAGAGGGGTGACTGAGGGGGGTATGAATTGAAGTAGGTCAAATATACGTTCTTTGACCTGAACTGATGAAGCCAGATATAAGAAACATGTGATTGAAGAACGTTTATTCCCAAAAATTCTGGCTTTTGAGGGATAAACGCGGGGGGGGGGGGGGGGGGTAATTTTTGAAATGTGAAAATAGCGAATGTTTGTGGAAGGTCAAGATTATTTGATTTGCATAATAATCTTTTAAATAACATTCTAATTATTTTTGTTTTTTGTTTTAAAGAAACGAAACAATGTTAACGATGGAGGTCTGGAAACTCAGGCTCTTTATTCTTACTTGTGTACTATGTGCAGCTTTGGATTGTCTTCAGTTAAAAGAAGATGAATTGATTTGCTTAATTGAAGAATGCTTGGCAGTGGCTATTTTTCTAGAGGATGTCTTCACTCAGAGAATCAGTTATCGAATACTTGGTACATTATATGAACAAATTCATCAGATAGGGAAAGCAACTGAAATTTACAAAAAGCAGTTACACCTTGCTAATAAGGTGGGCGATGTAAACGAAGCATTTGCGGCATACGAAAATTTAGGGATTACCTATTACTTACTAGGTAATTTCCACGAGGCGACTAAATATCATAAAAAGTGTCTAAGCGTCGCTAAAGAGAGAGGCGATAAAAAAGGAGAAGGAGTCGCTTACGGAAACTTAGGTAATGACTACCAGGCAATCGGGAAATACCACAAGGCAATAGAATGTCACGAGAAATGTCTTAACATTGCCATGGAAATAGGAGACCGAAGACAAGAAGGAATATCTTACGGTCATTTAGGAAATGCCTACCAAGCACTTGGAAAATACCAAAATGCAATAGAATATCAAGAAAAACTTCTAGGTATCGCAATGGAGTTATCGGACAGAGATGGAGAAGCAGGCGCTTATTTGAACTTAGGAAACATTTACCAATTGTTAGGGAATTACCTATTGAATATTGAATATCAAGAAAAGAGCCTTGGTATCGCTCTCAGTATAGGTGACAGGAAGGGAGAAGGCGCGGCTTATGGAAACTTAGGAATTGCCTACCAGTCATTGGGAAAATATAAAAAGGCACATGAATTTCACGACAAGTGTCTCAGCATAGCTATGGAAATAGAAGACAAACAAACAGAAGGAAATACTTATGGGAACAAGGGGAACATTTATCAGTTACAAGGAAAATACCAAGAGGCAATAGAATATCATAAAAAACGCCTGAGTATTGCCATTCAGATAGGTGACAGAAAGGGAGAAGGGTCAGTTTATGCAAACTTAGGAAATGCCTATCGGTCATTAGGGGAATATCAAAAGGCAAATGAATATAACGACAAGTGTCTCAGCATAGCTATGGAGATAGAAGACAAACAAGCAGAAGGAAATGCTTACGGGAACATAGGAAACACTTATCAGTCACTAGGGAAATACCAAGAAGCACTTGACTACAACAGAAAAGCCCTCAAAATTGCAATGGAGATAGGTGACAGGGAGGGCGAAGTAACGGCTTACGACAACATAGGGAGTACCTATCGGTTATTAGGAAAATATCCAGAGGCAACTGAATATCACACAAAATGTCTTAGCATCGCTATTGATATAGGTGACAGAGAAGGAGAAAGGTCAGCTTATGGAAACTTAGGACATGTATGTTTCTTAATGGGTAAATACCAAAAAGCAATTGAATATCTCGAAAACAGCCTCAACATCGCCATGGAAATAAATAACAAACACGGAGAAGGAGCGGCCTATGCAAACTTAGGCAGTTACTATCAGGCATTCGGGAAATACCACGAGGCAAAGAAATATTACGAAAAACGGCTTAGCATCGCTCTGGAGATAGGTAATAGAGCAGGAGAAGGAGAAGCTTACGTAAGCATAGGAGCTATCTATCAGTTATTTGGTGAATACCAAAAAGCGATTGAATATCACGAAAAGTCTCTAAACATCGCTGTTGAGATTGGTGACAGGAATGGAGAGGGGACTGCGTACTGGAGTTTAGGAGTTGTCTATCGGTCATTGGGAAAATATTACGAGGCAATTGAATATCAAAATAAGTGTCTTGGCATTGCTAAGGAGATTGGTGACAGAAAGAAAGAAGGAGCGGCTAATGGAAGCATAGGCAATGCCTACCATTCACTAAAGAAGTACCGAGAGGCTATTGAATATTATAAGAAGTACCTAATCATTGCTGTGGAGATAAATGACAGAGATGGACAAGGACAGGCGCATTTTCATATCGGTAAGTTTTGTAGAATTAAGGCAAATAAATCTTTACTGTAAGAACTTTATCACGGATATCTTACTTATAGACTTATGAGCTACAATCTTGAACAAAAATAGCTGAGAATTAGACTTTTACTTAAAGAGGGGCGAATGTTAGAAGCGGCCATCTTGAATCAAGCATAAAATACCAAATATGGACAGAAAAATCTATTTTGCATATTTGAATATTCTGGAGCATAGTTATAGCATCAAGGTTGTAGCAAGCTTTGAAAAACTTGGGGGATACAAAGTCAAAACTCGTGATCACGAAAAATGAAAATTTGATTCCATAGTTGCTTTACTTTTCTGGGGAAAACTGGGGGGATGGGGTGCGGTGCAGGGCCCCCCGGCCTCCGTGGGCGCTACGGAACTGAGCATGTTATATAGCTTTACACGTTTCAACCCCCTTATGAGTTTCTGCCAAAATATACCAACTTGCGTACTATGTATGATTCAGAATTCAGAAAAAAACAATCATCCTTATGTTTAATATCTACTAGGAAGTTCCTATGGATCCCTGGCCATAGAAGAGCAAGGGAGCGATCAACCTACGAACACGAAAGAAGCAGAAAGTCACTTTAAGAAGAGTATACAATCTTTTGAGTCGTTGTTTGATGACCTGGAGCAAGACCAGTACAAGATATTAATTGTCGACACGTACATCGACGCCTATAGGAGACTTACACTTATTCATCTTCGTGCTCAACAGACGGAGGAAGCGCTACTTGTATCAGAGCGTGGACGAGCCCGTGCTTTGGGGGATCTTTTGACTTTCAAACACAGCATGAATAAAGAAACTACATCGAAAAATGGTCCCATTGAAGCTACTGACATTGAGATGATTTTGTCGACTTGTAATTTCGGCATTCTGTTTTATGCTCTACAACGACATGAAATAGGTGCTCATATTTGGGTTCTAGCAACACAAAGTCCACTATATTTTCATCATAGTGCGATGGAAGGATTTAAATCTTCAATAAAACATTCCTCTTTATTTGAGGATAAGTCAGAAGAAATTGACAAAAAATCTATCTTCAATCTCGTGAATAAAAGCTACGACAAAATGAAGGTCAGGGAAGGAGTAAAGTGTGAGGACAGGTCACTGGGATTAATCGAGGTTGAAGACCAAGATATTGAAACAGAGTCTCTGTCATCACAATTTACAGAGCCGAACACCACGAAAGAAAGAGAAATTGGCAACGAAGTCAACAAAACGGATACTAGATGTATATACGATGGAGACCATGATCATGACGAGAAGCCGTTGGAATTGCTATATGATGTATTAGTTGCTCCAGTACAACACAAGCTTGTCCAGGATGAGATTGTCATTATTCCCGATGGAGCTCTGTACACGGTGCCTTTCGCAGCTTTCCAGGATCCAAAGACAGGAAAATTTCTATCGGAAACTAAGCGCATTCGCCTCGCCCCTTCTTTAACGACTTTAAAAGTTCTCCAAGAATCTTCAGACGATCAGCACTACAAGTCAGGCGCATTAATTGTTGGAAACCCTAAAATTGGGAAAGTCAAGTTTCAAGGCCGTGAGAGATCGTTTACAGATTTACCTGGTGCAGAAGATGAAGCTAAAGAGATTGCCAAACTACTTGGAGTGGAGCCACTGATAGGAAGACAAGCAACCAAAGAAGCAGTCGTCCAAAATCTACAGGTTGGGGTGTCTGTCATTCACTTTGCAGCACATGGAAGTGAAAATGGACAAATTCTTCTTGCTCCATCTGCGTCGTCAGTAACGAGCAGCATTCCAGACGAGCAAGACTTCGTCTTGACAATGAAGGAAGCACAAGAAAGTGGTATCCGAGCACAACTAGTTGTGCTGAGCTGCTGTCACAGTGGTCGTGGTGAGATCAAGTCAGAAGGAGTGGTAGGGATGAGTCGAGCGTTTCTTGCTGCGGGAGCTCGTGCTGTTGTAGCATCATTATGGGCCATTGATGACAACGCGACTAAAGTATTCATGTTGAAGTTTTATTCTCATCTAAAGAAAGAAGAGAGTGCAAGTAAGAGCCTGCAGCAAGCAATGAAAGAAATGCGAGAAACAGAGACATACAAGGAACCAAGATACTGGGCTGCCTTCTTTCTTATTGGTGACGATGTCACCATCAGTGTTTAAATTTCTGTTTGAGTAGAACAGTAAAGACTCGCTTAAATAGAAGACAAATTGTATCAAGAAACTATTGAATAAGAAGTAAACTTAAAATCGTGTAAAAAAATTGTAACAGTACTGATGTTTCCGATATTAATCCTTCGTCGGAGCTTTTTTCATTATCTCTTTAAGAAATAATTTATAATGTAGGATTTCTATTTGTTGATTATTAGATTACACGTGTACAATGTCGCATTTTCATAGAGGAATTAACTTTGATAATACTTTACTTTACTGACGGCCTAGATTAATTTTTAGCTTACCGATTCCGAAAAGCTGCTCGCGGTTCAGGAGCCCGGGGATGACTCCAATGTCAAAGAGGTGGGGAAGCTCGTCGTACCTTTTAGGGGTTAACTTTCGTTATTTGGTACCTCTTAGGGTGTTCAAATGAAAAAACTAATAAAAATGGGTGAAATTAGCGTCATTAGGTACCATTTAGGGGTGAAACTTGCGATTATTGTATGACTACGAGAAAGAGATTTTGATACCTTTACGGGTCATTTTCAAAATTTCTGATAAGCATCCCCGCCGGCCCTTCTAAATATGGAGTCTCCCCCAAACACATTGTAAAAGTGACAAAAAAGCAAAATTAAATCTATTTGTCTCTACAGAGAGTCAAAGATTAACTTCCAATCAAATCTTGGTTGCTGTATTTTAAGACCTTTGTCTTCACCACACACAGGCTACTGCAGCACTACTGACATAGGAACAGTGAAGTCGTGTAAAGAGAATGGAAAAACACAACATGACCATACAATTTGAATTATCTTTGATCGACGTGTTCAGCATCCCCTGAATTTTGCTTACGTACCGTACTTTCCCCGTTCGCTTAAAAAAACTTATATTTTACAACCATCACTCCCCGTACGGGACTCTTCGTGAGGTTCAGTCCACACGTACTACCACAGAGGCCCGGGGGGGGGGGGGGTACTCCCCTATATTTGCTATACGGGTATGTGCCGCCCGATAGGGTATGGTTTTTTGGCTTTTAGGTCTGGGGTAGGGTATCATTTTTTTACAATTTGTCTGGGGAAGGGTAAGGTTTTTGTCTGGGATAGGGTATCTTTTTGACATTTTTTCAGGGATAGGGTTATGTTTTAGTTGTTTTAGGCTGGTAGGCTACGTTTTCTGCCGGCACGAAAAAAAACCGATTTAAATTCAATTAAACAATTGCCAAATAGTTATTGAAATCTATTGAGTTTAGTCTGGGATAGGGTTTACAATTCTTAGGTTTAGTCTGGGGTAGGGTATATGAAATCAAAATTCTAGGTCTGGGATAGGGTCAGGGTTTTGAGGACCTGGCGGTACACCCCCACCCAAGTTGGGGTGGTAGTACCCCCCCCCGGGCACAGAGGGAGGAAATATTTTACGGAGGGAGAAAAACCGGAGAATCCAGAGAAAAGTGAGAGAACAACCAACAAACGAACTCAACTCACATATGATCCAGCCGGACCACATCGGTAAGTTGCAATCCTTCCCAAGGGAATCAAAATGACAAAAACATGTAAGTTGTATTAACAACGGATGCTAATAATGAGAAGTCTTTTGGTAAGTAACTATCAACATGACCGCGATGAAGTAATAACATGCATTCGAAGAATATAGGTAATTTATATTGGGCTCCCTGTGGTGGCCTTTACCGCATTGACGTCATCGGTTATAACAATCCAAGATGGCGACCGACAGTGATGCAGAAAAACTAAGAAAACAAATCGAAGTTCTCTCGAGTAAGAACGTTTCTTTTCATTGCTTTATTGATTTGCTCATTTAATGAAATTATATATTTTTCACTATAGCTATAAATTTTGACAGAAATTTCAATTTTTGCGATGTATCTGCGTCCAAACATTTCAGGAAAATATTGCGTTTATGGTTGACTTTTTGTTTTTCAGTCGTTTATTTTATTTTTTATTTCATCAGGTCTTATAAATACTCACAAGGAATTAAAGAGTAAAGATAACAGTACAAATAAGCAGCAAAGTAGCGTAAAATGTAACTGGAAAAAGGAGATTTCCGACAACGAAAAGGAAAGTGAAAGTTCATCACGAAATGAGCTGACTCATGAAAGACAGTACAGGAACTCAAGCACTTCCTTCACATTAGATCGCCGAAAAGATGGAAACAGCGGAGAAGTCAGCACGAAAACGTCGGCTCCAAACCCTTTTCCACGAACAGGAGCAACAAAAACTTACGAAAACAATAATTCGTACGAGAAAAATAAACAAACTATTCCTTTGTTAAAACCTTCTGTGGGCAGTTCTAAACAGTTTACCAAACCAATGTTAGCCAGTGTTGATAAAGATGCGAAAAATTCTCGGATATTGAGTAAAAATGATAAGACTAAAGAGGATAAAGTATGTGAGATTTTAAATTGTGAAACATCGAAGACTAAAGATATGAAAAGTTTAGCTACATCAAAATCATTACTGTCAGCACGATTATCATCATTATCATCTTCTATTGCTGCAGCAAAATCAAAATTGAATTTGGAATCCAGTGCCGTCAGCAATACAGGTTCCAGGAAATTAACAAGATTACCTTCAAGCACATCTAATACATCCTCAAAAATATTTGTGAAGTCATTATCCTCATCTTCAAAAACAAAATATAAAATAAGTCAGTCATCATCAACTTCATCATCGTATTCATGGAGTAAGCTACAATCTTTAGGATCAAGAACTTCAATTTTATCAAATTTGAATAAACCTTCGACATCGTCGTTAAAATGGACCAAGCCAGGCACCAGTAAAAATCAAAGTCTACTGCGAAACAAACCCTTAAATGCTGTAAGGGTATTGGTTAAGCCCTCTCGAGGTAGCACCCATGTATGGAGGTCACGGCAGAGCCTAAAGTTGGATAGAAGAAAAAGGAAATCAATCAACTTGGAAAATAAAGGATTTATGAAAAGGCAAGAATTTGTTAATTTTGTAGCTGAAATCTCAGTATTCGTAAAAGTTTCAGATCTCCTTTTGATAACAGAGGCTTATTTGTTGTCCCTTGGTTTGAGGGTTTAGATCAGCACAAACATTTATTTCAGGCTTCAATCTGTGAATTATGGCTGATCCCACAGCTAAGTCACAGATCCAACTCTGAAACAACCTCAGTGAAGTGCAGAAATACTCATTGTTTTCTTGCTAGGCAGTAATGTTTTGTATGTTTTGTAATTCTTGCTTTGATCTTAGGAGGCAGAAAGTTGTTCTCAAAGATGCACCTAAGAAAACACTTCATGTTTCAAGGTAAGTTAAATTTTTGTAACTCGTTCTCTGGTGTAGAAGAAGGAGAAGAACTTACAAGGGTGGAAAAAGGAGGGTTTCCCATCACGCATCACTGAATTTGTAAAATAAAATCATGCATCACAGAGAATATGTTTTGACCTATTACGCATCACTCATAATATCGCAATACATCATCATGCATCACACAGCTTTGGGAATATATTCACTAATCACACAGCTGATTTTAGCACTATCATTCGTCACACAGAAACCCTTCACCACCCTAGAGTAGCAGTAGTATATTTGTCATGAATAATAATCACATTGTTTTTTGTAGATATTCCCTTGTAAATAGCAAGAGAAAGAAGCCAATCAAGGCAGAGGTACAAGAACTTGAAAAAGTCCTACTTGAATTTTCTTATAGTAGACCTTTCCCAAATGCACTTGAATGACCACAGAACAATAGATTTAACGCAAGGTTGGAGTAGACAATACAGCTGTATATTAAATTTATGGATAGAAACCCCAGCCTCAACTTGAAACTATTGTTCTGTTGCCATTCAAGTGAATTAGGGAAATACATTTATATTTTTGTCAATGAAAAAATGCTTAATCAGCTCATTGATCGTATAATGAAGAGATTATATCAGATATTGATGTGGCTGTCATTGAAAATAAATACCTGACAATCTATATCATTGTTCATCACTTCTACATCTATTCTGTTGTTATGGTAACCTATAGTCCATGGAAACCATGGTGACCTGTAGCCAGCAGTCAAGCAAATTGTTGTCTTATCATTGTAGAAGTCCAACAAAGTGGTCATAATTGAAGGAATAGCATACAAATCTTCAGCCAATAAGCTGCAAAAAACAAGTCAAGAAAAAACTGGGATAAATCTGAAAAAAGGTAGAAAAAAATACTTAAATTTTTTTTTTTTTAATGATAGAAAAGATATTCAAAAGACGCTAGCTTGTGCAGGCTAGTGTCTTCTGAATAACATTTCTATCTTCCTAGCTTCTCATCTTTGATCATGATTTTTTTAGCTCCCCCCCCCCCCCAAAAAAAAAAACTATTTGTGTTTCTAATTTTCAATTCTCCATGTGAAAAAATTTATTCTAAAAATTAATTTAAGAAGCTACATGTAATATTTATTTAACTTTGATTTCTTTTTTCTTTTAAGCTAAGAGAAGATCTTCTTTGACTCTAAACATCAGAGGTGAAAAATTTTTGATGGATGTCTCAGGGAAAACCCTCACAAGAATCAATCCAGGGAAAACCCCTATAGGAAAGGGTTCAGGAACAGAGACTTCAAGAGAGGCAGCATTGAATTTAGAGAACACTAAGGGAAAACATGCAAAGAGAAGGTCATCTGTGAGTAAAGTATCTATAGGAGGAGTGACATTTGTACAGACTGCACCTGGTGTATTGGTCAGGAGTAATGACGCAGTAAACAAGAAAATAGCAAGGTATGGAGAGCTTAGAGCAGATTTTGTTTCACTGTGAAAAGCTCATGGTGCTAACTCTGTCACTATGAAAAGTCCACCAATCAAAAATTTAGAACAAAAATTTGGTTGCAGCAAGGCATGCTTTCTTCATCCAATCAAATGCTTAAAACACAGCACAAACACAAAAACAGTGAAAAGCTCACTGCACTAATGCCATCACTACAAAAAGTCAGCCATCAAAAATCTAAAAAATATCTTGGTTGCAGCAAGCCATACTTTCTTCATCCAATAAAATGCTCAAAACACAGCACAAACACACTATCACAGCAAGGTCAAGGCACTGACTAAATACTCCAGACCAATCACATTGTGCAAGAAAAAAAATCAACCAAATTGTCTTGAAAACTGCTGGAATTGGAATATATTTCAATGTCCCTGATCACACCTTGGACTCCCTGATGTTAATTAAAGGTTATTATTTCAACAGTCGAGTGGTGCGCAGAAGTGTGCAGAATGCAATAGTGTACAAGTACAAGAAGAATGTCAAGACAAAACCCAAGTCAGAGCAGTACTGCATGTTTTACAACAGATTTGGTAAATACTCCTTTATAGATATTTTGTAACAGAAAGGATTTCATACTAGGGGAAGATAAGGGATATGGAGAAAGAGCATTCTATGTTACTGCACCAAAGCTGTGGAACGAACTTCCCCTCGATTTAAGAACCACAAACAGTTTAGAACTTTTTAAGAAAAAACTCAAAACTTTTATTTTTTATAAAACGTAGTACATATTTTTAGTTTTATACATAGATATCTGTAAACAGCGCCTTTGGGATAAAGGGAATTAGGCGCTATATAAATTAGATTATTATTATTATTATTATAAACAATTTAAAAGGAATGTTGTGCCACCATTAAGCCTGGTGTACTAATTAGCAACACAAGAACAACCATAATGAATAAATAAATTATTTTTATTTTATTGTCTTACATTGTCCCCTTAAGATGGGACCCTTGAATTTAATTTTGAAAGTCATTGGTTGATGACCTCAGATTTTTCATTTCATATTACAGGAAAGTGTAATAAAGGAGAAAACTGTCCTTACATTCATGACTCAACCAAGATTGCAGTTTGCACAAAGTAAGTACACACTAGTATGAAGTGCAAGAGATTGACCTATTTGGAATATCAGCCCTTTACAATCTTTCTGGAATAGCAGATTAAAGAGTGAGTGAGAACTGGAAGTTAGCATGAAATTTTGATGCAAAGCAAATTGAACTCCATCGAAATAGGCCATCAAAAGAGCAGTTTGTTATCCTGATGTGGAACTTTATAGAATTTCTTCTTATAGAGCACTATGGACATTCCTTGACAAAACTAATACAGAGAATGAAGACATTAATCTGTTGCCTTCTCTCACTTTTCCATTGTGTCCTGCAAAGTGGATTTTGACTTTTTAAAAAAACTATTACTCTTATTTTATAATCAGGTATATGTTTTTCATTTCAATAGGTTTCTCCAGGGTAAATGTAAGAAGACTAATGGCACTTGCTCATTCTCTCACAAAATAGACAAAGACAAGGTTAGTAACAGAGTTTGATCACATGCAATGACCAATATTTGCTCGTTCTCTTGCTCATTCTCTCACAAAATAGACAAAGACAAGGTTAGTAACAGAGTTTGACAAATGCAATGACCAATATTTGGGGTTGCACAACATGTGATATTCAGATCTCAAACAAGACACGAAACATCCAGAAGAAGCCATACTGTAGCTAAATGAATCTCACTGTCACTGAAGGGCAAACACTGCCCAACACATACCATCATCTAGAGAGTATTTTATTACAGCTTGTTATCCATCAGATGAATGAATATCATTATCTTAAAGAAGGAAATTAGGACCACTTAGACAGTAAGAACCTGAGAACCAATGAAAATGTAGAATGAAAACAATGCATTCCAACTTTGGGTAGTTGAGCCAATCAGAACGAATTGTTTACACTATCATCTTTAACAGTGGCTGTGTAGGAGACTATTTCTTATGGGAATCGGAATAAATTTATTGCATTGAATGAACTCAATGTAGAAATGCAATTTTTTTATGGTCTCTGATTGGCTCAACTACCCAAAGTTGGAATGCATTGTTTTCATTCTACATTTTGATTGGTTCTCGGGTTCTCACTGTCTAAGTGGCCCAGGTTATAGTAGTTGCACTGTAATTCTTTGCTAATAATATGAAGTCTGTTTTACTCTAATTGAACACAACCTGTCATCTCTCTCATCTACAGATGCCTGTATGCCAGTTCTTCTTGAAGGGCAACTGTAATAATGATGACTGTCCATACTCCCATGTTAACGTCAGTAGCAAAGCAGCTGTCTGTCAAGACTTTATCAAGGGTTACTGTCTGAATGGACAACAGGTATCTCATGATTATATTTGCTACCATTTGATATTATTCAAGAAACTACTTGGCAGTGGTAGCCACATCATTTGCTTCATCTGTGTTTCTAGAGACTAAGGGAATACTTATGACCATTTTTGTTGAAGTGCAACTTGTGAAGTTTGATATCTTGTTTGCTAACTAGCATTGCAATGGTCGTCCATCGAACTAAACTAGAAAAACATTTTTGAGAGAAATTTTAGACTGAATTAAAGATTTTAGAGGATTAAGTTCTTTAATTCAGATCAAAATTTCCCTAAAAAGAAAATGTTTCACTTCAATTGTTTCCATCTTTTGCTTCCCTTTCTTCCATTCTTTCTTCTTCTGTTCTCAGTGCAAGAAGAAACACATCCTGGACTGTGAAGAGTTCTCACGCACAGGTAAATGCTCCAAGGGTAAGAAATGTAATCTGATTCACCGAAAAGCCAAGAAAAGAAGAAGAAAATCCTCAACCAGCAAAGAACCCGAACCAAAACGAGCAGCTCTAGAACAGATGACCGAGGAAGATGGGTTCCTACCTCTAGAACAAATAGATGGTAAGTTATGACATGATATGCCTCGCCCTGCGCGCAACAAATTTTCTTTGTGTCGTGTCCTCAGTTTGTTTTCATATTAATATGCATTGTTTAGTATCAACAGAGAAAAACTCGAGCCAACCAGATGATGCCACACAAAAACCACCAGGTAAAAATGAGAAAAAAGACGTAGGAAAGAAAAAGAAAATGTGTCATTGTACGTTGAAATATATTTCAGTAATTTCTACAGATGAGAGGCAGAAAGGAAGAGAGAGAAGGAAAGAAGGAGAGAAGGGAGTGGTCATAAGAGGGAGAGAGAAGGAAGAAAAAAGAAAGAATGTAATTGAGAGGAACAGAAAGACGCAGCAAGGAGATGAAATTTGTAATGTTTTAGAATAGAATATAGATTGCTCTTGTTTGTTCTTCAACAGACCCAATTACAATCAAGCCTCGATTTCTGATCAACAAGGACAAATCAGGATAAGTATAGTAGTATTGAGTGATCGTGGATCGTGATGATTGATCTAATGCCAAAGCTGCACGAAAATATTTTTACTAAATTTTTTTTTTAAATCGTTAAAATGAGGTTAATTTTTTTAACTCAATTCATATAAAATTATATAAATTAATATATTATTACAAACTATTATTATTATTTTAGTAATAATGATTGATTAGCCCCGCATTGATTAGCCCTGCATTGGCTAAGCTGAATCCAAAGGCCAGTATTTTCTAGTGTTTTGAACCTTTTTGCTTGGGCATTAGATCACTGTTTATACGTCTTAGTGTGACTGCAGATTTGATGTTGACGTCTTGTCTCATTCACGTCTGTTGTGTAGATCATCATGTAATACAAGAGCAACAATGACAAAAGAAACAACGAAAAAATGTCAAATGAAAAAAAGAAGGAAAATAGGAAAGAAAATAAAATATTTTTATCAAGAGTGTCGCGTTTGAATGTGAGTCAATGAATAACTTATTTTAACAGATGTCTTGCATTATGTGCAAAACAATAGTATCCCTTTATTCTGGGGAACTTTATTAATATACCTTTCACGAATTCGCTTGTATGATCACGATGATCAATGGTTTCAGTCCAGGTTGTCCTTGATAAATAAAAGAATCAAGCTCAACCTCGACTTGGAACCATTGTTTCGTGATCATCCAAGCAAATTTAGGAAAGGTTTATTCTTTATGTTAAACGTTTGTATTTCTCCACTAGTACTACTCTGCGTTCATGTCATCATGCAAAACATCTATACATTTGTCTTCCTTGGGGGAGGGGGCACGGGAGTGTTCACATATACTAAGGAGGGGAGGGGAGAGTGAAATGTGCCGTTCACACACATCAGTAGTAGTGTCACTGTTTAATTGTTAATTATTCTTTGGATATTATTTCTTTTATTTCCGATCAAAAATACGCCATACCAAATTTACAAAAATATCTCTTCTTTCATGACTGCTAGACAATATCAAATACTTTGTACATTAGAAAGAAAGCAGCTAAAAAAACAAGTGCAATCTTTATGGCTCCTCCCTTATCAAATACCATCACTATTACCGCTCGCTTAGTGAGAGAAAATCCCCTAAAGTTGTTTAAAGGCTTGAGTTATGGAACATTCTTTGACTTGCTTTCGTGTAGTCAAAAAGTCTTGCAAATATCATATGATTTAACGCCCAGGCACAGCTGGTATGACGCCAGAAATCTTGCTTGTCTTTTCCAAGCGAGCACGGCAGAAATAAATTTATTGATTGGCCTTCCTGTGGTATTGACGTGGGCTGAATGCGGTTTTCCATGAATACAGCGTGGGCTCAAGTAAACATTAAAGATAGCCAACCAATAAATGCATTTCTGCCGTGCTCCCTTAGTCTTCTCCTGTCCCTTTTTAAACTTTAATATTTGCCTAGTAACGCGCGTGCATGGCATTTTATGTTCCTCAATGTTACTTGGGCTTCCTGTGGTAAGTTTTAGCATGAGACTGATAAATCCAATGTCTTCTTAGATTAAACACCCTCTATTTACAACATGCAAATGTTGATCATTTCGTTTCGTTTCTGGATAATATCTATGCTAAGTAAACAGGACTGTGGGGTTTTTTTTTGCACTTTAACCTTGAAGCGATCGCTCAGACACTACAATGCGGTGGCTCTCAATACCTCAACAAACCACTAGTATCATGCGTCTCTTATCCAGCCATTTTTCCCGTATACTTTCCTCTTTGATGCTGTCTGTGTTCATTTTCTTCTTGTAATCCAAAAAATGCGTCAAGCACAGAATCCTCGAAGTCTTCGATAACAAAAGGTGCTTTGGTTTTGTTAGAACACGATCGTCCTCTTCTCGGTGAAATTCTCTGTTTGTGAAGTATTTGACCATTACTGCTGATGAACGATACCGTCAGGTGTCGAGGTGTTGCTTGGAGTAGTGTGAAACCACCGGTCTTGCCATTGAAAAATCTGGAAAAATTAATAGTTAGTAATAATAGTTAATAATAATTAGTTAATTGTTAACAAAAAGTGATACACCGGGAGAGGCGTTACCATCGGCTTCAACTCTGATTGAACAGAGACCGCGCCGTAACTCGTGGTTAAAAAAAAGCCCGGTAATTTCTTGATCCTACAGTCTGCGTTCCTCATGGTCAGCAATCTCGTCTCCTAAGTTCTTTTGGTCAGCGGGTTGGCGCTGACGAGAAAACAGTATGACCCCGAAGGACACTGAAGGTATGAGATTTTGAACGCAGGTCCTGGAGAAGAGATTGCTGACCATGAGAAACGCAGGTTCTGACTACGACATTGTGCTTAACTCCGAGTTTTCGTATGCGCACTTTTCCATATTTTACAGCCCTGTAATAAAAGGTTCTGTAACATTCTCCCGTTCAAAGTATTGATGGATTTCAAGCCTTTCTAAGCCGGAGTGAAATGACAAAGACATGTCGGGCAAGTTGGGGGTTTTAACAATGGCTGCTAATGAGAATTTTTTTTTGTCAAAAACCACCAATGTGGCGTTGGAAGAATATCTTACCTAAGCGAGTTTGGCGGTACTTTTACTTTGTTGTATTGTAATGGATTGTGGTTTGATGCACTACCACTCACAAAATAATGTACATTAGAGTTCAAAGGTTTGATGTGCTGAAATGAAATCCAAACATTATGTCAAATACAAATCAATTTGAACACAGGGAGCCCAGTTAACCCAAAAATGCAGGACGAACAAATTACGTTCAACGTACCTGTATATTGTGATCATGGCCGCTCAAGTACGCTGTGGCACCATACTTTTCCAGCAGAGGTTTCAGTTTGTCATTCAAGCAGGGGGTGGAGCCATGCATTCCAATGGAGTAAACAGGATGGTGGCCCGCCACCACTAGATAGTCAGCACTAGAGGAAGACAAGCAGCATCATCACTATCTTAGTATTAGATTGGTACATCCTGACTAGCTTACAGCATGTACACGGAACGGCATTACATAACAGTGAAATTGTTGCCAATCTTAACTTAAAGCACGTACACAGTACGGCATGCCGTAACAGTGAAATGGTACATTGTGGTCTAGCTTGGGCACAAACATCACCTTATACGGCATGATGAACCAAAGATGTCGGTACCCAAGCTAGACCACAATGCACCATGTTCGTTATATCACAAAAGGTCTATTATGATATCATCATTTTACTTACTCGGAGTTTGTCAGTATCTCCTTAATCCAACGATACTGTTGTCTCTTTCCAGGATATATTCCTCCGCTGTAAATGTCACAAAACCACGTTATGATTAAATTTGCGGTCCAGGTTTTCTCGCCTGGCAAGTAACCAGTGAAGAGGATCTTGGGGGAGGTGGGACAAACTGACTGAAAAAGCCGGGGAAAGATTACTTTCCGCTCCACTCCCCCTTCCCTTGCCAGAGCAGGGGCGGATATAGAACTTTCAAGATGGCGCAGGGATATGCGAAGATTACTATTACAAGAGGGTCAGGTCTCGTATATGCCGGGTCTGGTGCAAATGATCTCAAACAATAGGTTGGTTCGTTTGCGTTGGATCCGGCGCATGTGGGATTCGGCGCCTAAACCGTGCCTAACTTCCGTGCCTCTAAGGGAAGTTGAAGCATATCATATCACATTTTATATCTATATTTATCACATTCTATCTACCTAAGGGATTTACATAATTTAGTGTTTTCAATTTTTCCATTCTTCCATTTATATATATCATATTGTATCATATTGTATATATATATATATCATGATATTGCTAGTACTTATAAATTAACTCTGAAAATCCCCACGGAGATAGGTTAATGAAATGTATCGTATTGTACAACAAATATTGGATGAAAAACATTTTTTATCCGGAGGCTGGAACTCCCCTCGCTTTTTCTTTTTCTTTTGGTCCGGTAGTCAAACCCCCTCAACCAAATCTTCGAACCTTCCTAGTGAGAATTCTGGATCTGCCCCTGAAGAGAGCCTGTTACTGATGAGGAAGGTGTGGAATACTATTCTTCGGTTGGGTAGATGATGCTTATTCAACTTACAATAGAATCCTTACCCTTTATAGCACAGTAAAACCGTATCTATCGTCACTATCTGAACCGTCTTACAAGACCCTGGGATCTTATGAACTGAAAAATGTTACAAATAGCGTGTTAATATGTAATAAAATTGAAAAGAAAAAATATGTACGAGTATAAGGCTAGACTAAACAAAGGGAGAGGTACATATAGCAACCCAAGAAAAAGTCAGACCCGACCAGGGGGTTACCGAGATATCAATATACCGGAGGTTTTTTTCCCTCTATGATACAAATTTATTTTCGCGTTTTCAAGCGACATCAGAGACATTGGATAATCCAAAAATTCCAAACATATCCATAAACTAACGTCAGAAAAACCGAATACCGTGAAGAGATAAAAAACGAGCGCGCGTGCTATGTTGAGTTATATTAGCACACGGGAAATTGCGCGAGCCCGAGAGAAGTGCAGAGAAGCACGAGCCGAAGGCGAGTGCTTCTCTGCACTTCTCGAGGGCTCAAGCAATTTCCCAAGTGCTAATATAACTCAACATAGCAAAAGCAAGACGAGTTTTCTATCTCTTTTATAAAATAACTAAGATATAACATTTTTTTCGGAAAGAAACAGCAACAAAACATCAGCTTGCTTTGCTGACGTCATTTCCTCACGATCTATGTTGAGTTATATTAAACGGTAATTGACCAATCAGAGCGCGCGTTATATCTTAGTTATTTTATAAAGGTTAATAACGCATGCCCTGATACCAATACACTCAAAAACCCTGGCCAGGTATGAAGAGCAATCCCATAACATTATAGATATGACTCGGATAGATATGAGAATCCTAAGTACGAGGTTGGTACATCATGAATTTTTATCTCAGTTGACTTTAAATACCTGTGGTGTAATAAAAATCCGGAAAATGCCATCTTCTGGAGACTTTAGTATAAGCTATCTGGGCTGATACATTACCCAGGTAGTCATGGTTACCAGCCACCATGTACCACTGGGTCCTGTGTAGGGAGGGCGCATGGAAGATATTCTCAAACGTCGAACGAAATCGAAAATCGTTGACGTTCTTCACGCCATTCCAGTAGAAGTTGTCACCAAGACCAATGACAAACTTAGCGTGGGTCTTCTTGGCTGTCTGTGGAGAGAGGGGAGGGGAGGGGTGATATTAGTACTGGTTGCCTGTAGGGGTGGTGGTGGTATTAATAGTAGGCCCAGTTTAGACGTCGAACTTTTACCGCATCGGATCTAATAGACCGTCATCGGCTTGGGGGTAATGTTTTCCCATTTCAGACATTTCTTGAGAATAAGATTCTTTGTTTAAGTTGTATCCATATTCATGTGTCTTTTCATGCTTAACCGTTAAACAAAGAAATGATACTCTGGGGAATGACACGTGGTCTGAAATGGGAAAACATTACGCCCAAGCCGAAAAAGTCTATTGCCTTTGAGGTCGAGCGCTGTTTTCCCTTAAAGTAGTAGAAATATGTAGACCAAACTCGTCTCCTGACGCTATGTCTGATGCTGATACCTTATATGGTTGTTCTCGGCGTTCTCTTAGTCGCTGTCTTCAAAGGGTATTAGATTCGACGCGGCCAGAAACTCGTTACTACACCTATTAAAGCGCTTGACTCCAGATCGAATTGGAAATTGGAAGTTGCTTTTTGCAGAGCTAGGGAGGAAAAACGAAGAACCCTTGGTGTGCGCTGCTAATGCGCTTTCTCAGTCCACCACTGTGGTCTTGGATTCGACACCCGGACCTGCTATCATATACGAGATGTGAGAACTGAGCACAGTTACCCTGCATGTGTGTTGAGGGTTTTTCTCCGGGTTCTCCCATTTTCCTCCCTCCGCAAGAGTCAACTTCTATTTCAATTCGTTCAAGTTTTACTCCTCGCAATACAAGGGAAATTTTTGTAGTCGTGGATAGACTTTTTTAGCTTTGATGTTTGTTGTGCCCATTTCAGACCATGTGATGCCACTATTGGGAGAAGATTATTTCATGTGTCAATATTTCTCAAGGGAATGTCATGTGGTCTGAAATGGTCAATTTGCATACGAAGCTAAAGAGGTCTATTGCATGAGTAAAGCATATTGAATATTTTTTCCTACGACAAATCACGAACCAATTCCGTTATTCTAATGTTAGTATTCAAAAAACATTCCGTAAATGTGGGCGTGGTTCCACTCTGCCGGGTTCAACCGTGACTCACTGACCACGATATCGTCTACTATCACCGTGATGAATAAACCACAATAATACTTCTAAAACACTTGAAACAAGGGGCATAATCCCTAAAATGATTTGAACCGGGGTTATATTAGAGGGAAACGATTCATCCTATTATCAAAAATGCTTCAATAAACACAATGTCTGCTGAATCAAAGTACCTATTTTGGTCTCAAAATAATGCTCTTACAACATAAGAAAACCGGTGTTTACAATCCTAAAATCTAAACAACTCATAAAATAACTTTAAAGAAATAAAAAACATATGAACCCGATGACTTCATCTGTAACGTTTGGTGCTGAATTTTTTTTGTGTAAAATTCTAGTCGCGAGTCTCTGGGGCAAAAAAAAAAAAAAAAACACATTCACTGAGGAATCGTACCGAGGAAAATCAAATTACATGTTGAGATAAAACTTTCAATACTTTCACTGTCACCAAATTAAGTTCAGTGTTTGCAGAAAGCCGTAAAATTTGATCCAAAGTGGATCGTAAGGCGATTTTGGGCTTTCCCTCAGGATTAGAATAAAGGCCGTATTAAGATGATCATTGTAGAGCCTCTTGTCTTGACTAAGGTCAGATTTTTAATGAATCGATCCTCGAACCAGTAACTATGAAACCGATACAGCTTGTGGCAACAGAGATGTCAGTTCGAATTCTTGGCATTATTGAACAGCATAACCATGTTTTCTGGCATAATATATATAGTTAGAATAATAGATACGCCTTTTACCGGCTTGAAGGAAAAAGAATCGAAAAAGTAGAATTGGAAAAAATATAATTTTTTTTCACATGCAAGTTATCGCCAAAATTATCAGCAAATCGGAGCCTTTATTCTAATTCTCAACTCGTTAGAAGTGATGAATTCGTAAGTTGGAAATTAGTAATATTAATGCTTACCTTTCCCATTTGTTTAGCAACATTCTCTAGACTTTTAGAGTAGTAAGGAGCGTACTCTATTCCTCCAGCATCTCCCACAGCAAGAAACGACAACTTCCCATCTTTCTCGGAGTCTTGTCTTTGACCGACACACCAACACGTCAAAGAAATCAAAACCACGAGAAGAAGAGGGATAAAACTGTCCATCTAGACCCAGCCATACAGACTGTCGCCTCCAGTATCCAAGATAACGAGGGCCAGAAAATACGGATATCCAAGGTTAGATTGAGCGCTTGGTAGAGGGATGTTGTGCGCATGCGCGGTGCTGTCAGCAATCGATATAGTCAGTGACCAGTTTTATTATAACATCCACAAGCAAGCTGGGCTGTCAAATAACGGGTGGCTTTATTCAACATCGCCGACCTAACTTGTAATGCGATTAGAATTGCTTCAGGAAACTGAAAAACGCGAGTATTGTAGTAATAGATCCGAACATAGAATTTTAATAAAACTTCACACAGTTATTAAGTTAATGCTACTCATTCCAAAAATGAAATAAAAAATTGGGGTCACCGTGCTCGTTTTGGCGCTAGATGACGGCAATTTATGGCATTTTTGGGGTCGTGCGAAAGAAATTTTTGAATCATGAGAATCGAACAAAAGGCCCCACCACTTTCAGGAAATCATTGCTAACATTAAACTATTTGCGTTATTCTTTCTTTTATGAAGCAAAGCAACAGTTGGATGCCGAAAATTTTCCAGAAAATGCAGTCTTTGTAAAAAACAGGGACTTTTCAACTTCGATGTTTTCCCTAATGTCGATCTGGAAACAGTTTTCCGCAGTATGTTTTTGAGAATATCTCGAAAACTGGACATGGAATTTTGTTTAAATTAAGATATATTATGGTAAACCTATTCCTTATTGATTTACTGAAATAAAAAAGATAGGTCACCGTGCTCGTTTTCGCGCTACAGCTCGCTAAAATGCGCATTTTGTCCACGAAATGTAGTGATCTAGAAAAGACTAGGGAGAGTTTACACACAAAAAAAATATAAAAAAGACTGTGATATCTTTCTAAATTTATACAAAACTCTCATATCAATGCCAGATACCTTCGATTGATAATTTCCTGGTTGTTTTGGTTTGTTTTCTGTATTTTGTGTATTTTTAACAAACCGTTTTTACCAGCCGGCCGCCATCTTGGAATCGTAATAATAGCCAATGTGCACGAGCTCGCGCTGGCTAAAATCGTGCGCAGTAGCACGTGCGCCATGCAAAACTACGGAATTACCTTCAATACAAGATGCGATTAATCAATATGACGTCATTCCAGCACGCTGTCGCTCGCAGGTCATAGTTGCACAACATGGCGTCGGTGGACTTTACGGCGAAAGGACACGAAGGAAAGGTAGATTTCTTTGCTTTTAATCGTTTCAGTGGTGCCCATCAGACTCCCGATAAGGGCCTAGAATCTATCTTTTTAATTTTTACACCGTAAAAAATAAGAGAGATCACTTACTGACGTTTCGAACGCTAGTCTAGCGTCCTAGACTAGCGTCCGAAACGTCAGTAAGTGATCTCTCTTATTTTTTACGGTGTGAAATTTAACTTTTTCCCATACTGTTTCATTAGAAACACCGACGCAGCTCACACTAGCTTACCGCTAGTTATCATCTCTAGAATCTATCTGACTAGTTGCGAGGTAGAGATTCCTAGAATCCATCTGACACTGTAGCGAGATAGAGAAATAAAATATTGCTTTCACGGTAGCTACATAGCATAGTTCGGGTAACTTTCGCGACCCTAAAGAGACCTTAATAGGACCTTATTCCAGACATTGAGTGGCCAGAAGTCTATCAAAGAGTGTATCTTGTTACTAACGATATTAAGCTGCGAGCTTTCCAATATAAAATTTTGAATAACTGCCTTTTTCTCAATAAAGACCTTTATAGATTTAAATTAATAGATTCTCCAAATTGTGTTTTTTGTCAAACCACAAATGAAACAATGGAACATTTTTTTGTAGAATGTCACTTTTCTAAACGTTTTTACATTGAGATAAAAAACTGGTTACAAACAGAAGGTATAAAACTTCCAGATCTAAATTTAACAAATGTTATATTAGGCAGCGATAATGAAACTATAAATGAATTTCTTTTTTTGCTCTATAAATTTTTATTATATTTCTACCGAACAAAAGGAATTATCCCTAAATTGATAAACTTCCAAACAAAACTACAGGAATATGAAAGTATTGAGTATGCAATCGCAAAAAATAATGGAAAACTAGATACACATTTCAAAAAGTATGAAAAAATATCAACAAGTCTTTATTCAATTTAGTAAAAAGTCCTTCGTTGTTGTAGATGTTGAATAGTTTTGTGGAGTAGATGTTGTATAGTCTGTGACGTTTGTAAAAATATATAGGTATTCCTATTTCACTTTCATAAAATCATTAGCATAATAACTCAGTAAACAACCTGTAAATAGTGTCAATATATCATCTAGAGTAACACACCTAGTGTGCGACTCATAAAGTTGTAAAAAATGTGTTGGTTGTATCTAGGTGATACAAGAAAATGTAACTAGCCAATCATCGCGAAGCTAACAAGCTCAAGTTGTTAGCATAACCCATGACGGGAAAAAATTGCGCACCAATGACTGCCTTAGTAGGGTAGGACACGGCAAATGTTTTTCGGTATAAACAAATAGTAGTAGGGAAATGAGAGTTGACCAACAATGGATCTATTGTTCTTTTGGGACCGGTCTAATTTTCGGGGGGGAGGGGAGGGGTGGTTCAGGTCCAACTATTGCGAAAACATGAACCGACCGCCTGACCAAAAATTCCGATCGAAATCAGGGGGTGTTAAGACAGGGGGGGGGGGGGGGTTTAAGACAAAATTGAAAATCCTTTGTTTGAACAACAGATGGTTTGAAGGTTAAATGTATGAATTTTTTGTCTACAACGATATGTGACGGCAAACGTACTCCGTAGAAGAGAAAGAGTCCAAAAGATGTTCTTGCCCGATGAAATTTATGTACAAAATAAGAATAGGACGATTATTGTAATTATTTTATTATGGTCCTTTGTTTACACAGCTGGCGATTTGGAGAAAGTCGTGTTTTGAATAAATTAAAGTCGATAAACCTTCGTTTTCGTTCTGGAAATTTCTGTTACGCTGACAAATGTTTTATAACTTAAACAGTAAAGTGAACATTATCGTTTCACACGGAAAAATCTTCTGTTCCAGAGGGTTTATTCAAGATAATAACTACACAGACAAGTCTTGAAAACATGTTTTATTGTTCATCGAATACTGTGTAAACATATTGTCAAAGTAGGCTGGATACAGCAAACATGAACGGCGGTAAATGGTTTTGATTTGCATAGCTCATTCCAGTAAAAATCATCACGAACTAAAGCTTTTCCCACTTGGGTATTGACTTTGCAATCGCTCTCAATCGTTCTGATCGTCGCGCAGGTTTTAAGATTGTATCATGATATTTGTCTGAATCTTGATAGCTAATCCACTTCACGGGTTTTTCTTTACTTGTAGGGGGAGTGGGTAGAAAATCAGGCGGAGGTGGTGGGAATTGTGTTTTGGGGGTGCTGAACGAGGTGGTAGCAGAGGGTTGATCAAGACTAGTTATGGTTCTTAATGGTGTAGAAGGTACCCCCGTTGAAGCTGAAGCTCCCGCTCTGCTGAATTCAAGAGTAGGAGTTCTTATTTTCGATGTTAGTCGTTGTAGGAAAGAAGGCGTTTTAGTTTTGGGGGTTACGTAGCCACTATCATTGGTGAGACTCGTTGAAGAAACATTTTCTGGAGATTTCAGACTGGTGAGAAGACTGGGACTAGCTGATGGTGGTGCTTGTGGGGTTTGCACCGTTCCTAGCCTTGAACTGTGGGGCGAACCACTTTGAATCTGTTGTTGTAAATCGAGATATCGATTGTAGAGTTGCGAATATTCTTTCATTTTTAGTTCTGTGGGGAGATTGGGTTCGCTTAGAATGTTAGTCATCTGCTCCTCTAAATTCTGTATTGTTTTTAATATAGGCAGTTGCAAATAGCTTTGACGTTCGTAATAGTTAGCAATAGATTGCGTAACATCTGATTGTCCACCATACTGTGATATTGTTGTGGGTGGGTTCGTCTTAGAAAAATTAACAGGTTGATCATCGGGGAGAACATTAGTTCGAAGTCTGCATTCTTCTGGTGTGTTGGGTTTAAGGTCCACGAAAAGATATCCATAAGGTCGTTGTACAGCCGCTTCGTACTTTTGAATGAACTGTTCTGACTTGCCTGGATACATTTGTTTTCCCAGCGTCATCATTTGTAGCTTGTCTCTTGGGTTTTTGAATAGAACAAGATATGCCGCATTTAGACTCAGAGTGCGCATGATTTTTCCTTGAAAGTAAAGATTCTGCATCAGGAAAATGACACTGAGGTTCCGATGATGAGAGCCCTTGGTAAATAAATTCATGATTCTTTTGTCGTTGGACGTCTCTGTCATTTGATCGTCAATCACAATCACATTATTGATCCTAGGGTCGAAGAAGCCATCTTCATCAATATCATGGGGTATGCCTTTCACAAACTCGATCCCGGGAATGGTTTTCATCATGTAGTCATAAGTTGGCTGCCATTGTGAATAACTCCATACAATACGCTGCGGTGGCGGACTTATAACTTGTGTTGCATGCTTAAGGAGATTCTGAACCCAAACCGTTTTACCAGATCCAGTCATTCCAGCTACTAAAGCAGTAAATGGATGCAGCAATTGAAATCTAGCACATTGAACTGTTTGACCGCTTCCTATCTGAGAGGCAGTGTTTTGAGAAAGATGGTTACCGTCTTTGAATATTTTCCCTTGCTGAAACCAAAAATGTGCGTTCTGGACCATTCATTTTGTGGACCCTACTCAAGTGGGATGATAAATTTTGAACTGATTTCTGACATAAAGAACACGTCCGAGCCATCTCGAGTCTACTCAGTAATGAAAGTAAGAGGGAGGTTGCAAGCCTATTTAAGCATGAGTTAAGCAGACTGATGAGAACGTGGCTATCACGCTAGGCTATCAGGAAGGCTATCCGGCTATCAATAGTTTGACTATCAAGCTATCTGGCTATCGATAGCTGGGCTTTCTGACTATCGATAGCGAGGATATCTGGCTATCGATAGCTATGGTATCTGGCTATCGATAGCTATGGTATCTGGCTATCGATAGCTATGGTATCTGGCTATCGATAGCTATAGTATCTGGCTATCGATAGCCATGGTATCTGGCTATAGATAGCTGGGCTATCTGGCTATCGATAGCAATGGCATCTGGCTATCGATAGCTATAGTATCTGGCTATCGATAGCTATAGTATCTGGCTATCGATAGCTATAGTATCTGGCTATCGATAGCCATGGCATCTGGCTATCGATAGCTAGGCTATCAATAGCTGGGCTATCTGGCTATCGATAGCTATAGTATCTGGCTATCGATAGCCATGGTATCTGGCTATTGATAGCTAGGCTATCAATAGCTGGACTATCTGGCTATCGATAGCAATGGTATCTGGCTGTTAGTAGCGTGATTATAAGTACATAAGTATAACTTTGGAACGCTCATTTCAATGCATCTTTAGTGGAGTAAACATGAGTCAATTGCTTCGTGATAATTTTGGCTATTTGCATCTTTTAGCCCACTGTCCCGAACCTCAAAGGAAAAATCTACTCGCAACTGCCACTCCCGAACAAGTTCATGTAATGAGTGAAGTATGCCATAATTTGTTACAAGGAACAATTCCGATATCACTAGGACAAAAGGAAAGATTGAGGCCACACAAGGATAATATAAGAGCGTTAGCTCATGCATCAGTACCATTCAAAACCAAGAAAAAAATTCTGGTCCAAAAAGGTGAAGGCTTCGTGGGAGAGGTCTTACCTCCTCTAATGAGCGCTCTCAGTCTTTTTCTGCTATAAAGAGCACGGCCAAACCTCCAAGACCTTCATTTCACTGGTAGCGGTCATCATGAAGAGAAGAAGAGTTTCAGAAGACGAATCTACAGAACCCGAGCTGAGCGAAGATTCCTCTGATGAGGAGGAGCAGTTTTCAAAATCGGATGAGAATGAGATCAATCGAATGGTACGACAACTTCCTAAAAGCATACCGCGACAAAAAGCACAGGATCTACTTCATAGTATGGTAGCATCGAAAGATATCTTGTATTGGAATTCCCATGGAGAAATGACTCATCATCAGCGGAGAATTCCAGTAACCAACATGAAAGAGTTGATTGAATATGCTTTACTGCCTTACAACCCAGATGTTAGGGCCCCAAGAGGGCTCAAAACTTTTACCAGTGGATTGGCAGAGCTTGATTTGGAGAAGAATCTTATTCGTAACAAAATGCTATTGGCAGATCTGGTTACTAGGCAGCCAGAGGATGACTATGATACGGATGCTAGTGATAGTGAAACTGAAAGTAACAACGAAACTGAGGAATCCCAAGAGGACAATGACAGTAAGGAGCAAGAGGACTCAGAATCGGAGAGTGAGGACGAAGAAGAAGAAGAAAGAGGGTGTCACGTTTGTCAAGAACCGAATTCGTTTTCAAAGATATTCGTAGCACAATGTCCGAATTGCTGTTGGCATGAAGCGTATCACAGTCCTCAAAACGGATTAGTCGTTTGTGACGTTTGTTCAAACGCATTTGCTATTAATGCCAAAAATACAAAACAAATGTTTTATCGTTGCAAAGACTGTGATGCAATGCATATACTTTCTTTAAAATCGAATACGTTAAAACCTCTTGTTATAACTCAAAAACCTGAAAAGGTAGACGAAGAATAAAACTCATACGCTCATATTCCTCCTATGCTTGTATGAAACATTTTTTTAAAGTGGCTATAACGATTGCAAAGTCAATACCCAAGTGGGAAAAGCTTTAGTTCGTGATGATTTTTACTGGAATGAGCTATGCAAATCAAAACCATTTACCGCCGTTCATGTTTGCTGTATCCAGCCTACTTTGACAATATGTTTACACAGTATTCGATGAACAATAAAACATGTTTTCAAGACTTGTCTGTGTAGTTATTATCTTGAATAAACCCTCTGGAACAGAAGATTTTTCCGTGTGAAACGATAATGTTCACTTTACTGTTTAAGTTATAAAACATTTGTCAGCGTAACAGAAATTTCCATAACGAAAACGAAGGTTTATCGACTTTAATTTATTCAAAACACGACTTTCTTCAAATCGCCAGCTGTTTAAACAAAAGGCCATAATAAAATAAATACAATAATCATCATATTCTTAATTTTTCGTAGAGTACATAAATTTCATCGGGCAAGAACATCTTTTGGATTCTTTCTCTTCTACGGAGTACGTTTGACGTCACATCGTTGTAGATGACAAATTCATAACTTTATCCTTCAAACCACCTGTTGCTCAAACAAAGAAATTTCAATTTTGTCTTTAAAAACCCACCCCCTGTCCCAATACCCCCTGATCTCGAACAGAAATTTTGTACGGGCCGTCGATCCATCTTTTCGTGATAGCTGGACCTGAACCACCCCTCCCCTCCCCCCGAAAATTAGACCGGCGCCGAAAGAACAATAGATCCATTGTTGGTCAACTCTCATTTCCCTACTACTAAACAACCTGTAAATAGTGTCAATATATCATCTAGAGTAACACACCTAGTGTGCGACTCATAAAGTTGTAAAAAATGTGTTGGTTGTATCTAGGTGATACAAGAAAATGTAACTAGCCAATCATCGCGAAGCTAACAAGCTCAAGTTGTTAGCATGACCCATGAAGGGAAAAAATTGCGCACCAATGACTGCCTTAGTAGGGTAGGACACGACAAATGTTTTTCGGTATAAACAAATTTGGAACTGGAATTCAAATTTCTCTCATTACAAACGCAGGATCCAGTGTTTCTAAAATACTGAAAAGTTATTATCAATAGAATTTTTTTTCTTTCAAATTCGAGAGCTAGAACGAGCTTCGAGAAAATGTTCAGGCTCCCCTCCCTTGATTTGATAATTGGATGCGGGTTTTACTTTGTCAAAGAAGCTCGTGAACACGAAGTTTATAGAACTAGACGCTCTTGGAGCGTTCACTGGGTTGCCTGTGCGAGAGCTCCCCCACTCACCAATCCTCATACTCTATTATTTCTTACCAAAGTGTTCCTTTTGGGTTCAAAGTCCCCCTTTATTAAAAACATTTTAAATTCTAAGACATTAGTGTTGCGTTACTGACTTGTCAATGCATATTATATTTCTACTTGACCTACTAGAGTACCTTTCAAGACTAGCTGATGAAATAAACATATCTATTTCAGTATCAAAACTGTTCGCTGCAAAACAAACGTTTTATCAATGTAAATACTCTTAGCCAAAATGTGTTTAACTGGTCATTTGTTTTTCCCTCACTGAGTTTTTGTTTTCTGTATTTTCATAAATGGAAATATTCAACAAGGAGTCTTGGCAGTTCGCTTTCTTGTAGATCACTATCAGCTCGTCTGACTTCTACAAGTTCTTGGAGTCAGCTTTCATCAAAGCTTTGTTTGTCACTCGTTTTGTAGTTTGTCTCTCGGTCTGTAGTTTGTCTCAGTATATTTTTTTGTATCTGAGATCTGGTAAGATCTAGTTTGATGATAGCTAGGTAGTTTATAGATTATCTTAGTCTATTTTGACTAGTTTGTCTAGATCTACGATTCTCATACCGTAGTTTGCTCATAGATTCTCAGAGATAGCTCATAGATTCTCAGACTTCTCTCTTTGAGTATGTGGACCAACCCGTTCCAAAATCGCTCAATAACATCTTTTAGTTTGTGTCTACCACGTACGGCGTGTGTGTTTGTAAGTAGTTTAAGCGTAGCGTTAAAAAACCTAAAGACAAAAGTACACAACGTGCCTACAGACAAACTAGTACTTCACGAACCCTGAACGAATGAATTTATAGTGACACAACACTAAAAGCTATAAATACATCGTCCTCGATGTCGTGTGGCAACTTCATTGGACATTGGACATTGTTTACAAGTTCTCGACCAATCATGACGTGTGAAATTATGGTATACCTGACCACGGAAAAACGGATCTCATTTTAAGACTGGTTTGCTACCATAGCAACCCAGTAAAAACTGAAGTTTTAGCCGTAGCATCTCAATATTAGCCATGTTAAATCATTTTGACAGGCTTTGGATTCCTCTAAGAGTTCTAGCGACGCGAGTTGAGCTGCTCTAATCGAGTAAGTTTGAGTTGCTGACAAATAATTCAGCTGATATGAATTCTCATAATACTCAATAATAAAACTGAAATGTGCCTGGAGAGTCCTATTCGACGCAGCGAGCTCCCTTTGCATTTGAAGGGAACTTAACTAAATTCTAATACTAGTTACATGTTCGTATAGATGCTAAGCTTCTGTGAATATTAATACGGTATGCCTTATTTTGACCGGCCGCTTTATAATATGTTCCATGAATTAACATATTCGAACAGTATTTTTTAACAGTTATCACTTTAATTCTAGAAATAGAAAGTTTGCGAATATCTTGATACGTGTAGAAATACGCAATGCGAATGTTTCAGTAACTGCAAGCTTTTCAACACTTGTCTTCTTTTGAATTCTTTTAAATTTACTGAAGAAACGAACGAGAGTTGTTGGGTTTCCCTTCGGTTTGTTTATATTCTCGCACAATGACGCATTGTAAAAATGCACGGGCTAAAGGCTTACAAAAGGCTAACAACTTTGGAGGGATTGCATGCAGGCCTGGTCGCAAATACTTTACCTAGATTGTAAAACGTATTTTTGTTGGTAATAAATAAGTATTAAAGGAAAAAAAAAAAAAAAAGGACATTAATGATTGCTATAGTTATTGAGGTACTTCATATTCTATATATTTACTTATTACCACTACATAATTAATAATAAATAATTATAAATACTGGTATTTATTGTACTCTGCATGCAATGACTTTTTAACCGTGATAAAGATATTTGTTCCATTGTGTTCTTTTGTTTCATTTGATTACGCGTGTTTCACGGATTAAATTTCATTTCACTAGGATTAAATAATAAGGTTATTATCTAACTCTAATATACTGCAAAGTACGTAACTCTGATCCTTAGCATTAGCTAATATTTTTTTCTTGGTTTTTATCAGCTGGCATTTCAATTTGGTTCGAATATTGAATTGTTTTCTAGTTCTTTTATTTCTCGTGGTATGGCTTGATTACGTCATTCTATTGTCCATACGACGACATCCCTGTACCACCATGCACAGGGTTCCCGCGCGCTTTGCTTACTCGCAAATGCACAGAAAAAATCGCAATAATGTAGTCAAAGATGGATCAAGTATATTTTTGCAAAGCGAAAAATACGAATCGAAGTCATGTCTGTCTTGAAGTGAACAAAAACAATTTTTCGACTTTAGCGACTTGCTAAAAAAGATTTAGCAAGAGACGAAGTTTCGTGATTGACTGAAACTCAGAGAGAGAAAGTGGCCTGTAGACCAGAAAAACCTGATTACACTGCAAGAATAATATTTCAGTTCCGTAGAAAACACTTCATACCTTCTGATGTCAAAACAAGAATCACATTTTTATGGATAACTTATTTTAATGTTGAATGAAATATGAAAAAGGAATACATATCACACCAAATATTTGCTATTTATTGAGGATACTTTTTGATTAAAAATGATTTTCAAAAAGGACCTCTAATACATATACTAATGCAGTAATTGACTTATTTTTTTGTGTGTTTCAGCTTATAAACTTTTTGAGAGAAACCCTTCAAGTGGACAATAAAGTGATTAACTGTTTTGTTCATGAGAAGGTACAGAGATATATAAGGAATTTTGAATATATTAGGATTTATCCCATGCCATAGAAAATACAGCCAATCAGAAAGCAGGAAAGCCGTTGTATATTCGTCGGTATTCCACTCTTCCTTCCCATCATGCACTGTGCGTTGAATCTACGCATTTGTATTTTCTATGGTGTGGGATAAAATTGTTATACAATGGTTTTTCGTGGCATACTGTTGATATCCCACTCCTCACTTGTATTTTCTTTGTATACACACTTGCCTAAAGGCTCGTGTGTATACTAGAAACTACAAGTGACACGTGGGATATTCCACGGTATGCCACTCGAAACCATTGTATAACTAGTATATATTAGAGATTTGGTGTGTGTATACATACAGCCAGCTATTTCAAAAAAGGTTGGTGAAGGTTTTGTTGCTTGTTGCATGTTGCATGTTGCTTACCAAGCTTGAAATCTATTATATTCATATGTAAATAATGTCAGCACAGAAGAAAATATGCTGGAAAAACCTGCAGACAAAGTTTGGGAAAATCCTATATTGTTGAGACCTTTCGCTGCTTGAAATCACATCACCCATACTGCATTTCGCGCTTGGTATGCAACAAAACCTTCATATTTGCAAAATATATGGCCGTTTCAAATATTTATACAAGTATATCAAAAGTATATCGAAAATTATCGGGTATCATCTCTAATATTTTTCAGAGAGCCCAAGTTATAGATAACTTGAAAGAATATCAAGGATGATATCCCATAATTTATATACATGTATATACCTATTAGAGTAAATGGTATATATACCTATTTCAAAAAAGGTTGTCTGAGCCAAAGGCAATAGGCGATAGGAAATAGGTCATTCCAAGGTCTAAGAATAGCTGGAATAACATGTGTTTAGAACTATGTACTTATTGACTGAGTAGGAGGTCCGAACGGGAAAATATTTGGCTCGAGGTCCTGAAGTACAGAACGAGCGCAGCGAGTTCCGTGCCAAGGACCGACCGACCATATTTTCCCGTTCGGACCGACCTTAACTCAGTCAATAAGCATTTTATCATATGACCACATATAAAAAATCGATTTCAAAGCGTTTTTAATAAATGCGAATCAAAATGAGCAGCGAGTCCGAACGGCGAGTCCGAACGGGAAATTATTACACTTTTCGGAAAAGCGTATTTTTTTTGCTGACGACATTTTCCCCAAAGGTTTTTCTTAGAATCACGCGTACAGTGAAATACGGTCATATGATAATTAACAATTAGAAGACGAACTCGAGATTTCTATCGGCTGATAGTTGACGAGAGGCTCCGGCCCCGAGTCAACTATCAAAGCCGATAGAAATCGAGAGTGAGTCTTCTAATTGTTTTAGTAAAATTCTCAACGAATTTCTTCGTAGGAAACTTCACAAAATCACGAAGGGAAAGCCGCCATTTTTTTCAAAACAAAGCAGGCTTTCTCTACCCACTATCTATCGGCTGATAGATAGTGAGTACGTTAGCCAATCAGAATGCAGGATTTGCAATAGTATAGTAGTAGAATTTTACTAATGCTTCTTATTCTCGTCAATAACACGGAGGTTAGAGTTGAGGATATTCCGTGTTATCATTCAAATTATTTTTTCCGTCATTTTGATTGGCCGAGAGAACTGCAAATAACTGCCTACAAATAACGGTGCAGAGCCATCTTACTGCAAATAACGGTTTGCTCATGCGCAGTAACGCTGTATTTGACAATGGCTCGCTTCCCTGAAAAAATGAGCTGACTTCTTTGTTATTGTTTGACTCGCATTGCCCCTCAAAGATTAGGAAAAATAATTTGAACGATAAAACAATTATTGAACTCGGTTATCGCAAAATATCGAGAATTGTTAGTGGCGAACAAATCACGATATTTTGCTCAACCTCGTACAATAATTGCTTATTGTTCGTAGTCCACGAAACTATTTTAAAGGCCTCGATCCTCGATTATTCGTGTTTAGTTGTATACCCATAATTCCTTTCCGTCTTGGAATGACCTATTGCCTATCATCGCCTTTCGCCTTTGGCGATGACAACCTTTTTTGAAATAGGTGTATACACACGAACTTACGAACTAACTTCTAATTACAGATTAACGAAAGTAATGTCAAATTACTAACCGACAATCAATTGAAAGAACTCGGAATTACCGCTCTTGGCGATCGAGTTTTACTGAGGGGTACCTTCAGCAACAGCGAAAAAACAGAAGTTTCTCGCGAAGAGAAATTAGAGAAAATACGAATGGCAGTAGAGGTGGCAGGTGCAGCACGACGTTCAAAAAGATCAAAGGAAGACGCGGAAGATGAAGATGAAGATGAAGAGGAAGATGAAGATGCTCCTTTAACCAAGAAGACAAAACGATCAGAGAAGGAAACTTTGAAGTTTCAGTTTGAGTGGAAGCACTGGGATGGAAAGAAATATGTCCGAAAAAAGTTGCAACAAGGCGGTGGTAGTCGCCAATTTGATGTACCAAGAAATGCTTCTTTGGATGAATGTAAAGAGATCGCTCTTGATTTTTTTTTTCCTGACGGAGAAAGCGACGAGGGTAGCCAAACATCTATGAGATTTGAATTAGCCAATTTCAAGGGAGATGAACTTGAAGATCCCTTCATAGCATCAGAGTATAAGCGTTCTAGTGGTCTAATCATTCCAAGAATATACCTACTGTCTGAAAAGGTTGAAGGAAAAGGAGGTTTTATGGATCTCCTTTTTCGCATGTTGTTCATGATGATATCAGATGCGTTCCGGTCGTGGAATACAGGATCCACCAGGGACAGCGAGATGGGCGCGAATGCCGAGGACCCCGCCCACCTCCAAGGTGAACAAAATGGCATCCACCACACCTAGTGAATCCCACGCGGCAGTGTAATTAAAAATGGTTATATAGATAAGTAGATAGTAAGTTATAAAAGACATAAGTAATGTTTACAACATGAGCGTCCTGTTGCATGGGCTTTTACAATCTCGAGCCGCAGGCGAGAGATTGTAAAGCCCATACAACACGGACGCGAATGTTGTAAATGACTTGTGAAATTCAATAATAATAATTAATGAAAATAATGATTTCTGAGGAATAGATTTCAAAAGCAGTGTTATTTAGGAAAATATAGTTTGATATTTTATAGGAGCATGCGTACAATGTTTTTTGACGTCACATTGTTTGGTACGGGCATCCCACATTGGTTATTGTGCTTAGGTTAGGAAAGCAAGATGCAGGGTTTTTGATCTAGTTGGTGGGACTAGCTTTTGAAAAGGCTCTGGGAATAAAAACATCTATGAGGCTGTGTTATTAAAGTTGCATTCGTATATCCATAAAACAGACGTAGATTGCCAATGAATCTTCTACCACGGCTCAAAACGCAAGCAAAATGGCCGCGAAGACACGTATTATTATTCACTCAATAACTGGTACGTCTTGTAGCAGAATCAGACGATATAGACAAGAAAAAAGAGAAGAGCCAAACGTTAATGGAAAAGGAAATGACGCAGTTGGAAGAGCTAAGAAGACGAAGAAGACTTAGAGTAAAACCAGAGCCCCAAAAGAATGAAAAAAGCGTAAGCATTTGTGTGAGGCACCCAAGCTTAGGAAGAATTACAAGACGATTCCTTTGCACAAGCAAAATGGAGGAAGTGTATGACTGGGCTGGCTCTTTATGCCTTACACCAAGATATTTCAGCTTTTCTATGACTCCAGGTAATCCCATCTATCCAAGTGATGGTTATCCAAGTGATGGTTATCCTTCAACTCCTTCATGATGGTTGTAGCTCTTCTTTACATCCAAAGGGATTGATATATTCACAAACATTTTCTTGTGCAATGTCTAAGTCTTCAAGAGCAACATTGACCTTGTAGTCAATAGCACCTGTAAAAAAAGAATTATCTATCTTATATGTAGTGGCTAGTTTTCGAACATTGTAATCTTTTCAAAAAGGCAAGATACGCACCTTCTAGTTCCGGTAGGTAAAACAGTGCGTCTGGTCGACCAGGCGGTGCCTGTTGCATTGGATAAGGTCTGATTCTACGAGTATTCCAGTAAAAAGCAATCCTTAAATCTTTTTGCAGAAGGTTCATAAAAGAAAACTGCAAATTCGAACTAATTTTGCTTGTGAGATGAAGCTGTAGGCATCATATTGAAGGTCAAGGTCGCGACAAAAAATTATCAAAAACTTGGACTTAAATTTAATTTGAGACGATCAAACCTAATTTGGTAAAGGATTCCAAAGTACAACGAATTCTGCATAAAAGAGCAATAATCTTTCTTCAAAGTTTTGCGCCGGAATTTTGCGCGTGCGTCTGATCTAGTCAAGAATTCCGCGTTTGGTTGCCAGGCAACGAATCAAACTTCCCGCCTTTTTTTAAAAACGAAGAACGCGCGCGCAACGCGAAGCAAAACATTGACCAACGTGTCCAGCTTACCACACCTTTGTTCCTTGATAAACATGGATGAAAATCAAGATAAAAGACTGTTAGGAGAATGGACAATAAAATCCAACAAAGTCTTGATCCGTGAATTTCGCTACAAGGAGAAAAACCGTATCGGAATCCAGATAGACTACAAACCCGAAAACCCAGATGACCCCCCGAAACTCTTCGGATATCTTACTGTGGACTACATCAAGTCGCGCATAGAACCGGGGGAGTTCGTCGTTAATAACTACGATGATATGAAGAACATCTGGAGAGAACTGAGAGATTTTCCGGAATTTCAAGAAACGAGAAAAAAAGCGCTCTATCGAGAATCTCCTGGAAGACAACTACGGATTTACCCGATATGGAGACTCACTGGATACGACTACGAGGATGAAAAAGACGAAGATGTACCTCTACCAAAGGATAAAGGCTTAGATACGACCTGTGTTGCCGAGTGTACGTTCAAGGAGATTAAAAATATGGTCAAACAAGTGCCGACGAACAAACAAATCGCAGACATGTTGATTGTACTGAGACGGTTTGATGATTATTTGACCAGGGATGTTATCAGCTCAGTCGACAGAGAAAATACGTAAAAATATATGAAATTTTCTTCAAGTTTTTTTGATTTGTTGATTAGAAAATGAATAAAATTTGTCGTAAAAAAGCAATGGAAATTTCTCCCCTTTCATGTTTTATTTGTAATCATTATTTTGTCAAGAACAATGAAAATATATTTTCTTATAAATTCTCAGTAATTGTGTCTAAACTTTATAGCTTTTGGGTGAATTATTTCAGTACTAACTCAGTTATTTCAAAATTATGGGGGTTTCCTATTCAGTTTTATCGAGTTCCGATATTCATTTTAGTTGCGAACAAGCAAGACCGTGTATAAATTCATTTTAATGCCGGAAATCTTCAGCTTCCTGAAAAACTCTGCGACGTATTTGGATATTCAGGAACTTCTAGGATGGGCGACTGAAAATGTTTTTTAAAAATCAACTTCAATTTTTTTCGCCGTCTTCATTATAATCCACAATATTTTTCTACCCCACAAAATGTTATTTCAACTAATATTCTACCCTGATTCTAACACCAATGTTACTGACTTTTCGTATTTCATTCATCTTTGCTTTGTTCTTCCTCTTCAGTATTAGACTTCTCTGCTTCTTTTTCTTTTGGTTCTTCTGGCTGTTGTTTTTCCACGGTTGGTTCTTCCACTTTGCTTTGTTTTGTTTCTTCTGGACTTTCGGGTGTTTTTGTACTCTCTGTTTTCGAAGTTGTTGCAGAAGCTTCTCCTTCTTCCTCATTTTTACCTTTAAAACACGAGAAAAATAACGTTATGTGACCTCCAAATATATTATACACCTTCTTTTACAAGGGTCTAACCAGGGGAACAGATAAAGTGAGGACGGAGGCTTGTTTACAATCCGGCCCTCAAATGGTTTCCGCATTCCAGCAATGTGCCCTTGAACAATGTATAACTTCTTTGCATTCTGATAGGTCAAGAACTAGCGGAAAACATTTCGGAGCCACGATACCTGCTGACTTGCCGCATTCAAGCATTGTGATTGGACAATGTATACGTAAAATTTCTTTAAATTCTAATTGGTCCAAAGCTAGCAAAAGCCATTTCCGAGCTCAAAACCGCATGCCAAAATCTCTGGTTATGCAATAGAATGGATTTTGAATGGGAAACGGTACGGAAAATTCGTAGCCGTACCGTATCTTACCGTAGCCGTAACTACGCGTTGTGATTGGATGAATAACTGGAAGACAATGGGAAGCCATTTCAATGTTACGGCATGTCGTAGCGTGTACGTGCTGTAAGTCAGTACCTTATGCTTCGCACTCATACAAAAACTGCTTCAATTTTCATTACTTTAACGCGCTCTTCCTATTTCTACCGCGATTTAACTCCAGGAAGTGGCACGTTATCTGTTGCTATAGCGTCTCGGACCATCAAAACAATGGTGTTGCGAGAAAAATTGAGACAGGAAAGAAACTGAGTGTCTTACCTTTGGGTTTGGGTTCAGTTTGTTTGGTTTTTGATTTGGGTGATTTTCGTTTGTGTTTAGGTCTGTCTGGTACTTTACTCGGGATGGACGGGTCTTCCTGATCCTGTAGACATCAACAAAATACCAGAGATGCTTTAAGTTGCGGTAATACGAGCAACAAAATTGTGCAACTTGTCGCACAACACTGTTGCTTGTATTACCACCCCTCCAGCAACAACAACATTTTGTTGCGCGACTTTGTTTCAGAAGTAGAAGTTCTTTCTACTCTCTGCAACAAAGCTTTTGGTGCGTGCGGGGAGGTAATACGAGCAACATTCGCTCAGCATTTTTCAACACAACATTACGCGACAGGTTGCACGATTTTGTTGCTCGTTTTACCTCACCTTCATTGAACTCAAAAAGGCCTATGACAAGACGAAGGAAGGTGTTATAGGCTGTCATTATGATTATTCAACAGATAATTGTTTGATACCTGAAGGTTAGGCCCAAGGAAGTCATCAAGCTGCTTGTCCAGGTCACGGTCTTCTAGTTTGATATCAGCCAGGGATTCCTCTGGTTCAGAGGCGTGAGACACGTGCTCTGACATATCAGAGAAAGTTGTCAGTAATATAGGAGTACTGCATTACTTTTAGAAACATTTATAGGAGTTGCATTGTTTTTGGATGCATTTGAGGGATTTTCTTGATAATTTAGGAGAGGAGAGGAGAGGAGAGGAGAGGAGAGGAGAGGAGGGTTTGTGGCAATTGCTAAATTAAACCTTTAGTGCAAGAAAGGGAGGGGAGGGATGGGAGTGGAAGAGAGGGAAGTCAAATTTAATTGATACCCGAAACAACTGCTTAATTGAATTTAGCATCTTAGGTTTTAGGTTACCAATGGGATGAAAAAACAGGCGAACTTGGATACAAACCCTTAGATAAAGATAGACCTAACAAACACTACTCAATTACTCACATGTGATGTGGAGCCTGGGAATTGAACCCAAGACCCCAGGGGTGAGGGGTGAGGGGTGAGTGTACTATCAATACACCACATTGAGTGTAAAGATATTTTGTAGAATCTGTTTTTGGAAGGTTTATCTAATTATTCTTCAAGTTAAGAGTTCTCACCATCAGTCTTGCCAAACTGAATGTAGTAGTTCATTTGTTCTATGAAGGCATCTTCATACACTTTTTGTCTCTCTATAGATTCTTGTCTTTCTAATTTCTCTTTCTTTTGGCTGTCAATCTGGTGTTGAAGCTGAAGATCCTCTGGAAAAGGCAAAACACAGATATGAAAACTATGGTTCTCCACTGATAATAGAGTAGTATTCACCTGACTTACAAACATGTATACGTTCACGACATACTAAGTTATAGGTACAATGCTCATCAAAGGGCTAAAAATAATGACTGGTTAATGGACAGTGTCCAGTCAAATTGTTCTCTTGACCGGTCACATGTTAATCAGTTCACAAATTATTAACTATCATTAGTCCGATATGGTAGATCACCATGCCGTTACTTTTAGCCCTATATCGTTGCCAGAAATGGCTTTCCAATAGACCATTTTCGAGATGTGCGAGCAATTCTGAAAATATCGCAGGTGCAGACGTGAATAAGGGGAATTTTCGGGCAAGATACATGTGCTATTGACACTGCCCAAAAATGCCTCAAGATCATGTCTAGGCCTGCAATATTTTTGAAAGTGATTGTGCATCTAGAAAATGGTCTATTTTTTGTGTGCATCATCAAAATCGATTGTAATAAAAAATAACATGGTGTATTATGGCCAAAATTTGCTGTTACAGTATTGTTTCTCACTTGTGTAAAAAATACTTTTGACTAGCATTATTGTTTTTGGTTTTTGCTGGGAGCAGAAAGCCAGAAAATGTGATAACAATCAAAAATTATTAGTACCAATAATAAAGTGAAAAGCAAAGTATTCAAATAAAAACATCAACTTACTGACCTTTTAACTTTTCCAGATCATCCCTAAAACATAACAAAAAAGATTACAGCATTGCTACATTAAATCTTTTAATATTTCAAGTAATGATACAAGGAGTCATTGCCAGGTCTCCCTAGCCAGGGGCACATGTAATATTGAGACCATCGTGAATAGGAGTAAAGAGAATGACAAGAAATACTTACAGTTTACTTTGATGAAACATGACTACTTTCAATCTATGGCTGTTCTTGTGTCTCTCAATGTCAAGTTTTTCACAGACATCTTCAAGATCCATCAACAAATCTTCTATCACCTCTGATTGAGTTCCAATAGAAGCTAGAAATCAAAGTGATTTTCTTTGTTAGCTGTGTGTGCCTTGCTCAAGACTTAAGAAAATGTTGTTTTTATAAATTACATTATCCTCTAGTTAAATTAGACCCCTGCGTACCATCAAATCTTTAATTATTATTGATACCCTGAAACAACCTCTGGGCTGATTCAAGTCAGGGCATGGCTAACTCACAGATTGAACCCTGAAACAACCTCTGGGCTGATCTAAGTCAGGGCATGGCTAACTCACAGATTGAACCCTGAAACAACCTCTGGACTGATTCAAGTCAGGGCATGGCTAACTCACAGATTGAACCCTGAAACAACCTCTGGGCTGATCTAAGTCAGGGCATGGCTAACTCACAGATTGAACCCTGAAACAACCTCTGGACTGATTCAAGTCAGGGCATGGCTAATTCAGAGATTAAATTGGAATTTAGCATGGTATGTTTAGTACAGAAAATCTGAAGAACCCAAAGAAAAACCCTCGAAACAATATGCCCTTTGCAGCTAATGATCATGTGACTGTAACTGGAGAGCAAAAAAATCCTATTTCATTTATTCAAAACAATTTTCATTAAAATTGCAATGTCTTGGGTGAAGCGTTTTTAAAAAAATCCTGCTGTATCCTCATAACACGCTTTTGATCTTAAGATATCAAGCTTTTCCGAGTTTGTTTGCCTTCCAGTGAAGCCTTCCCCAAGGGACCGTAAGCTCAATCCATTTGCTATTGAAGTGATATATCATCACATGACTGTTAGCTGCAAAAGGCCTATTGAAAGACATAAAAACTCTACTCACATGTGATGGCAAGTCACCAGGAAATGAACTGGTGATCCCAGGGGTGAGAGGTGAATGCACTACCACCATTATGTCACTCTCAATTTCCTAAATAACCTCTCATTACAACACATACTTACCAATAGTTTCCGTAACTGACTGAATATTCTGGATCACTTCTGGTAGTTTGTCTAACTCTCCATGGAATATTGACATGGTGTTGCGCAGGTTGGTGCATTTCTTTAGAACGGAGTTTATGGTTTGATCTGCAGACTACATTAATTACAGATCATGAAACACACTGTGATAACACTGATAAAGTGAATGAAAATAAATGAAATATGAAATACACTGGAAAGAAAAATATAAAAGAAATACAGTAGGAAAGGTAACAGGAATAAAATAGGAAACTAATAGGAAAGCCTATCAGGAAGAACGGCATGTAAGAAACAGCAAATAGACCTCTTCATTAATAACTTGAGCGCAATGTTTTCCCATTTCGGACCACATTCGCTTTTATGACAACCATATAGGCTGAAACAATAGGTTTTAAATCCCTTGGGTCCCCTTGCCCTTGCTTTGAGGTGTTTCAGAACATTCCAAACAAAGGTTTTTGCACAGGAATAAACATGGTCGCTGTGTGATTAAAGCCCATATCATTCTCTAGACTATCATTTCTTTGTTTCCAAGTTAGAAAGGTCTATAAAATTGGTTTTAAAATGTGATATGAATGGAAAATACAAGAGAATAAACCAACCTCAGCTTCTTCTGCGGATGCTCTTGATTTCTCATGTATATCAGCCCAATCCTTATGATATCTGTAATGGTCAATGCAAGATCTTATAAGGTTGTGAGACTTGCATATTCATTGGAAGAAAAAACCTAATTTAATAAAGCTCTTGTATTCTTTATGCTACTAAAAAACTGAAACCCCAAGACTTAAATTCACTGAAATTTTCCAAAATGTGAGACTTTTTAAATTTAAAATATATGTTTTGAGAAAAGCACTGAGTTTTGGAAAAGATTATTTTATCATCATCATGAATCCTATACTAAAATAAACTCTGACCATCCAATAAATACATGAAATTTATTCTGGACAAGGATTTCAGACCAAAAATGAATGGATGAACGGATGAAGGAATGAACGAATGAATGGACGGACGGACGGACGGACGGACGGATGGACGGACGGACGGACGGACGGACGGACGGATGAATGAATGAATGGATGTATGAAGGAATGAATGAATGAAAGAAAGAGTTCTACTCACTTTTCAAGGATTTCTGAGCCTGCTTCCAAATCACAATCAAAACACTGGTCTTGACTAGAAAAGCAAAAACAAAATACGAAAAGAACTTGCAGAAATAGTTGTACAAATGCTGTTTGAGTATTAAAAGTAATAGTAATATACAATAACTTATAATAATCATGAATTAAAAGCAATTATCTCATCCTACCCTTCAGTGTATTCTTCTGTTATGAACGTAGTTTTCCTTTGGGGAAAAAAGATGAAAACGTAACTTTGAAAAATATGAAAATGTGTTAAAACTTAATTTTAAGCTTAGATTTTATGGCTTCGGAAAATGAGCATCAGTTGTTCTTTTCTTTACCTCGCTATTTTTTGGTTAACAGCTTTGGCTTTATCCGAGATAGTCTTCCATCTACAAAGAAAAATAAATAGCAAGCTTATTAAAACAATACATGCATTCATAAAATTTCAAACTTTGAGCCAATTTTTCCGACTTACCCTTGGGTAACGTCATGCCTTACGTTTTCAAGGCGCTCCTTGAGACTTCCAAACATGTTATTGTGAGGATAATGAAATGCTTTAGAGAGAATTGGTGGTAATAATTAGCGATTAATGATAATAATACTTTAACACCTCAAGCACCTCCATTTTGTTTTGCTACTTTTTGGGGAAGCACCGCTGATCAGAGGCTTTCACACAGGGAACCCAACCCTGAAAATTATGAAACTTTATGTACTTTTTATTACATCTTCTTTATGATAAAAATGATTTATTAACATGAGTTCAGCTTGATATGTAACTCAAATGATTAAAATAAATACTCACAAGGATCCAGAAAATAAAATGAAATAACAATGTAACCTGCATACTGACACCCTATCCTGATTGATGGTTTCCCTGTGAAAATAGCAGGCATTCCATTTCTTTTATTTCACATCCATTCACATTAACACTAATTTTTTCCTTCTTTTCATTCTATCTTGGATCTTTCTGTCCCATATTTGATATTGTTAATTATAATCATCCCCACCTTGTGGATGTCTTCCAGTGAAAGCGTTACTTATCAATCACGTTTATGAAGTCACGCAACATTCCAGTTACTTCTCCGTCCGTGATTGGATGAGTTGCACCAGTGTGGTGTGTCAGCAATCATTCCAACATGGCTGCTACTATACTCAGCAACTCAGCATATGATTTCCGTTTCCTTCCGTTTTAACTCAAAGGTTACATCACTCTGACACTTTAGCCATCGTAGCACGTTTTACGAAGCTGAATCAAGATATTCACCGACATTCTGGTTTGTTTAGACTTCATTCTAAGGAATTGCGTTGATTTTACTGCTCTTCATTTGGGCTTTTCAAGACGGAAGAAGAACGACAGGCGTTGTCGTGTAGGTGTTTATTTTAAGGCTATTTTATTATTCCAATACCCATAATGGGCGAAACTAGTCCAGAATCAATAATAATGACACTTCTAGAACAAGTTAGGTGCTTAGAAGATGAACGCGACAAAGCACTGGAACTTGCGAAAAGTTTAAATGACAAATTGAATTCAAAACTTCAAGGCGGAAATCAAAGGGAACGTCATTCAAAGAAGGCTGAAGAAAAATTAGAGTGTACACTAGAAACTCTCGCTGGTGAGTTAGAAGAGATCCGCCTTAACGAAGATCAGAGACAGTTTAATTTAAAGGAGTTGAATGAAGAGAAAAAAGAAGATGCTTCTGGTAGTGAGAAGACGATGGTAGACCTGTGTAAGGAGTATTATGGGAAAATGGTCGGTGAGTTGCAACGAGATAGAAAAAGTCTACAGAACAAAGTGGAAGCGCTAGAAAATCAACTGATTGAGAAAGACATGCAGATTGCTGAACTGAAACTCAATAAGGGGAAAAGAAGTTGAATTGGCACTTGATGGATCATGAGTACTTATTAATTCTTGTGGGAATAGTTTCGATATTACTACTTTTGGTTCTGTTCATGTAGAGCTAGTTTCCTGTGCTGGCACTGTTAGTGTGATCATGATGCTCTTTCTGGTCCCTTGATAGGTTATCCTTCCGTAAAACTAGCTAGGTGGACATAATATTCATAGAGCTTGCCTGCAATAGACCTCTTTACCTTCGTATGCAAATTGCCCATTTCAGACCACATGACATTCCCTTGAGAAATATTCTGGTATTAAAATATTTACACATGAAAGAATCAACTCCCAAGAGTGGCATCACATGGTCTGAAATGGGCACAACGAACAGCAAAGGTAAAGAGGTCTATTGTGGTATGATGTTACAGCACAACTGGCCACTCATGACTACATTTAATGTATTTACACATTTCCATACACAGGCTTTTTTTTTGTTAAACCAGCATTTTTTGATACAAAGCTGGCTGTTTTTACCAAAGAAGGTGTGTAAAAGCTCATTTGTCAGCAAAAAGCCAGTGCGTAAAAGTATGCAAATACATGAAATGTAGTCATAGTTTTGCAGGTTGCACTGTAATGTGCCAACCATTTTAAAAAATGATAGGTTTTGTCACTCTGCTTTGTTGGATTGTCCAATAGATTTCTGTCAAAACAAATGACATCCTACGTCCACCTATTTAACAATTAGAAGACGAACTTGAGATTTCTATCGGCTGATAGTTGATGAGGAGCTCCGGCTCCGAGTCAACTATCAAAGCCGATAGAAATCGAGAGTGAGTCTTCTAATTGTTTTAGTAAAATTCTCAACGAAACTATACAATTGCAAGCAAGAGGTTTTTTTACGAAACTTCACAAAATCGCGAAGGGAAAGCCGCCATTTTTTTCAAAACAAAGCCGGCTTTCTCTACCACTATCTATCGGCTGATAGATAGTGAGTACATTAGCCAATCAGAATGCAGGAATTGCATTAGTATAGTAGTAGAATTTTACTAAATTGTCATAGTAGTTGAACTGGTAAGTCTCTATCTGTAATCTTTCAGAAGTGCATAATTTTTCTTATTGTCTTATCGTTGACAGCTGATTGAGAAAACCATGAATTGAAGCTACTGGAAGGATCATTAGGATAATGCTAGAGTTACTGTATGGATATACCCATGTACAATGGTATTGTTAAAATGCTAGAGTTGTTTATTGACAACAATGGCTGTATGGAGAGATTTTATTCATCCTGTGAAAGAAAGACAACTATTTAGTTAGTAATTGTTGATAACGAATGATGGATTTAGGTTCTACTACTAACTATTAGTTTGCTTATTTTTTCATTGGTGAAGTAAAGTCACTCAAGTAGAGTATTGTGATTCTCCTATAAATTGGATCGGATTGGCTCAGAACTACTACATGATAGGAGAATCATGATACAAAACTTATTGTGATTTTGAGCCTCCAATCTGGGTTATATTGAGGAAGTTGGAAGAAAATATATTCCATATTGGCCTTTTTCACTTTGTGACGATGGCCAATACAGAATATATTTTGTCCCAACTAAACACCAATATAAACCCATATTGGCAGCTCAAAATTGGAATAAGTTCTAACTATTATATCTATACTCGTCCCATATTCTCAGGGCTCGAAATAGAAAAGATAAATGGCCAGACAGTTTCTTATTTTCAGCAGGATAAATAATTTTGGAACAAAATTCCCTGCCATTTTATTTTCCATTTGGCTGTTCAAAATTGTCTTAGCCTGACAGTAGTAGAATTTGACCTGCATTTTGGCCATTGGCAGGCCCCTATTTCGAGCCCTGTATCCTGCACCTAAGATGTTTGCCAACTCTTGTAGCAGACATAATTGCACAACAATAGGAAAAATAATTTTAACAATTTTGCAATTCAATTATTAATCGTATTCATATTATCATAAGAAACACTAGAACATTTTTTCATTTGTTGATTTTGCAAGAAAATGTTCACAAGATAAATTAATATCCATGCACATAATTTTCTACAATGAGGAATTCTGAATCAAAAACAATGTGTGAAATAAGGCACCCAAGTTTGCAATATGTGTAGCATGGTAGGGGCCTCCCAACGCATGGGGGGATGCCGATGTGAAAGGGGCAGGGATGCTCGTACCTTATAGGAGTTAATTTTCATTATTTGGTATGAGAAACAGAATTTAGTACCTTTAAGGGGTCAATCAAAATTTCCAATGAGCATACGTGCCATTCTATATATAGGAGTCCCCCCAGTATCCCAATTCACCCTCTTCCCCTATCCCTTTTGGGCTACTACCCAGGCTACAATATGTGTAAAACGAAATAATTAATATACAATTTTGTCAACTCAGTAGTTATGACTGATTCATAGAGAGGAATGGGGTGTCTTTTTATTCCACACCATTGGAAATACAGCCAATCAGAATGCAGGAAACTGCCTGTATATTAAGCAGTATTCCACTGTACCTTCCCATGAGGCATTGCAACCTGGGTGTATTTTTTTATGGTGTGGGATACAATAGTTAGTCAATGCTTTTTCACAGCATATGGGATATCGCAATTGTCACTTCAATGTATTTTCCAGTATACACACTTGCATGAAGACTCCTGCATATACTAGAAAATTCAAGTTAATTCTAGGACATTCCATGGTAGGTCACTCAACAAATCCATTGATAACTAGATTTCATGACTGAAAAGCTCACAATGACAGCCAATCAAAAACCTGGCAAGGCAAACTTTCTTCATCCAATCAGATGCAAGAAACACAGAAAAAGCATGGCGCGGACACAGTCACAGCACTAACTAGGTATGCCAAACCAATCACATTGTGAAATATCAGCCAATCAACATTCTAGAAAACATCATGGTCGCTGCAAAGCACACACACGGCACTGAACTTTTCACAAAATCTGCTCTATTACACACACACACAAAGTCACAGTCCCAAGAGGTGTCTGCTGTAATAAGAGTTGCTGTATAAAGTAAAGAGCATGGAACTGGGACCATGTAGACAGGAGGGCCCTCTCACTGGGTATAAAAATGCACGGGGAGGGACAATGTTGTGTTGCCTCATGAAAGAATGACAAACATACAGATATGAATGAAAAAGTTGTTCAGAATATTTTATTACAATGATCTGATATTTACATCTTGAATATAAAACACTACCCCTGGCAGAATTAAAGGTCATTAAGTGGAACGCAGTTGTTCGCTTGTCGCACCAGCTTTTTTCGGCATTTTATGTGATGTACCATCTTCTACTTCTTTGGCTTTATAATAATGAGGTGCCACTTCTAAAAGCCATGAGTTGTCAATCTCAATAACCTAAAAAAGGATAGGAATAATCATGAAGTGTGAACAAAAGAATGCAGTGAAAAAATTAATAAAACTAAAAAGCTCTTTCGTTGTGCAAAATCCTTTATTTTCTCTCATCAAATTATAAATAATAATGAGGAAAACACAATAGTCCCTTTCACAGTTCCGTGTGCCATCTTGAAAGGTAGCCGTACCTTTGCATCTAAGTGAGACAAACGGTGAGCTTCCAATGATAGATACCTTTATTAACACCAAGGAAAATTATTCACATGTATCTGTCATTGAAAGCTCACCGTTCATCTTACATCGATGCAAAGGCATGTCAACCTTTTAAGATGGCGCATTAAGGAACTGTGAAGGGGACTATTATAGAAATCAGTCACCCAGGAAAAGACTGTATCAGATTATTACAGAATTGTCCTCATTTGCATTCAAGTTCAATGCTGTGTCTTTCCCCATTTATTTTCATGATTGCATAAAATAGGCTCTATTGTGTAGTGGGAACTTCAAACCTTGTTTAGTCAATTATTGCTTGGCTAATGCAACATATTGGATCATAGCAGGTGTAACTAACCTGTCGCATATATTCCTTGGTGGTAAATACAAGTTCATGATAGATGAGCCATCGTGGCTGCTCTTGAAACAGACTACTGTTTGGATGGATCATAACTGTCTGAAAAACAAAACAGTTGATCCAGTAAGTGACATGAAATAATTAATATGCACAATCATTTCAAAAAATAGGTGATGGCTCAATCAAAGAATTGCAGATCTGTGAAAAATTTGTTTGGAAGTGATAAACTACAGAATTCTCCAGGGGCTTACAACCTTCTCGACCCACCCCTTCCCTGGATCCTCCTTGGCCTCTAACAATCGTTCTTGTATAGGACTATACCTTGGCAACCTCTACTAACCTGCTGATGTTTGACTGTTCTATATTGACCACCTCTACCAAGCCGTGCAGTGTGATAGAAATATCCTGCTGTTATGGCCTGTAGAATCAAATCAAAATAAAGATTTAAAGACACCTTTGCAGAGTATGTGCATCATTTCTCGCTAATAACTGGGTACAATTGTAAAAGGATTGCTAAATATTAGAAATATTTCATTTGGACAGTTTGTTTTACTTTGTCTGTTAGTCCCTAATTGTACCATGGGCCAAGTAAATTTATCTGTGAAGCACAGGTGCGACCTTCTTCGAGCCCCGCTCGGTGTCATGTGAGTAGGGTTGTTTGTTGGTTCTCTCCTGTGCTTCACAGGTTTTCCCCTGGGTTCTCCAGTTTTCCTCCCTCCACAAAAATTAAATTCTAAATTTCAATCTGATTCAATGGATGAAGAGCTACTTTTTGGAGATGCCTCAGTACCTTTTTTATAGCTAGAGCTTCATGAGGGTTAGAAGTCATCTCTATTTCTACCCTCTCGACAAGCCCCTCCAGCTGCTCCCTGACGTCTCTTGCTCTCTTCATAGACCGATGCTGTATAAAGTTCTCATAGCACCACTGAGTGGAGTAATCTGTTTCTGCCCACTGGTCGTAGACATTTAAGAGAGTTAAATGATCACCACCTGGTCTGAAGAAATTCATTCTAGCATTATCTGCATGGACGATCTTGTCTTTGGGTCGATAGAAAATGGCATTATTAACAGACAACATGGCTATAATGGTTATCATCTGTTCCACACACTTGTACCTATCAAACAAAAAAAAAACATTCATTTGATTAAAAGTAGGAAAGCTAGTTTCCGAAAATTTCCAAAGCATTAGCTTCAATATTATTACAGTTGAGTCTCTACACAACAGCAACTGTCAGGACAAAATATTGTGGTTGTTGTAGAGGTGGCCATTGTGAAGAGATTTCTGTTACAGTATCTATGACCTTATTGGTAACCAGGACAAAATTTCCTAGCCCTTGGGTAGAAGTGGTCATTATGTGTGTGTGTGTGTGTGGGGGGGGGGGGGGGGGGGGTGGCTGCTAGTGGAGGTTCGACTGTATGGAGTACAGGGGTGTACAGTATGCCAGTTCTTGTGAAAGTGGAGCAATATAATTGTTTCTTAAAGCAGACAACATTCAGTATGGATCAGTGTTCTGTGATGCTTTTTCCCATACAGGCAAGGCACAAACTGGACTATTTTTCATCCAATATAATAAATATTTCATTGCTAAGCTAGCATAGTGTAAATAGTGAGTATCATTCCTCTTTTTCAGTCTTATGTGGCCTTGGTGTACCTACTACTTCTTTAAAAACTATTCTGACTGATAGTAGAATAGAACACCTACTTTTCTGACGCAATCAGAGTCTTTGACATCATGGGATCCACAGGAAACTCTGCCATCTTCCTGCCAAGCTAAATGAACATGATATCATGTAAAGATTGGTTAAGAAGATGCTGTAAATAATGGCAGGTCAACAAACAATGTCTGGCCAAAATTGGCACTTGCATGCCATACACCTATAAGACCTTTTCACTGGTCACACTGACTGGTCACATGCTGATCCATTCTATGTGACCAGACATCATGCCCAGCCATTGAAAAGCCATTGTCAGGGACCTAAGGGTACCCCAAAAAGTATTGGGGCTAAGATTGGAAAATATAAGAGAGTATGGGAAAAGGGTAAAAGTGTTAGGGCTATACCCCTACCAGCTCCTCCTTCTCCACAGTCAGTGGTTATTATAGACCCGGATATTGGGATGACAGACAATGGGTTGATACTATAAAGTAGTCACTTGCCCTACCTTAGTAAGTTCTCCATGATGATTGAGTGCTCCCAGAGCATACAACTGCTCTAGCGCAAGGATCAGTGTTTCTGCTGGAGGGGGGTCCATGAAATCAAAATGAATCAAGTCATTAATACCCAGACTCTTCAGCAACAGTACAACATTTCCAAGGTTTGTTCTCTGGATCTCAGGAATGGTATTTTCCTCCAGTTCATTCTTGTATGCCCAGGCTGTGTACATTCGAAAGCATTTACCAGCAGCAACACGGCCTGCACGGCCTGCACGCTGGTTGGCAGAGGCCTACAACACAAGAATAAAGACTTAGAATGATATAAAATCTGTCAATTTGGACATTAAAAACACATCATAGCATCTCATAGCTGTCTGACGAATAAAATGTGAGTACTGTAAGATGGCAAAGATGATAGTTTGATGGCCAGACTATATATATTAAGAATCAAATCCAGGGCCCATTGGTAGTAGGTGAGCTCTGTCACTGCTACAGTAGCTGCACTTTAGAATAAAGACATCCAGTTATATAACCCAACTTTTATTAAGTAATATCAGGGAGGTAATAAGACCATCTCCATGGTAATATTAACAATGTTTTATTAATTGCTAGAAATATTGAGAAGGAAATTCTGAGTATAGAAAAGAGTGCTTACTTTAGAAACAGGTGTAACAACAAGAGATTCCATTCCCGTTCTTGGATTGTAACTCTTCTGTTTACAGAAGCCAGGATCAATGACATAGATAATACCGTCTATTGTGAGAGATGTCTCGGCAATGTTGGTGGCAAGGACAACCTGAAATCAAATGAAACAACTCTGAAACCATACTGGGAGGATGAGAGAGCGGGGTTCATATGATTGTGAAGTGATGCAGCACAATTACCACTGTTGTAGTATATATCATCCTTGTTTCTACGAGGGTAGCACTTAATAGCCAGTGGCTAGCAAACCTGTGGCCCTCGTTTCATGATTGAATTGAAACTTAGAAGTTGATTTTGTGGAGAGAGAAAAACTGGAGGATCTGGGAAAAAACCCTCAAAGCACAGGACATAACCAACTAGAAACTCTGCTCACATGACACAAAGTCTGGGAATCCAACCTTGGATACATTGGTGAGAGGTGAGCACTCTCGCTGCTACGCCACCCATGCTTATCAAATATGAAATTGCAACATCCCTTGAACCAATTACGACAAACAAAATCACAGCTCATTCCATGAATATACTTGGATACAGCAGTATCATGATCGCAAGATACATTAACATGGCAAGACAGTTCTAAAAAGTTACAATAAGAATCTGAAAAATACCTTTCTAGCCCCTGGAGGGGTGGGTTCAAAAATCTTGGCCTGAAGATCTGACGGCAGAGTAGAGTAGATAGGAAGTATCATCAGTTCTTTGATTTTCGAGCCAAGTTTTCTAGTTCTTTCCTGTAGCAGTTCTTGAGCTGTTTCAATTTCTTCTTGACCAGATAAGAAGACCAAGACATCACCGTCTGGTTGAGTGACATGTATCTGTAGTACTGTCACTACTGCCGCGTCAAGATAATCTGCTTCTGGGGCCTAGAAAGAGAGTAGACTCAATCATTATAAGGGCTATTGGTAGAGCCATTAATTTATAAAAGAAATCATGTTTCCTTCCCTCTTGTTATTCAATACCTCCCCTCTCCCATCCTTCCCTTCAATTTTTTTCCATCCCTTCATTTCCTCCCTTCTTCCATTCATCCTTCCTTCCATTCCCTCCTTCCTTCCATCATTCATCATAATCTACTCTACAAGAGAAGGCAAGAAAGTGGTCCTTACTAACCACACACCACTTAGCCCCTGGAAATTGTGATTCAAACATCATTGTATTTATTATTTCAAAATATTACCTTGGTGTAATAAATATCTACTGGAAACCGCCGACCAGGTATTCTAAAGATTGGTGCATCATCAAAAAACTAAAAATCAAACAAGGAATAAAAAATGAGTTTCAACAGAAAAGATAGAATTGCTACATGTACTATGAAAATTTCAATCAGCTGATAAAAGACTTTGAATCTCATCATCTGCGGCAAATGGTGGTCAAACACTGATTACCATGTGCTGCCAGCCAGAGAGTATAATATTATTTTGAAAACTTTGTAAATTTTATTTCAAACTTTTCTTCAACTTTTTTTTCTCTAAATTTTTGAAACTTACAGATGAGAACTTGTCGGCATCTAATGTTGCACTGGAGATGAGAAGTTTGAGGTCAGGTCTGAAGCGTGCGATATCTTTAACCAGGCCAAACAGCACATCAGTATGTAGTGTTCTCTCATGAGCTTCATCAATTATAATCACACTGTAATAATATATATTCTTTAGTATCTGTTACCCAGGGGGTTCTCCTTATAGTGGACTATACTGGGGTGCTCCGCCCAAAAGGGGTACCTTTTTCAGGCAGGAGGTATAGAAAAGAGTCAGGAGTTTTGTTATTTTACCAATAATAATTGTTTATATATGTCTGGTTTTATATTTAATGTGTGATAGGTAAAAAAGCTTAAAACAGAAATAATGATTTTTAGTCGGAATCCAGGGTGGTATATTAGTAGTGCACTTCCATCTAACTTCAGATGAGTCCTCAGACTTGATTCCTGGACTCAGCATCACATGTGAGTATATGTGAGTGTTTTAGATCTCTTTCCTGATCTAGGTTTTTCTCTGGGTTCAATCTCCATTTTCCCTCTTTTTGCAAAACTTAACATGCTAAATTCCAATTTGATCTGTGAAATAACCATGCCCTGGCTAAGGTCAGCCAAGAGGATGTTTCAGGGTTTGATCAGTGAGTTAGCTGTGCCCTGACTTAGATCAGCCTGAAGTTTGTTCAAGGTACCAACAATGTTCTATCACTGTTTTTAGTCAAATAGGTTGTTTACCTGTAACTTGCCAAGTCTGGTTCACCAAGAAACTCACGTAACAACATACCATCCGTCATGTACTGAATAAAGAAAAACAGATGAATTTTACACCCATTTCCACAACATGAAGTGACATCTGAGGTATTGCTTCTTTTCTATCCATCAAATGAATCATTCATTATTCAAAAGTAAGTACCTTGAGAATTGTTCTTTCAGAGCAGCAGTCTTCAAATCGTATGCTGTAACCAACTTCATTTCCAAGTTTGGTTCCCATTTCTTCTGATACTCTTGCAGCTACGCTCATGGCTGCTACTCTCCTGGGCTGGGTACACCCAATCCGCTTTTTATCTTTTGTGTATCCCTGAAAGATTGGGACAAAGAAAAATAACTAAGCGATACAGAAATTATCTTGCAAGGTGATTGCATTTTTACAAGTCTCAAAAAGGCAGACATTCCCTCTTCAGTGTTGTTTTCCACTCCTTGTCGTTACAAGTTGACTGACCTAGTTGACTGTGTTTTTGACTCTGGGAGTCAGAAAGATAACCCCTTGGAAATTTTCGCATACAGAATAGTAACCTACCGCTTCATAAAGGTACTGGGGTATTTGAGTTGTTTTACCAGATCCTGTTTCTCCTTCAATAATTAAAATCTGTATATAAAAAGAATAAATCATTATAACTATGTGGATAATATAGTCACCAGGAATATAGTACATGTATTATCAGCATTATCTGGTAATAATCAGTGGTAACATTAACGCTTTCATCATAATATTCATCATCATCTTCATCAACTGTATCATCATCATCAACTGTATCATCATCATCATCAACAAAACAACATCATAACATCACCATTATTCACATAATCAACATAAGGATTATCATTATCATCATCATCATCAATACCATCACAATTCTCCTCCTCCTCCTCCTCCTCCTCATCATCAACAACAACATCATCTTGTCATCTAGTATTGGTAATAATTCTGTTAGTTTCTTCCATTGCTAGAAAATGTGGTTATCATGTTGAAGGCATCATGTTACATACTTATTATTGTTGGTCAGTCTTTTTGATTACCATTAATAGGTTTACCTGATGATCAGCGATGGCTTGTATTAGATCATCTCTGTATGAATACACAGGAAGGCTCCTTCGCACCTATCAACATCAACATTTACTTGATTATGAGTATACAATAAATAAAATCCAATTTTTCCCAATTTCAGATCAAATGCCATTCTCTTGAGTATTATTTCTGTGTTTACCAGTAGATTAGATATGTTAATATGGATGACACTCAAATAGGGCTTAAAATAACAGCCAGTTATCAGACATTGTCCGACCAGAATTGGAACTTTTCTGGTCAAATCTTTGGCTTGCCAGTCATTGAAACATGAGATTGAGTTTCAAGTATGCTGATTAAATTGTTCATTTACACACCTCTTGAATTGTCTGCCTTTTTCTCTCAGCTTCTGAAATTTGTGGCTCCTAAACAAATTCAAGAAGACATTTTTATAATAAATAATATTTAATGAGAATACCAACTTCACTGGGGGTGATTTACAGAGGGGTACTCAAAGGATAAGCACTGAGGGTGTCTAGAATAGAACACCATGTCAACATGATGCATTCTCATTAAGAAAGCTTGCATTTCTTTTTGTCTGCACAAAGAAATGAAGTAAAGCTCTGAGTCAATCATACTGTTTTTCTGATAACTTATAGCTAATATAACAAGCAAAAGTAACCAAAACAGCTAAGACCGAACAAGGAAATACAAAAGAAAACTAGACTACAAATAAACTAATTCAAGTTGTGTCTGTGAATGAAGCATAAAAATGGATAAAATATAAGTAAGTTGAACACTGTATAATTAACAATTAGTCCTCAAGTCCGAATGGTCTATGAGTCAATAGCCCATGAGTCCAATAAAAGGATGCAAAAAGTTTTGAATTTTGCTTTAAATATAATTTTTTTGGTTTTCAAAACCGGCGCTTTTCGCTACTAGAGGTCTATCACTAATAGACCCCTAGTATCTCAGCCAATCACAGGGCTCGATTGGTGATAGACCATTAGTAGGTTTTTTCTAATACAAAAAAAATAATAGGAAAAACTATTTCTGGTTAGTCGATTCAATGTAACGTTTTTGTTTCTTTATTGTCAGAGAAGAACATTATTGAATGTATTAGTCTTACTGTGGGCTTTTTTGTTCCTGGTATCTGCTCTGCCATCACAAAACCAATTTGTTCTTCTTCTACAATGAAGTCATATTCTGTAGACTGAGATAAAAAGAATGAGTTGAGTTTTATTCACATTCACTTTTATGCTGCATTATTTATTGAATAAATATTGGAGTAAAGCTGTAGAAATTACCACAAGAAAACCTTCAGAGAATAGGAGAAATCCAACAAATAGCTCTACCCATGTTTTTGGTGGAGCCAACTATGAAACCCTACTCCTATCCCTCACTAGGGTATATCCAAGATTCCAAAAGGGAGGGGTAGAAGCAGTCTTGACAAAATGGGACAGAAAAGAGCAAAGGCAATATTTACTAGCAAAACAAAATTCCTCCCAAAAGTGGGCTATGACTGCATCAGACATCTCCAAGATCCACCTCTGATCACATAGACTGACATACATAGTATGGTATACCAACCTTATTTCTCTGCTTCGCATCCTTGGCACCAAACCTCATCTGTGCATACCCTAGTTTATCCTCTTCCCATTTCTTCTGTTCATAGTTGGGTCCCTTTTCTTCGTCAATAATCTCATCATACTGTGATGGTTCTTGTTTTTCTTTCGGCATGCGATAACGTTGAACTTTTTCTATATCCCCTGCTTTTTTGTGTTCTAATGCGTAAGATAAGACTTTCTTTTTGTATTCTCTTTCTTGCTTTTCTCGTCTGCTTAACTGTGACTCTCCAAAGAGATAGTCTTCATCTTTGATGTCTTCCTGAAGCATTTCCAGTTGATCAACTTGCCGTTTCTTGATGTATTCTCTTCTTGATTTATTTCTTAATACTGGAACCTAAAAATTTAGCAGAACAATATTTCAAAATGCACCATGACAATAATCTCAAGAATCAAAGATTAATAAGGCCAAATACAAATGCTGAACTTGACATGATTCAAACCTGATGACATAAAAGAAGACTGCCTTATTATCCATTGCTTTTAGTGCATTTGGCTCTTGTGAAGTTCAACATTTAACCAGAGCCTAACATCATGAGAAACACACATACCATCTTTTTTCTGTCTTCTTCATCAAGCTGTAACCTTTTCTTTGCTTCTTCATAAGCCTTCATAACAAAAAAAAAGTTAAAAAGAGCAGCAACATAATAATAGCAGAATGCCTTCAGACTTTATTATTTTTTGTTAATAATTCACTCTCACAGAAAAGTAATGTACATGTAGGAATATAAAGAACTACTGAGGATGTAATGAACCCTGGATGTGACCAACATCAGCATCACCCAGACACAAGGCTAGCTAGTGGTGTTATTTATCAGTGACTGGGCTACTGGTGAATAAAGACTTCTAAACATATTATAATAGAGGATAATACATGATGAGTTAATGCAGCAATATTTTTTCAACACAAGAAGATAAACTTCATATCTTTGAGATACTGTAATAGAATGAAAAGAAAAACCAAACTTGGGCTCCCTGTGCCCTCTCCCCTAAGACTTTGCTTGCACAGGTGATGCAATTTTTTGAAATCACCAATGCATGGTGATGGCTACATGAGCTACAAATGCTGGCAACAAATCCTCATTTTTTCATATGCCATTTAAAAAAATGAAGGCCTCAATTTTGTTCTTGCACCTTATTGGTTAGAAAGCTTTAGTCATATCTCTAGTGCAAGGAAAACATTGCAGAGAGGCTACACGACCCTCACAACTTTTTTTTGCAATTTTTTCAGCGGTGACGTCTCCTTTGCAAGGGTGACTAAATGTGCGGTTTTCAGCAGGTGTTGCTGATTTCAAAAATTAGTGTCACCTGTGCAAGCAAACATTACTTGTGTAGCCACGGCTTTAGATGAGAACATATCTGTTGTTGTTAGCAATCCCATATTCACTGATATTCACCTTTCTGTCAGATTGTTCAACAATATTTCTTTGTTTATCTTTATCTTTTTCCTTCAACCTTTGTGCAAATGCATCCCTTTCTTCCAGATCTTTCTGTACTTCCTTTTCCTCTCTTTCCCATTCGTCAGATTCTGAATCATCATCTCTACGAGCACTCTTCGTATCTCTAACAACTTCTTCCTCACTCGAGCTCGATTCCTCTTTCTTTCTCAAATGTTTTCTCTTGCGTTCTGATTTAGATTCTTTCCTCCTGGATTGCTGCACCTCTTCCTCATCGTCTTCATCGTCGGACAACATTTTGTAGTTACTGAATTTCTTTTGCTGTTCAATCAAAGCCATTTCCTTCGCCCTGTACGGATGAACACTAGGTTGCTCCTTGTGTGGCAACTTCTCCCAAAGTTCTCGAGCAAATGCAACCATCTTCTCCTCAGCTCCAAGGCTGTGTGAAATTTTCTCTACCATAGCTCCAGAACTGCTGGAATCCTTGGCTAAATTTATAAGGAATTCAGTCGTGTGTCTGTCAGAAAAGCCGAGAACATCGTGGAGTTTTTCCGAAACCCAACTCGACAAATTCGCCATTTTTACGGCGCACAAACCACGTTAATAACTTCTCTGGTTGAACTTCAAGTTATAAATAATGTAGTTATATCGTAATTTCGTAGCTGGATGCTTTTATAGCGCAGTGTCAGCTCGATAAAATGAACCTACTTTCTTGTTCGATTTTCGCACGTCGAGCAGCCATCTTGGATTCAAGCCGGAACTGCATCATGGTAATGGTTACCATTCTTTGACCACAGGAAGCCCGCCTCAAGAAATAGAGCTTCAAACGTGTGCTGTAAGGCATGCTGTGTAGAAGGGTTTTCGGGAGGTTTTCCCATTCCTGAACGCGCGTCTTTACCACGCAAATTGTATATTTGTTCTCCTTTTAACGCTTGAGAAGATATGCTAATATGACGCACCTAAACAAACAATTTTATTTCTGAGAGGTTAGTGAAGTGGAAGTGGAAAGACAAGCGCCAACAAACATGTTTATTCTAGTTTTTCTCTTGCGCTCGCATTATCATGTTAAAACACGTAAAACATGTTAAAACAACTAAAAACGACTGCCAAATAATAACTGATTCCTTTTTACTTGAATCGTTGAAATACTAACCTGATAGCGTTTAACCAATGAGAGGAGGTCTTCTATCTGCCAATGAAAGTGCGTGGTGATCTTGACAGACCTCGTACAGATTAAAGGTATATACGACCGTTTGCTTTAAAAATAACTTCTTCTGAAGGTGATCTAAAGGTCAAATGCTTATTTTCTTAGTTAACAAAGACTAATACACCTACATAAACTGTATAAATGACGTAATAAAAGCCACGGGTAAGGTTCCCAGTCCTCGGCCGCGTGACTAAATAGAGTCGTGAATATATCGTGACGTCAGAGGACAAGTCTTCCACGGAGGTCAAAACTACCACGGTACACTTACTTATTGTTTTTAGCTGTTTGAAGCTCAATATCTATTACTGCATCTTTGAAAAAAAGACTGACTGAAAAACCTCTTCCAGGTGAGCCAAAGAAAGTTTTATTCTTCTTCTAACCTCAAAATTCACATCAGTAGAAGTGAGAATGACGATGTCATCGGTTCATAGTTTGATTCTAGTTGATCTTGTACATCCTTTTTAACTTTTTGTTTACAAAAATTAGTGTAGCTTTAGCTTTAATTCAATTACCCTCAAAACGGGCCAATGAAAGAGAGGGAGGAAATTTTGGATGTTAAAAAGAAGAACGTTCGAAACGATATTTTTGAACAGGGCATTTTGGATGTTAAAAAGAAGAACATTCGAATCGATATTTTTGAACAGATAGAACAGACGTGTTTGGAAAATTTAAGTTTACTTTTCTTTGAAAATGTAATCTTTCTCCCTTCACTTTATTTACTTACAGTTTTAACTTTTCAAATTAGCATTTTTTCACCTTTGTTGAGATCGTACTAAAGCTTTTTTAAACGCATTTTAATCGTTTTTAAGTTGTACTTAAAAGTCGTGACAGAATGTTAGTGACTTATCAGACTGTCTGCTTTATCAGGTCTTAATCTTCATTAAGATGAGGTTCTACGTGCTTGTGTTAACGCTTTGTTTGGCTGCGTTGGTTTTTCCCGCCACGAATCCGGCGAGTGGTCAGCAAAGCAAGCCAGCGAGACAGGTAAGCAAGCTAACGACAAATCTTCCGGGGGGTAGTTAAAAAAAAACTGAATTAATACGATAAATGTCGGAAATATATTTCGAATGCCTTTGACTTTTATTTCAGTCCGGATCAGATTTTTCCTGTTTGGCGGGTCGTCCAGGTATCCCAGGTCTCCATGGTAAAACTGGTGCTCCTGGCCGAGATGGACGAGATGGACGAGATGGCATATCAGGTGATCAAGGTCCTACTGGCATTCAAGGACCTGCCGGTTGTCCCGGTGCTCCAGGTCCCGGGGGACCTGATGGCGCCAAAGGAGACACTGGGGACACTGGGGCAAAAGGAGACAGGGGAGAGCCTGGGGCGAGAGGTCTTCACTGTTATTCAAACTGGAAGGAATGTTCCTGGGATGCATTTGGTGAGTCCAAAGACAACGGGCTCATTAAGGTATGAAACATGATCTGTTCTCAAGTGTTACCAAATTAAGCCTGTCTTACCCATTATCGGTCCCTCTTCTTATTCAGAAACCGCTGTGATCTTTGACTGCAGCCAGTCTTGTTTGTACAGAGCCTCGTTTCAAAGCAATTGCTTTAAATTTGCAAAACTCAACTGTACTATTAAGAATGCGAAACTTGAAGAGGGTCCTGAAGGGCTAGAATGGGAGCTGGGATTGGCCTTTTTTCATTTTGGGCTCGAAAAATGGGGTTTCATACACTGGGACTGGGATTTAGCCATTATTGGGAGTAAGAATTGTTATGTTGTGCCGGTTCACACTTGTATTATTTAAACATGAGCAGAAACATAAGCATAAGAAAATGGAAATGTTTTCATTTTTTATGCTTATGCGTATGTTCATGCTTATGTCAAGTGTGAACCAGCCTTAGCAGGGCTGAAAAACGAGCCAGCGGTAATGGGTAAAATCGCGGGCTCATCTGCTTCCTATAAAAATTAAAATGCCTATGGTTTTGAAAAAATGTCAAAGTCAGCTACGAAAGTCCAAAAGTTAAGCCCATTTCTTGAAAGTTAAGAAAATTTTACATTTTAATCTATTAACCAATGCCTAAGGTTTGTTTTTACGGTATGTAGAACTTTCTTAATGTTTGTACTAAAACGCTTTTCCCTGAAAACCTCGATCAATTCGAGGGTTTGATGTAAAGTTTTCAAGTGGCCATGTTTTTTTTCATTGAGAATTTCGCGCATGCGCACACGTTTTTCAGCCCTGTCACCAGCCTTAACTCTATAACTCGGACTGAAAGAGGACTATCATTTTCAGGAATGTGTTTTTTACAAGAATTTCAGCAACACTGTCCTCCATGTTTACTGGAATGGCAACTTCAGGATCTACAATTGTGACAGGTGCTGTAAGCGCTGGTTTTTCACCTTCAATGACACTGAATGTCATGTCCCTCGTGCAATAGACGGCATCTTGTACATGTTGAAAGGCAAGGGTACCCAGGACCTTCACCGCGTCCGCCATATTGAGGGTCACTGTGACAAGATCCTCCAGGGGTACGTCCGTGTAGGATTCAATGTCGGGAACTGTGTCGGATTTGGAAACGCTGATGCACACACAGGAGATGTTTCGACAAGCCGGTTGTTCATCGAGGAGGTACCCAGGCCCCAGCCGTGAGATTTTCACACGTCACCAGTCTCTCTAGCCACAGTTCATTACTCAGTCGATGTGTACTCAATAAGCCTGACTATTATCCTAGTATTAGAGCCGATTTCGTATGACTGTGAAAAGTTCACGGCACGAACGCCGTGAAAACATCACGACGGGTCGCAGCAAAGCACGCGGCACTGACACGGCACTGAACTTTTCACAGTCATAAGAAATATGCTCTGAATAATAAAACCGAATGAATAGTGAATGGGACGTAATGAAAACCCCAAATATTAGTAAGGAACAAAGTAAGGTGTTTAAAATGTTAGCAGGGAATAAAACACGTACAAAGTATCTCAATTGACATGCACTGATACATGCACTGTCTGATACATGCACTGATACATGCACTGATACATGCACTGATACATGCACTGATACATGCACTGATACACATAAAAACAAGCAAAAATACAATACTAAAACAAATAGTTTTATTATATAAATGAAGCATTCCTATGCAAAAGTGTCTTTGGATATCAAGAACAGTACATTGTATCCAGGCACAGAGGTAAGGCAGTGTTACAGGTGACATACACCATTGGATACTTGCCTCATCATAATATTCTATGGTATCGTGCTGTACCATGGTGTATTGTCTTAGGGATATCAAGAGTAGTACGTTGTATCCAGGCACAGAGGTAAGGCAATGTAACAGATGACATACACCATTGGATACTGACTTGCCTCATCATAATATTCTATGGCGTCTGTACTGTACCATGGAGTAGTGTGTTAGGGATATCAAAAGTAGTACATTGTATCCAGGCACAGAGGTAAGGCAGTGTTAAAGATGACATACACCATTGGATACTGACTTGCCTCATCATAATATTCTATGGTGTCTGTACTGTACCATGGAGTATTGTCTTAGGGATATCAAGAGCAGTACATTGTATCCAGGCACAGGGGTAAGGCAGTTTGACAGGTGACATCGTCCACTGGTTATTATCTTCATCATAATATTCTATGGTGTCTGTGCTTCGTCGATCACTTCTTCCTCCAACAACGTACAACTGGTTATCAATGTAAGCCATGCCAAACGCAGCACGAGGCAGCACCAGACTACAAATCATCTCCCATTCTTTAGTTTCATTGCTGTATACTTCACAACTGTCCAGAGCCGTTGAATTAGTGTCTTGATATCCTCCAACCACAAATATTTTCTTGTTGGCCAGTACCTCTGCACAGGCATACTTTCGGTGCTCTCTCAACGGAGATATTTGTTTTGATTCCTGATTTTCATCGTTAGGATTCATCTTCTCTACAATGTTCAAGGAATCATTATCGTACGTGCAGCCACCGATGGCATAGATTTCTCCATCTAGTGCAACAGCACTAAGACCTTTACGAGGAAATGTCAATGAAGCTGCTCTTTGAACCTGGTTATTGGAAGGGTCGAAGCAGTGCACATATGAGACTGTCTCAAATCCATTTTTACCTCCCATGATAAAAATTTTACCATCGTGGCAAACTCCAGCAGACGTGATGGCTTTTTCGGGCAAGTGAGCCACGGTAGACCAAGTATTGTTGCTAGGGTCGTAACAGTCAATGCTTTGTGGTCTTCTCATTCCACCAATCACATAAAGACGACCTTTACATGCAACAACGAGGTGTTCCTCTCGTTCGCATTCAGAAGGGTCTAAAGCTGTCCAGCTTTTATCTTTAGGGTTAAAAACTAGATTGTCTTTGAGGACTTTACCTTCAGATATTCCACCAACCACTACGAGTCCTTGGAATTCTGTTCGTAAACACTTTCTTGGCTGAAGCACTTGTACTTTATCGTCAGCGTTGGGAAAAGGTGATGACTGTAGTCTCTGATGAACAAGTGAAAGACAAACAGGACTTTTCCTGACTAACGGCTCGTTCTCAATGATATTGATGATAAAATCTTCTGACAGTGAAGATAAACGAATTTGACTAAACAACCTTTCGAAATCTAGCTTTCTTTCTTCATAGCCATTCATCCACAAGATTATAGCTTTGTAAATATCTTCTTCGCCATTCACCATTAGGTCGTCATTTCTTATAATACATTCAAGTTGGTTGCAGTCCAGAGAATAAAAGTCTTCATTCTCCAAAACCGAAACAAAATGTTTAAGAATGAATCTCTCTGTTTTTACTCTAAGCACTGTGCAATTACATTGCAAAGCCAGCGTGTATATCTTAATGCAAGTCACAGTTGAGAGAAGATGTACAAGATAGTCAGCACATTGCTCTTTAAGTTCATGGATGACCAAATAGTCTGCAGCTACGAGAAGCTCTATCACATTCCCTTCGTTAATATCAGTCTTCCCCGTATAGAAAAAGGTTAACAACTCATTAACTATTGACGAAGGAACTTCTAAGTTGATTTTCTTGCTGTTCCTTTCTATCATTGATGTCGTAAAAAGAGCTTGGAAATAATCACTCGAGGCTGCCAATATTCCCTTGTGTGCTTCAAAATCCCTCTGTTCAGCTGTAATGGTCACGTCGCATAAAAGTCCTTGATGTCGAAACGTGTTCATTCTTTGTAGTACTTTTGCACAGTAACCAGCTTGGGGATCATTGTACACCACACTGAAATAAAATGAAAAGTTTATGTTACTGGCGAGCACTGGCAGATGCAGAATGAAAAAGCCTGATGAACTTTTTTCGTTTTTTTCTGGATTTGATTGCTAGCTGTGAAAATCGATTCCAAAAAAACATAATTTTTAACAACAACAACAACAACAACAACAACAACAACAACAACAACAACAACGACAACAACAACAATACTGGTTCAGTTCTATACTGGTTTCCACGGGTTTCCAATATAATTTTGCCCACTGTCACTCACACACACTACCACTACATTATATATTCTATGCTCTCGACTCACATGTTGATTTTTCAGTTACGGAAGGAGGAAAACCCGCTCGCCAGTGGAAAGGGAGATAACAACACATCAAACACACTGTCTATTCCATCACTTTCAGCTGCTTTTGGTCACGATAATGCAAACGCCTCAGTGAACGAATATCAAACAGAAACTAACCTTGATGAATTCTTGCCTGGGAAGGACATTGTACGTAAACCAAGGCTCTGAAACAGCTACAGTATTGCTAATGTATTTTAACGGTACCCAAACAATAGCAACTAATGCCTTTGCGGGATATTATCAAATCAGCAAGAAGCCAATAAGCTCATAAATAATTAGGACACGCTGGACTTAATATTATGACATAATATGTTATTTATACAGTATATATACTGTAACATTTTAAGCCGTTTTCTCAGTATGTAATATTATATTACTACTAAAATTCGGCCATAAAATACCATAACGTACTACCGACGGCCAAAATCGGCCGTTAACTAACGGCCTAAAATGCCACAGTATATAATAAGTAAAGGAAGGTCAAAATCGGCCGTTAACTAACGGCCTAAAATGTCACAGTATATAATAAGTATGGGAAGGCCAAAATCGGCCGTTAACTAACGGCCTAAAATGTCACAGTATATAATAAGTATGGGAAGGCCAAAATCGGCCGTTATATAATTAGCTGCTGTTTGCTGGGACTCCTCCCGGGGGTGGGGGAGAGGAGGTATGGTATGGAGTCCGATAGGGGTGTCTCGCCCAAGCGGCAAAACCCTGACCCTATTTAGACAACAAAATCTTGGAAATCCATACCCTATTCAAGACAAATATGGAAAAACATTAACCCTATTCTCGGGTTTCATATGACGTCACATCCGCTTCTCCGGATCATAAAAATTCAAGTGGTGGTCAAGTGGTGGTCACGTCGAGCGTGAGCCGTTACGAGACATCAGTATTTGGAAAGTATTTGTTTAGTAAATCAGGATTAAAATTACCTGTGTCAGTTAATGAAGAGGCGAAAGGTAATTTTCATGTAAATATTTAGTTGTTGAATTGCATATTAGTGTTTAATATTTTCACGATTTTGCTCTAAATACCTTTCAATAATACCTCACAATAACTTTCTCTCTACAGTGCAAGAGATGGCCTGTCAGACTGACCTCACCATGAACGATATTGCGGGATTGCAGGAAGGAATCCAAAGGCTAAGTTGTGAATTATACGGATTAAGATCTAAAGTTCTTGACACTGGATTAAGTCAGCATTCTTTCAAAGATAACGAAGAAAAAACCAAGTTCTATACAGGGCTACCAAATTTCCTAGTCTTGATGCAGGTGTTTCAGTTGTGTGAACCTTACATATCCATTACCTCTCTTACAATACTTGAGAAATTTGAACAGTTGATACTTGTGCTTATCAGGTTACGACTAAACCTTTCTCTGCAAGACCTGGCATACAGATTCAAGATATCACAACCCACTGTTTCTAGGATATGGCATAGATGGATAAGTGTACTTCACCAGAGAACCAAATTTTTAATTAAGTGGCCAGAACGAGAAATATTGCATGCTACAATGCCAATGGAATTTCGAAAAAACTTTGGCACAAAAGTTGCAGTTATTCTGGACTGCTTCGAGGTATTTATAGAGAGACCTTCAAATCTCCTAGCAAGAGCACAGACATGGTCCAATTACAAGCACCATAACACTATGAGTTTTTAATTGGGATTTCTCCTCAAGGATTAGTAACATTCATATCTGCTGCTTGGGGAGGAAGAGCAAGTGACAAAACAATTACTGTAGAGAGTGGTATTTTGGAAAAACTTTTACCAGGGGATGTAGTATTAGCTGATCGTGGGTTTGATATAGGGGACAGTGTGAGTTTATATTCTGCATCCCTTAAAATACCAGCATTCACAAAGGGGAAATCCCAGTTATCTGCATATGAGGTTGAAGAGACTAGGAAGATTGCAAATGTATGTATTCATGTGGAGAGAGTAATTGGATTGGTAAGAAGAAAGTATCAGATCTTGCAAAGTAGAGCAATGCCCGTAGAACATATGGCAGTTAAACCAGGGGAAACATTAGCCTTAATTGACAAGGTAGGATCTATTTGTTGTGCTCTAACTAATTTATCTGAATCTATTGTTCCTATGGAGTGAACACACTTTTCATTCAATCTTTTTTTGTTATTTGAAAATATTTATCATATTTTTTGTATAATAAATGTATAAATTAATTCTGTAATATTATTAAACTAGAGTCACTTGGACAAATTAGAGAACCCGAGAACCAATCAAAATATAGAATGAAAATAATGTATTCAAACTTTGGTTAGTTGAGCCAATCAGAAACAAGTACAGCACAAGTTGTTTACACCATCATCAATTTCTCACGGGAATCTTGCAGGAATATAGTTTGTTGCATTGGATAGTCTCCATTTTGAAATGATATATTTTAATTATTTTTATTTTATTCATTCTACATTTTGCTTGAGTTCTTACTATCCCCGTAGTTGCACTATGAGTGAGCAAATACCTACATGTAATAAATATAATAATCATAATAATATTTTGTTTTTTTCATCAAATAAGTTAACTATATAATTTTATATACATATTATCTGGTAAAATGCCATTACTTTTTTTAAACTTTACATCATTCCAATAGATACATGCAGCACTATTAATAATGTTATTGTATTTCTTATATAGAATAAATTATATTTATATTGTACTCATTATATCACATTTTTGTAAATATATACCAGTTGTAATTCACCTCATAGGTGCCATAATAAATTATATTTATATTTGACTCCTTATATCACATTTTTTTAAATATATGCTGTAATTAATCTCATAGGTGCCATATGTAGTAGTATTTTCCAATAACCCATTTATTATTATTATTATTATTATTAAAATGTGAAAAAAATTAAGATATGTTTCAAACAAGTATATATGTACATGCAGCTTTCCTATACAGACTTAGGTATTTACAGATGTAATAGGTGATTTAGTTTGCTTGGTAAATTTTTGCCCTAAAATTTCTGGAAGTATAGCACATCTAAAAAGCCTTTCCACTTTAGGAAGGACCTCTTCCCAAAATTCAATATCAGGCATTATTCGTTCTATGAATAAGCTGTTTTTGTTCCAAACTATAAAATCACAAAAGTCTACATCAGTGATATGAATTTGTGCCTGTACTTGGACTGAAGGGGAAATTGTGTACCCTTTATTCACTCGGCAAGCCGGCAAGCGATTTTTATTTTCATTTCCACGTATGTCAAATATCGCTACCCGATTTTGACCTTTCCATACTTATTATATGCTGTGACATTTTAGGCCGTTAGTTAACGGCCGATTTTGACCTTCCTTTACTTATTATATACTGTGACATTTTAGGCCGTTAGTTAACGGCCGATTTTGACCTTCCTTTACTTATTATATACTGTGACATTTTAGGCCGTTAGTTAACGGCCGATTTTGACCTTCCTTTACTGATTATATACTGTGACATTTTAGGCCGTTAGTTAACGGCCGATTTTGACCTTCCTTTACTTATTATATACTGTGACATTTTAGGCCGTTAGTTAACGGCCGATTTTGACCTTCCCATACTTATTATATACTGTGACATTTTAGGCCGTTAGTTAACGTAGTTAACGGCTTAAAATGTTCCAGTATATGATATTGGTAATATGTTTTTAAGTATAATACTATAATATACTGTACACCGACAAGACATGTCGGCTTACAGCGCGACGCTCAAAAGTATGACCACATTTAATGTATTCGCATACTTCTATGCACGGGATTTTGTACTTTAAGCCGACACAATTGATGCAAAGCTGTCTGGTTTTACCAAATAAGGCTTGTAAAAGCTCGTTTGGAGCAAAAAGCCCGTGCATAGAAGTATGCGAATACATTAAAAGTGGTCATACTTTTGAGCGTCGCGCTGTAAAATATCACAGTATATATACTGAGTAAATCACATAATAAGTCATAACATAATAACCGCATTCACAGTTATATATTGGAACAAGATCAGAAATTCCTCCGTCTTAACAGGATTTTTTCCGAGTTCGTATTGATTCAGGCTACTTACCTCGTTATATTTGTTGTCCAAAGTGTTTTGATCTGAAAGAACAAACGTTCTTTTATCAATATCGTTTACTGTCGATGTCGTCTCGCCTCCAAACGTGGCCAAACGTGTCCTTGGTCGTCGACTTTGAAACCAGCTAGGATTGGTTAAGCTGCCTCACGTACCTCGCACATGATTTTTGATTTCCGGCTGAAGTGGTGGATAGGAGAGGATTAAGAGGATCTTATTTCGCTATTGATCTTTTATTGTTAAAAAAGCGCTATTGATCTTTGATTGTTAAATAGCGCTATATTAAGCATTAAATTATTATTCCTCGCCCCAGTCATATCATCTTTCACTTGACAGCTAGGGGTTTGGGACGAGAATGGTAGTATGACGTAAACATCGTGTCTCGATGGTATCCTTATTACGTCAGTTACGTAAATGGCCCAATGCATAGACTTGCCACTGTTCAACCTCTCTTTTTCCCGAGGAATATTTAGGTCGAGTAAGGAGTGCTTTCGTTCCCTCCATTTTACGTTTTTTTAGACCCTTTTGGCTAGGGTGTAATGTTTTCCCATAGATAAACGGTGGGTGAAGCATGACGACCTTAACACGTTGTCATGTCAACTGAGGTATCAATTCCAGAATGCATCGCTGGAATTCAATATCGCAGACTAGCTAGAATATATTTTCGTTTCTAAGCGGTTGTACATGAGAAGACATATGGATATTTATATAACTTAAAAAAAGAATCTTATCCTCAAGAGAAGTAATATGACACGTGTTCTGAATGGAAAAACATTATGCCCTAGCCAAAAAGGCCCTTTTAATAAATCTTACAATGCTTTGCTTTCCGCGTTTAACGTCAAATTTATTTTTTTCAATAGCTGGGTTTCAATCAGCTGATAAAAGTCTTTGAATCTCATTATCTGCTCCAAATGGTGGTCAAACACTGACCACCATGTGCTGTCAGCCAGAAAGAATTCTATTGAAAACTTATGATTCAGCTGATGAACATTCTGCACGATACAAGATATGACGTCAAGTGAAACCCAACTATTTCATTCAAAAGAACAAAGTTCAAACGAATAAATTTGACGTCAAACACGAAAAATAAAGCATTGTAGGATTTGTTAAAAGCGTCTATGGACACCTTTCACGTAACCTGAGTAGCAGGCCCTCGTCAGGGGAGGCGAGCAGGCTAACGTGACGTCACTGAGTAGCGGCAAGACAAAACAAAGGAATTTCAAAACCAATTGTTTTGTCCTCCAAATTGAGTCCTCAAGTGTTGACGTCATAAAAATTAATTTTCGCTGTATCATATTTTTGGTTCCCAATTTCGTTAAACAATCAAAAAAAGACGTTTACACACCAAATCCTACGAGAATCAGTGAAATAGCAGCTGAGATATGGCTATCCTCTATTATAGTGCGACGCTCAAAAGTATGACCATTTTTAATGTATTCGCACTGACTTCTATGCACGGGATTTTTGCTCCAAACGAGCTTTTACATGCCTTATTTGGTAAAACCAGACAGCTTTGCATCAATTGTGTCGGTTTAAAGTAACTATGGTCTATTTGAATATATAATTTCCCCATATTTGTATGGGAAAATTATATATTCAAATGGCTATATCTCAGCTGCTATTTGACCGATTCTCGTCAAATTTGACGAGTAAACGTCTTTTTTGATTGTCTATCGCATTTTAAAATCGAAGATCGTTAAAGCCAAAATTTGTCACACTTGAGTACTCTATTCCGACGTGCTGCACGGGGTCCGATTTCAGTCAAAAGGTGATAATAAAGTCACGCATTCGGCATTTGGTCATGCCAAATCAAAATCAGGAACCAGTATTAAACTCTCGCTTTAATATAAGTTTTTCTGTTCATGTGTTCTACGAAACCTCCTTTTTCTTGATTCTCTTTTTGTCATTTGCCTATGTACGTTTGTATTTGTTCTTCTAGTTTTTCTGCCTTCATTTGTTTAACAATGTTCTCACCGTACCGTGACGTGAAAAACTCTTGGTTGTCGAAGTAAATCTAAAACTTTTAACGTAAAGACTCCTGACAAAAGCAAGTAAACTAAAGAAAATATACAAAACAGACTTTAGCTAACTTTTAAAATTAAAAAGTACAAACTTCTGATCTCTTTTCAATATTACATATGTACACATGACGTCATCTATTTAAAGTGATAATCACGGCTGCGTAACTGCAGGGATTGCTATAAAAATTACGTAATGAAGTAATTGCTACTATCGTTTGAGTCTATCATAAAGAATGTGATCTTCGGCTGTCCAAAAAGACTAAATAATGGTTTAATTCACGTAAAAAATGTAGCACACTATTATAGAAGTTACGAAGCGTTTAAGATGTACTTAGGAAAGTCACAGCTCACGTGCAGAATGTCGTGCTTTTTGTTACGTAACGTGAATATGCACGTGCCGTTGAAAGTATCATAGCGCGTGCGTTACGTAACAAATTGATATATAAAGGCCAAAGCGATTGTACAATCTCGTATCGTATTCGCCATTTATCAAAGAAAGAGCAGTTACAGAGTTTCAAGATGGGATCGTCTTACACACTTCGCTCCGTTCTAAGCGTTATCTCCTTCATTGCCTACATTTTGACTTTGATTCTTAATGGCTTCGCTACTCCTAGCATACGTCCCGGGTTTTTGAACGATCTCTACGGGAATAACCTCAGTACTGGCGATGTATCTGATAAGTACAGCACCGATATCACCCCAGCAGGATGGGCTTTTACTATTTGGAGCGTTATCTACACCTGGCAGACGCTATGGCTTCTGTATTCCTTGAGTATGATCTGTCGTCCTCGTGCACCTGATGTTCTCAACTGGCTTTTCCATGTCGTGTTCATTTGTAGCTGTGTATTCAACTCAACCTGGATCATAATATGGCAACGAATGATGATCACTGCATCGTCTCTTGTCCTCTTTGCCATCGCATTCACCCTTTATGGTCTCCTAACTTTGTCCTATTACCGTTTCAACAAGTTGTACGATGTAAATTGCCCTAAGATCGACTTCTATGCCATCCAAGCTCTTGTTCACAACGGCATCGCCTTCTACGCAACTTGGTGTACTGTAGCTTCTCTTCTCAACATGACGATTGCTATCACCTACATTCACGATGTAGCCAGGGAGACTGCTTCCACGGTGGCACTGGTCATCCTTACCCTCGAGATCTTGGTCTGGTTTATCCTAGAAAACACCGTTTTGGAGCGATTTCTTCGCTACACCGTCAGTCAGTACCCTGTCTTGATTGTAGCTCTGTCGGCCATTATCTCCAAGCACTGGAACACCGAGAAAAGAAACTCGATTTTCTCCCTGGTTCTGTTGATCTTGGTATGTGTGCTCTTCATTATTCGCATCATTCGCGTTATGTATAAAATCATGACCTCAAAAAGCCAGAAAACACAAGATTTTACCTTTGAAGAAGGACGATATGGCGCTATGTAAACAACTTTTAATTGAAATGCTGGACACTTAACCTGTAAATAATTACATTTAGAATATTGTACGTCAGCTGTTATTTTGCAGTAATACAACAGAAGATAAAACGTTAAAATAATGATAATAATAAATAATTCGAACATTGATTATGATAATTCAGAATTTCGAACAAGTTGTGTTATGCATAATTATCACGCGTCACGCAATATTTATATTTTTGTCGACTATTTTGTCAAGTTTGGATGTAAATTTATATTTTGCTTTTTTCTACTTGCTGTGAATATTCATTTAATATATACAAGTGCAATAATCAAATAGCATTGTACTTAAATATATTAATATTTTTCTGGCCTCATATAATTAATTTTGCTATTAAAATTGTAAAACATGATTAAGTTGTTTGTGTTAATAGCTAATAGTTATACTTTTCTGCTTGAGAAAACATAGAACCAGCTTACATGTGTGTATAGAATAAGGTCCTCTACCAAAGGAGGAAAAAGAACCTTCAAATGTTTCAGTACTGTAAAACAGCCAATGGGCTGATAAATGTCAGGGCACAGCTACCTCACAAGTCGTATGGAATTAAGCATGTTAGGATTGTCTAGATCAAGCTGCATCCTTTGCAATTCAGCTCTTCAGCTGCAAGCAAGGATGATTAGCCCCTCCAATTTATTATTATTATTATTATTATTATTATTACTAATAGGTGAGATCCCAGAAATGACAGGCAAGTCCTCTACTGCGGCTCCTGAGCCACCCTTGATTCCCTGAAACTTAATGGTGTCCCCCCTCCTTCCATCTCAGTGTTAATTTTAGAGTATTCTGCTTGCATCCTTGTATTAGTCTATATTACCCTCCCCCTTGATCTTCAAAAATCCTAGGGATATATCTTTGACTGAGCTTTTTAAGAAACTTAATCTTAAGACTAGCTACCTGGCAACGTATTGATTATTTTAAATGTCTCTTGGTGTAAGTCTTTGAATAACTTGGCACCTCAATATATGGGTGATATGTTCTGCTATGTTGAGGACTTTCATAAGAGGAATACATGTTCCTCTAGAAATGATATTTTTAATGCTCATAAAAAGTCGCTTAGGTAACTAGTTCATTATTATGGAATTCATTAGATGTAAGGACTCGTAATTTGCTTTCAATTAAGGAACTCAAAGAGAATTATTGGAACAGCAGGGTCTGCCATGTAATTCTTATTCTATTGTCTTTATAAATTTATTTAAATGCATAGTACATATTTTTCATATTGTAAAGCAGCCTCTGGCTGAAAGTAAATCTTCGTGAAATAAAGCTATCATCATCATCATCATCATCATCATCATCAACAACAACAGCATCATCATCAACAACATCATCATCATCAACCACATCATCATCATGAACCACATCATCATCATCATCAACAACAACATCATCAACAACATCATCATCATCAACCACATCATCATTATCATCATCATGAACCACATCATCATCATCATCATGAACCACATCATCATCATCATCATCATCATCAACAACAACTTCATCATCAACAACATCATCATCATCATCAACCACATCATCATCATCAACCACATCATCATCATCATCATCAACAACAACATCATCAACAACATCATCCTCAATCAAAATCTATCAAGGAGGTATTCCATATCGTGATCTGCAAAACTTTATTCATATATTTACCTTATATATAACCAGATTCTTGTATCATTTGAAGCATGAAAATATATAAAATCTTGTAATAACAATCATGAGCAATTGGTATAAAATAAGATAGTTAAAATCTATAAAATAACATATTTACATCAATAAATTTTTCATATTCAATACACTATTTTCTAAGGCCCGGTTTAGACGTCGAATTTCACAAGTGCCGAATCTGAATGTAAATGAATCCAAACAAACAAAAGAGGTTTTGCTCATTTGCATTAGACTCGGCACATGTGAAATTCGACGTCTAAATCGGACCTTATTCTAGGCTTTGAGAGGGACTTTGCATAAATATTCACTGCACATGAAAACTATTGTGTTTATCTACGAAGCGTCCCGCAAATTTGATCCAAATCGAAATCCGAGCAGCTGTGCCAAAATGAAAAAAGAAAAGATGCTCTTCATTTCTTTTGTTCACGTGACCTGTTAGTGCAAGTCGTCTATTTCGAGAGAAAACTTGGTTGAACTTATTACGGATCGACTTTTCTTAACCAATCCATGCTCTACCTTTTTTCTTTAAAATGTTGAAAAAAGGTAGAAATTTTGTGCGCACACGACCTGCTTGCACACTAATCCCTCACTAGCTGATGAAGCGACCAGCAGAGCTTATTAAGTATCTGAAAACGTTTGAACATACTCAGATATTTCTATATATTTAAACTTTAACATTGGGGAATTCCTAAAATTATATAAAATACCGAAAAACACCGCATTTTTGTTACTGTGGGTGTCGCAAAGCTGAAATGTTGGAGACACCAATCCCAATTCAGGGGAACTTTCGTACTTCCTTCTTCTACTGTAACCACTCCTACAGACCGTTCATAATTTATGGTTTGAGGGGATAGGAGTTTCAGCGTAAATTTGTTTTGTTTGCTCCCATTACCAAATTAAACCTAAAATTTTTGTGCCCCAACTTTAGACTCAGTTCAAACATCGATCTTCTCATGAGCCTTGAGTCTTATCACTATTGCCAGCTACTCTCTCCCTGACTGTGATTCTGTGATATGCCGTCCGTGAAAATTGGGAATCCATTGGTGGAAATTTCCATTGATGAAGTGGAAAAACTCCTTCATCACTGTGGATCCGACGCTTTCGTATTTCTCAGGCTGAACCTTGGAAGATTGGAAGACAAAAATATTTTAAAATAGTCAAGTTATGATCAACATTGGCTAAGATATAGGTAAGTTAACCCATGTAATACTGTAAGAATACTCAAGGAGTCATGCCCATAGATACCGGGTGGCGTAAGGTGATGGTACAGTTGTCCGAAGTCTGCATCACGTGTGAGTAAAGTTTGTAGGGCATCTTGTTTTTATTCAAGTGTTATTTTTCAAGAATATATTTCCCTCTCTCCCCAACTGAAAATTCAGAGAAGAAATTCAGGGTTCGGTTTGTGAGTTAGCCATGCCCTGACTTAGATCAGCCTAGAGGTTGTTACAGGGTTCGATCTGTGAGTTAGCCATGCCCTGACTTAGATTAGCCCAGAGGTTGTTACAGGGTTCGGTTTGTGAGTTAGCCGAGCCCTGACTTAGATCAGCCTAGAGGTTGTTACAGGGTTCGATCTGTGAGTTAGCCATGCCCTGACTTAGATCAGCCTAGAGGTTGTCAATACAGGGTTCGATCTGTGAGTTAGCCATGCCCTGACTTAGAACAGCCTAGAGGTTGTTACAGGGTTTGATCTGTGAGTTATATAGCCATGCCCTGACTTAGATCAGCCTAGAAGTTGTTTCAGGGTTCGATCTGTGAGTAAGCTGTGCGCTGACTTAGATCAGCCCAGAGGTTGTTTCAAGGTTCGATACAACTGTGCCCCCAATAAAACAAACTGATTAAGGTCCTGACTACTAATGACCAGAAAAAAAAAAACATCGCAGCGTCAGAGAGCAATGATTCCTACGTGCTTACCTCAACCTTAAGCCATTCGCTTTTTCCTAGTCTTATATACCCTGTATACAAAGGTTTATCAGCTATTGTGTGCACCCCATGACTCTTCACATTTTGAAGAAACTTTAAGCCCAATTTCTGGATGATTTCTTCTCTAGCCGTTACCACATCGCTGGCGCTGTCAACTAGAAACTCGAGGCATTCTGAAGCATTTGAATCTATGGATAACCAAGACAATTACATAAGCACAGAGTTTTCATTCTGTTTACTGATTTCGCGCGTCGCATACTGGAAACACGCACTACATATGAGCCATGTTCTTTTATATTTCCACCAGGTTTAAAGTATCAGGAGGAGTTTTGCACCCCTTGACTGGAGTGCATGACGTTTGTGCAAGATATCTCAGTCCCTGTACGTTTGATTGAAGCTTGATTATACTTGAGAAGCACGGGAAGGTGTGCGCTGCTAATGGGCTACCTCTCATGACTGTGGTCATGGGTTCGATCCCTGTACTCGCCATCATATGTGAGGTGAGTTGCTTATTGGTTCTCTTTTGTGTTTTGAGGGTTTTTCACCAAGTTCTCCGGTTTCCTCCCTCCGAAAAAATCAGCTTCTAAATTCCAATTTTATCATGGAACGAGGCCCACAGGTTTGTTAGCCACTGGCTATTAAGTGCTACCCTCGTAAAAACAAGATGATAATAAACAATATTACGAGAAGATGATAATGCGTTACCTTCTAGTCCTGGCTTCAAATAGCCCTTGACGCAAAGGAAATCATGTGAAAGGTCAGGGAGAATGGCAGGTCTGTTCCAGTACCCTATTGCCACAGCATCAGGGTGCCAGGGTGGAGATACATGTTGTGACAGTAAGGGTGGTTGTTCTTGGGACTTCGTTTCCTTATCTGTGTGTATTTGAAGTAATTGGACTAAAGAAAATGAAAAAATTAGCAGTTGTTTCCTTAGCAACATAGGCTGTCTGATGAATAGGACTGCAAACAATCTTACATGCAGATAAGACTACAGTTAGATGGATGCGTAATGAGCACTGCATGGAAAGATATCTGGAACGGATAGCTGGACAGGTGGATGGATGGATGGATGGATGGATGGATGGATGGATGGATGAATGGATTGATGGATGGATGGATGGATGGATGGATGGATGGATGGATGGATGGATGGATGGATGGATGGATGGATGGATGGATGGATGGATGGATAGATGGAGGGATTGATTGATGGATGGATGGATAGATGGAGGGTTTGATGGATAGATGGAGGGATTGATGAATAGATGGATGGATAGATGGAGGGATGGATGGATGGATGGATGGATGGATGGATAGATGGAGGGATTGATTGATGGATGGATGGATAGATGGAAGGATTGATTGATGGATGGATGGATAGATGGAGGGTTTGATGGATGGATGGAGGGATTGATTGATGGATGGATGGATGGATAGATGGATGGATGGATGGGTGAATGGGTAAGTGGGTGGAAAGAGGATAGGGTAATGGGCAACTAGATGGGAAGTCAGTAAAAATACTTCACTAAAACACAAAGAGACAAAGTCAATTGTCTGTATCATTATTGGATCTTATAATCAACTTATTCTCTTACCACAGATGCTCAATCTCTTCTTGTGACCTGCAGCCTTTATCTCGAGTTTTTCGAGCAATTCATCATCTACTTTCGTATTTTTAAGATCTTTTATAGTGTGGATTTTTTGTTGATGGAAGTTTTTGGTGTGGCATTCCAGGTTATATGCCTTTAACAACGGATCAACACTCAGCTCATCAACTTCAATGAAATGGAAAACAATATTATTTTAACTTGCTTATCAAATGTATGAATTGTTTCATGTACAGACTATAGGACAAAGAGCTGTATCAAACACATGTGCAGTTCAGTTCAAAGGCAAATAGCATTCTACAGCACAACACCAAAACATAGTGTATAGTGCATAAAAGAATATGATACATAGAGGAAAGTATAGGAAATAGACAACCAGACAACCTGACATACAGTACACAACACAGTACACAACACCAGCAGACAACCTGACATACACAACACAGCACACAACACCAGCAGACAACCTGACATACAGTACACAAGTCAACACAGTATACAACACTAGCAGACAACCTGACATACAGTACACAACACAGCACACAACACTAGCAGACAACCTGACATACAGTACACAACACAGCACACAACACTAGCAGACAATCTGACATACAGTACACAACACATTAGTACACAACACTAGCAGACAACCTGACATACAGTACACAACACAGCACACAACACCAGCAGACAACCTGACATACAGTACACAACACAGTACACAACACCAGCAGACAACCTGACATACAGTACACAACACAGCACACAACACTAGCAGACAACCTGACATACAGTACACAACACAGCACACAACACTAGCAAACAACCTGACATACAGTACACAACACAGCACACAACACTAGCAAACAACCTGACATACAGTACACAACACAGCACACAACACTAGCAGACAACCTGACATACAGTACACAACACAGCACACAACACTAGCAGACAACCTGACATACAGTACACAACACAGCACACAACACTAGCAAACAACCTGACATACAGTACACAACACAGCACACAACACTAGCAGACAACCTGACATACAGTACACAACACAGCACACAACACTAGCACACAACACTAGCAGACAACCTGACATACAGTACACAACACAGTACACAACACTAGCAGACAACCTGACATACAGTACACAACACTAGCAGACAACCTGACATACAGTACACAACACTAGCAGACAACCTGACATACAGTACACAACACTAGCAGACAACCTGACATACAGTACACAACACTAGCAGACAACCTGACATACAGTACACAACACAGCACACAACACTAGCAAACAACCTGACATACAGTACACAACACAGCACACAACACCAGCAGACAACCTGACATACAGTACACAAGTCAACACAGTATACAACACTAGCAGACAACCTGACATACAGTACACAACACAGCACACAACACTAGCAGACAACCTGACATACAGTACACAACACAGCACACAACACTAGCAGGCAACCTGACATACAGTACAGTCAGTACACTAGACATTACACATCACATTACAAAACAACCTGGCATATATCTATACATAGCACAACACAGAGAGCACTTTGAAACCAATTTACATCAAACAGCAACAGTTTATGCCATGCACAAGGCACACAGCATCTGATCATTGATCAGCACATCGATGCTCAGCCTAAAGGTTGTCATATATTCTATTCATTTTATCAGCCCAACAGAAATCTGGCAAAAGTTTTCCTTGAATCAAATAATGCAAAATTTAATTTATCTGAAACTTCTAATGAGGACGGCCGGTCCTCGATCCAACCATGAGCAAATGTTTATTGGAGACGCGATATTTTTCTATAGTTTCAGTTTTAGTTTTGCCAACACCAATGGCGCGGATTTTGCCCCGAAGCTGACTATTCATTCCTTCTCGAAAAAGTAAGTCGTACGTTGCTACATCAAATGAAGGAAAATGTTTTTGAAAGAGAAAGCGACGGGGGTTGTTTTTTTTTTGAGAGTCTCTTTTTAAAATGGCAACGAGAAGGGAATCCGCGATGGCCGGCCCGAAGAGGGTCATCACGTATGATGACACATTCTTGGCCGAGATCATGCGGTCAATCAAAGCACATGGCCCATGCGTTGAACATCACAAAACTACTGATTTAAGAAACTTCCCAAGTTTAATCAAGTAATCTAGAAAAGAAAAAACTAATTGAATAATACCAAGATAACTATTCTTGGTTTGAATATAAGATATTTCCCCCAAAAAAATACTTCATTTGTATAACCACTTTCAGTTGTTTTTCCGAACGGTGTTTCCAAAGTCAGTCCCATAAAATGGCAAACTCTCCAGCGCTTTCTATGAAATTCTAATTAATATTTTTCAAGATTTCCCCTTTGACTTTATGAAATCATCACATTCAAATAAAAACCACCGAGGTTGGTCTTTTTTATTGGGATTTTTCCATAAATTAAATACAAAAATTTCCCCTGAAAATGTGCTTTCTAAACACCCACACAAATGTCAAGAAAACCCTTTCACACTTCAAAATCAATGCTAATTCTCAGATACATTCTCCTCAAAACCCATTTGAAAGCACTTTTTTATATGTTTCATGCAGTAGTTTTGATTTGATTTCATGATCACTGGCGAAGCTCGAAGACCATCCTTATGTTATTATAACGTATAGAGCAAAACCCCCTCGGATATTAAGATAAAAAAATCCCAATACTTTCGTGTTTTCGTTTTTTGATTTTTAAAAAAAAAAAGTCCCCCCACGATATACTGTAACAAATTATTCAGCATCTTTATGGACGATTCTCGATAACATAATGGTTTATATCCACTCAATTATACTTAACGCGGTCTCTTAACTTACTAAATGATTAATTTTGACTTAGGAATAATTTTTAAGGGGTCAAAAGAAGTGAATTCAAGTGTAGCAAAAGGAAGTCAGAAAAAATTCTTCACGATCGACTTACCGGCTTTGAGTATTTGGTCCTTGTGTTCTAACTCTAACTCTATGAGATCCAAGTCTTTGCCATTGATTAATACTACATCTATCAAGTTTTCAAACCCTTGTAATAAAAATCTGCTTTCATACTGAGACATGCCTATATCTCGAAGAAAGGAAGCTGCAAAATTACTTTCAGCTGAAGCCATATTGATTATAACACACGTTCTAGAGGAGAGCTGCTTAACTTTTAGAACAACAAACATAGATTTACTCATCTTGGATGACAAATCTAATCACCCGAGACACCTTCTCTCTGTTAGCTGATTGGCTGTACCAACACACTGATCGCCTCCTGATTGGATAGCGATGAATATTCGAGTTTCATTTTAGCGTTTATTCTCCTCGTCATGGTCGAGTTTAGACTTGCCTCGCTGAACGCGACGCGTCGGGTATGACGTTACAGGCTTGGGGGAAACCCAACAAAGGGCCTGCCTAAACATGTCTCGGTTCGTATTGATCCAGCGATACTGTAGTAAGGTTTTTGGCGGGCTTTTCAGTAAACAGCTTGGTGAAGCTATTTTACCAAGATTTTTGATTGAATTTAAGCTATATTTCAGCTTTCGAAAATAGTTTTTGAAATATCAAATTTCAGTAATCAAATTGTTGAACATTTTCCACTGCATAAGCCTAACTTATTGTCAAAAAAATCATGTGTAAGACTTAAAATCTATTCCTAACCTAATTTCTTGTCTAGTTTTGAAGTAGTAAGTAGGAAAATGAATTAAAAATTTTAAAAAATTGATCGAAAAATCTAGAAATTAATTAATTTATTCATTCCGATTATATCCCAGTGTCTACTCGTGCTAGCAAGTAACGCCTGGTTCGTTTCTGCTGCCAACGCGACAAGCTCTCGGCATTCAAACTTCGATAGTCTTTTCTTGAGTTTTAGAGCAGTTTATACACTTGATTTTTATCTAATATTAGATCAATGGCTAGCTCACCGAAGAGTGGAAAGAAAGTTGCTTTAATCACTGGTATAACTGGGCAGGTATGTCGTAGTTTATTTGAAGTTTGACACTCTTGCTTAAGCTTCGAGGGAGTTTCGGTTTGTTGAGGAACCCCTCCTGTGCACCTCTCTTCTTCTATACGACAAACCGACCTCTATTTAGAGTTATACAGCCACCATATTTTAACATTTTGCCTGCCAATACTCTATATCTTTATAGAAGAAAAACAGGTTTTTTAGTAAGTTATGTTTCAACTTACTCCTTGAAAAAATCATTTCTTCAAAGATTTCGACTTAAAAATTGAGTTCAATTTTAATTAAGTCTTAATTTTTTTGATTATTATAGTGGGAATGGTTGTGTCTTGAATATCTTTTGTTCTATATATTATACGAAAAAAGGAAATAAAGTTGGATTAATAAACTAATTATCGTGTACAGAATACACCCAGGTGTCTGTCAGTAAGCTATTTCAGAGTTGTTTTATGATATTTTACACGTGTCAATATATATATGGTAATAAGATTGTGTGCTCTAGAGCATAGCAACCAAAGTCTGAACTGGTAAAACTTTTGTTTTAATCAAAAAAACTTTTAACTAAAGCAACAGCTCATGAACTAAGTCTAAATTTAGCAATTTTGTACACTAATTGTTATTCGTACTTCAAATTAAAGTATACATGAGTCATACATTTAGAGTTCATAATTCCCAAAAATATCCTGAAAATGAGACAACTTTTCCTATTACCGTTGGTACCCCTTCCAGTCATGTTGAAAAGATCTTTTTTCATGTTATCTCATAACTAAATGCCTTTCCTACATTATTTGTCCACAGGATGGATCATATCTTGCTGAATTTTTATTAAACAAAGGATATCAGGTATAAGAAAATAGAACTCTAAAACCATCATTATAGACCATGCTCACTCACATGAGTTCCTCCTGTAGCTCACTGAGTGGCCTAGAGCATTGGCTAGCAACCCAAAAGTTGTGGGTTTGAATCCTGCCAGGAGCTATGAATTTTTGTAGAGAAAAATTTGCTTGAAGAAATACAATATAATGAGTTTTAATACATTTATCAGCAACAAAAGACTTAATACTTAAATTCTAAAATTGTTACATTTTCAGTTTTTGTACTCTTATAACTTGTTTTTGATGACTGATTATCTTCATATTATTGTACTAACAGTTACTATATATAATTATGTTTGTATTTGTTTTACAGGTCCATGGGATTATACGGCGTTCTAGTTCCTTCAATACTGGAAGAATAGAGCATTTGTATACAGATAAACATTCTCACAAGGGAGGAGGTTAGTCTTGTTTTTTGTTATCCTAGAATATGTGTAGTACCAGTACAACTTTGGGAAGCACTAGTGGTGATAATGTGTTGCCAGGTTACCAGCTCTTACTGCTGTGGTCATGGGTTTGATCCAAAGATTCAGCATCACATGTGGGTAGAGCTGCTTGATGGTTCTCTCCTGTGCTTTAAGGGTCTTTCTCCAGGTTCTCAGGTTTCCCTCCCTTTAATAGAAAAAATCAACTTCTAAAATAATTTCCCAATTCGATCATGGAATGAGGAACACAGGTTTGTTAGAGCCGCTAGCTATTAAAGGGGCACTTGGACGAAAATCGATGAAAATTGGAAATGACTTGAAACTTGGTTAAACCTATCTATATGGCTCTAATAGTATCCAAGCAACATATTTTCTTCGCAGTTAAAAGTGGTGGGTAAAAATGTTCATTTTTTTCAGCATATAAATTGTGAGTAAATGACATCATTAAATTTTAAATTTTATCAGTAAATTTTACTCAACCCTATTGTTCTTTTAGTTGTTAAACCAAAATTTCTCAACTGCAAGTGGCTCCCAGGCTAAGATTTTTGCAAATATGGTTTTCCTGATCATATTTGAGTAATATTATTCTCAAATATTTGAATTATTTGGATTTTCGAAATTGGGGGCATTTTCATCCAAGTGCCCCTTTAAATGCTACCCTGATAAGAACAAGATTGATGATTAGTTTCTCCAGTACTGTACATTATACTTAATAGTTACTTTACCTTGAGTGTTTTTCCTTTTTTTTTCCAATCATAGCTATGAAAACACATTATGGGGATCTTACAGACAGCACAAATCTTGTGAAGATTGTGTCACAGGTGAGAATATATGCGATTTGCTGCAGTTGTCCTTTCAGTGTTTTTGTAATGGACTGATGGTCAGACAAATGGGCTGATGAATGAATGAATGAATGAATGAATGAATGAATGAATGAATGAATGAATGAATGATTGAATGGATGAATGAATGAATGAATGAATGAATAAATGATTGAATGAATAAATGAAAGAATGGATGGATGAATGAATAAATGAATGATTGAATGAATGATTGGATGAATGGATGAATGGACGAATAGACGAATGGACGAATGGACGAATGGACGAATGGACGAATGGACGAATGGACGAATGGACGAATGGACGAATGGACGAATGGACGAATGGACGAATGGACGAATGGACGAATGGACGAATGGACGAATGGACGAATGGACGAATGGACGAATGAATGAATGAAATTAATAATTGTGAATAATCAAGTTTGATTAATTATGAAAGTTGATTAAAATACCAGACATCTACATGTATTGTCTAGAAACCGTGAAGAGACTTTAATAGAAGGGTGAGAAGGGCTCTTCAATTCATTTTTTATGTCAAAATAACCTGAAAGTTTCAAAATGTTGTGTTTAAATACCTAATCTTGGGTAACACCAATCCTTCATTTAACTTTGAATGTCGTTGTAGGTCCAGCCTGATGAAATCTATAACCTTGGAGCACAAAGTCATGTGAAGGTAATATTGTACTTTCAAACTTTCCTGTTTCTTTTTCCTTAGATATGTAGAATAAGACTGCTTATTGCTGGCTCCCTTATGAGTGACAGGGGTGGAGTAGTAGTTAATACCTCTTGCCTCTCACGACTGTGGTCCAAGCCCTGACTCAGACTGGATCATACCTTATTACATGAAATTTTCGCTATTTTGGAGGTTGTGTATATCGCGACACTTTAATTTCGCGATTTTGCAAAAAAATTATATTCTTGATCATTTTAATTTCACGATTTCATGGAATAAATCATTCATAATTCATTTCGATATACTAACAAATTACTTTAGCAAAACCCACTTTACTACGTAACATTAAAAAAGCTTGCCTTATTTCCTTGGTTTTGACTTTAGTATATATTAAAAAATGGTTGCAATCATTTATCAGGGTTCTCAGTAACAATGTCTTTTATCCATGCTTTTGAATGATCATTAAATTCTTTACTTTCTCCAAAATGAAGGATCACTTAATTTTTTTTTTAGAAAATTGCAAAAATCATGCAATTAAAGTGTCGCGAAAATGTCATGTAATAAGGTATATAAGGTATATGAGTTGGGTTTGTTTGTTGCATTGTTGTCTCCCTTGCCACAAGAATTTTTCTCTGTTTTTTCTCCCTCCATAAAAATCAACATGTGAATTAAATGTCGTGTGCTGTAAATATAGAATGTAGTGGTAGTGTATGTGGAGTGAACCTAATAGAAGAGTCCTGTATGAGGAGTAATGGTCGTAAAACATAAGTTTATGACCCAGACAAAGTTCTAGTACTCTAGCTAAATGTACTGACTGTACATTTTATATTTAGGCTAAAAAGAAATACCCCCAAAAAAATTTCATTTTTGCCCTGATATCTTAGCATGATATCTAAAAAACAGCATTTTTATGATAATTTTTAGGTATCCTTTGAATTAGCTGAATACACTGCTGATGTTGATGCTGTTGGAACCCTGCGTCTTCTTGATGCCATCAAGACTTGTGGATTGGAAAAGTCTGTCAAATTTTACCAGGTAATTTAGTTTATACCATGTCTTTGGTTGATATATTTTGTGCATCTTTGTTTTCCTATATTTCATTCTTGACTAACATTTTTATCTAAATTGGGCTCCCTGTGGTCACATCAGCATTAAACTATGGTCTTCCTTTTTCAGGCATCCACAAGTGAATTGTATGGGAAGGTTAAAGAAATCCCTCAAACTGAAACAACTCCATTTCATCCAAGATCTCCTTATGGTATGTTAGAAGTAGCTCATTCGAAGATACTTTGTGAATCTAAATTCTGCGTACCCTGCCTTACCCCACAGGTCCTTTCTCACCCCAAACCACCCCAGCTTCCCACCTATCCACGCCACCTTACCCATCTATCCACGCCACCTTAACCACCTATCCACGTCATCTTAACCACCTATCCACCCCACCCCATCTCACCCCAAACCAACCCCACCTATCCACCCCACCTTACCCACCTCCACCCCACCTTACCCCAACCCATCTCACCCCAAACCAACCCCCGCCACTTTGCCTTACTCTGCCAAACCACCCCAACCTACTCTAACCTTGCATCTATTTCTCATTAAGGTGTTGCCAAACTCTATGGATACTGGATTGTGGTCAACTATCGTGAAGCATATGACATGTTTTGCTGTAATGGGATTCTGTTCAATCACGAGAGTCCAAGAAGAGGTGGGTGTATACTGCGCATTATTACTACGTCAGTAGCTTGTTATAGGACATGACTAATAAACTTGGGGTCCACGGTGCGTTCATTTTACCCCTGCCTCTCTCTATCAGTGCTCCGTTTTACGGGTATTTAAAGCTAATTAAAGCTAAACAGAAAGGAAAGAAGCCAAAACAAGGATGTGAAGTCACTGGGAATCAATCTCTGACCTCTTATACCGAAGGGTGCGCACTACCCAACAGTGCCATACTTGCTCCTGGTGTCTATTCTGAACCATAATGGGCTGTTATTAAAGCTGAGCTTGCAACCAAATGTTCCTCTATTTTTGAAGTTGTGTAGGTAACAATAATTGGTTAATAAGATATGCTTAATGTTAATGAATGTTATGAATCTAATTTTTTGTAACTGCCTTTCAATAGGTGAAACATTTGTCACACGTAAAATTACTCGTGCTGTGGCCAAAATACATCTAGGACTGCAACAAGATGTAAGTATACATAGATAATGAGAAAATGATCCAAGGGAATGTTATTGATGAATGATAAATTGGATAATGATTGATTTTGATTTTGATGGACAATTACAATAATATTAATAAGGTAAATTTAAGGAAGAATGATGAAGGATGGTGGTATGTTGGTAATGATTGATGGTGTCAGTGGTGACAGGGTTCGAAATTCCCACAAGATAAATGGCTAAATGTGAGTTGAAACTTACAAATATCAAGTAAAAAGAAATTGAACTCACAAAATTTTCTAGCGAGCTGTCTTAACTGTTATAAACTTGCAGGACCTTTATTTATTTTTTTGAAAGAGATGCAGCTTATCAGGAAGATTAAGCCTTGCCTAGCCTTGCCATATAATGAATATCTTATTAACCTTGTTTGCTCAGTCTGTACCGTAAGTTATGGATCCTCGGTTTTCCACTTTTTTATGGCCCACGCCCTACGCACTTGGGCCATAAGGCAGTGGAAAAAACTTGGTCCATAACTTACGGTACAGCTCTCGAACTTGGTTAAAAAGTGCTATTTATTTACACTGTCTTCCAGGTACGACTAGGAAATTTGGATGCCAAGAGAGATTGGGGACATGCCCGAGACTATGTAGAGGTATGTTTACCAGACATTTGTCACTGTTGTTATCATGAAGTTCCCTTCCTCTCTGACTGCTACTCACATTGAATGAAAGATCATTCTCAGAGATTGAAGGGTTTTTATTACCATTGTACGCTTACGCTTGCCTCTCACCAAGGCAACCCGAGTTCGAGCCCCGCTGGGCTTGGTGTCGTATGTGAGTAGAGTTGTTTGTTGGTTCTCTCCTGTGCTTCAAAGGTTTTTCCGGGTTTTCCGGGTTTTCCTCCCTCTGTGGATTCCAGAGAGCGATGTTTAGTTTTGAGTAAATGATGTCACTAACTCTGTTAAAAATTCATAAAAATATAATACTTCCCATTGGAATATCAAGAAAAACATTTAACTAGTGTTTATTAGACCCTTCAAGAATATTCTAAGAAAGTTTCAGCCAAATAAAATGTTGAGTGATTTTCATACTAAGAGATGATCTGAGTTTTTCCAATTATTTCTACAGTATTCTAATTAATTATTTTTTGTTATTTTCTTCCTAGGCAATGTGGATGATGTTACAACTGGACAAACCTGATGACTTTGTGATTGCCACAGGAGAAACACACAGTGTACGGGAATTTGTAGAGAAGGCCTTTCGCCACGTTGGTGTAGAAATAGCGTAAGCATAATACTATATATACATGTATATGCAGAGCTCAGAGTAGAGAATTTGTCACAAGTTTATGAGTGGAAATGAACGTGGAAATGAGAGAGGAACCTGAAAGGGCAAAATGCGAAGTGGGAATAACGATGGTTATGGGATGTGAGATGCAAGGCATCAGGGAGTTATGGAAGCTCAAACAAGTTGCACTGTAAAACCTATACTTCATTATGAACATGTATATGAATTTGAAGAGTTGGAAATGTGTTGATACATAACCTTTATAATGTTCCCAAAATTGGCTGTGTGAAATGACTGTTGTCAGCTACACTCCCCCTCCCCTCCCCAGCTTGCAATGTTGTCTAAAATTAATGGCCAAAGTTTGGTACCATGAGCTATCCACATTCCAAAGGAACAACATTGAATGGGGGGGGGGGGGGGGGGAGGGCTTCTATAATATAAGATTTTTAAAGTGCTTTTTCTTACACTGTATGCTTACTTTTTCCAACATTGTGGGGCAGTGTATCGATCAACACTGTAGATTTTTACTGTAGATTGTGGCAGTGACTTTCAGTCTTGGCAGGCAGGCATGCTACTATTATTAATTTTATAGTCACCAATTTGACTTTTTTCAAGGTCCTCAATTGTTTCGTTTTTTAACCAAAATGCCAGCCATGTTCTTTGATTCTCTCATGGGAGGAAATGCTTGGGCAAAAACTCTCATGAAGGATTCTGAACAACCTCTCCCCCCCCCCCCCCCCCAAAAAAAAAACCCCAGGAATTTGAAGCTTTTTCATATGCATTTTTGTTAATATTTTGTTACTATACAGCAAAAAAAAATATATTTTTTATCTCCAGATGGGAGGGTAGTGGTGATTCTGAGATCGGCAAGGACAAAAAGACAGGGAAAATTATGGTTCGTGTTGATCCCAAATACTACAGACCTGCTGAAGTTGTAAGTACAACTAATTTAATTCGTTCTCCAATCTGTTTGTTATCTGTAATCATGCTTTCATTTTTATGCAACCTCTAAAACTTTTAGTTGTTTGGGTTTTTGATTTTCTGTAGCAAAAATTTATAATTGGAAAATTGATGTACCAGCTGTAATGTTCAGCAGAAAGTGAGCTGCTTAGAAGTTTTTTTGGTTGCAGGAATAAAAAGTACCCTAATTTATATTCCCCATTTTTCAAAAAAACAGGAGCTTCTTCTTGGCTCACCTGTCAAAGCAGAGAAAGTTCTGGGATGGAAAACAAAGACACAGTTTGACGTAAGTTTGACATACAGTAGAGGTGGAAGCTTAAAGATTCATGCTTTTCCGGCTTGTTAGGTCCCACTGACGCCCTACCAAAATCCCAATAACACACTAAAAAACAGCCCACTAGTACTCCTGTCCTTGCTTATACAAGGGTAGCACTTAATAGCCTCATTCCATGATCAAATTGGAATTTAGAAGTTGATTTTTGCGGAGGGAGGAAAACCGGAGAACCTGGAGAAAAACCCTCGAAGCACAGGAGAGAACCAACTAGAAACTCTACTTGCACACAACACCGAGCCTGACGGGACTCAAACTCGGGTCACTCTCACCCACTGGGACCCAATTAGCAACCCATTACTGGAATACAAAAAAAATGATATTCTTATTGAAAAACTTATTGCAGATCTGATGCAAAATTCTGTTATTGCCCCAATTATTTTTTTGTGGGAACAAAATCTTATTTTTTTCTTATTTTATTTTTTAATTTTAGGATCTGGTGAAGGAAATGGTTGATGCTGATGTAGCCTTGATGAAAGCTAATCCCAATGCATAATAGAAATTATCTGGAATTAATGGAATCAATTTGACATTGACATTTTAAATGAGCAACTAAATATTTAGGGTGTAATTTTTTTCAATATATACTGTAGTTATATACTTGAGTATATGAACGTATGGATATGTAGCATTTTTTTTTTCATGCGGAAATGAATTCTTTCATTATATTGTATTTAAATTCAGTCATTCATATGCTCTAGTAGATGAGGAGCAGGAGATGGAATTGTGTCATTAAAATAAAAAGGAAAATTCAGTTAACAAGGGACGATGTTGATATTTACTTAAGGAATAAAAAACAGTTTTCCGTGTATTATATTCTGATAAAGACACGCGGGATGTGGAGAGAACACGAGAGAAGCGTAGGAAACCATGACGTGTAGCGGAGTGGTTTCCAGCTTCTCAAGTGTTCTCTCCACATCCCAAGTGTCTTTATCAGAGTATAATACACGGAAAACTGTTTTTTTTTATTGCTTTTATAAAATAACTAGCGCTCAAATGCTTTTAAGAAGCAGAGAGAGAGAAAAAAAATAGCGCGAGCATGTATTATACTCTCATAAAACATGGCTTTTTGACCAATCAGAGCGCGCGTAATATCAAAGTTATTTTATAAATTGTATTTTGTTCACTAAAGGTGCAGACACATGATGCAACATTGTGCGCAATATTGAAGGCATTGTTGGTGAAGTAGGATCGTTTTCTATTTCAGCAAGTACTTTGCATGCAACAAATTGTCATGCAACATGGCTTGGTGTAAGGTCTAAAAAAAAGTGCGTCAGGAAAAAGGAAACATGGCATACCTGTTTTGCACCTGCACCCTCTAAATAACGACTGGTCCCTCATGCTTTGAGAACATCTAGCTCATCTTTTCTCAAAATGGAAACAAAACAAAGCTGTTTTGTTGGTATGTCTGAAATTCTACTTTTTTATAATGCATAAATGTTGTATTAGCCATTCCCCGGTGGAGGTAAAAACTATGTCAACTTCACACTGCAGTGCATTGTGGGACTGTCTTAGGGGACATATTTTCAAGATGGCATTTATATCATCCCCTAAAGCTCCCCTAATGCAATGTAATACCAATGCAATGGTTAATGATCTAAGATAAGAAGCTTCATCTACCATAAATACTAAAAACACTGTTTTACTTTAATTTTTTATTAAGTTATGATCTTTAACTTCCTTATAAACTGATGTTGAGATTAATGCTTACATTAATTAACCTAGCTCAGTCTTTGCTGCAAAATTACAAGATGTGATGTAGATAAAAATGCATCAATGAGATCATGCGAGTGAGACTCTTGCTTTTCTGGCCAAATACTTTCCAACTAAGCTATACTTACTTCTTATTTAAATTTATATTTTAATCATAATCTAAATAATATTATTGTCTATCATTTTCTCACATTTTGCAACTTTTGGCCAACATTTACAGTATGTGATTTCATGAAGAAACTTGCATCACTCAAGTTTTATAGTTCATCTCTTTCCCTTTCATCCTCTTCATTTTCATTGTCTTCCGCTTCACTTCTATTTCCATCCCCCTCTCCTTCCATATCTTCTCCATCACCCAGCTCTTTATTTTCGTCGAATTTTTTTTGACCAGCCATTCCATAGTCCCCGGGATCACCAGCAATCGGCCCATGTGGTGATTCACTGTTGAGTGCCACAATCTTCAGATCCTCTTGTGGTATCTTCTTGATGTCTTCTTCTGTCACATACCCCTTTCCTTCCTGATCAAGATAGGTTTTGAACAACTTTTGTGGATCACGCTGTAGTTTTTTCATTTCATATTCATCTAACTCGAAGTTTTCTTCTATCATTTCTTGAAAACTTGGTGCAGTTAGTTTATCAATTTCTCTTTCCTTCATGTAATAAATGATAACATTTCTGAACTTTTCCACACCCATGAATCCCATCGCTATGAGCTTGTCACCTTTCTTGTATGTATAATGCACTTGAACTTTACTCATTGGCGTATATTCAAAGGTGGCCTTCTCACATCCTACTGGTTCAAATGTATTATTGACAGATGCTGTGAAAAGCATGGTTGCCGAGATACTGCGTGCATATGAGCGTACTTGATGGATATAGCCTGCAATGACAAAACAGAGTATTTGCAGATTTTCGCTATGAGGTAATGCACTGTAACTCTATCCCCTTAAAACAAAAGGACCTGGAAATGGACCTTGATCACACGACGTCATGTATATTCCAATGAGAATAAAAACCTTAAAAAATTTAAACCCACATGCCTCAATCTGATTCACATGAATGTGAGGCTACATGGGGAATCAACTGTTCCAGTCAACATGAGTGATGCACGTTAAATGTCCATTAGCAAGAAGACAAAGTTTCAGCTTAAAATGTGGAAAATGGGAGAAATGGCATTAAATATAAAATTGATTACTTTATTAAAAGGATTTATAAAAAAGCCCTATGAAACACAATTAGAAATATGTAATCAGACTTTAAACAACTGGGCCCTCATGCTGATATACTTGGGCACCAGAAGACGGAATTTTGTGTTGGATGATTGGTATTCAAATTGCCAATCAGAAATAAATCTATTGGACCATCCAATAAAAGAAGGTGACAAAATGTATTGTTAAAATGATTGGTACATTACAGTGAGAAATGCAAAAGCGTGACCACATTATTTAATGTATTTGCATACTTTCATGCACAAGCTTTTTGCTGCCAACAAGCTTTCAGATACCTTTGGTAAAACCAGTCAGCTTTGCATCAAATTGTGTCAGTTTAACATACAAATAAAGCCCATGCACAAAAGTATGTGAATACATTAAATGTGGTCATACTATTGACGTACATCCCACTGTAACATCACAATGACAATGCTTATAAACATTACCTCCATCTATACTCACCAGAAGGAATGAAAATGCAGTCTCCAGCATTGAGTGTTGTGTATGTCCATTCAACATTAGGCATATCAGGATAAAGGTCAAGGTTAATGATGTCAGGGTCAACCATTGAAAATCCTGAACCAAATTGTGGGAACTGAATAGAAAAGAAAAACAAAATTAAGTCTTAAACGAAAATATATCACTGTTCCAGTGCTTCAAACTCTTCAGATTTTATTGATACCCTGAAACAACCTCAGAGCTGATCTAAGTCAGGGCATGACTAACTCACAGATCAAACCCTGAAACAACCTCTGGGCTGATCTAAGTCAGGGCATGACTAACTCACAGATCAAACCCTAAAACAACCTCAGAGCTGATCTAAGTCAGGGCATGACTATGCTGATTTCAGGAATCAAACTAGAAGTGAGAGGTGAGTGTGTTATGCCACCCTTGATTCTATAACTTTTTGCAAGGGTAGATAGAACTTAACAAACTTGTGAGATTATCAAGGTTCTCCTATATAAGTTTGATTGGGAGAGAGCTGCCAACCACCAACCGCCAATATAAACCCTTATCGTAGGCTCAGAATTAACCGCTCGTTAGGAGAATCACGATACAAAACTTATTGCAATTTTGAATATACATGCATTTCCTCCTAACTAGCCACCAATATAAACCTATATTGGTGGCTCAAAATTGCAATAAGCTATATAATTGTAATGGGAAAACTTAGAGAAAAATAATTCTAGACGTTTACCTTCGTCAGTTTGAGCTCTTTTCTATACTTTTGATTAATCATTATGAAGTCTTTTCTTCCTGCGACCATGCAATGGATGTTATGATCAGCATCGTAATGAATGACTGACCTTGTCCCCCCTGATCCCATCCAGAAATTGGTTTCATGAAGATAGTCCAAGAATGTGCCGCAAAGCAAACTTGAAACAACCTAGAAATATGAAGTAAATATTGGCTACTTTGCTTCCTTTATCATTGTATGATTCCTGAAAATATCCATACCCAACAAGATACAGTCTAATCTCCTTTGCAGCCGTTCTTATTGTCAGTCTCAAAATCCCTCCCTACTAATTAATGGCTGCTTACTGCAGCCAGACATTCCATTCCAGTTGTTTGATTTAAGCCAATCGGGAGACAGGCCTGTACGTGTGACAGGCCACTCTGTTGATTTCTCAAATATAATAAGCAATGAGCCACTGGTTTTTCTTCAACATTCAAAACAATGAATGAATCTCCTTTTTTTTTTCTTTTCTTTTTTTTTTCAGTTCTTGATTTTGGAACTAGAGCCATGATTGGCTAAGCCGTTGGAATAGAATGTCTGGCTGCAGTAAGCAGCCGTTAGTGGGGAGGGATTTTGAGACCGACACCAAGAATGGCTGTAAAGGAGACTAGAGACAGTCAAGTGCTTAGGAAATGTATTGTACTTGCCAGAGCCTTTAGATAGAACAATCAAAGACTTCAAGATGCTAATGAATTAAACAGTACATTGCTTAATTAGTGCTCTTACCTTGTCTCATTGTTTAATCATCATATAGAATTTATGTAGGGAAGTGTGAGATAGTCACAATACTTATATTCCTGATAATATGCATGCAGGGGGTTTCAATAATATTTGAGGTAAATGGATGGGATTCAAATGTAGGCATCTGTGTCCACCAATTGTTCTTCATATTCATTGAGACTGATTTGTAAAATAGCCATTAGTATGAAGTTAAGTGCCTGGCGATCGATTGCCAGTAGCTGTCTTCTATTGAAACCTCTGGCATCCAAACTGAGACTTTGGCAAGTACATCAGGGAATACATGTAGCCCCCCCCCCCCCCCCCCGACCTTCTCTCTCAACATACACACATACACTTGTTGACTGGTTGGTTGCTTAGTTACGAGTCTATTATCACACAGACTATTAGACAGATTAATTATAATGCAGTCAATAAATGACCAAGTTGATTAATGAGTATTTTAAAAACATTAATGTCCTTTCAAAATCACCGTTTATATAACGACAAAACTCTTATTAAAAGAGATTAAAATATACCCTACCTGGACCTCTTCTCTCATGGGGTCGGGCATAACGGTAACGACATATATGTCTTTCTTTCTATAACTGTCAATAAAATCTCCAAGCAACATTCTACTCGTCATCCCATGAGTACGATTCTCCTTCTTCTTTTCTATTAACACATCTAAATCACCATATTTCTCTTTGATGTAGGAATCAGTCCATTTAGTCAATGCTGGGGACTCTGATATTCCTCCTCTGAACACGAGAGGAACGTTTTTACTGACATGATCTTCCCAAAACTTCTCTGGACGAAGCGGCTTGTCGTACTCAATGACCGGGCCATTTGGCGGTCTTTGGTAACCAAAAGGCTTCAGATGACCGGCTGGTTGTCTTGGGTCCGTAGATGGTTTAAACTTTGGAGGAAATTCAATATTAGAGTAAACATCTTCCTCACTAGAGGACAATTTCAGAAAGACAAATCCTAAAATGAGAAAAACTATTCGATTCATCCTAACGGCGAAAAACCCAAAAAGCAAACTTCGTAGGTGAAGTCAAGTGTTGGATGTTGAACAAAGACCAATCTTTTTAATTAGACATGAAGATTGAACATGAATATTCAAGAAAATATTCAGGTTTTTTGTTTCCACGTTAGAGTTGATGATTTGTTTGTGTTTGACAGCTTGGGTTTCCTGTTGCACGCGGAAAACTGGTAAACCACAGGGATCCCGAAGACACCTGTTCATTGAGCTTCAAGGTTTTCTTCAAAGTTCGTAAATTTTGCAAGCATTTGGACGAGATTAAAGCCTAAATTCTGTATTCTTAGAGCGTATTTAGGAGGCTGTCTCATAAGAGAGGTGTTTGTGTTAGTTTAAGACCAGAAAAATGCCCGGTTTTGACCTAATGCTGGATTTGTGGTGTAATCTTACTTCGGATCTTCGTTGACTGCTCGCAGCTTTGACAGATTCATTGATACCATCTTGGTTGTCGTGGAGACAAGACTGTTAAAAGGGATTTGCACAGTTTCTACTCATCATTCCTTCATGACTTCAATGAAAAACAAGTAAGCAAACAAATTTGTATATATCTTGCTTTAAATAAGCTTAATTATTTATGCAATTGTGCTTACTTAAGTTAACTCTTTCTTTCGTGGTCCAAGAATAGCGTAGTTTTATCAATTATTCATTGAATTTTACCGTTATAACTTTAGTTCAATCGTCAGCTATAATCTTCATGCAATTTTTTCAACAAAAATCTGATTTTTCATCTCCATCATATCACAGGTAGCCCAAGCAATCTACTTATGGCAGCTTTGCAATGGTTTCATTGAAAAAAAACCTAGCAAAATGTGTTGTTCCCTTGACTCTTAACATCTCTACTATAGTCACTATATCATAAGTGAGGAGAAAAAAAATAGTAAACTTCTTTTAATCGATCTGAAACTTCGTAGAGATGTTAAGAGTCAAGAGAACAACACATTTTGCTAGTTTAAGATCATTTTATTCAAAATTTACAAAATTATTGCAATTTCAGTTTTTTTCAATGAAACCATTGCAAAGCTGCCATATAAGTAGATTGCTTGGGCTACCTGTGATCATATTCGTATTTCAGTCCCATGAGACAGCGTGTCATAGTCGGTGAGGCGCGCGCTAGTATCGTGTGATAATCGTGAAAGTGTGTGAACACGTGATCACGTTAAGTGAAGTTTAATAGGTGTGCTAACAGGTGCTAACTTTAAGTGAGCTGCTACCTTCGTAATATCAAGGACATTTTTTAAAAGGGAGTCAGGTGACGTAATAGCCAGTTGCTAACGTAACAAGCCTCGTTCCATGATCGAATTGAAATTGGAATGTAGAACGTTAGAAGTTGATTTTTGTGGACCAAGAAAACGTCCAAACGCCCAACCAAAAACAAAAACAGCCAAAAGGATAGCCCCAGTCCTGGGTCCCACCTGCCTACGACCCTGGTGGAGGGAGGAAAACGAGCAGTTGTGCCAAGACAAACTCTAGAAATGAAAAATGCACCTCGACATTATAACTATTAGTAAGGAGGTGTAGTTTCAGCCCATCATATGGACTATAGAAGGAATGGCATTAAATATGAAATTGAAAATTGATAAATGCGCTGGATGACTGGAAGGCAAGACATTTGCGCGACTTGTGTTAAGACCCCTTTCACGTGACGTCAGAGCAGCTCAATTTGGAAGGCTAAACAAAAGAATGTGAATCTCCTGAGAATTGAGAACCTATTGTTTTGCTCTCCAAATTGAGCTGCATTCCGATATGATGCAAGGCTTCTCAGTATAATCGTTATATGATAGTATCGTGTACAATACAATACAATACAATACAATAAACTTTATTTAGAGAGGGTGACGTATTAACACATTTGGTTATCTAACTTAATCGTGAATGTTACGTGAAGTATCGTGTAATGATCGTGAATGTTGTAGTGAGTGGTGTGATAGTGTATTAATTAAATAATCGTGATATGATAGTATCGTGTGATAATCGTGAACGTTACGTGAAGTATCGTGTAATGATCGTGAATGTTGTAGTGAGTGGTGTGATAGTGTATTAATTAAATAATCGTGATATGATAGTATCGTGTGATAATCGTGAACGTTACGTGAAGTATCGTGTAATGATCGTGAATATTGTAGTAAGGGGTGTGATAGTGTAATAATCGTGATATGATAGAGTGATTCTCATAAACCCGTGAAATACACTTTAGTGTATTACATATTACTTCACTCTGATTCTTTTGTTTTCTATTGTGTTTATCTGACTATTACACTTTAATAAGCACGCTTTGTTTCACGGGTTAATGAAAACCACTCTAGTATCGTGTGATAATCGTGAACGTTACGTGAAGTATCGTGTAATGATCGTGAATGTTGTAGTGATATCTTCGTATGACTGAGAAACATACGGTACTGACTCACAGCACGTACACTGTACAACATGCCGTAACATTGAAATTGCTTCCCATTGTCTTCCAGTAATTCACCCAATCACAACGCGTAGTTACGGCTACGGTATGATACGGTACGGCTACAGCACGAGTTCGAATTGCCGTATTGTTCCCCACTCATACAAAAACCGAGCTGGTGTAGTAATAATCATGATTTGATAATATCAATTAACTTGTGTAATGATCGTGATATTGTAGTATCGATTGGAGTTCTAATTGCGAACGTTATAATAAATGTGTGATCCTGCACTATTCTAGACATTGATCGACACGAAGTTTTATCGTGGGCTGTTGCAAAAAATTCATGCTGCAATATCATAGTCGTATCGTTTTTGTACTATTAGTAGTGATGTTCCAGTATCGTTTTACATCGTGATCGATTGGGTGATAATATAGTGCGAAGAATCGCGCAAGAACAAGTTCCTTTCACAGCTCCCTGAGCCATCTTGAAAGGTAACCAACCTTTGCATCGAAGCGAGACGAATGGTGAGCTTGCAATGATAGAGACCTTTTTTTAATACCATGGACAATTATTCACGTCTATCATTACAAGCTCACCGTCCATCTCGCTTCGATGCAAAGGCACGGCTAGTTTTCAAGATGGGAACTGTGAAGTAGGGGACTATTAGAACGATTAAAGTTGAATAAATCAGCTTATATAACAGGAAAATACAAAAGAAATCACCCTTTTTTCAATGGAATTCGTGCCAATTTTTTAGCTTCGCGAAGGGGTCGATGCATGAGTCTTAAATCCCGCCAAAAATAGTGAATGCGGTTTGGTATATTAAGCACTCAAACCCCATCCCAAAGTTCTCACTCAATCCGCCTCAGTCATACTTCCTGCTCTAATAAAGAATTATTTTCACTCACCACTACACTGACAGATTAATCACTGAGAAAATCCTCTCAAACGGGCGGGTTGGGCTCGATATTCTTGCTTTTCATCGCGTGAACAAGGCTGGCTAAAACTCGCCTGAGGGTATGGTTAATATCCGGCAAATGACATAACGCAGATTCTCCAGGTCGATGGGCAAGCAGGGTGCTTTATCGTCGATAAAGATTTGTTTTTATAACGTTACCGTTTGTTTTGAAACTCTTAAATTCCCAAGTAGGCAATTAGTAAAGTAAATAGTAGTTAATTTGAGATCAATTCAAGACTTGTTAACGTACAAACTTGTTCGTAAATTGGCAACATTACTGCCTCAATAGTTGCGAAAGCTGTCGATGATATGTCGTCTAATATTTCAAATAGCGTCTAAGGAATCTTCCAGATAACTTCCATGCATGCTGGGCTGGGATAAACGGGACTTAAACCCATACATTCCTTGCTCCTTATAGATTTTATTCTTTAAGGAATTCCCCAAATAGGCTTTTTGAATATTTGCTTATTTTAAACTCTAGAATAATCTTCGCGGTTTGAAAGCTATGCAGAAGATTTTCCCCATTTCGCAACATTTTAACTGTCATTTTTTCTCTTAAAATTTCGAAAATACTTGGCCAAACGTTTCTTAGTTTAACTGCAAAATTTCGGGCAAAATTCGTTTGTTAATATCATACTTTCATAACTAAAAAACTGAAAATATATTTAAAAAATAACTTGGTCTGAAATAGAAATTGAGGAAGCCAATATGCAAATCAAAAACTTCAGCTTTTCTACGTTTGAGATACTGTAAATCACACTTATGGAACAATTGAACTTTTCAGCCATTTGCGCTGAAAAATTGTTTAAATTTTTTTGCAATTTTTTTTGTCACTGAATCGTCTGTGTTTTGTCACCCATTTCTATCATCACCCATGTCTTTGATAATATCCATTGCTCTCTCTTTTGGTCAAATTAATTCCTAATCTTCATCATTTTCGTCTTCTTTTAAGTCTTCTTACATTTTTGAGCTTTAAGATTATCGATAGGATCTTTCATTTTCCCCAACACTAACCAGACTTCGCAAGCAATAGTTCTTCTTCAGGTTAGGTATGAACGTTGTTTTATTTACAGCGAGATATCCTTTCATTCCCTTGGCTTATGTTATTTCTTCCGTTATCATTCTTTGGTCTTGGCATTTTCAGTCCTTCTTTGATCTGGCAACTTTCGTACATTGGGTCCCCTTGTTAATTACGCTTGTTGCTTCTTGCGAGCTCATTCCTTCCTTTCTTCCTTCCTTCCTTCCTTCCTTCCTTCCTTCCTTTCTTTCTTTCTTTCTTTCTCAGTTTCTTTCTTTCTTTCTTTCTTTCTTTCTTTCTTTCTTTCTTTCTTTCTTTCTTTCTTTCTTTCTTTCTTTCTTTCTTTCTTTCTTTCTTTTTCTTTCTTTCTTTTCTTTCTTTCTTTCTTTTTTCTTTCTTTCTTTCTTTCTTTCTCTTCTTTTCTTTCTTTCTTTCTTTCTTTCTTTCTTCTTCTTTCTTTCTTTCTTTCTTTCTTTCCTTTTTCCTCTTTCTTTCTTTCTTTCTTCTTTCTTTCTTTCTTTCTTTCTTTCTTCTTTCTTCTTCTTTCTTTCTCTTTCTCAGTTTCTTTCTTTCTTTCTTTCTTTCTCATTTTCGGTTGCTTGTTTGTTATTTTGTCTGTCGGTTGTTCCCTTGGTTTATCCTTTTTTCCTGCTCTTTTTTTATTTTCCTTCATCTAAATTTTCCTTTTAATACTATTTTGCATTTAATTCACACTGCTTTCGAACTCTCATTCTTCAAACTGCTGCCATCCACTGGCAGATTCCTCACTGAATGTTCTGGAAAATGCAACCAAAACAGAACAGCTTTACTAAGATTTAGCCAATCGACCATGCAATTCATTCTTCAAAAGAAAATAAACGATGAATCCATCTCAGTATTCTAGGTCAGTTTATATTTCACAGAAGCATTTAGTCGCGCAGGGCTTTTTTTGTTTAACTCCGACTTGGAGAAAACAATTCCTCTCACATTCTAGGTTATGATTAGCGTATTCAATAGGGTTAGTACGGGTTTTGGAAAGTCTTGGAAAGTTTTGGAAATTGATGATGGATTTTTCCAGGAACTTGAAAATTCATTTATGGTCCTCTAGGCTATGGAAAAGTTATGGATTTCTTTTTGTAGTTTGTCTGCAGTATTGTTTTGCATTGGTAAATGTATGCTGAATGTTACAGATCCATGAATTTGGCTTTATGTGTGGTAATAAGAAACAACAATTGAAGCATGAATTTTTAGGAGAAGGGAGTGTTTTACCACCCCCCCCCCCCGCGCCCTTCCACCACCCCTAAACCTAAACCTCTCACTGTACTCCAAAAAAAGCAAACAATTTCCTAACTCTATTGTACTGACGGAAGTTATCAAGTAGAAATGATATGGTATTTTAAAATACTGAAGTACTGTTATGCCAGCCCTCTTATATATGCATGAATCGTGAAGCTATTCACGTGTTCAGCTCAAATTGACAAGCGTACACTCCTGATGAATTTACTCTCTTTCTTCTTTCAACAGAAATACTTCACTTGAAGGACTCTTAATATTCACTATTGGCTGCATAGTTACTTCCATAATTTCCCACGGTAAGTGTCACCTATGTTGACAAGGCTTTCAGAGTCCATAGAGGAAAATATTGGCGTCCTTTCTCTGTATTTTATGTTTGTCTAAAGGCCAAGAACGTCAAAACAAACGACTTACTCAACTGTAGCTTGGAATTTCCATTTATATCCATTAAAATGGCTCAAAAAGTTCATTTCTTCCTCAAAAATAGAGTCTAGTGCTTCCTATTCTACGTTTTGTGAACTAAAATTCATCAAAATTACAAGGTCCTTACGAGGAATTGTACTTAGTAAATTCTTTCAAATAATGCAATTGTTTTCTCTTAATTGACTTTAAGTTGTTAAGTCAATATTTGTTCATTTTTCAAAGATTTTGCTCATTGTTTTATTCTCAAACTCGACCAAAAACCGTGGGAATGTTTGTAGCTGATTTTCCCACGTTTTTAGTACTTTTGGTTTCATAAAAAGCTTTTTAAGGCTGGAATTCTGCATGTTTACCGTCCCATTGAATTATAAAGTAACTTGGCTTCATTAGAATTCCAAAGGTCGCCAGTTTTCCTTTTTTTATGAATTGTTTTGCCAGTGTTTTTTCACAATCACGGCAATCGCATCGTCCTCAGTTATCTACTGTTATTTTATTATGGCTTTGTACTTTCGAATTTGATTTGTTTTGACTTCAGACTAAGAATTTTATGGCTCATTAAAAAACGGTACAAAAAACATTGAAAGTTAGAACTCTAGAAATTTTTCCTACTTGTGTCAAAATGTTCCCAATAATTTGAATAAAAGGCAATTTCAAACATACCATTGTATTTAGACCAAAATCGTTTTAAACCTGACAAAGGATGCTAAAAACCCCTTCGAATGCGTCAATTTGTTGATCTTGAATGAGTTGCGTGTAAACTAGGTCTCAAATATCCGCAAAAGTGGACGACGTTTGTCGGAGTCAAAGTTTTTGCTTTGAACTGAAGGTTTTGGCTCAAAGCCATTACAACTTGGAGGCTGCAGGTCCTAGCAAAGATTTGCTTATGTAGCAAGTTATATGATATAACTTTGAAACTTTTTCTTGATAAAACAAATTGATTTAATGTCGGTATAGCACTTCACTGGATTGACACAAGTATTTCCCGTTTTTTCCCCTTTTGCTTTGAGAAAACATTAGCAAATACTGCCGTATACGTAGTGACTTTTCCAGAAAATGTATCCAAACTTTATAAGCTTAAATGAACGAGGAGTAAACACTTATCATTGCTTACTAAGCGCTCGATTACTTGTAGACTTTTTGCTTCAAAGATAACGAGGTTACGCGCAAAGTTAAACCTTTTCAAGGGCTTAATTCAAACTTAAAGGAAAATAAGGAAATAGAGACTTGTTGAACTCTAAATTTTGAGTAAACTATTGCTGTAAACTATACCTAGTCTTATTATATTTATTTAGTTTTTCACTAGAAAATATTTTATAAATATTTTGTAAAGGTAGCATTGAATTGGCTTTCATATCCAAGCACTGTGATTGGAAGTTTCGCATTTTCTCGTTTTTTGATTGGTTTAAAAAAGGAAGCCATTTCAAAGTCGAGGAAAGTAGTTGTAAACTGTACGGGAAACCGTTCCACGCAATAGAAAAACTGTCTTGCTTAAGATTTTACTTATACAATAAACCTCTCATGAATTTTTGCATAAAAAAGTGTCTAATTAATGTTTTTGGCATTGTTTTTTCAAAACAAGGTTGGAGACGTGAAGATTTACCGATTCAGTAACAGATAACCTTTGAAAACCACAAACTCAGTCAGGACCATCTGGACTGCGATCAAGGTAAATTCCATTTATCTTGTTCTATAACTTTGATGTTGCTGTAGATAGCTTTCAAAAGAACAATGAAGCTACTTAGGATCTTTATGATTTTGGCATTTTGCTTGTCCAGGTCTGAGTACATTTTATCTTTACGAATTTCGAAGCTGACGCTGACTGTTAGGGCAGGGCGTGTAGCCAGCCACGTATCGTTGAACGATAAAATAGTTGTTGCGTTTATTTGTTTGCATCTTCGATTGTCATCGTTTGACTACAATAATTTTACGAAAAGTAAAAGCCAGTCTAAATCTTAGGGGGGCTTAAGATTCTCCCGCGAACGGCAAACGTGACCAAGTTTTTCTTCGTTTTTCCCGTATTTCACTTTACCTTTTGCAAACTTGCTTAACAAAAAGAAAGAAATATTATTCCTTTTTACTAATTTTAAAGAACTTTCTTTCTTTCTTTCTTTCTTTCTTTCTTTCCTTCTTTCTTTTCTTTCTTTCCTTCCTTCCTTCCTTCCTTCTTTCTTTCTTTCTTTCTTCTTTCTTTCTTTCTTTCTTTCTTTCTTTCTTTCTTTCTTTCTTTCTTTCTTTCTTTCTTTCTTTCTTTCTTTCTTTCTTTCTTTCTTTCTTTTCTTTCTTTCTTTCTTTCTTTCTTTCTTTTCTTTCTTTCTTTCTTTCTTTCTTTCTTTCTTTCTTTCTTTCTTTCTTTCTTTCTTTCTTTCTTCTTTCTTTCTTTCTTTCTTTCTTTCTTTCTTTCTTTCTTTCTTTCTTTCTTTCTTTCTTTTCTTTCTTTCTTTCTTTCTTTCTTTCTTTCTTTCCATCCTTAATCTTTTCTTTACTTTCCTTCATTTAAAGTTTCAAATTCTAGCGAATTTTTTTCAACGCGAACTTGCATGATATCGCAATCGATTTTTCATTCGTCCATACCCTTACAACTTATAAAACTCAAGTCGGTCCTACAATTGCGAACGTCCTATAAACTATATGTATAGCTCCAGCAGACGCGTTGGATGTTCCTCATAAATGCCTGGCATGCAGTTTCTCAAGAGAGCGAGTCTCGTAAGAAGTTTATAAGGTTTAGATGCGATTATAACCGAGTCAAGCCGGGTAGCAGTCAGTTTGGATCATGCAGACTCTGCATGCCGTCGTGTAGAAAAACCAAGGTCGATAGTTCACAATTTATCTCTAATCCAGCAAGTCCTGCGAATCAACCCATGTAGTTTTGTTATTCTTATTTAGTGTATATATCTCCTACTGAAAGCTCCAAGTGGTTTAATTTTGAAGATCTTGTATATACAAGGATGAAATACAGTCAGCGCGCGCTTTCTGAATTTGCCTATTTTTTTTTTTGCATTATCGCGCGTCTGTTTTTCTCGCATTATTAACATCACGGAAGATTTTCTCTTAAATTCAAATTCTTGAGGTTCATTCGTAGAGGGATTATAAATTTGTCACTGTAGATCGTAGAGGCTTATCTATTATCCCTAAATTTTGGCAACGATAGTGTTGAGAATTAAGTTGAGTTTTCACTCATTCCTAGTGAAGTTTTAAAGAAGGGGTATGAGAGAAAAAGCACACATCGGACAGACGAAGAAAACGAACCCGTAACACTGTTGGTTTGGTAATCGAGTTTTAAAAAGCCATTCCAAGTGCATTTGTAGTGAGAGAGCTTTACTTTGTAATTACAATCGAGGTCAAAGTAAATAGACCCAGTCAGATGAATCCGAGAAACTGTAAGACTGACTGCAAGGGAATTTCTTTTTGAGCCATGCTGGACAAATATTTGAAGAATGAATGACACAATAATTCTGACCTTTAATGCAGAAGTAGAAGACTGCGAAAATTATCTTTTGAGCTTTTGATTCCGGATTTTTGGTGCAGAAATCGTATCAAGGTTTTTGTGAATGACATTTCCAAGCCGGATTTCAGGAATATCAAGAATTATCAAATATCAAAACCCCATAGAATTGCAGTGGGGCTGGTGCATGGCGTACTGATCGTGTCTCTAGAATCTACAATAGTTTATAACATAACACTCTGAATTCCAATCCGATCAGTGAGTTAGTTGTGCCCTGATCATGACTTTGATCAGTCCAGAGGTTTTTTCAGGGTATCCATAAAAAAATGGTTTCTTTACGAAAAGTAACTCCCCACCTCTAAGACTACTAAAACCCTAAAACATAACTTAACACCTAAAGATATCCTAAAACTAAACTGCACTAATCCTAAAAACTAATAAAATAATAAAAACCAACTAAAAGCAATCAGTTGACATGAACGAGAATCAGTAGTCAAGGTCTTTTTCACGTTTCGACTTGAAGATAGCTGATGGAGGTGTTTACCATGCAGTAAATTGTTTTGAAACTTTTGGTTGGCATCTTCTTACATGTTTGATAAGATCGAGAGAAACAGTCTAGTATGGATGGAAGACACTGACAGAGGTCTAGAAAAGGATGAAACTATGGTTACCATGGATACGTACAGAAATATTGGTAATACCTTCAGAACTAGATGAAGACGTTAAGCGAAGAAGCCAAGGAATGCACTTAAAAATTCGGTGGCTAAATATTACGAATACGATACTTTGCAAGCAATGAAATAAAAGCCATGCATTATCATCCATTTGTTTTTCAACCATTAATTCAGGTCATCGTGTGTAGTTTCCTTTTCCAGCACGTTCTGGCCACAAAAAGGGTTGAACGACCTTGCTTTTTTCACAGCCAAAACATCCTCTTGACTGATACCCGGCATTGTTCAATAACTTTACAAATACGTATCCATTCAGTGGATATGAAGATCAAGTATTGGGGGCAGAGCATTGTCAAACACAACTGAAGTGTAATTATCCCTTCTTCCCCTAGTTTCCCTGTCAATGATCCAGAGTATCTCATAATTAGTCACCACCATCACCATTCACATTCCACATGTCTTTCTATCTTCAGTATTTTCATTCGAGCAGATCTTATTTTCCTATTTCAAAGATTTCCCCCAACATAATCCCAAACATGCTATGTTTTCCTTGTCCTTTTCTCCTTCCTTTATCCCTCCCTCTTTATCAGTCAGTTAGTCACGTATTTTCTTCACTACAGAGTTTCTTAGTCATTTATTTTCATTGTTCGAGCAAATGTCATGTTCCTATTTCAAAGACTTCCTCTAACATAATCCCAAACGTGCTATGTTTGCCTTGTCGTTTTCTCCTTTCCTTAATTATACCTCCCTCTGTATCAGTCACTTTAGTCACATTTCCCTCACTACAGAGTATCGTAGTCATATGTTTTTCTTGTTCGAGCAAATCTTATTTTCCTATTTCAAAGATTTCCTCCAACATATTTCCAAACGTGCTATGTTTTCCTTGTCCTTTTCTCCTTCCCTTATCCCTCCCTCTTTATCAGTCAGTTAGTTACATATTTCACTCACTACAGAGTCTTAGTCATATGTTTTCCTTGTTCGAACAAATGTTTTGTTCCTATGTCAAAGATTTCCTTTAACGTTTATCAAAACGTCCTACATTCTTCCTTATCTTTAACCCTCCCTTCCTCCCACCCACTCTTTGCTGGCTAACTACTCTTTAACTATAGAGTAATTAGCTTTTAATTTCATTGTTCCTGCAAATGTCGTTTCTATTCTTTTAACTGAAATTTTTCTATTTTTTCTGAAAAATGTATCCAAACGTTTTACGCTTTTCCTTCTCTTTCTTTATCCTTCCCTTTCTTTCAAATAGTTTGTCACATTTTTCCTATTCATTTCCGTTACTGTACTCGGTTTTTTCCTTCCATCCCATTTTATTTCCCGTTTCATTACATTATAGCTCTTGATGCTTTCCGATCACAGATTATTATTATCCTCAACCACGTACCAACCTCAGATTGTGGTTCTTTAAACAGTCCTTGACTTGTTTCTTTGAGTAAAAAACACTGATATGGTACTTCGAATCTTACATACATATACCATCTTATTTGTTTGAGGTAGAACTGAAATATATTTAGGCTTTGTTATCGTCTTTAAGGTTATCAGCTTCAGCTTTGAATTAAAAATTTGCTTTCGTAACAAACTAGTTTTGTTTTCGAGCATTGCTTTCATGATAGGAAGTGTGGTTGGAAACAAGAAGTGCGAACAAATTGGGAATTTCCTCTGATGTTGTACTATCATCTTCATTAGCCTATCGCCTAAGAGCACAGGTATTTAATCAACACAGTTCCGTCCGCAGTGAAAACCGCTCTCAAACATCCCGTTCCAAGATACAGCCGGCTGATTGCAAAGGTTATCAAACTACGAGTAAGGAAGGTATCTTAAAGTTGCCCCAATCGTTGGATTGTAGTCATTTCGTCAAGAAAACCGATACTTGACCTTTCAGAGCACAAACCGATTGTCCATTCATTTACGCAACTCATCCACACCTATAAAATCTTACGTCGATTCAGATAGCTGTGTCAAAAGTGTATGAAGTAGAAGGCGTGGTGATTGTGTCATCCTTCCTCACAGGACCTACGAGCACCCTAAATTCATATTGACCCCGAGATAAATTCTAAATCAGGAGTACGTGGGCCAGCGAAAAGGAATTCAGGAATGGGCTGTTAGATATCATTAAGCGCTACACATTCACCGATAAATCTTCCAACGACTTATTTGTCATAGTGTATTATCTGTAAAGCGCGTATGACCTTGCTTGTCACTTCACTTCATGCGCTGTCAGTCAGGAATAATTTGAAGTTTCAGGTGATTACTTGCGTGCTATTTGCGCACATTTATTTTTAGATTGTGTACATCTTCGTGCATTAACTCTGGTACAAAGTCCAGCCTTTTAGTCAGATTTTCGAGCTCCAAGTCATGCAATTTCTGAAGATCTTGGACCTCCTATTCTATTTCCTCACTCGAAAATTTTAGTGACTTTTAAAAGTTCTTTTTATAATGAAAGCAAATGAGTTAATACCACTTTTAAACGTGCCTTGGCCTGTGGGCTTTTGGACTCTATAGAAGAATGAATGAATAAATACCAACTAATACTTATCTAACAAAAATCCTTTTGCAATCTTTTCCGGGTCAACCAGAAGATTCTTTCAAATATGAATATGATGTAAATAAAATTCTTTTCTGATTGGGTTGAATGGCAAAATGGACTGACTGTCGTTTGAGAATGCGGCAAGTTTGATGATAAGATCGCAAACTTTTCATCCTTCAATCAGCGAATCGACTATGCTGACGGTAAGTTATGTAAATCCATGGCTCCATTATCTGAACGATAAGGGTTGGTCACGCCCCCGGGATGGCTATTATGCTCTATATCTAACACTACAGAAAGGAGTTACAATCTCATTGAAATACCCCCAGCTCTTTCTGTTGTGAATTAACCCTTTAAAAGGGTCCTTATGATCAAATTGTTTCCTTTCCAAAACTACCCTCTTAAAACGGAACAACAAGGATGATGTTTTGTGTTGGCGATCAATCGTGTCACAAAAGTCCTTAAGCCTTTTGTTTCAATTATTTTTCTTCACACAACCTTCGGTGTTACATCAATAGAACAAACAATTTGTGGTGGTATCATGTACAGGGAGTGAGGTGTTTAAGAAGCGCATCTCATTGGGTATCATGGAATTTATTCGTCTGATAAATCGAGATCTGAAAAACTGTTCATTCTGATTGGTAGCCATATGTTTGAGTCGTTTAAGTCGCATGCTCCATCCGCCATGTGTTGCGGGAATGGACGTGTATAATTTAAAATATTGACCAAATATCCGTAATATTCAACCACCACAGAGCCCTAACGTATCAGGCTATCAAAAACTCGACGACATTCGAGTGCTTTTGCATATCTCGTACACCGCCTGCGTTTAAGCTTGGCACGGATCCCCGCTAGATGCAATTAAGCTTTTCCTACGGCTCTTTGACCGCGCAAATCATTGTGGCATGTCTGACTGTGACAATCCCGGGAGCTATCACCCTCGTTGAAATGGTGTTGACAAGGGTTTTTGTCCAATTGCTAATTTCAGTAAAAGGTCTATGAAATTATACCCCGTCATGTAATGGACCCCTCTCCGCGTGTGTGGCCCTTGAGATAGGGGGTACGCTGTGATTGGTGGATTTGACGTGGATCGAATTTACATCTTATTGTCGAACGCGTGACTCAGAATAGTGCGCCAGATATGTATCACAAGCGACTCTACAACTTCAAGTCATTTGGTCAAAGACAGTGTTCTAGTCAGGGGTGGAATGTCAGCTTCAGAAATGGCCATGTACCCTTACCAAACTAATACGCCAAGTGCAAGCAATACCATGATATCACCAGTGTACGCTAATCAAAGCTATCCAGATTTCTACCGTCATTCTTCGTCTCCTTATTCATCCGTTCATTTTCCAGTCTACGGACATGCTGGGCAGTACGAACCGAGGCATGGTCCAGATAGATTTTATGGGCCTCCTATTCCGCGATCTCAACACCCAGGTAGACAAGATATGGTCAAACCTCCATACAGCTATATTGCTCTTATTGCTATGGCTATCCAGAGTGCACCGGAAAAGAGAGTTACACTGAGTGGGATTTATCAGTTTATTATGGACCGATTCCCTTATTACAGGAACAATAAACAAGGTTGGCAGAACTCAATAAGGCATAATCTCTCTCTTAACGAGTGTTTTGTGAAAGTTCCCCGCGATGACAAGAAACCGGGTAAAGGTAGTTACTGGATGTTGGATCCGGACAGCTTGAACATGTTTGAGAATGGCAGCTATCTGAGGAGGCGAAAACGCTTTCGAAAGAAAGACGTGGTCAAGAGTGAAGAGGGTGATGATTCTGAGGACAAGAACGAGAACAGTGAGGAAAACACCTCAGCTGAAACGACCAATACAAGCAATGACAACGCACGTAAATCCACTTCCGTTAATAAGAATGGAACTCGAGAGCAGCTATCATCTGATCCACAAACAAAGCATGAAAACTCCTCAGACCGCGAGAGTAGTCCATCACCCGACAGAGAGATGGTAGTGGTAAATATCCCGGGAGGAAAGCAAGACGGTTCTCCGCACACCGTGGTCAAGAGAGAGCCGTACATGATGGACGATGACAATCGATCGACGCCTCCATCTTTTCCTACGGCGCCTCCTCGTCAATGCTTTGAAGATCAGGCCTCATACGGTTATAATGGGTACTGTACGTATTCTCAGACCCAACCAAACTACTCACCATCGGCGTATGCGTGTGGTTCGTCTTCGTATTCAAACAGTTCACCAAACGGCGCAGAGAGACCTGCCTTAAGCCAGTTTGTCAACGACTCACACGCGGAACCTGGTGTTCCAACACGCTATTCTCCACATCTAAGTCATTACAACCAAACGAATCCTCACGCAGTTATGGAAGAACCTCTACACCGCCAGCAACACGCACCATACACATCCTACGAGACTACAAGAAGTGGTTGGTACAATAGTCATCACCAGTACGGTTCGAGTCCAGCCATAGCTACCGAAGTTTCTCAAGCTGTAGTCCCCTCCCACAGTCAACCACAACACAGCCAAACAGCTGCAAGCCATCCAACGTTCCCTAACGTGAGAGAGATGTTCGAGTCCCAGAGATTGATCGTGTCCAATGGATCTGTTGCTGGATGTAATGTACAGCCTTCACAAGGTCAGTTTGGAGCTGGAAGTGCCACTTATAATAGTACTAGCAACTCAGGTTCTCTGTATTGACCTTGAAATTACTAGGATTCTGAATGAAGCGAACTATCAATGCATTTTCTTTGGGTCTGTTTGTATACTCTAGGACTTTGAACATGTTTTCAGACACTCACAAGAAAAAATATAAGTTGTAAATGTTGGTTTCTTGTACTCAAGTGTTACATAGACGATTTTTGGAGTCCGTAATTCGTACATGGAAATCTTGAAGGGCCCAATTGAAAAAATTAATTGAATTGATTGTCTGGTCGAGAGAAAAGATAAGTGATACTTTCTCGTCCAGAGAGTTAGGTGAATGATTTTCTTGATAATTTAGCTTCAAATGATCCTTTGATTTTAATTTCTTGCTCGATTATTTAGAACGTTTTTCTCTTAATTCCAAAGCGAAAACACTATCATTCAAAGACATGTTCTTAAAAGGCCACGGTTCTTGTCGTACCCCGCTAACACACACAGCACGGTAGCTAGTATGTGTTGTCAATTCTTAACCACAACAAGCAAGCCCTGTAGATAAATACAATTCATATGTTCAGATTGCGAGATGATTAAGTAATTTTATGTAAGTTAGGAACATCAATTATATTTTACAGGCAATACTCAGTTAGGTCACTGTGGCACTTCTATTCATGATGCGTTCGCTTTCTACAATAACCTTCAGTTCCTAATCTTATTACACTTTGATAGCGCGTCTTTGTAAATTACCCTTAACCGTATGTAAACTTGAGATCCCGTCAAAGTTGTATATTATCAATTATCATATTTTCTTTACGGTAGATTATTGTTGTAACTTGTTTACAGTCGTTTGTTAATTTTTTTTTGACGATGTATATTTGTTGCATTAAGTTGTTTAGTAGATCAAGTAGTTAGTGTATCGAAGGAACTGTTCCTACCACCATGTACAGATCATGAGGTAGAAGCTGTTTCTACATGTTGGTCAATAAAGCTTAAAAGAGTATCAACTATTCGTCGCACTCATCGATTCTTTGTATGAATGTTTGTCAAAGTCTTAAGACTTCTGTTAGTTGGGATTATTCCATCACCCACAGGATCATCCAGAACATCTTCCAAGAGAAAAGCCTTTGAATATCTAAACCTGCAGAATTGAAATATTGTCAGTCTATAATCTTTAGCATGAGTTTTCCAAGTCTGTGCTCAAGAGTTATAGATATGTTTGGTTATTTTCGGCATTGTATTCTGTGGTGGGTATGCGAGTAGAGGTTTAGGTGCTGTAAAGAATGGAGCATTAAGACAGATTATTTCATTGGTATCATCATTTGATGGAGGTTGATGAGCTTTGTGATTGGTAATCCAGCGGCAATCACTGGCTATTACTTCACAGGAAACAGGAAAAGGCAAATCCATTTTTGAATTTCATGGTAATTGAGTATAAAAGCTTCCCGGTTAAGTAATATGATTGGACAACATGCTTGAAGCTCGGCTGCTAGCTAGCAACTGGTGTGGTCGACAGCCAGCTAGCGACACGCGTGTTCAATCACCGCGGTTCAGATAAGAGAGAGAAAACCTTCAACACTTGGATCAAAATTGAATAATACTCTTAAAGAATCATGAAAGAAAGACCGCAGCTAGTGAAGAATTTGAGCAGCGCAACCCGCACAGAAAGACATTTCTTTATAAGTCAGATACAGACAACACTGCGAGATCGAGATTTGATTCCTAAAAAGACCCGCTATCTGATCATATAGATTCATTTTCTAATATCACATCTAAAGTGATAATGAAAATATATCGTCTGTAGGACAAATTAATCTAATGATGCGAGAGAAACACTCGGTAGATATCCGAGATACCGAGAAGTTTGAATGGCAAACATGTAACAAGGAATATCAAAAAACGTTTATCGAAAGAATTAATTTTGTGTTGGCTTTTCCAGCTTTAGTGCATCGTACAAAATGGTGTAGAATTTCAATTGGGAGTTTCTGAAATATTTTCATTGTAGGTCTCGGCAAATAAAGCCTTCTATATAAAGTTAGACTATCGAGAATTTTATTGAAAGAATTTATTTTATGTTGGCTTTTTCAGCTTTGGTACATTGTACAAAATGGTGTAGAATTTCAATTAGGAGTTTCTAAATATTTTCGTTGTAGGTCTCGGCAAATAGTGCCAACTATACGAGATTTTGAGATTCACTAGACAACACATGAGAGATCTTGAAACATTTGAGCTTGTTTGTTTTCGATTGATTATTTCATTAATATAAACCGAATGAATTGATAGTATATTGAAGTATTCGATTAATGGGTTTGGGCAAAACCCAACCATCGGACACAAAACTAAAAATTATTTTTTTAATAAGTCTCATACTAAAACATAGCTAGGTGATGTCCCAAAAGATGTTGCAAAATCACGAGATTTTACCTTGTTGTGCAACCGTGCAGAACTGTACTTTACAGAATACAGCTATGTAACTCGTGGCACAATATTACCCTACTTACTACACCTAGACACAATAACGCTGGCCAATTTTCTCGTTTTACTAGCCTAATTGCCTAATTCAAGGTACTTTAGCTTCACATTTCAACACATTTTCTTTAAGATCCTTTGCTTCATAAACAAGCGATATCTCTCGAATAAAATTCACAAATTTCTCTGGAGTTAATTCCCAACATCCGTCGTGTCCACTAAGTAAGCCATCACGATTATTCCTTCTTTGTTTATTGTAATCCCTCGTCGCGACCTAGAATCCCTTTAATTCTCTTACTTTCTACCTACTTTTAGCTCTAGCAATGGCTTAACGATTACCAACTGTCGGAGTTTGAGCTAATTTGTCTTAAGTAATTCTCATTATAGCGACCTAAACATCAAGCAAGGCGGGAAAGTTTTGGTGGGTTATTTTGACTAAACATGCGAATTCAATCTCCATTATGTAATTAATAATTATAACTGGGCTATTCTTTTCATAAGAGCTTCCTATTAAAAGATAATTGTAGTATATTTTGTAATCACTTTTCGTGAGGATCTTTTTTGCTTCATTTTAAGTGGACAACTGGAGTATTTTTCAGAAAATGTTTTTTTTTACAAAAATTTCCACAATTTTTTTTTGATATCATTAGCTTACTAGCACAGCGTTTGAAGTTTACCTACAGCTTTTTAAAACAAAAAGACGCTTTAACAGACTTAAAATAAATTATGGTTAGCATGTGGTTTAGTGGTATGACTTAGGAACATCATGGAAATCTGTTAGAAAGAAACTATTTTGTAAGAACATTTTACACTCAGTACCAGGATATATACCATTCTTTACATAAAGTATAAGTTGTCCAGAAGAAATTTAGTTTGTTTAAAAAGCTAATGTTGTAAACATTTTCCCTTTACTCAGACATTTGCAATTTTTCAAATTTACAATTTTTGGACATGCATCTTGTCTCATCATTCACATTGTTTCTTAGTGTACAAGCATGTTCCAAGCATCACTCTGAGCATAGTAAAGATGTTTTCCCCCCTCAAATCTGTACAGTACATGGAAAAAAAGGAAAAGTATACCGGGTTTTTAATCTTTTTAGAGTTTTCATCAAAACAGTGTTTAAAACTTTTTGTGTTTTTTAGTTGTAAGATACAGACTCCTTTGAGGGTGCAACATGTCTACCTTGTTCATTCACAATTCTTCACCATCACACCTAAGATTTCTTGCACAACGTTGTTCATGTATTTCTGCACCGTTTTTCTTCAGGTTTTCTTCTCTATAATCAACCACAACTTTATTTCTCATATATATAAGAAATTGTTTTTTCTCTTGTTTTTGAATTCAGCTTGAGCAGAAGAAGAATTGTTCTATTCTCTTTTGGGAGTTTACCTCGCAGAAGTTCCCCCCCAACTCTCGGCTCGTTTCTGGACGAACCACAAAATGTTAGCACTTTTTCAAATAGATTACGGAGAAGCCGTTTCACAGATCGTTTGATAGTGTTTTTCCTGTGCCCTAAGATAATTTTCATGGTGTTTCTTTCTCACGCTATTATTTGTTCAGAATATAATTTTTGTCTGCCCTGGTTTACTCTCAAAACATCTCGTGCACGCAGTCACAGACATTTTTTCTTTTACGATACAAGATGGCAAGACTGGGATTGTGTCTGGTTGAACTCTGAAGACTAAGAGAAGACCGTTTTCTTCTTTTCTTGATTGATTATTTTCCACAAATTTTTCATTAAGATTTACCAAAGTATCTGTATTGTGCAGTTCCAATAATTTTGTACAAAGACTTCTGTAATGTCTTCTTCTAAAATTCTTCAGCGTTACTCACTTTGAGTGGTTCTTCGCTACTTATAAACATGGTAATTATTGGACTTCTTTCGAGATCATTATTATTATATATTTAAGTGTTTGACAAATTCACAAGCTTGTTTTTAAGATGATTCCATATTATATGGAGTGTCTTTGTCTCTGACCAGCTTGCAGGACCCTGAAGCCTTGGAAAATAGAAAACGCTCAACTAACTGATTTGAAAATTTGCTTTTATTCGCTATCAAAGTCAAGGAACATGAAATGATTTCTATAAGGTCTTTTTATGAATATTGTAGTTTATTTAAAGTTGAAATTTATTGACGCTGGGGTTTTTTGCAGATACTTTAGTGCAACAAGACTTATGAACCTCAATATGAATACCTTCCAAAGCTCTTTCAATTTTAGTCAAAAAAATATTAAAAGCACGTGGGATTCTTGAATTATAGAGTCATAATTTTAAGGCAATTTGGAAGTTTACGGGTTTTAATAACCATTTCTTAGTTCTTAATGAAGTATTTGTTCAGTTTTACGATGAAATAACTAGTGCTGCAAGACCACCTCAAAGACAAAAGAAAACAAAGTTAGTGAATGACACTCTCTTATCACGAAACTACAAAACCAGATAATTCTTCAACACAGCTGAATCAATCTCATACAAAACCTCAAGGAGCCAAGTTTGCAATATATTTTAGAAAAATTCCCAGTTATTAAACTTTTTGTGAGGAGAACACGATGGCGTGTGGTGGAAAGTGTGGCAATATGTCTGCCATTGTTATCGTACAATCAGGGTGATTTCTCGTTGTATGAAGTAAAGCAATTTTCACATGATTAAGGTATTATTTCTATATTTTATAGCTATTCCATACTGCCGTCCTAAGCCGTCATAATCGAATTATTTTCGCCAGTTTAAGTTTGCTCTGCACGAGTTGCCACGAGGTCCTGCAACTGAACACTCCGCCATTTTGTTTGTTCTTGTTCTATAGATATAACGGATCTTTCCAAACAATTATTTGACTTGAGAATCAAGGTTTATTCCTTCCCGATAAATGCATATCTAAGCCTTTACTTCTAGCTTTTCTCCGTTGTCATTCAACGCCAACAAAGTCGAAACTTTTTAAGATAAAACTGTTTACGACTCGGGAGAAGGTCTCACTGACTCACTTGAGCTGGTGTTATCGAATGACCATCCATGTTGTTTTAGCATTTAGTGCTTTTATCGTTTGCCTTCGACTGAGACTCAACCCAATACTTCCTTATTAGTCAAAATAAACTCGTGTAGTTCCAAGAACTGGCTCCCCTGTGGGTTTCTCGAGCCTAAAGTGGACGCTCGACTTTGAACAATCTTTCGTTACGCAGCAAACAACTTCGAAATCCAGCGAGTGCGAGCTGACGAGCTGACACAACAACTGGCACAGAAAAAAACTACGACCAAGCATGTCGTAAACCATCTATTTATTGAGCAAACAGCTCTCGAAGTGGTGAGAAAACAGTAAATATCGTGTAGAGCTAACCTCTTTGTGTGTATTTAGGCCGTTTTGGTTTGTTTTCAATCACATCTTAAGAAGATTTCGTGAACGACAATAGCTTTGGTTCACAGTGTTTACAAGTGAAATAAAGTTTGTTGGGTTTGTGTTTGTTAAGGTAATCGGGATTAGTACAACATAAACTATAATAACCTGCCACAGTTAATCAGTTTAAAGTCAAATACAACTCTTTGCTTTTCTCTTTCTCGTTAAAAAAAACCCACAGAATTATTAGAAAACCTTGAAAAATTTGAGAAATTTTTGGACATCTTCTTTAACGTTTATTTTTCGATTGTACAATGCCTGGCATCAAATTTCGTCTTTGGAATTAGAGATGTGATTCAAAATAACTCTTCAGGTGTTGCTCGGTGTATTCACTGTTTTTTCTCATCAAGTCTTCAATCTTTTTACGAACTGGGGCTTTCGTAAAAATATCTTACTGAAAGTAAAAAATTGAATTTTTTCCCAGTACTAAACTTTCGTCTTTGTTAATAGCCAGCATACGCCCATCCCTAATCAAATTTAGAAATTCATTGGCTTTGGTTCAAAAGCGAGAGATAATGATGCCGGACTTTTCATTTTGGCAACTCCATTATATATTGCCATTTATTTTCATGGGTTAATGTTTGGGAAACATTTTCAACTTTTGATGAAGATGTTTGTCCAAGGATGTTATAATTCTGTAAGCCTTGTGTACATCAATTTGTACAGCGTTAAAATATTTTAGAATTATTTTTACATGCGTTTCCTGAATGTATTTTAAGTGAGGAAGAGAAGAACTTTGTGTTTGTACAGTTCTCAGATGTTCAAACATTCAACCAGATTTGCTCCTCTGCAAGACCACATGTGGGCGCGCTCGCTCGCTATCCACCAGGTAATCAAGTAGAATAGATCACCTTGGCCTAACTATCAAGAGATAATTACCCCATGGATGTCCCTGCACCTGGAGATGCACCCCAGGCGGAGAAAATCGAAAAATTATCAAATTTGTTTTTAGGCTACTCAACGGAAGCTTACAAATTGCCCGAGACATAAAAGTCATTTATAGTTTCCTTTGAAAGGAATCAAATCCATCGGAGGGCAGAGTAAAGAGATGATATCGTTCATTGTTGAGTCGGCAGGTATCCAAGCGGATATTGCAGCAATTATACTGACCGCTTAGCTCACATGCGATAAGACGCTTGGGTGGGCGTCAGGGGACACACACATTTTTCCCTGACACAAATGCAATCCGTTTTTCTGCAGCAATGCGAATTTTCCCACAGAAGACAAACACATGGATGACAGCCTGTCGTTTTGGCCCTAACGCAAGACGCGAGAAACCATGCTCAAATGATTGACTTGTTGTTCAGCAAGAATGGCTCCTTTTAACGCTATCCCCAGGAGTTAAAAGGGTTAATTGCTGCAGTTTTTGATGACGGAGTTGCTGCATGGCATATGCTATCAAGGGCCTGTTTAATGACTTATTACTCAACACTTTGGCGGGCCGACAGCTTGAGGAAGACATCAATTACCTCTAAAAGCCCTGGCACTTGAAGTAAAATGTGCTGTCGGGGAAACTCTTCGCTACCCGCTATCACAAGTTGTGAAACCTCAAATTCGCGGCCATACAACCGCTAAAGGAAGAGAATAAACGCAGATAACAAAAACAAAAGTTGGGCTAACAAAAAACGTTTATTGAAAACAATTTTCTGACGCAAAAGGAAGCGAACGGAAACCAAAAAATTATTTCCGTTGATAAAATTTTCGAAAAATGAATTTACTGTGAGGGTGGTTAGTATCTTTTACGTTTGACTCGCGTTGTTTTCACAAATGTAACAGAAAACAACAACAGGTTTTCCTATTTTTACAAGGAAACAAACCCAGAAATCCCGCCCTGATAGAACTGACTAGGACTAGTACTCGCTTCATTGACGGATCTATGACACTACAGATGTTACAAGCCTTATCTCAGAGTCGAAAGTACAGCATCAAACAATAGACCTATCATGATCTAGTGATTGCAGAAGACAAAGGTCGTTAAATCAAATCTCCTTAGATTTGACCAAGAACCAGGATACTTCATCCTATCCTGGGACAATGCAAAGATGGCAATTCCTAAAAAACATTCATAAATTACTTTTCTTAAACCACTATTAAAATGTATAAACATTAATTTTTTACCCAATAATTTTCTCTTTACTAAAAAACAAATATCATAGGGCGGTTTAGCGAGTGTTTTTTTTTTCTGGCGAAATATTTCTCGCTTGGTATTTTATTGTTAAAGGAATAAGGATTCAACCTTTAAAATATATTACATACCCAGGGTTACTATAAAGTTATGAATTATGCCTTGGTTTGCGAATTTTTTTGAGAGTGACACAAAGTTCACTTTAGTTTTTCCCAATTCTTTTCAGTTATTTTTGTTGTTTTTTGTTTACGTAATCCCCGTAAAACCATCACCGTCAAGGGATTACCAAAAGAGGAACCCTATTTCAAGTAATGTACAAGCCATTTCAGGTTCGATGGATATCTTTGCCCGATTATTTAATCCTTTTTGAGGTAACATTTTCAAGTGGTTCGCGATAACAACTCTCAAGATTAACTCTCTGTACCAAGAGCGCCATGACAGCTGATGACGTCATACGCCTTTTGTCACACTTTTGAATGACGTCGTCGGAATTACTCCCATCTAAATCGAGCTTTAAAATAAATCTCTTGACGCTGGAGTTTTCATGTTTTTGGTTTAAGAACACTGGGTGGTCGTAGTTTAGCATGTTTTAGCAGGGCGCAAGCTTTCAACGTGTTGGATTTGACGAGAGGCCGAACCCAAGGTGATCGTTGGGTTGTCCGACATGTTCAATCGACGCTAACAACCACGCGGAAAGCACATAGCTAAAAATATAGTTTTCTAAGGAAATCGTTGGTGAAGTGGGTTTTGGACTTTGTCGTGATGCAGCACGTCCGTGATATTGTTTTTAATTATTTTAATCCCATGTTTTTGTACCGGAAAAAAATACAATTGCAAGAAACACCTATCTGCTTTGTAACTTTTTACTCGAGTTTCGAGAAGAAATAAATTATTTTACTTTGGGATAACTTTAGTTAGCTTTCGTTTTCCTGCATAAGGCACCATTAAAGGAAAAAATAATTTACGACAAATAGCGTGCAAAATTTTATAAATTCCTTTAAGCATCACATGACCACGCAGCCACATTTCATCAAAGTCGAGTTGGTGCCAAGAATATTTTCTTTTTCTTGATAAAACATTCCTACAACTAACCCCTAAATATTCCATTCATTTAGATCCTTGAATCCCATCAAAGATAATCGTCCCAGATCTCATGAAATTTTCCTAATTTCCCACATTCTGTTCACTCAAAACCTTGAGTTCATTATCCCAAAATTTCCTAACTGCAACCTATGGAAGTTTCCATCAACAGTCCTATTGTACATATCCCTTAAGGGATCATTTTGTATAGAGATATGAATTTTGCCAATTGAAATTGAAATTTACGATAGGTTTCCCAGTTACTTTTTTAAGCGGACTTTCCACTGAACTATTCATGACTGTCTTGGGAAACTTGTCATCTTTGAACACGTTCTCGAATCCTTATTATTTTTGCAGAATTTAGTGTTTTTGCAAGCTAAGTTTCTAAGTCAATGTAATAGACGGGCATCGAAGAATAGGGCCGTGAATTTCATGACAGGCATGTTTGTTGATTTTGTTCTTTGGGACTGAATGAAATCTCTTGTCCTGTTGTTAAAGACTATATTGCTAGAGAAAAAAAGCAAGATTATTTCTTTCGGTTGAACAGGGTGCCTGCTTGAATCATATTGTAATGAAAAGCATGTCTTCTTGCCTTGATGTGTGGCTAACACTACCAGCAGTAGATACCTTGTTCTACACTGTACCTGTGAAAATCCCTCGCAGTATATGAATGTGTACATTCAATACCTATATAGAAATGCTTGTACAGATGACACTGTAATGAGAAAGTAGGGCTTCATTTCTTCCTGTATGTTGTACACTTCAACCAACTGAAGTACCTTTGTCTATGTCAGCACTAGATGTTCAATATTCTTCACTATGTTGTCTCAGGGAAAATCCCTCGCAGTATATGAATATGTACATTTAATACCTATATATGAGTCGTTGTACAGATGACTCTGTAATGAGAAAGTAGGGCTTCATTTCTTCAAGATGTTGTTTGTTGTCGACTGCCCTAAGAAGCCTATGTCAGAAGTAGATGTGCACAAAATTTTTCATTATGTTGTGTCAGCGAAAAATCCCATTTAATAAATATTATAAATATAATAAATAAAGCCGGTTTTTATACTTGTAATTGTTTATTAGCGATATTTATTTGTCTTTAATCCACAATATTTAGTGTATATATTATTGAGGTACGTTCTCAGTTGCCGTACAAGAACAACATCAAATGTCTTCTTTCTGTTCTTTTGTACACATCTTAGTCACGCCTCGCACGGATGAGAAATCCCCAAAACTTCCTTAATTCCTGTACAGAAATATTATCAAAACCACAAACAAATAAAACTATGTATACAGAAGATGATAAATAGAATAATAATACTAGAGTGCAAGAAAATATAGATTTTCAGCTGCCATGATGTAACTTGTATAGATTGCCTTAACTCGGCAAGTGTCCTTTTATAAATGTACTGAGTTGATTGCCATAGCTGAAGAATTGCTAAGAGATCCAGTGAATGAAAAGTACCGTTTAGTTTGGATGGCATTGCGTGTTGTGTGCTCTTTTTGTCACGATTTGGTCTCGTAGCACGCGTTTCAGAGGCATGAAAGAGCAACGTGCTTGTGACTGTTTGTGCGAGTGCTGTTGCTGTTGTCACTCAGGCTTGGAAACTATAAGGGAATTCCGAAAGTGCATCATCTACTTTGATTTCTCATCCACTGCATTCTGGATTTTTCCTTAGAAAAAGAGAAGAAGAAACTATCATTTTGGGTTTTATCAGTGAGGTTCTTATATAATTACTGATACAACTTCATTCATAAGTTCTCGTGCCTTCTCTGAGTTCAGTGTCGTTTTCTCGCGTGCATAAGTATGAGTGAACTAGTTGGTACGTGCTATTGAAAATCGAAAATCTAGTACTGCACTAAATTGGCTGCAATAACAAAGATATTTTCGCAGCTCGTTCGTAAAAACTATTTCAAAAAGCCTGCAGTTCACTCGATGGATCTCACAAAAACACATGAAGAAAGAATAAATAGAAATGCATTGACGCATTGAAGAGTAAATCGTAATCAAGCTTGGCATTCCTGCTGTATTCCTGCAGCATGTTGGTAATCGATAACCGACAGGTTACTCCTCATTAGAGCGCGCGCGAAACATCGTCATGAAAATCCACCGCCAAAACTTCAAACTGACAAGGCAATCACCCGGATAACATTCAAGTGTTAATTCGATGAAGATGGATTTTACGGATGTTTAATAGGCTTTTAATGCCATTACAATTTGCATGGAACTTTATACCTTTTTATGTCGTTCCGGTGCAAGATGAATTGGTTTTTAACGTCCCTTGCAGGTGTCAAACTTATCGCTGTTTTTCTTAGACGAAAACAGTAAAGCTTGGAAAGTTTTCGTGAACTTTTTTCACTGAATTAGTGGATTACATATCATGTGATAATTGGATATTCTGTGGATTAGAATCCGATCCATGGTGTTTGAGGAAAAACTTGGACATCACGCAAACCCTTCCTGTAAAAAACCTCAGTAAATATCTAAAGGATAATCCCAAGTTCTCAATAAATGTGGAACATAGCTAAAAGAAATCCTAGTTTGTGAGATTAATTCAATTCTATTCTATAGTATTCGACCAGTGGCTGAGGAAAATAAAGCATTACTCGGAAATTTTGAGCACGATTGAGAAGGAAAACAAAAGCGTCTGCTTAACTGCAATCTACCATCTTTTACCTACGAGCTTCAAGCACAACAGAAGCACACACAACGCCTACACTATACATATTAATTAATAAGTTTTTACTTAAATTTAAAGCTAAGCAGCCAAAACATTATAAGCTAGACTAAGAGCATACAAATACAGATGTACTTGTCGTTTCCATCCTTCCATGTCGAGCCAGAAATCTCCACAAAATTTTCGCTTCTACTTCTGCAGTTGCTGTTGTGCCTTATGGCTCCCCGACTCGATGAAAGAATCCTCAATTCAGTTTGTAAAACTCCTTCGCAACAAAAGACAGTGCAAAGCTTTTTTTACCTTGGAATGTTTGAGAGCATCCATTTGAGCATCAACGATGAAAGATCTGTGTTTAGCTCCCCGCAGAGCGATGTAGGTCTGGTTGCGTTTGGTAAGTGACCATTTTCGGGAATCAATCGTCAAGTCTTCTTAAAGACCCTGGCCTTTATCCAAGTAAAGGAAGTCGATTGTTGTTCTAAGGGGAAAACGCAAATGGAGCGCTTTGCACAGCTAAACTTAGAATTGATGTCCAAGATGCATGTGACTTTGCTCAGTAGGGTTTAATGTGTTTGTAAGTGGGTCTTGACGGTTGACTGTGTCGAAAGAAACGCGTAAAGAAACACGACTAGAAAAACAGTGAAGCGAGAAGCGAAGACGTTTTATGCTAAAAGTAAATGCTAAAGATTCGGGATTTCTTAAAATCCATAATTTAAGTAATGATCTTAAAGGTACAACTTTTGCTTACAACTGTCACATGCAATCTGCTTACTTCACACTTACAACACGAATTGCGTCGTGTAAATCAACCATACAACTATTGTGTACGAGAAGAAGAAAGTTGTAGCAAGTTGTAGGGTTGATTTACACGACGCAATTCGTGTTGTAAGCGTGGCGTAGGCAGATTGCATGCGACAGTTGTAAGCAAAAGTTGTACCGTCTAAATCGGCCTTAAGAAAAGACCAGTTAAAAGCAACAGAAAACAAACGAAAAGTGATAGAGAGGGAAATGGGAAGGGGAAGACTAATAAGCTAATAAGTAGGCTTGTCAAAGAAGTTAAAAGTTAAAATGGAGACAAGATGGGATGAGAATGGGGAATGATTCGAAGAAAAAAAAAATTAAAAATAATTAAGAAGAGAATTCTTGAGAGAAAGTGAAATTTAAAGAATGTACTAGTAAAGGTGGACTTGCTTGAGTGACGCCCCATTGTGTTTTCTCGTAAGGCACTATTTTCTAACCTTCATCTGTAAATTGATAAGCGGATAATCTTGTGTTGTCTAGCCCGCGCGCGTCCCCGGGATATACACTAGCCCATCTGTCTGTCTGTCTGTTGTCTTGTTAGTAGCTGTAGCGCACCAGCCTTCCATCTCTGGGGTCCTGGGTTCGATTCCCGCCCAAACTTGCTATCACATGTGAGTAGAGTTTGTTAATGTTAGGTATCTCGCTTGAATCAAGGTTTTTTTCTCCGGGTTCTTCGGTTTTAATTTTCCTACCTCCACAATACCTAACATGTTTTAAAAATTCCAAATCGATCTGCATGTGAGTAAGCCGTGCCCTGACTTAGATCAGCCCTTTCAGGGTTTGATGATCTGTGAGTTAACCGTTTGATCAGCCCAGAGATTGTTTCAGGGTTTGTTCTGTGAGTTAGCCATACCATGACTTAGATCAGCTAAGAGATTGTTTCAGGGTTTGATCTGTGAGTTAGCCATGCCCTGACTTAGATCAGCCCAGAGGTTGTTCCAGGGTTTGATCTGTGAGTTAGCCATGCCCTGACTTAGATCAGCCCAGAGGTTGTTCCAGGGTTTGATCTGTGAGTTAGCCATGCCCTGACTTAGATCAGCCCAGAGGTTGTTTCAGGGTTTGATCTGTGAGTTAGCCATGCCCTGAGACTTTGATCAGCCCAGAGGTTGTTTCAGGGTTTGTTCTGTGAGTTAGCCATGCCCTGACTTTGATCATCGTTTACTTTTGAAGGTTGTCTATCCTAACGTTAGCATTTGATTTAGGCTTGGAACATATCAATAGAAATATTCAATATTGAATGAAAGATAAAACGAGAAGCCATTTACTCCTGTTTTTTATTTACTGATATTTCGGTTGTCATCCAACAATCATCATCAGAGTTGAATTCACAGATTCAATATTGAACTCTCTCCTTTGCTCTAATTTTTCAGATGGAAAAAAACAAAAACGGGCTAGGCATCGCGTGGATCAGTGTTGTTTCACATGCATGGGATACCTTTGTACACAGGAACCCCGACAAAAGGTAAGAAATTTTAAAGTTTTCCTATTCAGCTCTGATCTCGTGTGTAATAAGATGTCGTTAATGTTTAATTCTTAATGAAGATAAGGGTATATAGCTGTAAATGATGTCTACAGTTCAGCAACCTGGTTGAATAAAAAAGTTATATTTAACAGAAAAAGGTATCGCTCAATCACTTAGAGAATTCCGGAATTTTTTCGCCTTTCCACCATTTCTGTTTTTATTCATTAACTTTACAACCACGAGAGCTTAAATACACAAATATCAAAATACAAACTTACACTAAAAAATACAGCGACAAAAATAATTAACTGAAATTAAAAAATATTATGTACTGCGCTACTTGGTTGAGGGTCTGACCAACAGGACACAGGTCCCATACAATGGTCAGGCAATTATCCGGACCAACCTGATGCAAAAGAAGAAAAAAATGGTTCAGAACGAGCTGATGTTCCCGTTTGTTTAACTTACTTTCCTTCATTTCGCTACTTTACTTTTCCTCTCATTTTTTCGTTAGACAAAGCGCTCATTTGCACATTCAAATCGAAAATTACCTTTTCTAAAAATTCGACGTGTAAAAGATGAAGAACGTGAACCTGGAAGTAATTTGTAACTACTCTTGCGCGTGCAACAAGCGCGCACCCTTTCGCATTCGCGCGTTCTCCGAAAGAACACAGACCAATGAAGTGCGCGCGCTGTTTTTGAGATGCGCGCTCTCGGGAACGACCGAACTGCATTCATCATCATACCACGTGATCACGATGACAACAAGAAGTAAACAAACAAAACAGTCATTTCACTGAAGAATAAGAAAGCATACAAATCAATTCAAGAAAATGAGCTCCACTGTCACATTATCTTGCGAGGATTTTGCAAATTATCCACATGGGCTGTCGCTCGTCTCCAGCGCTGACGGAAGAGGAAATTTTATCACGTTTGGGCTCTTTAAAAACCACGGAAGTGGAAAAAACGGGAACAAACGAACGTACACTTTGGTTGGTTTGCTGTGCTACGTCGGGGGTGAGTTTCGCGATGGATTTGTGCAGGAAGAGATCCTTGAAAACGATGTTCTTTCTATCGTACAAAGATATTTCCAAATCGTACATACAAGGATTCCTCTCGTCAAAGTCCCCGCCGAAGAAGCTGCAAGCTTTGTTATCTTGTACTGCAATGAGAGGTCTTCCAAGAAGAAACTCGAAATCACGGATAGCGAAATACAGAAAGGAATTGACTTATTCAAACGAGCTGCAAAATACTCTTGTTATAAGGATAATGCAGACTATTTGGTCCAAAATCTTGGCAAGTTTCTAAAAGATGCAAAATATCATCGTCTTAATCACGCGAGGCGAGAGTTTGAATCCTGGTGGATCGAGAGCCCAGAAATGGAGCGCAACAAGTGTCCTCCGCTACCACTTGTGAAAGATGTCCCGAAGGATTCCATTTTTGTTCACTCCATGATCCAACCCGTGGCCGAATGGAAAGAAAAAGTCGCCGAGTTGATTAGCACGGAGGAAAATTACGATCGATTCTCGGGAATGTCTAGGCACATGGGATTTTGGTTTTCGAATAAAAAGAGCCCGAATTTCAAACTCGCGGCAACGATGTTTCAGTACTATGATCGTATCTTGGAGTGGAAGCGCAGTGGCAGCAAATTCGACGTGGACAGTCCTGTGATTCAGATGGTGTTATCTTTGACTCTACAGAAACTGAATGAGCAGGGATGGAGTGCAGGAAAACCAAGGCAGCCCGTCAGCCTTTGTACAAGCAGGAAAACGTGTAACATTTGTTTGGCGCCTGTACAGAAGGGCGAGGCTAACAATGATATCACATGCGTTACCAAACACCACAGAGCATGCTTTGGAGATAACACCCTGAGGGAGGTGATGTCGGTGGTCCTTGACGATGTTAAGGCTTTTGGTCTTCCTAGAGAAGCTATCAGTGCTGTTCGACAAGTCATAGCTAAGGGGTTCTTGAGCTTCTTTGTACATTGTTTTACAACCCATTTGTTCTGGAAAGAGTTACCCACTCGAATTGTGATTGACAAACTAGTGGAAACGTGTAGTTTGAACTTGATGCGATATCTGATCAATAAACCAGACAAATGTTGGGTACAGGTGACATATGGCGACATCCAGGAACAGATGAGGACGATTTGTGATGGGAAAATCAGTGACAAAAGCATTGAACTTGTAAGCAGGCATTTCCGTGAAGCGTGTCAGAGTATCGGCCCGAAAAACGATAAATACAACTGCTTAAGAAACAACCAGGGGAAAGTGATCGCCGTAAAAGCCTACGTGATGGAACCATACATTGGCGCCCACCTTAAACTCAGATGGAACTTCATGTCTGAAGAAAAGAGGAAGGATATTTTAGTGTGTACTCCAGATATGATTGATTCTGCAATATGGGGTGCGTACAAGGAAGCAACGTTAGTATTCGTCAAGAGGCTTGAACAGGAACACAAACAGATGGCTAAGGAAAGAGGTGAAAACGATACAAGTTTCCAAGCATGTCCAGAGAAAACACAACAAGAGATCATGAGAAAAGTTTGCAAAATGCATGGTTGTGAGGACGGCAACTGCGCATGTCACAACTTTACTAAGTTCAAACAGTTCTTCTTAGCCAGCCTGCCAATGATCTGCAAGGGAGAGAAGTCTTTTTTACTGTGGGAAGGAGACAAAGACCCTGAAAGTGAAAGTACTGGAAAACTTGTCTTCAACAACACGATCTTCTTGAACAACGACAATGACAGTCTAACTGATATCATAAGTGGAGATGACCGTACTGTGTTCGATAATATCGAAAAGAACTGTGAAGTCGTGAAAAGTTGCACAAGACTGGCGTGTCTGACCGAGACAACATACTACAGAATCTTCCTCGCTTTAAAATGCAAGATCATACAAGAATACAGTGATGTGGCACTGTTAGAAGACTATGGCCCTCTGTGCAAGGAGTATTACCGCCCTGTTTGTGCAGGATGTCAATGGGAAGAGAATTCTCCAGAGAGGTTCCAGATGTGTGGAGGATGTAAGAGAGTGTATTACTGCAGTAAGGGGTGTCAGCGGCATCACTGGAAGACCAGTCATCGAGAGAACTGCAGGCGAACGAACATGAAGGAAATTCCTGAAACGAACTAACGAACGAACTATAATATTCATATATGTGATTAGTAACTTGATTTTTCTTTTTGCGTTTTGAGCAATATATGCTACTGTTCTGTATTGTATTTAAGGCGTGAAATATTTTCTTTTTTCTTTTCCGATTGCAATTTTTAGTTTTGTTTACCTTTGCCTTGAAACCAATCTGCGTGTCCTTTTTTTCAATAAATTTTTGTCGATGTAAATTAAAAATCATAAAAATAAATAAATGAATGTAATATACTCGAATAATTTCGAAATTTCAACATTTTTCAATTTTTCAGTTTTAGTCAAAACTGAAATGTTTTTGCTGCTAAATAAGTAAACTTTCAGAACAGATAATCCCCAGTTCGTCACAGCCAAGAATCACCCTGTACGTTAGTATTCATTGGGAAAGTCAGTGATTTTTGTTCGCTTTTTCCTTCCATATGGTGAGTTCGATAAGGAGGTTGAGTGAACAGTCCTTCACGGCCACCTTTACACAGCGATACCACACAAAACAGATTGGTTCCAAAATCAGGTAGCAGTAGCTAAGTATAGTAATCTTTTTTTTACTAAGGCGACAAGATATCTGCCATCTATCTGCTTTTGTCTTTCAAACCGTATCTGGCAATGCGCACTCATTCGATACCTTCAACTATAATAAGGACAGGGGCCGCCATTTATTAGAGGTGTTGGGTGGGGCTGATACAAATAATGGCCAGAACATTACTTCTCATAAGTACAAGAAAGTGAGGTACAAGTGATGCAAACAAATAACAAACAAGAGAAAACAGGACGCAGAGGGGAAGGGTTCAGTACAAATTTGGGGGTAATCTTACGGGACGTGATTTAGTGGGGAGGGGCGGGAACTGTGATTCTGGATTTTGTCATCAAATATCTCCAAAAGTCATATTCAAATTGCAGGAATGAATGTAATTTCTGTTTGTTTGCATTTATTCTAAGCTACGTATTTGTGTAAAGTGCGTATCGAGTATTACAAAAAGTCTCTGAGGGGAGGGGTGTTCACTGGTACCCACCAACTAAATCAATAAAATAGGATTCTTCTTTTGAACCATTATTTTACCTTACCACTTACAAGAATGATGCTATGATACGGTGCAGCGAGTAGAAAAACCGGAGTTCCCGGGAAAAACTCAGGAAGTAAAGTTACGAAAGAACTAACAAGCGCAGCAGCTCTAAATATCAACAGTAATGAGATTATTCCTTCTCGTAATAATACTATTAAGGTTCACTGGTGTTGGAAATATCCCTGTCACTGGGATGTTACTGTGTTTGATGGATCACTTGCGAATAAAACAAGCTGTTCGATTCTTCCTAATCTTCTTAACAAACCAATAGGTGTTGGATACCTCCACGTTCATTTAATTCATTCAATTTATTCACTTGTTAATTAATTAATTAATCTAGTTCGAGAGTGCACAGAAGTGCACTGGTGTAGAAGACACCCCTATCAGATCTACTATAACAGATCGTGCTGTTGTAAAGACTTGCTGGAAGTCGACTTTTTTGAGACTCACAGAGTCACAAGTGAATCAAGTGGGGGGGGGGGGGGGGGGGAAAGCGAACGTCGAAAAAGTTCAGCGCTTGTGATCCTGGTCCGTGTTGGGCTGCCTGTGCTTTGTTAAGCGCGCGTGATCTAGTACGGAGACGATGTACTTTGCGAAAGTCTAGCGATTTTTAAATCAAATCATGTCAAAATAACAACTCAAAGTATTCTATCTGATTCTTTCTACAACATGAAACCAGAAAACAAGATCCAACATTCTCCAAGCCGGTCAATCAAAACGGAGATACTACCGGAAGTGACGTCTATTGATAGTAAGCAATTGTGTTTGATGCATCACTTGCGAATAAAGGAAGTTAGGTTTATCATAATCCTCTTAACCAACCAATACAGGTGTTAGATACCTCCACGAAGAGCGACCATTGAATACATTCAATTCAATTTATCAATTAATTTATCTCGTTCAAAAGTGCGAAAAATGAAAAGGAATGAATGGTTTAAAGGATTAAATTATTAGACCCATTTTGATGGAATTAGGAAAAAGATTATCCGTAGCTGAAATCTGAAGAACTTTGGGAACCACTGCTGGTGGCGGAGTCGTGAGAACGCTCGCCTCTCACCAATGCCACCCGGGCTTGATTCCCCGATCCGGTGTCGTATGTGAGTAGAGGGCCACAGATTTGTTAGCCGACCACTGACTATTGTAAGTGCTGCCCTCGTAAAAACAAGGACCGTTTTTTAACCGACGTACCGTGACCGTGCCGTTGCCGTTTGCAAACATTTTAATTGGAAAATTAAATAAATAAATCACTTTTTTTATAGTGGGATTCAAATTCAGTAAATGAATACTGGTTTCCAATTTGGCCCACTGTCACTCACACACACTACCACTACATTATATATTCTATGCATTCAACTCAACTCCCATGTTGATTTTTACGGAGGGAGGAAACCGGAGTATTAATCCCGTGCGCTATGATTGGTTCAAAAGATGACGTCGAGTCTATGCCGTGCCATTCCCACAGTCATGCGAAATCCAAGTATCAACTTTATGGTATTTTAATAATTTAATAATTTAATAATTTACTAATTTGAAAATGTTAGGTGGAGATGGTTTGTTATCACTAATAAAACAGTGTTATCAAGATCTATTAATCTTCATAAAGAAACGAAAGTTGACTCGCAGATACCCTTGGAGTCCCATTCAGCGATCGCGCCCTGTTGGTCAGTTTTGAGGAGCATTTGGTGCCACGCAGTAGACGAGATCTATTGCTCTTCCGGAAACTCGTTCTTGAATCTTGAAGATTTTCTGAAGCTTGATCGCCACGATGGCTATTGATCTGACAATGATCATCTGATTCTATGATCGGTTCAAAGATTGTTAGGATATACTGGCTTGACAAAATGAAATAAAATCTTTATGTTAGGTCGTGATATGGGCAGTCATTGCCGAGACTCCCTAGATAGACGCTAATGATTAAGTATACTACACACTCCACACTCTATTCTAAGTACTCAACTTTCAGTAAGCTTTCTTGATACAGTACAAGCATTTCTAGGTAGTGGCTTGGTCAATCCCGAAATTGCATGAATAGTTTTCTGAAAACATTGCTAATCAGAGCTGCACATTATGTGGCGTCGCAGCATCTTTGATTCTCTGTGTTAAATTCTCATTCTCCTTACTTTATTTCTATTTTTCTCTTTCTGCTATTTGACGAAATATATGAATTTTTAGTAAGGTTTAAGAAACATATAGGCGAGACTAACAGGTTAAAGCAATGCGATGGAATGCGTTGCATGTGAACAAGCTCTCAGAGGGAGGAGCCCAACTTCTTCTCTTTCTCCGTTGCGCTCTTCACATGCTAAGCCATGAAACAACCTCTTGGTTAATTAAAGTCAGGGCACAGCTAACTCACAGATCGAATTGGAATTTAGTGTGTTAGGTTTTGCCGCAGGGAGGAAAACTGGAGAACCAAGAGAAAAACCCTCCAAGCAAGGAAGAGACTTCTGCTCACATGGGATTAAAAAACCAGCCCAAAAAAATCAAACCCGAAACACCCTGAGACTGAGTGAGAGGCCAGTGCCTAGAGGCTACAGCACACCACCCTCGAGCAACAATATAACCATTAAAAGCTCCGATAAAAGATAGTAAAGAGGCGTAAAAATGTCCTTTCAGTGCGGCCTACCAGACTGAAACTATCATTGAGCAGCGCGCTCCTGATAATGAGTATTTAATTTCCAGGTCGCGCGAGCACGAGCCGTCCTTCATTCTCTCCATTCCACGTGTCTATACAGATAACCTGTCCATTTCTTCTAGAGTATATTGACCCTTACGAGAGAACCCCTGGATTTGGATGCTTACAGATGGATAATCTTCATGTCAATTTTACATTTGACGCTCCCCAGATCTAGTTGTCGTGGGCTTTCAGAAACAAGTGACTTTGAATGAACTCGATAACTTTATTCATTGATATGAAATTAAGTGGCCAATTTGTGGAACTATTAACAGTTTGATGTTATGATACTTTTCTTGGCTATACACCAAGAATATATTTATTGGAGATGATTTTGAAGGGGCACGAAACCTGCCTTGTTTTGGTGGGACAAAAAGGCGAGAAAATGAGACAAAAATTGAATCGAGTTGTGGTCTGATCTGACATGAGTTTAGGCTGTACCCTCTGAAGACTGCTTTAAAAATCACCGACTCTTAGAACAAGATCCAAAGAATTACTACTGGCATTCAGTTTCACAATGAATGTTAGGTAAAGTAAAGTCTCTATTCAACGGCCAATTGTCAAAATCCCGGCAAAGAGGCCGGATTTCGCAATAATCTATACCTCTATTAAGCGACCACCTTCTTTTTAGCGGCCAGTTGTCAAAGTCCCAAAGAGGGTATTCGTAGTAATCTATACCTCTATTAAGCGACCACCCTCTGTTTAGCGGCCAGTTGTCAAAGTCCCAAAGAGGGTATTCGTAGTAATCTATACCTCTATTAAGCGACCAGCCTCTGTTTAGCGGCCAGTTGTCAAAGCCTCAAAGAGGGTTTTCGTAGTAATCTATACCTCTATTAAGCGTCCAACTTCTAGTTAACGACCACTTGACAATCTCTCGAGTTTGCATTCTCCTGTTTGCACGCGAGACAGTTTAGCAAGTACCCTATGATAGCTTATTAGTAATTTCATAACATTATTGCTTGAAGATAATCACACGGAATACGATAAACCCAACCAAGACTATTTACTGATACTAGTATATACACTCAAGACTAGCAAGGCTTACAATCAAAGCTTACAATCGCACAGGAAATGAAGAGATTTTCTTCATATTAAGAACGTCTGTGATTGATGATTGTATCAGCCTACGGCGTCTTCTTATCAGGAACGTTATTAGACTCTGAGCGGGAGCAAGCTATTTATTCCCTTAAGAAAGGCAGATTTAGATCTCTCGAGTGCCAAGAATATTATATTATCCATCCTCTTAGTCTTTATTTGAATGATATCTTGGGCGGAATTCATTTGAGTTTTTAAAAGCGTTTATTAGTTTGTGGTAGATAGGAAAGGTGGAGAAGTGCGGGGAACTAAAGTGAAAATTGGGGTGAAAAGTTGTACTTGATAACGTAAACTTGGTGATTCCGGCTTTTGCGTTAGTTTTTGCTTTCTTTTCTACTTCTTTCTCTCCTCTTGTCTTACTCTTCAGTTGTTTTGTCTTCACCTTCTCTTTTGTCCTCTCCTCGCGTCTCCTCTTCTCTTCATATCTGATCTGTTCTGTTCTGTTCTGTTCTGTTCTGTTCTGTTCTGTTCTGTTCTGTTCTGTTCTGTTCTGTTCTGTTCTGTTCTGTTCTGTTCTGTTCTGTTCTGTTCTGTTCTGTTCTGTTCTGTTCTGTTCTGTTCTGTTCTGTTCTGTTCTGTTCTGTTCTGTTCTGTTCTGTTCTGTTCTGTTCTGTTCTGTTCTGTTCTGTTCTGTTCTGTTCTGTTCTGTTCTGTTCTGTTCTGTTCTGTTCTGTTCTGTTCTGTTCTGTTCTGTTCTGTTCTGTTCTGTTCTGTTCTGTTCTGTTCTGTTCTGTTCTGTTCTGTTCTGTTCTGTTCTGTTCTGTTCTGTTCTGTTCTGTTCTGTTCTGTTCTGTTCTGTCTTTTCATAAAAGCTCGCTCTCCTTTGCTCTGCTCTTTTTTCTTCTTCATTCCACTTCTCTTCTTCATCTGATATTTGCATTTTCTGGTTTTTCTGAGGATTCTTCTTTTTCTTTCCATGTTTTTAGATGGATTACCTGTGTGACATAACAACAGGAAGCCCAAAGGATCCCTTCCCTGCAAGTTTCATCTTCTACACAATTAAGCTAATGTAATTACCACATCTTCCATCGTGTACTGTTATCGCCTGCCACATCCCAAACACATTGCCCTCTGGCAGATTACTCTCCGTTTGACCTCTACAATAACACAAACCTGCGTTTCTGTGATATTTCACTGAATATTTCACCATGTTTGCCTGCCAAGTGCCTCTTCTAGACTCTATGGAGCCTCGTCTAAACAACCCACGAAAGTTCCATCTGATAGCAGCTCAGTGCTGTTGGCTGTGTCTGCCATATGTTGGAAGATTCTCTTAAAAACGCTACTGCAAAAAGATCCTTTCTTTGCTCAAATGGAGAGGATTTCCTAGTAATCTCAGCCCGAGAATTTAAGTTTATTTTTGTTTGATACAAGCTCTTGACCAAACACCTTTTGAGCGATTTGAACACAAAAGCTTAAATGTGTTAATCTATGTTGATGGTTGAGCTACTCGATGGGAGCTGTTATCTCGTTAGATAGACCAACTTCTTTATTCTATGACACATACACATTCCTTTACGAACAATCATTTGCACGAGGCTGCCAACATCACGAATAAAAACCAACTATCACTTTTGCTCCAAAATATAAACTTTCTTTTTCATAATTGTTTGATAACAAGCTGGACAATAGAGTTCACAATTTTACGAAAATAAAGTCTTCTCTTAGAGTCTTAGAGATATTTTCTTCTCGGTACTTTTAAGACTTTTTATACTAAACTCCCCACTTTTGTAAGACGTTTTATTTCAGTTAATAACGCGAAAAAAGTAGTGATGAAATGCCAAACCAACACCGACAACAAATTTCATCTTTGTTTTTTCATCTGTGATTTTCTTTTTCTCTTGTTTCTGAATTCCTTTTTCTGAATTCTATAAATTTTCTTGGTTGAAAAATTCGGTGAAATAAATAAAAAAAACTTTATTTCTTCATTTACATTTACTGCAAACAACAATAGTTTTAGAGTGTATTCATTATAAAATCAATGCATTTTCTTCTGCTTTTGTCATATATTTTTACTCGGAATTTTTCGAACTTTCTTCGCTACATTTTCCTTTAAATAACATGAGAAAACTTTCACCTTTACTGACAACAAGAACAAACAAAAAACAAATAAATACAAATTATTATCTTTAGAGAGACTTTTATTTTTTGCTCACACACATCACTTAGCACATTCTCCGTTGCATTACCCTTTTTGGAACCTCATTTATCAAATCTGACCGACTTGTCAAACCAAGAATTTAATCCAGATACTCCTAGATATAATTGTATATACTGACAAACAATAAGCTTCTCCTCAGATACTGGACGAAATTCCTGAATTCAAAGCTGGTGGTTATTTTTTTTAGCTGGAGTTAAGGTACGAGAGTTGTTTAATGTATGGCAACTGGAAAGGTTTTTCTACTGGAGGACGAAAGATGCGCTTCCGAGGAAGAAAGGTTTATCTTAAATTCGTTGTTTTTCTTCAAAAATCTACTCAGTTTTTACTAGAGAAATTCCTATGAATTTTACAAAACACTAAGTTATTTCTTAGCTTATTCTTTAATTTCGTTTAGAAAACTAATTTGTATTATTGATCATAAAGAACTATATAGTAGTATGTATTTAGGATTTGCCGCAACTAAAACGGCGTTTCAGGAAAATTGATTTTGCGGTACTATTTTGTACAATTGAAAGTCACTTTATTGTATTTTTTTGAACAACTGACGAAGATGTATTCAAGCTAAGTTAGTAAATAAACTTTCTAAGATTTATTTACAGTAGTTTCTGTCTTAGTTTTTGATTGTTTTATCACTTAACTTCAACTGGTGTTGTAAAATTTTAAGCAACGATTTCAAGGGCAGCGAACGAAGTGTTCATTTATGTGTTAAATTTTTAACAAAAAACAAAGCATAACTAAAACGCAATTTTTATATATTAAAAGTGAGAACAGAGGATTGTATTCCTCCTCGATGATAGATAAAGACTTTGTACAACATTCTAAATACGTAAAAGGAAATCGTAAATCATTCTTTATTCTTTGTCAAACTCCATGGCTGCCATGCTTGAGGCGTAAGTGAAGCTACAACCATCATCTTTTTTCTAAGGTTTCAACTGTAATTTTTTATATATACCCCAAATTTTTTGACAGATTTAAAGAAAAAATTACATATTCATTTATTTTTGAGGAAAGTTCGTGGAATATATGTGCAATTCCTAAGGAGTTTTGGCACAAAGTGTTTGGTAAGAAGTTTTATTCAGGCATCTTCTTCGCATCTTCGCCGAAGGTGAATCCTTGAAAACAATTCAGACAAAAGCGCTTCAGTTGTTCGTTAGCCAGGCTTCAAACATTACTGAGAAAAATACAATGGTATTCCAAGAAAGAAAAGAAAAACGATTTAACGAAGAGTGTTTTTAGTCTACAGCAATTCTTGGAGCGATTCTTGGAGTAATTTTCCAGTTGTTCGTAACAATGGACATCGCTAGAACTCACCGAACTTTCTCACCTCATTCATCAATGTTCGGTCCTTCATTCGACTAAATTAATTAACTTCAAATCCACAGCATTACTACTTACAAAGAACAGATAAATATTTTCACACCAAACTACTCGGAATTAAGAGAAAACTGGCTAAAATATTATCGTATGTTGTTGTTGAAGGGCCGTTGCGTAAAGTCTTCTCAAGGGAGTTTTCTCGTGCAAATATTAGTCTTTTTTCTCAGTGTTTTGTGAGGGTTTCTTCTTTAACTCTTTTATCGATGTCTCCACAGTTATGCAGCTCTCTAGACCTAGACTTTAAACACTTCCTGTAGCTGCCGAAGTTTGAAGAAAAGTAATTAATCAAGGACAGTTCGTAAAACATCACAGAAGCCATTCCTGAAATAACTTCTTGAATTTCAAGCTCTTCGAGACGATTTGAACCAAATTATGAAGACAAATTTCTTCGAATTTGGGAAGATAATTGGAACAAAACTACTAAAAATCCTCTTTATTTACAATTTTACGTTGATTGTTAAAAACAAGAAGATAATCTTGTACAAAAATATAGGTAAAGCGAACATAAGTTTCTGGAATGCTCATGCAAGAGGGATCCATACTGAACATGGAGTCATTCTACTACCATATGTTGTCTTTTCTTCAACAACTGGAAAAATATCTTTGCAAAGTGTTTTGTTCGAATTTTGTTAAAGAAATAAAGTTTATAAGGTCCAAATTCTCGATAAAACTAACCAAATAACTTGAAAAAAATGGTCCCTTTATTTTAAGAAGAGAATTGGAGAAGCCATTGTTCTAAACGTATTGTTCGTTGCACGAAAAGAGACCCTTCCAAGAAGCCTTCATCAAGCTCACTACATCATTCTTTTTGAACTAGTTCGTTTACTTTAAGCTCACCAGTAGATCTTCCCAAGTAGCTTCAAGTAGGCAGTGGTTCAGTAAAACCTTTCCATTGATAAAAAAATTAACTTGAAAGTCAGTCTTGTTCGGTAATAATGAGATTCTGTGGGACGTCTGACGCAGCTCACAACACAAAGACTTTCACGTTAACTAGGTCTTCACATCCCAACAACCGTATACTTGTATAGTTCAACAATTTCTAAAAGCATCGGCAGTAACAATGTGGAATACAATGTGGATATGTGTTCCATATTTCACAGCTGTGTGGTAAAACCCCTTGGTGATGTGGCGGAGGCCGGAACATGATGTGATCATGCGATGAATGTGTAGGACGAGCTGGGGAGTGATGGCAGTTGGTGGTCGGTGCCTTTAGGGTTCCTTGTCCTGTTCGGGGGTGAATATAAAGAATGCAAAGCTGTTAAGCGTCTGTATTTAACTATGAACCTCATGTATAGTTGTTTATTTAATGAACACTTTTCTCTCGATCTGTTCGTGGTACGCAAATCGAATCACGGACAGAAGAGACACAGTAAACAAAAGATTAATAGAATCCACCTCAACAACACACGCACGCACAAAACAATTTTCATCAGCATGAAGAACTTTCCTCCTTTTTAATTTCTCCGATGCGAAGCTTAATTATAAAGGAACGAATTTTCTAGATTGATTTTCCCAAACCCAAACTAAACCCCTGAATCATCATCTGAACGCGCGCAAGTTCATCAAGTAAAACTTCGGCAAACGACAGCTTGTTCAGAACGCTTTTTGCTTACCTCTATGTTTAAACGAGACATTCTAACTCTGACCAGCGTCTCAGCATTTAAGACTTTACATGGCAAACCCTTACATTCATAAGCACTTATTTGCGATTAAATATTGTCTTTGCGGATTGTCCGATGAAGGTTGTTTACGGTTGTGGCCGCAGCGCTATGTAAAGCACATCATTGACCCACCCAGCATGAGAGCGATCACAACAAATGAAGTCGGACAGGAAGAGAGAATGAGAGTAAAACTGGATCGAGTATCGGTATTATTAGAATCTAGCTACGCATTCTTGTTGCAGATGCCTATAAAATAAACTAATTGTCGTTAATGAAGATTCTTGGGTAATTTGAAGAATAATTTGAAGAACCTTTCAGCATTGGTATTAATTTGTGAAGTGAATATTTGATGGATGACAAACATCGACCGATCGGTCACTGCAGAGAGTTCGCTTCACTCGTGAATATAACCGCATTATTGCGGAATCGCATACAGTATTACAGAAACTAGCTTCAATGATAATTCCTTAAAGCAAAAGTAAAATCAATTCTTGCGACCATATATTGTACTACCGATATGTTAGAACAGGGTACAACGTTTTGCCATTGAGGTCCATGCAAACGAACCATATTCTTTCACCTTCTGTTTCTTAAGTTATCATGCATATGAAGCAACACATAAGACTAGTTTTGTGTTTGGAGCAAAAATTTCGGACACTGAGTGACAACCGACAGCAAATCCTCGCTGAAATGCAGCTTCAACAGTTTACATGAAACTTGTCGGGTTTTTCCGCACCCTCTTTGCAAAACCGTTGAAAAAATTCTACAGGGTCAAGTAGCATGAATCTTCTCCCGCAAAGTTGCAAAACATTTCAGATGTACTGGCAAGCTAATCTCCTGTATTTGATGAGAAGGCACTGCCCACTGCATAATGTACACAGGAAAAGCTTATGTGCGGTTTAATGGCTGGGCAAACTTTACACAATTTGGCTGTAATTTAGGTTATTTAATGTATAATTAGCTTAGAGGTCGTTAACTTAGCTACTTAGTGATGGTAGGCTGTTTATAATACGTGCCTATGGATGGCATTGTTTGTTGTAAATTGTTTTAACCTCAGTCAAAACCAAACTTTGAAAAACAACAAACTGTTGAGGCATTACTTAAGAGATGGATTGTTTCCCTTTTGTTTTCTATTAACTTCAATCTAAGAATAGTACCAGGACGCATAAATACGCCCTACACGTTCGGGAATCTCTCGCTCTTATCATAAACTTGTATACCTACCTAAGTTTATAAAAGGCGGAATCGAAGATCTGGAAGTTGCATTAGCTTGGGTTGGTACAGGAAGACGATCTGAATCCTGTGGAGACGTTCTTCTCTCAACACCTTTTTCATCTGCAAGGATGTTCTCAATGGAAAACGAGCCACGGAATTTCGTGGACTTGTTTTGCTGCGTGGAGCTAGTTTCGACCCGGTGAAGGGGAAGTTGTGGTAGTAGTAGCGCAGAGCTCCGATGATGATGCGAATCGTGCCTCAAATCGTCCTGGAAGTCCGCTTGCAGTAGTCTTTCTCTTCTTACAGTGCTTTCACTGTCTCTCTTCTTAGGCTTTCTTCGTCTCCTTCTTCTGAAACTGCCGTCAGATAACAGATAATCGTTGAGTGAGCTTACTGTCCAGTAGTTGTCCTTCCCCCAAGGTCTTGCAGGGTCGCGCAGGATTTTGACGAAACACTTATTGAAGGATAAATTATGTCGTACAGAATTCTTCCATCCTTGGTAGGATCCTCTAAAAAATACATAGTGTTTTACTAAGTAATCGTTGATTTCAGTCAGCGTGAGCCTCTTCTCTGGTGAATTCAAAATGGCTGTTGCAATAAGCGCGATGTAAGAATGAGGGGGCTTCATGCGCTCTCCCTTTTCCATCCTCTGCGGTTTCTGTTTCAAAGACATTACTCTTTCAAGTATGGGGTTGTATGATATTGGCACCTCTAGGTCGAAGTGTCGGGAGTTTTCTAGCTGAACAGGACAGATCTCTTCATAGTAGTGTTCTCTCTTCCTTATCTCTATGGCTGGTGCCTCAACAAGGACGTTAGTTGTTGTCTTTAAGACACTCATCTATAAATAAAAGGATTCCTCCTAATCTCACTTTTACAAATCGAGTCCTGCCAATTGTGGCACCACCCACATCGTCGCGATTATTGTTTACAAAGCCGAATAAAAGCAATTAGACTAACTATAAGATAACTATAACAATGTCTTAAGAAAACATTTGCCGCGGCGTCAAGACTTGAACGAGTTCTTAAACTGAAGGACCCTCCTTTTTATCTCCACTCCGCAAAGTTTCAAACACTTTTGGAAAGGGTTTGGGAAACACAAGGTAATGGAATGGAGTGGTTCTCGCGTACGCGCGCTTCGCTGCATGATCTATCTATCATGATGGATCTAGGCAGAATTTGAGCCGTGTTAGCGAGTTTATCAGTACTGCATTGAGTGAAGATCGTTTTGATAGGGAAATTAATTAAGCGGCATCTCAGCGGTCATTGCTTTTGTCTTTTGCGTTAAACAGATTCCCTTTCAAATTCATCTTCATTAACGTCAGCAAATTAGTCTTGTTGGCGTCTTGAAGAGAACTTGGTCCGGGTCGCTCGGCTCTGTTTCATGCCTGCCTGGCTTTCGTGAGATAAATCTTCCACATATCTTTCTTCTCTTCCGAACTCCAGCTAAACTGTTTTAAACGTTTTAGAATTGAAGGTATAAAATGTAAAGGGGGGTTGCGAGCCATTTGTTGATATAAAAATCAGGAAAAAAGAAAAAACAGACCAAAAGAAATTAAAAAATGATTGGCAAAATTTTTTAACCTAGGTTGTTACTAGCACTAAAACATGGCCGTTTCTGAAAAGAAATCATATTTTTGAGAAAAAACGAATATCCATATGAAAAATACATACAGCTATCTGTCAAGTGGCGCTCATTCCTCTTATAAACAAACCATTGACTCCAAAGTTTCTTGCTTATCGTGTACCAGAAGATTTAAAATAATCAAATATGGCAAATAAAACGTTTCCTTGTGTGTCTGAGCGATCATATTTAGAAGGTCATGCATGCTACTGACATTACAAGGGGAGAAATGTTTGTTTTATAGAGATTAATAGTTACAACAGCCCTTCAAGAGGCGCAGAATTCTCGATATTTAACCTATTGCCATTCTCTGGAATTGTGAACGCCCTCTGGGCTCAGACTTTAGAGATGGGATTCAAGCTTTGAAACGAAAACTTATCATTCTCAACATGATTTTGCAACGGTAAAAAAATCGAGAATGTTTAGCAACCTGTGCCTGAGTTTTGAGAATCGTTTCATCCGTTTTAAAAGATATTGACTATTTTTTTAAGATCGAGCCAGTTTTTAAGAGAAAATTGGAGTTTTTTTTATAACACGATGTTTAGGTTATTTTGAAATCTCCTCGAAGTAATTAAAACATGGTGAGAATTTTGTCGGATTTGTGCGCTGAAAGACATAATACATCACACGTCACGTGCCAGAAGTATTTTACAGCAATTTGTTCTCAATTCCTTTTAGCAAACATTTAAACTTCTGTATTATAAACTTATTTCCACGATGCAGAAGAAATATAGTTGTTGAAAGTACAAGCAAGGGCCTGTTAGGAACCTTTGGACCAACTCGTTTTAGAGTCATTCATGGTCGTTCGTAATTGATAATTGATAAGAGATTTTTATGAAGATAAATTTCAAAAGTGCAAATGTGTTTATTAAAAGTATGCATATTGTAAAACCAGGGAGTAAAGCATTTTTTGGGGTGATATTTAGTGAGAAGTTTGCGGATTTTTTGTGTGGTTCGGTTTAAGAAAAGGAAAAATCTTATCAAGACACGTGACATACCAACGAAAGCACTCTGACGTGATCGATTCTCGAATCACGTTGAAATGTCTTTATAAGCCGCTTAACCCATGTTTAGCCCTTTGTGAGTGATTCACGAGCCTTGGACGATGGATAAAGAAGATCACTGTACTCAGTCGTAACCGTGGTTTTAATTTTAAAACGATGTGTTAATTGTTATCATTTCTGGTGACACTGCTTCAGTATTTGAGATAAGAGACACCCTGAATCGGTTCGGCTCAATCACTAATGTGATTACAATTAACGTAATGGCTATTCATCAATGTCATTGGCTGCACAACAACACGTTTGCTTGATATTTGATATTTCTACATGGAAATGTATGTTTTTTTCGGAAGTTTTTATGGAATTTTTGGTATCTGATACATCGGTACGCATTTCGTGGGCATGCGCGCGCAGGCTGAATAAAAAAAACAAAGGATTTAAATTGATTGCCGTAGGGAAAGTGAATAAAAATGCGATGGAAGTAAAGAAAAAACCCAGAGACAGAATTGGAAGAAGTTTAACTTGAAAAGGGCTAGAAAATATTTTATTATTTTCTTGGTATTTGACTTCTTTTTCTGTACATTGAAAAGCATTGGGTTGTATTCCTTGATTGATAGTTTTGGGATTGCGCGTTTTGCGCATTTGCAAGCCTTTTCAGGTGATCATACAGCGTTTTATGTTACAAACAAGGCGATTTGAGGAGCAAAGTTTTCAGTTTGTCGAGCTTCACGATTACCTAGGCTCCACCAATATTATCGAGTAACTGAGTATTTAGAAGACTAGAAGATAGACTAAGAAGGCACATAAAAGTTTATTTACTGAGATTATAAAACTATTGTAGCTGTATTTGTTTATACAACCATTGTTTTTCAATCCAATAAACCTATCTAAAATATATACTGTAGCTTGTTTTATTATCTATATGACTTGATGCTTTCATTTCATTCATTCATTTGTTTGTACAATCACTCGTTTCTTTTATTCAATCCATCCATCCATCCATCCATCCATCCATCCATCCATCCATCCATCCATCCATCCATCCATCCATCCATCCATCCATCCATCCATCCATCCATCCATCCATCCATCCATCCATCCATCCATCCATCCATCCATCCATCCATCCATCCATCCATCCATCCATCCATCCATCCATCCATCCATCCATCCATCCATCCATCCATCCATCCATCCATCCATCCATCCATCCATCCATCCATCCATCCATCCATCCATCCATCCATCCATCCATCCATCCATCCATCCATCCATCCATTCTTCCCGTTCCTCTATCTATCTATCCATCTATCCATCCCTCCATTCATCTATTCCAATATTAACATTACAATATGGGATAAATATGTGCATGTTTGGTTCTGACTTGATAACAAACCATAGTTTTCAAACTGTATATTTCTATTGTAGGTCTCCTACATCTATGTGAAGGGTGTTTACTTGACAGCGACTTGCAAGACTCGCACAAAACAAGATTATGTGTCTTCCATCACGTGTTGGTACAAAAAGCCACAAGAATATAAACTTAATATGTTCAGAGAGGTAGGTTCACCATTTTCCAAGGTTAAGGTTCAGGACCATTCTTATGAACTCTTCATATCTTAACGTAATCACTCCTCGCATGCTATAGTCGTGGTATTTGAATGCGTTGGTCAGGATCTGTCAATCAAGAAAAGTATTTTAGTATAAAATCATAAAATCATCACCGAATCGTATAGCGCCATGTCCTGATATGGAGGACAAGGTGCGCGTGTCTGTAACACTACACAACACTAAATAGAGTCATTGAATCGTGTGGCGCCATGTACTGATATGGACTACAAGGTGTGCCTACCTGTAACACTACACAACACTGAATAGAGTCATCGAATCGTGTGGCGCCATGTCCTGATATGGAGGACAAGGTGCGCGTGTCTGTAACACTACACAACACTGAATAGAGTCATTGAATCGTGTGGCGCCATGTACTGATATGGAGGACAAGGTGCGCGTATCTGTAACACTACACAACACTGAATAGAATCATCGAATCGTGTGGCGCCATGTACTGATATGGAGGACAAGGTGCGCGTACCTGTAACACTACACAACACTGAATAGAGTCATTGAATCTTGTGGCGCCATGTCAAGATATGGAGGACAAGGTGCGCGTACCTGTAACACTACACAACACTGAATAGAGTCATTGAATCGTGTGGCGCCATGTCCTGATATGGAGGACAAGGTGCGCGCACTTGTAACACTACACAACACTGAATAGAGTCATTGAATCTTGTGGCGCCATGTCAAGATATGGAGGACAAGGTGCGCGTACCTGTAACACTACACAACACTAAATAGAGTCATCGAATCGTGTGGCGCCATGTCAAGATATGGAGGACAAGGTGCGCGTACCTGTAACACTACACAACACTGAATAGAGTCATTGAATCGTGTGGCGCCATGTCAAGATATGGAGGACAAGGTGCGCGTACCTGTAACACTACACAACACTGAATAGTCATCGAATCGCGTGGCGCAAGGTGCGCGTACCTGTAACACTACACAACACTGTATAAAGTCATCGAATCGTATGGCGTGTTGTGCTGATCGATCAAACTTGGTGACGAGCATGTCCAGCATTTCTTCACTGAAGTTATGACCTACAACAAATATGAAAGGCCTTTGAGTCACTTCGATTCATTGATTTCCCTACCTTTACAAGAATAATTCAACAGCTTCTTTATGTCTCCCATTTACAGTTTAAGGAAGGGTAGGGGGGCATATGGTTTTAAGTCCTTACCCAAGAAGACTTGAAGGTTTAACAATTTGCAGATGTACAAAGAGAGCACCTTAATTCTCCTCAGCTGTTTTAAGAGTGTTGGTCCGGCCGAGACTCGAACCACGACCTCCCGCACAACTGACTGACGCTCTTACCAACTGAGCTAACCGCGTGGTAGTTTTAAAAAAATACATAGCATTGCAACACTGGAATGCTGCGCTTTAAGCCCAAAGATATATACATAAGTTTTTTTTTTTTTTGAAATTAGGAAATAGTTCGACTTACCAAAGCTTGTGAGGGCTACAATTAAAAAAAAAATGAATAAACGATGTCAGTGTATATTATATAGAAAGATTTAGGATATCTGAAATGCATATGTGATCGTTCCATACTGAATGGTCTCAGAAAAAAAGTGGTACGATCACATATGCATTTCATATTTCATTATGCATCATGCGCAAATCATGTTCATCAGTTATGATATCGTTTTAGAGCTCGTACAGTGACCATTGGGATATTGTCCGCTTAATAAAGTTGTGGTGCTTATTTTTTAAGATTCGGTTTTTATTTCAAAAAGTCAATGGTGGCCATATTGGCATGCGGTCTATATTATTATTATTATTATTGTCACTGTATTTTGCGTTTGAGTACTATCATGGGATCGACATGCTGAAATTTCTTACCTACTCGAAGCTCATCCTTATCTATCGCCCCGGAGCCATCTTTGTCGTAAGAGCGGAATGTTCTCTCCCAATCCATGATGTACTTCCAGAGCTCCAAAAACTCGTTGAATTCTATTTCTCCTGAGTTGTCTCTGTCAAACATACCTAAAAAGGGAATAGATTGTTAGTTGTGAAGATTGAAAGCAAATGTGGTAATTGCAGGTTACTCGGCAGACTGTGGCCTTCCTGGTACCCATCCATTGCCATACCTCAGGTGGAGTGAGGCAAGGTCACGGCCGTAGCAGGGGGAGAGTCCTAAGTGAGGCAGCGTAAAAGTAAAGCAAGGACACAGTTCAATGTCATGTCACTCGGGAATCAGAGCCAAAGTGTGAATCACTAACCACTATACCATCGCATATTTCAATCTCTATTATACTAATATCTATTTCATGGGTTAAATGGGATTACTACAAACAGCTATGCGCAGCAGCCATATCCATAGGTTGGGCTACCTGTGGCAAGCTTGACTTACCAATCATAAGTCGTACGGTTTCTGCATTGAACGTAGTACCAGAACCTGATATCAGAAGAACAATATTCATTACTTCTTACTTCCTGTCCACTGACCGGAAGTTATAACACTGGGAATAGTTATGACATTCACTTCCGGTCCTATCTTCTATTAAAAAAATTACGAAAAAAATCGTTACAAAAGATCTTGAAAGAAAATTTGTGACAGTTTTTAGTCACTTGAGAATATTTTCATGTAGTTTATAAATCCTATCGTCACAGGCAAGAATTAAGGAATAAAAAACAGTTTTCCGTGTATTATACTCTGATAAAGACACGCGGGATGTGGAGAGAACCCGGGGGGGGGGGGGGGGGGGTACTACCACCCCAACTTGGGTGGGTGTGTACCGCCAGGTCCTCAAAACCCTGACCCTATCCCAGACCTAGAATTTTGATTTCATATACCCTACCCCAGACTAAACCTACATTTTTTTGACACGCAAAAAACGATTATTCAATAGATTTCAATGACTATTTGGCAATTGTTTAATTGAATTTAAATCGTTATTTTTTGTGCCGGCAGAAAACGTAGCCTACCAGGCTAAAACAACTAAAACATAACCCTATCCCGGAAAAAATGTCAAAAAGATACCCTATCCCAGACAAAAACCTTACCGGTCCCCAGACAAATTGTAAGAAAATGATACCCTACCCCAGACCTAAAAGCCAAAAAACCATACCCTATCGGGCGGCACATACCCGTATAGCAAATATAGGGGAGTACCCCCCCCCCCCCGGGAGAGAACACGAGAGAAGCGTAGGTTTCCAGCTTCTCAAGTGTTCTCTCCACATCCCAAGTGTTTTTATCGGAGTATAATACACGGAAAACTGTTTTTTTTTTTGTTTATTGCTTTTATAAAATAACTAGCGCTTTTAAGAAGCAGAGAGAGAAAAAAATGACGTGAGCATGTATTATGCTCTCATAAAACATGGCTTTTTGACCAATCAGAGCACGCGTAATATCAAAGTTATTTTATAACACAAATCTATAAGCCTATTCACAGTTTAAGAATCGTTTCCAGTGCGCATGCGATTTTATCCCGAATTTCTCACCTTCTTTTGTTCAAACCTTCTGTTTTTAATTAAACAAAAGAAGGTGAGAAATTCGGGATAAAATTGCATGCGCACTGATAACGGTTCTTAAACTGTGATTAGGCTTATTGATGACCATCATTTTGTCACACATGATTAAAGAATGATCAAGAAGTGACGTCACGAAGTCGTCTAGGTATGCATGAAATGTTCGAGTACGTGCACAAATAGTGGACATCCTTGTTCCCAGTACCTACTCAGCTTTCAAGACACTTTTTTTGTTTTCGTTGTACGATTTGTTTGTCATTGTAGGAAACGTTCTACGATTTGTCTTTGTCGTCAACATGAATCGTTGTACGATCAATGTGTTTTTGTCAATTGGTGTAACGCGAGTCGTACTTTCTGCGCGTTGTACGAACCATTGTACGATTTGTTTTTGTCGTTATAACATGAATCCCTGTACGATCTATGATGTGCGCATTGTACGAATCGTTTTATGATTTGACGTTGTCGTTATAACTCGTAAGATTATTTTGTCGTTGTTAAGTGAATCTTTAGTCGTTTCATTCTTTTGCCCAAGAAAAACGTACCATTAGTAAGCGCTTCCTGAAGTTCGTCTCCCGAAATGCTACCACTATTGTCTTTGTCGATTCTATAGTTAAAGAAAAAGACAAAGAAATAATCAATGATTGATTTCAATACTCTGCAAGTACACTTTTTTTTTTTCGTAGTCGACGCCCTAAAGAAATGCAGTTGGGATCAGTACTTTCATTTAATGTGAAGTGCAAATGGCATTAAGCTACCTGACTACCCTCTCAGGTACGAGGGTAACTGAGCCGGTCAGTTAACTCGTATAGCTATTGTTATCTATTAACACCTAATTGCAAGAAAGTTGTCATATAAACATAAAAAAAAGAGCGAAAACACTAAAACCGTGAAACAAAAAGTGCTTCTTTAAGCTTGGTTTTCACTACGACGCAAGTACAAGCACAAGAAAGCGCAAGAATAAAAATATTCGATACTCAGGGCTGGGTTGTATGAAGGGTGGATAGCGCTATCCAATGAATAAATCCTTATCCAGTGGATAAATTTACTGGATAACAGCATCAACTTATGCACTGGATAAGGATTTATCCATTGGATAGCGCTATCCACCCTTCATACAACTGGACCCAGTTGCTTGCGTTTGTGATTGCGCTTGTGCTTGCGTCGTAGTGAAAACGGTATTCCTGCTTATGTTTTGTGCTTGCGACTGTGCTTGTGTCGCTAGTGAAAACCAGGCTTTAATAGTATGTGTAATAGTCAAATAGACACAAAAGAAAACAATGGAATTAGGATCTATTAAAGTGTATTAGTCTAATATCTATTTCACGGGTTTATTGACTTCGCTCTAACGAATAGGAATTAATTAGAAATATTTTCCTTTATTTTGATCTTAAGCCACCTAGATTAGTGAGATTAAATGTTTAGTAATATAACAACAATATTATCTCAAAAATATCAGTCTATACCTTGAAAACAGTGAAACAATTACATCTTTTTTATAAGAATAATTTTAATCATGATTTAATTATAATTCCTATTCGTAATCTTTTATTTTTATATGACATTTTACGACATCAATTTTAGATTGTTTTTACTCTTATCAATACTGTTATCAAGTTAATCAATTATTTAATTCAATTTTTATAGATTTTACCTCTGGTTACTAAAAAAATCTAAATAATTTCAAAATATTCAAAATATTTGTGTACAATTTTTCCTAACTTCATTATTCATAAATCTAGACATAACCATGACCTACCAACCTCAAAGAATGCTTTATTGATCAAATTGATCATGAATATTGAAATGATCAAAATTAATAATATATATAAGTAAGAGTCTTCCTATTCTTATTCGAAAATTCAGTGACTTCAATTTCATCGGTTCAACACACGAGTTTATGCCAGCTGGAATCAATGACTTGGGTATTTTATAGCATGATCAATGCAAGAACGACATTACTCTCTTTTAACGCTTGATTCAACTTTACCAAACAGTTCTAGAATAGTTCTTTAGCGATAAACCAGTAAAATAACTCCTAAAAACCTCATTAAACTATTTTAAAGCTATGATAAAAATTTGGGAATATTATCTTTATAAGTTACATTAAAGTTTGCAACGCTTTTTTCAACGATATTTGACTATTTTGGTTTATCAGTTTTGTCAATATTTTATCAAGCGTATAAGTAAACCCATAACATTTTTGAAGCACCGAATCTAAGGCGCCGGAATTCTGTTAAAACTTCTTTCATTTACCTTTTAAAAAGTTGCTGCAGCCAATTCGAGTCCACAGAATGCCTGCGCGGATCCATTTTGTTCTTTATACTCATGTTGGCGATATCAGCTTGTAGGTTCACTGCTGAGTTCAACGTATACAAACCCTCGGTCAGATTTTATTTCCTCGTCGTCTTTATATGGAGGCAACCCATCCATGAAGTGTGATTCAGCAATTGCTAGTTACACTTAAAGGAGTCACTTATGCCTCATGGAGCCTTGTCCTTTAGGATGGTCCAATATATTTATATTCCTTGGCTAAAGTTTTACAAGATCTCTATTCTAGGAGTGATTATTTTTGAAGAACTGGCCAATCTTTTATGCCGGACGAGGAAAACGGATTTGCATCAAAGTGGATTGCATGACGAGTCTTGAAGGGTTGAAATGGGAATTAAAATCATGAGTCCCTGGCTTGAAAGATTGGCCGACCACGCCCCTTGATATTAGCGTTAAATAAGTTAATATTAATCATTATTATTAAACAGCGGCCTGCAAAGTCCCAGTCCAAGTACATGAAATAGGTTAAGCGAATCCCATTCAGTCTCATTTCTCAATTCAACGCTTCAAGACCCGTTTTCCTCGTCCGACTTAGAAGATTTTCTTTATGAGAACAAGACTTCTAGTATCGACCAAACTATGACGTAGCGAGAGTCTTAAATTCCCAAAACATTATTTTCCAGCCCACCCCTCCCTTCCCCATCCTTTACCCCCTCCCCTCCGACACCGCGGTCAAATGTTTTGCGCGTGCGCAGAAGATGTCACTGGCAAATTCCGCCAGGCGCGTTGGTTGCCCACATTTGCATTTGTAAACAAGCGCCTGGCGTAAATTGTCAAAGTTTTTCAAAGTTTATAAGAAAATTCTTCGGTATTTAAGGTTTATATTTTCATCAATTGCTCCTTTCATCATTTTCTTGTTACACTTAGTTTCTATATTTACTTGACTATTTCTATTTGGAGAAATTCGCAAATGAAGTTGGTCGTAGTATTTCTCGCTATTGCCGTAGTAGTAGTGCCGGCTTTGTATCCTGGTTTGTATGCTCTTCCCGACCAGAACAATACAAAAAAGAAAGAATGCTCTAAAAAACCGAGAACAAGAGCTGGTAGACAAGGTCCTTGTAGTCAGAATGGGTTTTTGTACACGGCAAATAAACGTCTAGCAAGAGCTGCCGGCGTAAGCGAAGGTTCCTCACTTTGCTTGTACCACCGAGACGAAGCAACAAGACAAGACAGCCGGTGTTCGTTCCCCTTCACGCTTATCCACTCCAGGACTCTGGTAAATGTTCCAGAAAGACTTTTCGAAGTTATTGACAGCCTTGCACTGGAAATAGAAGGATATCAACCTGGAACAAAGTGGTGCACATCCTGCAGAAAGCATGGCGAGGAAATATTAAAAGAGAAAGACCCGACACTCTATGTGCCTCCGACGAAAAGAAAGGTAAACCTTGTGATTTCGCTACAAAACTTCTAAAACTTAAATATTCCACTTTTCATAAATTTTCCTCCCTATTTCTACCTAAAGTTTAGAACATGTAAAGTATAAATCCATTCTGCTTTTTCACAGTCATATATTCCGGAACAAAAAGAAGCGTCTGGGACGGAGTCTGCAAGAGGTTTTACGAGTACTTCTCCTCGATCGCAACTTTCAAAGGCATGTGAACTTATAATTACATTGTTGTTTAAAAATAAGATAACTAATCAATAAAATAACAATAAGAAGATACTATATTTGATATAATGTACATATTTTTAGTTGTGTGACGTTTCGTCTTCGCCGTTATTGGTGCTGTGTGAAGCTGTCGAGTCTGCAAAGTATAATTTGGAGAATGATTCTACGCTTGTAAGATTTTCATCCTTACTACACACTATTGAAAGACATCTTCAAATCCTGTTCAGTCGTCTAGATGTTCTGTGTGGTAATACTGCGATCGACACCTCTTACGGCACCGTACAATTTAATAGTAGAGGGAATGTTCAATTAGATGTTGAAGTTTGGGAAAGAATGTCTGAAGCTCTAAACAAGCTCGATGTAATTGAAGGTAACAAGTTAAAAATTAATTACAAGACATTATTATAATACTATCACGATACTAGTAGAATCTTATTTTCCGCAGAAAAACTTCTTTATACACCAGTTTTTACACCAGTATTGAAATGAAGGTGGTGCACGTCATAAGTACATGTAAACTGCACGTGCTCATAAAGGGGATTCCCTGTACAACAACAACTTCGTATATTATGCATGACATTTTAATTATTTTTCAGAAAATTCTTTTGAGAACCTAGTGGACACATTCCAACATGCACTTTATCAACATTATCAAGAAGAAGGGACACCACTTTATAGTCCTACATTGATGAGAGACTTTTCAGAAGAACATTCTCCTGGGCTATTTAATAAATTGCTAAATAGCATACTGAAAGAAGATACTAGTAAAGAAAGGCAACAACTCCAAGAACAAAGGACTGTTGTTCTTCTTCATATCATTGCTTATTTCAGGTATGGTAATGCATGTATATGGGAATTGGAGAAAATTTCTAAAATGAAATGTAGAAAATTGTGTATGAGTAAGGATTTGTTATAAAGTTTAGAGCAAAAAATGGCAGTAAAGACATCTTAATATCCATAAGAGACTCAAAAATATAACATACGTGTTAAATACCTGACAAATGTAGAAAAGGTTGGGATAAAGCCTTAGATTTTTGGGTGGCTCAGAGTCCTTAATGATAAAGTACATATCATATTATTGCATATTTGTTCCTTGATTGGCAAATCTAGTTTTTCTCAAAATTCAATTTTCCTCTCGTCTATTTTAAATTTCCTTCTGTGAAAAAAGAATAATATAAAAAAAGAATTAAAAAAAGGAAGAAAGGAATAAAAACTGCATTAGTATTTATCATGTAACTTGATTTCCATAGATCACAGAAAACTTCATTACTACAGAAAGACATGGGTCACTTTTTAAACATTCATGGTGCTTCAAGATCTGCTATTAACAGTGGCCCTGTGCTTGGTTACAGTACTGCCCCAAGAACGATAGATAGGCAAAACAAACTGCTTAGGCAACAATATCCTTCAATCCTCTGCACAAAGGTTAAAGAAGCTACTCAGGTACCATTATACTTTATATACTTTAGGCTTCTCTTGTTCTATCAATGATTTATAGTTGATGTCAAATTCTAATCCAATGATTTGTTTTTCAGGCAAACTGTCTCATGGTACTATTGCTTGATGATTTTCATAACATATACACAATCAGACTTCCAGAAACCAACCTCAAACTCTCCCTTGCAACTCACATGGTGTCTTCTCTTTTGGAAATTCAACCTACAGTACAGGCAATTAACCTCCCTTCTGAACACAACAATATTCACTGCTCCCCTGTAATCAATATAAATGGCAAGAACACAAAATGTATTGGTGGTATTGAGAAAACAAACGTAAAAGAAATAGTAACAACTGGTATCAAGAAATGGATAGTGACATATATGATGAAGGTCCCAACCAACTATAGAACATTGAATGCTGAAGGTCTAAAAAGACAATTGCATGAATTCAGGTAAAGTAATTCTCATTTTTACATTCTGTAATATTGAAATAATTTCCTTTTTGTTTCCAAATATGCATTACAAATATTCAAATATTCAAATAATTACAGTATTTATAAATATCTAAACAAAATAAATATCTAACAACAGTTGTACTTCTCTATTGAAGAATTTATGATGGATTAGCACATGAAGAACTAACAAACTTGGAAACATGTGTTCTTATTGACGAGTTTGAGCAAAGCTTGAAGTCCATGGAAGAGTATAAGAAGGCAATTGATCACTCATTCCAATGTGCTGACTTGAATGACTATGTGAAAGAACACATCTTACCTTTACCAGGAGACTGGCCTACCTGGTTCTATACTAAAAAACTAATTGCCCAAAACCAAGAAGGCAACAATCATTACGAGGCTATCATTCCTGAACAAGGACCATTTCATGTCACATTAAATGCACATGAGGATATCATCAAGATTTATCATTTCTTTTTTGCCAGAGTATATAAAGATGTATTTGGCCTTGAACTGCCACTTAAACCAAAATATTTCAGAATGAACTTGGTTGTCATTGGAACAATGTGTGGCTGGCTAATGATAAGGGATAAAGTTCTTGAAAAATTTAAACTTTGCAAAGATCTAGAATATGTGTGTATCATACACATACTGGAGGAAATCCTCCCAATGGTACTTTTTCAATACACTGTGGTCTTCAGATCTGGCAACTTTAGTGAATACCAGGATGTTATGTTTAGATTTTTGATTGCCTTTATAATTTGGGATCGGCATCACTATGACAGAGCAACATTGTCCATGCTAAATGACTTGTACCACCAGAAGAACAATTATCCAGACTATTATAACTTCAAAACAAAGTGGCTGGCCTTATTAACAGAAAAAAAGGTAGAAATATGGCATTCCTTGCTTCGCTTCCACATTTGCAGTTATTATACAGGAACAGACATCCACAATGTTGCAATCGCTTTGGCTGCCTCCTCAACTGCAGCTGCATTTTTCCAGGCTTTTGTCAGACCATATTCTAGAGGAACAAATTCAGAAAAAAATCTCAAAAGAGTATCAGGAAAAACAGCTGAAGTTCTCCTACAAATATTTCAGAAAATTGGTCAAAATATTGGTAAATCAATTAAGGTAAGTTTGAGCTAAACTTTATAATACAAGTACTTTCTTTCAAGGATTTTGAAGATGGAAGACATGGGTAGGGTAGAGTAAATACTGATTACTGATATTTACAGTAATATTTTGCCTATGTGTTTGTAACATGTAAAAAAAAATATTCTTTCTTCTTAGCTCCCACAGGAGACAAACAAGAGAGGAAAACCAAAGGGAAAACCAAAGTTCCATCTTGAAACATTTGACACAACAATCGATAATAAGTCTATGCCACTTGCTTTCAAATTCTTGAATGAATTTCCAAAGAATATACCCAATCAACAGAAAGTATGTGACTTACAAGAATGTGCATCTTCCTGCAATCCAGATGATAATAATGAGGATGCAGTACGACTGCCATGCTTCCATATGTTTCATGTATCCTGTTTTCAGCGTGTAAACAAATGCTGTCCACTCTGCACCAAACCACTGTTGGAGAAACTGAATGATCTGACACAGTCCTTCAATGAGTCCCTTCTTTCACCAACAGGCAGCCAAACTAGAAGTAGAAACAATGACAACGATAATCAATCCAGTGATGACAATGAAGCTGAAATTCCAGAAGTTGGAAGTCATAATCCAGAATATTATGAATCATCAAACTGGAATAACTTCATTGAAGAAGTTCTAAATTCATTCTATGTTCCCCAACCTTCAAACTCTGCCAGACACACACCTCAAACAAACCCTCATGGTGACCTTCAAACTCAAACATCTGAAAACTCCCAGGCCAACACTCATTTGCAACATCAGGTACAAGTGACTCTTCTGGATAGTGGGAACATCAAATTCTGGTTATTACCCTTGAACATTTCACAGTCCACACTTAATGGCCGACAAGGGTCAAATGCTTGTTCTTTTATAGCCCTTTTGATGTCCAAAGCATTCTATGCAAATCAAGCCATCCTTATTCCTCATTCATCTCCATTCAACAACCTCTCATCGGACTGGGTCTCACTGTTGACGACATCCATTCAGTCAGGGAATACCTGCCATGATAGAGTAACAGGTGGGAGACCAGTCAATTTTACAATCCAGGAAGCAGCACAACATCTGGCCCAAAGTCTTCCCAATGCCAGACTAGAAGAGTCATTTGACTTGGCTTTCATTTGTGAGAATCCACAAATTCCTCAGTCTTCACTTTCATACTATCTTCAGCGGCTTACACATGCACAGCATTTAGCAGCCCTAGTAATCATAAATGACAGATCAATAACTTTTGTTGCACATGCAATGGAAATTATTGTTCTAGACAGCCACAGCCATGGACAACATGGAGCAATGGTTGGAAAGTGTGCTGAACAAGACATAGAAGACTTCCTTGTCAAAATTAAGGCAGTTCTTAGCCCAAATATTAATATGTGTTCTATGACATTCGTAGAATTAAATTAAGCTTCACTTTTTTCTATGTATTTAAAACACGAGGAAGCTTTAGTAGTTAAAGTGAAGTTATCCATAGGTTTTGTAGTTTGGTAAGAACGATAAATTAAGCTTCACTTTTTTCTATGTATTTAAAACATGAGGAAGCTTTAGTAGTTAAAGTGAAGTTATCCATACAGGTAGGTTTTGTAGTTTGGTAAGAACGATAAAAAGATTTCACAGAAGGCAAATAATGTACTAGCCCTGTCGATCAGTTTTATGAATAAAAAGAAACTACAGGGTATTATACTCTCGAAGTACTCACCTTTGTTTTCTTAGAAGTTCGTAGTTTTCCATATTAATATGAACCTCCAGTATACTTACAACTTTCCCAACTTTTCAGCCCGAAGATGAATAAGTTAGCGTTCAAAGTTACATTTATTACTCACTAAAATAGATAGAGTTAAAATTTTCTTGGTTCGATTACTGTAAGACTCCTTAACAATGTCAAGACTTTATGTTTTGGTCATCGATTAGCTCATCAGCGGTAGAAAAGTAGAAAATTCCAGCACTAATACAGCAAATCTTTGAACGTGTATCCGCCATCTTGGATTTTTCTTACACGCATGCGCAGACGTTTGACCGCGGTGTCCTCCCCTCCCCATGACCCTCCCTGTTAGGTACCAAGCCCCTCACGTCTTTTGATCAAAATCCAAGATGGCGTACTACGGCCAACAACCATACGGACATCAGCCTGCTGGACATGACCAAAACTTCTTATGGAACATCTTTCAGAAGTAAATAATGCTAATATGTGTTAGATAAATAGTTGAACTTTCTATTTATTTAATCTGGGGTTTGTTTTTAGGGTTGACAAGGACAGAAATGGTTCGATTTCTGCGGTCGAACTTCAACAAGCACTGTCAAATGGTAAGACATAAGGTTATTAAATCTGCTTTGTTTAATGCATTAAATTGGATAAAATTACCAAGTTTGAACTTTAATTTTTAAGTTCAAGATGTCGGAATGTCAAAAAAGGTATATTTTTCCAAGGCTGCTTTGAGATCGACTCATAAACTTTGCGTGAAGTCCGAGAGTGATGCTTTAAAAAATTTGACTGTTTTGTAGAATGTACACATTTTGATTACGATCAAATTAAGCGATCTTGTCCAGTGAAGGTGACTCCTAAATGACTTTTTTAGGCTGGTTAAAAAATGTATTTTACTTTTCCGTTTTCTGCTCTCTATAAACCATGTGGAAAAGTTGCCAACAGTACCCAGGGGGTCTTTATTGTATTACTTTTCAAATGTATCGTTAACTGAAACAACCACTGGGCTGATCTAAGTCAGGGCACAGCAAACTCACAGATTGTATTGGAATTTAGCATGTTAGGTTTTGCAGAGAGAAGAAAACTGGAGAAACAAGAAAAAACTTGATTGAAGGGAGAGACCTAAGAAACTCTTTTCACATCTGTGCTATGTGATGCTGAGTCCAGGCACCAAGTTGAGAGGGGAGTGTACTATTGCTATGCCAGAAGGTCTTTGTAGGCTTCTTCCCATATTATAATATTTAGTAGATATGCATAGGCTTATATATTTTCTTTAATTTTTCTAGTGTAGTGTACTTTTGATTATACCTTCATTATTACTATTGTAATTAGTCCTCATAAATTCATGGCTACTTGAAAAGCAGCTATGCTGAATTGTATTTACCGTGGTTAAATAAAGGATATTATTATTATCATTATTATTACAAAACAATGAAGGTCCTCAGTTATAGGCCATTTCCGAGTTTGATAAACAGGAATACATTCTGGTCTAGCTTGGGTACAAATAGCTCAACATAAGGGGTGTGTGTACAGCTGTACCCAAGCTAGACCAGAATACACCTCTGCTATCTCAGAAAAGATATCTGTAGCATCCATGTTTATTCCCATGATAGTATTTCCCATGATAGTATCCTACATGTAAGAGTCCTTAACATGTGATGGATGCTATACAGGGAAAATCTGTTCAGCCAACATAGCTGTCAATATTGTATAACAGTAACATTTAAAAATTTGTTCATCTTGTTATTAGGAACTTGGACTCCTTTCAACCCAGAGACAGTCCGCCTAATGATTGGTAAGTTATCATAGATAACATCAAAAGATATACCTTATTACAGTACGTGAAATTTTCCTGGCACTTTAATTTTTCAATTTTCATAATTTCGAAAAAATCGCAAAATTGAAGTGTCATGAAAAATAAGTGTTAATATAATTAAGTGACCCTCCATTTTTGAGAAAGTAAAGAACTTAATGAACCAAGTACTTGCACTTATTGATCCTGATCAACAATGAATAATTGGAACTAGTATTCACTATGCTAAAGTCAAAACCAAGGAACTAATGGGTTTTCTAAATTAACATGAAATTAACATGTCACGAAAATTTTATGTAATAGGTATATATGCTGTATATTGTATCTAATGCACATATTATTTTCTAGGAATGTTTGACAAGGATAACAATGGTACTATCAACTTTCAAGAGTTCTCAAGCCTTTGGAAGTACATTACAGACTGGCAGAGTACCTTCCGCACTTATGACCGAGACAACTCTGGAAACATTGATAGAAATGAATTAAAAACAGGTATATTACAATTAATTATATTATATTACAAATGTCACAATAGACCATTTTCGAGATGCGCGAGCACTTTCAAAAATATTGTAGGCACAGACATGATCTCGAGGCATTTTTCGAGCAGCTTCAATAGTGCGTGTGATCTTGCCCAAAATGCCTCTTCTTCATGCCTGAGCCTGCAAAATTTTTGAAAGCACTCGCGCATCTGGATGACTTGTGTTTACCTTTAGAGTTCCCAGTAGCTTAGTGGCTAGAATGTCTAACTAGTTGTACAAATGGTTGTGGGTTTGATTCTCATCTTGAGCTCAGATTTTTTCTTGAACTACCATTTCATATGGTTTACATATTCAATTCATATTTTCCACCATATTCCTCATCCTCTAAATGTATATACTAGTTATACAATGGTTTTGAGTGTCATACTGTGGAATATCCCCTGATTCACTTGTAATTTCTAGTATACACACGGCTCACCCAGTGACTAATTCAATGTTTTTTCTCTTGTTGCAGCTTTAACAAGCTTTGGTAAGTATTTGCCTTTTACCTTGAAAAGGTAGTAGTTGAATAAACAAACTTTGATTTTTCTGGCCGCATTTGCATTAATTTTCTTCCTTGTGTACTTCGTTTTTTCTATTCTAAATTGTTGGTTGGCTCCAGATTTTCCCCAGTATTTTTCCCAGTAGTTATTTAGCTTACTAAATGCTTGAATACAACATCACTCCTCATATATGATGTCCATATTATACGTTTTTAAACCATCTGCTCAAGTTGCAATGAATTCAGTGATTAAATCATCTTGTGTCATAGGTTACAGATTGTCTGATAGATTTTATGACATCTTAATCAAGAAGTTTGATCGATCTGGTCGAGGGGTTGTGAACTTTGATGACTTCATTCAGTGCTGTGTAGTTATTCAGGTGAGTGTCATGTCATGTCTTAAGTTAATGATAATTATAATATTGTATAGTTAATTAATGATAATTATAATATTGTATAGTTAATGATAATTATAATATTGTATAGTTAATGATAATTATAATATTGTATAGTTAATGATAATTATAATATTGTATAGTTAATGATAATTATAATATTGTATAGTTAATGATCATTATAATATTGTATAGTTAATGATAATTTCATTGCAGTAAATACTGTAATGCTGTAGGTTGCTGAAGGTACATTGTAACCTTAATCATGATTATGATCATCATGATCATCATCCGCCTGATCATCAACATTCCATCATGATACCATGATCATCAACACCATCACCATTTCCATGATCATTATCACCACCACAATTACATGCCTTCATTACTTTTATCATCATCATCATCACCATCACCATCATCATCATCACCATCAACTGCATCCCCATCATCCTCACCATGAAATGCATCAACATCATCATCACCATCAACTGCATCATTATCACCATCATCATGAACTGCATCAACATCATCATCAACATCATCATCATCACCATCAACTGCATCATCACCATCATTACCATGAACTGCATCAACATCATCATCATCACCATCATCATCACCAACTGCATCACCATCATCAACATACCACAGCACACCACATCATACTCGCTGCTGTCTAATCATCATCATTAATCATTTGCATTCTATATTGAAAAGCACCACTAACTACTGGCAACATTATTTGAATTAAGGGCACTCAATCAGTATTTAAAAATTCTTCACAAAATATTTGTAGATCATCATTTCATACCAAGGCCAAATACTAGAAGGTGTAATGAAATGTCTTTTTCTTTTGTCATATTCTAGATGTTAACAAGTGCATTCCAGAACTATGACACCAACAGGAATGGGTGGATCACCATTGGCTACGAACAGTTTCTTTCCTTGGTGTTCAGCATCAAGTCTTAACTGTATATCTGTAATTTACTCTAATCAAGACAATTCTAGTGTTCTGCAACTGCAGCCATTGTGATCTACATACAGGGATTCTCAATATTCTGCAAACTCAGACATTTCAACAGCTTGATGTGAAATTGGTTTTTCACTTCTGTCAATCAAAACTAATCAGTCGGTACCTTTTTTATTTTTAACTGGCGGCAGCGAAAAACAAATTCCAATGGGCAACTAGCAACTGCCGAATTCGCAGAATATTGAGAATCGCAATAATAGTATTCAGCACTGAAGCAATCATTTGTGATAAAATCACTGAATTAGTCTGTATTCAAATTACGTAGGAATAGAATAGACCTTTCCCAAAGTTGTTTGAGTGACTACAAAACAATCATGGCTCCAAGTCGAGGTTGGACTTGATGTGTTCACATTTACTTTTTGTTATTGAATCCAACCTCAACTTGAAACTATTGTTTTATGGTTATTCAAGCAACTTTGGAAAAAGTTTATTTTTTAAAAATATATAGCTGTTATGTGCAAACTATGTATAGTTATCGTTGTTGTTTTCTTTGCACGGGTATGACCTTGGTGTAAGAGCCTGTACTGTGTCTTGAAGTTACAAATAATCACAGCAGTTCATCATTTTATTTATTTAAATCAATGATGTACTGATAGGAGTTGTGACTAGAGAAACTGTAAACTTTTGAACAAGGCGACTGATATACACGGTGAAGAACAGGTCGGTTACATTAGTACTTGTAAGGTTATTCAGGGCTTCAAATAACAGCTGGTTGATGGACAATATCCAGCCAGAATTGGAACTTCTCCAGTCAAATCTTTGCCTTGCTGGTCATTTCTACCAGTAACATTGAGCCAGAAATGGGGTATAACCAAACTAATTTGGGTGGTCATCATGACCAGCGACTGTCCAGGCATTATTTCAAGCCCTGTTTTTACACCAAGGTAAACCCAAAATAAGCCTTGAATTGTCTTGATTGGTGTTTGACATTTCTCTCAGAGAGAATGACCTAGCTAGGCCAGTGTGGAAAGCAAACGTTAGTGCTAACTGACAGCAATGAAATGCAACTTGGAATATTTTCCCAGCAGATAGACTTTCAAGAACAAAATAGAACAACTAAACACTGGAGTATGTCAAAACACATGTGGTAGCTAGTATACCCTGCTAGTGAAGATCCCTGTTTTGGCCGAGTCTTTTTCGCTATACCAGCTTTTGTTTTTTATTTTTCTCAACCTTTACAAAAATACAACTAAACAAACAGCATGCAGTAAAGCAAAAAGAGAAAGACAAAGCTAGCAGGGAAGTAAGTGTTAGTGTTACATGGAAAATCTCTGAGATAAAAAAGCATTGATATAAGATCATTAATTTTGTATTCAAGGTATGAACTGCAGGATTTGATTCATCATTTAAGCTGATAAACCAGTATTCACATGTAAATTGCATAGTCTTAATAAAGCTTTCTGTTTGCCTGAAATAATTTCTTTGTTTTATATAAATTCCTGGTCATACTTCTTACAGAAAAAGTATTAATAATGATAAGTTTCTTGAAATACATGTATTTCTTGAAATACATGTTTACATTCCGTTCACTTCCATTGTTCTCCACTCTATTTAACTCACTGTGTATATGTAAATTCTATCTCCTGATGATGTCGGCGTCCGACGAAAGCTCGAGAAGAAAATAAAAACCTTTTACAGTAGTGTATGGCCCCAAATCTCAACTTATTTCTTGAAATAATTTGATTAATAACATTGTCAAGAATATTAACCAAAAAGAGATTTTATTTATTTTTCTAGTTACATATGTCCATGCAGGTTTACTACATTGTGTACATGCATACATCAACACATGTTATTCCCGAATGAGATTAAAAACTATTTCAGTCAATGAAAACTTGATTACAACTCACAACATGTCCCCTGCCAACAGAGTTGTACATAATTCACCAAAATGGAAAACAGGGAATTTGAAATTTTATCTATAATATTTTGTCAGCTGTTAAATCCTGTATCTCTACATCACTTTAGAATATAATTCAGGCATTAAGCTTCTTATCTTTAATTCAATAACTACTTTTTGGTCTCACTAGTTACTAAATTGAAGTAAAATAATTTATAATTTTTCCTTCATATTCATTTTTTAAGATGATTTTCTTACCTTAAATTCACATGAAAATTTCATGAAATAAAATAAAAATAATTAGGAATCCTTATGTAAACAAAATATTGAAGTGACAAATTTAATAACTACCATGAACTACAGTCATTATTAATTTTACTGAATAATTTACACTTGGTGTTAATTAAAAAGTGCTCAGAAACATAAAACAAAAAGATCAAAGAAAGCCTGCCATACATATTTATATAACCATAATAACCATGCATAAATTTGCTTCTAACTTTTTCTTTACCACCTTTAACATTACTTTCATTCGAAAATTGTTCATTCATATTTCACAATAACATTTTTATTTCATATTTTTTAACTATTTATTCCTATTTTTATCATATCCCTAAAATTTTGGTTTTATGGGCTCCCTGTGTCACGTGTCCGCATAAGGGTGTTATAGTTACGTAACTAGTTTGCATAACATAGAATCTCATAGCTTTATTTCAGTGAGCTATTTTAGTGTCGTTTAGAAGTCCTTAAGTTATAAAACTATGGTCGAGGTACTAGACGAAAGGTACCTGGCTATCTGTGCCATCGTTACAGTCGGCATGCAGATGTCTTTCTTCATCATCGCTGCCACTTGTAAATTTGACAAAGTAACCGATTTTGCTGGAGGAACGAACTTCGTGGTTCTTGCTGTTTTGACCTTCTGTTTAGGACAGGTGAATATACTGGTCTATGCTACTTGTTTCACTATCTATTTAATTATTAAGATGAATGGTAAAAGCTAGGAATAGTTGAGCTTGTACAGTTGTAGTTGACTCGAAGTTCATTGATTTGATTTGATGTACATCTTATACGAACTCGATGCATGTTTTGTACATATACAAGTGTATTTTAATTGCAAATATTTCAAGGGGACGCTGTATTGTTTATGGATATTCTTTATTGTTGCACTGTCCACCGTTTGAAAATGAATTTCGCTTCAAATTTGATCTTATTGCTTAGTCAAATGAAAGGAGGATAGCAGGGGAGGGGTACGTGGAGAGGGGCGTTGTTAATCTGTGATTACTGTAAATAACACAACGAGGGTGTTCAATAACAGTCAGATACCTTATTAAGGGGAAGTATTATCACCTGTAAGTGTTATGTGTTTTATCATAGAAATACCATGACCGACAGATAATGGTCACCGTCTGTGTGATAGTGTGGGGTATCAGATTATCAGGATACCTGCTTTATCGCATCATAAAAATTGGTGAAGACAGGCGTTTTGATGACAAGAGGGAAAACTGCCTTGCCTTTGCTGGTTTCTGGACATTCCAAGCTGTATGGGTATTCACTGTGAGCTTGCCAGTCATCATGATCAATGCTCCCCTTGCGAAGAATGCTAAAGGTCTTGGCACATTAGACTATGTTGGGGTTGCTATATTTGGAGTTGGACTTATCCTAGAAGCTGTGTCTGATCAAATAAAGTTTAACTTTAGGAATAATCCGGTAAGTGTTCAGAATAGACCATTTTTGAGATGCGCGAGCACTTTCTAAAATATTGCAGACGCAGACATGAAAAAGAGGCATTTTCAGGCAAGATCACACACGCTATTGACTGAAAATGCCTCGAGATCATGTACGCACCTGTGATATTTTTTAAAGTGCTCGCACTCACTTGTAGCTGGTAGGGAGGCATCATTGAACCTGCCCTTCCAGACCTTTCACAAATTCCCTTTAGTGAGTGTCCATGAACCAATGGCTCCAAGTTGAGGTTCACCTTGATAAAGTACAGTAAATATTTGGGCACATCAAGCCTAACCTCGACTTGGAGGCATTGTCTATTATATATATGATCCTAAGGTCTTCCATGTTGTATATCAGAACAATAGGACCTCTCTATTATCAAAAAATCATTGTTATTCATCCCACATGGTCGTCAGCTAGCACATGATAATGCAACATCTCTATTTATCCCACACCACAGAAAATACAGCCAATCAGAAAGCAGGCAAGCTGTTGTATATTTGTGCATTTGTATTTTCTATGGTGTGGGATAAAATCTTACACAATGGTTTCTCATGGCATACTATGGATATCCCACTCGTCACTTGTATTTTCTTTGTACACACACTCGCCCAGAGGAGGAGTGCATAGTATCCCACAGTGCTTTGCGAAGATACATTTTCAATATGGCGGGAATTCGTAGTCTTGACTAACACCAATGCGAAAAAAAAATATTAATCTTGCAACGAGGAATGTTTCTACTTTTCTAAATTATTGGGCAAGATCTAGAGATAATAATTGATCGTATCTGTAATTTTAGGCTTGATTCGATGAGTTTGGAACGTATGATTTGACATTTTCTTCAGAGTCGGAAGATTTTTTGTTCTTGATAATTTGGTTGATATTTCTCTATGCGTAACTTATTAATTTGAGGGTCGATCTCACATATTATTTGCGTCCTACTTAGTATGTTATCTTAGCTTTAAAACGAACCTAGTCCGACCCAGATCGACCCACGTTTTCAATAAGAAATGATGCATTATGTTTGACTACTTTTCATGTGTTAGACCTTGCCAACTCTGGTATCTGAGAGTTGTCACGCGAAGCGTTCTCAGTTCACATCGATCGCAATCGACTCTATTCCATTTCTAAGTGTAGAACAAATATGGTTATTTATTTATTTGTTTTAAACTCTGCCGTTCGTAACATAGACTTTCGTTTTGTGTTTCAAAATAGACCAAGCTCAATCCAACATGACTTGAATGAATTAAATTTCTTACTACGCGAGGTCAACCGGCTTTGACCTTGAGTGGCGGACATCCAAATGTAACTCTCTGTTAAGCTGTTAAAAACACAGCAAACTAAACTTTTGATATTTTCAATGGTTTTTATTTTACTAAATAAAATATCTAAATCCCTAATCTAATCCTTTGTGATGCTTGTTTCCAATTCTGAAGGATCTATTTAACGAACCCTCTTGCTCTACTCGCTTCGCTGACTTGAATGATCAACGTGCGAAGAAAATTGATAATATACAAGCTTTCGCAATGCACTGTGGGATACTATGCACTCCTCCTCTGACACTCGCCTAAAGGCTCATGCGTATACTAGAAACTACAAGTGACTCGTGGGATATTCCACGGTATGCCACTTGAAACTGTTGTATAACTAGTATATATCATGGTGGTTAACTGAATTTTTTTATCACATTGAAATAATACAGGAAAACAGAGGAAAATGGTGTGCTGTAGGGCCATGGAAATGGTCTCGTCATCCCAATTATTTTGGAGAGATGTTGGTCTGGTGGGGGGTATTTATTATCAGCTGTAGTATACTAAAGAAAGGTGAATGGGCCGCCATACTAAGCCCTCTCTTCCTTATGGCCATTCTATTGTTCTTGAGTGGAATACCCCTCCTGGAGAAGAAGGCTGATGAACGATATGGAAGGTAATTGGGAGTTTTTAAGCTAATTGTTTCAGCGATTTCCAAATTTGCTAATTGTAGAATCGTTTAATTTTTCTTTGCATGTCCAGTCTTGAGACATACAAGGTCTACAAGAACAGGACCAGTCCTCTGATCCCACTGCCTCCTCCACTCTATGCAGTCCTCGGAAAGATTATCAAGGCAATCTTCTGCTTTGAATTCCCATTGTACAACCACATGAATGATGAACCAGGAGAATCATCTTACATCAAACAGAAACAAGAACAACCACCTCAAAATGCTTGAAAAGGATAAAAAGTTTCCATGGATTTACAAATATAAACTGAACTAACCAATCATTCATTCTAAACTTGCGCCAATCAGAAAAGAGCTGAATTTTCAGTTTCAGTATCACAGGTGTTGGCTTCTGATTGGTTCAAATCAGGCAGGGAGAGGGAAGGAAAAAAACTAACAATATTCAAATTACTTGTTTTTGGCCCCTCGACTCCTATGATGCCCAAAACCGCCCATTAAGAAGTTCATCTTATTACAAAATTTTTTTAAAACTTTCTTAGCTTGATTCTAAGAATAATCTGATTCTAATTTAGATGCTACCCATATCTGGCCCACTTTCAAGATATGCTTTGCTTGTCACTCACCAATGTTTCATTGGTAGGCTTCTTGCTAAATGCTCAGTGATTCATGACAGGAGAAAAGAATAAATTCAATTTTGCACAGAACCTCATACTTAAAGCTTTGTGCGTGACAAGCGAATCATATATTGAAAGCAGGCTATTGCTTTGTCCTTTTTTATCTATCACTTGGCACATGTAGTACAATAATAATATTGTCATAGGAATCCAAATTTTAATAGGAGCAAAGCATTATGGTAGTATCAGCCAAATGAGAACAACCTTACATGTAACAAGGTATAACCTGTAATGATATCATTATCCAGGGGTCCAGTGCGTGCACAAACCAACCAAGCACAGCACACTTCGATGCTTAGCCAATTGGCCCTAGTCTCTTCCCAATACAAAAACATGTTTCCAAAAATGTAGTGAAAAAAAGTTGAAGTGTACATGATTTATAAAAAATCAATGCAAATGTTTTCTATCCATCTCCTTAAATTCTGTGAGATATGACTTTTAAGACTGTGGTGAAGGCTGCTCTAATGCACCCTTCTTTCATCTTGGATCCGAGGTTAACATGAAACAAAAGAAATCACACTTTTTCTCGATGGAATTTGTGGCATTTCTTTTTGTGTTCCATGTTAGCCTCTCATTCAAGATAATCTTGAGAAGGGTGCATTACGTTTACAATCCTTTTCACCCTTAGTTTTTCATACAGCTGGACTGAGGATTCACTTATTGCATATATTTATTACTACAATAAAATTAATTGTACATTTAGGCCTTTCATACTTGTAGTAGTGTTGGTATCTTAGTAAATACAAGCCTGAATCACTTAGTTAATCACCAAACAATGCACATTAAGCACTCTTTGCACATGACATTAAACTCTTGATGCAAATAAAGATTATGAAAGTTTAATTTTCTTAAATAGTTCACAGAAATCTGCAGCTTTCTATTATAGATACCACATAATATTCATCTGTATAGTTGCAATGCTACATATATACAGGGTTTTTAACAGCTGGTAGATCCATCCACAAGTATCGTGATAATCAGACTAGCTACCCAAATATGAACGTTTGATTGGATGGTATCATTGATGTACGCAGTGAATAGTATTTAAGTGATAACTTCTTGATGGCAAGCTTATTTGCTTCAAGGTAATTTGGTATTCACTTCAAGGTAACTGTACTCTCTTCTCTATAAAACAATACCACCACCACTAAACTCAGGTCTCTGGAATAAACAGAGAAAGAAGAAAGATGAGTCTGTGAGAAACCTTAAAATCTGCCATCTCCTGGGATTATAAATATTGAGCTGTATGTGACATCATAGCCACCATGTTGGGTGACTTTAACATAAGATATGATCTTGGTTTCTTTTGCTATATCAACCAACATGGTGGCCACATATTTTGTCCTGTGACATCATAGCTGCCATTTTGGTTGACTTTGACAAAGGATTTGGCCTCCGTGTCATTTGTTATATCATCAAACATGGTGACCATGTCTTTTGTCTTTGTGCATGTGACATCAAGCCACCATGCTGTTTGACTTGAACAAAATATTTGGTCTTTGTTTCTTTTGCTATGCCAATCAACATTGCAGCCTTGTCTTTCAAACTCTTCTGGGAAGGGATGATAACTAGCAGTAAGCTAGTGTGGGCTGCGTCGGTGTTTCTAATGAAACAGTATGGATAAAAAGTTAAATTTTACACCGTAAAAATAAGAGAGATCACTTACTGACTTACTTATTTTTTACGGCGTAAAATTTAACTTTTTATCCATATCTTCTGGGAAGGGTTTAATTCTCACCACCTACCAATAACAGGGGCATGCTTACTTACCGTTTTACGTTCCATAAATTCTAACCAATCAGATGTTGCTGTGGGCAGTAACCCCATGGAGTGACACTTGTACAGTGCCAAGATGACAAGGCTCAGGTTTCCAAGGAAATAGATTATTTTCTGGAGGTATGCACTGTCATGATCTCCTTCAAGAGCTTTATAAGCTGTGGCACAAATAGTAGTAAACATCAGTCAATTCTTTTTTAATACAAATAAAAAATTCTTCACCTGATAAGTTTCCACTACTCCCCTCAAGTATTACAATCATTTATTGTACTGGGCTTGGTTGTACAAAGGGTGGATAGCACTATCCTATGGATAAATCCTTATCCAATGGATAAGTCAATGCTGTTATTAAATAAATTTATCCACTGGATAAGACTTATCCATCGGATAGCGCTATCCACCCTTCGTGCAACCGGGCCCTGTAACTCATATTCATATTTACATCCATCTGTCCCCTAAGGGGCTCTTCCATGAGGTTTGTTCCACATGCACTACCCCTATATTCTATATTTACGACATACAACACTCAACTCCCATGTTGATTTTTGTGGAGGGAGGAAAATGGGAGAACCTGGAGGTAAACCCTCTTTGGTAAGGGAGATAACAACTCAGCCGGGAGTGGCTCAGCCAGGAATTGAACCAGCGACCCCAGGTGTGAACCACACAGCAGTGAGATACAGCATCATAGCAGTGCTTGCCCCAATATTTTTTCAGCATAAAAAGCCTAAACTATTCCTTTGTTTGCTAAATACCCAAAATAGAATGTGTATCCTCTCCTGGGATCTTCATAGGTCTATGACTTTAAACTTATGGATAAAAAGTTAAATTTTACACCGTAAAAAATAAGAGAGATCACTTACTAAGTAAGATCACAGTAAGTGATCTCTCTTATTTTTTACGGTGTAAAATTTAACTTTTTATCCATACTGTTTCATTAGAAACACCGACGCAGCCCACACTAGCTTACCGCTAGTTATCATCTCTTTACGACTTTAAACTTACTTGATTTGATGGCCAATAATGCTTTGACAGGTCGAAGAAACATCATTCCAACCATCATAATAGGGAAGATGGAGATGGAGTTACCAGCCATGTACATTATGAACAGATTCATTGGGATCTGTTTGAAGGGACCCAGAGCAATGTCCCAAGTTTTCTGCAATCATAATATTTCACATCAATCGAATAATAAAGAAATAAGTAAGAAGGTCAAAAGAGAAAGGTTACAGGTGTTCTATAGGCCTGATAATGTATGGATGAAAAAATGTCCATGATAAATGTGCTTTTGTGTGGAGATTTCATAGTTGATAATGTAGGAAGCAGTCATCGCTATCAAGAACACAAAGGGAAAATGGGTGCTAGAGGATTATTTTTTAGGGTAGAATATTGAGAATGGAAAATTAAAAATCAATTTGAATGAATTCATGATATAAGCCTACAATTTTGTCAATCTTGTTGGTGCATGAAAGTTTTTAAATAACACTAACCTTTGCCACAAGATGCGTGCTGTTCAAGTCCCTTGGTTCCTACAAAACAGCAGAAAAATACAACATGTTATTTCAATAGAACTCAGCCAGAATCAAGGAATATTTCCCTCTCTACTAGCGTCTTACATGTTGTACACGATGTTCAGTATAACCTAGAGGAGCTGGTAAATCAGACACATGTTGAAACTGCCGATCAGGAACATACTTGGGCCTGAAATCACAAAAAAATCTCTCAGTATTAAAACTAAATAACCATTCTATAAGGCACGGGTATTTTTTTAGCATTACTAACCTCCCAGTCAAGTCTATAGCCCATTTATTTGAAGTCTTCTTCGCGAGAGATCTGTTCGCCATCTTGGTTTTCTTCGACTTCAAAAAGAACACCGCGCTGGACTGGGTTCTAGTAGTTCCCAGCCTTACAACAGCTGAGTGTATCCGTGAGGGACTTGGGCAAGACAACAAAAACAGACCAACTTTTGCTCAAAATTTTTATAAACTTTTCTCGGTTTTCTGTTGATTAAATCATCCTTATACTCAAATAATACAAACTATTTTGAGTCTTCAGGAAACAGAAATAATTCTTCTTTCTAACTGTCAAGTCTTATTTGTGCTTTAAGAAGTTTTTAGGGGAGAATAACTTGTTTTTTTGAAACACATGTTGAAGGCTTCTGGACATATTTCCATTGAAGATGGGGAGTCGAAGCACAAGGAATTCAGTTGCAACTACCAACGCTGATCAAGATAACGACTCACCTGATACTGATTCTGGAAATGAAGAACCAGATTTGGTTAGAGTGCTATCTCATTTGCTAAGGAGGTACGTTCTATTTATCTTTATAGGTTAATGATGTTATGTAATGATTAAGAACATACAAGACGTATAGTACAGTACGTCATTATGTACGCCATGTTTATGTTACTCCACATTGAACGTTTGTTTAAAATCTGTTATAATGATTTGATGTATTAGTGAAGATGTAAGTAAGGGAGCAAGTTAGAATTTTGTTTGTGTTACGATGTTATATGTGAGTTATCACTCTAAAACTTGATTCTCTCAAAACTAGTAAGTTCCTGTTTTAAAGGGGCACTTGGATGAAAATCGAATAAAAAATTGGAAATGCCTTGAAACTTGGTTAAACTTATCTATATGGCCCCAATGGTAGCCAAGCAACATATTTTCTTCACAGTCAAAATTTGCGGATAAAAATTATATATATTTTTCAGCATCTAAATTGTGAGTAAATGACGTCATTTACTCAACCCTATTGTTCTTTTAGTTTTTAAACCAAGATTTATCAACTGCGAGTGGCTCCCAGGCTAAAGTTTTTGCCAATCTGGTTTTTATGATCATGATTGATTCATATTATTCTTAAATACTTGAACTTTTCGGACTTTCAAAATATGGGGCATTTTCATCCAAGTGCCCCTTTAAGGTCCCCAGATAAGAGATCATAGTATCTCATAGCGTAATCTCTTTTCTGGTGACCTTAAAACAAGAACTTTTTGCTAGTTTTGAGAGATTCAAGTTTTAGAGTGTACATGTGTGTTTGACAATGTCATACGTGACAGGCATTCCTTGTATCTAGTTAAGAAGCGTGCGCTTTGAGATAAATCATCATGCGACCGAAAAAAAGCTAAAAGGCCTGCAATTGCAACCCATGCATGGAAATAATGAAATGACGAGCAAAGTCATCATCGTCGATCTGCTCCTAGCAAAATATTAGTCAATCTTCGTAGCATGCGCAACGTAACCAAATACTACAAGGAATGTCTGTCTCATTGTAGATTACACACACTAGCTCAACCAAACAAGAAAATTATGAACAAAATTTTGACATGCTCCCTTGGTGTAACTTCAGAGCCTTCCCTTCAACATTGCTGAATGCTTATATAATATGTATTGATTGATTTGTTGTTGTCAGTGGTCATGTGCAGTTTATCAGAGCACCCCAGTCCTTGGGTGGTGGTATTCATATTATTCAAGGAGGAAGAGATACAGAGGATGATGAAAGTGATGAGGATGATCTTTTGTTCACTGGAGCATACCAGCAAAAATATTTGCCCACTCCACCAGGTAAGAGCTTTTTTTATTTCATCCTATTAAATCATAATTCTCTAAATTCACTACTCCAAGTTCAAAGACAAAATAGTGTAGATCTGGACCCGGTGCACCCTCCCAGCCTACAGGCCTGCTGTGAAAAACTCATGGAACAAGCATGCCATGCAGTGCTGTTGTTGCGACAGAGTGGTTAACTTAAAAAGTGGGCTTGAATGTAATTTGAGCTAAGTTAAACCAAGTCAGAACAACATTTCTGCAGGGCATACTGGCAGAGTTTGTAGTGTGACAAGTTGGCCCCTTGTTTGCCGTTGTTTTTGAGTGAATTCCCTCCTCTGTTGGTCTACCTTCAGTTAAGTATATACTCCACTGTTGGACAATGTGACAGGCATTGGTTGGTTGGCTGTGTCCCAATTGCCATGGTTACCTCCAGGGTTGGGCATGGTATGGTGTGACCAACACTCACCCCAGCTAGTACATAACCCCAAACTAATTATGACAATGAGTTTTAACTATGATTGTTCCAAAGATATTTTGTATATGTATTTTGTGCTATAGCTGTGCCTCATATTGTTCATGCCATATCTCAGTAATGAATGGACCAAGTTGGAAACTGTTGAAGAGCTTATCAGCTATTTTTGCATCTTCTTTACAGAAAACAAAAAACTGTGGAAGGGTTATATACTTTGATAACATTTATTCTATTTCATGGTAACTTCTACATTTAGATTTCTAAAATTTGTTATTCATTTTAGATTCTATGATAGACACAAGTAAGCTTGAGGTATGTATCTGTAACACCTTCAAGCAAGAAAGAAAGGAAGGAAGGAAGAATGAAAAAAAGAAAAGAAAAAAGAAAGATAGAAAGATAGAAAGAAAGAAAATGAAAGAAAGAAGAAAAAATATATAAAGCTGATTACTATTCATTGATAACATTCATTGCATTGTTTCAGGAAAGTGACATAAAGCAACAAATAATGATCTCAAGTGGTCAGACACAAAACAGGAAGAGAGATTTCTTAACACAGATGAAAATGGTAATAAAACTAGTCCCATACTGTCTATTGATATCTTAAGGGCAGGGCCATAGATAGCCTTGAGAAACTGGGGGACAAAGTCAGTGATCACGAAAAATTAATATTTTAAAATTCCATAGTTGTCTAAAATGTTATTGTACGTGGGAATAACCATATTGTTTACGTTTGTTTCTTCCACAAATTTTTAACAATTTACCGAGCTTTCGCACTTCTAGTGCATCATCAGGGAGAAAAGTAGGTCTTACAATGATTCAAATTATCTAAAGATTCCATAGTTGTTTTACTTTTCTGTGGAAAACTTGGGTGGCCCCAGTTGGTGCTATGACCCTGAAGAGGTTGAACTTTCCAGGGTGTGTAAGTTGTTATCATTGTCATGTCACTTCTTTCTGGCGCTTCCTTAAGGGGATTATGAATAAATTCTTAGAGAAGAGAGGTGAGGTGATCTAGTGCGAATATATTTTCTAACCCTACACATATGAAAAAGTTATTGTGATTAGTAACATTTTATCATGATTTTGATTTCTGTCAGAGAGAATCAGGAAAGCTACCCAAACAGAAATTTTCATATGGAGACAGAGCCCTTGCAAGTTCAAAGTTAGTTTTTCCCCTTACATGTACACTGTATGTAGTTTGTAGTTTGAGTAAAATGAGAAGTGGATGGGAAAAGAAACACAAGTCTGGGAGGCATTGAAAAGGGTAAATTGATTTACCATACTCAGGGATTAAAATATTGGTCTTTCATTACAATAATTGCCATTCATGATGACCGGCCAATTTAGTTTTAGCTTGGTCATACCTTGTTTCTGGCTTAATGTTATTGGTCCAAATGACCAGCAAGGCAAAGATGTGATCTGTCAAGTTCCAATTCTGCCTGGACATCTGAAGACCAGCCATTTTAAGCCCTGATACTACCCCTGTTTTCTGGTTTGTCTGACAAATCAGAGTAATGGAAGGAAAAATAAATGAGAAACGAAAAAAGAGGCAAATAGGGACCCAAAATACACAATGGCTATGTATCAAACATCTAGTATTTATTATTCCATTATTCATTTGACATGTAACTTAATATTCTACAGTTATCTACCAAACTCTGTAAAAATGAAAGCCAAGTATGGACAGAAGGCATTCTGTGGCACCTACTCCAGGGATGGGACTGTATTCTTGTCCGCATGTCAAGGTGAGTATTGTTGAAGAATTATGCGAGTGAGTTGAGAATAAAACAATCTAAAGATCTTGATATAGTGGTACCTTTATGAAGCAGACATCTTCAGGACTTTTCATGGTGTCCACTTACTGCAATTTTCATGAATATGCGAACTCTGTAATTGCGAGTTGCTTGCTGGAATTTGGTTTTTCACTGCCGCCAATCATAAATATAAAAGGTACCGACTGATTATTTTTGATTGATGGAAGTGAAAAACCAAATTTCAGCGTGCAGCTCGCAGCTACTGAATTTTTTGAAAATATTATGAAAATATTTATGAAAATAGCAGGAATAGAGGTTTCTGCTGAATAGAGGTTTGTTTTAGGTTTTAGAGTAAATAATGAAAATTTTGGTCAACATCATCATCCGAGAGAGTGTCTTTAAAAAGTACCCATACATTATTCTCAAAAGAGGTTGATGTTAGACCACCTTCTACTGTATGTACCTCTTCATATGATCTTAAGGCAGATTTCGTATGAGTGTCATGGCATAGCACAGAATTTCGAATGCTGTCATACATGGCACAGCACTGACATACTCACGGCAAGACGGGGTCTGTGCCATAAGTTTTTCATAGTCCTACGAAAAATGTTGTAACACAGCTGTGAATCTAACAATGTCATTTTCTTTGTAATGCAGATGAGTATATCCGATTATACGATACAACACATGGAAGGTTCTATAACTTCCGTAGCATTCATGCTCGGGACATTGGTTGGAGTATTATAGACACTGCATTTAGGTAGGAAAAGTCAATAGTTTCTTTAGTCTCTTCCAGCTGAGTTGACCTTCAGAACAAACTCAAGGTCAACCAATCAGAATTGAGGATTCGACATCGTATTTTGCTTAGCATTTCCCATTATTCTGCCAAGAGAATTTATTAAATACGAGTTCTTCCTTCTTTAAGTTAATCGTAACCCCTAGTAGGACTCATGGCGGAATTTTATTTCAATCAACAAGAAAAGCCTACATTGTATACTCGGAAAATGCTCGAAAAATGCTAACCAAAAATAGTGACCCATAGTTCCTTTCGGGGAAGGCGATCAACTCAGCTGGTTTATAGTCCTTCTTTAACGTCTCTTACTTACTCCTTCAAACTTTATTGACAACCTGAAGTAAGGGCACGGCTGACTCACAGATCGAATTGGAGTTTAGTGTGTTAGGTTTTGTGGAGTAAAACCCTAAAATCATGGGAGACTTAACCTCTAATCACATGTATCGTCGAGACTGGGAATTAAATCCAAGACCCCAAAGATGAGAAGCGAGGGCTCTGCCACAAAGCCACCCTTGCTTCTCAAGTATTCTTTTTAAAGAGTGGAGCTCTTAGTCCCACACTCACCCAGGATTACTATAGTCATGTTGAATCTTATTTTTCATTTATTTCATTCCATTTCTATCGCAGCCCTGATCAACAATTCCTCATCTACTCCAGCTGGTCTAATTATAGTGAGTAAAGGGATACACCATTTGGTCCTTTCACCAAACACACAACTACCGTGTTTACTCGAATAAGCGGCGCGGTGCTTATTAAATTTTCGCTGCGGCGCTTATTTGAGGGGGCGGCGCTTATTTGAGGAAATACTTACTTTCTTCTTGTGTAACTGAAACTTGCGTTACGAGAGAAGCTTCACCCTTAACCCTCATGAATCTTGTTACGCCGATAAATATAGAGGATATATCGTATGATTGTGAAACGCATGGTACGGCATTGTGCGGACTTAACTTTCTTTAAACCAATCACAGGGCGCATTTGTAACATTCCTGGCTTGCGGCGGGATAAATTTACCATCTAACGTGTTTTGTTTTGCTTTTATTCAGTTCATCTTTGTAACATTTACGGTGATTATAACACACATGTGGCCTTAGATTTAAAGTATGTTTGACAAGATTGAACCTTTTTTTGGGGGAGGGGACGGGTAACGTTGCGTGTCATTACCTTACATGACATGACGCGATAAAGAATTTCATGCAGCTCGAACAAGAGAGCTTTGAGAGACCAAAACATGTATTTATCTGCCATTATAGTATCTTAATAGTTCTTTGTATTTTGTAGGCCAAGGTTACGTAGATTCTGTGCCTTCTCTATTGCATTCTCAGAAGATAACGTGGAGATATTAGCAGGGTAAGGTTTTTTTAAAGTCATTCAACTCAATGTTTGTAACAATATCCTTGATGTCGTTTGTTTATTTTCTCTCTGTGTTTTGTGTATTCCAGGTGCAACGATGCTTGTCTCTACATATATGATCGTGCAAGTGATAAAAGAACGCTTAGGGTAAGGAAGAAATCTTTAATAGACAAACTTATTACAGGTCTTTGAAGGTAGTATTCTAACCTCCACTATCATTGATTCCATCATATAACTCCACCAGCACCATTACCACTGCTGCCACAACCAACAAAAACGCAACAACACTACCACCATCACCTACAGCAACAACACTACCACCATCACATACAGCAACAGCACTGCCACCATCACCTACAGCAACAACACTACCACCATCACCTACAGCAACAACACTACCACCATCACCTACGGCAACAACACTACAACCATCCCCTACAGCAACAACACTACCACCATCACCTACAGCAACAACAACACTACCACCATCACCCACAGTAACAACACTACCACCATCACCTACAGCAACAACACTACCACCATCACCCACAGTAACAACACTACCACCATCACCTACAGCAACAACACTACCACCATCACCTACGGCAACAACACTACCACCATCCCCTACAGCAGCAACAACACTACCACCATCACCTACAGCAACAACACTACCACCATCACCTACAGCAGCAACAACACTACCACCATCACCTACAGCCGACGAGCAGCAACAACACTACCACCATCACCTACAGCAACAACACTACCACCATCACCTACAGCAGCAACAACACTACCACTATCACCCACAGTAACAACACTACCACCATCACCTACAGCAACAACACTACCACCATCCCCTACAGCAGCAACAACACTACCACCATCACCTACAGCAACAACACTACCACCATCACCTACAGCAACAACACTACCACCATCACCTACAGCAACAACACTACCACCATCACCCACAGTAACAACACTACCACCATCACCTACAGCAACAACACTACCACCATCCCCTACAGCAGCAACAACACTACCACCATCACCTACAGCAACAACACTACCACCATCACCTACAGCAACAACACTACCACCATCACCTACAGCAACAACACTACCACCATCACATACAGCAACAGCACTGCCACCATCACCTACAGCAACAACACTACCACCATCACCTACAGCAACAACACTACCACCATCACCTATAGCAACAACACCAACACCATCACCTACAGCAACAACACCATCACCTACAGCATAATCAGATCACAAACTGTCGTAAAGCATACCGGCCACGATCATTATTACCACGTAATCACCACTTCAATATTTAGGCCAATGTTTCCTTTCCTCTTCCCTTGGCAGATAAGCGGTCATGATCGTGATTATGACGTCAATGCCATCGCTTTTGCTGATGCCAGCTCACAGATACTGTTCAGCGCTGGAGATGATGGTCTGTGCAAGGTAACGTGCATCGTGCTGAAATAACTATGAGAAGGAACAGTTTTCCTACGAAACTTGGGTGGAGCAACGATCCCGTAGATCGATCCTTCATCAAGACCCTGGGGAATTTAAAACGGTCGAGTTTTGCGGAGGAATTATGGAAAACCAGTTACTTCGGAGGAAACCCTCGAGGGACATGCAGGAGAGAGCCAATAAGCAACTGTGCTCAGTTATGATTGCGAGTCCAGGAATCGAACCGATGACCGTAGCACAAGAGAACATTTAAGTGAATTTATATTGCTTCTCCACAAATTACAACTGCAACTAAGTAATCTAATGTAGTCAATATACATTGATGCGACTTTATGGAGACATGGAGATATAAACATTCAAACTCTCGCCAGCAAGCAGCGCAATAGACATCAAGATTGCGGGTATATTGTCACTTACAGGCAACCCAGTGAACACCTATAAGCGTCTTGTTAACTTTAAAAGCACGCCCAAGTAAAAAGAAAAGCGAGCAGAATATCTGGATTCATTACGGAAATTGAAGTATGACTGCGACTTTTTTTCAGTTTAGATATTTGTGTTTCTAGGTGTGGGATCGTCGTATGCTGAATGAATCAAACCCTTCTCCTGTGGGAGTCTTTGCAGGCCATTCTGATGGTATCACTTTTATTAATTCTAAGGTATTGCTTAAAAATGTCTTGAAACGGCTACACGTAAATCATACACAAAAGACAGATCAGAGGACATCACAGGCCATAGATCAAAGAAAACAAACCCCTACCTACCTACCTACCTACCCACCTACCCACCTACCCACCTACCCACCTACACACCTACCCACCTACCCACCTACCCACCTACCCACCTACCCACCTACCCACCTACACACCTACCCACCTACCCACCTACCCACCTATCCATCTATACCTACCTACCTACCCACCTACCCATCTATACCTACCTACCTACCCACCTACCCACCTACCCATCTATACCTACCTACCTACCCACCTACCCATCTATACCTACCTACCTACCTACCTACTTACCCACCTATCTACCTACACACCCATATATTTACCTACCTACCCACCTAAGCACCCATCCACCTGCTTGCCTACCCACCCACTCGCCTATCTACCTACTTACCTACTCACCTACCTACACACCCATCTATCTGTCTACCTCCTAACCTACCTAAGCTTGGTATCTATGTCACAGTACAGCCCGTAGTCCAGTGGATATTTTTAACGCATTTTTTTCCCAATTTTTTTAATATTTCAAGAACGACACACGACATTTAATCACAAATTCTAAAGACCAAACCATCAAGCTGTGGGATCTGAGGAAGTTCTCCAGTCAAGAAGGGATCGAGGCAAGTGATGAGTAACGTACAATTAACAATTCGAAATCTTTTACAATGAACACTTTTAGAAAACGCAAATGACGTCGTCTTCAAGTCTTGCGTCCTCTCTGCGTAGATGAAAAAGCAACGCGTCACAGATCACTTTTGTAAGGTTTTTGTTAATTTACTTTCTGTTACACAGGAAACTAAACGTGTGGTAGGGGCACAGCGATGGGACTATCGATGGCAAAATGTACCAAGGAAAAGTAAGTATCTTAAGTCCTCTTAGTAGAAAACACTTACTGGTTATCTGATCCGACCGACCGACCAACTGACTGCTTGACTGATCGACCTACCGACCAACTTACTGACTGACTGACTCACTGTCTGACTGACTAACTGACTGACAGACTTATCGACTAAGTGATTGACTGTCTGACTAACGGACTGACAGACTTATCGACTAAGTGATTGACTGACTGACTAACGGACTGACAGACTTATCGACTAAGTGATTGACTGACTGACTAACGGACTGACAGACTTATCGACTAAGTGATTGACTGACTGACTAACGGACTGACAGACTTATCGACTAAGTGATTGACTGACTGACTAACGGACTGACAGACTTATCGACTAAGTGATTGACTGTCTGACTAACGGACTGACAGACTTATCGACTAAGTGATTGACTGTCTGACTAACGGACTGACAGACATATCGACTAAGTGACTGACTGACTGACTAACGGACTGACAGACTTATCGACTAAGTGACTGACTGTCTGACGGACCGACCGGCGGAATGATTGGTTGATTGATTGATATCTGATGTTTTGTTTATCTTTGGTTGTAGATCTTCGACGCAAGTCACTGCCCGGAGACTCGTCCATCATGACGTATCGAGGTCATAACGTGCGCAATACATTGATAAGGTGTTATTTTTCCCCTGCGCAAACCACTGGTCAGGTAAGATTGGATAACTCATGATGCCAGATTGATGTCTAAATGAAATATCTACTGCATTTAAGTATGCGTTTCTAAAACTGGAAATAGGTAAAAAAACAGGAAATATTTCAAAACGTCCAAAGAGGAAAAAACCTGTACCAACAAGAGATAGTCAGTTGTTAAAGTTTTACAAAACATCTCAGTTTCTGCTGACTCTATTTTTGTTTTACAGCGTTACATTTACTCTGGGTGTTCAACAGGAAGTGTTGTCAGTAAGTGGAATTATTTACTTATCTTTCCACAGCCTTAAGGTAGCTGCCTGCTATAGAAAAATGAAGCCACTGCGCACTACTACGCATTTGCAATGACGCCATTTTGACATCACGATATGCGCGCGCACAAAGTCTACTTCAAATTATTATTGAAGAACCATACACGTTTTGAACTTCGACAGGGCAAAAGCCTCAAATTTTGCACTGGACTCTATAAATATATTTCGAGTACATAAAAACGAAACTTTTTACAAAGTTTGAAAAAAAATGACACGGGTTTTACTGATAGAAAAAGCGGTAAGTGTACATTTTTGACACTCGTTTAAGACAACAAATTGTCAAGGGCAAGACGAATAAAAAATTAATTTTGACTATATTTCTCAATATTTTCCAAATCTTTTGACTTACATTCGTAAAACGATGTATAATTTAGGTTTCCTGAAAAGATAACGTCAAAAGCTCGATTACCAGTGAAGTTATGATTTTTTTTAGACAAGTTGGTTTTCGCTTTTTTTTCTTCAAAAATTTGTTGATACGCTTTTGTTTAATCGTGAACATCTCGAAAACGACCTCGGGACACACCCTTTTCTTTACAGTTTGGAATCAGCATTAAATTTGAGTTTAAAAAATCGTGATTCAAAAAGATTTTCATGGATTTTGTCTATTCAGCCCTGTTAGTAGTTATGCTATAGACCTTAATCACATGATGAGAACAAAATCCTTTGTTTTAACCCACCCTGTCCTGATACGCTTGAATGGGAGGCTACGGGGGGGGGGGGGATCTTCGTGGCTGCCGCGTGATAAAGGATCATATTCAGTAAGAAAGAAACGTATTCAGTTTGCCAATATCCCTGTAAGCGCGTTACTGATTTTTTCCTGCTTTTCGTCGATAACTAATTTTTCTACCAATCTCTCTACAGTATATGATATCCTAACGGGCAAAATCGCGGTTAACCTACGAGGACACATATCCTTTTCAGAAGTCAATAATAGTTCTTAAGAGATGCTTAATATATATATTTATTTTTAAAAAAACCCCTATTTTTTTACGACCATCTCCCCGTCGGAGCTCTTCCTTGAGGTTTGCTCCACACACACTACCACTACATTGTATATTTACAGCATACAACACTCAACTCACATGTTGATTTCTAAGGAGGGGGAAAAACCGGAGAACCTGGAGAAAAAACCCTCGTGGCAAGGGAGAGAACAATACATCAAACAAACTCAACTCACATATGATCCAGCGCGAACCGCAAGCATGTCATGTAATAAGCTAGCTATCACAGGGCTTGGTGAGTATGTGGGGTGCATGTTACAGGGCATCATCGGTATCATGCGGTGTGCTTGTTACGGGGTATGACCAGCAGGGTCCTCCAGCGGAACGAGTCAAGTTCAAGCCCGAGTCAAGTACGAGTCACGATTCAAGTACGAGTCACGAGTCAAACACGATTCACGAGTCCACCACGAGTCATAACCCAACTATGCTTTTATTTCTTATCGGAAAATCTGAAAATAACGAGCAGACTATCTTTGGAAGTTCATTTGACCTTTCGCCTCATAATGGAGCCTTGATCACAAATTGATACTGTCACGTTTCCGGTGGCCATTTTGAATTGGGGCAAACCCGGGAAAATATTATACATAGAAATCTGGACAAAATTGAGCCGCGGAGTTACGGGAAGGCAAAGTGATCCAGATTTCTATATATAATATTTTGCCAAGTTTGCCCCAATTCAAAATGGCCGTTGAAAACCGTGAATTGGTCTACTATTTGTGATCAGCTTTCTATTTTTAAAAAAATTGTTAAATTTAGAAAAACTTGTTTATGACTCGTGATTAAGTCATACTTGACTCGTGACTCGTACTTGACTCGGGCTCGAACTTGAATCGTTCCACCTGACAACGTGGTGTGCTTGTTTGTCAAAGGGCGTGGTCAGTGTTTGTGCTTGCTCACTCAGCAGTTTTAAGGGGTTTTGCATGGTTCGTCTTGTTTCAATAAATTTTGTTGCATATTATTCCTTGACTCTTGTTCACGACGCTTGTGTTCGGGATGTTTCATGGCATCCCTACGAAAACAAGATCGTCAGTTCTTCCGTAAGTATATCAGTGTGTGTTTAGAACTCTTGATCCTAGGATACGCGGGAGGGAGTGGGATAAGGTTATAAACAAACAAATCACCCTTGTTTTGTGGGAAGTTTGAATTTAGAAATGTTGATTTTTGCTAAAAGATGCTAAAATACCAGACAAGTCCGAGAAAATCATCGGAGCACAATTATAGGAGAACCATCAGACAAGTCATGACAGATCCAACAGGGTGTCACAGGGGTCACGCGTGACGCATAATTCGGCTTTTTTTTGGACAAAAAAATAAGTCAGTGATTCGTGAATTTCATTCCCCCCGTGATGCATGGTTTTCCTATTTTGAAGACTGTGATTCGTGAACATTCGTATTATACCCTAATTCCTTGTATCAAAGTTATTCATTAATCTAACTTCGTGATTCGTGAATCTATGAAACAATTCTCCGTGATTCGTTATCTTTGCCACCCTGATCCAAGGACCGAACCCACGAGCACAGCGTTGAGAGGAGCTCACACTCCCTTGTCTTTACAGGGAGGGAGGGCATGAGGGATGGAGGGCATGAGGGAAGGAAGGAAGGGAAGAAGGGAGTGAGGGAGTGAATGGCCTATTTTCTTCGACTTGTTACAGAGCGGTAGAAAGGAGTCCTTAATAGGAAAATCTCAAATCATCCAATGAGAATACTTGGACACAGCTTGTCGCGGTCACGTCCGTTTCTCAAAAAAGATTTTTTTTCACAGTTCTACAATTTTTTTCTAACGGTTTTTTCTTTTCTTAGTGGGACGGAAGGGTTGGTCTATGGCAGTACAGGAGAGAGATCGAAGAACTGGAACACACCGGGCTAACTACTGCACTGTAACCAATTCATTCTAATACAGATTGCACATGATCTCGTGATAAGCAGCCATGTTGGATGTCAGAAGAATAATTCTCATTGTCATAGAGTTCTTTTACTTTACTTCACCTGTTCTCCATAATGGCTGCCATTGTGTGTTCTGCAGTGCTTGGAAGGAGGATGGATACCTTCAAAAACTCGTAATATCGTTATCAAAAACCTGGCATGAAGTATGTACCTCATTGTCCGAGCATTTCGGTTTTGTTCTCTTACTTGTAATTTATAATGGTCTTCCTGTGGTTCCTCTGGACGTTACCCTAATTAGTGTCCTGGGACCATCTACACAGGAACCCCAAGAAAAGACAAAAATGCGATATTCTTAAATGAATTTTTTTCAGAAAACAAATTGATATAAAGGTTTTTATAGGTAAATAAAATAAGAAGAATACCCAATAAAGGACAATATATTCTTTTAAATGGATAAAAATACATTCAAGCGTTTACTCAGGCGCCCAAGGGCATTATTAATGGCAAAAGTTGATAAACTTTTTGTGGATCTAGATCAAGACTTGATGTGTTCATGCATTTACTGTATTCTATCAAACTTAGACTTGGAATCATCGTTCACGGCTCCTGTTCGCGGTCATGATATATCAGTAGTATATATAGTCTATATCAGTAAGGCGAGGCGTGTAAATAAAGTAATGGTGCGTGTATCTTTAAAAAAAACAAAAAAGCAGTAAATGAACGAAATGAAATAAACGACTAAAAAGTCTAAGAGAAAAACCAGAACATCGTAGAAGTTTTTTTTAATCTTACGATATTTCGGCAAGCCAGTACTTGCCTTCTTCAGGTAATGAAGAAATTACATTGCTATTCAATATATATAAGCTATTGTGAAATGCGGAAATGACGATATAGAAATAGACTAAATGATTGACATGAAGAAAAAATAAAAAAAGCTAGTTGGCATGAAGGATAACATGATGAAAAATAATGATAATAAGATAGAAATAATAATGAAAAATTTTTTTTTTAAATTTCGTCTAGTTTTCGTTTATTGAGTTTATTGAAATAGAAGTATATTAGGTAGTGGCCTCTTTTTCATGAAAAATAAATATACATAGCCGTAGCAAGCCTTGAACGACTGGGAGGAGGGGGCACAGTCTCTTCGCAAGACGTGAACTTAAAAAAAACAATATTTAATTCCATAGTTATGCTTTTCTGGGGAAAATTGGAGGGGTACTCCCCTCGCACTTATTATTTTACTCCGCTGCCCCTGCAATAAAAGGAACAAAGACGTTTGCGTTTTTTGCTGGTGCGGCTTTGCGAAGTAAGAAAGTAGAAGTATAATTCACCAAAACGTGAGTCTAGTGTATATACATTGATGCATCTTCTCGCGCTATTTTTTGTTTTCAACAGTCGAACCGCTTTAACAGTTTAGTAGAAAATGTGACCTTTAACGACGTACCATTTCGTAATCAGTTGGGAGGTCGCAGGAATTTAGTTGCAAGATATTTTTTTTTTGTCTCAACATCTGCACGTTATCATATTTTTTTGGAACATCACGACCTGAACTAGCTTGCACGATTGTTTTTTAATTAGTATGGAATGCATGATATTAATGTTATTAATCGTACAAAGTGCAAAATTACTACATTGGTTATGCAATCAAAGACGCCTTTTGGGCAAAATGTCAAGTCTGATCTAATGGTTATATAACATGTCTTAAAATGTCTTAAAATCCAAGCTGGACTGAACATGTATAAACAAATAACATGCAAAATTATGATTTATTTCAGTCATAGGTTTCTGGCAACCATTCTAACCACTGAAAGAGATAAAAGCTACTGCTATTTCAGGATTGAAAACTGAACATCAGAGTTGCAATTCTGTTCTAATCTATTATATTTTGATGTTTTGCATCTACGCATTTATCAGGGAACGTGCAGAGGAATTTTGATGCTAATGGCACCCTTGGAAAATACCATCTCCATTGATTTGAGGAGTATTTGCAACATACTTATTGCATTATAAAGCTAGTGCCATTACCCTTGACCTGCGCTAGCTCGATTTGTTTCCGCACATGCAGAAGAGGTTGCGCGATATTTTTTTGGAGGTTTAAGAGCCTGCTCGATATTTTCTTGGGCGGACTTACCCACCCCCTCCCCCTAGCTATAAATGGTCGTTCCTTATTGTAAATAGAATCTATATATAGCTCCTATTTCTGTCTCGTGAGTTACTGGTTACTGAATCTCGTGATATTACTCACATTTTCGCTTCGCGACGAAAAATGTTTTACCGGCTCAAATAACACATCGCCTAGGCGTTTTCTGCTTTTGGAAACTGGGTATACTTTGCCTCGAGTAACTCTCATTTGATGCTCATTATAAAATTTCAAACTTGGGTTTTTCAAAAGATTTATAGTGTTTTGAAATGAAGAAATAATGTTTTAATAGTAGATCAAATACCAATTTCAGGCAATACTTTGTCGTTTAATGCGAGGCCTTCAAAAATGCCCAATTTTTTGCTTCTTCACATTGTGGGCCGAGGGTCTGATAGGCAGAAAAATCAACTTCGTGTGATTTTGAAAAAAGTAAGAAGCTTTTACACTTTTCAATGTTATTTTTAAGAATAGTTTAATAAAAAGAATTTCGATTTTTTAATACATGGGCACTCTCGATCTTCGTCCATTCTCAGGCAATCATCTCCGTTACCTTAGGTTATCTAAGTTCAAAATTATAATAATTTTAATCCTTTTGCATATGGAAAGCTTTTGAACGCTAGGATGTTATATTATAAGAAAGTTAAACTGGAATGTTTTTTTTGTGTGTGTGGCAAAATGATTAAACAACACTCCAAATGTCATATCCGTTACCAAACGTTACCGTCATCTCCGTTACCTCGCCGGAAAAAAATCGCTTGTAAAATGTATTGCTATTAATATTTTTGTAAACTAATGATTACGACACGCTGGTATTTCAGCATTTCATATGTTAAATTATCCATTTTCAATAAACCTTTTTGCTCTAATTCTATTTTCGACTTCGTGCACTCTAAAAACAATAGGTGACATCAAACATTGTACGAAATTTGAACATCTTTAGAATTTGAACAAAAGATGATCGTAAATCGATATCATTGTTGTGATCAACAACGAGTCAGGCCATTACAATGCACAACAGTTACGTATGTTGAAAGCGTGACCTTACTACAACTATTGTACAACAACAATATAAAGAAATACAAGCATTTTTTGCGAATATTAGTCATACCGACTTATGTCTTCCTTTCGCAAAACCCGAAGAGATTGCTGCTTCTATAATCTTATGTATAGTAAGCAAAAAATGCGAATAATTAAGTATACAGTCTTTTTTGAAGGAGTTGTTTTTGCTTAATAATAAGAAAATACAAGCAGCTTCGGGTTTTGCGAAAGGAAGACAAAAATCGATATGACTAAAATTCAGGCAAAGATATTCCCAATTTTGAAACTTTTAAATCTTTAAAGTTTTATTTTTCCAGAGAATTTTTGTATTGTAAGCCCGACGCATATTTGATCAGTGAAGAATTCAACTGCTTCAGTGAGTTCTACCCATAATTCCTTTCGGTCCAATCGCGTAGACTTGACTCGGTCGACGACAGTATATACACTGACACGCACACGCGGGGACTCCAATATCTGCTTCCTCGGGTTTCATCCTCTGGTCCCAAAACCCTGCGGGGGAATTCTAAATTGAACATACTACCATCACGAGGTCGAAATCGGAGCTAGATGTTTATTCACTATTTGAGGTCAAACGGACCAAAACAGCTTTATAACATCGACTGTTGAAAACAAAATAAAGCGATATTACTACTAGAAACGTGGAGGAAACTTTAGCGCTCGTGCTTCAATAACCTTTACTTCGCTTTGAATAAATTTCGACTGTGATTTGTGAAACAGTAGTATCCGGTCCTGGCCACACCTTGGCCTCGTACTTATCATGAACTGATTGGGTCTTGTTTAGCACCTCCAAAAATAATTCTTGTCCAAAAGTAATCTGGGACTATCTTTGGAAACGGGACCGGGCAATGTTCGAGTCACGCGCATCGAGTCACGCGCTTTTCGAGTTACGCGCTGGACTACACCCAAATTTGTCTTTGCCACACCCAGCGCGTGACTCGATGTTACTTAGAAATATTAGTGAGTTCGATTTACGCGATGGGCGCGTAACTCGAACACAGAAATATCTTCTTAAAAGTTCGAATTACGCGCTTTTGTAACAGGATATGAAGACGTGATACGAAGGGCTATAATTGCATGCCAAAAGCATAATTTTTGGAAGTGATTCTGTATTGTAAAAATATCAGCTTCGTTGTTTACGGTCTTCTCGCTTTTTTAGATCAAATTTATAATGTTACCTTTCTAGATTAGACGTTTTTGCTCTAACGAACATTTTCGACATTTTCGAAATCTCGTGCTGTTGGAACAAAAGATGTACGAATGCTTTTGTGATTTTGTCGTTTAGAAATAATAGTAGTATTGGTAATGATGATTAGACTATATTAAAAGTGCCATTGCTCGTGTGAAACGCTGATGATTCAAAAATCACAAAATAATTCGTACATCTTTTGTTCCAACAGCAAGAGATTTCGAAAATTTCGAAAACGTTCGTTATATATAGCAAAAACGTCTTATAGGCCAACTTTCGAGATTCTGGTCAAGTGATCATGCACAAAGCAATCCAAGGCGAGGGAAAACAAAAGAATATATTAGAATTACCCCGTGATTTGTTTCCCCGGAGACTCGTCTTGAGACCACTCATACTGAATATCGAAAGTAGACTATTCTATTCTTAATTTAGCTATCGGGAATAACACTAAACAGAATAAAATTCCCATTCGTTGTTACTATTATCTATTTTAAGATTGTTTATTTGATCGTGTAAAGAGCGTAACTCGAAGTAACTAAACTTTCTTAATCACATCGAGTTACGCGCTAGCTAGGCGTGGTGAAGACAATTTTGGGTGTGGTTGAGCGCGTAACTCGTAAGTTTTCTCGCGCCGGTCACGCAATGTCGGATTTTAATTGCAGCAAATTATTGCACCGTCTATCATACGAAGAAAGTTTCTGGGTTAAAATCAATATTAAATCCTGCTTGGTTAGCCTGAATAGGATTATTGCATTGCGAGTGAACATTGGTTGATAGAAGCATGCTGAAACATTCGGCTTCAGCTATTTTTAGGCGTGCAATTCTCAAAATGTTACAATTCTCAAAATGTTGCAATTCTCAAAATGTTGTTCGAACTTTTTGATTTTCTATGATATTTTTGCGTTGCGAGACGTCGTTGCCGTCAAATTTGCGGGCACGATACACGCTGAAATTTTGTCTGGTGCTGGTAACTCAACAAAAAAATTGAAATTGCATTGCTGGGCTGAATTTTCGCTATTTTTTAGGTTGAGGTCGCTCAACTAGGACCCGTGCTGGACCCGTGAGTGGAAAAAAACCCCGACAAATATCGATCTGGGATTTACTTATGTAATCAGTCAACGTGTATCGGCAGTAGTAGTTTCGGCACGAATGATTTTCTTGTATTCTATATTTGCCACTCTATTATATAATCAAGCCACGATTGCCATGTGGGATTCCCCGGAACTGAACTTTGTTACTACTGTTGTTTACCAGAACTGCGTGACACTTTCTAGAGCCCAAATAAAGCGAAAATACATAAAAGAAAATACCAGGAGCTAAGCTGTGCTAACCTGCCCAGAAAATTCAGTAAGCTGTCAAATAATAAACAAAAGAACTGTTTACTTTAGTATTAGACTCTAGTCAGGACGAGTTTCGAGGATCATATAAGGGCCGTCGTCTGTAGGGATGACCTCGGATGACTCTAGTATTGCATAAACCGACATTGAATGACCTTCAAAATGCTGTAAAAAAAATTAAAAAAATGGAAGCGCTGTTGATGCGTCGTTGATCTTTCACCGCTAGTGTGGTTCGATTCAAAGGTTCGGCTCACTGGTTGGAGGCCTGCGGGCACTATATTTAAACTAATTGAGTTTGTTTGATGTGTTTTTCTCTCCTGTGCTACGAGGGCTAGGGTTTCTCCGGGTACTCCGGTTTCCTCCCTCCGTAAAAATTAGCATGTGAGTTGAGTGTTGTATGCATAGAATATTTATGTCATAGTAGTGTGTATTTGAGTGAAAAAAATTCCCAATTAGCTCAAAACGTTGGGGGCTTCGGTATGAAAGAAGCGGGTATGCTCGTCGTACCTTTTAGGGTGTTCAAATGAAAAACTAACTAAACTTTTGTAAAATTAGCATCATTTGGTACCATTTAGTGGTGAAACTTGCAATTAACTCTTATGACTTCGAGAAAGAGTATTTTGGTACCTTTTACCTTTTAGCTCCGTTTTTATCGATAATCCTGCAGTACTATTAAAAGGCATAAACTTGAAAATTCAAGTTATGAACTTACAGTGTACATTAGTTGGAATTGCAATGTAAAAAATTTGTCAAACTTTTAACATTTTTCCAGATATTTTTTTTTGCTTACTTTTAATTACAGTCTTAGAAAAAATCGTAATTGTCAGCACAGGTAAGTATACAAATAGTTTGTTATATTTGTCATTGTTATTTTTGGTTTTTTGTTATTATTGTATGCAAGAACCTCCCCGGTACATGTGACGTGTATCGATACGTCTTCGTGTTCACTTCGAGTCACATGACATACAAACATTGTCTTCGTCTCGTATGGTCCAGTAGTTTAGAGCACATTTTCGCCAACTTTTTCGGCCCAGTAGGGTCCAAAGTGCAGCTTTTTATTACTATATACTCTGAAGAGGACTTCCTTTGATTACTTGTTATTAGATTAAAGTCCAGTTGAACGCGTGGAAGCGCTGTCGATGAGTGTAAACCTGGAGAATGGGATCAAGCAAGAGAGTGGAGGTAACTTAGCTTAAATGGTAGCTATCGAGGGGTTTTATTTCAGTCGTGTCTTCTTCCTTGAACTGTCAAGACTTATCAGCCTCTAGATATATTCACCTTACATCTGGGTACTAATCTAGGATGTTATTTTTTTCAGTTGATGAAGGAGAAGGCAATGGACTGTGCTTAATATGTGGGGATAAGGCTACAGGAAAGCACTATGGTGCCTCGAGCTGTGATGGTTGCAAGGGTTTCTTTCGTCGTAGTGTACGAAAAAACCACGTTTATTCCTGCCGATTCCAAAGAATTTGTGTTATAGACAAGGACAAGAGGAATCAATGTCGGTTTTGTCGATTAAAGAAATGTTTTCGAGCAGGAATGAAAAAAGAAGGTAAAATATAAACTTAACTAGAAAGATATCGTGACTAGTGACTACTTAAGCTTACTTTATCAACATGAAAAAAATATATATAGTCTTATACAAACCCTAAAAAAAACATTTTCCACTTAAAGCTTTTCTTTTTCTCAATATTTTATGCCCATTTTCTAAAATCCTAGCAGTGTTAAGCTTATGTTTTTATTTTTAAACGGGATAAGAGCTTTGATAATTTATTATCAATCTAAATTAGAGTTCTCCATTGTTGTTTGGTCATACCGTGTGGCACTATTAGTTTTTGTTATGTAATAATATCGACTTTTGGATTCGAAAAGACGTGTTCTACAATTCTTGGCAACAGAAATGATATCTATATTAAAGTGTTGAAAGGTTATTTAGAGTTTATCAAGTTTCCATTCAAAGATATTTATGTTAATATTGATATTCTTCTGTTTTTGATATCAGTAATGTTTTCATAAAAACAACACTCCTCAGACGAATTCGTTTTTAATAGAAAGAAAGAAACCCAAGCGTTTGAAATTTTAGAAAGCTGTTTTGTTTTTGTTAGAGTATCGTTTGTGGTTCCTCAAGCATGCATGAATACATGAATAATCTCCTACTAACTTAGGGCTACATACTTATTGTAAACTCACAGTGTTTTTGCCATAAACTATATTACTATTTTATTAAGCTTACATTCATTGAGGCCCAACACAATCAGGAATCATAACAACTCATAAGTGCTTCAAGAATCCTGAGCATTATCTGAGAAAATCATAAATATATGTAGGTATAGATCTTAGCAATTTGAATTGAAATCTTAACTTGTATTTTACTGTTCTTTTAATATGTAAACTCTATACTCTAATTGCCCAGTAGAAGTTTGTTGGGTTGTTGATTCCTTATCTTTTACGCTTTTGATTGGCAGCATCGATGTCACCCTTTGTGACTGTTGAACTTATGTAAACAGTGAGAAATCACAGTACTCCATTCTATTGCATATATTATGAACAAAGCTTACAATATTGGCAGGGTAGGATAAGATATATTTATAAATAAAGAAGTTCAATTCTAGCTGCAGACAAACCTGCATTTTTGTCCAACGCCCTCAAATTAACTTGCAGTGTCCTGTTATATGCAAATGTCAAAATCGACCAATCAAAATTAATGGAATGAAATGCGATATTAAGGGAATGATCACCAATGGGTGATGCTGTACGCATGACGTGAGACAAGTAAAACTCCAGATGATTATTGCAGAGTTTGTAAAAATAGTTTTAAAACACATGTTGGTAACTTAAGCAAGGTAGTAAATTCTTCATCACAGAATTTTTCCACCTCAAAGAAAGAATCCATCATTTCATCTGAGTTGTGTTCGAATTGCTGAACCTCATAGTAGTATTTTAGCAGATAAAATGGCAAAAGCAGTTACTATTTTTGTGGTGTTTTTAAATTTACTTGCTCATAGTGAGGTCGCTATTTCATGAAGGCTCTCAAACACACGAAAGGTGTCCTTCATAATATGGGAACATGTGGATGTATCACAACTTTCAAATGTTTTTTTTTTGGCTAGTTTGTTTTGTGCCTCCCCTCTAAGATCACCTCAGACAAATAAGGTCTACGTTTTGATTCATAAATCTTTAACTTCGAGGAGTTGGTCCTCAATAATACTACGAAGAGGACATAAGACTAGGATCTTAGCATTACAATATATTGCCATGTGCACTCTTTGAAAATGTTTACATTTTACAAAAAAATGCTGCTTTCTACATGTTTTACATCTCTACCAGAAAAGAGACCTTTTAAAGCCTTTTTCTGCTATTCATAGAATCAATAAACATCTATTTTTAGCCATGACCTATATTTCCTGATGACTGCTCTTAATTGACAGCATGCAAGGTCATCTAAGGTCATCCATTGCAAGCAAAAAATGCAGGGTTTGTCTGCAGGCCCTTCCTTCCCTTCTCCTCCCTACTCCTCCTCCCCTCCCGAGGGCCTGCTACGCAGGTTATTCAAATTTCAAACAATAAATCAAAGTTTTAATAAATTTATCAGAGAAGGTTTAGTTTATAGTACTTAACAAAATAATTATTATATAATTTGTTGTATCATTTTGAACACAAGCCATTCCAGAAGAAATCTACATGAAATCCATGAAAAGAAAGAGATATTTAGTTCTAGAACTTCAGAGTATATTGTATCTCTTTTACAGAATTTAATTGGAATTTAAAACTTTATTTTACAGAGGGAGGAAACCTGGAGTACTTTCAGAAAATAAGAAAATAAAAAGGAATAATATTTTGGGGAAATATTTATTGATATTACTAATGACTAGCTTTGCCCTCGCTGGCGCTGACATGACAATTTGACTTCTTCAAGAGTAAATATCCTTTGTTTATGCGAGACATCAAGTATATGTTGTCTAAATTGACTGCTTATCTTTTAACAGTAGTAAAAGGTTTGCCAAGAAAAATGCTGCTCCCAGGTTACTGATAATACTGTAGAATATATCAATAAGGTTTCAGTAGTTTTAGACTTTAATTTGCTTGCGATAGAGGACTGGTTTTTATAGGAGTGAGAAATAATGCAGCAAATTCGTAGCTGTGCTGTAGCTGTACTATATCATATCTTAGCCATAACTATGAGTTGTGATTGGATGAACCACTTGGAGACAATGGGAAACCATTTCAGTGTTACAGCATGTCGTACTGCTGTATGTATGTGCTGTAACTCAGTACCATACGTGTATGTTTCCCAGTCATCCAAGAATTAATTTATATTCTCCATAACTTTCATGGCTCAAAATAACGGCCAGTCATATGCTGGACAGGATGTCAGATAACTTTTGATTGTAGATTCTGAAGTTTGATTTTTAATTTCCATTTGATTTGTCAGATTTAATTTATTTTCGTGTGTAAATTTAGGCATCATAAAGTACTTTCAAAAATTGAAGTAAAAAGGGGGGTCCCGACTCTGTTTAAGTTACACCAGAGTTAGAAGAAATAAAATGTTTCTCAATATTTTGCCCATCAAAACATTGCAATGACATCATCATGGTGAGCACGCACGCACATAACTCATACAAAGAAGGAATGTGCACGAGCGATGCCCATGAACATCCTTAAAAGGTGGTTAATGATTGATATGAAATATGATTTAAGTGGTACTGTTAATTGCAAAGGAAATTAAGGAATATCTTAAAAAGCTGCAAAATATCTTATTCATTCTCTTTTTCTACTTTTTCACAGCTGTACAAAATGAAAGAGATTCCATTTCCAAAAAACCCAAAGAAGAGGAAAAAAAGTATGGGATCACTACACAAATTCTATTGTCAGCAGAAATACTGTCCAGACCAGCAACATCCCCTCCAGGTTTGTTTATTCTGTAAAATAAATGAATAAAATAAAAAATAAATAGGATTTAGCACCTCCACAGAGTGGCTCTTCATCCAACAAAATTCCAATTTGAATTTAGAATTTGATCTTTTTGTGGAGAAGGGAATACCGGAGAACCCAGAGAAAAACTCTTTGAAGCACAGGAGAGAACCAACAAGTTACTCTACTTATATGTGACAATTTATAAACAAGTTGGGAATCAAACCTGAGTTGGATTGGTGAGATGCTATGCCACCTGTGCTTACCAAGGGAATTAAGCATGCAAAGCTATAGTATACTCACATATTAGGGGGCTTTCCTTTATTAGTGGAGGGGGGAAGGGTCGGCAATATTGGGAATATTGCAGTCCAGGTTTCTAATTGGCTTGACCACCTAAAGTTGGAGTGCATTGTTTTTATTCTACATTTTGATTGGTTCAATCTTGGGATCACTGTCTTAATGAACCCATTTATGGAGTCCCACAGTAATGGGTCTATATGTTTATCATAACATTATCCTTCTGATCAGTAGACTCCATTAGCATGGAAAGAGAAGCAAACTACCATGACATCTGTGAGTCAATGCGGCAACAACTTCTCATCTTAGTCGACTGGGCCAAGCACCTGCCTTGTTTTTGTGACCTTGAACTTGATGACCAAGTTGCTTTACTGCGGGCTCATGCTATGGAACATTTAGTCCTTGGAGTCTCTCGAAGATCTCTCGGGCTTAAAGATGTGTTATTACTAGGAACAGATCTTGTAATCCCAAGAACAGCTGGGGATCCAGATGTACGGAGAATAGCTTCAAGAATCCTTGATGAAATAGCTCAACCAATGCGACAGTTAAATATTGATGATACAGAGTTTGCTTGTCTTAAGGCAATAGTGTTCTTCAACCCTGGTAAGAACTTAAAATTAAAGAAAAATATTTATGATTAACAAGATGGTTGATAGGGTCTAACCTAACAGGCTTTACAACCAAACAAGTGACAAGGTCCTTGAAAGGTTGTGCCGTAACTCAGAGCCTGTAGAAAACTGTTAAAGCACAGGAAAAAACCAACGAACAACTCTTGTCCTATGATGACAGGTCCAGGATTTAGATGCTGTGACCAGAGTGGTGTGGTGTGGATTCCCAAAGCAAACATAATCATCATTGCAATTAAAAGATATTGTTTATATAACTTTATAAAGTTTGGAAATGGTTTAGTTACATGTTGCATATTGCATGCCACGCTTGATATGTGGTGTAGATTATATGTAAATAATGTCAGCAATGAAGAAATTAATATGCTTGAAAAACATGCAGACGCAGTTGGGAAAATTCCATATTGCTGTGACCTTTCACTCATTGCATTCACATCACCCATACTGCATTTCAAGCTTGGTTTGTAACATGCAACAAAACCTTCACCAACCTTTCTTGAAATGGCTGCAACTTGAGCTTCAGCCTTTAAATGGGCACTTGGATGAAACTTGATGAAAATTGGAAATGACTTGAAACTTGGTTAAACTTATCTATATGGCCCCAATAGTAGCCAAGCAACATATTTTCTTCACAGTCAAAAATGGTGGATAAAAATTATCATTTTTTTTTTCAGCATCTAAATTGAGTAAATAACATCATACATTCAACCCTATTGTTCTTTTAGTTTTTAAACCAAACATTTCTCAACTGCAAGTGGCTCCCAGGCTAAAATTTTCACCAATCTGATTTTCAGAATCATAATTGAGTCATATTCTCTTCAAATATTTGAATTATTCGCCCTTTCAAAAAAATGTGTGTTTTCATTCAAGTGTCCCTTTAAAAGCATTTTTTTTTTGCACAAACAACTTACTCTTCTTGCAGCCACATTTGCTTTACATTTAATTTATGTAAAAAAAATCCTCACAATTGAGGTTTTATTTCAGATGCAAAAGGCTTGGGAAATTCACAGAAAATCAAAGCACTACGATTTGAAATCCAAACAACTCTTGAAGATTACATAAGTGACCATCAGTATGACTGCAGGGGAAAGTTTGGTGAATTGCTTTTATTATTACCAACGTTGCAAAGTATTGCATTGCAAATAACTGAACAGCTCCAAATTGCAAGACTCTTTGGTGTGGCTAAAGTTGATAGTCTGCTGCAAGAGATGTTATTAGGAGGTAAGAAAAATAAAAAAAATTACCACATGTTAGGCCTGGTTACCACAAGCACAAGCACAAGCACAAGCACAAGCACAAGCACAAGCACAAGCACAAGCACAAGCACAAGCACAAGCACAAGCACAAGCACAAGCACAAGCACAAGCACAAGCACAAGCACAAGGATGAAAACATTTTGATACTTGTGCTTGCATTTGTGCTTGCTTCGTAGTGAAAACTGTATTCCTGCTTGTGTTTTGTGCTTGCAACTGTGCTTGCGTCGCTAGTCTGGCTATTCTAGCAGCTGAGTGCTGATAGATCTATGACTGTCAACTATGGTCAATCAAAGCTGATTATTATCAATGCTGCATGTTATGTTAATTCTGTATGTTGACTTTTTTCCATATTTTCAAAACTGATTCTGTCTATTTTAACCATAAACTGTTACCAACTACTTGCTGGCAGCTTGTGTAATGGCCATGCTGTTGTAAAATGCTTGAGAAATGGCTGTCAATTCACCATTATGTGGTTGATAGCCTACCTTTCTGTGATCGATTTTTTATTGTCAAACAGCAGACAAACTACCATCACAGCTGACAAATTCCCTACCATCAAACAGCCAACAAAAGCCTGTTGAACAGCCAACAGTCAGTTGTCATGACATTTGGGACACTACTTGCTTATTGCCTGTGTAAGGTATTAATTTATTGTATAAATCTTACAGGTACAAACATAAATGAACAGTTAGCACCGTTAGCCGATGCAGCGGCAATGTCCATTGCTCCCTCACCAGACAGTGCATCCTCCCCTGAAGCTCCTATTACTTCGCCTCCACCAGATCAGTTATTCCCAGCGGCATTCCCTGGCATGGTAACAGCACCTTTAACTGGTCTTTTCGCTTTACCAACTGAAACCACTGTATCTGGCGTGGCTAATATTATTCCTACAGCATCAGTTGCTGGAATTCAACAACCACCACAACCTCACAAGCATCAACTACAACCACAACAACCTTATCATACCGAACAATCATCAACGCTAACACCGAAAAGATTAAAAACTGAATTGCTACAAGATCCAGCTAACAAAAATGGTTCCTTGATCCAATGATAGAAAATAGCTCCGTGAAGCAAAAATTTCCGTAGAAGAAGTTTTAATAGGATTTTGCTACGGTAGATGAGAGATGACATTACTACAGAAAAAAGGTTCCAGAATTCAAATATTTTCATATTTTAATACAAGGACAACTTACTCATGGTCATGTAACATGTATAATACTGATTATATAATAGCTAGTGATTTCCATCACTTATGTTCAATCATACTTTTAGTCCAGGAAGATAAATCCTGCCAGCCATGCTCATCATAATGCATGTTGATAGCTACAATCTTGTGTAATTTAGAGATGCATTCATATTATTTAGCGACTGCCGTAACTTAATTAACTGCAACTGCCATTATGGGGCTTTCATTTATTAGTGAATTGGGGGGTCGGCAAAATCACTTGTTGTGTTTTCCAAATATTACTAAGCCTACCCTTCCTGGGTTGGCAAAAATATCACATCCCCCTGTATTTTGTCCAGTTTGTAACTAACCCCCTATAAAGCGGTATACAGTTACTAAAAAAACCTTATATAGCTTCCAAAAATAACATGCCCCCCCCCCCCCCACCATTTTGCCCACCCCCTATACAATAATAAATGAAAGCTCTCTTTTTCCATACTCTTATTAACAGGAGACAATATAAAATGTTCAAAACTTAGAGGGACAACAAGTAAAGTGAGATATTTCACAGCAAAGTTATGGATAAGATTATTTTCTATCACCATCAAGTATAGACCCAGGGTTCAAAATAACGGCCGGCCAATTGTCAATGTCTGGCCAAATTTGGTACTTGACCGGTCAAATACAGTTTTGAATGGACATATTGACTGGTCATATTTGAAAAATAATAAAGTAAAATATCATACGCCAGACATTTTTACCAGAATATGACTGGCCATTATTTTGAGCCCTGACATCATGAAGGACTGCATTCAATTTATATTTTAAAACAATGAAAATACAAATGAATTTTTAAAAAAAATCAAAACAATAAGTGGAAACAGCTTTTCCTAATGACATTGCTGTTTATAATTATCATAGGTAGTTCAATTATTGTTGCGTCGCTGAAAAAGCTTGAAGCCTATCATTTGTCTTTTGTTTACCAACAAACTGTGCTGTAGGTTGTGTAAGACTAATTATTAGGAACATATGTCCAAGTCGTAGAATTTGCAAGCATACAGTCTGTGAGTTTTTTATCACAATAATGCCATAACAAAATAAATTTAATGATTTTACTCTCAAAGCTTTAGGCTTTTTCAGTGACAACGTTAATTGAATTAGCTATATACTCTTACTGATAATGGCTGCAAGAAAACTAGTAAGAAAAGTTTCTATTGATTGTCGATGGCGGTCACTTGGTTACTCGTAATTCAATATATTTTATTAGGTTATAGACTTCTTGCAACATACTCCCGAATGGATGTAGCTCAATTTGGAGAACAAAAAATAAAAAAATAATATTTACTGTCATGAGAATATGCAGTTATGGCCTCCAAATCGAGCTACTTAAGGGATTTGCGGCAAGGGGTCTGTATTCTTAGGAAGTGTGATAGGAATGGTGGCCAGCATGATAAGCATCATTTTGTTACACTACTTATAGAAATGGCAAATAACAAGTCAGTAATGGATACAAATGTAAACAAAATTCTTATTGAAAAACTTATTTTCATGGCATTCAAGTATAGACTTACCAAGAAAAGTTCATTTAAATCTATCAAATTACAGATTGTCCTGCAGTTAGGGACGAAAGGTGGAAAGAATCATTGGTATTGCACTGAACAAGATCAAGTGACTATTATTGTTGAAGTGTAGCTTTGGAAGTAATTGCAATGTCCGATAAAACTCTGGATGAGACAGGAGGCTTAGGTTTAGCTTTCTATGAATGAACAAAGGTGTGGAGCAGTTTGAGAGTTTGGCATTATACATTTTTTTAGCTTGTGCCATAGTATTATCCTCTATTGCTTGGGCAGTATGTTTTCCCATTTCAGACCATGTGTCATTCTCTTGAGAATAAGATTCTTTGTTTGAGTTGTATCCATATTCATGGGGCTTCTCATGTACAAAGAAATGATATAGGGTATGACACATGGTTTGAAAATTATGGGAAAACATTCTACTAAAGTGTTTTTTCAAGTTGTACTTCAGCAACAACAGACATTAAATTTCTAAGTTAGCAGTCTATACATAGCTTTAAGCATAATTATTTGTAGCTTTTTGTATTTAATTATCAAGATTATTGATACTAGTTATGCAATTAAACAGTATAGCTTTATTAATGGGATCCTCTAATGAAATTATTTTTATAGAATATGAAAATAAGAGGAAAATCCATCATTTTTTGGAACTGACATTAAAGTATGATAAAAAACTAGTTAGTCCTTTCCTACAACAAAATCATGGTTGTTATTAAAGATTGCAAGAGAATTTACTGATTGAATTAACCATTATAATGATTTCTTTTAAAGTTGCTGGGTGAACCAGATTTTTTGGCCTTTGCAATCAATTTATGAGGAACACATAACTAAAGTATTAAATGTTAGTCCTTTTTATGGAAGAAAAAATATGAGCTGTGTCTGGCATTGGCTAGGGTGCAATTACAGTGCTTTTCGTATGACCTACCGACTCCAGACGTCTGGCATTTTGGCTTTCGTCCATCAAACTTATGACACTGAGGTCATCCTGATCTTCAGTGATAAAGAAATACAGCAGGTTAGGTTGCAAAAAAATGAGAGTGCTGAAACTGTATCATTCTCAAGAATAGAAACAGTTCTTGTTGTTAGCTTGAATTGTTTCAAAAATTTCTTTAGACACTGTCAACGGATTTTATACTGTGTAGGCCCTAAATCAGTTTGATTATATATATTAATAGCTATAATTCTATTTACATATTTTTGTATGCTAGTCATATATTCAACGTGTACTGTAGATAAATGGAAATACAAAATATTTTCATCTTCTATGCACAGTGCCTCACTTGGAAATTTTTGAGATTTTGTGGCATCAGGAAATCAAGAGAATAAGTGTCTAAGATATGTTGAAATAATATAATATCACACTCGTAAAGCACCTGACCAAAATGTTGTTGTTACCAAGGTAACCAATTGTATCAACAATTATGTGAGTATTTGAAAACAAAAAGACAAAGTGATAGTCTTTTCCTAAAAATTCTGCCTTTATGATTATGAGCTGACCCTTCCGCCAGTCATTTCTATTCATTTCCTGAATAATTTTGGGAATTCTTCAACATGTCTGCTACAGAAAAGCACAGATGATGCAGCAGTGAGAGGTCATCTCACCTATGCAACCTGGGTTTGAGTCCTGTTGTGCTCAGTATCATGTGAGTACTTGGTTCTCTAGATCTGCTGTGCTTCAAGGGTTTACCTCAGCTGGATTCTCTTTTTCTCCTTCCGCAAAAATCAGCTGCTAAATTCCAATTTGATAATTAATGGAACGAGGTTCACAGGTTTGTTAGCCACTAGCTATTAAAGTGACACCAAGAATGTTACAGAAATTTAGTTAGCTTTTTTAAAATTTGATGGATTGAGGAGATTGAGAGAAAGTAGTGTCACAATGCATAGAAGATGACAAAATATTTGATATCTCAAGTAATGTTGCATTACAGAACTTGTTTCTTGTATATCATACAGTTTGTATATTGTAAACATTTAATAAAATTTTTTAGATTTGAATCAACCATCATCTTTTTAAAAGTATGACATACCTGGTCAGGGTAGGTCCTTCGGGTCTTTCTTGGTGTTGCAGGAAGTATTTTTTTCAAGGTTAGGGTTCTTTGATTGCAGGGTATAGTTTCTTTCCAAGTTCTTTGTTCTTGGCTATTGTTTTATTGTGTTAATGTCTCAGGTGTCCTGCAACACCAAGAAAGAGCCAGTCATTCCACTTTTTTTATAGCAGGGACTGTGGGTGGGGAAGTGTAAGCCTCAATCCCCACCGGTACCCCCACATTTTCCCCCAAAAACTATTTCTAGGAAAAATACAAATCATACAAATTTGTAACCCAAACTCTTATTCCTAAAAACTTATTTTTGATTTTCGTTAAAACTAATTTCCCCATATTTGATCAGTTATCGGTGGCTGCTCATCCACGTTGTCATAGCTGGGCTTCCTGTGTGGAGCACTTTCGCGTGCACCTGATACTAGTAGTCTACTTCCCCACCCCTCCCCTCCCCCTCATCTTCTGTTTGGTTATTGTGACCAGAGAGTGAGGTGCAGCTCGAGTCTCCAAAGTCTCCAAGGTGAGTAAGATTGAAAAAAATCCTTTATAATATTTCCAAATCAAGCTATATTTAATCATACCTTCAACCTAATGCACAATCCAAACCCCTGCAACAAAATTTCCCGGGAATAATTTTAATATCTTGCTTAAAAGGATCATAAAACTGAATGTTTTATGCTGCGGTCTGGATAATTTGGATTCATAACGCAAGCTTTGACTAGAATATTCCAAAAAAACAACTTCTTTTTGATCGCATTTAACCCCACATATGTCGGTTTATTTTCCCTGCTTTGCATTTGCAGTATTATATCCAACATTCACCTTCCAAGGAATAAGGATTTTGACTTGTGAATTGTTTGAATTTGTACAGAAGATCAACGATAATGCGAGCTCATTCCTGTATGAATCATTGAATGACAAACAATAGGATCAATTCAAAAAGAATATTTGGAAAATAAAAGCTTTAGCTGTCGTTATTTTCAACCAATATTACAGTATTTATATGTATTATATATTAAATATCATTTATATATTTAGTCACCTTTTAAATATTAAAGGTGATTAAACACTGGGATCACTTTTTTTGAGGAATAGTAAACATAATTTGGACCGATTATACGAAAACTTATCTAGAATTAATTATTATTAAGAGCTAGCGACACGTACTCTGAATTTATGATTTTTCTTTATTTCATTAACTGAATTTTGTAGGACTTTCTTAATTATTTGCATCAAAATTGTTTTTGGTGGAGGTGATCATGTTTGCTTTTAGCAACAGCTGTGACCACTTAATTTTTCAATATTTAGAATATATCTAGTAATTTAGTAATTTGAGTAGAATCTAAAGTGTTCTTTTGAAGAAAATTTGTAAACATTGAATGATATTTAAAAACTTGGTTCAAGACTATCATTTCGTTTTTTGAGTTTTGCTCCATATAGCAATATTTGATGCAAGGTTAGGCGTTGCCAACCAGAGATGGATTGGCTGGTAATTTAAACAAGGCAACCTGTGAAGACTTTAATTTTGGTGAAAACAGCATGACACAGAGGGATATCGATCACAAATTATAGACGACTGTCTATAGCTCCTGGGCTGTATTAACCAGATGAAGGCATATTAAATTTTTTGAAGGTTTTGTGGTATAAACATGGGCACCAGAGTTGCCTCTACGTTTGGAATAAAACTAACGCTTTATTTTGTTTTCAAAAGTTAAGTATGTTACTGATTAATTCCGAGTGACACACGATCAGTTCTAGCTTAATATTAAACAGACAAACATCACAAGATTGAAATCCGAGCTAGATGTTTATTCACTACTAAAGGTCTGACAACTGTACCAAAGCAGCTTCATTAGACTGTCGAAAAAAATATAAAGCGTTAGTTTTAATGGAGGCGACTCTGGTGCCCGTGGTATAAAGGGGTAATTTTTATATGCCATGACAGCTAGTATTTGTTGCAACTCATAAATATGCAATCCCACCATGAGACAAGTTGCACTATGTCACTACACCTATGCCATCCATGATTCCCAACAAACGTTTTTCATACTCTCTACTATTAGGTTCTTGGCTCTAACAACTGTATTTAGTACATATTATTCTACATATTCATTTATTTATTTCAGTAGGTTGTGCTGACCTGTTATCCTGTTCATCATGAGTAGAAGCACAGACGAAGCTGTACAACTAGCAGACAGTGTCAAAACACTGGTGGTGCTGGAGTTTTCTCCCAAGACACCTGAAGAGACAAAAAAGTGGCTAATTAGTCTCATTCAGGCACCTGGTAAGCAGTACAATCATGTCATCAGATATATACTGGTCTTGGGAATCCCAAGCATTAGGTTTGGGAATGGGATTGGCTGGGTGGTGGGTGTGAACAGGAATAAGTATCATGGACAAAAGCCACCATGCACCAAGTTGCCTCAGTAGGTCGAGCATAGTTCTATGGGCCATTGTGTATTGGTCAAGTGTAAAAGACCTGGCCAGACCAGTATTCAAGGTCTAGAAAGGAACCCTGGAAATGGTTAGACTTTTGCAATAGCTAGGATAGGTGGTGGATGAGGGTGGGTTGGGGAACTAGAGCCCCCTACTTTCGATTTTGATTTTGTGGGGCTTAGCCCCCATCTTTAGAGTTACTTTGAATCCCCCAATTGCAATTTGCTTTTTTTTGGAGATGTTTTTTTTTGTTTCAGTGATTTGGTTATTTTAGGCCCCCCCCCCCCCCCGCCCCCCATTTTTTTTCCTTTCTACCACTCCTGCTATGGTTCCTGCAGAATGCTGATAATAACTTCATATAATATCCTTTTTCCCTTTCTTACTCTAGTCTCTACTGGAGGTGCAGGTCTTCAATGTAAAATAGAACCAGACTCCCTCAAGAAGTGTGACACCCTTCATTTATGGGCCTCTACCAAGAGGCTTCTGGAAGGGGCTGAAAAATTCAAAGTTAAAAAAAGCCACATATCTGGTGCCATGTTGGACTTCAGCCTTGATAACTGTAATGAGTTCAAGGGTTTTGGATCAGATGGTGAAGGATTCCTGACAACTTCTGAAAGCCAACGGATTATCCAGTGTTCATTGGATGCTATCAAATGCCACATGGATATGACTGTCCCTGGATATACAGAGATAACACTTTATAAGAACAGAGCAATTGGTGAGTTTTTCTGTTAATATCATTAAAAGTCAGTAAAGAATTTGAGAATCAAGGGTCTCATAATGGTAGTGCACTAGCCTCTCACCTCTGGGGCCTTGGGTTTGATTCCTAAACTCAGCATCACTTGTGAGTAGGGTTTGTTAGGTCTCTCCTAACTAGCCTAAGATTCCAATTCAATCTGTGAGTCAGCCTTTTCCTTACTTGAATGAGCCCAGAGTTTGTTTCAGGGTATCAATAAAATTTGATGGCTAAGCTGAGACATAGTTGTTCAGGATGGCTTGTCCAAATCGTTTCATTCTTTTGAGAATTATGACAACGATCATACATTTTTCTAAAGATACGATAACTAGCGGTAAGCTAGTGTGGGCTGCATCGGTGTTTCTAATGAAACAGTCGTGTTAAAAAGTTAAATTTCACACCATAAAATTTAACTTCTTATCACAACATACATTTTTCTACTTTATTCACAGTGCCCAAGATTGTTTCAAAGGGAGTTGTAACTGCTATCTACCCTCTTCATGAGAAAAGCAAACTCAAAGCCTTGGAACATAAATGGTTCCTTGGGTTCCAAGCAAAACAACCACTTGGTAAGACACCTGAAATGATAGTAAGAACTTGTACTTGTGTCAATTCTGTTAGGCTACATACACACACTAAATACCTATATAATCTGTGAGTTAGCCATGCCCTGACTTAGATCAGCCCTGAGGTTGTGTCAGGGCCCGAGGGCGGGTGTCAGGGTTCGATCTGTGAGTTAGCCATGCCCTGACTTAGATCAGCCCAGAGATTGTTTCAGGGTTCAATCTGTGAGTTAGCCATGACCTGACTTAGATCAGCCCAGAGGTTGTTTCAGGGTTCCATCTGTGAGTTAGCATGCCCTGACTTACATCAGCCCAGAGGTTGTTTCAGGGTTCCATCTGTGAGTTAGATGTACCCTGACTTAGATCAGCCCAGAGGTTGTTTCAGGGTTCCATCTGTGAGTTAGCTGTACCCTGACCTAGAACAGCCTAGAGGTTGTTTCAGGGTTTGATATTTGAGTTAGCTGTGACCTAAGTTACATCAGCCCAGAGGTTAAACTTTGAAGGTTATATTTCTGTGAATGCATGTATTTTCAGATGAGATCAGAGAGTACTTTGGAGATACTATTGGTATGTACTTTGGATTCCTTGGGTTCTACTCAATGACTTTAATTCCTCCGGTTCTCCTGATGGTCGTGTTCTGGCTTTCCAATGCTCATGAACAAACCAAGAATACAGTCTTTGGTGTTCTCAACTTGCTTTGGGCTACTGTCTTTCTTGAAGCCTGGAAGCGTCGCTGTTCAGAACTTTCTTTCAAGTGGGGAACTCTGAAGAAAGGCCTAGGTAAAGTACACCAGACTATAGCACCTGAGCACATGGATGGTACGGAATGGGAGGGTTTTTTTCTGGGTATTGATTGGAAACATTGTTCTGAAATGTTGAAATATGAAGCAGTTTTAATGTTACTTGTCATTTTTTAGAACTGTGAAATGCAGGGGTACAGTAAGCCTGCATCACATCTGGACAAATTTGTCCGAATGGGACATAGGCTTGGATACAGTGTGGTGATTGTAATATTGGTCGCCTCAAACACTGATGAATGAGCAGTAAATTCACAGGTGTTTGTTGATTCTTGCCCATGACCATGCCATACATGTGTAGTCAGATAGACTTAACTTACGCACAGTGATGTGGAATTAGCATGTGAGAAGTGAATGACAAGAACCATGGAGCACCATCACCCGATCATAGAGAGGGAGGGGGAGGTGGTGGCTTTCACAGTATGGTAGACTAGTATGCATAAGGATTATAATAAAGTCACTCGGGTAAGGGGAGCTGAGAGGATCATTTTGAGTATGCTAGCAAAAAGTGGGAAGGTTAAACTTCAGTCCCCCCCCCCAGCCTCTTCCCCTCTAAAGTCCACCAACGAAGAACCACACCTATAAGAAACGTTTTTTTTGATACAATATACTCTTATCTCTTTATCAGGTTCTGAGGAGATCGAAGAGCCACGCCCAAATTACTGGGGTCCCATGCGAACCAGTCCAATCACAGGCCAACAAGAACAGTACTACCCTCCCTTAAGAAGAAAGATCAAAACCTACTTGATCTCGTACCCCATCGTGTTGATGTGCATGAAGGTAGCAACGGTTGTCATGCTCATGTACTTCAGATTACAGTTTTACATGGAGGAGAAGTATGCTAAGAGTGGAGGCATCGTTGGCTCTGTCATGCTGCTAATACCTAGTATTTTCTATGCTGTTATGATTGCTGTTCTGAATTATGCGTATCATCTCTTGGCTACCTACCTCACAGAATGGGGTGAGTATGACCACACCCAACTCCTAAAAATATCATGTTCTGATTAGTTGATACTGATATTTGTTTTCTTGTTGTAGAAAACCATCGCCTCGAATCTTCCTTCAAAAACCACCTGATTGTAAAACTGGTGCTGGTAAGTAAAGTGTCTCTCTGTCTGTCTGTCTACATGAATACTATACCACGTTACCATCTCTCATCCCTTACTAATGGACGATCATTAGGGCAAGCAGAAATATTCTGGGTCAAAGAAATATGAACAGACTATAACGGTACTTGTTGCTATTTGCCTTCTACTACTGTTGTAGCTGTTCTAGGATTTATTCAAGTCGCTTTTTTTTTTTGTTACAGTTTTACTTTGTCAACTGTTTCTATTCCTTGTTCTACATCGCGTTTTATCTTCAAGACATCGAACTTTTAAGAAGAGTAAGTAGAAGATAAAGATAGATAGATAACTTTATTTAACTTCGATATGTATAATGAGCCGAAGACTCGTAACAAACACATTCAAAAGGTTATGATCATGATAAATATGATGATGGTGATGATGATAGTGGCGGTGATACTGTACATATGCAAGTAATAGAGTAGTTTTCGTTTGAGTAGGAAACCTACGGCACTGACTTACAGCACGTACACGGTACGACACGCCGTAACATTGAAATGGCTTCCTATTGTCTTCCAGTTATTTAACCAATCTCAACGCGTTGTTACGACTACGGCAAGATACAGCTGTGAGTTCGGCTACAGTACGGCTATGAATTTGCCGTGTTGTTCTTCATACGAAAATCGCTCTAATGTTGGTGATGATCAGGATGTTGTTGAAGGTGGCACTGTCACCGAAGGTGGTGCCGTTGGTTATGAAGGCGGTGGTAATGCTGTTGAATTCGAAGGTGATGTGGACGGCGTTGCTAGTGATGGTGGCATATGGTGGTGATATCAGTGGTGGTGATGATGATGATGATGGTGATAGATGATAATAAATGATGGTGATGTTGGTATTGATTGATGACGTAAGTGGTGTTGATGATGATGATAGCGTTGAAGGTGGTCAGGTGGTGGTAGTGTTGATAATAATGGTGACGGTGGTTGTGATCAAATGGCGCTCATGGTGATGGTAGTTTTGATATCAGTGGTGGTGACAACTATTGCGTTGATAGTTTTATTGATTCTGGTTGCGATGGCGATGGTAATATTCATGATGGTCCTGAAGGTAGTGGCGGTGGTATGATAATGGTGGTGATACTGGTGGTGGGGTAATGACGGGGAAGGTGTATATGGTAGATTTGTTAACAGTACAGTGTTTTCTATCTCCAGCATCTTGCAGCACTACTCGTGACTTCTCAAGTCATCCAGCAAATCACTGAATCGTTGATTCCCTACGTGATGTTCAGGAGTCGTGTTACCACGGTAACCAAGGAAGGCAAGAAGTTTGTGGTCAAATCTGCTGATCTTTCTGATCAGATTGAACGACAGGGACAACAAGAAGTCTACGTGGTAAGCTAATTTTTTTTCATAATTATCCTCCTTTTTGGGGCTTCACACGATTGTATGGTGCATTGCAGAAAGAGGCTCGCAGTTATGGTTCAATGATTTTTCTCCGGATTTTCCAGTTTTCCTCCCTCTGCAAAACGCAACACGCTAAATTCCAATTCGATCTCGGACTTAGCTGTGCTCTGACTTTGATCAGCCCAGAGGTTGTTTCAGGGTTTCATAAAATTGAGAATCACCTTAACTGAGCTATGATGTGCTAACATTCATTTTATTGTTTCACAGGATACTTTTGCAGATTACTTGGAGCTGTTCCTTCAGTTTGGTTATACGTTTCTATTCTCTTCGGTGTACCCCATGGCTGCGTTCTGGGCCCTTCTTAATAACGTGATAGAAATACGAACAGATGCGTTCAAGATGTGTAGGATCTTCCAGAGACCCTTCGCTACACCCGCCGCGTCAATTGGTGCATGGCAGGTAAACATTACGATAAACTGTCATTGCTTTGTTGCGGTAGAACTAAACGAAATACTGTAGTACCTATACCTTCGGGGAATAGTGATAAAAAGTTAAATTTTACACCGTAAAAAAATAGAAAGATCACTTACTCACGTTTCGGACGCTAGTCCTTCGTCGGAGTAAAAAAGAACTGAATTCCTTTTTTACTCCGACGAAGGATTAGCGTCCGAAACGTCAGTAAGTGATCTTTCTATTTTTTTACGGTGTAAAATTTAACTTTTTATCGTAACAGTTTCATTAGAAATACCGACGCAGCCCACACTAGCTTACCGCTAGTTATCATCCCTTCGGGGAATTTTCAAGTGGTCGCTAAATAGAGGTTGGTCGGTTAATAAAGGGTCTCAGTACTACTGTTAATTATCAATATTTGAACCCCTCCGTCCTACCCCAACCCTTCTCCGTTAGAAAGTCCTCATCTTCTTGTTCAGGCTTAATCAGTAAACCGTTGAGAAGCGCAAAAAAACCTGGGGGGAGGGGGGTAGGGGTGCGACCATTGACCACTGTTCAAGGTTTGTTGCGATTCTGATGATCTGCAACATCAATCCAGGGAGGTGTGAGGGGAACAGTAAAAATAGCATTTGATGCGCTTAAAAATGTCATAAGCTTTAGCGTAGTATAGTCTACAAAAACGCTGATCTGTTATTACGCAGTTGAGATTTTTTTTTTTTTTCCTTTTTTTTCTTTCCAGTCCGCGTTCGAAGCCATGAGTGTTATTGCCGTCATCACTAACTGTGCTCTGATAGGAATGGCTGCAAACAGTGCTCACTGGTTACCGGACCTCACTCCTGTGAATGCTGTTCTTATGTTTGTCGCAATCGAGGTGAGAATTATACAGTACTGATATGAAGCGGGGAGGACACGAGTGAAAAACGCGCTGCTCATGCTCGGAAGTTCGTCGTGTTTACAAAGAAAACCATTGGAGATTTAGCGGCGTTTAGTAAATCTCTAAAGTTAAAGGGGGACTAGTACGAAAATCACTCAAAATTTAATTCGGCTGAAACTTTCCTGGAATAATCTTTAAGGCTCTAATAAACACTGGTTAAAGTTTTTTCTTGATATTCCGAAGGGAAGTATTATATTTTTACGAATCTTTAACGGAGTCTGTGACGTCATTTACTCAACACCAAACACTGCTCCATACATTTCTTTGTAAATAACTTCTTGATTTATTTTATTTCTATGAAGCCCAAAGGTCGGCTGACGGATTTTACTAACATTTATTGTGATTACAATTGATTTTTAAGTCTCTTTTTTTCAGTATTGAGTATGAAACGAGCGAATATTTTGATCACAAAATAAAGGGAAATGTATGGAGCGATGTATGGTGTTGAGTAAATGACGTCACAGACTCCGTTAAAGATTTGTAAAAATATAATGCTTCCCTTCGGAATATCAAGAAAACACTACAACTAGTGTTTATTAGACCCTTAGAGATTATTCTAGGAAAGTTTCAGCCGAATTAAATTTTGAGCGATTTTCGTACTAGTCCCCCTTTAAGGTCGTTCGTGGAAAGTTAGTGCTTATTTTTTCCTGACACATTATTTTAATTGTTTTCTTTCCCTGGTCAAATGATACAAGAGAAATCTCATAATATGAGACATCAAAATCCCCAATGCTTTTCTTCGTAAGCGCAACTCGTCTATCGATTTTCTTCCGAGCATGCGCAGTGTCATCTGTGTCAGTGGGGAGAGATATGAATTTGATGTATTGAAGACCGTTAAAAATACAATGAATTAATTGGAGTAGCTAATCATCCTTACTGGCAGCTGAAGAGCTGAATTGCAAAGGACGCAGCTCAGGAGAAAAACCCTCGAAGCACAGGAGAGAACCAACAAACTCAACTCACTTAAGATCGAACCCGGGACCATAGCGGTGAGAGGCGAGAACTTACGCACTACGCCACCCTAACTTCCCATCATCCCGGTAGTACCGCCTATCATCATCATCATCCTTCGGAATCCTTCTGGATCTTATAGGACGGTTGGGCCTCGAGAGCAGGAACTGTGATATTGTTTCTTGTTCTGGGATGTGGGAGATAGATTCCCGTAAATATCCTTTAAAGTGCCGTCTATAAGGGTCTGTCAAAGTAACCACCATGCAGCCTTTTCTTGATTACTGCCATCTTTCTTGTAGCATTTCCTGTTGGGTGCCAAGTTTGTCCTTGCCCTTGTGATACCCGACGTACCACAGTGGGTACAAGATGAGATGGCCAAGCAGGACTACCAAACACAACTCTCTCTTAAGGTAAGGAACCGCATCAGTGATAACAGAGGTGCAATCGTTTGACGATATCCTAAGTAAAGGAAGTCTTTCATCTGATATTTTCATCATTGATTAGTGGGTTGGAGGTATAAAGCACAGCTAATCGTTATATGGATTGGATTTCAGTTATCCTGAACGAGAACTAGGGGTTTATTTGCGACGGTCGGGAAAATATAAAATAAAAATAAATAAAAAAATAGATGAGAATTAACAGTGGAATCCACCGAGTGGCTCTTCCTCCACTGCGTTCCAATTGGAATTTTAGAAGTTGATTTTTCAGTGAGGAGGGAGGTAAAACCGGAGAACCCGGAAAAACCCTCCAAGCGCAGGAGAGAACCAACAAACAATTCCCTCACATACGATACAGAGCCCAGCGGTGCTCGAACTCAGGTCGCCTTGGTGAGAGGCAAGCGCTCTCACTGCTACGCCACCCGTGCTTCCCTAAAAATATATCATAAACTTGCGCAAAAGTTTCGCGGGGAAGGAAAGTGTTTGTCTCTCGCGGAGCATAGGCATTATATAGCCGCCATGTTGGTTGAATGTAATTCATTTAATTTCTCATCTTACGTATTAACCACAATTGCGGCCCTGTGATCGAGCTTCATTTTCCAGCTAGCGACAGTCTAGTGATTGATTTGCGCGCTCGAAAAAGGTTTCTAGTAGTTTCTTCATGTGTAGATTCTCTCGTTCAACGAGGGCAAAACACGCAGAGAGAAAATGTGTTTCAAAATCATGACTTACAAACAAGAGCTTCTCGAGTAATGAAATACGAAGGGATCGAAGAGGTTCCTTTGCACGTATACAAGCGAGCGGCATGGTAAAGCGCGGTGAGCCTTTAGTGAGCAATCGAGCGACGCGCGAACAAAGGACGCGCACACTCAAAAGACGCGTCCCCTCAAACACACGCCAAAATCGAAGCACAGGATTACAAGTTAAAAAAAAAGTTTGCATCTCTATTAAGATTATCCAGCGCTTCGTAAGTTAGATAGAAGAAAAAAATATTGACAGAAGCGAAAAATTTCCATTTCCTTGCGAATTGCAACAGCATCGATTCTATTCTTCACTGGTGTCGCAAATTTAACAAAGTTTAATCTACTACATGAAAAAGTTCGACACAAGTTTACGAAATAACTATTTTATTTTAAATCATAAACCACAGAATGTAAAAAAAAAAAAAAAAAAAATCATAAGAGATAAAACTAGTGTTTGTCCTCTCAAGATAACTTCGCCAAGAATGTAAATATAAGTGTCTTTTCTTGGTGTATTGCTCCTTTCGATACGCCATCTTGGATTCCAGCAAATTCCAGCGAACAAAAGACTACAAGTCTGTTTTATCAAAAACAGGATAAAAACTTTCTAAGTTATTTGGTAAAAGTCTTCAGGTTCAGTGTTCAGTTTCCAGCGAGGAAAGTTTTCCAAGGTTCCATCTTTCCGTTCAGTAGTATTCACACATCCACTCCACGAATTCTTCGGGCAAACAAAATCTGTCTGCCCACGCTATCAGCTGTGATTCCAACCTGACTCTGCTGCACTGCTCCGAACGGTCGTATTCCATTAAGCGCTAAAGCTGTGGGTCTGTAACGATTCATCCTGGGCGCTCTGTTGTCCTTACGAGTAGTTTTATCGATTCCATTTACTTGTGCTTTGTTGGCAAGGTTTCTACCTTTCTTGTTTTTGCGAGCGGTTTGCTTACGTCTGGCCATCTTGGTTGTCTAGAGTGAAGTGTTCACAGCTGATGTGAGTGACGCCGTAAACCTTGGCGTGATGATCACTGATTGGTCGATATATTACCTTGAATTTGATTGGTTGATAATTCCTCAAAAGAATTTCAAATATGCCAATTTTCGTATGGATATTTTGAGAAAACGCAAACACTTTATAGTAAAATTGATGCTGTTTCGACCACACGATTCGCCATCAATCAACAAAAATAGAAAACCAGCTACATCGAACCGCATATAAAATTACGCTCGGTATTTATCGACGCTTGGTTTCAATCTCGTGAACCCGCAATTTTCTTGGTCAGTCAGCATTCGTTTTGAGTATGTGCTTTAACATTAGACACTATCGCTTTCGACCCCAGAGCGACACGCGTGAAAAACGTCTGCGCATGCTCTAAGTCCGCATGCAAATTAGTCAAAAGCGACTTTGTTCTATTGTAAGAATATGCAAATCTGACTTTCACACTTGCCTGAAGAAGTCTTTACAAAATGCCAAAACTTAAAGTCAGTTCTTGAAACTTAAGGCTAATTCTTTCATATTGCCTTTATTAATACAGTATCTTGGTCCCACGAAAGTATACTCACGAACTGTTTTGTATACTTGGAGAAAACAAGCATTTATTTTCTCACTAAAACTCTCGTAAATTCTTGGAAAGAACACGCATGCGCAAACGTTTTTCTCTAGTGTCCCCCAGAGCCATGTCATTCTTCCTGCACATGTTGATAATACAGGTTACCGCGGGAACAAATAAAGTATTTTCAGGAGTAAAAATGGCCGCCGCATAATAAGAGAGACCAATGGTGTGTATACTCAAGCTAACCAGATGCAATATTAAATTCCAGGGAAATCAAGGCAGACCTCCACGACAGACCGTTGGAGAACCAAAAGAAACCGTAATATACTAGACGTTTTTCCATTCCTAATTAATATGAATCTTGGTCAACCTATGGACCCCCAGTGGTGTATGTTGTTAGGGTATACTAAGTCTCCTTCTCAGGCAGTTTTCGCCTCTCGCTTTACTAGTATTTCTTACGCGGAATACCTGTGGTGGGTCAGTTACTCAGTGCGGGTCTGATTGCCACAGGGAGCCCGAGCGAAAAAGAAAGGGTCCTTGAAGAGGCACCTGTAAAAATATTAAGAATAGTGAGTTTTATAAAAACGTAAACAGGACTGGATTCAACGATAAATTGTGTTGTCTAAACTAAGGATCGCTCAATAAAAGATCTTCTCATATAATATGGCGTTTATTCAAAAAATTTAATCTAATTTTGATTATAATTGATAGCACAGGATTATATAAGTGCAATAATAATCTGGAATTGTTAGTTGGTGGAAGTGTTTGCTTCTGTGGTACGTTGTTTTTTGTTTTTGTTGTTGTTGTTGTTGTTGTTGTTGTTGTTGTGGTGGTGGTGGTGGTGGTAATTGTGTTTTGGATAGGAAGGTTTAGAAATTTTATTGTAAACACCTTTTTTTCAAAACCACGACCCTCTAATAATATTTTAATATTGTTATATCAAAGTCTTAAAAGATATAGTGCTGTAGATGCTATTGTAAGGTTGTTGAGTGCCAGTGACCTAACTAGTCTTTATACCAAAATTTCCAAATACTTCAATCGGATAAACGGGTAGAAACTTCATGTATGACAAAATATTGCAATTAGTAAAGTAAAATTATTGGGTGATCACATTGCTGTACCATACATGAAGTACAATGCTATATACTAAATCTCGAATGATTTTTCAACACTCCGATGAAGCTAACGAACTCTGGAGTACGCCGTTTCATAGCCGGTAAACCAGATTATTGTAAGTCATTGACTACTGGATGGAACCCGGCTAAGACAGCAGTACATAAGCCAGTTCAGAGTTGTTTATAGGAACTGATTGTAAAGATAACTGGTCCTTTTATCTTTGAATTTTGGTCTAAAATTGATTTTAAGTATTTCACTGAAGCCTTCGCTACAGCTTGGTTCTACATAGGATGACCTGAAAGGTAAGAAAGAAACCTGTTAAACAGCTTATCATGTTTCTATTGATATATATATTTCTGGGTTTCTGGCTCGGACAAATAAAAAATTCTTCTCTCAGTACGCTATGAATTTGACGGCAGGCAAAAGGAAAAAACCCGACTCGACTGAGTTAGGAGGAAAAAGAGGGACTGTTCACAGTCTACCAAACATAAGAAAACGTGCCGCGTCTCGATCTGGTTGGGTTGTATAGAAGTGAAATCACGATTGTGATTATCTACAGCATCCAAAACAATCCCTGGGAGCAGAGTCTCCCTGTCCTTTTCCTCTTTCCCTTTAGGCGGAGGTACCAAACGAAAATGGAACTCTGCTAACAGACTACTAAAAGCAGGTACTCACTTATACATGTTGAACACCATAGTCCCAACGTGTTTGTAGTTCTTGTCCGTGTTTAGAGTCTCGCGCACCGTGTTATTGTGCTGCGCATGCTCCTTAGGTACATTCATCAGGAAACAACGAACTTGGACTTTAGCGGCACGAGCACATTCGATGTATCTGGACAAGAAAAATACAAAACCATGGTAACGTAAAAACCTGGCTAAAGATACCAGGAACCAATAGATTTGCGCCAAGCCGCGCGCGCTAACTTACTGGGAGAAACTCCCTACAACTTGATTTGAGCACGAAGTCCGTGGGGTCACTGAAAAAGTCTAGGTGCCTACTACTAGGAATATCTATCCAGAATGCATTTGTAACCTGACATTGAAGCTCATAACCGATAAATCCTTTTTTTTTTTGTAGCTGGTTTGATTTCTGGACTTGGCATCACGTAGGAGTAGAGTTTGTTAGGTCTCTCCCTTGTTTCAAGGGTTTTTCTCTTTTCTCGAAAGTAGAGAGAGATGTTCCTAACAGTGGCTGCGTAGGAGACTACATAAACGTAAATTCCAATTCGATCTGAGTTAGTTCTGCCCTGGCTTAAATGAGCCCAGAGGTTGTTTCAAAGTGTCGATAATATTTGAAGGTATGTCTATGAAGTAGCCAATCATAGGCCCCCTTGGTGCGCCTCCAAGGTTTCTCAGGTGCGCAGTGTCGCAGGACTCCCTACTCTACCTTTTTCTTGATTCTTTGTCAGGATTTGTGTTGTCGATAACCACGCTTTTACCCTTAGCGAGAGCATCACGACAAGCTGCCACACACTTCTGCCAACTTCCTAGAGTATCCTACATCAGAACAGACAGACAAATACACAATAAAGGGAAGGAAAGAAAAAGTGCATGACCCACTTCATCGAGCTTTATGCGGAACTAAAATCAAGTAAATTAACAAAGTATGTTTGAGGAACTTGACAGACTACTTCTGTTAAACCTTTCCCCCTTACTATATCAGTGTTTGAAAGCAATGTCTATTTGTTACGTTACGTACCTGTGGACCGCATACTTGGCCGGCAACGCAGCATTTGGCAAGAGCAAATTTTGTAAGACTGTGTGGAAAAGCTCACGGTACTAACGTGCTACGCTGTGACAGGGCCGTGTCCTAGCATTTTCATTGGTTGAGCATGCGATTACTTCGTGCGCTGTTATTGGTTCAATTGATATCGTTAATTCCGTACCGTGACCGTGTCGTTTACAGTTAGAGTAGTTTACGTATGATTATGACAAACTTGCGGTGACCGTGTCAGTGCCGTGCCGCGCCGTGACTTTTCGCACTCATGCGTAACCTGCTCTATAGGAAATCTGCTCGGCTAAGCTCACAGCTAATGCTATTTTAGATATGAAAGCTGTTTGATTAAGACATATTAAATGTTTTAAAAGAAGTTTCGTTCTTACCCTGTTAACGCGCACATAACCATGTGGAACCAAATGGTCTACACAGAACGTTGACTTCCCAGCTAGAAAAAAAAAAGAAAGAAAGAAAGGGAATTGAAACGATGGAAAACGACAAATTAGCATCACAGAACTTCTCGCAAGTGATGAATGGAGTGATACTAACATGCTGGGAATCCAACCATCACCACCACCTGAAATAAAATAAAAGTTCAAAGACAGCTTCAGTTAAATTGATCAGAAAGTTGATTTATCTTTTATTTTAAACTCAGAAATTGCAGGAATCAAAAATCGTGAAATTTCTCAAAGGATAACTAAAATATAAAACTAAAAGCCTCTTTGGTGGACGGAGCAACACAGTAGCTTCTATGAACGTTATTTATCTAGGCCAAAGTCAGCCATAGTTAGACTTAATAACCAGCAAAGTTACTATATGTAGCGGAAGTTCCTACAAGACATCAAACTCGCCAGCTGCATTTACCCCAAGATAACAACTAATTGTTATATAACTATAGTACGGATTTCCACACAGTGTTTTTTCAATCTAGTTACCTCTTGTTCCTTAGCAATTAAGGTAGATGTCGATGGTGTGTATAGTGGTCCATTTGTATCCAGGGATTTCTATGTGAAAAACAACAAAATCATTAGAAAAGAGTTTCAAATCATTGGTTCTTTGGTTACATTACTTATGTTGTCTGTGTTGCGTTAAACAAAGTTTGGAAGAAGGGAATGGTTGAAAGAGAATAGGTCCCTCTTTTCCTCCCTTCTGCGAGTCCCTCTCCTACAAATAGCTCCTAAAACTAGCTCTGGCATTCTAGTTATACCCAGACCAGTTAATCAGCAAGATAAGACCAAAGGACTGCTCTAGCTGCTACCATATGCTATCAGTTACAAGGACAGTCAACTCACTGGATCAAAGGCTGGCATGTTGAAGGCTGCTGGCTTCTTCTCTAGAAAAAATTCCTCTGGAGTTTGAAACTTTATTCCAACATTCGCTGCAAACTGGAGATGGAAAAATATATAAATAAATAAGATGAATAAATAAATGGGATTTAGCAGTGACACCTCTACAGAGTAGCTATTTTTCCATTGTTACATTGCACAATCACCGCTATGCCACCTGCTCTTCCCTATATTAGCACTCAGCCTAGTGCCCTTATTTTCATGAATGTTAATACTAACAGCTTTGAAGTCTATATTTTTTTCACATTTTATTGATACCCTGAAACAACCTCAAGGCTGATCAAAGTCAGGCTTATTCATGCACAGAATGAATTGGAATTTAGCTTGTTAGGTTTTGTGGAGGGAGGAAAACCAGAAAATCAGGGGAAAAAAACCTTGAATAAAAGGAAGGACTCAACAAACACAGACTGTCCACTAAGTGCTTGGGGGAAAAGAAGACAACAAGCAACGTACTAGAGAATTTTCTCCCCTGTACCATCCTCCCTAATGTTCTGGACTGATAAGGATGTGAATATTATTGAGTGATTCAGAAAAGAGTCAAACTTCAGGTTTCCTAGAGGGTAGTAGTGTAAAGATGAATGAAAAAAAAATCAAAAACATACTGCTCTGTCACTGCAAGAAAAATCTTTCTTTTTTTTTGGAGCCCAGTCAGCAGGTCTACCAGCTGCATCTGGAGCAAATTATCAAAGAGAAAGAGAAAAAGGTTAAATCAAATATTTGGTTAAATGAGTAGTTTCAGAACTAGGAGTGAGGACTGAAATCTCAAAGTGATAGAGAGAAAGAGAAGGATATCTGTATAGAGGTTTTTCATGGCAGCCATGAAGGAGGGCAAACCAATAGAAATTCCCTCCTTTTGGAAACAAATTCTCCTTCCATTTAAAAATATTGCATTGTTACTGCCCTTAAATATAGCTGCCGTGAAACCACTCTAATTGTGGTATTTTCTTGGACTAAGAATTTGAGAAAACAAACCTCCAATGTAAAAACTTTTTTCTTTACTAACATCAATCCCTTGGTTTAACTAGAAAAGAATAAATGTTTGTCAGGGTAAGAAAATAACATTTAGAATATTCTTGTTAATTACTCTGTAAACAACTCCCCTCAAACTTGCAATGGTGTCTGCAGTTTTTTACCTATTATGTTACAGTGCAAGATTCTGCTTCCCCTCCCCCTTCTATCTGGGAAGACCACCCGTATATTGACCTCCATGGTGTGAGAGGAAAGCAGCTGCTATGTGGAGGATAGTTGTTACACTGCATACTGTTGGAGCATATTTAGGCCCCACCTCCTTTTTGCAGAAGTATATCACATTTCCTCTACAGGGAAAGAGAAGAAATCTTATGAGGATAATAGCTGTTCTATTGGGCAAAACTGCTGCATCTTCCTCTGCCTTGGTAATTAAGACATCTTTCATGTTTCCCTCGCATGGGTCAGGTCAGGCAGCAACATTAATTTAAACTAGGTTGTTGTTATGTTTTACCTTCTTACAAAGGTGATCCCACATCCCTGTGGAGGGTTTGCGATAGTGACCAGTACCAGGAGATACTAGTACCTGTTGAAAGCATTCACATATAAAAGTGTGAGAATATTTTAAATAAAATTTGTGAAAGCATACAGCAAGACACGAGGTGGTAGTAGGATGAAGGATGATGGTATTCAACCATCTGGAGTGGGTTGAACACAAAAACATCACTCTAGATATTCAGTTCACAAATTGTTGTGAAATGATAGAGTTGCAGTAAGTTAACAGGACATCTTGGATGCCGATCTTGCATTTTACCATTTATCTACTATATGTTATTATCTGGGGACATGTGTGTTTTTCAATCAATCAATTTATCAAATTAACTTCCAGCAAATTATGGAGTGTTCATGGATGTTCTATAAAGGAACTATAATATTTCATATTTTTACCTGAATTGGTACATTAAAGGTCCCTACAATGTTCTCAACTTTCTTTTTGAAGTCTGGAACACTCACTTTCTTTTTCGCAATGCCATTCTAGGTTACAAAGGCAGTGATATGATAAAGAAAGACACTTGTAACATGTGTGAATAACTGGTTGGAAAATAGAGAGTTAGACTCAGGCAACAAGACTAAAAAACAAACCTGATTGGTGAATAGGACAATCTGTATGTAAAAAAGAAAAAATATATGAGAATTGTGAGGGATGTGGAACTAATGAATTTATCATTTTCATGGCAACAATTTCCCAAATAACCTTATAAGCTCAATACCTTATATCCATCATTCCATAATGTTTTTAATCTCCCAGGTATTTGAGGCAATGCAATTCTGCGAAAGGTATAATAATTATACAAATTTTCATTTAGTCCAAGGCTTAGCTTAGTTATCATATAAATTTATAAATTATACTAAAGTAATAAGACATGAGTATTATCTTACTTCCAGTCTGCAGTGTTAGTTGGAAAAACTTTTCCTGATTTTGTAGTAATGATTGTCCCATCCATATCAAATCCTGCAATCTTGAAAATCAATGCCAATAGTTAATAATGGTAGCAAGTCCCCCCTCCCCCCCAAGCAACTGTTACAGCAGGCACTCTACTCACATGCGATGACTAGTCTGGGAATCAAACTTGGAGACCCCAAGGGTGTAAGGTGAGTGCACTTCTACTGCTACACCACCCCTGATTCCCTTCTCTATATGAGTAGCAGGGGTGGATCCAGGATTTTGTTCAGGGAGGGTGCAGCATTCTAGGGGCACCTGCCCACGAAAAACACTGAACCAAAAAATAACTGATTGAACCTTGTATTAGATATTCTAACTGTTAGTTGCAAAGTAGGGGCACAAAGTCAACCCATGAGGATTGCACACCTCCTGCACCCCTCCCTTAGATCCGCCCCTGAGTAGTGGTCTCATAGGTATATTATATAATCATACATACCTTTGATCTCCCTTCAACTCCTTTTCTTGTATAAATCAGCAGTTCCTGTGGTATCTCTTCCCAGGTGCTTGTGGAACATGGACTACCTGTCTGCATGTTTCTTGTAGGGCTGTCTGTAACTTCAGCATCTTTGCTAGTTGATTTTACATCTTGTTCATCTTTGATATCCAAATCTGTGCTGCTGTCTGGACTCATTTTAGCTTTCTTTGTGGCTTCGTGATCATTACCATCATCATTGTCATTATTGTCACTTGCTCCTATTCTTCTCTTCCTGTCCTTGCTTTTCATGCTTTTATCTTTTATATCTTGTTCATCTTTGATATCCAAAACTGTGCTGTGGTCTGGACTCATTTTAGCTTTCTTTGTGGCTTTGTGATTATTACCATCATCATTGTCACTTGCTTCTATTCTTCTCTTCCTGCTTTTATCTTTTATTTCTTTCAGCCCATCAACATTCTTTTCACTGCCTTCTGCTTCAACACTTTTTGAAGGGGATTTCTTCAAGACTGGATTGATTGCATCTTTGTTTTCCAAATCCATGCCACCAGCTGAGTATGATGCACTGTCATCATTATTACCATCACATTCGTCTATCCTTCTTTTCTTGGTTACATGTTTATCAGATATATCTGCCACTGTTTTCCATCCTTCAATATCATTTTCACTGGCTTCTGTAGTATAGGTACCTTTTGAAGGAGATTTCTTTATAGGTGGATTCATCTTAAAATATATAAAGTTCGGATATTCTTGTCGCAATAAACAGATTTTTCCTCCTGGACCCAGCAGGGCTGTTTCTCCTTTCTTTATCTCTTTGGTTCCAATTGAGCTTGGTATCTTACCAAGCTGCAATCATAATAAAAGGATCCTGATAATACTTTTCATATAGAGGATATATGGAGAAGGGGGGATCAGAGAAGAACATAATGTCATATCTTGAAGGGTGAAGGGCTGAAGGGTGAAGTAGTTTTTCCCTTTTCCCATACTACTGTATTCTCTCATATTTTCCATTCTCAACCCCACCATGTTTTAGGGCGCTCTGCAGTCCATGCATACTCACTTCATGTACCAGGATAAATTGCCACTTCCATGTTCAGTTATAGAATGATGCATAAAATGTTAGAAGTTATTGATTTTAAGGGGCACAACCTCAGAATATCCTGCAGACTAAGAGTATTGTAGTAGGCTGCCTATGGCTACAGAGTGAGGTACATTGGGGTTAGGTTTAGGGTTAATATTTGGGAAGACTTTGTAAGAATTACTGTGTAGGATTGTAGGCATGTAGGCTGTGCATAGGTGCATATGCTTGATAGGCACGTAGGCTGTGTAGGCTTGTATATTTAGATTATTGCCCTAGAGGTACTCCTTATAATGGACTATACGGGAATGCTCCACCCAAAAGGGGTACCTTAGCTTTTTCAGGCTGCAGGTATAGAAAAGGGGTGGGAATTTGTGAGTTTTGACATAAAAAGGGTAGCTTTTCTTCAAAGATATAAGAAAGGGGTACCTTTTCAGTATTTTATCATCATCATTTCCTTATGTTGTACTAACCTGTTTTACGATCACCTCTTTCTCTGCATAACTTGCTGTTAATTGGACTAAGAATTTAAAAAACACTCTGAATAATCTGCGTAGAAAGGAGAGAAACGTTTCTCACAGCGTTTCACTTATTGTGATCTGATATTCTAGCCAATTACTGACAGTAAATATACGAATAAAGATAAGCTGAAACCCTTGGAAATGGAAATCTCACCTTGGTTTTTGGAACATTTTAGATTTCTTATCTTGAGTTCTGGTTTCCTTCCAACTGTAACGTCTTGTCCATCAGGTAAGGGAATTGGATCGTGAGTATCATCACAAGAATGCAAGAAACACTCCATTGATTTTATCAAAACATCTACAACTAAAACTCGTGCAGTGAATCCGCCATGTTGGACGTGAGATATCCTGGAAGACTGGAAGTAGTACTGAGTCTTACTCGAGCACTGCTTTCAAAATGGCGGATGCGAAAGAGCAAAAATATTTTAGTCTACTATATTTGATTTTTGCAGCATTATTTCTACGTATTGGATTCATTATTTATGGCGAATGGCAAGATAGGACTATGCTTGTTAAATACACGGACATAGATTACCATGTTTTTACGGATGCAGCCAGGCATGTGTACAATGGCGGTTCACCGTACGACAGACAGACATATCGATATACACCTCTCCTGGCTATCTTCTTGACACCAAATATTTCCCTGCACAGCGTGTTTGGAAAAGTACTGTTTATTTTATTTGACGTGATAACTGGGTATCTTCTGTACAAGATTCAAGTCGAGAGAGGCTTTGGGAAAAAGATTTCATTGATTAGTTCATGTTTGTGGATGTTCAACCCAATCGCTGTCACCGTATCTTCCAGAGGAAACGCAGAATCCATCATGGCGTTTTTAGTCCTTGCTACTTTATACTCAGCTTTAAAGGATAAACCTTCTTTGACAGCGATTTTTCTCGCTCTAGCTGTGCATTTCAAGATCTACCCAATCATATACAGTTTGCCGATTTTTCTTTTTATTGGAAGCAGGTCACGAAATAGTGAACGTGTGGAGATTCCTAATAGTGTTAAACAAATTCCTATGTTTTTGATCAAATATGTGCTTCATCCTGCTAGAGTGAAACTTGTCTTGATGTTTATTATGACGTTAGGAAGTCTTACATTGGCACTCTACTACAGGTATATTATTAATGTAATACCCCTACCCCACACCCCAGGGGAAAATAGAAACACAGTCTGCCAGGTGTCCAGAGCACGCACGAACCGTCCAATCACAGCGCGCTTCAGAGCTTAGCCAAGCGGCCCTTGCTCCAAGTCTCTTTCCAATACAAAAACACGCGTTTCAAAGAATTTAGAGAAAAAAAAGTTGAAGTATACGTGTTGTTTAAAAATCAAAGTAAATCTTTGCGATCCATTCCTCAAATTCTGTGAGATAGATAACTTTTAAGACTCGGGCGAGGGCCGCTTGAATTACAACAACAATCCTTTTCGCGCTTAGTTTTCCGTACAGCTGGTGCTTTATGTACATATAACATGTTAATTTGAATTTAATCATGGATGAAAATGAGCATTTGAGTATGGGAGATTGTATATTTGAGGAGCAAGGACAGTTCCAGGATTTTTAAAAGGGGGTGCATGTTACTGGTTACATCACACCAATGCCTCAGTAAACCTATAAAAGGTGGGAAAATAGCCTCTCAAATTGTCGGGAATTTTAATTAAAACTTAAAACTTTGTGAACTTCTAGTAAAATGAATGAAAGTTTATCCAGATAACTGTGTTCAGTTATTAAACACATTTTTTAAATTACTGCAAAAGTGGGAGGGGTTTGACTAGTCTCCCCCTTCAACTTCCCTGCATCTGCTCCTGAGAAGGCTAGGTCTGCTGTGAGACTAGATATCAGTAAAATGTTCAAATTTTCAGTTGACATGTTGTTGATAAACATCTGTTAACTGCATGGTCATAAAGTACAAATTTACTAATTTTCCAGTCTATCTTCTTATGAAAATTATAAAAGTTTTCCTATTTATATTTTCCATGTTTTTTGTTATTTCAGATATGGCTTTGATTTTCTTGAACACACCTACTTATACCACATTACAAGAACAGATCCAAAACACAACTTTTCTGTGTATTTTTACATGCTTTACCTGACCCAAGATTCTCCTTGGACTAAGGTGATTGGGTTACTGTCTTTCATACCCCAGATGACACTAACTGTTGGACTGGCTTTTAAGTACTCTAAGGATATCTGTTTTTGCTGCTTTGCTCAGACATTTGCATTTGTGACATTCAACAAGGTCTGCACATCACAGGTATGTTTATCTTAAACGTTTTTTTACATTGTTAAGAAACAAACAGTGCTGTAAGGACCATGGAGCACCCTAAAAAGTGAGTGGGCTTAGATTGGAAAATATTAAAGACTAGTATACAAAAGGGTAAAAGTGGGGGGGGGGGGGGGGGGTTAGATTTGAAAATTTATGGTATACCAACAAGAATTATGGGGATTTATTATGGGGGATTATGGCTCCTCCCCCTCCATGGTACCTGAGATGTGGCCTCTGCTGGGATCGGTTCATGAAAGTACCAACCACATGGATTTATTATTTATTATTATGAATTTATTATTCACCAAACCTTGACTGCAGGTATTAGAGTGACAATCCATTGCCTTTAAGCAATTATTGTTTCAAGTCAAGACCTTCAGGTCAGAAATACAGTAAATGTATTGAATCTGACCCAAATGCCACGACTTAAAGCAATTGTTTGAAAGCAATGGATTGAGTGTAACTCTAATATCTGCTATTGTGCTAATAGAAAATCTGTCAAGTTCTCATTTATGTTTGTGTTTTATGCTTATTTCAGTATTTCTTGTGGTACCTTTGCCTTCTTCCTCTTGTAACTCCTCAAATTTCGGTGTCACTTGTCAAAGCTGGTGTCATGGCAATAGCCTGGTTTACAGCCCAGGTAAGAGATTAGAATGATAAAGTCTGAATGGGCCCCAAACCTATCTCCTTTAGATTTGTTCAGAATCCTGGGGTGGATCTAGCATTTTTTTGAGTAAGGGGGGGGGGGGGGGGGGGGGGAGGTTCACAAAACTTAGATGCACCCTTTATTACTATATGTTAACCAAGTAATTCTAAGCTAGAAAGGAAGGTCACACGCCCCTCATGACTACCCACTAAATCAACCAATGGAATCTTGGCTCCACCTCTTGGTTACTGATGACTCAAAAGAAACAACATCACATAAATTTAGCCACAATATGAAAAGAATAAGAAGAATATGAGAATATTTGTTGCATCTGGAGTTGTTTAGGTCATGGAAACATGAATTCTAACCTGGATTCTAACCATTATTTCATTTTTCTTCCATATTTTCAGGGCATGTGGTTATATTTTGCATATTATCTGGAGTTTGAAGGCCAAAATACATTCTTACAAATATGGATTGCAAGCCTTTGGTTTTTCTTTATCAATGTATGGATCCTGTGTGAAACTGTGAAAAAATACCTTCCTCTGACCTCAATCAAACCCAAAAAATTGTAGAAAAACTGTAACAGTTGAATAAAAGCTAATATTCTAATGAACCAATTGTATTCATTGTTAGTTGTAAATGAAATTAGGTAGCATTCTTTCATTATTGGGTGTTGAAGTTGAGTGTTGTATGCTGTAAATATAGAATGTAGTGGTAATGTGTGTAGAGTGAACCTCATGGAAGAGCCGCGAGGAGAAGTAAGGGTTGTAAGAAAAAATGAGCCCTGGTTTCACCTTGTACTTGCTTTTGTATGAGCCTCTTTTTTTACCACTTTTGATTTGGCCCTAAAAAACAGTATGAATAAAAATAGGCATTTGATGTAAAAGTTTGAATATTCATCATATTGAGATACTGAAAAATAGAAAGAAGGTAAGAAGGAGAAGAAAGTATCATCGAAAAATGGGATGGGATGAAATCGTGATATAAATTTTGGAGACATCCCGATCACTTCTTTTTTCAAAATTATTTTATGAACAATACCCGGGGGGGGGGGGGGTACTCCCTGTAATTGACTATGCGGGGTGCTCCGCCCGAAAGGGGTCCCTTTTTCAGACCGCAGGTATAGAAAAGGGGTGGGAATTTGTGAATTTTGATATAAAAAGGGGTAGCTTTTCTTTAAAAGTATATGAAAGGGGTACCTTTTCAGGCAAAAAAGTGTATAAAAGGGGTACTTTTTTGCTGAAATTTGGTATATCAAAGGATAAGGGGTCGAGAGTCCGGGCGGAGCATCCCCGTATGAAACGACCCGAAGTACCCCCCCCCCCCCCCCCCCCCCCCCCGGGGGAACAATATTTGCCTCCCTGATGGATTTTGATGAAATTAAGGTTTTTAATTTTTGTATTTACTGTAGTGTGAACGTAAAAAAATGGAAATGAAAGAAAAGAGAAAAACTCCCCAAAAGGTGAAATAATTACTCTAGTCATGTGTTCGATCACGTGCTCAGAAGCGCGAAACTATTTTTGGCGGGAAATATTTAGTAGCCTGGCCAGCTCTCCCCAGTCCCTGGGTTAAATAACTGGCGCGCAGCCGGAGATTCCCGCAGATCATTTTTCATCCCAGCTCATGAGTCCAGACAGATGTTGGAGTATTTTACACAAATGGTCATTATTTCATCTCCCTAAATGAGTTCCACTTCTAAAGCACTGCTTCTCCTTATCTTCTGTATAAGCTTTATAATCATCCAGGGTGCCGGAATAAGCAGGAAAAAGACTTTAATATGGGGTCCTGGTCTGAGAGACGGAGCTGTAATCCCTGCTCGGTATTTTTTCATTCAAACAGTGGATACTCAAGGACGAAGGTAAGTCGAAAAAAAAAAAGAATAAATGCTCATTTTATTTAATATGTTTTCATTAATGAACTCGTAGATGAGTAAATTAATCATCAAGTGTTTCATGAACTCTTATTATTTTTTCAAAACATTTAAAAATTCACATTTTTAAAGGACTATTTTGTTGCTAAAATTGAAGTATTTTCACAGTCTAAATTCTTAATTTATTTTTCGTTGCTGAGGTTCTTATTTACATCTGAAGCCTTACTTCATAGTGTTCTATTATTATCATACATTCATCACAAATAGCTTATATTTTGGAAAACAGAAAAAGAATTCATTGTTTACGTTTTTCACTGAAGTATTACTTACAACCCTCCTGCATTGATGTTGTAAATTCTCCAACTGTTTCTATTCCATTTGATCACGTTCACACTTTCTTTTCAACAAATTTAGCTCAGTAATTTCAGTTCGAAGTTCCATGCAGAGAAGTTTTCATATTCACGATTATCTTTGAAGTATTTTATTATTTTCAGCTGTTGTAAATAATTTTAGGGGTTGTGCATGTTTTGTTTGACCAGCAGGTGATAGTTTAGGCTACCTATGTCAACTAAAATGGATTATAAATATTTTATGTTGTATTATCAATTTCCTCATTTCATAACCTTCTAAAATCACCCAAAACTATTATCATATTCCTATAACATTTATTGACAGATACTTGACATAAATATGTCACTATATCACCATGCTTATTTTTATCAAATTTCCTAAAATTTAAAACTATATTTATTTCTTTGTACAACAAAGAGAAAAAATAAATTACTGAATTCTGATTGGCTGATCATGGGAGCTTTTTTATCAACATCGGCCAATTACCATGTAGCAAGTGTATTGTATGATTTGCTATGCTTTTGTTTAAAATTACCCCCACTACTTTCCCAACCTAGAAAATTATTTCAACAAAACATTTATCATATCAAGTCTTATTATGTATTACTTATCACACTTGTATGCCCTGTCCTTCTATGCTTGATTATCACCACACAATGTTATAGTTACAGACAGCCCATGCCCACCTATCACAGCTGATTTGAAAAGTTTTCAATTAAAATTGAGTTCCTTTAGCATGGGTCATACTTTCTTTTGACGTTCAAATTCAATTAACACCATATGGACAAGTAAGATATTTAACTAATTAAATTTCAATCGTTGTTAATTATGTGAGGAATTGTCATAGTGGAGTAGGCAAAACAGTCATACAATGTAGGATATATCATGCAGACTATATTTAAACTTTGGTACCAAAATATAGCTAGGGTTGAAGGTTTCATTATTTTCTTTGTAGAAAACGTCCCCTTGTTATTATCTACTTTGGTATCATCCAGTAATAGTAACTGTATTTGATATCAAAGAGTATACTTTTGAAATTTTGTTTTCAATCAAAACTGTATTATTAACTTCTATTGTTTCTTGAAGCCATATTTATATATTCCCTTTTTTCATTTCCTGTATTTTTCCTTTTCATGAATTAATATACCCCGTTTCTTCCACTAGTTTAAAGGAAAGTCCAGGAGAGAATACTTTTGACGTAAGAATAACAACCAGTCAAGGGAGAGCAAGAACGTGGGTGCAATTGTTAGACAGGCATGATGGCTCTTTTGTTGTCCGCTTCCGACTGTTTTCTAGTTACAGAGATTTAAAAATTGAAGTTTTGTACAAGGAAAAACATGTAGCGCAATCACCATACCAATTAACAGGTTTGTTATTATATCTCGTATCATACATAGTTAATGAAGTTCACAGTATTCCAATAAATAGACCTCACAATGTGTTGTTCCCTAGAGTGTTATTTCTATATTTACTGGTTGCACATGAGAAGATGCATATATATACCTCAAACAAAGAATTTTATTCTCAAGAGAATGACACATTCTGTAATTGAAAAAACATTCCCAAATTGAACAGGTCTATTTTGATAGGCAGTTCAAAATTTATTTACAAGACAATGTATTCTTTCCTAAATGCTGATTGAAACAAAACACCACAACAAGTTAATGGACAATAGACTAGTGTCAATCAAATAAATGGTAATTAAGACTCCATAAAGTTACGTAATAACCAAAGGAAGGTACTATTTATTTGATCAATGGTATAACATTTTGTCTCAATCAGTGTATAGCAATTACTGCAATTCTCAATATTCTGAGAACTCAGGCTAACTTGGTAGCATTTTTACTTGTTGTTAAATGTTTTTTTTGCTGTTCTTTATAGGCAATCAAAACAAATCAGTCAGTACCTTTTTATATTATAACAGGCAACTCCCATTCTACCGAGTTTGCAGGATATTGAAAATTGCAGTAATGTAAACATTGATATGTGTTTTTTTCTATCGTTATTCTAATATTCTAGAAGGTGTATACCATGAAGGCTGTTACTGCCCAGAATCTGACACAACAAAATGGGAAGAAGTCATGCAGTGTCCTAATAATTATTCTCAAATAGAGAGAGACTTAGAGAAATTCAGTAAAATCAATCTAAAGAGACTAGCAATAGAAGGAGTGGAGAGATTTGGTAAACACAATGCCCTTTGTCATTATTCTGTTATCGACAATAAGGTAAGTAAGGAATTATTGAAAGGCGCTGGTGATATATAGCTGGGAGTTTGTTAGTAACTGATTAGAGTAGATTTCATAGGAGTGTGAAAAGACATGGCACACAACACAATTATCATGGCTTGGACATGGCACAAAATTTTGAATGTTTGCATACATAGCACTGCACTGACATGGTCAGCAAGGCACAGTCAGTGCCGTAAGTTTTTCATAGTCATGAAAGTTTTTCGTAGTCATACTGAAACTTCTCTTTTTGCCACTTACTATATGTGTTGGCATCAAGTTTTGGCATCTAAGACTTTTCACCTCTGTTTTAAGGTTTATCGCAAGACTCATGGTGAACATGTTGGTTTTTCAATGTTCATGGATGCTATTTTATTGTCACTATCAAGAAAGGTAAATCTTGAATATAAATTTACCCTAAACATGTATGATTTTGAGACAAATACAAGAAATAGTGGTAGTGCACTGAGACTTCTCACTTCTTGGGTTTGGTTTGATTCCTGTGATCCATCCATATCACATGTAAGAAGAGCTTGTTCTGTTCTCCTTGATTTGAGGATTTTTCTCTCCTCTTTTCTTACAAGTACATACATCAATCAGGGCTGTAGTGCCTGCAGCGACCTAGGGGGCCCATACCAAGTTTTCCCCAGATGAGTAAAACAACTACGGAATTAAATATTCATTTTTGTGATCATGTGTTGTGGAGTGACTTTGTGTCCCCCCAAGTTTTTCAAGGCTTTCTACAGCCCTGCAATGGGTACATTCCAGACGGTTAGATAGTTGCCTGACAGGTATAAGTGATTCTCATAAGCTGATTCCCATGACTTAGAGTGTCATATAATTCAATAATTTTAGGTTAGGTTACCAGACATGGAATTCTTCGTAAATCTTGGTGATTGGCCATTAGAACACAAGAAAAACAACCCTTTACCAATCTTATCTTGGTGTGGGTCAGAAGAGACTTCAGATATCGTCATGCCAACATATGATTTAACAGAGGCAGCACTTGAAGCAATGGGAAGGTGTGTTTTTCTTTTTTCATTTTCATTCGGTCATTTTATGCATGGTTGAATGGTTAGTTGTTGTTAGGTGAATCATCTATCACACACCCACTCATCCATCTATCAACCCATCCATCCATCCATCCATCCAATTCCATCAAACCACCCACCCACCCACCCACCCACCTACCAATCCCTCCATCCATCTGCAATCCTCATAGTTATTCATCCATCCAATTACCCTTTGTTTCTTTCACTTATTTCACAATTTCATTATTTGTTCAATCTTACAATTAGATGAACCCTTTGTTAAAATATTTTTAAATATAAATTATCAAATAAACCATGTTAATCCATAACCAAATTGTATTTTAAGGGTATCGTTAGATATGCTGTCTGTACAAGCCAACACTGGGCCAAAATGGAAAGACAAAATCCCTAAAGCATTTTGGCGTGGCAGAGACAGCAGACAAGAGAGACTAGATCTAGTGGTCATGGGTAGAAAGAAACCAGAACTCTATGATGTCGCTCTAACCAACTTCTTCTTTTTCCCTTATGATGAGAAGAAATATGGTCCCAAAATGCAACATATATCCTTTTTTGATTTCTTTAAGGTATAAATATTATTTTGTTATATAATTACTGCAATTCTCAATATTCTGCGAACTCAGACATTCCAAGGCTTGTTGTGAAACTGGTTTTTCGCTGCCGTCAATCAAAACTAATCAGTCAGTGCCTTTTATATTTTTGACTGGCGTCAGTGAAAAACCAAATTCCAACGAGAAACTCGCAACTACCGAGTTCGCAGAATATTGAGAATCGCAGTAAAAGCACATTTTAGTATCCTCTGCAGGCATCTCTTATTTCTTCTGCATATATTTTCCTATTTGTGGGCTACCTGTTTGTATAATACTTCCGGTGGACTGAAAGTGAAAAAGTGAGAAAAGTAGGAAAAAAGAGATTCTGTCTCCCCATCTTTCTTTCCTTTTCTCAGTCTTCCTCTCCCAACACTGTCCACAGGAAGTCCAAAGGAAAGAGGTGCCTGTGAACTTTATGAGCATGAAAATTAATAACAGTATATAATATCATATTATATCCTATTACTCACAGCAGTGGTTTGACTGTATTGCTTCCCATTTCAGAACTTTTGAGAACAGTGCTAATTTTCTCAGTCCTAGCCATTTTAATGTACCTTTTTATTTGTTAATGATAAATGAAGAAATTATACTACTCAAGAGAATGACACATGGTCTAAAATAGGAAAACGCTGAATACAAAATTTCTTTTGTTTTTGATGTCATGAATAAGGCTAATGTAAAACTTAAGAAACTGCTGACAATTGTAATGTGTGTATTTTGATCCACTAGATGAAGAGTATTACCACAGGTAGCCCAAGCCATCAATAAATCATCATTTTTCTATTGCTTTGTTTTTTTCAGTGGAAGTATCAAATAAACATTGATGGCACAGTAGCTGCATACAGACTGCCATACCTTATTGCTGGTGATTCAGTTGTGCTTAAACAAGACAGTAATTACTATGAGCATTTTTATAAAGACCTCAAACCCTGGGAGCACTATATTCCATTCAAAAGAGACCTCAAGGATTTAGAGGAAAAGCTTCAGTGGGCCATAGATAATGATGGCAAGGTATGAAATACACTTTCTTGGAATATAAGTGGTAGCATTTCATTTTAGCCTCATCAATTGAATTTTATATACTCCACTAAGAGTTCGTTCATTCATTTATAAATCAATTCATTCATTCTTTCATTCATTTGTTCATTCGTTCGTTTGTTCATTCATTCATTCATTCTTTCATTCATTCATTCATCCATTCATGTGTTCATTCGTTTGTTTGTTCATTCATTCATTCATCCATTCATTTGTTCATTCGTTCATTTGTTCATTTATTCACTCAATCATTCTTTCCTTCATCCATCCATCCATTCATTCATCCATCCATTCATTTGTTCATTCCTTCGTTTGTTCGTTCACTCACTCATTCGTTCTTTCTTTCATTCATTCATTCTTTCTATCATTCATTCATTCATTCTTTCTTTCTATCATTCATTCATTCATTCATTATTCATTCCTTCAATCATTTATTAATTCCTTTGTTCATTCATTCATTTTTATTTTGCTTTCTGTTTTCATACCCCCCCCCCCCCCCCCCAACAAATCCCTAAGAGACATGGTACTGGAAAAAATAGGATAAAATTTTACTCCACCTGCAATGGAATTCTTATCTTATGGAACATGTCTTTCAGGCGCAAAAGATAGCACAACAGGCACAACAGTATGCAAGAGACAACCTACAAGCTATAGATGTGTTCTGTTACCACTGGGTGTTATTCAGGGTGAGTCTTGTTATCATCCTTGTTTTACAAGCTATAGATGTGTTCTGTTACCACTGGGTGTTATTCAGGGTGAGTCTATATTGCCATCCTTGTTTTACAAGGGTAGCACTTAATAGCCAGTGACTGGCAAACCTGTGGCCCTCGTTCGAATTGGAATTTAGAAATTGATTTGTGTGAGTAGGGCTGTGTGGAAAAGAATGATAATTATAAAGGAAGAAATAGTTGACACACACAAGCAGGGAGCTTAGGAAAAATTGATTTTTTATCATGTTATCTTAGATATAACATATGTTATATGCGAAGATAAAATTCGTATGTCCGCCCGCCCATGTAATATTCTGTTTATTATATAATGATCAATGAAAAGAAAAGAAAGCTTTTTCGAGCTTTTTTCTGCTATAAGAAGTTGGTAACCATAGTCACGATATTTTCACATGTGAAAATAACAATATCAATTTTTTGAAATAAAGAAATATAGGTATTTCATTGATAATCATACAATAATAATATCTCTGAAATGGGTGGCAGGTTGGTGGCAAAAAAGGGAAGTAAAGCTAGTTTTTTTTTTTCCCTAAGGTGCATTAAATTTATACTGAACATCTATTAATATACCTCTTCCTGTGCAGGTTATTGAACATAAAACTTCCTTAATTTGTACACACAGTACGACTCCTATCAAACCAGCTTGATCAAAAGAGTCATTCCCTGCGTAGACAATTATGTCGTCCTGATAAAAAGTTTCATGAGATTTTTATCCAATAATATTTACTGCATCCCCTCGGGACCTCAGGCCATACTTCCTAGTTCGTGGTCGGTTCTTCACATGTTTTCCATAGGTAGATAGAGCCATTGATAAACATCAAGTAGTGACGATTATTTTATTATTTACCGCACAGGAATACGCCAAAAGACAAACAACCAAACCCGTTATACACAAAGGAATGGAATATATCAAACAACCAGACGATAATGATAGTCGATGTGATTGTCTTAGGAAAACAAAAGTAAGATCTACTAAGATACTGGTTTCAAATATCATACTGGAAACACGACTCGACCTCAAGACGAGGGTCTGGTGACATTTCCTCTCATCCGTACTCGTCTTCACTAGAGTGGTTTTCGTATGAGTGGGAAACGTTACGGCAGATTCGTAGCCGTACTGTATCTTGACGCAGCCGTTACTCCGCGTTGTGAATGGAAGAAAATGGGAAGCCATTTCAATGTTACGGCATGTCGTACCGTGTATGTGCTGTAAGTCAGTACCGTATGTTTCCCAGTCATACCAAAGCAGTTCTAGCCTTTCGTCCTCACCAAGTTGTGAATTCATGGCTTCCGCAAATGAAAATATTGTGCGGTGATACAAACTACGAAGTTGTGCAACTTGTCGCGCAACATTGTTGCGTTACGAAAAGTAGAAATTCTCCCTCTAATATCAATAAAAAAAGAAAAGTTTTATGCACGCGAGGTGGTAATCAGGTAATGTTTTCTCTCACCTGTCAACGTAATGGTGTTTGTCGGACAAGTTTCACGACTTTGTTGATCGTATCACCGCACCTAAATGAGGCCGAGTTGTCTTTGCTGAATCTAACTATCATAAAAGTGTGGGCTGTGTTGTTTATACAATGACTATCAAATAGCTTCGGTATATATATAGACAGTATGAGCGTGGATTGTCTCGGTTTTGATTGGTTTAGAGCATGAAAAAGCCATTTAAAAGTGGCAGTTCCGAGTTTTCCCACTCATGCAAACTCCTCATGATACTGCTTGACTTTAGAATTGGAACAAAAAAGTGGTTTAAAAATAATTTTGATATCTTGATTTGGGTGTGGGACCTCCCTGATTTAAAGATATCAAAAATATATACGTCGAATGACTCTTTTGATCGCCTCCCGAAAAAACTCACCCTTCCCGAAAGAATTAAAAAAGGGAGAGAGCGAGAGAGAGTGAGAAAAAATAATTTTTAAAATGTCCACCTGATTTTTTCACATTCTAGGTTTTCTAGATTAATCTTTGTTTTTATTTTGATTATTTGATAGCCCGTTTGACATGTGATAAATTGTCTTTTATCTTTATATCTGGATAACTGGTAGATTCTTCCATGATTACTGATACCCCGTGCACTTATTAATCTCATGATGCGTAACCATTACCCCTTGCCAAGATTTTAATGAGGAATTCAGCCAGTTCTTTACTGACATTTATATTGTTAACCGTCTTTGAATCTGTCTCGCGTACTAACCTGTTATCACCTGTTTTCACAGAATCGTGACGAACTTTGATGGAGGAGGAGGAGGCGCGAACGCATCTTATATCCGATCATCCCACTTCTGACACCATAATACCTGCCAACGAAGTGAAAAATATTTTCTATACGAATTTTTAACTAAGTACTCTTGAAAAGAAACTTCTAACAACAAAGATTCTAGAATTTACATTGAATATTTTAAATTTTAAAGAGGCTTGTGTAGAATAACCCAAACTTAATAAAATTGTGGTCAACATATATTGACATTCGTTTCCTGCTTGTATTTAATGCATGACGTTGATCACCGAGTGTCACATTAAACATTTAATGTTTTTGTCAAATAAACGAAAGTAACTTTTTCCTGTCTTGAAACTATTTGATTATATTACGCTCTCTGAAAGATAGAACAAAAGAATGATTGAATGAATGAAAGTGATAGTTTCAGTCCTCTTAACTAATATATAATTTATAAAACGTGTTTTGCCTTTGTTTGACAAGTCATATTTAAGAACTTTCGAAATCCTTAGGATCTTTCGGTTCTATTGCGTCACTCATCAACGGCGGAAATTTCGAGGGAGTTCATGACGTAACCTAAGGCTAAATAGTGCTCTATAATCGGTTCGACATCTGAGATTCACGCAGAGAATTTTGTAAATAAAACTCGGTCAGTTTGTAAAATTTGGATAGAATTTTCAGGAATTCAGAAGAATATTTACTTTAGAAGGCATAAAAACTTCTATTTGATTGGAAGTAACATAATATATATATAGAAAAAGGGGGGAAACGTCATCGTGATCGGGGATGTTGTTCAGCGTTGGCGGGGGATCCAACAGGAATTTCTCAAACAAGATTTAGTTTTTAATCAAGGAGTCCTAAATAGCTATTCACAACGCGGAAACGGCGACTCCGAGATGTTGTGCTTAGAACATTTCACTTCGTTTCTGATTTACTGTGAAAATCAGCCATGATATCGGAATCGGAAATGAAAGAAAACCACTTCCGGTCTGTGATGATTGATCGCCGAGAAAGACTGGTTCGAGATGGAAATTTTGTGCTTGCTCAGGAACGAGGCTATTTAGAATCGCGGGCTCGGGATAATCACTGCGGTTGGGATTGGGCATGCGCAGTGCCTATTTCAGCTCGACAAAGCTGTGTAATGGCGACGGATCAAGAGTCGAATAATCTCGACGAATTTGATTTAGAGCAAGTTATAAATTGGGAAGAACACAATTACGCTTCAAAGGTCTGTTAGTTTAAGTCTTAAGGTTATTCTAAAGCGAAAACAGCCACCTTTTGCCCGAGAATAAATCCAGAGAAAACGTTCATAAACGGGTCGCTCTTCACTGAACAAGAGCAAAGAAGTGCCTTGTCGGGCACACATGAATGAACTGGCTTGGCCAACAAGAGCTTAACTTCGAGCTCAAAGACTACAATGAGTTCCTATTGAGGAAAGAGTAGATCTTTGTCCGACTATGACAAATAGAGGGGCAATGATGCGAAATCCAGGTGAAAATATTGTCACAAAGGAATGCCAAGTGACCAATGAGATATGCAAATAAGCTGTGGTTTGAACAACGGTTGTCGCGATTCATTTGAGCTTCATGCTCTTGAGATCTCGAAATTCCTCGAGTTTCTCTTGATCCTAGATGGCCTGTGTAATGTCGTTAGCTCGGCATTGGTGAATTCTGTCTTTCGGTTTGGACTCGATTCACATTAAATATTTGTGACTGGGATCAGGTTATGAAAGATTTAAGTTACGTTCGCGTATAAAAAATTCACCCCAGAAAATTGGCCTGTAACAGGATTATTTTACTAAATTTATAAAATGAAACGGAAAAGTTTTAATCACTCTTTTTTTGAAGTCGAACAGAAGAAACGTAAATAATTTGTACAATATTTAGAAGCCTTTTATTTCGAGTTATCAAGTTGCGTCTATCGCTCGGGTGGTGTCAAAAATCGCGACATATTGACGTATTCCAAGTCTGTTAACATTTAGTTCCCTTAGTTCTAATTCTCAGGCAAAAGGTGGTTTTTTTCTTTATCCTTAAAAAAATAGAGTTTATTATCTATAATTGTCCTGAAATAAATGTCAGGGCAAAATATTTTGAAACGAACGTGACGCGCGAGTTAAGAAATGAATAATGAATTTAAAGACACGACTGAAATGTATTCACGGATAGGAAGCAAGTCTAGTTCTTCTAAATAACATCTTTCAACAATATTTTTCGTATTCTGTGTTTGTTTTTATACATTATTTCGTCTTTTTCAAATTTTAAACTGTTTCCAAATATTAATTTTGCTTCGACTTTGAAAGGGTATTAGCTATGCCCATATATGGTCATAGTAAGTGGATATGTTACGAAGGTTACATCCGCCTTCTAGCCGCGGGGTATTTTGACGCTGAGCTCAACCAAAAACACCTTTATTTACGTTAATAAAAACCGAAAGAGTTTTCTGCTTGTGAAAGTTACAGGAAACAGTATATTACAGAAGTGTTTTTTTTTCTAGATTTTTATAGGATCAGATAAAAAAAGGTTATCACTGTTATGATATCACAGAGTGTATTCAATATAAAAAGATAATCAAGGTCATGTTAGGAATTTTTTTCTGGAATTCTTTTTGTGTGTGCAATGATTGTAAAAGTGAGATAAAATAACCTAAAATTAATTCCTTTTTAGCACAGTTTTTTGGCCTGAGGTTGTTTTACTGTGATATTTTGAAACAAAAGGTTTTGTTTTCCAAATATCAAATGGAAAAACAAAACAGTGTTATCTTAATTATCATAAAAGAAAACTTTATCTGGTCTTAGGTCAGGATGAATTTCAAGAGCTGATTTTTGATTCTTTAGTTTATATCATTTGCTATAAAATATATTCTTTTGCTAATTTTTAAATTTTGATCTAATTCAAAATAATAATTATATAATGAAACTATAATTGTGTGTAATTTTAGAAGCTAAAATATTTTTAATAAATAAAATTACGAGAAGACTAGTTGTCATTTTTGTAATTTTATTTATTATCAAACTATGTGCCCAAAAGAATATATTTAAAACATTTTTCTTTTGGAACTAAAAATAAGAGATGTGGTTCCTGATTTATGATATATAATGCACTGTATTTGTAAAATAATTACCATAGATTGTTTGAAGAGGAAGGTTGAGAATTTTTTCTCGTCAATAGAGCAAATTCAATTCGCGCTTTTCCATGCTAATGAGTTCTGCTAATATTCAAATGAGCTGTATGGAGCTCAAACAATAGAAATAAAAATAATTCGCCGTACTTGCAAAAAACAAGACTAAAAAACTGCACAAATGTAAAACGTAAGGGAAAATAGAGAATTTAATTCCCATTATAGAAAGTCAAATATCCTTGCAGGAATTTAACAAAAATAACAATAAAGAGATTATTTAAAAAAATCATTGATTAAAAATTTGTTTAGTTGGCATACATTTCTACGAGATTTAGGATTTGGGAATGATTTAGTGCGAGTATTAAAACGCATTTGCAAGGATATATCTGCCACTAGTACTCCACATAGCTCATTTGAATATTAGCAGAACTTGTTGGCATATAAAAGTGTGATATATGAATTCGCTCTAATAGACACAGCTTTTCATTTTTCTTTTTTGCGTAAACGAAATACTAAGAAACTTTATCATTAAGTGAAAGACAATAAGTAAATACATGTGCATAATAATGAATAGTAATAGTCCACTTCTGATATTCTGATTGAGTGATCACACGCATAGCAATTCAAGGCAAGGCTCCAGGGAAAAAGAAGAATATATTGGGATTACTCCATTGTTTCCCCAAGTCTTGTCTTGAATTGCTTTTTTGCATGATCACTCAACTGGAATATCAAAAATGGGCTATTGATACAGAGGTACTCAAAAATGATGATGGTCAATATTACACTTGACTTATTTGACCCAAACGATAAGAAATTATTGGACAAGGTTGAGCAAAATATCTTGATTTGTTAGACGTGTTAGGCAGAGGCAAATAATTGCTTGTAAGACAATAACAAATCCCAATATTTTACGATAACCAAGTTCAATAATTGTTTTATCATTCAAATTATTTTTTCTAATATTTGAGGGGCAGTGCGCACGAGTCAAACAATAACAAAGAAGTCAGTTCATTGTTTTATCAGTTCAGGGAAGCAAGCCATTGTCAAATGCAATGTTACTGCATTTTTTATTTTTTTAAATAATTTGAATGATAAGCATTATTATATTCAGTATATGTCTAGTGTAATATTTGAACCTGGCTTAAACTTCTTATTTTCATTTCTTTAGAATTTAGAAATCCAACAGTTACCTGATTTAGACCTCCCAACAGACCTTCCAGTCAGTGCTCCCTCAGCATTGCCTGGTACATCCACCACAGTAAGCCATGGTAGACAGTTATTGCTTGGTAATCAAGTGATTGGATCCCACCCACAGCCAACAAGGGAACAAAATGCTTCCATCTTGGCTGGGATGCCACAGGTTAGTTGAATTTAAAACTTGTTACCCTAGTCATTATTTATTGAAACTTTATTTCTATTTGAATTATGGAAATGATACAGTGATTAAAACTGTTTTTAATGTTGATCATATTTATGTGGTTGTATTATTTTTTATGAAATTCTTATTCCATGCCATTAAAATAATACAGTGAAACATTCCCTTGTGTGTGTTTGTTTTGTTTTGTCTTGTTTTGTCTGTGTATGTTTTATTACAGCATCTCTTATTATGTAATTTATGTATTCTGAATTAAACTCCATATATCTAATTCTTAATATGACTCCCTTTTGGAACTCCCTCCCTTTCAACATTAGAGCTTGTGAGTCTGTATCCACTTTCAAAAAAGAGTTGAAAACCTGGCTCTTCCAGCATGCCTACAATCTTACTTAATTTTTTATTTTTTATTATATTATATTTATTTTTTATTTATTTATTTATTTTTAATTTCTTTTACTTGTTTAATGAATACCTGTAATTGTGTACCTATTTAATACTATTTTGTATTTTAAGACTTATTATTATTTTTGCCTCTGTAAATATTTTGTGCATTTCATATTTACTTTCTTTATGTAAAGCGTTGTTGAAATACTTGAATTGACGCTATATAAAATAAAGATTATTATTATTATTATTTTGACCTAGCCATTAAGCTTGATTAGCTCTGCTATTTCTATATGGCTGGTTCTCATCCACATATATATTTTTTCCTTTTAGATAAATTTGTCATGTAATTTTAAGGAGTGACAAATAAAGATGTTATTGTTATTGTTTGCCTTGAACACACAAGTTTAATAATTAAGTCAATTATTCTTTGATTAACCAATCAAATTCCTTGTTTTACAGGTATCCACCTCCTCAGTCCTTAACCCAGTGTTCCCACAAAGTGCGAGCTGTATGATAACAGATATACGAGATGAGCTGGGACACTCTAGGGTACCACCATCATCCAGACATGTGGAACCTGCATTTCCTTCAGAGAATTTTGACCTTCCTTCAATCAATCACCATACACCTCTTGTATCATCTGGATCACAGCCACTCAACTACTTGGCTGGCCATAGAAGCCAGGTAGGGGGTATGCAGGTACCTTCTGCGCAGCAATTAGGACATGCTGGACATACTATGCCAAGGCATAGACCTCTGCATAATGGTATGCAAAGCTTCAATCAGCCAAATTTAACTTCAAGTATGCAAAATTTGCCTGTTAATGAACCTTTGAACCCACCAATGGGAAATGATGATGATAACGGAGATTCTATTGACCAGTTGATTGAAGACATTGTTGATCGAGATATGCCACAGGGTCTTGGTGACGCTGTTGTCTTTTCCTCAACTTCCCATGGGGTACCCATGAGTAATCAGCACCAGCATCAGCATCAACCAATGCATCATGTGATGGCTCAGAATCCAAGATCTAGCAGCCCAAGCCAAATGGCTGCCATGGTACGAAGTCCCTCCTCTGGAGCTAACGGGAGTCCTCTAGCTGGTGGTAGTAGTCAAATACCCAGTGGTAAGCCTTTAGGTACAAGCATGCCACATGCAAATAGTCCATTATCACAGAACCCTGCAAGCCCCATTAAAGCACCAAGTCCTCAAATGCCACAGTATAAAACATCTGTACCACTGCGAGCTGCAAGAGGAAGCAAATCAGTCAAACTACCCAATCAACAACAACCTCATTCACCTCAAAACATGGCCATTGGAGTAAATCAAGGTCAAGTTCATAGTCCACGCCCAACACCCCAAAGAAGCCCACAGCAACCAGGAAATGCACATAGTCCTCCCTCTGCTGCTAGTTCTATAATTTCTCAGAACATTTCTTCACCTTTGGCACAGATGTCCCCTCTTGCTTCAGGTACTCAAAATATTATGGGGAACATAGGTGTGCAACAGTCACCTGTAGCGTCGCCAATGAATATCTCATCACCCCAGAGTCAGAGGCCATCTAGACAGGCATCTCCTGGATTATGTAATATAGGTTCACCCATTCCTCCTGCCACTGCACAAGAGTTTCCTAAACATCAGGCTGGAGCCTCCTTAACTCAGTCCTACATGACGCAGGCAAATACTGCAAAGGCATCAGTACCAAACCAAAACAGTTTACAGAATGGGAATAACTTGCGACAAGCTAACATCACACAGCCAAACGTGGTCAGGACTCAGGGGAGTGCACTACACCAGGTTAGCAGTATGAGCACACAAGATACAAGCAGAGGAAATATATGGACACAAAATCCATTTCTTTCGGCCCAGCAGCTTCAAAGACCTGTTAACAATGTTGCAACACCTGCTCAAGTAAATGTTTCATCTCAGAGACAGTCGGAACATCTACCCCAGGAACAAGCAACTATAGACATTCCTTCAAACTCTCCAGTTTCTTTACAAGCAAGTAATTCAGTTTCTCTAGGTTCTCTGAGTCAAACTCAACCCACATCAACATTTGATACAGCTACTGTTTTACGAGGACTCAATGCTTTGAAAGGATCTAATTTCTTACCTGTTTCCTTTAATCAGGGTGGCAATAACCAACAATTACAAGCAGTAAAGCTGCCTAATACTGCCGCAAATATTGACTTATTGAAAAAAGCAATGATGCTGAAACAAGGAGGTGCAGGACAAACCCCTGGGAAGCCGTTGTCTATAAACACTTCTCAAGGGCAGGTCTTCTATTACATTTTACCTAAAGGAACCAATATTGGTACTGGTTCTGGTTTGTCGGCACAAAACACTTCAGGACAACAAGTAAAAATGGTCCTTATTAATACTAAAAGTAGCTCAGCAAATACTTCTGTTAAGACTGTTAATTCTACTGTTGCTGGAGCAGCAAAACCATCTGCTCAAGTTTTCTCACTGAACAATAATACATTTTCAACGTCAAACAGCGTTGTGACTAATGCAGGGTTTGCACAGCCTGTCACGTCTTCTCTTTCCTCGTCATCAAACCCAAATCTGCAGCAACAAAATCCAATGCCAGGCACATCGTTATTGGCTAAATCTCAGGGTCTATCGACATTCACGACATTAAACCAGCCAAGTGTTGTTAGTACCTCAAACCAACAGCAGCATTTAACACTTGATGCTAATCTAGTAAATCAGCTAGTCTCAGGTCAAGGTGCCAGTAACATTAATGTCCCGTCAAATCCTTCGTCAGCTCAAAATGTAAGCACAACACAAATAACATTTGTTAATGAATGCACTGCTGTCAATCATCTGGTTTCGGTGACAGGAGTTGGTCAAATGGCAAGTAACATCTTCACAACCCACCCAGTCACATTACCACTTTCAACAACAGTTTCCAAGGCAACAGCAATGTCTAGTACTGCTCAGCCATCAGTTACAACTGGTGATAGTGATGATAGTGATACTCCACTAGCAGTAGTAGCTGAATCGTTAAGAAAAGCTGGTGGTGATGAAAAGAAAAAGAAGAAGAAAAAGAAAGGAGAGAAACGGAAGAAGAAAGAAAAGTCTTCTACTAGTTCTTCTGAGAAGTAAGTTTTTGAAATTTGTTTGAAAAGAATTTCCTTACCCTTATTGTCAAAATTATTGGGTTGTTCAAACAGTTGTTCTGGCATGCTAACCAAAGGACTAGTTTAATATATATTTGATTGTCTTTAATTTCCTCATCATTAACATTTATATTCACCATATTTTTATTTCTTCTCCAGAGTGTCTCCAGCTTTCCAAATATTCTTCAAGGAAACACAGGCAGCAATCAGACAGCAAAATCCATCTGTAAGTCACAAATCTTAACCATTAATATATATATATATACCTTAATAAATTGCAAGTCTCTTGAGACCTTTCACTGATGTATCATTTAGTTGATAATTGAGTCCCCTTAAAATCTACCCTAATTTGTAATTTGTCAAATCTGTTGACAATGGCAGTGTTAACAATGCTTCCATTTGATATCATAGGCTCAGTTTAATGATGTCACCAAGATAGTGCGACAGATGTGGGAAAACTTACCAGAAGAACAGAAAAAAGTATGTGAAATGCCTTTGTGATGTTTTAAAATCTTATAATTTATGTTGTGATAATATTGTGGGGGTAATGTTGCCATGTCTCCCTACCCAAAACACACACTTGACTCTCACAAACTCTACATTTATAGCACTTCTGAATCACATGAGCGAAATCATACAACTTTTGGTTGCAACAAAATGAGGTTTTGGTGGATGTCAATCATCTTGTTTCCATGATATATTTGTCATAAAACACAAAGCTTTCAGGGGCATGTGCCTATGGAATGCCATGGAAACCCCTTGATTGATGTCCACCAAAACCTACCGGTACTCAGGGTGAATTCTGACATTTTTTCAAGGTCAAGGAATTGTCAGGGAATTTTGATTTTGGTCAGGGAATTTTTGCAATTTACCCAAAAGTCAGTGAAAAGTCAGGGAATTTCTGTCAATCTTCAAAAAATTGTTTTAAATTTGGAATTTTGAGTTGGGCTTCCTGTGGTTGAACAACCATTTTTTTGTAAAAATTAGTGCACATTGTGGTCAGTGAAAAAAAGTTCTTTGGTCTCCCTCATGACAAGAAAGAAAACAGCACTCAAACAAACTATTCACATGATTTATCTTTTAGAATAGAAGTAAAAATAATGAATTTGTCTTTGTCTAGGTATATTATGCTAAATATGAAAAGGCTAAAGCAGAAAAAAGTGAAAGTAAACCTCAGGTAATCAGATTGCTTTGATAGTTATTATAGTAGAATGTAATTATGATAAGACTGATCAGATGGTAACATTTAGGCACTTGACACAAATGGGCCATTCGATGCAAAGCACACAAGGGTAACAAAGGGGGCTTTCATTTATTAGTGTATGGGGGGGGGGGGTTGGGAAATTCATCTGTTGTCTTTTCTGAATATTACAAAACCCCCCTTCCTGGTTGGCAAAAATATCATTACCCCTCTATATTTCACCCAGTATACTACATAATTCCTAAAAAGCAGCATAAAATTAGTAACAACCCTCCCCCACCCCCCCCCCCATATAGCTTCCGAAAATAATGTGACCCCCCCAATATTTCCAACCCCTCCCCCCATATAGTACTAAATGGAAGCCCCCTTACTGCCTGTCTTGCCCATATCTAAAAGCTGTTGAGGTCACAGGCTAAGGTCTTGAAAACATTTCTACCACAAGTTTATGCTATCATCCATTTTCAGAGTTACGGGACCTAGATAACTAGCAAAAATTCATTCAACTGATTGAAGGTGTTATGGGTTTTTGGCTTCTGTCAATGAAATTTCCAATGTCTTATTTAGTAATTGTATTGATTTATGGAAGCCAAAAACCCAGACATCTCATGAAGTAGAGCAATATTTTTATTTTGTTGGTATTTCAGGAACCAAGTCCTAAAATCAGAAAGCTAGATAATGCATCTAGTAGTACTGCTTCTCCTATCTCATCACCCAAAACCACAGGCAACCCATCAAGTTCTTCTGTAAATATCTCAACTAACAAGGAACCAAATAAACAAGAAAGCATCACCCTTAAAATACCAAAATCTGTTTTGATTAAAAATGAGCTATCAGTAAAAATACCAAAGGTCACTTCTACAACAGTTAGTAAAACTACGACTGCAGGAAGTACGTCTTCACCACCAGCAAAGGCAAAGGTTAGTTGGAAGTTTTCTGGATGTCAAAATTGTGGGGAAACATTATTAGTGCTTTCCAGTCATATCCAAGATAAAATTGAAGACTAATCCTACTTACACATTCTTTTCTAGAAACCCAAGATGTCTATCAATCCTATTAGTCAAAGAATATGTGTAAGAGAGGGCTGCAACATGCCTGCACGGACAACAAAAGAAAGAGGAACCCAGTATTGTAGTAATGATTGCATTATTGCACATTGCAGGTGGGTAATGCAATTCTCTTGCCATGTTATCCTATTCCAAAATGGCAATCAGCAAATTGTGTGAATTTTAGTGTCTCTTTAATTTTTCACATACAATCAAGCAAATAATTGACCAAGTGGGGGAAGGGTGTGTCTGTACCCACTATCTCTACCAACACACATGTATCTATTTAGCGGGGAAAGGCTAGGGTGTGTCTCTGCCCCTAATTTCCATCACTATCATCACCAACACTAACCCACCTAGCGGGAGAAGGGTGTGTCTGTACCCCCTATCTCTACCAATGCACATGTATCCATTTAGCGGGGGAAGGCTAGGGTGTGTCTGTACCCCTTATCCCCCATCACTATCAACTCCAACACCAACACTCATGTACCCATCTAATGGGGGAAGGCTAGGGTATGTCTCCTCCCCATATCCCCCATCACTATTACCTCCAACACCAACACAAATAGGGGGGAGGGTGGATCTGTACCCCTTATCACCAACTATCACCTCCAACACCAACACTCATGTACCCATCTAATGGGGGAAGGCTAGGGTGTGTCTGTACCCCTTATCCCCCATCACTATCACCTCCAACACCAACACAAATAGGGGGGAGGGTGGGCCTGTACCCCTTATCACCAACTATCACCTCCATGTACCTAAAGGCTATTGACCAAAAGACATTACACTCATTTTGCTACCATGGCAGTAACTTGAAACCTATATTTTTGCTGGCTTACTTTTTAATAATTCATCGTCTTTATTTCTTTTTCAGACATGTATTTAATAGTTGGGTGTCACAAAGAAAACATGAGGTACCCGTATCATGACCAGATGAAATTACATGATCATTTAACGGTAATAATTGTACCAAGAATACCTAAAATTAATAGTAGTTTTGTACAATGTAAAAACAGGATGAGGTGATTGTGATCTAAAACATGCACACTCAAAATACATTATTAAGCATTCTTGGAACAAATAATTTATACAAAAATTATGGTACAAAGAAGTCTTCATAGTTTATCTTTATATACAAGAAGGAAGCATAAAAAATGATGTTTGAATCAAGACCTGAATCAAGAAGTGAGAAATTTTTGTAAAGCTTTGCTCATTTAACTGCATAATCCCCTTATAGTTTGCCTCAGTTTGTGACAGAAAATGAAATTTTATCAGATGTTTGATAAGCAAGAGTTTTTTTTTTTTTTTTTTTTTTGACATCATTTACCACTTTTTTTCATTGCTATGTGCTGCTTGAGACAAGGCTTGCTAAGCAGCAGAAATAATACTGTCAATCAAATCTATTGTTGGTGTATTCCTGTAAAAGGCCCTGTTACATGCAGCCTATGATTTCTCATTCAACTTGTCTCACAAAAAAAAACATTTTTTTGCTGCATGAAAAGTAGAACTGGCTTCTACTTTCTACTACAATTTTCATAAGAAATTATCTCATGTGTGTGCAACTTGCAATTTAAGTGCGCACACGAATCCATACTCCAAGGATATTGATTTGGTTGATGGTAGTCTACTGCTGATAAACCTGTCTTGACTTTTGTCTTTATCAGCACTTAGCAATCACAAAGGTGATAAATATGCCAAACACTAAATCGTCCCAGACATCTGAGCATTTGGTTTGCCATTAATAATAGTTTCTTTGGTCTAATTTGGTGATTATCTTAAAAAGCAACAGCCCAAATCTAAGACAAAATTTTTAGTTAATTTTTGTGTTAACTTTTTGAAATGAATGTACATGTATGTTTGAATGCTTCCAAATTGTTATAAGATGACGATGAGGGTATATATTCATTATATTTAAATGGTTTATATTTAGACCCAGTACACTGTACTTTGAATAAGAGTTATGTGTTCATTTGTTGATTTGGTTCCACATTTAAATTCCAGTTAAATTTATTTGAATTTGAGTGTATGACTCACAGTAAATAGTATACTTTACCTCCTCTTATAATATATAATTAATAGTCTTATTATGAATTATTACAATCTTTGGATGAAAATAAGGGTTTCATTAAGGAGTAAGATGTGGTTTGATGTGAATAATAATCCTTTGATGCAAAGACATGGCTATCTTTGTTCCTAATGAGGGTTTATCAGGTCTTGCGTGACATTTTAAATTTTAATCCAACAAAAAAGAAAATATAATATTTGAAAAGAGCATAGTAAAATTAGTAAAATTGGAAAGTTTGAAGTGGTTTTATTGAATAATGCCGAAGATATGGGTGACCGAAGTTGGCTGCCTTTACAAAGAAATATATGGAAAAATTTGGGGAGGCAAGCTGTTGCCTCCCAACATATTTGTTGGATTAAAATTTAAAATGTCACGCAAGACCTGATAAACCCTCATTAATCTCTAGTAAGAGTATTCCATTTCAGTAGCTTGGCACCAATAATCCACTTTGCAGTTCTCTGCGTCATCTCATGACTTCAGGGCTTGAAATAATGGCCAGTCGGTCACCGGTCATCATGACTGGCCAAATTAGTTTTAGCTTGGTCATACCCTATTTCTGGCTCAGCATTACTAGACTGGTCAAAATGAACAGCAAGGCAAAGATTTTACAACTGGTCAGAAATTTTCAGTTTATAAGACTGGCTGTTATTTCAGTCCCTGGACGTGGTTTGTGTTAATTGTTAGATTCAATAGACCCTTTTCGAATAATGGCATCTATGCAACAAACAAGGAGTCTGAGAATGTCCCAGATGTTATGAGTGATAATGATTGTGTTTTGAAATCCGGGGTATTCTAGTCCTGGGTGCTGCTAGTGGAAATCATTGGGTTTCCACATCTGGGACATTCTCATTCTCCTCATTTGACGTCATAGATGCAATATTCGAAAAAGGGTCTATTGTTAGCCATGCATTTCCTTGTCCTGCCCTACCACTCAGTCATTAGATATTAGAGAGTCAGGAGTCAGACCTACTCTACTCCCAGCATTAGGTACAATTTCAGTTGGGTTTGTTTATGTTTATTTATATTTAGTTGTCTTACCACTAGTTATTTCACATTTTTTTGACTTTGGCAGTCTTAGAGTTTCCTGGTATTTATTTGTTCATATTCTCTTAGAGGCTGGCAGGGGTAAAATTCTCACATTTGAAAAAAGAAAAACAGGATGGGAGACTTTTTCATTGGCGCTCACAAATTCAAATGAGTTAGAATTAAACTGTCAGTGAGTGAAAAACCTATACCACCATTAGAAAGAACACTTTCACTTTACTAGGTGTGCATGCTTTCTAGTGCTAGTATCAGTTTTTGATTTTAACTCATTCAAATTTGTGACCACAATTTTTGAAAAAGATCCATACCCCTTTCATGTGACTTTAAAGCAGCTCAATTTGGGTGACAAAAAAAACAAAATAATTTCAATCTCCTGATAATAATTATTGGTATCTACTGTTTTGTTTTCCAAATTGGGCTGCATTCTGACGTGCTGCAAGGAGTCACTCACTTCACTCACCCTGATCCCTCCCATGAACAACGAACAGTCCCTTATCCAAAAGCTTAATGAAACTCTTCTCAGCATCACTGCTAATTCTGTTATTAATGGAATCATTTAATTAGTTGAGATAGTTCTCATGCCTAGCTGACAACTGCCATATTTAGTTGTGAAGGCTAGTGCATCAAATATTCATGATATTTATATATCAAGCAATGAAAATTGGACATCCATTATTGGGGAGATGTTTATGTAAAGTTTATTTTGTCTTTGAAAGGCAAGAAAATAAAGTGCAGTTCAATTCAGATGTTCAAATTTTAGATTATGTAAGTGGTTGGTAAGGTGTCAGTAAGTGGTTGATAAGGTGTCAGTCAGTGGTTGGTAAGGTGTCAGTGAGTGCTTGGTAAGGTGTCAGTGGTTGGTAAGGTGTCAATAAGTGCTTGGTAAGGTGTCATTCAGTGGTTGGTAAGGTGTCAGTGGTTGGTAAGGTGTCAGTGGTTGGTAAGGTGTCATTCAGTGGTTGGTAAGGTGTCAGTGGTTGGTAAGGTGTCAGTGCTTGGTAAGGTGTCAGTGCTTGGTAAGGTGTCAGTAAGTGCTTGGTAAGGTGTCAGTGGTTGATAAGGTGTCAGTCAGTGGTTGGTAAGTTGTCATTCAGTGGTTGGTACAGTGTCATTCAGTGGTTGGTAAGGTAAGTGTTTTCTATATACATACAATGCACATCCCTCAACAGCTAGTAAACCTTTATTTCTTCCACAACAACAGAAATATAATTATCTTTTTTTCATATGCACCATTGATATGTGATAAATAGTATTTAGATAGATTCTTTAATCAGAGTGAAATCACTAACCCTGTGAAAAAGATATTTAACTAATACACTTTAGTAGACCCTAATTCCATTGTTTTCTTTTGTGTCTATTTTCTATTTCACAGTTTTAGTGATTTCACTCTATGCTTTATATGCTGGATGACTGTTGCCCTGGGTCCCTGAGGATCTCTTGGGCCAGTGATCCTGGATTTTAGTCATTTTTGTAAGAATAAAATCTACGATTGAGATCACTGAAGCAAGGAATCCAAGGTATTTTAAACCTTCCAATATAAGCCCCTCCAAAAATATGCACTTTACCATGTGATCCTATTGTTTTAAGACATATTCTGAGGTTCAAGATAGATGACTCTTTTGTTAACTAGCTATCTCGTTATTAAAGTTAATTTCATGGATATCTCTCTTAGTATAATAGTTTATAGCATTTTTCCTGGAATGCAACTGTAATGGTGATGGCAAACTTTAGTTCCTTCGGCAATGAATGGTCATTCACAAAACAACCCCTGAGGATTGCCAGTCACTTTCTTCTCCCTCCCCCCAGATAATTTTCCATTTTGTTTCAATTCTTGCCCCCTTTCCTCCCTCCAAGGACTTCCTGAGGCCCTCTACCAAGGGATTGGGGATATGATTAGAGCTGCTTTATTTTAAAAACTTATTTCAAGTAGGTACAATTTGGTAGAGTATTATGAAGCATGTTATAGAGTGAACTCACTAAACCCATGAAATAGATATTAGACTAGTACACTTTAGTAGACCCTAATTCCATTGTTTTCTTTTGTGTCTATTTGACTATTACACTTTAACAAGCAATTTTTATTTCACTGGTTTAGTGATTTCACTCTATTCATTAATTTTAAAGGAAACAATTTTTTTTATAGGACAATAGACTTTATAAGCTTGGGCATGTTTTCCCATTTCAGACTGTGTCATTCTCTTGAGTATAACATTCTTCGTTTGAGTTGTATTCATATTAATTTCTTCTAATGCACAACCATCAAACAAAGAAATCATACACGTAGTAATGAATGGATAAACATTACACTCAAGCTAAAAGAGTCTATAGACTCGTATGCTGTCAGTTTGACCACATTGAGCTGCAACACTGCTGTACTTTGTGGCCACAACTTTTTTATGGAATGTAGTAAGTAAACAGCAAACCCATGAAATAAGTTATTAAAACTATAAAATAGTGCAAAATCTTTTGTTTTCCATATTTGAAACACTAACTATTTAGCACTAATTAATAGTAATTTTTCATGGATTTATTGTTTGTACCCAATTATCTTTAAATGGTTTACTGAGTAACGTCGCCTTTGTCTGAAAAGATACATGTAGCACTTTCTTCTCCTTCTGCCTCTGATGACACTGGTCGTCCATCCTGCCCCACCTTTGCAGTCTTTATAACCCCAAGATTATTCAGCTCTATAATCAAATTTCGTAGCTTTTCAGCCTCTTCTTCCTTCTCTTCTTCTGACATCGAATCCAGTGGATTTGGTCTGTCAAAAGGTATTGCACCTAAAAAGAAGATATTTTCAACCATTTAAAAATTTGTTTTTTTTGTTTCCATGAACTGTAGAACATTAATGGATAGAAGACTGTCTATAATGTTGTTAGAGCTTCTGTATAGTTTACAGTTGTGATAAGTGATTACCTTTATTACTGATGCCTCCATTTGTGAAAGAAAGGGAAAGAGAAGAGAGGAGAGAAATAAATAATAAAATGAGATTTAGCAGTGGCATATCTACAGGGTAGCTATTCATCCACTGAAAGAAGTGAAGAGGAGAGGAGAGTAAAGAAGAGAAGAGAACAGGACAGTACAGGAGAAAGGAAAAGAGAAGAGAAAAGAAAGGAAAGAGAAGGGAAAGGAATACCTACCCAGTACAGGATCAATCTGATCTTTAACCTCCAAGTACTCCTCAGTGTCAGATTCTTCATCTTCTGAGGAGTAGTCTCCTTCTTCACTCCTACCACACAGTCCTCTTCTGGCCAAGAGACCAGCAGCATTACCATAACCAGTGTACTTGATCAGTCTGTCAGCATTCTCTTTACACAAGATGAAGAGAAATTCTGCAGCAAGGTCCTACAGATGTCAAACAAAAGGCACAGTTTATTTTTAATTGTATCAAGTTTGGATAAAAACATTTTTTTGTTGCACTTTTGGTGCACTTGCAGTTAGACCCTTTTTAGCTTCATTGTTTGTTGTGCCTAATTCAGACCATGTGATGCCACTCTTGGGAGTTGATTCTTTCATGTGTAAATATTTTAATAAAAGAACATTTCTCATAGGAATGTCATGTGGTCTGAAATGGGAAATTTGGATATGAAGCTAAAGAGGTTCATTCCTGGACATAACAGTACTGTACATGTGAGTAGAGTTTGTGAGGTCTCTCCCTCACGAAATGCCCCCCCCCCCCCAAAAAAAAAAATAGTGGGAGTAGGGGGAGGGATGGGGGAGTTAGGATTCAAGTTAGCTATAAAAACTTTTTAACTCAATAATCAAGACACATACACCAAGATCTGTGATGGGAGATGTCATCAACTTCACCAGTTTGTTACGAATTTTGCTGCCTTCCTCTGGTCGTTTATGGGTAACCTTGCCGAGTGGTGGGAGGATCTCCAGCTTTAGGTATTTCCTGATGATCCTGTTGCCTCTTGATGCACAGCAAAGAGCACTGAGGATGGAGATGAGAGAGTCGCGCTCATCCTTGTGGGTTAATCGCTGATCCAGGATAGTCAGGATGGCATGGATGGTGTACATGTTGTAACACTATTGAAAGATACAAAGAAATTAACAGTCAATTATTCATTAACTATCTACTTTTTCACATTTTCTGGCATATCATGAATGCTATTTGCCCATCATCATTAATGGTGGACATGATGTCATGCTCTTCCAACCTGTGGCCACTTCATTCAAAGAGAGTCTTATTGTGCTAATTTAAAATAATATTATGGTATGGCAGTGAGAGCACTTCACTCTCACCAACCTGAGATCAATACATACTCAATGATCGGATCATTTTTAAAACCCACAACAGATATGCAGGACTGTGACAGCCTTCATGAAAAATTGCCAAAATATCTTCAATCAGTATTAAAATATATAGCATCATACCCTAGCTGGCATACAGTATACCCCTCCACTTCCCATGCCATGCCATGCCAGGGCAAAAGGGGATAATCCCACAGTCTAATAATGTCCTAAATACCCTTCCTAATTTCAATACTTACCATGTATTGTGTCCTGAACTGAGGTGTGATTATACTCAGTTCATACTGAGCCTTAAATGCTCGACTTATCAGCTTTGGGACCTTCCAAAATATAAACTTTAAGGCTCTCTTTGGCAAACTGCTCAAAATGTTAATGGCTTGATTGTGAACGCTTTCTGAACCATGAACAAATTTTCTGTTATGGGCAAATATACTGCAGACAATGAGAGCAATCCTCTCATAGTGTTCCAGAGTATCATTGTCCAGTTCTTTTGGTATAGCCATGGTTACGTTAAAAAGAACTTTCAATATTTCAGTAACAAGTCGTGTCTGGTCTTCTTCCATGTCATACGTGGTTGGGGTCTTTTCAATCATAAACCTGAAAATAATAATCAAAATATCAATAACCAATCCTTATAGTATTAACTAATACATATGACAAGTGATAAACCTTGGGTTATAATGACATCAATCAAACTTGACTTTGAGAGTGACACATAAAAGTCAAAAAATCAAATGGGACCACATTTTCAATGTCATCTGAACAATGGTGAATATCATTCAAAGTCTTTGAAGTACTTTTTACCCCAATACCCTGGGAGTAGTTTCAGTCAGGGCTAATTTTAATTAACAACCTATGGTCTCCGATGCAACACAGATGTGCCCAAGTACCTGAGCCAACTTGCTAGACAAAAGGCACAAACCCTATAATACTCCCGTTTCGAGTTCTCTCTTACACTGTGTTAGCCTCAATTGTGCGTAAATTATGCAGAAATTTAGATTAAACTCGTGAAATTTCAAAGTATTTTTATTGTCTTCTTTACATACAGATCTCTTGAATTTCCACGGGCTGTTACTGAATAAAAGAATTTAGAAAAAACCTACTAATGGTCTATCACCAATCGAGACCTGTGATAGACCTCTAGTAGCGAAAAGTGGCGGTTTTGAAAACCAAAAAAAATATATTTAAAGCATTTAAAGTAGGTTTTTACTAAAACAATTAGACCTCTCGCCCTCATGGCCTACGAGTCAATAGCCCATTCGGCCTTCGGCCTCATGGGCTTTTGACTCGTAGACCATTCGTACTCGAGGACTAATTGTTAAATATTACGCGGTTTTGAGGCTAACACAGCGTAAAAGAGAACTCAAACGGGAGTATTGCTCTAGTTATCAAGGAATATAAGATGGAAGACCTGCAATCGTGTTATCAAACCCTACAATTGCGATGCATTGGGGAAAGAGTGCTTCTGGTAATAAATATCATTTTGTGATTTCACTTTGTTTGTTGGCACATAAATTGAAATTGAAAATCATTCTTTTCTTTTTCCTTTTTTTGGCTGCTAAAAGCCAATAATACCTTATTCATTTGGGTCTGTTTTCCCATTTCAGATCACTATCATTTGTTTGAGTCATACTTCTCTTATCACTTGAGTAAGAAACAGAAAAGTTTAGAGACATAAGTTTTGTCATGACAACTACAATGTTGTTAGGAGCAACGACATAAGGTAAAAATAAAAGAGTGGCAAGTGAAACAACCAATCAGAATCTTCTGTTCCCACACTCATAAAGAAAATACCCACATGCCTTTCTGATCACCCTGTGCCGTTGCCCCTAACAACATTGCACTTTTGACAGTAAAACTTATGTCTTTATTTATAACCTTTCTTACTCAAGTGATAAGCATGTAGTATCCATATTCATGAACAAAGAAATGATATTCTAAGGAATGCAACATGGTCTGAAACAAGAAAACACTGCATGGATGAACAATGGTGGCAATTTTACAAAATATGGTAAGACATATTGATGACCAACAATGATAATAAGAATGATAATGCAATGAAGATAAAGATAAGAGCATGAGAAATGATTCATTATAGGTGACAACTGTATTTAGTAACTGAGTCAGGATTTGCATAAAATAGGATTAAAAATAGCTTAAGATAACAATGACATATGAACCCATTACCAACCTTTGTAAGACACTCATCTTGTCAAGTACCTCTTGTTCCACTTCTCCGCACCCATCCTTAGCACCTGTGTTATGTACCCTATCCCTGTCTGTCTGTCCCGGTACATTAGCATCTAAACAGTGAGTAAGGACACAGACTCCATTACTGTTGACCACTGAGGCACGTTCTGATGGTTCATACGCAGTCAGCAGAAACAGCATTCTGAGATCGAAGTATTTCACATCTGAAGGGAATTCTTGATTGAGGAACCAATTCTTCGTTCTTTTGACAAGTGCTTCTGTGATGTGGTACTGCACACAGTAATCCCGCGCTATCTTGCTTTGAAATATGATATTACATAAACATTTCAGCGCTTCTTTGACGATGTCAGTGCCCTCCTTGACAGCCTCAAAGTCCATGATTTCTCTCCCTCCCTGATCGGAGTCGGTATTCCCCAACTTACAGATCGCCAACTCTTCTTTTGCCGCAGCACCTTCGACTGACGGCTCTCCATTCTCGCCACTCTTGAGTTCCTTTAGATCTTTCTCTGATTCTATGTGAAGTCCGCTTAATGTAAACAGGGTCTTACACGACTCTTCCGACGTTAGCAAACCTAAACCATTTTTATCGCGACTCAAGATCCGAAGAGCGCAAAGAGCCTGCACCTGAAACTCCTGACAACCATTTCGTTGAACAAGTTCTTTCAAAATGACTTCTATAAATTCCCTTCGCAGAGAAAGGTCGATTTGATCGAAGGAAAACGTTGACTTGAAGTCCTCGTTGAAATTTTTTAATTCTTTAATGGCATCTGCTTCGTTTTTGGATGATTTTAAAATATCCAAGCAAGCCTCCATCTTTGTATTGCTTGCCTTCTGCTTGCTGCTTTACGTTCAAAACATCGTCTCCCACTCGTAGTCAATTTTGTCTCGTTAACGTCGATAACTATTCGACATGGTACCGACAAGTGTTCGGCTTATTCTCGGAAATGTTTCGGCTGACGGCGCCAAAATTTTCTGCAAGCGCTCGAGTCTGAAGATCAAATAATTCTTTGTTTTCATCAAAGATTTTCACGCTTCCTAGGTTTTGAAAGTCTATCTCAAAAGGAAGAACATTTGTTTGTTCTCCCCGCTCTTGAAAGCGAGCTGTAACGTTCGTTTTGTGTGAGAAATAAGACCTTTTTTCAGTATGTCGGACACATGGTCTGACATTCAAGAACACAAGAGAAGACAGGAGAGTCTCCGAGAAAGACTACAGAAAAGAAGAAGAGAACGTCAGGGCATCAATGCTGGGGAAGGAGATGGTGAGTCTTAGCCATTGTTTAGAAGTTTATAGATGTATTCTTGGTCTACTGATATGTGGAGCTACTTGCTTTGATATCGGTGTTGTTCCATACAAACTTAGCTTAAGTGTCTTTTATTACAGCTTTGTTTGTATATATTATTTCTTTTCATACTTGAACTTAGCTGGATTTGAAATAAAAAGGCAGAAAAGGTCTTATCTTTGAGTTAGTTTTTCAAATTGTTTGTGCTGAATGGGTGAGCTTTGGGCTTCCTGTGTCATAATTGTTCACCACAGGAACCCCAACGTTGGAAATATTCCTCCTTAAAGTCCACATTGACAACACGAAAAAAATATATGTTGAGGTTTATTTTTCATGACAATGAGATTTTTCATTAAAGGAACAGCAACTCCACCTCCTGCCTCACCTCAGCCTGCAGAAGAAGCTACTAATACAACTAAGACAGAAGTAGTGAAAGTGGACCCCTTGCTGGAGAATCACCTGATTGAGTGTCTGTGGGCCTCTACATTCATCTTACCAGTAGACTCATCACACATTCTGAATCACTTATTAACCAAAGTAAACAAAGACTTTCATTATTTTCCAATCCAGTATCCTAAGAAATCGTGCATTTTGATTGGCTGTTGGAGTGGGCTGTGGGGGACACTCTGATGTGAAAGGGGCAGGGATGCCCGTCGTACATTTTAAGGGTTAATTTTCAAGGGGTTAAAAAATTAGCATCATTTGGTACCATTTAGGGGCGAGACTTCTGATTGTTATGGCTATGAGAAAGATAATTTTGGTATGAATATAACCACCCCTCTATATATGGCAGTCCCCCCCCCCCCCCCCCAGGGTCTTTCTTACACAGAGAGAGAAAAATTGGAATTTCCAGAGTGTGAAAGTATTCTAGTAGTTTCTTTTTAGGAATTAACTTGGAGTTAGGGGGTCTATAATCAAATTAATGTTATGGATATTGTCAGGCTGTCATAGATGTTCTTTAGTCATATCACATAAGGGTATGTCATGTTGTCATGTAGCATGGTATAGAATTGACAAAAATCCCATTTTCCTCCAATGTATATTGTGTTGTACCAGCACTAAAGGTCGTGATGATTTAATCTTGATTTCTAATCAACATTCAAACCCATTGCAGGTCAAAACAGATATTCCTCCAACTCGTGAAGCTGTTGAAAACCTGCTACAAAAGTTTGCCATTCAGGACTTTATTAGGTATGATTTTGAGCAGTGAATATTTTCTCATGGTTGCTCAACCAATCAAAGTGCACAGAACTCTATATTCAAGATCATACTAATTTCTAATATAATTTGTTTGGTCTGAATAGCATAAAGAAAGGTACTGCTCAAGATGGGAGCCCTTGTGTCATAGTAACAGACAAAGACCACTCAAAGGTATGAAAAATAAAATTGTGGTTGTATAAAGCCTAAATATAATATCCACAGAATAAGCACTGTCTGGCAGATAGAAACGCTATCCAGCGAAGGATAAAATCCTGATAATAATTACTATTCAACTTTCATGCAACTGAATCATGTCATCTCGATAAAATTTATCTGCTGGATAAGTATTTTAATATACAATGGATAGTGTTTTTTTTGGGGTTCATACAACTGGCTCAAGATGCACTATTAATTATAACTTTCACTGCTGAATGGTAAATCTGAGCTCTCCCAAACAATTTCCCTTGCAGTCCCGTAAGATGCATCTACTATCTATTACCGTTGATCAACTTTAATCCAAGCAATAATTATTGTTATTACTATTCAGCTTGATGCAGTAGCAATGGAACTTAACAAGGACACAGGTAGGTCCTGGACAATGTCCAGCCAGGATTAGAACTTGTCTGGTCAAAACCTGGTCACGTGACCTTGTCAATAAAAAAAAATCAATAAAAGAGTGGCTCAAAAATAATGCCAGAATATAAATAAGCATGTCAAAATAGGCATTCTCTGAAAGCTGTAGGCTTATATCTTTAATCCTGAGGCTGTGGCACTCAATTGAAATGTCCAAAAATAACCATGCCATGCCAGTCAGCCATATAAACGCTGTTATTTTTGATGATTTAAGAAAAATTCCATAGCTTCAGTTTTAAAAGATATGAAGCTAAAACTTTCAGGGAATGCTTAGTTTAACATACTTATTTAAATTGTTTTCGAGCTACTTTTAGATGTTTTTGATTGACAGGGTCACATGACCAGGTCCTGCAAAGGGCCTATTGCGGGTTGATTAATGCAATCACTAACAATCAAGTTACTTTCCTCTTCTTCGTTGATTTTTAGATGATAAATCATCATCCAGGAAAAGAAAAAGAGAAAGGTACTTATTTAGCTTGGCTCTAAGCTTTTCCCATTTAAAATCTTGTGAGATTCCCTTGAGACTTATTCCTTTATTTACTAGTGATGCTTTAGAAGATACATTAATGTATCAGTGCACAAGTCTTTTTTTATTTCTGTTTAATTTTGTTAACTCAGACCTCTGGAAGTTTAGGGAAGCACAGGTGGTGTAGCAGTGAGAGCGCTCGCATCTCACCAAGGCAACCTGAGTTCGAGTCCCGCTGGGCTTGGTGTTGTATGTGAGTAGAGTTGTTTGTTGGTTCTCTCCTGTGCTTCAAGGGGTTTTCCCAGGTTTTCCAGTTTTCCTCCCTCAATAAAAATCAACTTCCAAATTCTAATTTGATCTATGGGTTGCCTTGTAATTGGGTCCTAGACCTGTAAGGCTTTCCTTCCACCTCAGAGTGGCAACGTTTGTAGAAGTTTGGTGGATGGAGCAGCAAAGCTTAGCAGAAGAAATTCCCAATAAAAATTAAATGAATCAATCATATTGTTTTACAACTAGGATAGCACTGATACTATGTGGCCCTCCTTAGATGATCGAATTGAAATTTAGTAGTTGATTTTTGAGGAGGGAAGAAAACTGGTCAAAAAGAGCTCAGTGAAAAATCCTTGAAGTGGATGGATTGTATGTGTGACAATCATACTCATGTGCCCTCTCTGGAGTTGTGTTGGTCATATCAACTTGGAATGTGCCCTTATTATGTAGTTTCCATATATCTTAATATGGTTTTGATAACTTTCTTTTTCCAGTGAATCATCTGATAGCTCGGCAAAAGCAGCAGTATCCAGTAAATCACTCAAGACTGAATCTGATGATGACTTACAGGTATTTCAATGTTACTATAAATAGGTAGTACTATTATCATTATAGCAGTGTAAATGGAAATTGTAACTCAGTGGCAGAGCGTCCAACTAGTATACGGAGGGCCGACGACCTGGGTTTGATTCCCATCTAGGGCTCAGAATTTTATTCCGAGTCCATTTCACAGTATGGTACGATCATACACACATTTCATTCCATCATCACACGCATACCATGTTTATCGTATATTTCCTTAGACATTTCTGTGACGGTAGCACATACAGTACGTTTGTCACAATATACCCACACTAACGACCTTACTCGCCATTAGAGTCTCCTGTAGCTCAGTGGCAGAGCATCTGACTAGCATACGGAGGGTCGTGGGTTCGATTCCCATCTGGGGATCAAAATTTTTCCCTGAATCCATTTCACAGTATGGTATGATATATAAACATTTCATATAAACATTTCAGTGTAAATTAATGTTCACGAACTAAGATCAGTTTAATTCATAGACAGGAAAAATGGGATTTTAGGAACACTGGAACTGAGATTTAGGTCACTGTTGTTTTGCTCTTGTTTTGGATTTTCTTAACTTTTCCTTAGAGTGTTGTTGAACCTTCTGACTAAATAACTGTTTAAATGTTGAGGTGATGATACTGAGTGCAACTGACGTTTCTTATCTGTTCAATAGGCTCTTCTTTCAATGCCGACCATGAAGGAACAAGAGGTTAGTGATATGACAATCTTGAATTAATTTCTGTTAATTAACAGAATAAATATGTATAATAATTATTTCTTTTTATTTTACTCAAGACAAAAAAGGTTGGAACAGATATCCTGGATCTTTTGAATGTCCCATCCCACAAGGTAAGAGAGAGAGATACAGTATTTATTACAGATCTAGGGGTGGTTCAGGGGGTTCATCAGAACTTCCTATACTGCAATCAAACCCTTTAGATGAGGACTACAAGTCCCCCGAATTAGAAAAGATGGCGACATTGGGGGTTGCAGTGTTAGCTTTTTTGCACAGTGATGCAGTATTTCTGGAATTTTATTGTGATGATGCGGTGATCTCACACCTTGCAATGTATGGTGATTACATTGTTAAACATGCAGTGTCTGGCGAAATGATCTGATTGATTATGGTGTTGCGGTGTCCTGTTCAAGATAAATGTCAAAGTATTTGGACTTTTTGAACTTTGCGGTGTTGGTGTTTTATTAATTTTTTTTTGCAATGATGCGGTGATTTAGGATTTTTTTGAGGTGTTGAGGTGTTCGAGACCCCCCCATGTCCCCCTCAGAAGATATTCAATGTAAAATAATTTGAACTCCTCTCCCTTGGGGGAGGGGTGGGGGTTTGATGTTGTATACATTTTTTGGTTTCACAGACAATGAGCAAAACTCCTGGATACACCCCTGTTGATAATGGACTTATTTGGTTACATAGGCATCTTCGAATTTGAAATAAGAAAATTTTACTGCCAAAGCAAAAGGGTCTATTAATTACATGTCTAACCACTGTTTTATGGTTCTTTTTTAAACAGGAACAGTCAACATTAGAGAAGTTCAAGTCTCAAGGTGGTGCTTTTGTGCATGAGTTCTGTGAGAGTGGAACCAGGGCAGACTGTCAGAAGAATAAACCTGGCCACATTTGCAAAAAAGTAAGAGAATCTTGGGAAACAACTTCTTTTATTCAGTCCCTTACAGTTTTAGTTGGCATCCATCCATCCACCCATCTACCCTTCCTATGGTCAAGTGGTCAAGTGACTGATGAATCAATTACCATTCATCCATCCTTATCCCATCCATCTATCCGTATCCTATTCATCCCAGGGCTCAGAATAACAGCCAGTCATATGCTAGTCAAGATGTCTGACATATGATATTTTATTTTATTTTTTTCAAATATGATTATTCAAAACCATATTTGACAGGTCGAGTACCAAATTTGGCCAGACATTTACCATTGACCGGTCATTATTTTGAGCCCTGCATCCATTCATCCATCCATCCATATCACAGTCCATCCATCCATCCCATGCATCCATCCATGCATCTATCCATGCATCCATGCACAACCATTCATTTGTCCATCCAGCTTCTTGCTTTGCTAACTGATCCATTCTATTGTAGGTTCACTTTAGAAAAATCCTACAGAAGCACACTGATGGTAAGTCTTTCTCCTTGTCCATTGTTGCTTGTGAAACTCTTCTTTGTTTGGAATCAAGAGGGAGTAAACCATTCAATCTTGCCATTAGGTCCTGTTTTTAATAATTATTATGTAAGAACAGCACCCAAGCTACCCCGTCAGTTGTTTATTGCTCAAAAGCAGTTACTCCATCAGCAGTCCAATGACAACTGGCCATGGTGAAACCAACAGTTTCTGTTCTGAAGAAAAGATACTACCTAACCGGTGACAGTTGGTCAACAAACAGCAGTAAAACAATTGAGAAATGGAAATTTCATTAACTCACCAACATCTTGTCATCAGTTCACTGTTATCCAGCCGATAGCCTACCATTGTGAGATTGGTGAATGGTTGACTGTTTGCGTGCTGTCTAACGAAGTCTAATGGTTGACAAACAGCTGTCAAACAACCGAAAAATACTGTGAAACAGCCCATAAATTGTTAAACAGCAGACAGTCAGTCGACAGGGTATCTGGGGCACTGTTCTTGCATAATAAATGTTATGACCTTTTTTATGTTTTTATGTTTTAGTACTGTGGCTTCCCACCCTCATTAATTCTAATTGTATGTTTGTTTCTGTAGAATCTCTAGGTGATTGCTCTTTCTTGAACACCTGTTTCCACATGGATACATGCAAGGTAACTACCACAACAGCCACAATTTTTTTCACTTCAGCTACTTTCATTGATACTGCCTTCCCTACCAAGGAAATATTTACATAAAAAGATAAACTTTATTTACCCTCAGTTACTAATAAAATAAATATAATTATAAAAACCTTCAAATTTGATCAATACACTGGAACAACCTCTGGGTTGATCATAATCAAGGCATGGCTAACTCACTCTCAGATCAAATTAGAATTTAGTCTGTGAGGTTTTGGAGTGGGAGAAAAACTAAAGATATCGAAGAAAATCCCTTGAATCAAGGGAGAGGCCTAACAAATTCCACTCACATTTTGATGCAGAGTCCAGGAATCGAACCACAATAAGAAGTGAGAAGTGAGTGTACTACTGCTTATCACCGTTGATTCCCTAAATAAGATTGGTTAAACCTACAGTATAGCAAAGTCTGTGCCTATGCAGTGCTTTGTTCAATAATGCTTGACTGTGTTTTTCTTTTAGTATGTTCATTATGAAGTTGATTACCATGACATGGAAATGAAGAAAAAGGAAGAAATGGAAAAAGAGAAAAATAAAGTTGAGGTTATGACAATAATTTTGTGCAAAAATAGCATGATGAATTGAAGTTCAATTTTTTTACTGATCACTGAATATTTATGTTTTATTGTTTATTTATTACTTTGTGGACACAGACAACAAGGACATCTAAAAAGGAGCAAAACAAGATTATTTTGTATCCACCACAGGTAATACGAAATTTGTTTTTAAAGAATAAAAAGTAAGCGTGTTGGTGTCATTTTACGAATACTACCAGAATGCTTTCCATCGTCCCATCCTCCCTGCAAAGATCGACTCCTAAGTGGAGTTGAAGCCACACTGTAATGTATTCTCACCAGGAACTGTACGTACAATGTCTGGAATCATCAACATACTCCAGAAGCGGACGTTAGCAAGCAGCTCACAGTGGGAATGGGTGTTATAGGTTGATTTATCGCTGCAGGGAAGAGGGTGGGTAGTTGAGCTAGCTGTTGTGTGCCTCCCAGCGAAACTGTCTTCTGCGGTTTTATGATGTAAAGCTGGTTATTTATACCAATCTGAGCACACAGGAGTGTGAAATGCATTCCTCTGGGACAGATTCCTCACAAAGATCATGAAAATTGTGTGATATTTGTGGCATCATGCGTAAAGTTCCCAGTGACAGTGGAACAACTGTTTTAAAAATCCCATTATTATATTTCTATTTTTATTGGTATTTATTTAATAGACTGTTTATGTTGTTTCTGATTTATACTTTGTTTGTTTCACTGACTGCAATATATTTTCTGTTGTTGTATGCAGTATATACAGTGTGATGTTAGGACACTAGACTCATCAATACTGGGCAAATTTTCAGTCATCATGGCTGACCCACCGTGGGACATTCACATGGAGGTAACTGTCAACGAATAGGTTGTTGCATTTGCCATAAATCATATATATTAAGCCCCTCTCAAATAAGCCCCCTCCCCTCCCTCTTCACAACTAAATTCACAATAATGGTAAATCATACTTAGAGACTAACACAAGTGAATCAAATGTTGAAAATGCCGTGTAATTTGGACAATGCATATTCCATGTCTTTAACATCCCTATAGTTTATGGGAGACAGTCCATAGTAATACTTCCATTTCGGCTATAATCAATAAGCCCCCCTCAAACGTGCCTGAAATAAATAAGGCCCCAGGGGGCTTAATAGAGGATTTATGGTACTGTGAAATTACTTGTATTACTGTAAGACCCTCTGTTTCTTACCTCACTCAGTTGGAGTTTTGTCCAGCCATTTGTGTTGGCTTTTCTTATTTATGCATGAAGTCCTTGCCCTCACTCGTTAATGCAGAAATGTTGAATGTTATGTTTGATGTTCTAATGATTTTGGTCTCGTTTTGAAGCTTCCCTATGGTACCATGGCAGATGATGAGATGCGGCAGCTGAATATCCCTGCATTACAGGATAATGGTTATATATTCCTATGGGTGACTGGCAGGTAAGGAGGAGATATTGATGGAGAACCAGCAATATATTAAAGAAAGGAAAGGAGATAGGGAGAGTAGATGTATACCTTGCAGTGCTTTGGAATGAGCTCAATTTGAAGGATAAAAAAAAAGATTTTCAATCTCCTGAGAAGGAGTCTATAGAGAAGGGGATAGAAGGAAGGGTAGATGGATGGATGAATGGATGGATGGATGGATGGATGGATGGAAAGGAAGGAAGGAAGGAAGGAAGGAAGGAAGGAAGGAAGAAAGAAAGGAAGGAAGGAAGGAAGGAAGAGTGAATGGATTTTTAGGTAATTATGGCATGAATTATTTTACAAACTCATGTGTGCATTGTTTCTACAGGGCCATGGAACTTGGGAGAGAATGCTTGGAATTATGGGGGTGAGTACCATTCTTATCTACCTTGATCTTGGAATAAGTGTGTTTAACAGTGATTGTCCTTTAGGTATGAGAGGTGTGATGAGCTCATTTGGGTCAAAACTAACCAGTTACAGCGACTCATCAGGACAGGAAGAACAGGGCACTGGCTGAACCATGGAAAAGAACACTGTCTGGTAAGAAGAAATCACTTGAGTTCAGTACATGTAACTACTGAAGTCAGGGTTTCAATAATATTTGAAGTAGATGGGTGGGATTCAAATGTAGGCACCTGTGTCCACTAATTTTACTTCTTAGTTATCGAGACTGATTCGTAAAATAGCTGGCGGTATGTAGTTAAGTACTGCTGCTGGTCAATCAATGCACTCTATTGAAACCCCTGTCTTGAAGTGACATATTATAGTCTGTTTCATCTTGCAATAGACCTCTTTTTTTCCCATTTCAGAAAACATGTCATTCTCCAAAGTATCATTCATTTGTTTAACGGTTGTGCATGAGAAGACACATGAAGATGGATACAACTCAAACAAAGAATATTATCCCTAAGAGAATGTCCTGATCTGAAATGGGAAAAAATTACGCCTAAGCTAAAGAGGTCTATCAGAAAATAGTAACCCTTTCAAACCATTTGTCTTGTTATCAGTATTTTCTATTTTAACATCTTTTGATTGTTTTTGAAGGTTGGAGTGAAGGGTGATGTTTCTGGGTTCAACAGAGGAATGGATTGTGATGTACTCGTCGCTGAGGTAATGCATCTTGGATTTTACAAAAGGACGGAATTAGCTTGGATTATGATTCCAATTGCTTATCCTACAAACTTGGTCAAAATAAAAGATAAAATAACTCAATAACATTGAACAGAACTGTGCCAAAATACATATGTAGGAAGCGTGTCATTTTTAATTCTCAAGCAGCAGGCTGCGCAGATGTTTTAATATCAACTCCTCTTTTTTTTCCAGGTGCGCGAGACAAGTCACAAACCAGATGAAATCTATGGTTTAATCGAAAGGCTGGCACCAGGCACAAGGAAGCTTGGTAAGACTGGAAACATTTGTGTTACAGTCGAACCTCCACTAGGGACCACCTCCCCTCAACAGCCACCTCTACCCAACGGCCAGGATATTTTGTCCCAGTTACCAATGAGTTCATACATATACTGTAACTGAAACCTCTTCCCAACGGCCACCTCTCTACAACGGCCTCAAATTTTTGTTCAAACGGTGACCGTTGTGTGGAGGTTCGACTGTACGTACAAATTTCAATTAGCGCAAGACTGGAAGAAGGCGCAGGCAATATATTTTGTTGTATGGAAGTCGTATAATGCGCGCAACATTGCAAATATGTCATGGCGCAAAAATCCACGCAAATATTCATGCCTACTGATTTTTCATGAAACACAGTGGCGGATTTAGGGGGTGATCACATGGTGCCCGTAAACCCCGCCTTTTATCTTGGAATTAGTTGGTTAGTATAGCAAAAGGTGCATCTCCTTGATTGTGTGACCCCCCCCCCCCCCCACCCAAATCCTAGATCAGACCTAGTAACACACGGGTATTTCTTAGTTCTTACTTAGATTTACTTTGTTCACAGAAATTTTTGGCAGACAACATAATATCCAGCCGAACTGGTAAGTAAATGCAAGAGAGTATGAAGTAAGAGCGCACATCTCCGTGCCCTATGATAATTATTTGAAAATCTATTTTTAGCTCCACGCGCAGCCTGGAATATTTTATCATGGGATTCCTGATTCAGTTCAGGCTGTGCGCACAGCTAAAAATAGGTTTTCAAATGATTATCATAGGGCACGGAGATATGCTCTCTTATTTCATATTCTTTTGGTAAATGAGGTAGTTCAGATATCGTTTTTTTTGTTTGTGCACTTGCTTGTTTGTTTTATTCGTTTGTTGATTCGTTGTTCTTTTTTCTTTTCCTGCATTTCTATTCGTTTTTTGTTGTTTTTTTATGACCATTGTGACCCATCATTTCCTATTCTTTCCTCAGGATCACCCTTGGTAACCAGTTAGATGGAGTACATCTTTTGGAACCTGACGTTGTTGCTCGGTTCAAGAAGAGATATCCTGATGGGAACCCTTTGTTGTCCAAGAAACCAAGTTGATACCTGATATATTTATCTCCTTTCTAACCACTAAGTAACTAGAAGACCATACTTGAAAACCACTCTATAGCGAAGGTTTATCATGGTTTACAGAAGATTAATCCTTGCGCACTTTATGCGCACGCGGGTATTGTTTCCAAGAAATTTGAAGTAAACTGAGAAATAGAAGACGAAATAAAGGATTCGAAGGATATTCTAGTTTTATTCTCGTTATTTTAGTTATGAACTATGACAGAATTATGTAATTATTTGCATTAATTTTGAAGTAATTTATTAATAAAACATTTATGTACATAACTATGGATCCAGCTTTTCCCTTGATTCAGTACCTGTTGAGTTCTAAACGTACATTACCCCCCCCCCCCCCGGGACATTACCCAATGCGCGGTTAGTAGTTGTGGGCTGCAGCGACCCTAATGATATTCAATCAGTTTTGATGCAAAATGCAAAATGAAGATATTTTGATTTTGCTAAAAAGTATACAAACGAATCTTTTGGATTGATTCCCAGACTCTGCATCACATGTGAGTGAGTTAGCCGTGCCCTGACTCGTGCAGATCAGCCCAGAGGTTGTTACAGGGTTCCATCTTTGAGTTATCCGTACCCTGACTTTGTTCAGCCCAGAGTTTGCTGCAGAGTACGTGTATGGCTAAAAAAAAGTTTTATAAAAGTCTTTTTTAGAACAGTCCTCGTCGTGCCAATTTAAAATATAAGAAAAATAAGCCATTATGATCTGAAATTTGATTTTTTTTGATGCAAATCACGGCATCTAAAAAATTCCCTCCAATATCCACAGTCCACTCCGCAGTCTCCGCAGTCCTTATCCATCTTATCGTTCCCAGTTCCCTGTCTTCCAGCTACTTTCCCCTGACCCATAATGCAACACGGGTAACACAGGAGCGAGAAAAACATGGCGAAAGTGTGAAGATACGACGAAGAAAAAATGGACGTTTAGACGGTAAGAACTACTTGAATACACTATAGAACATCAAAACGTTTAGAATTATATGTATTTTATTCCCTTGGAGTAGTAAATTTGTTGTTTTCTGTTATTTTTCGCTAAGAAAAAGACGAAGTTTATCGAGCGTGTGACGACTTTGCACGTGTTAGAAACAACCTTGATAAAATACTACTTCTGGGTTTCCTTTTATTCCTTTTGCCATTTAACGTATTTTTATAACCTTCCCTTTCATTATTTTGGAGTTTTTTTTTGGTGTTTCTTTCTTTTAAAAACGAATTTCAAGATGAATGTTGAATTGCACGCTTCCCCTCCCCTCCCCTCTCCCCCTCAGTAATTTCTTGACGTGAAGGGGAAAAAGGGGAATTTTGACCAAAAATGCATTAATTGTGAAACTCTTACATAATTTAAAAGTTTTTAATCTTTATTCGTATCATTATATTAATATACATTTTTTGTTTTGTTTTCTATTGTTTTTGCAACCCACTTTTGAACTTGTGGATATGCGAAACACTGGGTCTGAATATGCAAATGTATCCCTGACTCTCTCACTCAGTAGGATGTTAGCAGATCGATATTTAAACATTTATCCATTGTCTTACATCACCTGCTTATAACATTATACAAAGTTAGTTAGCTCTCAAAAGATATTTAAAGCATTATTTACATGAAATGTTTGCTAAGAGTTTTTTCCCCATTTTCAGTTGTTTTTTCTTTGTTTATTTCTTTGTTTGTTTATTTTATTCCATTTTTTACAGGTTATGAAGTGCTGCAAGCAGTGAAAAGCCTCACTGTACAGTGTATGGAAGAGCCATTGATAACATTTCATTTTTATCCAAATTTTGTAAGTAACTTATTTAATATTATTTTCACTCCATCCCCTATCAGCTGGGTAAATGCACTTAAATTATGTACCTGTGTGTATAAAAAAGTAGAGTATCTAATATATAACAGTCTTATTCTTAGAATGTGTTTCCAGTTCTAAGATTCAAAATGGTCCTACACGGGCAGTAAGGGGGGTCTCGGCATGGCTCACGAAAATGATTAATTCTTCAAATTCATGAAAATTCACGATTCATGGCGTTTATGACATGTTCGTCATAGATCATGAAAATTTAAAAAACCTGTTCACGATTTCATGTGAAAACCCCTTACCGCCCCTGGACCTAGGAACTACAAGAAAAGCATATGATTTGTTAATAATTGTCAACTGTTTTCTGCTTTACAAATACCTGGAATCATGGAGATGGATAGTTAAGAAAATCCACAAAAAAGGAAAACTAAATTTAGAATCATTAACATTTTTTACTTGTTCCTTACATGCTATCTAAAGTTTTGGAATTTTCTGTACATTTTAATAGAAATGGTTTGTTTTCTGGAAACACATTACTTCTACTTCATCAATAATCATAGAATTTGAACAGGAAAGTACTTCAGTAATTATTCTTTTAACCTTTTCAAAAAATGAAAATGAAAGTGAAATTTAGCACTGAGAAATAGAAAAAAGTGGAAAGTTTTAGTCCTTTAAACAACATGATTTCATTTTTTCTCAGCCTGCAAAAGTAATCCAATCAGGAAACCATCCAATCAGTAATGTTTTGTGTATAGAGCTTTCAGTATTTGCTACTTTTCGGTTTTTATTTCAATATACAGCAATTTCTTACAAAAAGAGAAAAAAGAAAACTAAGACAAATATGAGAATACGAGGAGAGATTTACTAATAATGTGACAAAAGATATTCTTAATTTCTTACATAAAATTCCATAAAGAACTTGTTTTGTCAGACTGGTGAAGTTTTTTGTATTTTGATAAGGAAAAAAATATTGAGGATTATATTGAGAGTTCAGTTTATCTTATTTTGAAGTCATTCAATACATAATCACACAAAAAGAAAAAGAAAAAAACTTTCTGACATGACCCTTCATATTTCCAAGAAAATGTCTGTTTAGGCAAAACTTAAGGATACAGGATACCCCAAATTGCTTCAAAACAGCATTTTTTGAATTTTCACAATTTCTTAAAAGGAATGCTTCTTTCTTTCATAATCAGAAAAAAAATTATTAAAAAATTATTTTTGAAAGAAGTTATAACGAAAAAGCTTTTTTTTGAGTCCCGTAAGTGTTGATGTGTATCTGTCAGCTACTTCAGTTTTCTTGACCTTTGGCATCGTCCTAACATCGAAATTATTTAAACAATCCTTTGGTTAGATATATATTTTATCCTATGTTCAGTGTGTAACAGCAAAGAATGTTGTTCTTTAACATCCCACCTTGGAGTCGGTTTGTCTGTAGCAGTAAAATATACTTTTATATAAATATACTCTTAAATATACCAAAAGTGCTTCTTTCGCGGCCGAAGGTACAGTGACCTGGTTAACATCTGTCATTTCAACTTTTGTTCCTGGTCTTAAGTATCCTGCTGCTTGATCCCCTAAGCAAACACAAGGGGCCACACGACTCCAAAATAAGTTTTGGCTGATTTCTTGGAGACGAAATTTCGCATAAGTGACTATGCGTTTCGAGTTCCAGGTCAAAAGGATTTTCATGGATTTTTATGAGACTTGGGGAAAATCATCCCACATAATTGAACTTCAAAACTGTGTCTCCGATTTTTTGTTTTTATTTTCGTTTAAAAGTTATCACTTGTTTGGTTGAATAGACTGCATATTTTTCATACCTTCATCTTTTTTTTTTTTTTTTTTTTTTTATTTTATTTTTTTTTGTTGATCAAGATTTTGCATATCTTATAAGCATAACCATATATAGTTCCTTTCACCATTTTCCACTCCAGTCTACAACTTTTGTTGTAATAAGTGTATAATAAATAAAATTCTAAATAAGACAGCTACAATACTACTACTACTACTACTACTACTATTACATCACAATACAATATAATACAGTACAATACTACTTCTACTTTTACAAAGATATTACAGTTATTTCCACGACTCCAAAATAAGTTTTGGCTGATTTCTTGGAGACGAAATTTCGCATAAGTGACTATGCGTTTCGAGTTCCAGGTCAAAAGGATTTTCATGGATTTTTATGAGACTTGGGGAAAATCATCCCACATAATTGAACTTCAAAACTGTGTCTCTGATTTTTTGTTTTTATTTTCGTTTAAAAGTTATCACTTGTTTGGTTGAATAGACTGCATATTTTTCATACCTTCATCTTTTTTTTTTTTTTTTTATTTTTTATTTTTTTTTTTTTGTTGATCAAGATTTTGCATATCTTATAAGCATAACCATAAGAGTTATCACTTGTTTGGTTGAATAGACTGCATATTTTTCATACCTTCATCTTTTTTTTTTTTTTTTTATTTTTTATTTATTTATTTTTTGTTGATCAAGATTTTGCATATCTTATAAGCATAACCATATATAGTTCCTTTCACCATTTTCCACTCCAGTCTACAACTTTTGTTGTAATAAGTGTATAATAAATAAAATTCTAAATAAGACAGCTACAATACTACTACTACTACTACTATTACATTACAATACAATATAATACAGTACAATACTACTTCTACTTTTACAAAGATATTACAGTTATTTCCTGTTGTTATCATTAATTACATTGTCTGAACAAAAAAAGCAACATATTTAAACTTATATTATTTGTTTCATATCTTTGAATTTTGTCAGGTGGAACTGCTTATTATTATTTTTTACAGCAATACAATATTCAATCCTTTCATAGTATTTAAGGTATGCTTTAAAACCATTAATTTCCAACTGACTTCCATTAAGCTTTGCTCTATAGATATATGATTTAAATAAAAGTAACAAAAAATTGATAAATATAGAAGATTTTGTTGATGGACATGGCCCTACAATTAATAATAATAAACTTAATACTGGCAAAGCGATACCATACTCTTTAAGCCATATTGAGATTTCAGAGTATAATTTCGCAGATACTTCACAATTTATAAATAAATGTTCGATTGTTTCAACGTGCTTATTGCAAAGAGAACATAACTCAGAGTCTTTGAGCTTAAACTTATATAAGTCCTTATTTAGATACAAACAATATATCTACCCCTTCTATCAATAGAAGTTTCTTGGATTTTGTGTTCTAACTTGTTGCCAAGAAGTATTGCTACACCTTTACTATTGTTTGTTCCGTGGAACATTAATATATCTCCTTTAAAAACATTTCCCCAAACTCGCTTACATTCGTCAGTTGTATGCATTTCTTGTAAAAAAGTTATTCCCTTAGAGACATTATGCCTAGAAAGCCAATGTAACATTTTTCTACGCTTTTTATAATTTCGCATTCCCCTGACATTCAAAGTAGTCACTTGAAAATTAAATTGCTTTGCGTCCATTTTTTTCTTTTACAAAATATAAACAAAAAAAAAACTGTTTAATTATATTTAATGATATTGTAAGGATACATATTCCAACCTATATTCCTATTTGGACTGAGCAGACAATGATACCATGCATGTGGCATATGAAATATTTAAGAATTTAGCAAACTAAATATTGGTGAATATATTACCCAATTGGGGGGGGGGTCAAGGTAAATGTCACCATACTCTCTGAGCCTGAGTGAATAGTTGTTTTGGTATAGCTTTAGACTTGAGTATCAGATAGATTTCAAAGTTGTATTAGTTTGAATTAAGGATTAAGAAAAACGTTTTACTTGACTTATTTGAAGACAACCCCTGTCGTAATTGCTATTGCAAAAATATATTGATAATATCTGATCATATTTTTAGGAGTTGTACAAGACAAGAACAACAGTCACTTCAAGAGGTATGCCAGAAGCAGTGTTACATTTAAGCAATTGAAATGTGAACTGATCAGTCACATAAATTATATTTCTCCCTCAACTTTCAACCAAACCACATGCTTGGCTTGGTAATAATTTGGAAATTAAGATCATGGTATATTTGAGAAACTAAGTTTTGAAGCAAAATATACTATCATCCAAGCATGTTTGGTAAATTTTGTTTAACCAGTATTAACCAAGGGCTAGTGGATTTTCAGAAACTACTCACACTTTAGTGAACATTCAACTGCTATTTTCACCAAATTATTACTGTGAATCTCAATAATATGCCAACTAAGACATTTCAACATCGTGATGTGAAATTGGTTTTTGCTGCTGTCAATCAAAACTAATCAGTCAGTACCCCAGGAGGATTTTAACATTGGGTACGTCAGTGAGGTTTGAAGTATTTACTGGGTATGCTTAACAATAGTAAATATAGGTGTAAAATTAATTATAGTACTGTTTGTTAGTATAAACCTGTTTCAGTATGACTCCAAATTGTGTGACCACTTCTTGTGTATTTACAAACTTTCATCTGGTCAAGGTAGCCAGACGGAAACAATGTAGTTTGAAGCTTTGAAAGTGTCAAATAATATCAGTGCAATTGTATGTTTGGTAACAAGGCATCTTATTTTCCCCCCTCTGCAAAAACCTAAAATGCTAAATCCCAATTTGATCTGTGGCCATGCCCTGATTTTGATTGATCAACCCAGAGGTTGTTTCAAGGTATCAATAAAACTTGAAGGCTTACTACGAAATCACACAAAGTTTTTACACATGTAGGAGTTCTTCTTTAATTTTTATGTTGCACATTACCATGATGAGATTCTTCCAGTGGTCCTCATGGATTCATTTTATATACAAGGTCCAGGTGAGTTATTAGTGATACATGGTGAGTGTAATCTAAAAGAAAGTTATTATGCCACTGTAGGATGCAAAATATAGTTAGGTGTATGTATTCAAGGTATATAATCTGTGGTCTTAGATGGCGTATGAGAAATATAAACCACACAATCCATATCAAAACATGATAACCGATAAAATATGCACTTGGAACATCTTTAAGGACAACAGGCTACTGATTGGCAACAATAGATGCTTAATATACAGGGCTCAAAATAACGGCCAGTCATACACTGGTCAAGATGTCTGGCATATGATATTCCATTTTATTTTTTTACAAATATGACCAGTCAACATGTCAATTCAAAACCGTATTTGCTGGTCAAGTATCACAATTTGGCCAGACATTGACTATTGACCAGCCGTTATTTTCAGCCTTGGTATACTGTATTCTGTTTTGAGGAATCAAACGCAATCCCTGTCATATAATTTATGCTTCAAAGTCAATTAAATTCATGATTTTTAAAGAGCTTAAATTTAATTTGCTCAAACACTTTTTAATAGCCTTACATAAATTTCGAAAAAGTTAATAAGTATAAATACTATGATCTCAATAAGCTATGAGAAACAACTTAAAATTATAAATTTCTTTAAACAAGGATTAAAATTAGAGGTCTTTGTTTTAACTTCTTTAAAGGCTTTCTTACATTTTGAAAGGTGTGCCATACACAATCAATCTTGGATAATTATGTTGTCCTGTAATTTTAATCTAGTAGTATTCTTGTTTTCATGCTCTAAATTATCTTCTAAAGAAGTATTCATATGGTTTGATTCATTGCCATTGTTTTGCCTTTGGAGGACATGGTATGCAAAGTTTGAATGTATGCAGCTTATACTCAGCAGCTTACACATATATGCCACAGCCATTTCTTTTCTTCTTTGATTACTACTTGATGATCTTTGGCATGTGTACAGGAACCCTTCTGATAATTGTGACAGAATTAAAAACCTCTGTTACCAACTTGCTTGACCACTTTGTTTCCACTGGGTTTCTTTGTCCTTTCTATTAGAAATTATTTAATTTTCTCTCTTATGTGCTACCTAATGCATTTCTTCTTGGCACTTGACAATGGGAAAGATGTGCCAAGGTGCAGCACCATCCACTGCCAGGATGTGCCAAGATGCGGCACTATCCAATATTACAATGTAGCACCATCCACTATTACGATGTGCCAAGATGCAGCACCATCCACTACCAAGATGTGTTAAGATGCAGCACCATCCACTATCAAGATGTGTCAAGATGCAGTACCATCCACTGCTAACATGTGCCAAGATGCAGCACCATCCACTGCTAACATGTGCCAAGATGCAGTACCATCCACTGCCAGGATGTGCCAAGATGCAGCACTATGCAATATTACAATGTAGCACCATCCACTACCAAGATGTGCCAAGATGCAGTACCATCCACTGCCAAGATGTGTCAAGATGCAGCACCACCCAATATCACAATGTGGCACCATCCACTACCAAGATGTGTTAAGATGCAGCACCATCCACTATCAAGATGTGGCAAGATGCAGCACCATCCACTGCTAACATGTGCCAAGATGCAGCACCATCCACTGCTAACATGTGCCAAGATGCAGCACTACCCAATATCACAATGTAGCACCATCCACTACCAAGATGTGCCAAGATGCAGTACCATCCACTGCCAAGATGTGTCAAGATGCAGCACCACCCAATATCACAATGTGGCACCATCCACTACCAAGATGTGCCAAGATGCAGCACCATCCACTACCAAGATGTGTCAAGATCGGCACCATCCACTACCAAGACATGCCAAGATGCAGCACCATCCACTTGCAAGATGTGTCAAGATGCAGCACCATCCGCTACCAAGATGTGCCAAGGTGCAGATCCATCCACTACGAAGATGTGGCTCCATCCATTGTCAAGATGTGGCAAGATACAGCCCCATCCACTACCAAGATGTGGCTCCATCCATTGTCAAGATGTGGCAAGATACAGTACCATCCACTACCAAGATGTATCAAGATGTAGTAGCATCCACTACCAAGATGTGGCTCCATCCATTGTCAAGATGTGGCAAGATACAGTACCATCCACTACCAAGATGTGTCAAGATGTAGTAGCATCCACTACCAAGATGTGGCCCCATCCATTGTCAAGATGTGGCAAGATACAGTACCATCCACTACCAAGATGTGTCAAGATGTAGTAGCATCCACTACCAAGATGTGGCACCATCCACTGCCAAGATGTGGCAAGATGCAGCACCATCTACTGACCAGATGTGGATAAACTACACTAAGATGTTAACTGTCAAAATATGACTGCCAAGATGTCACAAGATGCAGCACTGTGTTGTTTAATATCAGAAGTGGCCCATCCACTGTCAAGATGTGGCAACATCCCTTCTGAGATGTTCCAAGATGTATGCCAAGATGCAATGCTATCCACTGACAAGATATAGCTAATTCACTGCCAAAATGTCCCATGATGCAGCACCACCTATTGCCAAGATGTGGTTTACTTCCCTTGAAGACAAAGGATAATGCATTGCCAAAATAAAACACCATAGTCTAGTTGCAGCACCAGGTTCTGCTCAGATATAGCACAATGTTCTGGCAATATACAATATACACCTTTTACAGCCAAGATGTACCACCACAATCCTGCTGTGTTCCAATGCAGTTCCTTCAATGTCATGATCAAGCATTATTTGCTGTCAAGATTCCAAACTATGTACCACTAAATACATCATATTCTCTGCCAAGGTATTGGTGGTTTTGCCTCTTTGTATACTTCAGCTGTTGAATTGAAGGTTCTTTTTATTTCATTCATATCAAAGTTATTGAGAAATTAATTCATAAGATTCTTGGAAGACAAACAATTTTGAGATACCAAATTCCTTTCAAAACTCTTTAATAGTTTTAACCAAGAATTCTCATGCACCTGCCTTGAATGTCTTTGAAATATGGCAACTACAGCATTGTTTCTTTTTATCCATCTGTACAGGGAAAACAAACATCTTTAAAACTTCAATTGTAATGAAAAATAGTATGGAGAAAATATCATCATGCCACACTGATAGCTTGAAGTAGAAGATTTTGTAATGTAAGCAAAACCATGGCCAGTGTGACTGAAGAAACTAAACATATCCAGGACCAGAAAGGGCTAGCAGATGCACTTCAAAATGATAAACATATTTCTCTTGTTCTCTATAAAACTTCTATTATTATCATATATGCAGTTATTTAAAATATTTATATGCAATTTATTTTTAAACTTTTAATGCAGTTGAACAAAATATTTTATGTTAATTATGTGTAAATGTTAAACCCCAAATATTTCAATATGTTTCTCTAGATGACCATACTTTAAAACATTTTTGAATTGCAAAATAATATATTGCTGATCAAAGTATACACAAAGGTGACAACTGAGGTCAATAATGGTTTTATCATTCAGCAGACCAGCAGCAAAATGGCTTGCACTGTAATGTGCATGAGCAGACCATTATCTGTAGGCAGTTATTTGCAGTTATTCCAGCCAATCAAAATGATGGAAAAATCATTTAAATGATGATCTACAATATTTCTATTTTGATTATCTATGAAGACAGTGCCAGTAACAACCTTGGCTTATTAGGGATCAACACAAGCTAGGGTAGCCAACCCCTGGGGCGTGCCCTATTAACCATTTAAGGGACTGTTCTGGGCACTCAAGTCACCCACCTGTGACAGCCAATCAAGTCAGCTTAATCAGAGTTTGTGGTGGCATTTTTGACAAGCTACATTCAGACATTCCAAAGTCAAGCAGTGTTTTTGAAGAAGAACACAAAATAATTCCATACCATTGAACAAATACCAGTTTGTAGACACTTGGGTGTTTTATGATTTCTTCCATTCCTCAATTTATTCTTTCAATCAGTCAAGAAGAAGAACAGTTATCCTATTTTCATGTTTTGATGCTCCAAACAGACAGTGCCAGTAACAACCCTTGGTTTTTAGGAATCAACACAAGCTAGGGTAGCCAACCCCTGGGGCGTTCCCTATTAACCATTTAAGGGACTGTTCTGGGCACTCAAGTCACCCACCTGTGACAGCCAATCAAGTCAGCTTAATCAGAGTTTGTGGTGGCAGTTTTGACAAGCTACATTCAGACATTCCAAAGTCAAGCAGTGTTTATGAAGAAGAACACAAAATAATTCCATACCATTGAACAAATACCAGTTTGTAGACACTTGGGTGTTTTATGATTTCTTCCATTCCTCAATTTATTCTTTCAATCAGTCAAGAAGAAGAACAGTTATCCTATTTTCATGTTTTGATGCTCCAAACAGACAGTGCCAGTAACAACCCTTGGTTTTTAGGAATCAACACAAGCTAGGGTAACCAATCCCTGGGGCGTGCCCTATTAACCATTTAAGGGACTGTTTTTGGCACTTTGTAAAGTAAATAAGCACAAAAATGCTACAAGAAGATGAATATCAAGTTAAAAGAGTCAATAACATTTGTAATGGTCAGGAATAGTATATGGCAGCAGAATGCTCCGCAAATCAAAACAAGGACAGAGAAAGTAAAGAAGAGGAGAAGCAAACAAGCATGCATATATGTCAATAGTGTTGAATTCACTAAACTACTTTGTTATACATATCAGTTACTGTCCTTTTGTTTAACAAAGATAGGACATTTGTATTTATAAGGAAGCAACAGTTAGGGCCACAAAACTGCTTCAAAAAAATGATGCTCAGAATGTGAAAATGAATGAGAAGCTCAGAGTTGCGTTACAGTTTGTCCAAATGTATCTTCACTTCAACTAAGAAAGTCATCATGACAAAGGGAGAAACAAGATCTAAATCAAATGTTAAATTATATATTGTAGTATGGTCATTCTAGCCCCTTCTTTTTTCCCTAATATATTATTATTTGATACATCATTATGTGGTAAGGTATAAACTTTATATTTTATCCATTTAACATGTGTTTCGTTCATACTGTCATTTTGAAGCATAAGCACCAGAGAGTCTTGTGGAGTGCAGCTTCATCATCAGCATTCATTATTTCCCGTAGCACCATGAGATGCAAGGATCTTATATAAAGGTTTCCTCTATTTCCAAAATTTAAAATCTTCATAGTGAAATCTGTAAAAGAAGTAGAAGTACAAATGATTTTAGAATTTGAGGTTGTTTGGGATATTTTCCCATCTGTGCTTATTCTTCCTTGAGGTTTTAAAGCTGCCATTACATACTGCAGTAATTCTTTTTCTGGAAGTTGTAGGAACTGCAGTCTGTGGATCCACATTCCTTTAAGCTTTTGCACTCATATTAGGGAGTTTAGACATTGACAATGAACGACATGACAACAGCAGAATAATGATGTCACATTTGGGAAAGGCTGAGGTGATGAATTTGTACTCAGCAGGTTGTCAAAGGTTATGCAGCTTTATTTTCTATGACAACCTTTTTCTTTGCAGCATTCTATTGCTTGTTTCCATTGCTTGCTTCTGCACCTCTTCTGCTGTTCATTTTTCTTTTTCTGCCTTTTTCTGTCAAGATCTTGAGCCTCAATCCTAGCTTTACCCTCCTTTTAACTAATGCTCATCTTTTAAGCATTGATATATAGATTTGCATTTTTCTAAGGGATAACCAAGGTTAAAGTATATAATGAATTTTGATATCATCTTTAAATATTTAAATCCAAAAAAATTATTTTACAATTTAAAGTAACTGTCTTTTGTATGTCATGCTCAACTACGCCTTGTGCGACTCTTACTTTTCTTTCATGTTTAAGCAATTAAACTTTAATCTTTAATCACTATTTGTAACCAATTATAAATGAAAATAAATAAATAAGTAGAGCAAGTGGTTACAGGAAATTTGTATGTAATCATCAATGCCTACAAGTAAGACCAATAGACCATTTTCGAAATGCGCAAGCGCTTTATAAACTATTGCATGCGCAGCCATGAAAAAGAGGCATTTTCGGGCAAGATCATACGTGCTATTGACTCTGCCCGAAAATGCCTCGAGATCATGTATGCACCTGCAATATTTTTGAAAGCACTTGCACATCTCGAAAATGGTCTATTAGATAACTATGATCTTAGGTGACTTAATAGAAAAGCTTTAAATGACTTAAAACTAAATAAGTGTACAATGTCTCCTGGTAAAGAGTTCCACTCACTAACATAACGTTGAAAAAAAGAATATTTAAAATATTTGAACTTCCTGCATGAATCCAGAATATTATATACACAAACAAATCATTGACCATTCCTTTAATTCATTATTGGATATAATTGCGGCTAATCAGTAGCCTCTTAACCCTTGAAGTATACACTGTATCGGTTATAATGTTTTGATATGGACTGTGTGGTTTACATTTCTCATATATTATTTAAGACCACATATTATATACCTTGTATACATACACCTAACTATGTTTTGCATCCTACAGTGGCATAATAACTTTGTTTTAGATTATACTCACCATGTATCACTAATAACTCACCTGGACCTTGTATATAAAATGAATCCATGAGGACCGCTGGAAGCATTTCATCAAGGTAATGTGTAATATAATAATTAAAGAAGGACTGCTACATGTGTAACAACTTTGTATGATTTTTTTTGTATCAATTTCTATTGATTCCATGAAAGAACCTCTGGGTTGATGAAAGCCAGGGCATGACCATAGATTGAATTGAAATTTAGCGTGAGAGGTTTTAGCAGAGGGGAGAAAAACTAAGATAGCTTGTTACTTACATGTGTACTTTGATCTTGTCTCAACTGGCCGTTTGTCATACATTTGTTCTGTCTCTTATTTGTTCCCCTTATTATCATCTTGATACCACTACTACCAGAATCCTTTTTGTAGCTCCTTTCGTTAGCTTAATTAACAGCATTATCTTGCGACTCCCAAAGGAGTTCATTCATTCGAATAAGAATAAGAATTTGAAGATTTTTGTGGTGGTAGTGGTGTCAAGATATATTAAGGGGAGCATATAATTGATACTGTAGGGTAGTTTCAATATTCTTTTGAAGCTGCCTTAAAGCATCATTTGATTGTTGTTTGACAAGTCAGTTGGTACATCAAAAGTGGTTGTATAAATATCCATCAGTAGGGTGTAATATATCAATAAATGGAAATCCTAATGGTTCCTCCTACTGAAAAAGTGTTTCCATTGGATTTCCACTGATAGTACTTGACAGTTCTAGAAATCCATTAATTTTATGATATCTGAACAAAATATGTTGAATCAATTGTGAAAATACACATGAAGTGGTCACACATTTGGGGGTCATACTGTAACAGAGAATAATACTAACAAACAGTAACAATCAATATAATTTGACACCCATATTATTCATACCCAGTAAATACTTCATACCTCAATCCTACCCAATAGGGGCATGTTGCCTTTTAGACTCTTTGAGCACTTCTGAATGAGCAGCAAACGATTCTTAAAGTAAATGAAAAAGTCAACCCAATTCTTTCTTCTGCTCTCGATTTCTAGAATGACAGTAACATGCAAGTTTATAAGAGCAGGCCATTCTTAAATGTGCAGACTTTGTCTTGCAAGAACCTTACTTTATTATATATGATGCCTACAGTACATAGCATGACATGTTAATCATTAGCCCTTGAACTATACTGGTTATTACACTAGACCCCTTGTCAGAATGCAGCTCAATTTGGAGGACAAAACAATATGTTACAATTCTTAAAGGAAATTCTTTTGTTTTGTCTTCCAAATTGAGCTGTTTTGATGTTATGTGAGAGAAGTTAATGTGTTTAAATTTGGCCAAGAAATTGCTTAAATGTGTTGCTTCTGGTGTACTTCAAGACTGTTACTAACATTTTTTGTATTCTTGATCACTTATATTCAAAATTATTTACAGATTTGGTAATTTTGAATTAGAACATAGAATATCTTATAATGAAAGTGAATTACTGGTAAGTAGTACAATGGTAGTGTTATTTCTGCTTTACAGTTCAGGTGTTAGACATGTTTAATAATGGTTTTACATAGTAAAAATCATTCCCCACCCTGCTGACACACCAGGTATGGTTATGGTTCATTGTAATCCTTTAATGAAATAGAAAAATGAAAGTTGGAGTGTATCTAAAAAATGACTAATTAAAGGGGAAGAAAATATATTTGTGATGGAAATGCTCAAACACTAATTGATTATAATAGCATTCTTAAAGTCAAAATTTCAACTAAGAAATGTTGAAAATGTCCAAAATTGATACTGTTTTATTTTCAAACTGAATAGGAATTCATTAGAAGGATTGCAATTTTTGCACTTGCCAAAATAAGTCATTATCTTTCAATTTCTAAGGATATTACAAACTGAAACGATATCTCAAAATATAATACTTACAATTCTGTTTTATTATACATTCATGAAAAATACTGCTTGAGCTTACTCCGGTATAACTGTGTGACTAACTGAATATATGCAAAATTTGCTAGTTTGCTCTTAAGTACTGTTCTCTTGAGACCTAAATTAAGTGTACATTAAGTAACCCTGTTTCTTATCTTACTTTGGCACATTTGAATTTAATCGTTTTTTCTTAAAGATCATAACACAAAATGTGTTGTTGAACCTCTTATACCAAAATAAGGCCTATAATGCTTTAAACAGTCAAGAAAGTCCAAAAAATAATGATTTGAATAAATAATATATATAAATAATATATCCAATTTGTTAAGTCTTGTTTTCAATTTTCAGTGCTTTTTGAAATTTTTTTTAATCACTCTGTTAGTGAGTAATAATTCAAAACATTACCTAAAACTTTCCACAATTTTCAAATGAACTTAGCTATGTTAATAGTACAGATGTGACCAATCTATAATATTAAAATAGATGAGATTTATCACAGATTTAATAGGTTACCTAGAACACCAATATTTTATCATACTTTCCTGTGATACCTTTCCTGTTCAATTTCTTTGCCATTTTTAACACAATTGTCAACTCTGACCGTGATTTGTTAGTAAGAGTGCTTTCATAAACTTGTGAAATATATATTTAGTCCTCTATACCTCAATTAACAGTTCCTAGAAAAGTATATTCACAGTCATACTGTTCCAGAAATGAATGATCCAGTATCTTGATAGTGTGGGGAGGGGTGTGAAAATGTGAGGATTGCTTAAAATGAATGTGCAGAAGTTCTTTTGTTTAGACTATTTTCTAATTAGGACATTGCACCTGAAAATACCCCTGTCAGAAATAGAGAACTAAAGAAAATAAGAGAGGCCAATGTCTTCTCTCCATTGCTTTTCCAACAAATGCAATGGTAATTATCTAGTAGGCATTGATGGGCTGTTGTATAATGACTCGTATAAGACATATATGCTTTGGGAACACTGGCATAGGAAATTCTGGAACTATACATTTTTTTTATTCAATGAACATTACACAAGTTTATGAAAGCCACTCTGTTTCTTCAATTAGGTGCATTTACCAGCTATTTACCTATAATATTATCCCTTTGATAATTTTTAGATTATGTTGCCTGTGACTGTTGAGAAATAAAATAATAAGAATGATGGGATGGGAGGGGCCACACACACACACACACACATCATTCGTTTGAGGCATGCTGCAAGTGACATTGCCATAAATGGGCCATTGTATTTAATGATCCCTTCCCTTGGAGGCCCCAATTTTCCTTTTGTCTTCCTAAGTTTATCCAGCATCATCTTCCTTACCCTCTGGAAGAAGCTCAAAAACTCAATGTCATTGTTACTGTTGTCTTGGTAATCAAACCTAACCAGTCTTCGGGAAAAAGACAATGGTTAGTAGAAATAGTGGAAACATTGGCCATCTCCAATAATGAGATGTAATACATTGGTTACATTACCAATTGAATATCTTTTGGTGAACTACAGCACAATACAGCTATTAGAAGATTATAAACTACTATGGAGCACAATTAAAAATTATCAAAGAAAAAGAGTAGCTAACAACTACTTCAAAAGAAAAAACATTTTGCTATTGAAAAATGACCGTAGGTATTAATATTCCTGCCAGCATGCCTCAAACGAATGATCACCACATCAAACTCACTCTCACACACTCAATCAAGTTGTCTGTTGTCCATTTTATATCTTTTGGAGTTGAACCCAGTTGTAATTGACCAGAACAAGTAGAGTGATTTTACTTAATACTCAAACAATCCTTGGATGATGTCAATTTGGCATTCTTATAAATTTTTAAGATTCAAATTATTTAGGCAATGCTCAACACATGTAAAAGAGGTTTTCCATTAATCTCAAACATTGTATTTATTGATTTTGGAATTAAAGTAAAATCACTCTAAAATTTGTACAAAAACCATTTCGTAGTTGCACTTTATGAAATTTAAGGATATTATGAGGAGAAAGTGAGTTGAAAACTTTGCGAGTGTCAGTAAAACATTGAAGGTACATTGAAATGGTGAAAAAATGCCAGACTTGAAGCAGAATTTATTTACAGTTGATAAAAAATGAAGTAGAAGAAATAAAATTTTTTGAATTGATCAATTACAACTGGGTTTAACTCCTTCAGGGGGGGTGGGAAGCTATCTCAGATGAGGGGGAGGGGGATGAAACTTCAACAGGGGGGAGGGGTTATACTTCAACTGGGGGGAGGGGTAAGACTTCAACTGGGGGGAGGGGTAAGACTTCAACAGGGGGGAGGGGTAAGACTTCAACTGGGGGGAGGGGTAAGACTTCAAAAGGGGGGAGGTGAAAGATGTAAATTGGGGGGAGGGTATAAGACTTGTATAGGGGGAGGTAGAAATGTGTCTTACTCTGCTATGTTGACATATTCTTTCTGGCTACACTTAGAATATTTTCCAGACAGAAGAAGAAGGGTGGCACTTTGACATTTTTGTGGTAAGTAAGACTTAGAAATTTTTCACTTAATGATTTTGGAGACTTAGAAATTTTTCAACTTTGTCTTCTTTCTCTTCTTGCCTTATTATGATTTTGTCATGTGTTGTTTATTGTGAAATAAAGTTTCAATTTTGGACTTAGTGGTTTTCCTGTGTTTTTTAATGAATTCCATCTTTACCCTCTCCACACCCTTTTTGGACTTACAAAAAAAAATACCTCCCCGAGGTCCTACCAGCACCAAGTCTCACTACCCCGGTAGACCAGGACCAGGCAATACTTACTGTCCCGACAAGAGCCATTTTAAGAAACCACAACCAGGTGGCTGCTCTGACGTTGAAGATCGTCAATAGGGATATCAGACTCTGAAACCCCCTACAGACTTGTGAGAATACCTTGATGGCAAAGCCAGCCTTTGTACTGCGAGGGTCAGTGCAAGTAGGAGACTTATAAAATAACCAGACCCCACTATCAATAGGTTTTACTGCACAACAGTGATGTATATCTTAGAGTGGTGGGATCAATAGACTAAAGGCGGTATTCAGGCTTCCATAAAGTGTATGTGAATATCAAGACTGGTTTGCGAAGACTAAAATAACGAAGTTTCTAGGCTACTAAACTTGTGCAAAATGAGCCGGTCTATTCCGAAAAGGAAACTACCAACATGTAATTTAATATGAAAAGCTAACCTAGACTCTACCTTCAACAATTAATTTATGTTTCCCTAGAGGACTAAGGCCTATAATGTATTCAATTAAATATTAATGTATTCAGGGTCAGCTAAGGGACTGGGTATATAATGTATTCAATTAAATATTGATGTATTCAGAGTCTGCTAAGGGCCTGGGTCTATAATTTATTCAATTAAATATTAATGTATTCAGAGTCTGCTAAGGGACTGGGCCTATAATGTATTCAATTAAATATTAATGTATTCAGGGTCAGCTAAGGGACTGGGCCTATAATTTATACAATTAAATATTAATTTATTCAGAGTCTGCTAAGGTGCTAAGGGACTGGGCCTATAATTTATTCAATCAAATATTTATTTATTTATCAGTGGTCCAAAAGTGGTATATATTCACTTATCTTGTAGACTTTCTGCATTATGACATCATTTTATTCTACCAAAATACTTTGCCAATTTTCTTATCTCAGTTGATTATACTTAGAGATGAGTAACTGAATGAGATTTGGTTTTTTTTTTTTGTAGTAGCATTTACATGATACTCTAATGCAAACAGCCTATGAACTAATGTCTACAGGGGTACTAAAGGGACATGTTCAACTGAGCAATATATTATCAAAAGATGTGGGTAGATTTTGTATAGCGAAAAAAACACAAAATGTATGAAATTCAAGATAATTATTTTTAGGAAACCGCATAAATGTTATAGAATGGAACATGCCATCAGTCATACAAAATCTACTCTAATCTTATGAAAAACTTAGCCAAAATGAGTCCATTTTTTTTAAAGATAATTTGTTTGAAATTGTTCTCCAAAAATTCTGAAAGTTTATTTCTATCTCTTTAGCATTTAGGGAAAAGGGAGAGACTTAAGGGGAGCTTTCCATTGGTCAGAACTGACCGGCCAGACCGCTCAAAGGGAGAAGTCCTTTTTCTCTTGAGCTTTCTCTAATTAATCGCTTGATCTGGCTGGACAGTTTTGTTGAATAACATTTAATAATTCTCTTTATGAATGAACTGGTCTGGCCAGCCAGTTCTGACTAATGGAAAGCACACTTAGTTTTTATTCCTATTTGTTTAATCTTATCAGATCCTATTATATTATTTTTGCCTACTTTTCATCTCTATCTTGTTCTTAATTTCCTAAGATTCAGTTTTTTCACCAGCAAAAACTTCTCAACAGAAGTAAACAAGCCGTAATTTGGATCAAGACAGATTAAATTGCAAGTGCCTTTTGTTGTAATGACTTTTATCGACATGTATCATGATTGAAAGCATCAAATTAATAAGATATATTTTTTGCCAAGGTTTGATTCAAAATAATTATTAATAGTAAAACTCTTGGTTTTACCGGTACTTGTAATAACAGTTCAAAACAGAATTTTTTGTAAAGTTTGATTCAATATAATTTGACAATTTTGGACAGCTTGTGCATATAATACAAGTGCTTTGAACATAATAATTCATAGTAAAACAACTCTTGGTTTTACTTGTTATAATAGTTTCATTTCATACAAGTGTAATTATTTGTTGATCATGAGGTATGGTGTTTCAATGCCATTATATGATGGCTCACCTTGCCCTCTATTCATTCATTTTCCATTTACACTTTTTGAGTTTCAATTTCATTGTTTGCACTTTTGGCGTATTATCATTTCTGTCTGCACAGCTAAATTATTCTGATGTAAAATATTTAATCTCAATTTGAATAAGACTCAAATTGTACAAGACATTTCCTGTAATCATCAAACCTTTGGCACTTTTTCAGATCAATGAATTAAAACAAACATTTAAATAATAAATGTTTTGGCTTGAGCAGTTTTTGACAAGTTGGAATTGGTAAATTACTTCTTGCTTCGTATTGTTGAAAACCAGTTTTAGAAATGATACATGTTTTGTAAATTATGAGAAAGATATTCAAATTATTCACATAATTTGATATCAAAGGTCAGGCACTTGCTTTTTGGGTCAAAGTTTCCAAAGAATTTGTGTTTTTAATAGTTCAAGATAACAATTTTTTTCAAGACCTCAGTTTCAACAAATATACAGTTAAACCATAATTTGGGATTATATTTCTGTGATTGTTTGAAAATAAGATTGGAAAATGTGATGTGATTGTGATATTCTGTCTGTTTTTATCCCCAGTTTGTTTTTCCTTTCATTTTTATTGAATTTTGCTTCTGATCAGTGTTTTTTAATTATTTTGAAATGAAATGAATAATGGAACATCTAGAGATCTTTTTTGCTTTCTTTTTGCTTGTTTAATTTGTTCAAATTCCTTTTTCCTATTTTAATATTTATTTTATATTAAATTTAATATTTCAATTTTTTTGTAATAATTAATTAATAAGAAACTGAGGTCTTGTTTTTGCTGGTGAAAAAACTTATTAAATTACAATCCTATGATAGAACCTTGTATATCAGTCTAGCCAAACATCATTGAATGCAAGATTAGATCACCTAGAAATGATTCAACTTCTAGTCTTCCCAGCTTGGTAATCTACTTTATGGAAGTCTGAATGGTGTCCTATGGAAGTCTATTGAGCTCACCACCCCAAAGGTATCACTGCTGTACACACCCATGAATAGTGAGGTATGATTATCTCTGCTCCTACTTACACTAACCTTCACAGTGACCGGCATCCATGCCACCAGCGTATTCCCATGAAATCTGCAGAGGGCCATCACCTGGTATCCTTACCGACAACCTCCAGCTTCAGAGCAGTCATCTGATCATGGCCTCAAGGTTAGACTCTGCCGAGAGCAGCAATGTTGTACCGCCTTTATTGGTTTCCTGGCCTGGTGGGGCAGCTTCTGTTTGGTGCTGGCAGGACCTCGTGAGAGGTATGAATTGTATTTCATTTTTCTGATGTACAAATAATAAATGATAATAATATTAGATATAGGAGAGTGTTTCTAACTAGTGAAGGATTCTCAGTAGAGTTTGAAGAATTTTAAACTAAAAGCCAATACTTAATTTGATGAAATTGGAAAGTTGAAGAAAATTAAAATTGGGCAAAACTGTAAATACTTTGTATTTAATTTGGTTTTTACTGAGAACCCTTCACTAGTTGCAAAAATCTTTTAGTTTTAAATAATCTTGAATTTAAAAATTTCCGAGTAAGAATTGAAATCTTCAAATATTATAGTGAAACACTCTCTTATATCTAATATCTGTCAGGCTAGAGGACTGGTAATCAAAGTATTTTTGATAACATTAAATAATTATTTAATATTAGTGATAAAATTAGATGTTTTGATGTCTCTATGACTTCATTTCAGATGAATGAATAACTTCTTAATAATCTTCATCATATTAAATCATGCAAGCAATTCAAATAATAATAATTTTGATATTATCTTTTCAAAAGTTATAGCTGTAGTCTTTGAATAAAACAAAGTTGTCTGAAATCTTACTGTCATTGCAGTGTGCTGAAAATGGTTTTGAATCAAGATGGCTTCAATTGTAAACCATCACCAAAACATTCCTACAAAGGTACTTGTGAAATAAACTTATCTACAGGACTCAAAATAGCAGCCAACATGGAAGCACTATTGGCAGGGCGTATGAAGATAATTTTGAAATAAAATTTAGAACACATAATATTTGATGAAATTTTATAGCCAAGATTTATATGTCCTGACCAACTGTTTTTGCTATTTTGAGTTCTGCATTATACCAGTCCTCTAGCCCAAAACATTATTTTACTATTTTCTAGTTTCCTTAATATCTGTTTTGAATCTCCTAGCTTTTTTTTTTTTTTTTTTGCCTAAAGAGTTTTTACTTCTAGGCCTAGGTAAAACTATATATTATACTTATTTGGTAAATCTATATTTTTTTTATCCTATGTTATGCTCATTTTTTCTTTAACCTAGGCCTAGGAAATTCCTAATCTTTTTTTTTTTTTTTTTTTTTTGAGATTCTAGATAATGCTAAGTTGGTAATTCCTAAATAATGTTAGATTTTTTCAAATATTTCTTTGAAAATGCTAATTTTTGAATTCTTTTTTTTTTTTAATCCTAATAAATATCTGGTATGTTGAAATTTCAACTTGTAAACCATGTTACTTAGTTTGATAGCAAGATATCCTTATCCTTGGTGGATGATTCCTGATTCTTCAATACTGATTGACTGGATCTTGATGGTGCTACATCATCTGACAAGGCTTTGCAGCACAACAGCTTGGTATAACTGAATAGATTATGACAGATTTGGTGTACCTGGGGAAAAAACAAAATGATATTGTTAAATCCCATATCCTGATTTCAATTTGCCAAAACATGAAAATAGTGGTAAACTAGAGTCATGTCAGCAACCGGTCTCCTTATTTATCTTGGTCACTCTTCATATTTTTGTCTAATCATGTCATGAGTATCAGGCTCAACATGGGAATTACTGCAATTCTCAATATTCTGCAAACTCAGACATTTCAGCGGCTTGTTGTGAGATTGGTTTATCACTGTTGTCAATCAAAACGAATCAGCTGGTACCCTTTATATTTTTGACTGGCGGCAGTGAAAAACCAAATTAAATGGGTAACTCACAACTACTAAGATTGCAGGATATTGATAATTGTAGTAAGAAGACCCACTATATTTTCTTTTTGTCCCCCACTACGTAACCCTCTCCCCCTAGGAATATTACACTAGCTACCAATCCCAACTCAGCCAAATAAACCACAGCAAACACCAAACAGTGACCAAGGGGAAGAGAGGACCTGCTTGCAGTCTATACTCTAAAATATTTATTATATTTAATATTAGACAACTTACTTGTCTGTCATGTATGGACTGGTCAGAGCTTGATAGCATCATGAGACAATTGACTGTCACTTGACTGTAATGTCTGGCAAGCTAGTGAAAGAAAAGCAGATATATAAGAAACATGTATAAATTATATAAAGTTTATTTTGCTAAAACCTGAATGCTAGAAAGGACAAGTGCAATGGATGGTATGGCAGTTGAAACTACTGTGTAACTAGCACACAGCTTGTTTTACTACAACAGCAATAATTCAAACATCTCTAGTCCATCTTTCTTATAATTATAATTACAAAATATAGCAACTTACTTGTCTGTCATATACACAATGGCCCTCCAGAGCTTGACAGGATAAGGCTTGATTTTAATGGCTGACAAACTGCAAGTAGACAAAGATAGCTATTTAGAAATGTATAAATTATGTAAACCTTGATTTATAGAACTTAAAGTTAAAGTATTGTACTCTGCTGTACCCTACTATACTACTATAGGTTGGATACAAATATTACTATCATTGTACTAAACACAGAACTTTAATGTACAGTACTGTACTCTGCTGTACCCTACTATACTACTATAGGTTGGATACAAATATTACTATCATTGTACTAAACACAGAACTTTAATGTACAGTACTGTACTCTGCTGTACCCTACAATACTACTATAGGTTGGATACAAATATTACTATCATTGTACGAAACACAGAACTTTAATGTACAGTACTGTATTCTGCTGTACCCTACGATACTACTATAGGTTGGATACAAATATTACTATCATTGTACGAAACACAGAACTTTAATGTACAGTACTGTATTCTGCTGTACCCTACGATACTACTATAGGTTGGATACAAATATTACTATCATTGTACGAAACACAGAACTTTAATGTACAGTACTGTACTCTGCTGTACCCTACGATACTACTATAGGTTGGATACAAATATTACTATCATTGCACTAAACACAGAACTTTAATGTACAGTACTGTACTCTGCTGTACCCTACTATACTACTATAGGTTGGATACAAATATTACTATCATTGTACTAAACACAGAACTTTAATGTACAGTACTGTACTCTGCTGTACCCTACTATACTACTATAGGTTGGATACAAATATTACTATCATTGTACTAAACACAGAACTTTAATGTACAGTACTGTACTCTGCTGTACCCTACTATACTACTATAGGTTGGATACAAATATTACTTGCCAATCATTGTACTTTTATTATATAATTACATTGACAACAGATAGTTGAACTTACTTATCTGTCATGTGTACTGGCCAGATCTTGACAGCACCACTGACAATCAACTGACACTTGACTCTAATGGCTGGTGCGCTGATGGAAAAAGAGCAGAAAAATATGTTTAGAAACATGCACTACAGGTGTCTGAAGTTATAAGCATTTTTTGTAAATTAGTGTACACATATACTAACTATACATAGAACATTATCTTCTTTTGGATATCCAAGTAAAATTCAACCTATAGAATTGTGTTGAACCAAATTTTTTACAATTTTTAGTTTTCTAAAATTTCTCAAATTTATGCAAGATACCAAAATTTACTAGAGCATTAGTATTTTACATATTTATAGACCAACCATATGAATTAACATATCCTAGACAGTTATTTCTTAACTGGCTAATTTGTAGAAAAGTTGTACAGATGGCTTTATAGTTACAGTTGTTTCTATAGAGTAGAGTAGAGCTTAAAAATTTACATACCTGATAATTAGAGATGATCTGCTCTTTGGAACATTGTAAAGGATTCATCAGGTATCCACACCCTTTACCACAGGGTTACCATGATGGATTAACCACCTTGATAATCAGGTCAATACTCATAGAGCAACAAGGTGAGTCCATATTGTTATGAAGGTCACAGGGTCATCACCAGGTTATCACATCAATTATCATCTTGATAATCAGGTCAATACTCATAAAGCAACAAGGTGAGTCCATATTGTTATGAAGGTCACAGGGTCATCACCAGGTCACCACATCTATTATCATCTTGATAATCAGGTCTATACTCATACAGCAACAAGGTGAGTCCATATTGTTATGCAGGTCACAGGGTCATCACCAGGTCACCACATCAATTATCATGATAATGAGGTCAATACTCATACAGCAACAAGGTGAGTCCATATTGTTATGAAGGTCACAGGGTCATCACCAGGTCACTACATCAATTATCATGATAATGAGGTCAATACTCATACAGCAACAAGGTGAGTCCATATTGTTATCAGTCTTTTTTCTTGTTTTAGTGCAGTAAATCCATCATTACAAGATTGATATCGAACTATTCCATGATTGACTTGCAGTTTGGTGTGCATGTATTGGTTAATAGAGTCAAGATACAGTATGGCTATCAGGCTTAGACGTCAGGTATCAACAGCTATCTTTTTACAGGATCACTGGACAGTTTTATGGAGAATTTTTCGTGTTATTTTTATTTTTATAACTGCAAAACAAAAAAGACACTTATTACATCACTTGTTAGGGTTTTGGCTTGTTTTAACAAGGGAAATGTGGTTAGAAATTTTCACGAACCAAGTTTTTTATAAAGATTGAAAACCGGATTTTTCAAATAAGAAAAAATCAGAAATATACTCAAACTAAGCTTATGAAACGTTTTAAAGCTTTCTAAAAATGGATATTTATGATAAATTTAGTTGTTTCTTGACAAAAAAGTAGAATTTTCAGCGTTCAAATTTAGCACGTGTTAATGGCGGACGATGCCGGTGAGTCGAACATTCGAAATTTTTAAACTGGTCAAAAATACGGAAAAACACAAGAAAAACTCAAAAAAAACGCAATAATTCTTACCTTTCACAGTTCTTGTGTTCATTTCTCTCTGTTAGGTGGAGCACGAGCTAATAACCATCTTTGTTCTTGTACATTTCAGCCAAAAACCCGTCGTGTATTTGCACAAGTCGAACAAACGTCCATCACCAACTGCAGCGTGCAGAAAATGTGCAGGTGACATACAATGGGACTGGATACTAGCATTTTACACAGGCAACCCGCGAAAATTTGGACTTTTTTGCGAGAAAATATCGAAAATTTAGCGGTTTTTGAGCAATATGTTTGGCCCAAAACATTAAATATAAGCGGAGAAAGCTATTTTAGCACTCTACGGAGGATAAAACCCCGTAAAAACGGCTATTTTAGGGAAAAAACTATATTATGTTAATTAGTCACGTGACATGTCACGTGACCCGTCGATTTTGTGTTTTTTTGTCGATTTTTCAAGTTTTTGATGACAAAAAATCATGTTGGAGGGGTTCAGTTTATTTCATTGTATTTGATTATTTATTAAACAAAGAAGTGTGTAATAAAAGAACATTAAACTTTTATTGTCTGATGTCTTTTCTTTCCCCTGTATTGCTCGACACCCATAAAAAAAGAAAACGAGAAAAATATCACAACAGCTGAAAATACCTTTTTGATATCGAGACACCTGACCAAGAATAAACTACACCCAGAGACAACAATCAACAAACAATGATTTCAAGACGCATACCGCGCCAACATTTTTTATTACATTTTAGACCATAAATTTTAACAGAGTGATATTTTCTTGACCTCTGAAAAAAACTGTCAAAGTAATAGCCATTTACACTGGCGACTTTTGCGGCGATTTTTGAAATCATAATAATTTTTGTTTTATGCTTCTGAAGAGACACTTGTCCAGGTAATCTTCGTGTCTGGAATAAAACTTGACAAGTCTTTTACCATTCTTGACTATGACCAGAATCGCCGAAAAAAATCGCACATCAAATCGCCGCAAAAGTCGCCGGTGTAAACAAGCCTTTAGTAGTAGACTCAAAACAACAAAAGAAAACAATGGATTTTGAGTGATTTTCAACTTAGCCCGAGAAAAAAATGGCAAAATAATAATTGGTAATAGACTCTAAATCCATTGTTTTCTTGTGTTCTTTATCGACTAGTACCAACTATATAGTCATCCTTCTTTCACAGACTACATAAAATGGCTTTAACTCTTGTTGCTTCGCCACTTTGCGCGGTTGTTTTGAGTTCACTTCTTGGAGCAAAACATCACGGACCGTTGGTTTGATCACTTTAGATACGCATAATAATTTTTTTCTTCAATACGTCTTTTCAAGAGTAGAACAAAACAACTACTCTAGGGAATAACACGTGACCAAACTGAACAGCGCGCAAAAAACATCCAATATGTGACGTCATAATTCCGTTAGTTCAAGCCTTGTCTTTAAATTGATAAAGCATTTTTTATTGCCCGTAATGGCGACAAAAGGAACCAAAAGAAAGGCCCCGAGTCTCAAAGAATCTAGCACTTTAGAAATACATCCTTTAGTTTTTGAGTGTAATCTTTTCACGGTTTTGCGTGTTTTAGTCACGTCGTTCCCTCGAGCATCATTTCTTTCATTCATAGAATCAGCATTCTTTCTCACGGAAAGAAGAAGCAAGCGTCAAAGAATCTAGTGCTTTATAAACAAATGCTCTTATTGACTGCATTGTTTATTGTTCATTTGTCAATCCCTTGAGTATTACTTCTTTGTTCCTTGATGACGCTCAGGTACTTGTTGAACGAGACTTTGTACAGTTCACGTACTCTCGCAATTACCCTAAAAATTGGCATGAAAGAAAAATACAAAAGAAATCACAGCTTTTCTTGTAAGAATGTGTGATATATTTCTTTTGTTTTATATCTTCACAAGAGGCTCTTATCGAAGTGGGTGTATGTGTGTATGCGAGTGGGTGTAGGTGTAGGTGTATAGTTGGGGGGGGGGGGGGGGGGAAGGGTAATAGTAAAGATGAAGTGACGACTGACATTCTGTAATGTTTTAAAACATCTTTATTTCATATTAAAACTCAATTTCATTTTGATATCTTTTATTCTCAATTTAAAACCACAACATATCATTTCTACATATTTATTAACTTCAACACTTATAAAACGTATTTGTTTAGTACTTCTCTTTTATTCACTTCTCATCCTTGGTATCCTTCCACTCTGCCTGTACCTTGAATGTTTTTCTACTTTTCATTCCTCTCGACACGCTTTACTTTATTTGGTCTTTTCTTTTCTTCAAGTTTCATTCATTTTCTTTTCTTGATTTTTAATTCTTTACTTTCTCTTTTCAAACCATAATTACGTGATCTAACTAATCTAATGCCTAAGGAAGCCCAAGAGGGACATTTCATTTCAGACTTCAGACTTCCTGCATTAGAAAATAGAAATATTTTTTCTTTCATTCCTTTTTTTCTTATCATTTTCTTTCAGACTTTCTTTTCATTACTATTACTCATCTTAACTAATACTCGATCTTCTCCTATATTTATCGTTCTTTTTTCTTTGTTTCCCCTCTCCTTCAGTTATTCTTTATTTTCCTATCTTCTCTATATATATCACCATTTTTTTAAATCTAAAATTTTAAAAACATTACAGCGCGACGCTCAAAAGTATGACCACATTTAATGTATTCGCATACTTCTATGCACGGGATTTTGTACTTTAAACCGACACAATTGATGCAAAGCTGTCTGGTTTTACCAAATAAGGCGTGTAAAAGTTCGTTTGGAGCAAAAAGCCCGTGCATAGAAGTATGCGAATACATTAAAAGTGGTCATACTTTTGCGCGTCGCGCTGTAAATCGTTTACTCTGTTAGTTCTCTGTCGCTTTTTTCATTCTTTTTGCCTTCTCGTTTCTCCTTCCTTGTATTACTGCCTTAGTTTTCTTCTCTTTTCTTGAATTCTTTCGTCTTCTATTCTGCCATATTCCTCCATCATACTGACCACCTGCAGAAATTAACAGTAGCCATGAATTAACCTTTTTTCATCAGGAATTCTCAAACTCATTAATATTTCACGAGGACTAAACAATGTGAATGACATTGGTTTGCACGTTCTTAACTAACATACAATTTGGTAACTTTTGCTTTCATTTTTTTTTCTTTGATAACACTGACGAGGCTCGACCAGAGCGAAATATATTTGTTAAACTAAACTAGAGTATCTAAAGCTATACATCAAATCAAATTGAAACAAAATGGTTATGCTTTCATTTTCTCCAAACACTATTACTGAATTGAGAAACCATGTTAATTATTTGAAAGAGGGTTTCAACCTCTTTCCAACTACCCCGAAGCTGGTCAGTAAAATCTCGGTTACACTTCATTTTGTTTTCAAATTCACTTCTCGGTGAACACTCATTCACACGCTTGTCCCCAGATTCTGTACGACTAATTATATTTTTGACCTAGAATTTCCATGGGCAAAGTTAGTAAAAGCAATTAAACATAAGTTTTACAATATAATCTCACTGCCCTAACCGAATTTAATTAGCTTAATTAAAGATTTCCTTCACTTCCGTTGCCATAGTGATCAATTAGACATCTTATTCTCCAACGAGATTCTTTCTTAATAATTTATGAAGTGAAATCTCTGGATTGGCTTTACAAAACGGACTAGTAAACAAGAGAAAAGTATCTGGACTGAAAAAAGAGTTTAGTTTCATCGGATTACGAGATGAGTGTTTTTGGTGTGTCGGTGATGCTTTTCTGCTGTAACATGTTGGTAGTTCAAGGTATGTTTGACAACAGATCTTCAGTATCCGTTTCATGTTATCTTAGAGGGAAATTTTATGGTACTCGCCGATAATGGGCAGAGCGGAACGGGCTGGGTATTTTTCGATGCGTAGTAGGGTTCTTTTTTCTTTTTTGAATTCACTTAAAACAGAAGAAGACGAATCCCTGCTCTAGTCAATCCTAGTTGGTTAAGTTTTGGGACCACGTTTTAGTGAAATCGAAGCGATCCATTCATTGAAAACAGAGTTGTGTCAGTAACACAAGTAATACAGTATCGAAGGGGGCAGATTTTGTGACAAAAACGAAAAGAAAAGTAAACAAAAAAACAAAAAAAACAACAAAAACAACAAAAACAACAGAAAACCAAAAAAAATCCTGCTAGAAATGCAAGAAATAAAGTAGAAGAATAGCATGTTTAAGGCTTGGCAGACTCTCATGGTTTTCTCGTTTGCCAAGAAAAAGGAAGGAAGAAACTTCTGAGAACAACGTAGGTGAAAAAGAAATATAAAGGGGGAAGAGAGAATGAAAGAAAGAAAGAAAAAAGAAAGAAAAGAAGGAAAAAAGCTAACTTTATGATAATTCATATATCTTTTTCCTTCTAATTTTTCTTTTCTTTAATTAAAAATTCCCATCCAGCTGTCAAAATCCTTTGCGATTGCATGAAACATTAAAACATACCTTTCAAAAGTCTTGACCTTTACGCAGTGATTACATAGTGAATGTGCTAATTAAAAAAAGAATAAATTGGAACAAACCTTAGCTGGTTTTTGACAGACATCCATTGGCTTTCCTTCGATCCATATTACTCCGTAATTTATTTCTGAAATATAATCAGAATAATGTAAGATAGAGAAGACGTGCAAGATTGCCAAGATATATCACATAACTAATATATCAAACCCAAGATGAAATTAACATCTATGACGTCACATATACCCCAACAATATGACGTCATGAGATACTAGTAAAGTATGTGTGTTAAAAAACGAATAAATAAGTTATGCAAGTTGTGGCTGCTTGTTGTAAAAAGCAGATAGTACTTCTCCTTTTTACAACAAAATTTTGCAGCTTCCAACATCGATTTTTTTTATTGCGTGACAAGTTGCGTACGTGGATGGCAATACTGCTAACATCCCTCTGAACCTTGCAACGCAACAATTTTGCGCGACAAGTTGCACGATTTTGTTGCTTGTATTACCGCACCTCGAGGAATCACTGAATGCGAAGCTTACATAACCCCCCACCCCCACCCCCTGAGGTTTACCTGATATAGGTTGATTTTGTTCAAACAGGTTGTACTACGAATGACGATGATTGTCGTAACCAAGTGTTCCTGCCATCCATCCCAGACAAAGCCTTAATAGGGCATGTCATTGACAATATAACGGTTGCAACACCTCAGCTTTGTCGTATTCAGTGTTACGTTGAACCAAGATGTGTGTCCACCAACTTTGATCAAAACCCTGCCAACTCTGCCAACTGTCAGCTGAGTTCTTCTGAGGCTGTAACACACCCAGGTGACTTGGTTGAAAGACGAGGTATGATCTACCAAGGAACAAAGGTTAGTTAGACGAGGGTAGCTTACAGCCCTATAGACATTCTTGCTGTTTTAAAATGAGCTTATCAACCTTTTACACTCAATGAAATATTCTGTTCTTCCATCACCCATGAACACCATCTTAATGACCAAGTGAACCAAAACAAAGCAAGCCAAGCTCTGATTCAATACACCTTCCCCTTAAGGTCCTCTCACATTCCTAAGGCACATGTATCAGATATATGAAGAGGGGAAGGGTCTCCTTGTGTCCATCAAATTGAAAAAAAATGGTGAATGAAAAAAAAACCAACGAGACTCAGATACATTCTAACTAACCTGGGTAAAAGTTCAGAGAAATGTCTGTTTTTGCATCTTAGAACAACTGCCGCAATGACACGTGTCCACCACTGATGGAGTGTCATTCAGGGTATACACCACAGGGATACCGATGCATATATCCTGACAAGTGTTGCAAAGGTAAATAAGTAATGGTAGCTCTTCATTCTTGATATTAAACCTGAAGAGGGACACCATGTCTATTCATTTACTTTATCAATCATTCGTTTCCTCGTTCCTTACGTCCCTTCCTTCCTTCCTTTCTTCGTTCGTTAGTTCGTTCGTTCGTTCTTTCTTTCCTTTTTCCTTCCTTTCTTTCTTCGTTCTTTCTTTCTTTCTTTTTTCCTTCCTTCCTTCCTTCCTTCCTTCCTTTCTTTCTTTCTTTCTTTCTTTCTTTCTCTCTTTCTTTCTTTCGTTCTTTTGTTCTTTCTTTTTTCCTTGTCTTTCTTTCTCGCTTTCTTTTTTCCTCCCTTCCTTTCTTCCTTCCTTCCTTCCTTTCTTTTCGTTACTTTGTTCCGTGTTCAATTCCAGTGTCTGCGTTTCCCACTCATACGAAAACTGCTATCACTCAATCGTCTATACTCACGATAATAATCTACTTTTCCCTATTGACACCAGTTCCAGATGAGCGAGTCTTGTACTTTCCACACAAGTCTGTAGATGACTACATCAAGTTGACCACATCATTCAACACCAGTTTGACAGCTTTCACTCTCAGTCTGATGGTACAAATCGAATCCAATTACTCCAAGGAAATATCCGTGCCATTCAGCCTGGCGACTCCAACTGCCATAAATCATGTGGTAATACTTATCAAACCTGACAGTGTGACATTCATTGTTTCTCATCAAAATCGGTAAGAAGAACAAAAATGATTCTTACACTTATGCAACTAGGGACTTCACTTACAGGTCATGTGACCCTAACCTCCTTAAAACAAGTACCAGAAACTGAAATAGTAAATTGATATTACAAAAAAGTTTCAGCTCGTAAAATGTGCTGGATTGGAGAGAGCTTGCGAACAAACACATTTTCCCATACAAATCCGTACGTAAAATCTTGTATATCATTCTACATTATGAGCTGCCAATCCGACATTTTGACACAATGCCTTGGTTTAAAGAGGGTAGCGTCATGCAAGTCCAAAGTCGTTTGATCCTCACAAGGATGCAATAAAACATTAATTTACAATCTTTGTTTTCCGTGCATCCAAACGAGTCTTAGGTTGTATATGAATCTGATTAGAGGGTCTATCGTGGTACAGAAACCACCTCTTTCCCTCTATATGTGATGGTATCTTTCTATTACTAATCACAGAATAGTCAACTTTGCATTGGATGATGGCAAGTGGCATCATATCTGTACAACATGGGAAAGTACCTCAGGCAAGTGGCAAGTTTATATTGATGGACACATCCGTGGCAAGGGAACCCGCCTAGCAGCGGGCAAGGTGATTGGTAATGGTATTGCAATCATTGGACAAGACCAGGATAGATCGATGGGTGGAGGATTCGAACAAAAGCAAAGCTTTGGCGAAGGTAGAATAACCAGCATGAGCCTTTGGGACAGAGTTCTCTCACCACATGATGGATCCCTTTCATTCCTGGCCAACTTTGAATGCCATCCTCAGCCAGGGAAGGTACTCAGCTGGGAGGACATGTTGACAGGGGAACTGCATGGTGATGTTAGAGTGCTTTAAATACCAATCTTGTATACGGATTGTTATCCCATACCATGGAAAATACAGCCAATCACAACTCACGGCAGGGAAGCCTCTGTTCACGTGTGTCTTCATGTCACGCGCTGATATTTTCTGTGGTATGGAAAAAGATAAGTTATACAATGCTTAATCCTGTGAAAACGTAGGATATTCAACTTTCACTTTCATACAGCATCCCACGTCAAGGAGATGGGGAATACAGTCACCACTTTCCACACATCAGTTCACTGGTCAAACACAAAGTATTCAGTCGAGACTGCAAGGTTCACACTGGAATAATCCTCGGAAACTACATGGCAGTCTTGATTGAATACTTTGTCTGTGACCAGTGAACAGATGTATGGAAAGTTGTGAATGGGCAAGATGGGTTAGAGGGAGAGGGAGGACTGAGGAGAGGGGATGTTATTTCGTAGTTGCTCTCCCATCTCCTCCAATCATGTCCCCTCCCCTGTTCCCATTGGACTACTACGCAGGCTAACGAATACTTCCGTTATTTCCACGGTCACGTAACGGTAGCCATCTTGGATGACAGAATAACAGAAGTTTTGCTCCAGAGGTGCGAAATGTGGATATGTTATTGTTCTTGTCATCCAGCATGATTGTCGGCAAATGATTGCGTAATAGACACACCAGCACGAACACAGAAACAATGTTACACCTAGCAATTAAGCTTTGAGTAATACGGGCTAAGAAGCATGTGCGAAAAATCATGAATGCCATACATAAATACTTGTACTTTAATAGTCCCCTTCACAGTTCCCTGCGCCATCTTGAAAGGTGGCCGTGCAATTGCATGAGCTAACATGAGGTAACCTTGCAATGATAGATACGTGTGAATAATTGTTCAAGGTGTTACAGTCAAAACGGCTCAAGCGTACCCCCTAGGTTCCATCAATAATTGCATTATTCAAATATTGAGTTGATTATTTACTCTGAGTTTTCATTAAAAAATCGGAAGACTCCAAACTTCACGTGAAAAATAAACTCAATATTTGAATAATAAATTTATTAATGGCTTCTGGGGGGTGGGGGGGGGGGGTAATCTTGAGCCGTTTTGACTGTAAAAAAGGTCTCATTGCAAGGTCACCTGATGTCCCGCTTCTAGTCACGGCTACCATTCAAGATGGTGCAGGGAACTGTGAAGAGGACTATTTCACGTTTGTGCGAGGAAATCAAAAAACATATTCCACTTTAATGTAGCCTTTTCATCGAGTAAATCATTAATAAATTGTACTTGGTACACATAAATTTGTGCGGAATTTGTACGAATTTCAAATAATCGCAAATTTAAAGTGTCTCGGAAAAGTTTGCGTGATAGCGTCATCTACTACAACGACCAGAATCCCTTGCACACTTTCCGTTATATATTTACCATCCATTCTCTTACTTTTCTAATTAGGAAATAAAATATATAAAAAGAATGACGAAACGTGAAGCATTCTGGTAGTGATAGTAAAATGACGTCATCATGAAAACGACCTATTGTGTTGTCATAGCAATATGCTCAAATATTTGGTACGAACATGACATCAGCTCGTAATTGATTGTCAATAATTGATAAGACCGTTTTTGTAAACTTCAAAGGTTATAATAAACATGCAAGGAAACTAAATACTAGTTCACTAAAGTCTTTAACACTGTTCGGTTTGCAATGACTGACTTTAGCTATTCTTTATCGTTACTGATCATCTTTTGCAAGATATTATTCATACAAGGTAAGAAAACTCCTTATTTCTTGTTCTCGTTCTCTAACGTCTTTGTGTACCTATTTTATCAACTCTAAATTGTTTCACTCATAAACACTTTGACTCTTTATGACGGAACTTTCTCGCATCTTTTTATTATCTTAACATAGTTTTGATCGGCTTTCATAAAAATTTCAATGTATATATTGATAGAAATTTTGGTAGTTCAAAACAATGCATTCAATTAGTCTTTCACCTCTTCTTGTAAACCTGAGCTCGTTCTGTTAAGAAACACCAAAAATAGAGCTTATAATGCGCATGTGGCACTGCTAGTAATGTGATTTATAGTGTTATAGAAATTTGTACAAGATGTCCATTTCGTGAGTTTTGGATGTGGTGATAAGATGTCGTTTATATGTTTTGTATTAGGTGAAATATAGTGGAATACGAAGATAAAACCATACATAAATCGTATAAATCGAAATCGCGCTAAATTATACTTATTTTTTTAAATCCGTTCCGCTTTCAAACCTCAGTTATCTTGCGATCTTGCGATAGGAGGAGGTACACTTTGTACTGCATTTTGTGCTTCAACCAAGGTCATTTCAGAATAATTTTCATTTGATTCGATTATATGAATCTTTAAATTTATTGCGTCGGTCACAGCTTGTATTATGATATGATCAGCCCATGTTCCTTGCATAGACATGTTGTTTAAATATTGTAACCAAGATGTTTTTAAATTGAAGAGTTCCGAACTTTATTATAGTTTTCGAGAAGATCCGAGAAGGTATTGATCGTTTCAGTTGACATCTTTTTTGATATTTGGGGTTCCTGTGTAAAGTTTACTTACTCACGGACATCGCTCGATCGATAGTATAGTGGTACTGCTTCGCGAAGCAGTGCCACAAAAAGCATTCCTTTTCATCTCTGTCGAATTAAAATGTTTGGCGCCAACGCTTTCACCGCATCTAATAAAGTGTTCTCCAAAAATAGTGAAACTCCAAATATCGGTAATATTTTCAATGTTTTAGAAAGAGGAAATAATGATGTTGCTCGTGGCCAAATGTCAATGCCTTTCGTTGTTTGGTTTTTCTGGAAAAGCGAAGCAAAAATGCAGGATTTTCGCTTAGTCATAAGGCTTGCTGAAGGTCAATTTAGGGCATTTCGAAAAACTTCAATTTTGAAAGAAATAAAAATCCGTTTGAACTTTCGATACGATGCCACAAAAACCATGGCTTTTCATCTCTGTCGAATTAAAATGTTTGAAAATTTTCAAGTTTTGAAAATTCTCATAAATTTTCATTTAGTTTTCACAAATTGAATAGCTTCGATGACCACTTCAGATGATTTTTTAAACCTTAACTTTTTTCAATTTAAAAGGGACTATTTATCATTAATATTCTATACTTTTCTTGCGCTAATTTATTATTAGAATTGAAACTAAATTTAAGCATTAACAATTTATGCCAAAAACACTGCAATATAATCTTACTACTACTTATATGGAACATTTTCCTCATGCCTCGAATATTATTTTTCCTCGGGAAAAAAAAAACACAAGAAAAAACCCTTAAATTGACTTTAAAATATGATCGAAGAAAACTTTACTCAATTCGTAGGAGTACCTATTAAGTTGCTATGGGAAACAGGTGTACACTTCAGATGTATATTATTTTCTAGTATTCGGTACTTACAAAAGAAAAATATAATTGCAAGAACGGTCATATAATAACAAGAAAAGAAATAGAAAAAAATAATTGCAAATAGGACGAATTAATTCGAAATATAATTTTTATTTCATTTTCTAGTATTCCGTACTTACACAAGAAAAATATAATTGCAAGAACGGTCATATAATAAGAAGAAAAGAAAAAGAAAACAATAATTGCAAATAGGACGAATTAATTCGAAATATAATTTCTATTTCATTTTCTAGTATTCCGTACCTACAAAAGAAAAATATAATTGCAAGAACGGTCATATAATAAGAAGAAAAGAAAAAAAATAATTGCAAATAGGACGAATTAATTCGAAATATAATTTCTATTTCATTTTCTAGTATTCCGTACCTACAAAAGAAAAATATAATTGCAAGAACGGTCATATAATAAGAAGAAAAGAAAAAAAATAATTGCAAATAGGACGAATTAATTCGAAATATAATTTTTATTTCATTTTCTAGTATTCCGTACCTACAAAAGAAAAATATAATTGCAAGAACGGTCATATAATAAGAAGAAAAGAAAAAGAAAACAATAATTGCAAATAGGACGAATTAATTCGAAATATAATTTTTATTTTGATGAGAATATAACTGTTTTAGTATATACCAACAAGATAAAACTTGATATGTATATTATTTTCTAGTATTCCGTACTTACAAAAGATACATCTGATAGCACTTTCCACGGATGACGTCACAATATGTATCATGGGATTGAAATGCGGGTTTAGGGTTGTTTTTTTTTTTGGGGGGGGGGGGGATTTCGCGTTTACGAATCGTAATAAAATAAGCTTTGAGTGCCATCAATAGCATTTTTACCCCTTAAATTAGAAGGGTTGATCTATCGGAAAATCTAAGTTTGGGATCGACTAAAATTCTATGTACCAAGCTGGATTCGATGACTTTAAAAACAGTTAAATTTTACGCTCTCGCGCCAACGCTTTCACCGCATCTAATAAAGTGTTCTCCAAAAATAGTGAAACTCCAAATATCGGTAATATTTTCAATGTTTTAGAAAGAGGAAATAATGATGTTGCTCGTGGCCAAATGTCAATGCCTTTCGTTGTTTGGTTTTTCTGGAAAAGCGAAGCAAAAATGCAGGATTATCGCTTAGTCATAAGGCTTGCTGAAGGTCAATTTAGGGCATTTCGAAAAACTTCAATTTTGAAGGAAATAAAAATCCGTTTGAACTTTCGATACGATTTTTGAAAATAGTTCACCAAAGGGATTTGATTGGTGAAAGAAAAAAAAATTCGGTTTTATGCGACTGTCCGCCGATTCTCGATATTTACAGACAACCGCTCTTAAAAGGTGTAAGCTTTCTTAAAAAGGAAAGTTTTCAGTTGTTTCTTGAATGAATTCAAAGTCAAACTGTTTTTGATGTCAATTGGAAGATCATTCCATAAAAAAGCTCTTCTACCATCACTGTTGAGGTTAAAACAAGGCTTGCACAGTAGCTTTTTAGATTCCGAACGTAAAGCACGGACAGGTGGTCAAAACTGATGCCGTAATTTACGGGCTTTTGAGAGACCTCACAAAAAACTCGCCTAAAAACTCACATTAAGATTTTTTTTTAAATACCAAGAACTGAAATGATAAGAACGGTAATGAAACCACATTACTGAAGAACAATAATCGAGTTAGAAGACAAACTTAATATTTTGTGGGTTTTACAATTTCGGCTACTTGGAAGCCGTTTTTTAAACCTCCGAAAAAAGGAATATTTTTGTTTGTTAATTTCGTACCATGTTACATGGCCTGGGGCTGGGAAAGCATGCCTCGATGAAAGACCAGTATCTTAGCTTCCAGAAACTGTAAAAACATTTTTGGACTACTAAGATTATGAAATTCTAGAGCCCGAAACGTTAGCGCGACAGAGGTCAAAATTGGCCATTTTGAGATGTTGTCGTGATACTAATGATTATCAATGCACAACGATAGATGTATACTGGTTTGAGTGTAAATATATAAGTGTCTTTGACGCAGTATTTAGTGAACACTATACACCTAAGTGAGACTGAATTGCACCCAGATCTGGAATTCAATTGATGAATCTTTTAAAAAATTATCCAGAAGTAAATTTCAAGTTAAATTAAGTGATCACCTTCGTGAAACTCAATCCACTTGATTCTTCTATAATTTGCACTTAAATAATTTAGTATCTTTAGATGCATTAGTCATTATAATTTCATATCTTCTACTAGTCGTTATGATTTCTCTCAACTATAAATATCCAATTAGTTCATTTCAGTCCATCTATCCTACTGATCTACGATCTATTCTATTATTTTTTTTCCCATAAATATCTTCTATATTGTTTCATTTGTGTAGTTAGTTTGTTTTTCCCCCCTTCTCATCTTTTTAAAATTAAAATTCGTTTGTTAGTTATGATATCATATAGTTTTTCTCCCCTCGACCTTATTGTATGCTATCGTAAATCAAATTTAGAAGCTATCTATCTTGGTTAACTTTTATAGTTATTATAGATAGCTTGTGTCTCAATTTAGGTGAGTTATAATTCTTTGTAAATGTAATGTAATAACGAAATAAAATATATATATAAAAAAATATATATATATAAATAAATAAATATATGTATGTATATATGTATATGTACTTGAATTTCTGTTTTAGGGTCTGTTTTATTGGCCATGAATGACTAGTTACAATGCTGTTCGAGCACTGTTTTGGTATCGCTCCAAAAAATATAGTAGGCTTTTATCGTCCATCCATGAATTTTATACACAGTTATTGTGAACTAAAACTCCTCCAAAAAAGTATATCTATTTAAAAAATCGGTTATCGGCTGCTATAAAATGACTTTTGAAAAGATTAACATTTTAAGGCTTGGCAAAGTTTAGCAAAATACCGTCCACATTACCCATGTTTGACTACATCGTGCAGCGGCGCATTAATAGAGTAAAGTCACTTAACCCGTGAAATAAAAATTGCTTGTTCAAGTGTAATAGTCAAATAGACACAAAAGAAAACAATGGAATAAGGGTCTACTAAAGTGTATTTGTCTAATATCTATTTCATGGGTTAAGTGACTTTACTTTAATTGCCCAGTTTTCTATTTAAGAAATGAAATAAGCTATAATCGAACTTTGTTCAGTAGCACAGACAACTTCTAAATCGACATACCAGTGGAGATATCGGCTTCTAGAATCACCTCATTTTCGATAGCTGTTCACAAAGGTTTATACTACCTATACATATGGAGGTAGTTTCCTAAGCTGTTTTAATAATTGTCAGGTTTGACTATGTGCGATCAAATTATGTGAATAGAGGTTCATTTTGATACCAAAATATTTTCCAAAATATAAATGCTTATATTTTTTGGAGCGCTACCAATACAGTGTTCGAACAGCATTGTAACTAGTCATCTATGGTCCCTAAAACTGACCCACCCCCCAACTTTTCCCGTAAAATATTTTTCCATAAAATATTATCGATTTCGTATTTAGGACCGCAGAACAAGTTTATATACCAAATTTGAGCAAAATCCGTGAGTGAGGTTGACTGGCCGGATGTTTCTAAATTTGCTTGATCCTTACCGACTATGACTCTTAAATCTTCTTTGAGCATATTCTTGTCATCAATATCTCTTCGACTTTTTCTCTCTTTTTTTTTTTTATTAAAAAAAAAAACAACAACAAAAACCAAAACCCGGAACATAAATAAATGTTTTGGGTTCAAAGTGATATTCTACCGCACTTCATTTAACAACTTCCCGGAGCAAACAACCTGTGTTGTCATAGCAACATGCTCAAATATTTGGTACGAACATGACATGAACTCGCAATTGATTGTCAATAATTAATAAGACCGTTTTTTTCTAATTCAAAGGTTATAATAAACATGCAAGGAAACTAAATACTAGTTCACTAAAGTCTTTAACACTGTTCGGTTTGCAATGACTGACTTTAGCTATTCTTTATCGTTACTGATCATCTTTTGCAAGATATTATTCATACAAGGTAAGAAAACTCCTTATTTCTTGTTCTCGTTCTCTGTCTCTTTCTCTTTCTCTATTCTCGTCTTCGTCTTTTTCTCTTCCTTTCTCTATATATCTGGTCTCTGTCTGCCTGTGTCTCTTTCTCTTTCTCTATTCTCGTCTTCGTCCTTTTCTCTTCCTTTCTCTATATATCTGGTCTCTGTCTGCCTGTGTCTCTTTCTCTTTCTCTATTCTCGTGTTCGTCCTTTTCTCTTCCTTTCTCTATATATCTGGTCTATGTCTGCCTGTGTCTCTTTCTCTTTCTCTATTCTCGTGTTCGTCCTTTTCTCTTCCTTTCTCTATATATCTGGTCTCTGTCTCCCTGTGTCTCTTTCTCTATTCTCGTGTTCGTCCTTTTCTCTTCCTTTCTCTATATATCTGGTCTCTTTCTGCCTGTGTCTCTTTTTCTATTCTCGTCTTCGTCCTTTTCTCTTCCTTTCTCTATATATCTGGTCTCTGTCTGCCGGTGTCTCTTTCTCTTTCTCAGTCTCGTCTTCGTCCTTTTCTCTTCCTTTCTCTACATATCTGGTCTCTATCTGCCTGTGTCTCTTTCTCTTTCTCTATTCTCGTCTTCGTCTTTTTCTCTTCCTTTCTCTACATATCTGGTCTCTGTCTGTCTGCGTCCCTGTTTCTGTCTCTTTTTCCGTTTCTCTCTAAAAAAATCTTTGTATAACTAAACAGAAGGCATAAATAGAAAAAAGCTGTAAAATGCCAAAACCAAAAACCGACTTTCTTAAAAAAACAGCTTGGTATACGGTACTAGAATCGGCTGCAACTCCTTGACTTCAGAATTTAGAAAAATTAGGAGATAAAAATAGAGGATATTACATGGGCGGAACTATGTGGAACTTTCTCGCATTTTTCATTATCTTAAAGTGCACCTAACCCCTGATACAATACTTTCTGCATCAATTCTACGTGAAGTGACTAGTTGAATGCTCAAATATTTCTTCATTTGAGTGTTGCGTCTTTAAGATATGAAGGTTTACACTTTTTAAATTATGTTAATGACCGTGACGTCACCCAAGGCTTTTGAGTTTATTTGTTTTTACATATGATACTAAACACTGGCCATTATGAGACACCAAAATTTACTGTAAACATTGTGGAAACCATGAGTATAATGATGATGCTTTGTAAGTATTTTTTCTGTGAACCTGTTAAAGTTTGTATATTAAATGAAGCCTGGGGTAACATCACAGTCATTAACATATTGGAAGTATAAACAATCGTAACTTACTGCGATTCTCAATATTCTGCGAACTCAGACATTTCAGCAGGTTTTTCGCTGCCGTCAATCAAAACTAATCAGTCGGTACCTTTTATGTTTCTGACTGGCGGCAGTGAAAATACAAATTCCAACGGGAAACTCGATGCTACCGAGTTCGCAGAATATTGAGAATCGCAGTAAAGACGCAACACTCAAATCAAGAAATATTTGACCATTCAACTAGTCACTTCATGTTGAATCCATGCAGAGAGTATTGTATCGGGGGTTAGGTGAACTTTAACATAGTTTTACTCTTCTTTATCACTCGGTTTCCATAGATAATCTATTGATAATTGTGTTTTGCTTTTAAAACAATACATTCATTCAATTTATTTATCTTCTTCTGTTCTTAAAGCTTTTGTTTTAGAAAAGAAAAATTGAGTCCGTTCTGTGAACAAAGCCAAATACGAACTTGGTTTTTAATCTCTGATAATTCGAAAACCTTTGGGAGTTTCCATATAATTTGTCATTAGTTTTCAATCGTTTTGTGCTTCACCTTATAGTGAGGACACTCGAACCATGAACTCTTGATATTTTTTTATTTTTTTATTTTCTGAACTTTCTACTGCTTTAAACTTTCTGAAAATGAAGCACTGAACTCAAATAATCTTATTGTTCAAAATAAATCATATTTCCAATCGATTCACGCAAGGAATAAAGGCGAAAAAAGTATGAAAAAACCTCAAAGTGTTCACGGTTCGAGTGTCCTCACTGTACCTAGTCTCAAACTGAAATGACTCTCGAAGTTGAATCATTAATATTTTACAGCGTTCTCAATTGAAGTTCAAAAACTTTTCATTTAACAATGAACGCCTGCGGCTCGGTTTTACACAATAGCTCTCGACTTCTCCCAAACCTTCCTCGTTCTTATATCAGACTATGTAAACACGCCGGGATAAACGCTTTCTATTTGTTTTATAAAATAAATAGAATAATAAAGCAGGAAAACACGAAACTTATTTAAATATGAAACTCCAGATTCTCCCTGCGTGCAAGCAGACAATATCGACCAATCACGTCCGTTGATAGAAATCCTCAACGGCGACTTTCCAATATTGAAAAAGCGACGAAAAAGTTTGACACGAAGCAACGAAAAAAGCAGTTGATTTATTCGATTTTTATACAGTATAACCGCTAACATGAACAAGATAACCAATCAGCAAAGTAATTATGAACTGGATGGTACAGGAAATCGTTTAGAAAAAGGCATTTCGATGAAAAAGAGTCAACATTTGGAAAACAAAAAAGTTGTAAGTCGTCTTTGACGATAAAGGAGGCGATGATTTTTAGATCTTTGCTTTTTTTTTACGGACACACTGAGGACTCTAAGGACAGTAAGAAGTGATATAAAGACACAAGTTCGTTTTCGCGTCACAGCTTACTGAAGTACGAATTTTGTCCTCGAAATGCTGGGACCGAGGGAGGACTAGGGAGAGTTTACACAAAGAATATATCGATAACGCTATCATCTCTTTCTAAATTCATACAAAAGTCTCAGAACGATGCTTGATAATCTTCGTTTGATGAATTCAACCCTGGTAGTTTTTGGTTGTTTTCTGAATCTTGTGTACTTTAAGTGATCTTTTAATCAGCCGGCCGCCATCTTGAAATTGTAGTAATAGCCATGTAATCTATTTTCCTCAAGATAAGAGATGTTTTTTGTTCTGACCCCAGTTTGGAAATCAGTGCAAGGGGCCTATAAGTGCAAAATAACAAAGTTGTATAATAGTTACCTTTCTTTTCGCATGATCTGTATCCCGGCCGGTTTTTGGTCCGCGGATTCTCAACTTTATCGCCGTTTTCTTCGGTAAGCGGTTCACACATCTAACTTAACGTCTCATTTGCTTCAGCAGTTATTCTTTGAAGTCTTCTTTTATTTACATTCCCAGGTTGTGGTACGCCTTTAGATGATTCTCGTAACCAAGTGTTCGTGCCATCCATCCCAGACAAAGCCTTAATAGGGCATGTCATTGACGACATGACGGCTGCAACACCTCATCTCTGTCGTCTTCAGTGTTACGTTGAACCAAGATGTGTGTCCATCAACTTTGATCAAAACCCTGCCAACTCTGCCAACTGTCAGCTGAGTTCTTCTGAGGCTGTAACACACCCAGGTGACTTGGTTGACAGCCCAGGAATGATCTACCAAGGAACAAAGGTTAGTTAGACGAGGGTAGCTCGCAACCCTCCAGACATTCTCCCCGCGCAATGATCAGTGTTTTGCGCAGTCATTTCGTAAACAAACCAGGCATTCCCATATTAATTGTGTGTGTGTATGTTGGGAAAAGCGGGATAAAAAATGAAATTACCAGTAACCAAGTCTAAGACCCAGAACGAACGTTGATCTGCTCATGAGCCGAACCAAATGACATCAAAGAAGACCGCCTTATTATCCATTGTTTTCAATGCGTTCGGCTCATGAGAAGATCGATGTTTGAACTGGGCCTAATGATAAGAGCCAAAGCTAAAGCCTAAGCTTACACATGTACATGGCATACACTGTAACCTAATATCTAACACAGCATATACTGGAGCCTATAGTAGTCAGGTCTGTTAGCAAAAAGATCGTGCATTTTTGAATACAAGCACCAAATTTGGCACAAATGTTAGTTAGGGCATACTAAACACATTTAGGTGCGGGTGCCAAAAAATGGTGGTCGGGAGAAGGCACGCCACACCCTCTACTAGATGGATAAACTTTATCTTAAAAAACTCATGAATATCTAATAGGAAAACACAATAGAGGAGGTTTTAAATCTGATAGAACATCTTCTTCATTTGCATAAACTTTAACTCGGAGTTTCTCTGGTAAACTTGGTTCATTCGTCAAAAATTCAGTAGAAAATGCGAAGATACACATCAAGGTTTTTTAAGCTGTTCAATAAACTCGCAGATCGTGTTTTATCGGGCTTAAGACCACTCGGCTTCGCCTCGTGTTTTAATTCCCGATAAAACACTCCTGCTCGTTTATTAAACAGTACATAATTTATATGAAACAAGTGCTGTTTAAAATAGTCAGAATGGCGTTTAAAGTTTTTTGATATCTCTTTTTGTTGCAGAGATATCAAACGTTTTCCAAATATGCAAATTAGCGAATGATGACGTCATCAATCATAAAATGATTTAACAGGAAAATTTGTACCAAGTTTGGTGCTCGTACTCAAAAGTGCACGATTTTTGCTATTTTTGTCGCTTACAGACCTGACTTACAGGAAGTTATTGACTGGTTAACTTCACGGTTGAGGTTATCAGTATGCAATCTCAACCATGTATTGTGCTCTGTTTTAGAATAACTGTCGGAAGAACAAATGTCCACCAATGACGGAGTGTCATTCAGGGTATACACCACAGGGATACCGATGCATATATCCTGACAAGTGTTGCAAAGGTAAATGTTCTACACAGCTATAATTATTAAATTCATCGAAGTAAGCAAATTCAAGTACTTACAGATTTTCCCTTTTGACACCAGTTCCCAATGATCGAGTTTTGTACTTTCCACGCAAGTCTGTAGCTGACTACATCAAGTTGAAAACATCATTCAACACCAGTTTGACAGCTTTCACTCTCAGTCTGATGGCCCGATTCCAGCCTATTGATAGTGGAGATATGGTTTCACCATACACACTAGCAAGTGGAAGCAAGATCAACAACATTGGCATCTACATTGACCGCACTTATTTCTACCTAGACGTTTCTGATCAAGAAAGGTACGTATCAAATGAAATGAGAAACTAAACCACACACACAACTCCTACTATAGGATAGACAACTACATCCCATCCAACAACACCTCCTACTATAGGATAGACAACTAAACCCCATCCAACAACACTTCCTACTATAGGATAGACAACTACACCCCATCCAACAACACATCCTACTATAGGATAGACAACTACACCCCATCCAACAACACCTCCTACTATAGGATAGACAACAACACCCCATCCAACAACACATCCTACTATAGGATAGACAACTACACCCCATACAACAACACCTCCTACTATAGGATAGACAACTACACCATATCCAACAACACATCCTACTATAGGATAGACAACTACACCCCATACAACAACACCTCCTACTATAGGATAGACAACTACACCCCATTCAACAACACCTCCTACTATAGGATAGACAACTACACCCCATCCAACAACACCTCCTACTATAGGATAGACAACTACACCCCATCTAACAACACCTCCTACTATAGGATAGACAACTACACCCCATACAACAACACCTCCTACTATAGGATAGACAACTACACCATATCCAACAACACATCCTACTATAGGATAGACAACTACACCCCATACAACAACACATCCTACTATAGGATAGACAACTACACCCCATCCAACAACACCTCCTACTATAGGATAGACAACCCAATCAATCAAACTGTAATTACCAAATTAATATAGCTTATAAATATAGTTTTTATCTCCTCACGTGTATAACATGCTCCTTCTAGAATCTTTATAACTTTCCTCAAATGTTTATGATGTAATACTAATTATACTATATTAATTACAGAAAATTCGAAATTTCATTGGATGATGGCAAGTGGCATCATATTTGTACAACATGGGAAAGTACCTCAGGCAAGTGGCAAGTTTATATTGATGGACACATCCGTGACGAGGGAACCGGCCTAGCAACAGGTGAATCAATCGAGAATGGCATTGCAATCATTGGACAAGACCAGGATAGAACGATGGGTGGAGGATTCGAAAAAAAGCAAAGCTTTGGCAAAGGTAGAATAACCAGCATGAGCCTTTGGGACAGAGTTCTTTCACCACATGATGGGTCCTTTTCATTCCTGGCCAACTTTGAATGCCATCCTCAGCCAGGGAAGGTACTCAGCTGGGAGGACATGTTGACAGGGAAACTGCATGGTGATGTTAGAGTGCTTTAAATACCAATCTTGTATACGGATTGTTATCCCATACCATGAAAAATACAGCCAATCACAACTCACGGCAGGGAAGCCTCTGTTCACGTTTGTCTTCATGTCACGCGCTGATATTTTCTGTGGTAAGGGAAAAGATAAGTTATACAATGCTAGCTTAATCCTGTGAAAACGTAGGATATTCAACTTTCACTTTCATACAGCATCCCACGTCAAGGAGATGAGGAATACATAGTCAAGATGGGTTAGAAGGAGAGGGAGGACTGAGGAGATGGGATGTTATTTCATGGTTGCTCCCCCATCTCCTCCAATGATGTCCTTTCCCCCGTTCCTATTGGACCAATACGAAGGCACCTGATTGCGCAATAGACACACCAGCACGAACACAGAAACAATGTTACACCTAGAAATTGAGTTTTGAGTAATACGGGCTAAGAAGAATGTGCTAAAAATCATGAATGACATACATAAATACTTGTACTTTAATAGTCCCCTTCACAGTTCCTACGCCATCTTGAAAGGTGGCCGTGCAATTGCATGAGCTAACATGAGGTAACCTTGCAATGATAGATACGTAAGTAAATAATTCATTTTCCAGTTTGAAGTCAGAGTGAAAAATAAACTCAATATTAGAATAATCAATTCATTAATGGATTCTAGGGGGGGTACGCTTGAGCCGTTTTGACTGTAAAAAAAGGTCTCCATCATTGCAAGGTCACCTGATGTCCAGCTATCTTTCAAGATGGTGCAGGGAACTGTGAAGGGGATTATTTCACGTTTGTGCGAGGATAAAAAACATATTCTACTTAAGTGTAGCCTTTTCATCGAGTAAATCATTAATAAATTGTACATGGTACAAAACCGTTTGCGTGATAGCGTCATCTACTACAACTACCAGAATCCCTTGCACACTTTCCGTTATATATTTACCATCCATTCTCTTACTTTTCTAATTAAGAAATAAAATATATAAAAGGAATGACGAAACGTGAAGCATTCTGGTAGTGATAGGAGGGTTTTTCGCGCCAAAATTCAGACATGAAGTTCTCACATTCAACCTTCGGTTCGAACGTGCAATTCTTCGGTTCAAATATCTAATCCTTTGGTTCAAACATTCAATCTTTCGGTTTAAACATTTAATCTTTTGATTCAAACATCAATCCTTCGGCTCCCTCACTTTTCCTCCTCCCCAGTCTCCCTCCCCCTAAGAAAAACAAAATGCGCCGCTACGCAGGCTAGGTATTCCAGTTAGTTGTTGTAAGAGTCAAACATAGGCCGGTCACTCAATCTTTAGGATTTTGCTCAAACTTGGTATATAAACTTGGTTTGGGGTCCTAAATACGAAATCGATGATATTTTGTTAAAAACACAATTTACGGAAAAATCGGGGGGGGGGGGGGTGGGTCAGTCTTATTGGCCGTTAAAGGCTAGTTACAAGGCTGTTCGAGCACTGTTTTGGTAGCGCTCCAAAAAATATAAGCATTTATATTTTGGAAAATATTTTGGTATCAAAATGAACCTCTACTATTCACATAATTTGATCGCATATAGTCAAACCTGACAATTATTTAAACAGCTTAGGAAACGACCTCCATATGTATAGGTAGTATAAACCTTTGTGAACAGCTATCGAAAATGAGGTGATTCTAGAAGCCGATATCTCCACTGGTATGTCGATTTAGAAGTTGTCTGTGCTACTGAACAAAGTTCGATTATAGCTTATTTCATTTCTTAAATTAAAAACTGGGCAAGTAAAGTAAAGTCACTAAACCCGTGAAATAGATATTAGACAAATACACTTTAGTAGACCCTTATTCCATTGTTTTCTTTTGTGTCTATTTGACTATTACACTTTAACAAGCAATTTTTATTTCACGGGTTAAGTGACTTTACTCTATTAATGCGCCGCTGCACGACGTAGTCAAACATGGGTAATGTGGACGGTATTTTGCTAAACTTTGCCAAGCCTTAAAATGTTAATCTTTTCAAAAGTCATCTTATAGCAGCCGATTACCGATGTTTCTAAATTTGCTTGATCCTTACAGACTATGACTCTTAAATCTTATTTTGGCATATTTTTGTCATCAATTTCTCTTCGACTTTTTGTCTCTTTTTTTTTTTTTACTACTACAAAAAAACAAAAAAAAAAAAAAACAAAAAAAAAACAACAAAAAAAACCCGGAACATAAATAAATTTTTTGGGTTCAAAGTGATATTCTACCGCACTTCATTTGAATACTTCCCGCAGCAAACAACCTGTGTCGTCATAGCAACATGCTCAAATATTTGGTACGAACATGACATAAACTCGTAATTGATTGTCAATAATTAATAAGACCGTTTTTTTTTTCTAATTCAAAGGTTATAATAAACATGCAAGGAAACTAAATACTAGTTCACTAAAGTTCGGTTTGCAATGACTGACTTTAGCTATTCTTTATCGTTACTGATCATCTTTTGCAAGATATTATTCATACAAGGTAAGAAAACTCCTTATTTCTTGTTCTCTGTCTCTTTCTCTATTCTCTATTCTCGTGTTCGTCCTTTTCTCTTCCTTTCTTCATATATCTGGTCTCTGTCTGCCTGTGTCTCTTTCTCTTTCTCTATTCTCGTGTTCGTCCTTTTCTCTTCCTTTCTCTATATATCTGGTCTCTGTCTGCCTGTGTCTCTTTCTCTTTCTCTGTTCTCGTGTTCGTCCTTTTCTCTTCCTTTCTCTATATATCTGGTCTCTGTCTGCCTGTGTCTCTTTTCCTATTCTCGTGTTCGTCCTTTTCTCTTCCTTTCTCTATATATCTGGTCTCTGTCTGCCTGTGTCTCTTTCTCTTTTTCTATTCTCGTGTTCGTCCTTTTCTCTTCCTTTCTCTATATATCTGGTCTCTGTTTGCTGCGTCCCTGTTTCTGTCTCTTTTTCCGTTTCTCTCTAAAAAATATTTGTATAACTGAACAGAAGGGATAAATACAAAAAAGCTGTAAAATGCCAAAACCAAAAACCGACTTTCTTAAAAAAACAGCTTGCTATATGCAACTAATTGACTTCAGAATTTAGAAAAATTAGGAGATAAGAATAGAGGATATTACATGGGCGCGCGGAGATTGTTTCATAAACTCGTTGACTTCCTATATGGAACTTTCTCGCATCTTTCATTATCTTAAAGTGCACCTAACCCCTGATACAATACTTTCTGAATCAATTGTACATGAAGTGACTAGTTGAATGGTCAAATATTTCTTCATTTGAGTGTTGCGTCTTTAAGATATGAAGGTTTACACTTTTTAAAATATGTTAATGACCGTGACGTCACCCAAGGCTTTTGAGTTTATTTGTTTTTACATATGATACTAAACACTTGCCATTATGAGACACCAAAATTTACTGTAAACATTGTGGAAACCATGAGTATAATGATGATGCTTTTTAAATACTTTTTCTTTGAACCTGTTAAAGTTTGTATATTAAATGTAGGGCTACCAAATTATCTTAACAGCATTCCTTATCGCGATCGTCTCATTAAATTAAATTTACTTCAACTTTCGTATTGACACGAGTTTAAAGACTTGTTATTCTATTTTAAATGTCGTGTTGGTCGTTTTAATATTTCCATTTATCGCTGTGTAAGCCTCGATCTAATTATAGAATTACTCGCCACAGTTCCATGTATGATGTGCTAATTCCTAGATGCCGTACTGGCAAAACTCTTCCAATCCAGTTATATTAACCGCTTGCCTAAACTTTGGAATAATCTACCGTGCTCTGTACGCTCTTCTCCTTCTATTTATCAGTTTAAATCTTATCTTCTTAAGTATTATAACAATGCACTATCTAATGCGTATAATCCTGATAACTTTAACACTTGGAAATATATCTGTCTTAGTGTTGTTCAACGTGTAACCTTCTTTCTTCTAATCGCTGTTGCTACTAACTCATGACCACGTATCATATATGATATACTTATAGATAATATATATTATATTTATTAGCTACAAATTATCATTATGTTTTCATTTCTTCTTCTTTTTTTTTTACGGGTGCACTTTATATTGAGCCTCGCTCTGTTGTGCTGTCCCTCACCTTTTTTGTCTTATAATTATTATATATTTTCCTTGTATTATGGTCTTTATTTATATTTTTGATTCATATTTTGTTATTTAGATTATATATATTTTTAAGGTGGAAGCTATGTAAATAAATAAATAAAATAAATAAATGAAGCCTGGGGTAACATCACAGTCATTTACATATTGGAAGTATAAACTATTGACTATTCAACTAGTCACTTCATGTTGAATCCATGCAGAAAGTATTGTATCAGGGGTTAGGTGAACTTTAACATAGTTTTACTCTTCTTTATCACTCGGTTTCCATAGATAATTTATTGATTTTTTTTTTTTTTTGCTTTAAAAACAATATATTCATTCAATCTCTTCCACTTTATCTTCTTCTGTTTTTAAAGCTTTTGTTTTAGAAAAGAAAAATTGAGTCCGTTCTGTGAATAAAGCCAAATACAAACTTGGTTTTTAATCTCTGATAATTCAAAAACCTTTGGGAGTTTCCATACAATTTGTCATTAGTCACTCAATTTGTCAATTGTCACTCGAACCATGAACACTTGATATTTTTATATTTTTTATTTTATGAACTTTCTACTGCTTCAAACCTTCTGAAAATGAAGCACTGAACTCAAATAATCTTATTGTTCATATATATAATAATAAATAAATCATATTTCCAATCGATTCACGCAAGGAATAAAGGAGAAAAAAGTATGAAAAAACCTCAAAGTGTTCACGGTTCACTCTCGAAGTTGAATCATTAATATTTTACAGTGTTCTCAATTGAAGTTCAAAAACTTTTCATTTAACAATGAACGCAAGGAATAAAGGAGAAAAAAGTATGAAAAAACCTCAAAGTATTCACGGTTCGAGTGTCCTCACAATAACTAGTCTGAAACGGAAGTGACTCTCGAAGTTGAATCATTAATATTTTACAGTGTTCTCAATTGAAGTTCAAAAACTTTTCATTTAACTTTATTAGGTCTTGAATTTGTCTAGTTATCATAATTTGAGGCTTTCCAATGTGTGTATTGAACAGTTTTCTGAAATTTTTGCATTTTAATCTATAAAACACTTATTTTTTTGGGAATTTCACTAATTTCACTGGGGAAATTTGGCGCTTTTTGCCGTGTTTCCATAGCGACCTAATTAGCGCTCTAATTGTACTCCTCTAGACCAATCAGAATCGAGTAATTTTGTCGAGTGAACTATAAGAGCGTTATAGTAGACAAACTAGACAAATTCAAGACCTAATAAATCATGTTTTGTAGTAGAAAATCGTTTTTTCTTTCTAGTTTTCGCCAAACAATTTGAGTTGGAGTTTTGAATGTTCTCGTTTTACTACCTGTTGTCTTCTGTGGTCTTGAAAAATATATTCAACAACACATCTACAATAATTGTAAAATATGTAGAAAACAGCTAACAATAGTTTTAAAGCAAATTTCTTTCCGTTTAGCGAAAAAACACAGCGAGTAGAGGCGCGTTTTTCGTTTTGAAAATAGTTAAGATCAAATCTTACCGGCAAACTGTCGAGTAGTTGTAGAGAGACCAATTCAGCTATTTATCACAAGTTAATTGATCCTAAGTTATCAATCCAGTCTTGAAATAATAAAATCTTCAGATAATTCACCATTCAAAGAAAATAGCAGCGAAATTCTTCAAGCTACAGGAGGGAATAATATCCAAAGCACATGGTCTGATCACTGGCGACTCGTTCACGGCAAGCTGTACTTTAAAACTTTTAACTTGAACGACATATTTGTCGCTTTTATTCCTTTTGATGTTGTCCAGCTAACTTGTTTTCAAAGAAAGTATTTTTGAAATTGTGTTTTTGCAGTTATTAGCTAATGCTAAGAGGAAAAAAACTTATATTAGCGAACTGTAAACTCTCAACTTTCGCTTTGTTTTCAAACAGTACGTTTTCAAAGAAAAGTTGCTTCTTGATTCGCTGTTTAGCTGTCAGTACTGTCATTCAATAGTTGTAAACATGCATTAAAATGGCTTTTTACTTGAGATGTAAAATTATTTTCTAGTATTTTGTAGTTCAAATCATACATAAAATACTAATCTAAAAAGGTTTTACAGCAACATTAACACTTTCTATGCTGTTCTTGACTTAGCGTTCATGGAGAAGGGTCGGTTATAGCAAAGGCAATGAAGATGAATGAATGCCTTCGCTTCGCATATTTTATAAAATTTTGTCGAGTGAACTATAAATAAAAAATCGAACGACCTTCTCGTACAATTTGGAATTAATAGGCACTCGTAATGTTTTGAAAGTTCTTTAAGTTCGTACCTATTAATTTCCAAATTGTATTCCAGGTCGTGCGATTTCCTATACTTATTATTATTATTATTATTTTATTATATTATTATTTTTCTCTTGATTCATTTATCGATTTATTTATAATATTTGTTATTATTAATCTTATATCAATGTCATAAAGATGATGATGATGATGATGATGATGATGATTAATATTTTACAGTGTTCTCAATTGAAGTTCTAAAACTTTTCATTTAACAATGAACGCCTGCAGCTCGGTTTTACACAATAGCTCTCGACTTCTCCCAAACTTCCCTCGTGTTTATATCAGGCTATGTAAACACGGCAAAACGTTTTCTATTTGTTTTACAAAATAAATAGAATAATAAAGCAGGAAAACACGAAACTTATTTGAATATGAAACTCCAGATTCTCCCTGCGTGCAAGCAGACAATCTCGACCAATCACGTCCGTTGATAGAAATCCTCAACGACGCCTTTCCAATATTGAAAAAGCGACGAAAAAGTTTGACACGAAGCAACGAAAAAAGCAGTAGATTTATTCGATTTTTATAAAGTATAACCGCTGACATGAACAAGATAACCAATCAGCAAAGTACTTATGAACTGGATGGTACAGGAAATCGTTTAGAAAAAGGCATTTCGATGAGAAAGAGTCAAAATTTGGAAAACGAAAAAGATGTGAGTCGTCTTTGACGATAAAGGAGGCGATGATTTTTATATCTTTGCTTTTTTTTTACGGACACACTGAGGACTCTAAGGACACTAAGAAGTGATATAAAGACACAAGTTCGTCTTTGCGTCACAGCTTACTGAAGTACGAATTTTGTCCTCGAAATGCTGGGACCGAGGGAGGACTAGGGAGAGTTTCCACAAAGAATATATCGATAACGCTATCATCTCTTTCTAAATTCATACAAAAGTCTCAGAACGATGCTTGATAATCTTCGTTTGATGAATTCAACCCTGGTCGTTTTTGGTTGTTTTCTGAATCTTGTGTAATCTAAATGATCTTTTAATCAGCCGGCCGCCATCTTGAAATTGTAGTAATAGCCATGTAATCTATTTTCCTCAAGATAAAGGATGTTTTTTGTTCTGACCCCAGTTTGGAAATCAGTGCAAGGGGCCTATAAGTGCAAAATAACAAAGTTGTATAATAGTTACCTTTCTTTTCGCATGATCTGTATCCCGGCCGGTTTTTGGTCCGCGGATTCTCAACTTTATCGCCGTTTTCTTCGGTAAGCGGTTCACACATCTAACTTAACGTCTCATTTGCTTCAGCAGTTATTCTTTGAAGTCTTCTTTTATTTACATTCCCAGGTTGTGGTACGCCTCAAGATGATTGTCGTAACCAAGAGTTCGTGCCATCCATCCCAGACAAAGCCTTAATAGGGCATGTCATTCACAATATAACGGTTGCAACACCTCAGCTCTGTCGTCTTCAGTGTTACGTTGAACCAAGATGTGTGTCCATCAACTTTGACCAAAACCCTGCCAACTCTGCCAACTGTCAGCTGAGTTCTTCTGAAGCTGTAACACACCCAGGTGACTTGGTTGAAAGACGAGGAATGATCTATCAAGGAACAAAGGTCAGTTAGAGAAGGGTTGTTTACAACTCTCTAAACATTCTCCCCGCGCAATACTAGCTGATCTGAAATAGTGACGTAGAAATGAAGGCTTTGCAAAACTGAGGTGTCATGTAACCTGCGAAAATTGACTTATAAAAGCTTATATTTGAGATAAATCTAGATCTTCAGGCGAGGTTTTTGATATTTCGTATACATTGATATTCATATATTATAATATTCATTATTGAGTGGGGAAATAAAGTTAAGAAATGAACTTTTCCTGACTAGCCGACTACTAAAGATGACACTTCAGTTTTACAAATTTTCTCGATTCTCATTGGCTAATATTTTTTCTCAGATCAGCTTGTGATTAGTGTTTTGCGCAGTAATTTCATTGACAAAAAAGGCATTCCTATGTTATGTGTGTGTGTATGTGTGTGTGTGTGTGTGTGTGTGTGTGTGTGTGTGTGTGTGTATGTGTGTGTGTGTCAGTAAGTTATTGATTGGTGAAGGTGTTAACAGCTAGTATGCCGTAAATCTCAAATACGTGTTGCATTTTGCATCTTAGAACAACTGCCGCAATGACACGTGTCCACCACTGATGGAGTGTCATTCAGGGTATACACCACAGGGATACCGATGCATATATCCTGACAAGTGTTGCAAAGGTAAATAAGTAGTGGTAGCTCTTCAACTGAAGAGGAAAGTCATGTCAATTTCACTTCTTTCCCTTCTTTCTTTCATTTCTCACTTTCTTACGCTGCATATCACTGCCTCATCCAGAATACCGTGTGTCGTACTATTTCACAATAATACGAAATCCACCCTATTGCATTTCAAATGTCAGAGTAATCGCGCTTTTTTTTCCATTATCAATGCCGTAGCGCCTACTGGGCAGGATTGGGGGGAGGAGGGGGGACGTACCCCCAGTATTACCCAGAAAAGTAAAGAAATCATGAATTAAATATTGATTTTTTTGTTTGATTACGTATAAGCGAAAAAGTGACTTTGTGCCCCCCCCCCCCCCCCCGAGTTTTTCAAAGCTTGCTAGGACCCTGAGGGGATGAGTGGGAAACAATACGGCAAATTCGAAACCGTACTGTAGCCGTGACTACGCGTTATGATTGGATGAATTACTGAAAGACAATGGGAATCCAATAGGAAGACATGTTAAGGCATGTCGTACGAAAACCGCTATTAGATATTCACATTATTCACTCGTAGATACTCACGTTTTCCCTATTAACACCAGTTCCAGATGATCGAGTCTTGTACTTTCCACGCAAGTCTGTACATGACTACATCAAGTTGACCACATCATTCAACACCAGTTTGACAGCTTTCACTTTCAGTCTGATGTTACAAATCGAATCCAGTTACTCCCAGCATACATCTGCGGCATTCAGCCTGGCGACTCCAACTGCCTTCAATACTTTGGTAATATTTATCCAACCTGACAAAGTGTTATTCTATGTTCATGATCAACAAAGGTAGGAAAATCAAATACAGAGATACATGTATCTGCATATGATTATGGTATATATTGTATATACTTCGGGTTGTATATCCGATGCAAGCCTGATGAAACATTATGAGCTTTATATCTAGTTATATCATCATGGAGTCAGTTTCTTTAGTTCACTGGCGGTCTTTATCCGTCATATTCATTCAACAAAGGAATATCCAGGTTAATATCTAGTTATCAAAGGCATGCTGAAGAAACTTCCCCAATGTTGATATAAGGTGGTTATATACCTTATCCCTCGGTGGATATGAGATATATCAACCCTCGGTTTCGCCTCAGGTTCGCCTCGGTTTCGCCTCAGGTTCGCCTCGGGTTGATATATATCTCATAGCCACCTCGGTAACGGAACATATAACCTTTACACAAAGACCTCTAGTAGCAGGTCTATATCTAGATGACATTAGAGAAAAACGTTTGCGCATGCGTGCCTTTCAGCACGCTTTCCAAGAATTTACAAGAGTTTTAGTGAGAAAGTAAATGCTTGAGACCACCTCAACGAGGCGATGCTTCTAGTCAATCCCGCCGCATGGGTCGAAAGGATCAGCCGTATTTATATGGAATTCAATGCTTCCATTCTCGGCATTTCAATGTGTTGCTTAAAACATTTATGCAAAGGATCTATTATACCGATAATGGTACAGAAACAAGTAGTTGTCTTCTATTCACTTGTATCTTTCTATTACTAATGACAGAGAAATCAAGATTGCATTGGATGATGGTAAGTGGCATCATATTTGTACAACATGGGAAAGTACCTCAGGCAAGTGGCAAGTTTATATTGATGGACATATCCGTGGCAAGGGAACCGGCCTAGGAACAGGTGAATCAATCGCGAATGGCACTGCAATCATTGGACAAGACCAGGATAGAACGATGGGTGGAGGATTCGAACAAAAGCAAAGCTTTGGCGAAGGTAGAATAACCAGCATGAGCCTTTGGGACAGAGTTCTCTCACCACGTGATGGATCCCTTTCATTCCTGGCCAACTTTGAATGTCATCCTCAGCCAGGGAAGGTACTCAGCTGGGAAGACATATTAACAGGGGAACGGCATGGTAATGTTACAGTACAGGGGTAAAACAACCTCTAAGCAATTAAAAAATTGTCCAGAAGTTAAACATGTTTAAGTAATGTTTAAAGTCTGACAATGAGGACTTGACGGGTTTTCAAAGTCCACGCAATTAGGCGTAGCCGAGGACTGGAACAATTGCAAGGACTTTGAAAACCCGTCAAGTCCGAATTGGAGGACTTTGAATGACTTCAAATCCTCATCAATTATTCACGAGGAATCTGTTCTATTGTATTTCTAGACCAATTGCAACACTGTTCCAGTATCCTTGGACTTGGAATTTCTTCAAGTCTAACTACACTGTAACATTGTTGCAATTGGTGTAGAAATACCATAGAATAGATTTCCAGTTGGTTCGGGAGTACTTTACGTGGTTTCAAGTATTGTCACGGGATCAAAATCGGGGCAGTTGGTTGGCTAATTACCTACTGAATAATTGATGAGGATTTGAAAGGTTATTAAAAGTAGCAGTAGTACTCTCACCTTATTGAGTAGATGTTGTTAGGTCTCTGCCTTGATTCAAAGGTTTTTATCAAGGTTCTCTAGTTTTCCTTCTTCTTCAAGACCTAACAAGGTAAATTTCAATTTCTGTGAATTAGCCACACCTTGACCCTGATTAGCCCTGAGGTTGTTTCAGGGTTCGATTTGTGAATTAGCCACACCCTGACTTTGATCAGCCCAGAGGTTGTTTCAGGGTTCGATTTGTGAATTAGCCACACCCTGACTTTGATCAGCCCTGAGGTTGTTTCAGGGTTCGATTTGTGAATTAGTCACACCCTGACTTTGATCAGCCCAGAGGTTGTTTCAGGGTTCGATTTCTGAATTAGCAACACCCTGACTTTGATCAGCCCTGAGGTTGTTTCAGGGTTCGATTTCTGAATTAGCCACACCCTGACTTTGATCAGCCCAGAGGTTGTTTCAGGGTTTGATTTGTGAATTAGCCACACCGTGACGTTGATCAGCCCAGAGGTTGTTTCAGGGTTCGATTTGTGAATTAGTCACACCCTGACTTTGATCAGCCCAGAGATTGTTTCAGGGTTCGATTTGTGAATTAGCCACACCCTGACTTTGATCAGCACTGAGGTTGTTTCAGGGTTCGATTTGTGAATTAGTCACACCCTGACACAGATCAGCCCAGAGGTTGTTTAGCAGATGTGAAGAGTACAGTATGCATGCACAAAACTTATGCACAGCAAGGATGCATGTAATCAATGCTCCTCAACAAGCATGTCCATGTCTGAGGAAATGACACATGATAAAATGTTGCAAGCAGCATAGCTCATGATAGGGTAGATTACGACTGGTGTTTGACCCATGTGCAGGGATTTCATTGACATTCCTAGTAGGTGGATGGTTAGCTTAATACAAACAGCTATGTCAATAAAGGGGCCATACATTTGGGATGTGGAATGGCAAAAGGAGGTGGCTCAGATATGGAAAGTAGATGCCAGAGTACACCCTTTTCAGGCTTCTAATGAAATCCCTGCATATGAATGTTGAATGCAACATTGTCAGCACCACTGCACAAATTAAGTACCAACAAGAAATATTGTAGCAAGAACATACTGCATGATAATAATATTTATTATTTATAATCTATTATTTAAACCATTTATGATCAGGCGTAGCTCAGTTGGTTAGTGCGCAGTCTTCAAAGCTAGAGGACCACGGTTCAATCCTCAGGATCTCTTCGACTTCTCTCTAATCTGTGTAGCTTCAGCTTTGAATACTCTTAAAACAGAGCACTGATAGAGAGAGGGGGCTAAAGTGCTCACTGTCAGCTCCCTGGAAGACCAGCTACTAGCTGAAGGAACACTGACGTTAAATAAGGCCTTTACCTTTACCTATAATGCCCAATTTCCATGCAAATATGATCAAATGCACAAAAGGAGGAATACGACACAATATAGTTTTGCATGCAACAGGGAAGGGGAACATTGTAGGGGGAACACGTGGCATCAATAAGAAATATCCCTTGCATGCAAGATTGCGCCTGTGTCTGACCTGAACAATTATTATGGCACAGTATGTATGGAGCACCTACTACTACTGAAACCACCGAACTGTGGAAATACAAGAAAAAAAACATGCCATTGTCACGCCCACAAACATTAACGATCATGTCTACATTCGTTAGTGGCGGTATGATGAAATTAAGAGCAAACCAAGAGCAAGCTAGGAGCCTTTTTAAGCCAGGTTTGGGGAAATCACAAAGAAGAAACAAATCAAATACAAAACCAATCTAAAGTACAAATATAAAATGTACTTTATTGGGAGAATTCAACCATTTAAGTGTTAAGAAAAAAATTCAAGGTTTTTCCAAGTTGCACGTGCCTCTAGGAATGCAGACAAGATCGTTAATGTTTGTTGGCGTGACAATAGCATGTTTTTTCTTGTATTTCCACAGTTCGGTGGTTTCCGTAATATGAACACAATAAAATAAACATTCAAATATTAACACATACCTTGGATTCTTGTATCATGCTGGAGTTTTCCTCCAAACCTTTTAAGTACAGTTACAAGTTCTTAGAAGGAGATGCATATTTCCAGATCTAGATCATGCATCTATTCTGGTTCTATGACAGGGATTGCATCTGTCCCTCTGATGTTGTGTTGTACACATATAAAATAAACACCAACAAACTGCAGCTAGAATGATTAATAGTCCAATACATGCCGCAATCAGTTCAACGGCATCCAAATTGTCTTTCTCTCTTTCATTACTGTTTAACAAATCATAATCCTTTTCTGTCATTACATCAAAAACACCAGGAGACACAGTTAAGCCACCCAACTGGCCAGTCTTTGTTGCATTTCTTATCATATTTATTGATCCAATTTCTATAGTTTTCTTTCTACTGGTGAGTTGAACATATGCCTGAATAATTTTGTGGCTTTTTGAACACCATTTGACTTGCAGTAGCTCAATCTTGAAGACTGTATGGTTACTTGCAGCTAAAACAACTAATAGTGAAGTTTTTATGTCTTGATCCAGGGTTTTAAATTGCTTGGATGTCTTGTCCAGAAGATTGTTTGTGAATGAAGAGTTGGTAGAACCATGAATACAGAAACTTAGAACCTTTGTATAAAAACATTCTTGACAATTCGAATAGCAATATTTGCAGCAGTCATCCTGGCAGTAACCTATGAAGCATGGAAAGCAAGTAGAAAGTTAATATACTGAACAAACAGAAAATGCGAACACATGCTGTGTTGTATGTGATTAGGGTTGTTTGTTGGTTTTCTCCTGTGCTTTGAGGGTTTTTCTTTGGTTCCTCCAGTTTTTCTCCCTCTGCAAAAATCAACTGTTAAATCATAATGTGATCTCTGAGCTTTCACCTAGTAAGGGACTTAGTGTTGTGTGTGATTGTCCAACACTGTGATAGAACAGCCAAAGTTGATCGATTTTTTTAGATTAGGAAGTTTGGGATTTCCCTAAAATTTATTGCAGTGACTATGGAGGTTTCAGGTACTTGAAGGCCTCCACCCCTCCCCCCCCCCCCCACCCATATTTTAAAATTGCTCCCAGTAACACCACTTTAACCCTCTGTTACAGGAGCTCAAAGACCTCTCCCCCTCCCCCTCCCCTTGTCATAAAAGTGCTTGGAGTGACACCCAGCTGAGTTGATTGCGTTACTTGAAAGGAATGCACAAGTTTTGCATTCAATACAAATCCCTGTTTTTACAACGCGACGCACCTTACCGTGGCCACCCTGCCAAAGTTTCGTACAAGTATGATAAATCACTTATTGCAAAGAATTTCCACATGAAAAAGACTGCCTACGAAAGTATTTTAAAACCAGTTTTAGAAATAGAGATTTTTAAGCATTTTCTTCAAGTTCTTGCTCCGAAGTTCAAATCTTTGCAGTAACAACAAAGCAAGTTCACATGCAAATTGACATATTCTCGCTTTCTGATTGGCTAACTTGTAAAAAGGTTTGCAAAGGCTTAGCCTCATTTATAAGTCAGCTATTCAAAAACACCATTAAAAGAGGGTATGAAATCTGGGATTCCCCTTTTTTGTGGCTTGAAAAATGGGATTTCATGCACTGGGACTGGGATTTATCCATTACTGGGATTCTGATTTTGCAAAATCTCTAACTCTAACTCTATAACTTGGACTGGGATTTTGCAAACTTTTGGACTGGAAAACAGGATCAGAACCCCCTTCAGGACCCCTTAAAACTCCATGGGATTTATATTATTCAACTTGGAAATTCTATACATTACAGTTGGCTGTTGCTAATGATTTGCAAAAGTCAACTGTAGTAATGTAAAGAATGTGCAAGTTAAATAATACCAATGTTTGGAATTCCCATGACTTTTAATGGTGTCTATGAATAGCTGACTTAAAAACGAGGCTAAGCCTGTGTTGAAATCAGTCTGTGGTCTTTAAAAACAAAGGTTTGATTGAATGCAAAACTGGTGTTTTATAGGTCAATTATTTTTGGTTAGCATTTTCCAAGACAAGTAAAATACAATGTTGAATCTTCAATTCTGCTTGGTTGACCTTGAGCTGGTCCCCCCTGATTAGGATTGCCCTTGATTAGTAGAGGGATGTTTTGCTACAAGCTAAGGTAATGAGATTGCACCCTGCTCTAAATGTGTAAGCTATGTAGCTAAAACAGGGAGTTCATGAGCATTTAACCTGCTCAAAAATATGCAATTTGTGGTTGTTGTTTTAATGTTATTATTATATCATGACTTACCTGGGGAAATACGTCGTGTTATAGTCGTATTACATCCCGAAATACAGGCTGTACCATTGCCTTGTAGAGACTTGCAGTCGTATTCTAAACCGCTGGAACATGAAAGCCTTGAATACACCACCGGATGAAGGGTCAAATGAACAAGAAACGTCACCATGAACTGTAAACACTTGACTTTAAGTTCTACCGGCTTTGTACAAGATATTTTCAAGTAGTATACTGGTCTTCTATAGTCTAATTCCCTGATATAAGGGTTGAGTATACAGAGGAATTTGAAGAGAACATAAAAGATCCCTGCAATGGAAGAAAAACAAAGTCAACAAAACAAGATTGTGGCAGCTTTGACGAACTTTAACGTTATGAAATAGCTTTTTTTCCAAAAATGCAACTAAAAAGATTAAAGAGAAATATAAAAAGAACAAAAAAATCAATGACGTGAAGCCTGTTCTTGCCTTGTGACTGTTATCTTCAGGTTATAATTGAGAAATAGCTTCGCAAACAACAGCCGCCATTTTGATTGGATTTACTGAAGAATATGAATTGGGCTTCCTGTGCCATACCACACAGGAACCCCACACAACTTCTGTTTTCACTTCTCATAGGTTTGTCACGATTTGTTAATTATGGTGTAGATTTTGTATGACTGAGATAGTGATGCAAACGGTTCAAGGCAGCGTCGCGGTGTGGTACTGATAACTCTTTTTAACCAATCACAGGCGCGAGATCTCTGCCCAGTAAATGAAAATGTTCGGACATAATAGCGTGACAGTCACAGAACTGCAAGTCGTAGCGCGACTTTTTCACCGTCTCGCAAAATGTGCTTTACTTTATAATTATTTATAATACTTTAATGCTTTAGGAAATAGATCCCTTGTAGCACGTCGGAATGCAGCTCAATTTGGAGGACAAAACAATAGTTTTCCAATTCTCAGGAGATTGAAATTCTTTTGTTTTGTCCTGCCTTGACGTCACGTGAAAGGGGTTAATAAGGTTAATATAAATAATAGAAAAAAGAATCCAGATGCTACGAAACCAAAGCTAGTTCCCCTGACTGAGGCTCACATACCAAAAACTCCAATAATCCTCTTTGACACTTCAATGTATACCGCTGCTTTTGATGACCACAGGCTCAACATTAGACAGGTTTAGCCTCGTTTATGAGCTAAGTTAGGTATCCATAGATACCACTTAAAGACTGTGGTGTTTCAAAGCATTGTTATCGTTCAGGTTGTACAGAAACAAAGCTATACTTGTAGAAATGAGCCTGCAATCAAGTATCACAGCAGTGTCTATCGAATAAAAGGACTTTGACCCAGTTCAAACGTCGAACTTCACCTGAGCCGAACCAAATGACTTCAAGGAAGACCTCCTTATTATTCATTTTTCTCGACTGGAAATTAATGAATATAAATAAGCCAAGCTCAGCAGAACTATAAACAACTAGATATTTTATGGGATTCAAATGTTTTCTTTTTAAAAGAAATAAAAATGGACGAAATAAGATTTCGAATGAACATCTTTCGAAGCATGCGCAATTCAGTGTTACGTCATTTCCATTTCGTACATTTCATTGACCAGTATTATAAGCAATCCGATTTTGAATCTTTCAAATCCCATTGATTTTGGAGCCCGCGATAACAAGTACAGAACAGCGGGGGTATCTACCCTAGCTCAATTTAAGCTATCAATTAATAATTAATTTTAAAAAATTATTAATAAGTTATTTTAGATGTTGTGCAATTGCAGTTTTTAATTCATTTTTATGGATTTTATGAGATACTCATTCTAAAATTGTACATTTTCAATGTAATTTCAACGTTTTTTTGTCTTTTTTTACTCGTATGTTCTCGTATGTAGTCGTATGTTACTCGTATGTTACCCGTATGTTCTCGTATGTAGTCGTATGTTACTCGTATGTACTCGTATGTACTCGTATGTACTCGTATGTACTCGTATGTAGTCGTATGTTACTCGTATGTACTCGTGTGTACTTTTAGTCATGATCATCGTGTAACTGTAAATATTTAGCCATATAAAATAAAAACTCTATTTGCGTTTAGTTTCACGTTTGTTTACGCAAGGTGACGTTAGACAACAACTTGAAGATGTTATATTTAAAGTTCAATTTACAGAGGATTCTGTTTCTCAATGATGCATTGTAATCGAAATAAACCTCTTTAGCTTGGGCGTAGTGTTTTTTCCTATATTCTGATCACGTGTCATTCTCTTGAGGATAAGATTCTTTGTTTGAGTTGTATTCATATTCATGTGTCTTCTCATGCGCAACCGTTAAACAAAGAAATAGGGAATGACACGCGGTCTTAAATAGGAAAACATTACGAGCTAAGAGACAGACAGACAGACAGACAGACAGACAGACAGACAGACAGACAGACAGACAGAAAGACAGACAGACAGACAGACAGACAGACAGACAGACAGACAGACAGACAGACAGACAGACAGACAGACAGACAGACAGACAGACAGACAGACAGATAGATTGCGGCCGATAGGGCTGAATTACGTTAAGATTACAAAAGAGAACAAATATATTAAGAATATTAAGAAAAATGCATAAAAATACTAGAAAAAACACGTACGATAAATTGGGAAATATATATTCTCTGCTCAGTATATAAAGGGTTTATGACAAAGTTATAGGATATAAAATATTTATAAAATCGATTTAAGGGAGTTAAAAATTATAAAACTATTCTTCATGCGATCTGTATGAAAAGCCTTAACACTAAATGAGTGTTTCCTTCTCAGATTAATGGTACACGAATTGGTGGAAGGCAGCAAGGTATTGTCACGAAGGTTTTTTGGCTTTGCGGCGGGAAACTAGCTCGTCCCTTCGTGGCACAAAGATATAGGCCTTCTTGGTTGTACTTGATGCCTTTATTGTAGACACTTGTTGAATGTTACAAGTTCTTCTGACTTATCTTTACTGCTCTTGACATCTCTCTCTCTCTACTGTTCTCGTCTGTCTAGTAGCAACTAGCAAACTCGTATATGTATGGGCTCAGCTAGGGACTTACGTCACATAACCGCAGTGGCGGATCTAGAATTACACAAAGGGGGGCTCCATTTCGTCTTCACTCTTTCAACAACTGATACGTAAAACTTCATTGCAGGATGCATTCTCGTTATTTCATATACCCCTTTTCAAAGGGTCTGATGCTCAAAGGAGGGTTCCGTGGAACCCATGGAACCCCCTCTGGATCCGCCACTGAACCGGTTTGTGCCAAGTCAAACTGGGCCCAACTAGTCATGTCGCATATGACGTAAGGCTTGAGGGGAGCTATTTACTTGGTGCAAAAATAAGAGCACTTGTCCACAAGACTCGCCCTAGCCAAACCGGCGATAGAATTCGCTAGTTCAACTAGTAAAGTATATTTTACGATATTACGGGATTCCGGTGTCTCCACTGAAACACCTCTAAGCCAGAGCTTAGAAAATAGCTTGTCGAGTGTTTGTTTGTTGAGTAAACAGAGCTACCATTCCCAGTACCCATTAGCAAACTTGCGCAGGGCCAAAACTGGTTTGCTCTGTAAAATCACTGGATATCTCCTAACAACATCCACCTGTATTAGGTAATTGGATCTAACCAGCTTCAACAAACAAACACACTATTACAAGCTGTCAGTCAACCTATACCCCTAATCCATTAGTTGCCGTGATACCAAAACTTTTGACATTTTGACTTGACATTTCATGCCTGTCTTCCTCTAGACTTTAAATGGCATTGCAGTTAACTATCTGTTTATCTTAATTAGATATAATTATTTTTCCTGTTTCTTATTCATGTCACGTCCTTTAGGAAAAATCTCTCCTTACAGTATTAAGTTTATGGCTCGAGTCCCTAACTATATCATTAAATAATTTGGCTGTAAGATCCTCACGGCGAGCATGTAGAGGAGTAAGACTCGCTGATAATAAAGCTTCCTCATATGATTTGAAGGGAAAAAATAATACGCATAGCGCATTATTGAAATTGAAATTAACCTGAGCTTAACTAAAAGTGATACGTAGTTATTTTCAAGAAACTATATAAGAACTTTATTAGATCTGAAAACTATTAAAAAATATTCTAAAAAAGATATCTAGGAGGCGTACGACCAGCAGGTTGCTAGAGTATTCACTAATTAACTTGGCTGGTAAGTAAATCTGTCTCTCATGTGCGACGTATTTATTTAGTGTTTGGTCAATATCATATCAACTACATATTATTAGCGACATATGTTAACAGAATATATACAAAGTTGTTGACGTTAGTATTTTATAGACTTGCGCATTTATTTGCTTGAAAACTCTTCGCTAAACCATACTCAGGGTGGGAGCTCTGTTTGGAGGTCTTGATTGAGGATGTTTCGCACGATGTACCGTTGGTTACGAGCAGTCTTGTTTATTCTTTTCTCGTGTTCTATCGGTCATTCATTCCTCAAAAACGCATTATTCAAATCTTTTCCATTCCATACTGTGACGCCTTCAGAATTCATTCGTGTTTTGAGTGTAAGAGGAGTGACTGATTGTGGGTGTTCCTGTATGAGATCTCAGAGGTGTGTCTCGTTTAACTTCGCATTGGAAGCCAATGCTGAGGGCAAGTATGTCTGCCAGTTGTTACCAACCGATCAAGCACACCATGGTCTGACTGCAACTCCTTTCTTCCACCATTATGAACTTGTTCCTACGGTGAGTAGCATGCTAATAGTTCTTGTTGTACTCATCTCAAGTGCGGCTTGGCCTGCAGTTAGTACACTATTCCCTATCAAGGGAATCAAGTGTGGTGTAGTATAGTATTAGTACACTCGCCTCCCACCTCAGGGGTCTCCAGTTCGATTCCTGAACTCCATGTTGACTTGGTCTCACATTTGAACAGAGTTTTCTAGATCTAAGTCTGTCACTTAATTTCAGGGTTTTTCTCCAGGTCCATAGCAAGCTTGTTGAGACACTGCGTGCATAGCGGTCTTAAATTTTGTTTTTCGTCCGACACACGAGTAATGCCACATTTATAATAGTCTAATTATCATTGCCATTACTACTATATACAGTTTAATAAACAACAGAATCACAAAAGAATTTATACATCTTTTGTTCCAACAGCACAAGATTTCGAAAATGTCGAAAATGCTCGTTAGAGCAAAAACGTCTATTGCGACACAAGTTTCATGGAGCATTGCGGCGTGTAACTTGAGTGCAATTTTTAAAATGTTGCGAGACAAGTTGCAGGGATCTTTGCGAAGTACAATTCGTTTCTACTTTTGGCAACAATTGTGTCTCCGTTGCACCTATAAACCCTCTTGCAACTTGTGGATAAGTAATCGTGCCTTTATGCCGTGCTGCACGTGCTTGGTAAAAAGATATCCGTCTTGAAATATTTATAATTTTGAAACCTTCTTGATATTCATATTCATGAACTGCAGAATTATTTCAATTTCCCGTTGTTTGCGTTTAGTTCATACATAATAATTTAATTAAGTGATTGGTTCTCAGTAGACAAATAACATGTGTAGGATCCCTGCCAAAGCTCTCCGTGTCTTAATGGCGGCAAGTGTAGTGCTGTATATTCTAAAATAAATAAATTTGTAAAAAATATATACAAAAAAAAACCATATGAATAGATGAAAACAGTGTGGCACCCCTGGGCCTCCATACTTGTGCTCAAAAGTGCACGATCTTTGCTATTTTTGTCGTTTCCAGACCTGACTTACAGGAAGTTATTGACTGGTTAACTTCACGTGAGGTTATCAGTATGCAATCTCAACCATGTATTGTGCTCTGTTATAGAACAACTGCGGCAATGACACGTGTCCACCACTGATGGAGTGTCATTCAGGGTATACACCACAGGGATACCGATGCATATATCCTGACAAGTGTTACAAAGGTAAATGTTTTACACAGCTCGTTGATCATCATACTTTAAAGTGCAAATGAATTGAAATTTTTCCCTCTCTCATATCAAATATCATACATTTTTCCCACATCAAAGACGTGCAATTTTTACTAGAATATGGTACAAGGGACTGGGGCGAGTTTTGAAGATGTCAAAGTTTGCTTAGCGATTCCCAATCAACAATGTTGATGAAGATATAGGAGAGCTAGCTTGAGCTCGAAGTTAGTTTGGATCTCATAAAAGTAGTAACCACAGTAATCATGTCAGATAACGAACCCAAAGCGTGTGACGTCACAGATCTACCTATTTGAACGCGCGGGAGATATCAGCACTATATTTGAAGTAAAAAACCCAACGTTTGAATGCACTGATAGCGGAAAACCAAAGAAAAATATTTAAAAAATTTCTTTTAGATTTAATTTTTTTAATACTTCAAATATTAAGTAATGCCTTTGGATAATAAAAAAATTGAATTTTTTTTTTGCACTTTAGAGACTCTTGGAGGAAAACGCCCCATATTTTGAAAGTCTGAATGGTTCAATTATTTAAGAATAATATGACTCAATCATTATTTTGAAAACCAGATTGGCGAAAGTTTTAGCCTGGGAGCCACTCGCAGTTGAGAAATTTTGGCTTAAAAACTAAAAGAACAATAGGGTTGAATAAATGACGTCATTTACTCATAATTTAGATGCTGAAAAAAATATATAATTTTTATCCGCAAATTTTGACTGTGAAGAAAATATGTTGCTTGGCTACTATTGGGGCCATATAGATCAGTTCAACCAAGTTTCAAGTCATTTCGAATTTTCATCGATTTTCATCCAAGTACCCCTTTAAAAACCAGGGGGAAAATATTCTCTCCTTTTCTTTCTATTTTCCCTCTCAATCATTCACTTTCATTACAAATCCAACAAAAAAAAGTGGGCGAGAGGTCTAATTGTTTTAGTAGGAATGAACTAATGGAAAAGTGTTACAAAATGAAAGAAAGAAACAAAATCTAAAAGTATTATTATTATTATTATTATTATTATTATTATTATTATTAATATTAATAGGTTGATCTGATAACGATATTAATTATTTTCTAATGATATATTTTTGTTATTTACTTTCTAAATAATAATTACAATAATAATAATAATATTATTATTATTATTATCTTAACCCAAAGAAACATACAGACACAAACGATAATTATTATATTCATAGAAGTAAGCAAATTCAAGTACTTACAGATTTTCCCTTTTGACACCAGTTCCCAATCATCGAGTCTTGTACTTTCCACGCAAGTCTGTAGATGACTACATCAAGTTGATCACATCATTCAAAACCAGTTTGACAGCTTTCACTCTCAGTCTGATGGCCCGATTCCAGCCTATCGATAGTGGAGATATGGTTACACCATACACACTAGCAAGTGGAAGCAAGATCAACAACATTTACATTATCATTGACCACACTTATTTCCACCTAGCCGTTTCTGATCAAGAAATGTACGTATCAAATGAAATGAGAAACCACACACACAACTCCTACTATAGGATAGACAACTACACCCCATACAACAACACCTCCTACTATAGCATAGACAACTACACCCCATCCAACAACACTTCCTACTATAGGATAGACAACTACACCCCATCCAAATACACCTCCTACTATAGGATAGACAACTACACCCCATCCAACAACACTTCCTACTATAGGATAGACAACTACACCCCATACAACAACACCTCCTACTATAGGATAGACAACTACACCCCATCCAACAACACTTCCTACTATAGGATAGACAACTACACCCCATACAACAACACTTCCTACTATAGGATAGACAACTACACCCCATACAACAACACCTCCTACTATAGGATAGACAACTACACCCCATCCAACAACACCTTCTACTATAGGACAGACAACTACACCCCATCCAACAACACCTCCTACTATAGGATAGACAACTACACCCCATCCAACAACACCTCCTACTATAGCATAGACAACTACACCCCATCCAACAACACTTCCTACTATAGGATAGACAACTACACCCCATACAACAACACCTCCTACTATAGGATAGACAACTACACCCCATCCAACAACACCTCCTACTTTAGGATAGACAACTACACCCCATACAACAACACCTCCTACTATAGGATAGACAACTACACCCCATCCAACCACACCTCCTACTATAGGATAGATAAGTACACCCCATCCAACAACACCTCCTACTATAGGATAGACAAACACACCCCATCCAACACCTTCTACTATAGGATAGACAACTACACCCCATCCAACAACACCTCCTACTATAGGATAGACAACTACACCCTATCCAACAACACTTCCTACTATAGGACAGACAACTACACCCCATACAACAACACTTCCTACTATAGGATAGACTACTACACCCCATTCAACAACACCTCGTACTATAGGATAGACAACTACACCCCATCCAACAACACTTTCTACTATAGGATAGACAACTACACCCCATCCAACAACACCTCCTACTATAGGATAGACAACTACACCCCATCCAACAACACCTCCTACTTTAGGATAGACAACTACACCCCATACAACAACACCTCCTACTATAGCATAGACAACTACACCCCATCCAACAACACTTCCTACTATAGGATAGACAACTACACCCCATCCAAATACACCTCCTACTATAGGATAGACAACTACACCCCATCCAACAACACTTCCTACTATAGGATAGACAACTACACCCCATACAACAACACCTCCTACTATAGGATAGACAACTACACCCCATCCAACAACACCTCCTACTATAGCATAGACAACTACACCCCATCCAACAACACTTCCTACTATAGGATAGACAACTACACCCCATACAACAACACTTCCTACTATAGGATAGACAACTACACCCCATACAACAACACCTCCTACTATAGGATAGACAACTACACCCCATCCAACAACACCTTCTACTATAGGACAGACAACTACACCCCATCCAACAACACCTCCTACTATAGGATAGACAACTACACCCCATCCAACAACACCTCCTACTATAGCATAGACAACTACACCCCATCCAACAACACTTCCTACTATAGGATAGACAACTACACCCCATACAACAACACCTCCTACTATAGGATAGACAACTACACCCCATCCAACAACACCTCCTACTTTAGGATAGACAACTACACCCCATACAACAACACCTCCTACTATAGGATAGACAACTACACCCCATCCAACCACACCTCCTACTATAGGATAGATAAGTACACCCCATCCAACAACACCTCCTACTATAGGATAGACAAACACACCCCATCCAACACCTTCTACTATAGGATAGACAACTACACCCCATCCAACAACACCTCCTACTATAGGATAGACAACTACACCCTATCCAACAACACTTCCTACTATAGGACAGACAACTACACCCCATACAACAACACTTCCTACTATAGGATAGACTACTACACCCCATTCAACAACACCTCGTACTATAGGATAGACAACTACACCCCATCCAACAACACTTTCTACTATAGGATAGACAACTACACCCCATCCAACAACACCTCCTACTATAGGATAGACAACTACACCCCATCCAACAACACCTCCTACTTTAGGATAGACAACTACACCCCATACAACAACACCTCCTACTATAGCATAGACAACTACACCCCATCCAACAACACTTCCTACTATAGGATAGACAACTACACCCCATCCAACAACACCTCCTACTATAGGATAGACAACTACACCCCATCCAACAACACCTCCTACTATAGGATAGACAACTACACCCTATCCAACAACACTTCCTACTATAGGACAGACAACTACACCCCATACAACAACACTTCCTACTATAGGATAGACTACTACACCCCATTCAACAACACCTCGTACTATAGGATAGACAACTACACCCCATCCAACAACACTTTCTACTATAGGATAGACAACTACACCCCATCCAACAACACCTCCTACTATAGGATAGACAACTACACCCCATACAACAACACCTCCTACTATAGGATAGACAACTACACCCCATACAACAACACCTCCTACTATAGGATAGACAACTACACCCCATACAACAACACGTCCTACTATAGGATAGACAACTACACCCCATACAACAACACTTCCTACTATAGGATAGACAACTACACCCCATCCAACAACACCTCCTACTATAGGATAGACAACCCAACCAATCAAACTGTAATTACAAAATTAATATAGCTTATAAATATATTTTTTATCTCCTCACGTGTATCACATGCTCCTTCTAGAATCTTTATAACTTTCCTCAAATGTTTATGATGTAATACTAATTATACTATATTAATTACAGAAAATTCGAAATTTCATTGGATGATGGCAAGTGGCATCATATTTGTACAACATGGGAAAGTACCTCAGGCAAGTGGCAAGTTTATATTGATGGACATATCCGTGACAAGGGAACCGGCCTAGCAACAGGTGAATCAATCGCGAATGGCATTGCAATCATTGGACAAGACCAAGATAGATCAGGTGGAGGATTCGACGAATATCAGAGTTTTCTTGGAAACCTAACAAGCATGAGCCTTTGGGACAGAGTTCTCTCACCACATGATGGATCCCTTTCATTCCTGGCCAACTTTGAATGCCATCCTCAGCCAGGGAAGGTACTCAGCTGGGAGGACATGTTGACAGGGGAACTGCATGGTGATGTTAGAGTGCTTTAAATACCAATCTTGTATACGGATTGTTATCCCATACCATGTAAAATACAGCCAATCACAACTCACTGCAGGGAAGCCTCTGTTCACGTGTGTCTTCATGTCGCGCGCTGATATTTTCTGTGGTATGGGAAAAGATAAGTTATACAATGCTAGCTTAATCCTGTGAAAACACTTTCAAACAGCATCCCACGTCAAGGAGATGGGGTAAGAGGGAGAGGGAGGACTGAGGAGAGGGGATGTTATTTGGTAGTTGCTCTCCCATCTCCTCCAATCATGTCCCCTCCCCGTTCCCATTGGACCAATACGAAGTTTAACAAATACTCCCGTTATTTCCAGACGTTTTGCTCCCGAGGTGCGAAATATGGAAATCTTTTTGTTCTTTTCATCCAACTTGGCTGTCGGCACCTGATTGCGCAATAGACACACCAGCACGAACACAGAAACAATGTTACACCTAGAAATTGAGTTTTGAATAATACGAGCTAAGAAGCATGTGCTAAAAATCATGAATGACATACATAGATACTTGTACTTTAATAGTCCCCTTCACAGTTCCCTGCGCCATCTTGAAAGGTGGCCAAGAAATTGCATGAGCTAACATGAGGTAACCTTGCAAAGATAGATACGTGTGAATAATTGTTCAAGGTGTTACAGTCAAAATGGCTCAAGCGTACCCCCCTAGGTGCCATTAATAATTGCATTATTCAAATATTGAGTTGATTATTGACTCAGAGTTTTCATTAAAAAATCGGAAGACTCCAAAATTCACATTCATTTCACACTAAAATTCTAAGGGTATACCTTTCTGGGGAGTTTTTGAAGATTGGCAATTGTTGAAGAATCCAATCAAAACTGAAATAGATAATTCATTTTCAGTTTGGAGTCAGAGTGAAAAATATTCGAATAATAAATTCATTAATGGATTCTAGGGGGGTACGCTTGAGCCGTTTTGACTGTAAAAAAGGTCTCTATCATTGCAAGGTCACCTGATGTCCAGCTTCTACCTTTCAAGATGGTGCAGGAACTGTTTTCAGAATTTCCGACGAGGACCCCCACCCCCTTTAATAAGGGATTCCCCCCTCCGGGGGGAACTGTCAAGGGGACTATTTCACGTTTGTGCGAGGTAAAAAAACATATACCACTTTAATGTAGCCTTTTCATCGAGTAAATCATTAATAAATTGTACTTGGTAAACATAAATTTGTGCGGAATTTGTACGAATTTGAAAATAATCGCAAATTTAAAGTGTATCGGACATTTCTTCGTGTAACTGATATTATAGAGTTAGTGACGTTAATGTGACGTCAATCGTATGGATAATTAACGACTTTCGGGTTCAAAACGAAAAACAGTTCTATAAAAGTTTTCCTTCCTTACAGGATTTTTTGTCCAAAGTTTGAATTGTTTCAGGTGGAGGTTTAGTCAGTGAGAAACATTTTCGCTTTATTTTAGCGGTTGTGAGTAGTTTGACCAAGGGCACTAGGACACCTAAAGTGGTTGGATTTCTATAGCTTTCCCCCGATTTTTTGAATCAAATGAACGTTATTTTTGTTTACTTATCTTGTATTTGTGTTCCTTTGCTGCTAAAATGTAGTTTTATTCCAAAGGTCAAAGGGTTTGAATAACCGATTTGTACTTATTCCAGTAACGGCCGTTCCGTACTCGGCTCTGGTTGTAACCACAGCAACGCGGGTATGTGCGATCAAATTATGTGAATAGTAGAGGTTCATTTTGATACCAAAATATTTTCCAAAATATAAATGCTTATATTTTTTGGAGCGCTACCAAAACAGTGCTCGAACAGCATTGTAACTAGTCATCTGCGGCTCCTAAAACTGACCCACCCCCCAACTTTTCCCGTAAAATTGTTTTCCACAAAATATTATCGATTTCGTATTTAGGATAATTTATTTAAATGTTGAATGAAATGTGAAAAAGGAATACATATTACACCAAATATTCGCTATTTATCGGGCTTTTCAAGCTATTATTATTACACAACCGCAAAAATGATGAGCTTGTTTGTTTTTTATGGTTTAAGCTTATGTTTTTGTAAGATATTTCGCTCGATAATAAAGTTAAGAAAAAATCTGAAAAAAAACTTTGCAAAGACCAATTACTAACAAAGAAAATTATTGTCTTGCATTAATGAATATGTCTCTTGTTGCATGCGAAGTTCAAGTGAATGTAAGCTTTTAAAAGCTTATATTTTTCGACAATTTTCAGTGTAGTTCACTTTCCACCTAAAAAAATCTTATAACTTAACATTTCCTGAATTAAATCCTTTGTTCTATAAATATATATGTTCATATGTGCTATAATCTATAATTTTTTTTTTCGATTGGAAAAGTTTTCTAATGCTTTTGAAGGTTTTTTTAATGGTTTTTCTTTCAGTTTTTCGTTCTGAGTTCTGATTAAATCAAAAGAAGTGGTCACGCTGTAACCTGTGTTAATTATTCCGCGTCACACAATTGTCACGTTTTTAGCACTATATATGCTATTTATGGGAGCTCCGCTTTTAGGCAGTGAGGCAGTGCCTAAATCTATATATTATGGCCAAATTTGAGCACAATCCGTGAGGTTGACTTGCCGGATGTTTCTAAATTTGCTTGATCCTTACAGACTATGACTCTTAAATCTTCTTTTAGCATATTTTTGTCATCAATATCTCTTCGACTTTTTCTCTTTTTTTTTTACAACAACAACAACAAAAAAAGACCCGGAACAACTTCCCGCAGCAAACGACCTGTGTTGTCATAGTAACATGCTCAAATATTTGGTACGAACATGACATGAGCTCGTAATTAATTGTCAATAATTAATAAGGCCGTTTTTGTATAATAAACATGCAAGGAAACTGAATACTAGTTCACTAAAGTCTTTTTAAAGTATTAAAGTGTTAAAACACTGTTCGGTTTGCAATGACTGACTTTAGTTATTCTTTATCGTTACTGGTCATCTTTTGCAAGATATTATTCATACAAGGTAAGAAAACTCCTTATTTCTTGTTCTCTGTCTCTTTCTCTTTCTCTATTCTCGTCTTCGTCCTTTTCTTTTCCTTTCTCTATATATCTGGTCTCTATCTGCCTGTGTCTCTTTCTCTTTCTCTGTTCTCGTCTTCGTCCTTTTCTTTTCCTTTCTCTATATATCTGGTCTCTGTCTGCCTGTGTCTCTTTCTCTTTTTCTATTCTCGTCTTCGTCCTTTTCTCTTCCTTTCTCTACATATCTGGTCTCTGTCTGCCTGTGTCTCTTTCTCTTTTTCTATTCTCGTCTTCGTCCTTTTCTCTTCCTTTCTCTACATATCTGGTCTCTGTCTGCCTGTGTCTCTTTCTCTTTTTCTATTCTCGTCTTCGTCCTTTTCTCTTCCTTTCTCTATATATCTGGTCTCTGTCTGCCTGTGTCTCTTTCTCTTTTTCTATTCTCGTCTTCGTCCTTTTCTCTTCCTTTCTCTATATATCTGGTCTCTGTCTGCCTGTGTCTCTTTCTCTTTTTCTATTCTCGTCTTCGTCCTTTTCTCTTCCTTTCTCTACATATCTGGTCTCTGTCTGCCTGTGTCTCTTTCTCTTTCTCTATTCTCGTCTTCGTCCTTTTCTCTTCCTTTCTCTACATATCTGGTCTCTGTCTGCCTGTGTCTCTTTCTCTTTCTCTATTCTCATGTTCGTCCTTTTCTCTTCCTTTCTCTACATATCTGGTCTCTGTCTGCCTGTTTCTCTTTCTCTTTTTCTATTCTCGTCTTCGTCCTTTTCTCTTCCTTTCTCTACATATCTGGTCTCTGTCTGTCTGCGTCCCTGTTTCTGTCTCTTTTTCCGTTTCTCTCTAAAAAATCTTTGTATAACTGAACAGAAGGCATAAATACAAAAAAGCTGTAAAATGCCAAAAACAAAAACCGAATTTCTTAAAAAAACAGCTGTCTTTTATATGGTAAAATCGGCTGAAACTCCTTGACTTCAGATTTCATAAACTCGTTGACTTCCTATGTGGAACGTTCTCGCATTTTTCATTATCTTAAAGTGCACCTAACCCCAGATACAATACTTTCTGCATCAATTCTACATGAAGTGACTGGTCAAATATTTCTTCATTTGAGTGTTTTTTTGAATGTTCAAATATTCTTTTGAATATTCGATTATTAATTTGAATATTGGATTATTACTCATTTTGAATATTCGATTACTCTTTTGAATATTCGATTATTATTTGTAATCTAAAAGTTATGCGTTCATGCCTGAAGTTCGTTGACTGTAATCTCTGATAATTCAAAAACCTTTGGGAGTTTCCCTACAATTTGTCATTAGTTTTCAATCGTTTTGTGCTTCACCTTACAGTGAGGACACTCGAACCATGAACTCTTGATATTTATATATTTTTTATTTTTTCTGAACTTTCTACTGCTTCAAACCTTCTGAAAATGAAGCACTGAACTCAAATAATCTTATTGTTCATCATATATAATAATAAATAAATCATATTTCCAATCCATTCACACAAGGGATAAAGGACAAAAAAGTATGAAAAAACCTCAAAGTGTTCACGGTTCGAGTGTCCTCACTGTAACTAGTCTGTAACGGAAGTGACTCTCGAAGTTGAATCATTAATATTTTACAGTGTTCTCAATTGAAGTTCTAAAACTTTTCATTTAACAATGAACTCCTGCGGTTCGGTTTTACACAACAGCTCTAGACTTCTCCCAAACCTCCTTCGTGTTTATATCAGGCTATGTAAACACGGCAAAACGTTTTCTATTTGTTTTATAAAATAAATAGAATAATAAAGCAGGAAAACACGAAACTTATTTGAATATGAAACTCTAGATTCTCTATACGTGCAAGCAGACAATCTCAACGAATCACGTCCGTTAGAAATCCTCAACGGCGCCTTTCCAATATTGAAAAAGCGACGAAAAAGTTTGACACGAAGCAACGAAAAAAGCAGTTGATTTATTCGATTTTTATAAAGTATAACCGCTAACATGAACAAGATAACCAATCAGCAAAGTACTTATGAACTGAATGGTGCAGGAAATCGTTTAGAAAAAGGCATTTCGATGAGAAAGAGTCAAAATTTGGAAAACGAAAAAGATGTGAGTCGTCTTTGACGATAAAAGAGGCGATGATTTTTAGATCTTTGCTTTTTTACGGACACACTGAAGACTCTAAGGACACTAAGAAGTGATATAAAGATACAAGTTCGTTTTCGCGTCACAGCTTACTGAAGTACGAATTTTGTCCTCGAAATGCTGGGACCGAGGGAGGACTAGGGAGAGTTTACACAAAGAATATATCGATAACGCTATCATCTCAGCTCTTTCTAAATTCATACAAAAGTCATCGTTTGATGAATTCAACCCTGGTCGTTTTTGGTTGTTTTCTGAATCTTGTATATTCTAAATGATCTTTTAATCAGCCGGCCGCCATCTTGAAATTGTAGTAATAGCCATGGAATCTATTTTCCTCAAGATAAAGGATGTTTTTTGTTCTGACCCCAGTTTGGAAATCAGTGCAAGGGGCCTATAAGTTGAAAATAACAAAGTTGTATAATAGTTACCTTTCTTTTCGCATGATCTGTACCCCGGCCGGTTTTTGGTCCGCGGATTCTCAACTTTATCGCCGTTTTCTTCGGTAAGCGGTTCACACATCTAACTTAACGTCTCATTTGCTTCAGCAGTTATTCTTTGAAGTCGTCTTTTATTTACATTCCCAGGTTGTGGTACGCCTCAAGATGATTGTCGTAACCAAGTGTTCGTGCCATCCATCCCAGACAAAGCCTTAATAGGGCATGTCATTGACGAAATGACGGCTGCAACACCTCATCTCTGTCGTCTTCAGTGTTACGTTGAACCAAGATGTGTGTCCATCAACTTTGATCGAAACCCTGCCAACTCTGCCAACTGTCAGCTGAGTTCTTCTGAGGCTGTAACCCACCCAGGTGACTTGGTTGACAGCCCAGGAATGATCTACCAAGGAACAAAGGTTAGTTAGACGAGGGTAGCTCGCAACCCTCCAGGCATTCTCCCCGCGCAATGATCAGTGTTTTGCGCAGTCATTTCGTAAACAAACCAGGCATTCCCATATTAATTAAGTGTGTGTGTGTGTTGGGAAAAGCGGGTTAAAAAATGAAATTACCAGTAACCAAGTCTAAGACCCAGCACAAACGTTGATCTTCTCATGAGCCGAACCAAATGACATCAAAGAAGACCGTCTTATTATCCATTGTTTTCAATGCGTTCGGCTCATGAGAAGATCGAAGTTTGAACTGGGCTTAATGATAAGAGCCAAAGCTAAAGCCTAAGCTTACATGTACATGGCATACACTGTAACCTAATATCTAACACAGCATATACTGGAACCTATAGTAGTCAGGTCTGTTAGCAAAAAGATCATGCACTTTTGAGTACAAGCACCAAACTTAGCAGAAATGTTCGTTAGGGCATATTAAACACATTTAGGGGTGGGTGCCAAAAAATGGCGGTCGGGAGAAGGCACGCCACACTCTCTTCTAGATGTATAAACTTTATCATAATTTACATGAAACAAAAAACATTCCTTCAAGTTTTAGCGCTAACATGGAAGTGCTGTTTAAAAAAGTCAGAAAGTTTTTTTGATATCTCTTTTTGTTGATGAGATATCAAAAGTTTTCCAAATATGCATATATGATTTTACAGGAACATTTGTACCAAGTTTGGTGCTCGTAATCAAAAGTGCACGATCTTTGCTATTTTTGTCGCTTACAGACTTGACCTACAGGAAGTTATTGACTTATTAACTTCACGGTTGAGGTTATCAGTATGCAATCTCAACCATGTATTGTGTTCTGTTTCAGAACAACTGCCGCAATGACACGTGTCCACCACTGATGGAGTGTCATTCAGGGTATACACCACAGGGATACCGATGCATATATCCTGACAAGTGTTGCAAAGGTAAATGTTCTACACAGCTCGTTAATCATCATACTTTAAAGTGCAAATGAATTGAAATTTTTCCCTCTCATATCAAATATCATACATTTTTCCCACATCAAAGACGTGCAATTTTTACTAGAAAATGGTACAAGGGACTGGGACGAGTTTTGTAGATGTCACATCGTTTGCTTAGCGATTCCCAATCAACAATGTTGATGACGATATAGGAGAGCTAGCTTGAGCTCGAAGTTAGTTTGGATCTCATAAAAGTAGAAACCACAGCAATCATGTCAGATAACGAACCCAAAGCATGTGACGTCACAGATCTACCTATTTGAACGCGCGGGAGATATACTATATTTGAAGTAAAAAACCCAACGTTTGAATGCACTGATAGCAGAAAACCAAAGAAAAATATTTTTTGATTTATTTTTATTAATAATTCAAATATTAAGTAATGGCTTTGGATAATAAAAAATTGAATTCATTTGCACTTTAAAAACCAGGGGGGAAATATTCTTTTCTTTTCTTTTTATTTTCCCTCTCAATCATTCACTTTCCTTTCAAATCCAACAAAAAAATGTGGGCGAGAGGTCTAATTGTTTTAGTAGAAATGAGCTAATGGAACAGTGTTACAAAATGACAGAAAGAAACCAAATCTAAAAATATTGATCTGATAACGATATTAGTTATTTTCTAATGATATATTTTTGTTGTTTACTTTCTAAATAATAATAATGATAATAATAATAATAATAATAATAATAATATCCCAACCCAAAGAAACATACAAACACAACCGATAATTATTATATTCATCGAAGTAAGCAAATTCAAGTACTTACACATTTTCCCTTTTGACACCAGTTCCCAATGATCGAGTCTTGTACTTTCCACACAAGTCTGTAAAAGACTACATCAAGTTGACCACATCATTCAAAACCAGCTTGACAGCTTTCACTCTCAGTCTGATGACCCGATTCCAGCCTATTGATAGTGGAGATCTGGTTACACCATACACACTAGCAAGTGGAAGCAAGATCAACAACATTGGCATCTACATTGGCCCCACTTATTTCAACCTAGACGTTTCTGATCAAGAAATGTACGTATCAAATGAAATGAGAAACTAAACCACACACACAACTCCTACTATAGGATAGACAACTACATCCCATCCAACAACACCTCCTACTATAGGATAGACAACTACATCCCATCCAACAACACCTCCTACTATAGGATAGACTACTACACCCCATCCAACAACACTTCCTACCATACGATAGACAACTACATCCCATCCAACAACACCTCCTACTATAGGATAGACAACTACATCCCATCCAACAACACTTTCAACTATAGGATAGACAACTACACCCCATCCAACAACACCTCCTACTATAGGATAGACAACTACACCCCATCCAACAACACTTCCTTCTATAGGATAGACAACTACACCCCATCCAACAACACTTCCTACTATAGGATAGACTACTACACCCCATCCAACAACACTTCCTTCTATAGGATAGACAACTACACCCCATCCAACAACACTTCCTACTATAGGATAGACAACTGCACCCCATCCAACAACACCTCCTACTATAGGATAGACAACTACACCCCATCCAACAACACTTCCTACTATAGGATAGACAACTACACCCCATCCAACAACACCTCCTACTATAGCATAGACAACACAACCAATCAAACTGTAATTACAAAATTAATATAGTTTATAAATATATTTTTTATCTCCTCACGTGTATCACATGCTCCTTCTAGAACCTTTATAACTTTCCTCAAATGTTTATGATGTAATACTAATTATACTATATTAATTACAGAGAATTCGAAATTTCATTGGATGATGGCAAGTGGCATCATATCTGTACAACATGGGAAAGTACCTCAGGCAAGTGGCAAGTTTATATTGATGGACACATCCGTGGCAAGGGAACCGGCCTAGCAACAGGTGAATCAATCGCGAATGGCATTGCAATCATTGGACAAGACCAGGATACATCAGGTGGAGGATTCGAACAAAAGCAAAGCTTTGGCAAAGGTAGAATAACCAGCATGAGCCTTTGGGACAGAGTTCTCTCACCACGTGATGGATCCCTTTCATTCCTGGCCAACTTTGAATGCCATCCTCAGCCAGGGAAGGTACTCAGCTGGGAGGACATGTTGACAGGGAAACTGCATGGTGATGTTAGAGTGCTTTAAATACCAATCTTGTATACGGATTGTTATCCCATACCATGGAAAATACAGCCAATCACAACTCACGACAGGGAAGTGTCTGTTCACGTGTGTCTTCATGTCGCGCGCTGATATTTTCTGTGGTATGGGAAAAGATAAGTTATACAATGCTTAATCCTGTGAAAACGTAGGATATTCAACGTTCACTTTCATACAGCATCCCACGTCAAGGAGATGGGGATACATAGTCAAGATGGGTTAGAGGGAGAGGGAGGAATAGACACACCAGCACGAACACAGAAACAATGTTACACCTAGAAATTGAGCTTTGAATAATACGGGCTAAGAAGCATGTGCGAAAAATCATGAATGACATACATAAATACTTGTACTTTAATAGTCCCCTTCACAGTTCCATGCGCCATCTTGAAAGGTGGCCGTGAAATTGCATGAACTAACATGAGGTAACCTTGCAAAGATAAATACGTGTGAATAATTGTTCAAGGTGTTACAGTCAAAACGGCTCAAGCGTACCCCTCTAGTCTCATTAATCATTTCATTATTCAAGTATTGAGTTGATTATTCACTCTGAGTTTTCATAAAAAAATCGAACACTCCAAAATTCACATTCATTTCACACTAAAATTCTAAGGGTATACCTTTCTGGGGAGTTTTTCTACCTTGCCATGGCAATTGTTGAAGAATCCAATCAAAACTGAAATAGATAATTCATTTTCAGTTTGGAGTCAGAGTGAAAAATATTCGAATAATAAATTCATTAATGGATTCTAGGGGGATACACTTGAGCCGTTTTGACTGTAAAAAAGGTCTCTATCATTACAAGGTTACCTGATGTCCAACTTCTACCTTTCAAGATGGTGCAGGAACTGTTTTCAGAATTTCCGACGAGGACCTCCACCCCCTTTAATAAGGGAGTCCCCCCCGGGGGGAACTGTGAAGGGGACTATTTCACGTTTGTGCGAGGTAAAAAAACATATACCACTTTAATGTAGCCTTTTCATCGAGTAAATCATTAATAAATTGTACTTGGTAAACATAAATTTGTGCGGAATTTGTACGAATTTGAAAATAATCGCAAATTTAAAGTGTATCAGACATTTCTTCGTGTAATATTATAGAGTTAGTGACGTTAATGTGACGTCAATTGTATGGATAATTAACGACTTTCGGGTTCAAAACGAAAAACAGTTCTATAAAAGTTTTCCTTCCTTACAGGATTTTTTGTCCAAAGTTTGAATTGTTTCAGGTGGAGGTTTAGTCAGTGAGAAACATTTTCGCTTTATTTTAGCGGTTGTGAGCAGTTTGACCAAGGGCACTAGGACACCTAAAGTGGTTGGATTTCTATAGCTTTTCCCCGATTTTTTGAATCAAATGAACGTTATTTTTGTTTACTTATCTTGTATTTGTATTCCTTTGCTGCTAAAATGTAGTTTTATTCCAAAGGTCAAAGGGTTTGAATAACCGATTTGTACTTATTCCAGTAACGGCCGTTCCGTACTCGGCTCTGGTTGTAACCACAGCAACGCGGGTATGTGCGATCAAATTATGTGAATAGTAGAGGTTCATTTTGATACCAAAATATTTTCCAAAATATAAATGCTTATATTTTTTGGAGCGCTACCAAAACAGTGCTCGAACAGCATTGTAACTAGTCATCTGCGGCTCCTAAAACTGACCCACCCCCCAACTTTTCCCGTAAAATTGTTTTCCACAAAATATTATCGATTTCGTATTTAGGATAATTTATTTAAATGTTGAATGAAATGTGAAAAAGGAATACATATTACACCAAATATTCGCTATTTATCGGGCTTTTCAAGCTATTATTATTACACAATCGCAAAAATGATGAGCTTGTTTGTTTTTTATGGTTTAAGCTTATGTTTTTGTAAGATATTTCGCTCGATAATAAAGTTAAGAAAAAATCTGAAAAAAAACTTTGCAAAGACCAATTACTAACAAAGAAAATTATTGTCTTGCATTAATGAATATGTCTCTTGTTGCATGCGAAGTTCAAGTGAATGTAAGCTTTTAAAAGCTTATATTTTTCGACAATTTTCAGTGTAGTTCACTTTCCACCTAAAAAAATCTTATAACTTAACATTTCCTGAATTAAATCCTTTGTTCTATAAATATATATGTTCATATGTGCTATAATCTATAATTTTTTTTTTCGATTGGAAAAGTTTTCTAATGCTTTTGAAGGCTTAAAATAATGGTTTTTCTTTCAGTTTTTCGTTCTGAGTTCTGATTAAATCAAAAGAAGTGGTCACGCTGTAACCTGTGTTAATTATTCCGCGTCACACAATTGTCACGTTTTTAGCACTATATATGCTATTTATGGGAGCTCCGCTTTTAGGCAGTGAGGCAGTGTCTAAATCTATATATTATGGTAAAATTTGAGCACAATCCGTGAGGTTGACTTGCCGGATGTTTCTAAATTTGCTTGATCCTTACAGACTATGACTCTTAAATCTTCTTTTAGCATATTTTTGTCATCAATATCTCTTCGACTTTTTCTCTTTTTTTTTTTTACAACAACAACAACAAAAAAAGACCCGGAACAACTTCCCGCAGCAAACGACCTGTGTTGTCATAGTAACATGCTCAAATATTTGGTACCAATATGACATGAGCTCGTAATTAATTGTCAATAATTAATAAGGCCGTTTTTGTAAAATTCAAAGGTTATAATAAACATGCAAGGAAACTAAATACTAGTTCACTAAAGTCTTTTTAAAGTATTAAAGTGTTAAAACACTGTTCGGTTTGCAATGACTGACTTTAGTTATTCTTTATCGTTACTGGTCATCTTTTGCAAGATATTATTCATACAAGGTAAGAAAACTCCTTATTTCTTGTTCTCTGTCTCTTTCTCTTTCTCTATTCTCGTCTTCGTCCTTTTCTCTTCCTTTCTCTATATATCTGGTCTCTATCTGCCTGTGTCTCTTTCTCTTTCTCTGTTCTCGTCTTCGTCCTTTTCTCTTCCTTTCTCTACATATCTGGTCTCTGTCTGCCTGTGTCTCTTTCTCTTTTTCTATTCTCGTCTTCGTCCTTTTCTCTTCCTTTCTCTATATATCTGGTCTCTGTCTGCCTGTGTCTCTTTCTCTTTCTCTATTCTCGTGTTCGTCCTTTTCTCTTCCTTTCTCTACATATCTGGTCTCTGTCTGTCAGCGTCCATGTTTCTGTCTCTTTTACCGTTTCTCTCTAAAAAATCTTTGTATAACTGAACAGAAGGCATAAATACAAAAAAGCTGTAAAATGCCAAAAACAAAAACCGAATTTCTTAAAAAAAAAGGCTTTCCTTTATGTGGTACTAGAATCGGCTGCAACTCCTTGACTTCAGATTTCATAAACTCGTTGACTTCCTATGTGGAACTTTCTCGCATTTTTCATTATCTTAAAGTGCACCTAACCCCAGATACAATACTTTCTGTATCAATTCTACATGAAGTGACTAGTTGAATGGTCAAATATTTCTTCATTTGAGTGTGTTTTTTTGAATGTTCAAATATTCTTTTGAATATTTAATTATTAATTTGAATATTGGATTATTACTCATTTTGAATATTCGATTATTAATTTGAGTATTGGATTATTATTTGTAATCTAAAAGTTATGCGTTCATGCCTGAAGTTCGTTGACTGTAATCTCTGGTAATTCAAAAACCTTTGGGAGTTTCCCTACAATTTGTCATTAGTTTTCAATCGTTTTGTGCTTCACCTTATAGTGAGGACACTCGAACCATGAACTCTTGATATTTTTATATTTTTTATTTTTTCTGAACTTTCTACTGCTTCAAACCTTCTGAAAATGAAGCGCTGAACTCAAATAATCTTATTGTTCATCATATATAATAATAAATAAATCATATTTCCAATCCATTCACACAAGGGATAAAGGAGAAAAAAGTATGAAAAAACCTCAAAGTGTTCCCGGTTCGAGTGTCCTCACTGTAACTAGTCTGAAACGGAAGTGACTCTCGAAGTTGAATCATTAATATTTTACGGTGTTCTCAATTGAAGTTCAAAAACTTTTCATTTAACAATCAACGCAAGGAATAAAGGAGAAAAAAGTATGAAAAAACCTCAAAGTGTTCACGGTTCGAGTGTCTTCACTATAACTAGTCTGAAACGGAAGTGACTCTCGAAGTTGAATCATTAATGTCTCGCACACCTGCTATTACTGTATATTTGTTATAATAAATAGGATTACGAGAAGAATTTTTGGTGTCTCGTAATCCTATTTATTATAAAATTGTATCCCAAAAGAATATTTTGTATATTTATTATATTTATTATCTACCAATTTCTTATTATTATCGAATTCTAATTTGCTCGTGTATATACTATTTATCTTGCCCAAAATTACGACGAATTGGCCTAAGCATGAGTTTTTCCGACTCAGCTATTCTGAAGAACTGCCACTACCTTTAAAACAAATTAGTGCTCATCAGTCATTTGCTAAGAAACTCAAAATATTTTTGTTAGAACTCCAGAATTCCTCGAAAGAAATTTAAAGCCTCTGGTAAAATAACTTAATCAAATATTTCTCAACTCTCCTAATCTTATTTAAAATCCAACATGTATACTTCTTTCTTTCTTTATAAAGTTATGTAAATTGTTATATTTATTATATTTATTATTGTTGTGTGTACTAGCTCATCTAAATGTAACTCATAATGTTAGTATCTAACTAGAAAACCTAACGGTTAATTTAGATACTGAACATTTCAAAAAACATAACTATATTTCTGCTTAAAAAAACAAAACAAAAAATAGTAAAATATATATATATATATATATATATATATATATATATATATATATAAGCAAAATATGCATATATGTAATTATATAAATATATATAGAAATGTGAATAAAAAGTATTGTAAGTGGGCATAGTCTTCCTAGTGCGCCCGCTCCGAAGTACTTGAGTCGAGAAAACTGCATGTTTTTATTATTATTATTATTATTTTTATTTTATTTTATTACATTATTTTTCTCTTGATTCATTTATTGATTTATTTATATTATTTGTTATTATTAATCTTATATAAGTGCACAGGGAGCCCAATTTAGATAAAAGTAAAAGGTGAAAATAAAATCGGAAAAAAAATCGCGTTTAATTAATTTTTTAATTCCAGGTCAAGATAATGTCCTCTATAACACGAAAAAGCAAAAAAATCTGTAAAAAATGCACTAGAACATTTTTTTTCGCGCGCGCCTTTGTTTTTCAATGTAATTTCCCTATGGTATCCTACGTGTGGATTTATGTCAATATAATTTAACAAGGGAGGAAAGTCAAGTCGCCATCTTGAACAACACAACACACTTTAAACCACGATTTCACCTTCTTTTAAACCACAAACTCCCGAAAAAACTTGACCAAAATGTTCCCTAGGATGGGGGATTCATTTTTTTAAAAGTCGTTTTTACCTTCCTCACCGATTTCTCGAAACGAAATTTACGTGCAGAAAATTTTTCGCTTGCTGCAGATTTTCTGACTATGTTCTGTACGATTCGTTAAGTCAACGGGACTGGGGCGAGAACCAATTTCGACCTCACTACTCTCCCGCCTAGGCATTTTGTCACGTGTACACAACCCACCACCAACCACCCCACAGGGCTAGTTTTGTTGTTGAAAAATTCTTTGACAAAGTTCGAAATTTTTACAGTTTGTTGGTTAATTTTACTTAAAAAACGAAAGATAACTACAGATAATCCAAAACAATATCAGGTTTGGTGAATTTACCTTGGATGTCATTCATTCAACTTCAAATTTTGGAGATTTCCGTACTTTCTCAAGACAAAGCTGCACCAAACAGATGAAAACTGGTAAAAAAGAGGTGAGCAAAAAACTACACTTAGCTTTTTTTACATGATAATCTTCAGTGGTTAATATGAAGAGTTTTACGTTGTCATATGAACCCTATCTTCATCGCAATGAAAATAAATATAGATGCGTTAGTCGCAGCAAAAAGAAGCTGGAAATAAGATAAGCTTTTAGATGTCGATCTTTAGCTTGATTTAATACTGAGTAAACTATTCTGAAGGCCCGAAACGACAACACCAAACTGATATCAGTTGAAATATTCTTTTCTATTTCATTTATTAAAATATTTTCATTCCTTTTACGAGTTTCGGCTAAGACAAGAACCCTAAAAGCTAAGTGTAGTTTTTTGCTCACCTCTTTTTTACCAGTTTTCATCTGTTTGGTGCAGCTTTGTCTTGAGAAAGTACGGAAATCTCCAAAATTTGAAGTTGAATGAATGACATCCAAGGTAAATTCACCAAACCTGATATTGTTTTGGATTATCTGTAGTTATCTTTCGTTTTTTAAGTAAAATTAACCAACAAACTGTAAAAATTTCGAACTTTGTCAAAGAATTTTTCAACAACAAAACTAGCCCTGTGGGGTGGTTGGTGGTGGGTTGTGTACACGTGACAAAATGCCTAGGCGGGAGAGTAGTGAGGTCGAAATTGGTTCTCGCCCCAGTCCCGTTGACTTAACGAATCGTACAGAACATAGTCAGAAAATCTGCAGCAAGCGAAAAATTTTCTGCACGTAAATTTCGTTTCGAGAAATCGGTGAGGAAGGTAAAAACGACTTTTAAAAAAATGAATCCCCCATCCTAGGGAACATTTTGGTCAAGTTTTTTCGGGAGTTTGTGGTTTAAAAGAAGGTGAAATCGTGGTTTAAAGTGTGTTGTGTTGTTCAAGATGGCGACTTGACTTTCCTCCCTTGTTAAATTATATTAACAGAAATCCACACGTAGGATACCATAGGGAAATTACATTGGAAAACAAAGGCGCGCGCGAAAAAAAATGTTCTGGTGCATTTTTTACGGATTTTTTTGCTCGTTCGTATTATAGAGAACATTATCTTGACCTGGAATTAAAAAAATTAATTAAACGCGATTTTTTTCCGATTTTATTTTCACCTTTTACTTTTATCTAAATTGGGCTCCCTGTGATCAGTGTCATATGAATTTTAGCATACATGTATATATTTTATTATTGTATATACTTAATTTAATAGTTGGTGTGATGCCCTTAGGCTTTACTAACTTAATAAAGATGATGATGATGATGATTAATATTTTACAGTGTTCTCAATTGAAGTTCAAAAACTTTTCATTTAACAATGAACGCCTGCAGCTCGGTTTTACACAATAGCTCTCGACTTCTCCCAAACTTCCCTCGTGTTTATATCAGGCTATGTAAACACGGCAAAACGTTTTCTATTTGTTTTATGAAATAAATAGAATAATAAAGCAGGAAAACACGAAACTTATTTGAATATGAAACTCCAGATTCTCCCTGCGTGCAAGCAGACAATCTCGACCAATCACGTCCGTTGATAGAAATCCTCAACGGCACCTTTCCAATATTGAAAAAGCGACGAAGAAGTTTGACACGAAGCAACTAAGAAAGCAGTTGATTTATTCGATTTTTATAAAGTATAACCGCTAACATGAACAGGATAACCAATCAGCAAAGTAATTATGAGCTGGATGGTACAGGAAATCGTTTAGAAAAAGGCATTTCGATGAGAAAGACTCAAAATTTGGAAAACGAAAAAGATGTGAGTCGTCTTTGACGATAAAAGAGGCGATGATTTTTAGATCTTTGCTTTTCTTACGGACACACTGAGGTCTCTAAGGACACTAAGAAGTGATATAAAGACACAAGTTCGTTTTCGCGTCACAGCTTACTGAAGTACGAATTTTGTCCTCGAAATGCTGGGACCGAGGGAGGACTAGGGAGAGTTTACACAAAGAATATATCGATAACGCTATCATCTCTTTCTAAATTCATACAAAAGTCTCAGAACGATGCTTGATAATCTTCGTTTGATGAATTCAACCCTGGTCGTTTTTGGTTGTTTTCTGAATCTTGTATATTCTAAATGATCTTTTAATCAGCCGGCCGCCATCTTGAAATTGTAGTAATAGCCATGGAATAGTCTATCTATTTTCCACAAGATAAAGGATGTTTTTTGTTCTGACCCCAGTTTGGAAATCAGTGCAAGGGGCCTATAAGTGCAAAATAACAAAGTTGTATAATAGTTACCTTTCTTTTCGCATGATCTGTATCCCGGCCGGTTTTTGGTCCGCGGATTCTAACTTTATCGCCGTTTTCTTCGGTAAGCGGTTCACACATCTAACTTAACGTCTCATTTGCTTCAGCGGTTATTCTTTGAAGTCGTCTTTTATTTACATTCCCAGCCGGTTGTGGTACGCCTCAAGATGATTGTCGTAACCAAGAGTTCGTGCCATCCATCCCAGACAAAGCCTTAATAGGGCATGTCATTCACAATATAACGGTTGCAACACCTAAGCTCTGTCGTCTTCAGTGTTACGTTGAACCAAGATGTGTGTCCATCAACTTTGATCAAAACTCTGCCAACTCTACCAACTGTCAGCTGAGTTCTTCTGAGGCTGTAACACACCCACGTGACTTGGTTGACAGCCCAGGGATGATCTACCAAGGAACAAAGGTCAGTTAGAAAAGGGTTGTTTACAACTCTCTAAACATTCTCCCCGCGCAATACTACCTGATCTGAAATAGTGACGTAGAAATGAAGTCACTGCAAAACTGAGGTGTCATGTAACCTGCTAAAATTGACTTATAAAAGCTTATATTTGAGATAAATCTAGATATTCAGGTGAGGTTTTTGATATTTCGTATACATTGATATTCATATATTATAATATTCATTATTGAGTGGGGAAATAAAGTTAAGAAATAAACTTTTCCCGAGTAGCTGACTACTAAAGATGACACCTCAGTTCTACAAATTTTCTCGATTCTCATTGGCTAATACTTTTTCTCAGATCAGCTTGTGATTAGTATTTTGCGCAGTAATTTCATTGACAAAAAGGCCTTCCTATGATATGTGTGTGTGTGTGTGTGTGTGTGTGTGTGTGTGTGTGTGTGTGTGTGTGTGTGTGTGTGTGTGTGTGGTGTGTGTGTGGTGTGTGTGTGTGTCAGTAAGTTATTGATTGGTGAAGGTGTTAAAAGCTAGTATGTAATCTCAAATACGTGTTGCATTTTGTATCTTAGAACAACTGCCGCAATGACACGTGTCCACCATTGATGGAGTGTCATTCAGGGTATACACCACAGGGATACCGATGCATATATCCTGACAAGTGTTGCAAAGGTAAATGTTCTACACAGCTCGTTAATCATCATAATTCAAAGTGCAAATGAATGAAAATTTTTCCCTCTCTCATATCAAATATCATACATTTTCCCCACATCAAAAATGTGCAATTTTTACTAGAAAATGGTACAATAGACTGGGACGAGTTTTGTAGATGTCACATAGTTTGCTTAGCGATTCCCAATCAACAATGTTGATGAAGATATAGGAGAGCTAGCTTGAGCTCGAAGTTAGTTTGGATCTCATAAAAGTAGAAACCACAGCAATCATGTCAGATTACGAACCCAAAGCGTGTGACGTCACAGATCTACCTATTTGAACGCGCGGGAGATATACTATATTTGAAGTAAAAAACCCAACGTTTGAATGCACTGATAGCGGAAAACCAAAGAAAATGGATAATAAAAAAATTTAATTCATTTGCACTTTAAAAACAAGGGAAAAAATATTCTTTCCTTTTTTTTATTTTCCCTCTCAATCATTCACTTTCATTACAAATCAAACAAAAAAAATGTGTGCGAGAAATCTAATTGTTTTAGTAGAAATGAGCTAATGAAACAATGTTACAAAATGACAGAAAGAAACCAAATCTAAAAGTATTATTATTGTTATTAATTATCATATTTACTTACGGTAATTTTTTCTACAATGGACTATGACAAAAAGACCAGTATTTGTTCAGCCAATCATAATTACCCACGATTTACAACAGTTTGTAATTATGCTCATCCCAAAGAAACATAATGGAAACTTTATTTCATATAAATCATGGACTATATTCTTATACAAACGATTGCAAATCTCACTACTTTTAGGTAATTTACAATTGACTACTTGAAGGGAAAAAATGTTTGGAATTTCAATAAATCACGATTGAGCCAGTCCTTATTTCTACGACAGAAAATCTAATAGGTTGATCTGATAACGATATTAATTATTTTCTAATGATATATGTTTGTTGTTTACTTTCTAAATAATATTAATAATAATAATAATAATAATAATATTATCCCATATACAAACACAACCGATAATTATTATATTCATAGAAGTAAGCAAATTCAAGTACTTACAGATTTTCCCTTTTGACACCAGTTCCCAATGATCGAGTCTTGTACTTTCCACGCAAGTCTGTAAAAGACTACATCAAGTTGAAAACATCATTCAACACCAGTTTGACAGCTTTCACTCTCAGTCTGATGGCCCGATTCCAGCCTATTGATAGTGGAGATATAGTTACACCATACACACTAGCAAGTGGAAGCAAGACCAACAACATTGGCATCTACATTGACCGCACTTACTTCTACCTAGCCGTTTCTCATCAAGAAATGTACGTATCAAATGAAATGAGAAACCACGCACACAACTCCTACTATAGGATAGACAACTACACCCCATACAACAACACATCCTACTATAGTATAGACAACTACACCCCATCCAATAACACATCCTACTATAGGATAGACAACTACACCCCATCCAACAACACCTCCTACTATAGCATAGACAACCCAACGAATCAAACTGTAATTACAAAATTAATATAGCTTATAAATATATTTTTTATCTCCTCACGTGTATAACATGCTCCTTCTAGAATCTTTATAACTTTCCTCAAATGTTTATGATGTAATACTAATTATACTATATTAATTACAGAAAATTCGAAATTTCATTGGATGATGGTAAGTGGCATCATATTTGTACAACATGGGAAAGTACCTCAGGCAAGTGGCAAGTTTATATTGATGGACATATCCGTGACGAGGGAACCGGCCTAGCAACAGGTGAATCAATCGCGAATGGCACTGCAATCATTGGACAAGACCAAGATGGGTCAATGGGTGGAGGATTCGATCAACGTCAGAGTTTTCTTGGAAACCTAACAAGCATGAGCCTTTGGGACAGAGTTCTCTCACCACATGATGGATCCCTTTCATTCCTGGCCAACTTTGAATGCCATCCTCAGCCAGGGAAGGTACTCAGCTGGGAGGACATGTTGTCAGGGGAACGGCATGGTGATGTTAGAGTGCTTTAAATACCAATCTTGTATACGGATTGTTATCCCATACCATGGAAAATACAGCCAATCACAACTCACTGCAGGGAAGCCTCTGTTCACGTTTGTCTTCATGTCACGCGCTGATATTTTCTGTGGTATGGGAAAAGATAAGTTATACAATGCTTAATCCTGTGAAAACGTAGGATATTAAACTTTCACTTTCATACAGCATCCCACGTCAAGGAGATGGGGATACATAGTCAAGATGGGTTAGAGGGAGAGGGAGGACTGAGGAGAGGGGATATTATTTCGTAGTTGCTCTCCCATCTCCTCCAATCATGTCCTTTCCCCCGTTCCCATTGGACCCATTGGACCAATACTAAGGCACCTGATTGCGCAATAGACACACCAGCACGAACACAGAAACAATGTTACACCTAGAAATCGAGCTTTGAATAATACGAGCTAAGAAGCATGGGCGAAAAATCATGAATGACATACATAGATACTTGTACTTTAATAGTCCCCTTCACAGTTCCCTGCACCATCTTGAAAGGTGGCCGTGCAATTGCATGAACTAACATGAGGTAACCTTGCAAAGATAGATACGTGTGAATAATTGTTCAAGGTGTTAAAGTCAAAACGGCTCAAGCGTACCCCCTAGGTTCCATTAATAATTGCATTTTTCAAATATTGAGTTGATTATTGACTCAGAGTTTTCATTAAAAAATCGGAAGACTCCAAAATTCACATTCATTTCACACTAAAATTCTAAGGGTATACCTTTCTGGGGAGTTTTTGAAGATTGGCAATTGTTGAAGAATTCAGTCAAAACTGAAATAGATAATTCATTTTCAGTTTGGAGTCAGAGTGAAAAATATTCGAATAATAAATTCATTAATGGATTCTAGGGGGGTACGCTTGAGCCGTTTTGACTGTAAAAAAGGTCTCTATCATTGCAACGTCACCTGATGTCCAGCTTCTACCTTTCAAGATGGTGCAGGAACTGTTTTCAGAATTTCCGACGAGGACCCCCACCCCCTTTAATAAGGGAGTCCCCCCCCCCCTCGGGGGGAACTGTCAAGGGGACTATTTCACGTTTGTGCGAGGTAAAAAAACATATACCACTTTAATGTAGCCTTTTCATCGAGTAAATCATTAATAAATTGTACTTGGTAAACATAAATTTGTGCGGAATTTGTACGAATTTGAAAATAATCGCAAATTTAATCGGACATTTCTTCGTGTAACTGATATTATAGAGTTAGTGACGTTAATGTGACGTCAATCGTATGGATAATTAACGACTTTCGGGTTCAAAACGAAAAACAGTTCTATAAAAGTTTTCCTTCCTTACAGGATTTTTTGTCCAAAGTTTGAATTGTTTCAGGTGGAGGTTTAGTCAGTGAGAAACATTTTCGCTTTATTTTAGCGGTTGTGAGTAGTTTGACCAAGGGCACTAGGACACCTAAAGTGGTTGGATTTCTATAGCTTTCCCCCGATTTTTTGAATCAAATGAACTGTTATTTTTGTTTACTTATCTTGTATTTGTATTCCTTTGCTGCTAAAATGTAGTTTTATTCCAAAGGTCAAAGGGTTTGAATAACCAATTTGTACTTATTCCAGTAACGGCCGTTCCGTACTTGGCTCTGGTTGTAACCACAGCAACGCGGGTATGTGCGATCAAATTATGTGAATAGTAGAGGTTCATTTTGATACCAAAATATTTTCCAAAATATAAATGCTTATATTTTTTGGAGCGCTACCAAAACAGTGCTCGAACAGCATTGTAACTAGTCATCTACGGCTCCTAAAACTGACCCACCCCCCAACTTTTCCCGTAAAATTGTTTTCCACAAAATATTATCGATTTCGTATTTAGGATAATTTATTTAAATGTTGAATGAAATGTGAAAAAGGAATACATATTACACCAAATATTCGCTATTTATCGGGCTTTTCAAGCTATTATTATTACACAATCGCGAAAATGATGAGCTTGTTTGTTTTTTATGGTTTAAGCTTATGTTTTTGTAAGATATTTCGCTCGATAATAAAGTTAAGAAAAAATCTGAAAAAAAACTTTGCAAAGACCAATTACTAACAAAGAAAATTATTGTCTTGCATTAATGAATATGTCTCTTGTTGCATGCGAAGTTCAAGTGAATGTAAGCTTTTAAAAGCTTATATTTTTCGACAATTTTCAGTGTAGTTCACTTTCCACCTAAAAAATCTTATAACTTAACATTTCCTGAATAAAATCCTTTGTTCTATAAATATATATGTTCATATGTGCTATAATCTATAATTTTTTTTTTTCGATTGGAAAAGTTTTCTAATGCTTTTGAAGGTTTTTTTAATGGTTTTTCTTTCAGTTTTTCGTTCTGAGTTCTGATTAAATCAAAAGAAGTGGTCACGCTGTAACCTGTGTTAATTATTCCGCGTCACACAATTGTCACGTTTTTAGCACTATATATGCTATTTATGGGAGCTCCGCTTTTAGGCAGTGAGGCAGTGTCTAAATCTATATATTATGGCCAAATTTGAGCACAATCCGTGAGGTTGACTTGCCGGATATTCCTAAATTTGCTTGATCCTTACAGACTATGACTCTTAAATCTTCTTTTAGCATATTTTTGTCATCAATATCTCTTCGACTTTTTCTCTTTTTTTTTTACAACAACAACAACAAAAAAAGACCCGGAACAACTTCCCGCAGCAAACGACCTGTGTTGTCATAGTAACATGCTCAAATATTTGGTACGAACATGACATGAGCTCGTAATTAATTGTCAATAATTAATAAGGCCGTTTTTGTATAATAAACATGCAAGGAAACTGAATACTAGTTCACTAAAGTCTTTTTAAAGTATTAAAGTGTTAAAACACTGTTCGGTTTGCAATGACTGACTTTAGTTATTCTTTATCGTTACTGGTCATCTTTTGCAAGATATTATTCATACAAGGTAAGAAAACTCCTTATTTCTTGTTCTCTTTCTCTTTCTCTTTCTCTATTCTCGTGTTCGTCCTTTTCTCTTCCTTTCTCAACATATCTGGTCTCTGTCTGCCTGCGTCTCTTTCTCTTTCTCTATTCTCGTGTTCGTCCTTTTCTCTTCCTTTCTCTATATATCTGGTCTCTGTCTGCCTGTGTCTCTTTCTCTATTCTCGTCTTCGTCCTTTTCTTTTCCTTTCTCTATATATCTGGTCTCTTTCTCTTTCTTTATTCTCGTCTTCGTCCTTTTCTCTTCCTTTCTCTATATATCTGGTCTCTGTCTGCCTGTGTCTCTTTCTCTATTCTCGTCTTCGTCCTTTTCTTTTCCTTTCTCTATATATCTGGTCTCTTTCTCTTTTTCTATTCTCGTGTTCGTCCTTTTCTCTTCCTTTCTCTATATATCTGGTCTCTGTCTGCCTGTGTCTCTTTCTCTTTCTCTATTCTCGTCTTCGTCCTTTTCTCTTCCTTTCTCTACATATCTGGTCTCTCTCTGCCTGCGTCTCTTTCTCTTTCTCTATTCTCGTCTTCGTCCTTTTCTCTTCCTTTCTCTACATATCTGGTCTCTGTCTGCCTGTGTCTCTTTCTCTTTTTCTATTCTCGTCTTCGTCCTTTTCTCTTCCTTTCTCTACATATCTGGTCTCTGTCTGCCTGTGTCTCTTTCTCTTTTTCTATTCTCGTCTTCGTCCTTTTCTCTTCCTTTCTCTATATATCTGGTCTCTGTCTGCCTGTGTCTCTTTCTCTATTCTCGTGTTCGTCCTTTTCTCTTCCTTTCTCTATATATCTGGTCTCTGTCTGCCTGTGTCTCTTTCTCTTTCTCTATTCTCGTGTTCGTCCTTTTCTCTTCCTTTCTCTACATATCTGGTCTCTGTCTGCCTGTGTCTCTTTCTCTTTCTCTATTCTCGTGTTCGTCCTTTTCTCTTCCTTTCTCTACATATCTGGTCTCTATCTGCCTGTGTCTCTTTCTCTTTCTCTATTCTCGTCTTCGTCCTTTTCTCTTCCTTTCTCTACATATCTGGTCTCTGTCTCCCTGTGTCTCTTTCTCTTTCTCTATTCTCGTCTTCGTCCTTTTCTCTTCCTTTCTCTACATATCTGGTCTCTATCTGCCTGTGTCTCTTTTTCTATTCTCGTCTTCGTCCTTTTCTCTTCCTTTCTCTACATATCTGGTCTCTGTCTGTCTGCGTCCCTGTTTCTGTCTCTTTTTCCGTTTCTCTCTAAAAAATCTTTGTATAACTGAACAGAAGGCATAAATACAAAAAAGCTGTAAAATGCCAAAAACAAAAACCGAATTTCTTAAAAAAACAGCTGTCTTTTATATGGTAAAATCGGCTGAAACTCCTTGACTTCAGATTTCATAAACTCGTTGACTTCCTATGTGGAACGTTCTCGCATTTTTCATTATCTTAAAGTGCACCTAACCCCAGATACAATACTTTCTGCATCAATTCTACATGAAGTGACTGGTCAAATATTTCTTCATTTGAGTGTTTTTTTGAATGTTCAAATATTCTTTTGAATATTCGATTATTAATTTGAATATTGGATTATTACTCATTTTGAATATTCGATTACTCTTTTGAATATTCGATTATTATTTGTAATCTAAAAGTTATGCGTTCATGCCTGAAGTTCGTTGACTGTAATCTCTGATAATTCAAAAACCTTTGGGAGTTTCCCTACAATTTGTCATTAGTTTTCAATCGTTTTGTGCTTCACCTTACAGTGAGGACACTCGAACCATGAACTCTTGATATTTATATATTTTTTATTTTTTCTGAACTTTCTACTGCTTCAAACCTTCTGAAAATGAAGCACTGAACTCAAATAATCTTATTGTTCATCATATATAATAATAAATAAATCATATTTCCAATCCATTCACACAAGGGATAAAGGACAAAAAAGTATGAAAAAACCTCAAAGTGTTCACGGTTCGAGTGTCCTCACTGTAACTAGTCTGAAACGGAAGTGACTCTCGAAGTTGAATCATTAATATTTTACAGTGTTCTCAATTGAAGTTCTAAAACTTTTCATTTAACAATGAACTCCTGCGGTTCGGTTTTACACAACAGCTCTAGACTTCTCCCAAACCTCCTTCGTGTTTATATCAGGCTATGTAAACACGGCAAAACGTTTTCTATTTGTTGCTGCGAAGCCGAAGGCGAGCAGCACACTAATGGCAACAATCTTTAAAGTCATGGGATCCCTGTGTCGTATATGCCATGAAAAATCTCGATTTTTCGAAAATTGTCTTTCATTGAGGATTTTTCGGAGTATTCTCGGGAGATACTCGCGAAATGTCCGAGCACGTTCTTATTGCGAGCGATCACGAGCATTTCTCGAAATACTTTTCGGAAATTTCGGAATATTCTCGGCTATCTTCGCGTAATCCTCGACTGCACGTGCTTATAATGAGATGCATACGTTGTCTTCGTCTACTGGGAATCTCTTGATTTAGGTAAGAATTATTTTTGCTAAAGTTATGTCAAACCCAAATATATTCATCTCTGGAAGCATTCATCAAGGTGATGAGCGTTTTAGTGACGTTTCACGGGGAAGACAGTGTTCTTTCATGAGTTTTTCGGCCTTGTTATGTGCTCAGAGTTTAGCAATCGAAGAGTGGACTGCCGCCGTCGTTGATCGCATTCTCGTGAAAGGAGATCGACTTTATTTGGATGCTCTTGAAAGGAGATCCATTCCTGACACAGAAACATTGTCCCTGAACTATCTGCCAAATACAGCATGTTGGTCTATGGAGACTAACAACAACAACAATTTGACAACTACGTCAAAAACAAAAGATTCGCTTGTTCGGGCAGAATGGCAAACAAAGCAACCGCTTATTTGGGCGGATAACAATACTAAGTCACTTGCTTGGGTGGCTAATACCATTCTTGTCATAATTAGTCATACTTTTCTATCCTGCCTCAACACACCACTACTTTTTCCAACCAATTCATTTTTTGAATCCTAGTTCCTCTTTTCAGATTATATTTCTATTATCTTCATATTTGTTTTCTTCAGAAGATCCGAGGTTACTCTTCGCAGCATTTCACTTTCTATTAGAAATGTCTAGTTTTATAAAATAAATAGAATAATAAAGCAGGAAAACACGAAACTTATTTGAATATGAAACTCTAGATTCTCTATACGTGCAAGCAGACAATCTCGACGAATCACGTCCGTTAGAAATCCTCAACGGCGCCTTTCCAATATTGAAAAAGCGACGAAAAAGTTTGACACGAAGCAACGAAAAAAGCAGTTGATTTATTCGATTTTTATGAAGTATAACCGCTAACATGAACAAGATAACCAATCAGCAAAGTACTTATGAACTGGATGGTGCAGAAAATCGTTTAGAAAAAGGCATTTCGATGAGAAAGAGTCAAAATGTGGAAAACGAAAAAGATGTGAGTCGTCTTTGACGATAAAAGAGGCGATGATTTTTAGATCTTTGCTTTTTTACGGACACACTGAGGACTCTAAGGACACTAAGAAGTGGTATAAAGATACAAGTTCATTTTCGCGTCACAGCTTACTGAAGTACGAGTTTTGTCCTCGAAATGCTTGGACCGAGGGAGGACTAGGGAGAGTTTACACAAAGAATATATCGATAACGCTATCATCTCTTTCTAAATTCATACAAAAGTCATCGTTTGATGAATTCAATCGTTTGATGAATGGTCGTTTTTGGTTGTTTTCTGAATCTTGTGTATTCTAAATGATCTTTTAATCAGCCAGCCGCCATCTTGAAATTGTAGTAATAGCCATGCAATCTATTTTCCTCAAGATAAAGGATGTTTTTTGTTCTGACCCCAGTTTGGAAATCAGTGCAAGGGGCCTATAAGTTGAAAATAACAAAGTTGTATAATAGTTACCTTTCTTTTCGCATGATCTGTATCCCGGCCGGTTTTTGGTCCGCGGATTCTTTATCGCCGTTTTCTTCGGTAAGCGGTTCACACATCTAACTTAACGTCTCATTTGCTTCAGCAATTATTCTTTGAAGTCTTCTTTTATTTACATTCCCAGGTTGTGGTACGCCTCAAGATGATTCTCGTAACCAAGTGTTCGTGCCATCCATCCCAGACAAAGCCTTAATAGGGCATGTCATTGACGACATGACGGCTGCAACACCTCATCTCTGTCGTCTTCAGTGTTACGTTGAACCAAGATGTGTGTCCATCAACTTTGATCGAAACCCTGCCAACTCTGCCAACTGTCAGCTGAGTTCTTCTGAGGCTGTAACACACCCAGGTGACTTGGTTGACAGCCCAGGAATGATCTACCAAGGAACAAAGGTTAGTTAGACAAGGGTAGCTCGCAACCCTCCAGACATTCTCCCCGCGCAATGATCAGTGTTTTGCGCAGTCATTTCGTAAACAAACCAGGCATTCCCATATTAATTAAGTGTGTGTGTGTGTTGGGAAAAGCGGGTTAAAAAATGAAATTACCAGTAACCAAGTCTAAGACCCAGCACGAACATTGATCTTCTCATGAGCCGAACCAAATGACATCAAAGAAGACCGTCTTATTATCCATTGTTTTCAATGCGTTCGGCTCATGAGAAGATCGAAGTTTGAACTGGGCTTAATGATAAGAGCCAAAGCTAAAGCCTAAGCTTACATGTACATGGCATACACTGTAACCTAATATCTAACACAGCATATACTGGAACCTATAGTAGTCAGGTCTGTTAGCAAAAAGATCATGCACTTTTGAGTACAAGCACCAAACTTAGCAGAAATGTTCGTTAGGGCATATTAAACACATTTAGGGGTGGGTGCCAAAAAATGGCGGTCGGGAGAAGGCACGCCACACTCTCTTCTAGATGTATAAACTTTATCATAATTTACATGAAACAAAAAACATTCCTTCAAGTTTTAGCGCTAACATGGAAGTGCTGTTTAAAAAAGTCAGAAAGTTTTTTTGATATCTCTTTTTGTTGATGAGATATCAAAAGTTTTCCAAATATGCATATATGATTTTACAGGAACATTTGTACCAAGTTTGGTGATCGTACTCAAAAGTGCACGATCTTTGCTATTTTTGTCGCTTACAGACTTGACCTACAGGAAGTTATTGACTTATTAACTTCACGGTTGAGGTTATCAGTATGCAATCTCAACCATGTATTGTGTTCTGTTTCAGAACAACTGCCGCATTGACACGTGTCCACCACTGATGGAGTGTCATTCAGGGTATACACCACAGGGATACCGATGCATATATCCTGACAAGTGTTGCAAAGGTAAATGTTCTACACAGCTCGTTAATCATCATACTTTAAAGTGCAAATGAATTGAAATTTTTCCCTCTCATATCAAATATCATACATTTTTCCCACATCAAAGACGTGCAATTTTTACTAGAAAATGGTACAAGGGACTGGGACGAGTTTTGTAGATGTCACATCGTTTGCTTAGCGATTCCCAATCAACAATGTTGATGACGATATAGGAGAGCTAGCTTGAGCTCGAAGTTAATTTGGATCTCATAAAAGTAGAAACCACAGCAATCATGTCAGATAACGAACCCAAAGCGTGTGACGTCACAGATCTACCTATTTGAACGCGCGGGAGATATACTATATTTGAAGTAAAAAACCCAACGTTTGAATGCACTGATAGCGGAAAACCAAAGAAAAATATTTTTTGATTTATTTTTATTAATAATTCAAATATTAAGTAATGGCTTTGGATAATAAAAAATTGAATTCATTTGCACTTTAAAAACCAGGGGGGAAATATTCTTTCCTTTTCTTTTTATTTTCCCTCTCAATCATTCACTTTCCTTTCAAATCCAACAAAAAAATGTGGGCGAGAGGTCTAATTGTTTTAGTAGAAATGAGCTAATGGAACAGTGTTACAAAATGTCAGAAAGAAACCAAATCTAAAAGTATTGATCTGATAACGATATTAGTTATTTTCTAATGATATATTTTTGTTGTTTACTTTCTAAATAATAATAATAATAATAATAATAATAATAATAATAATAATAATAATAATAATAATAATAATAATATCCCAACCCAAAGAAACATACAAACACAACCGATAATTATCATATTCATCGAAGTAAGCAAATTCAAGTACTTACAGATTTTCCCTTTTGACACCAGTTCCCAATGATCGAGTCTTGTACTTTCCACACAAGTCTGTAAAAGACTACATCAAGTTGAAAACATCATTCAAAACCAGCTTGACAGCTTTCACTCTCAGTCTGATGGCCCGATTCCAGACTATTGATAGTGGAGATCTGGTTACACCATACACACTAGCAAGTGGAAGCAAGATCAACAACATTGGCATCTACATTGGCCCCACTTATTTCAACCTAGACGTTTCTGATCAAGAAATGTACGTATCAAATGAAATGAGAAACTAAACCACACACACAACTCCTACTATAGGATAGACAACTACATCCCATCCAACAACACCTCCTACTATAGGATAGACTACTACACTCCATCCAACAACACTTCCTACTATACCAGTGGCGGATCCAGAGGGGGTTCCATGGGTTCCACGGAACCCCCCTTTGAGCATCAGACCCTTTGAAAAGGGGTATATGAAATAGTGAGAATCGTCCTGCAATGAAGTTTTACGTATCAGTTGTTGAAAGAGTGAAGACGAAATGGAACCCCCCTTTGTAAAATTCTGGATCCGCCACTGTATACGATAGACAACTACATCCCATCCGACAACACCTCCTACTATAGGATAGACAACTACATCCCATCCAACAACACCTCCTACTATAGGAAAGACTACTACACCCCATCCAACAACACTTCCTACTATAGGATACACAACTACACCCCATCCAACAACACTTCCTACTATAGGATAGACTACTACACCCCATCCAACAACACATCCTACTATAGGATAGACAACTACATCCCATCCAACAACACTTCCTTCTATAGGATAGACAACTACACCCCATCCAACAACACTTCCTACTATAGGATAGACTACTACACCCCATCCAACAACACCTCCTACTATAGGATAGACAACTACACCCCATCCAACAATTCTTCCTACTATAGGATAGACAACTACATCCCATCCAACAACACTTCCTTCTATAGGATAGACAACTACACCCCATCCAACAACACTTCCTACTATAGGATAGACAACTACACCCCATCCAACAACACCTCCTACTATAGGATAGACAACTACACCCCATCCAACAACACTTCCTACTATAGGATAGACAACTACACCCCATCCAACAACACCTCCTACTATAGGATAGACAACTACACCCCATCCAACAACACCTCCTACTATAGGATAGACAACTACACCCCATCCAACAACACCTCCTACTATAGGATAGACAACTACACCCCATCCAACAACACTTCCTACTATAGGATAGACAACTACACCCCATCCAACAACACCTCCTACTATAGGATAGACAACTACACCCCATCCAACAACACATCCTACTATAGGATAGACAACTACACCCCATCCAACAACACCTCCTACTATAGGATAGACAACTACACCCCATCCAACAACACTTCCTACTATAGGATAGACAACTACACCCCATCCAACAACACCTCCTACTATAGGATAGACAACCCAACCAATCAAACAACACTTCCTACTATAGGATAGACAACTACACCCCATCCAACAACACCTCCTACTATAGGATAGACAACCCAACCAATCAAACTGTAATTACAAAATTAATATAGCTTATAAATATATTTTTTATCCCCTCACGTGTATCACATGCTCTTTCTAGAATCTTTATAACTTTCCTCAAATGTTTATGATGTAATACTAATTATACTATATTAATTACAGAGAATTCGAAATTTCATTGGATGATGGCAAGTGGCATCATATTTGTACAACATGGGAAAGTACCTCAGGCAAGTGGCAAGTTTATATTGATGGACACATCCGTGGCAAGGGAACCGGCCTAGCAACAGGTGAATCAATCGCGAATGGCATTGCAATCATTGGACAAGACCAGGATACATCAGGTGGAGGATTCGAACAAAAGCAAAGCTTTGGCAAAGGTAGAATAACCAGCATGAGCCTTTGGGACAGAGTTCTCTCACCACGTGATGGATCCCTTTCATTCCTGGCCAACTTTGAATGCCATCCTCAGCCAGGGAAGGTACTCAGCTGGGAGGACATGTTGACAGGGGAACGGCATGGTGATGTTAGAGTGCTTTAAATACCAATCTTGTATACGGATTGTTATCCCATACCATGAAAAATACAGCCAATCACAACTCACTGCAGGGAAGCCTCTGTTCACGTGTGTCTTCATGTCGCGCGCTGATATTTTCTGTGGTATGGAAAAAGATAAGTTATACAATGCTTAATCCTGTGAAAACGTAGGATATTCAACTTTTATTTTCATACAGCATCCCATGTCAAAGAGATGGGGAATACATAGTCAAGATGGGTTAGAGGGAGAGGGAGGACTGAGGAGAGGGGATGTTATTTCGTAGTTGCTCTCCCATTGGACCAATACGAAGGCACCTGATTGCGCAATAGACACACCAGCACGAACACAGAAACAATGTTACACCTAGAAATTGAGTTTTGAATAATACGGGCTAAGAAGCATGTGCTAAAAATCATGAATGACATACATGAATACTTGTACTTTAATAGTCCCCTTCACAGTTCCCTGCGCCATCTTGAAAGGTGGCCGTGCAATTGCATGAGCTAACATGAGGTAACCTTGCAAAGATAGATACGTGTGAATAATTGTTCAAGGTGTTACAGTCAAAACGGCTCAAGCGTACCCCCCTAGGTTCCATTAATAATTGCATTATTCAAATATTGAGTCTCCAAAATTCACATTCTTTTCACACTAAAATTCTAAGGGATGGCCTTTCTGGGGAGTTTTTCTACCTTGGTATGGCAATTGTTGAAGAATCCAATCAAAACTGAAGTAGATAATTCATTTTCAGTTTGGAGTCAGAGTGAAAAATATTCGAATAATAAATTCATTAATGGATTCTAGGGGGGTACACTTGAGCCGTTTTGACTGTAAAAAAGATCTCTATCATCGCAAGGTCACCTGATGTCCAGCTTCTACCTTTCAAGATGGTGCAGGAACTGTTTTCAGAATTTCCGACGAGGACCTCCGCCCCCTTTAATAAGGGAGTCCCCCCCCGGGGGGCAGCTGTGAAGGGGAGTATTTCACGTTTGTGCGAGGTAAAAAAACATTAACCACTTTAATGTAGCCTTTTCATCGAGTAAATCATTAATAAACTGTACTTGGTAATCATAAATTTGTGTGCAATTCGTACGAATTTGAAAATAATCGCAAATTTAAAGTGTATCAGACATTTCTTCGTGTAATATTATAGTTAGTGACGTCAATGTGACGTCAATCGTATGGATAATTAACGACTTTCGGGTTCAAAACGAAAAACAGTTCTATAAAAGTTTTCCTTCCTTACAGGATTTTTTTTCAAAAGTTTGAATTGTTTCAGGTGGAGGTTTAGTCAGTGGGAAAAATTTTCGCTTTATTTTAGCGGTTGTGAGCAGTTTGACCAAGGGCACTAGGACACCTAAAGTGGTTGGATTTCTATAGCTTTCCCCCGATTTTTTGAATCAAATGAACGTTATTTTTGTTTACTTATCTTGTATTTGTATTCCTTTGCTGCTAAAATGTAGTTTTATTCCAAAGGTCAAAGGGTTTGAATAACCGATTTGTACTTATTCCAGTAACGGCCGTTCCGTACTTGGCTCTGGTTGTAACAACAGCAACGCGGGTATGTGCGATCAAATGATGTGAATAGAGGTTCATTTTGATACCAAAATATTTTACAAAATACAAATGCTTGTATTTTTTGGACGCCTACCAAAACAGTGCTCGAACAGCATTGTAACTAGTCATCTGCGGCTCCTAAAACTGACCCACCCCCCAACTTTTCCCGTAAAATTTTTTTCCACAAAATATTATCGATTTCGTATTTAGGATAATTTATTTAAATGTTGAATGAAATGTGAAAAAGGAATACATATTACACCCAATATTCGCTATTTATCGAGCTTTTCAAGCTATTATTATTACACAATCGCAAAAATGATGAGCTTGTTTGTTTTTTATGGTTTAAGCTTATGTTTTTGTAAGATATTTCGCTCGATAATAAAGTTAAGAAAAAATTAATCTGAAAACTTTTCAAAGACCAACTTACTAACAAACCTGACCTGTGTTGTCATAGCAACATGCTCAAATATTTGATACGAACATGACATGAACTCGTAATTAATTGTCAATAATTAATAAGACCGTTTTTTCTAATTCAAAGCTTATAATAAACATGCAAGGAAACTAAATACTAGTTCACTAAAGTCTTTAACACTGTTCGGTTTGCAATGACTGACTTTAGCTATTCTTTATCGTTACTGATCATCTTTTGCAAGATATCATTCATACAAGGTAAGAAAACTCCTTATTTCTTGTTCTCTTTCTCTGTCTCTTTCTCTTTCTCTATTCTCGTGTTCGTCCTTTTCTCTTCCTTTCTCTTTATATCTGATCTCTATCTGCCTGTGTCTCTTTCTCTTTCTCTATTCTCGTGTTCGTCCTTTTCTCTTCCTTTCTCTATATATCTGGTCTCTGGCTGCCTGTGTCTCTTTCTCTTTCTCTGTTCTCGTGTTCGTCCTTTTCTCTTCCTTTCTCTATATATCTGGTCTCTGTCTGCCTGTGTCTCTTTCTCTTTCTCTATTCTCGTCTTCGTCCTTTTCTCTTCCTTTCTCTATATATCTGGTCTCTGTCTGCCGGTGTCTCTTTCTCTTTCTCTATTCTCGTGTTCGTCTTTTTCTCTTCCTTTCTCTATATATCTGGTTTCTGTCTGCCTGTGTCTCTTTCTCTATTCTCGTCTTCGTCCTTTTCTCTTCCTTTCTCTATATATCTGGTCTCTGTCTGCCTGTGTCTCTTTCTCTTTCTCTATTCTGGTCTTCGTCCTTTTCTCTTCCTTTCTCTACATATCTGGTCTCTGTCTGCCTGTGTCTCTTTCTCTTTCTCTATTCTCGTGTTCGTCCTTTTCTTTTCCTTTCTCTACATATCTAGATAGATAGATAGTTTAATAACAAACGCTTGGCAGCCATAGGCTGAATTACACAATTATTACATATATAAAATTCAAAATTAGAATTTAAATAGGAATTTACATATGAATTGAATAAATATTAAACTTGAGATAATTGTAAATATAAATTATAGCAATATATATATGTATAAAAATCTTATAATTATAATCTAAAATATACTTAACTTATACTAGGCTTTTAAAGAATTATAAACATAATGACGATGAACAAGCGAAAAAATAGAGTTATACGCTACAAAAGAGCAGAGCTCACAAAACTACGTGCTGCCATGAGAGAAGCAGACAATGGTCGAATTTGGTCTCTGTCGAATCTGGTCTCTGTCTGCCTGTGTCTCTTTCTCTTTCTCTATTCTCGTCTTCGTCTTTTCTCTTCCTTTCTCTACATATCTGGTCTCTGTCTGCCGGTGTATCTTTCTCTTTCTCTATTCTCGTCTTCGTCCTTTTCTCTTCCTTTCTCTATATATCTGGTCTCTGTCTGCCTGTGTCTCTTTCTCTTTTTCTATTCTCGTCTTCGTCCTTTTCTCTTCCTTTCTCTATATATCTGGTCTCTGTCTGCCTGTGTCTCTTTCTCTATTCTCGTCTTCGTCCTTTTCTCTTCCTTTCTTTACATATCTGGTCTCTGTCTGTCTGCGTCCCTGTTTCTGTCTCTTTTTCCGTTTCTCTCTAAAAAATCTTTGTATAACTGAAGAGAAGGCATAAATACAAAAAAGCTGTAAAATGCCAAAAACAAAAACCGAATTTCTTAAAAAAACCGCTGTCTTTTATATGGTAAAATCGGCTGAAACTCCTTGACTTCAGATTTCATAAACTCGTTGACTTCCTATGTGGAACGTTCTCGCATTTTTCATTATTTTCTATTCTCGTCTTCGTCCTTTTCTCTTCCTTTCTCTATATATCTGGTCTCTGTCTGCCTGTGTCTCTTTCTCTATTCTCGTCTTCGTCCTTTTCTCTTCCTTTCTCTTTATATCTGGTCTCTGTCTGCCTGTGTCTCTTTCTCTATTCTCGTCTTCGTCCTTTTCTCTTCCTTTCTCTATATATCTGGTCTCTGTCTGCCTGTGTCTCTTTCTCTATTCTCGTCTTCGTCCTTTTCTCTTCCTTTCTCTACATATCTGGTCTCTGTCTGCCGGTGTATCTTTCTCTATTCTCGTCTTCGTCCTTTTCTCTTCCTTTCTCTATATATCTGGTCTCTGTCTGCCGGTGTATCTTTCTCTATTCTCGTCTTCGTCCTTTTCTCTTCCTTTCTCTATATATCTGGTCTCTGTCTGCCTGTGTCTCTTTCTCTATTCTCGTCTTCGTCCTTTTCTCTTCCTTTCTCTACATATCTGGTCTCTGTCTGCCGGTGTATCTTTCTCTATTCTCGTCTTCGTCCTTTTCTCTTCCTTTCTCTATATATCTGGTCTCTGTCTGCCGGTGTATCTTTCTCTATTCTCGTCTTCGTCCTTTTCTCTTCCTTTCTCTATATATCTGGTCTCTGTCTGTCTGCGTCCCTGTTTCTGTCTCTTTTTCCGTTTCTCTCTAAAAAATCTTTGTATAACTGAACAGAAGGTATAAATACAAAAAAGCTGTAAAATGCCAAAAAAAAAAAAAAAAAAAAAATTGTGTACATTGTGTACATTGGTGCAGGATCTTTCTTAATTAACCCTTCTTGGGTTGTACCACCTGCACCTTTCCACTTCATTCTAATTTCTATTTTTGTAATTCTCTGATTTTTTGTGTGTGGAAAAATAAAAACCTTTGAAAAACAGCTTTCTATCTCACTCTTTAAGAAAAATTATCTCACTTTTTAGAAAATTATGTACTATATGTACTATATATATATGTACTATATATGTACATGTACTATATATAGACGACAATGGATGTCACACAATATTATCATATGGTATACTAATAATTGCTTCAGTTCTAATTATTTGAGTGCATACAGAATTAAAAACTCTATAAAAGACAGATACGATCAATTTTAGAAGAGTGCTAATGTTAAATCCACAAAAAATAGTTACCATTCAACTATTGTAGATGTCGGCTTATTTGTTTACATCTGTACTAGTTTGACATGAAATTCGTCTAATCGGCTTTTAATATTACTCCGGTTTCCGACTCACTTTAAAAAGCGGAAATGCCGTATATGCATTTCAAAATACATTCTTTGTATTTTAGATCATGAACCAATAAAATTCAAGTCGAGGGAACCTTTTGAATGTAATTTCTTCGATGTACTATAGACGCGTTAAGCGTAACGCTTCGGTTGGCGTGACCCTTTAGCCGGATACACTTCACTTCAAACTTTGGTTTGTCAACACCAAACCACTTCGAGTCCAAGCATGAAACTTCTGTGAGATGACAAACAATAACCAGGCTTTGGCTGACTGTAATTTTTGTCTCGAAGTTTTAGGTACCAGGAAAGGTTTTTGGCCGTTAAACTTAGCCAATTTCCGCATGTTTTTCAAGACCACGAAAATGGGGTTCACAAAAAAAACTATAAAAAAATAAATAGCCAACTTAAAAACAAACTTCTAATGCAAAATCAAACTTTAAGAGTGTCTTAATATGTGAGAGAAATATTAGATTAATCGGTTTTATATTTAGCCGTCAGCAGTACCACAAAGTAAGCTTATAAATCAGTCAGTTCGGGTGTGAAAATCGGCTAATTTACCGCCAAACCAAAATTTCGTAAAAATCGCCAGAAAAAAATTCGCATCAACTTTTTAGTATTTTTCCCATGATAGGAACACTAATTGGATCATTTGGTGAAATAAAAAAAAAATTCGAATTTATTCATCTGATTCTCGACTGTTACGGGCATCCGCTCTTAAATACTTTTTCTGTGAACCTGTTAAAGTTTGTATATTAACTGAAGCCTGGGGTAACATCACAGTCATTAACATATTGGAAGTATAAACAATCATATCTTAAAGACGCAACACTCAAATCAAGAAATATTTGACCATTCAACTAGTCACTTCATGTTGAATCCATGCAGAGAGTATTGTATCAGGGGTTAGGTGCACTTTAACATAGTTTTACTCTTCTTTATCACTCGGTTTCCATAGATAATTTATTGATAATTGTTTTTTGCTCTTAAAACAATACATTCATTCCATCTCTTCCTCTTTATCTTCTTCAGTTCTTAAAGCTTTTGTTTTAGAAAAGAAAAATTGAGTCCGTTCTGTGAATAAAGTCAAATACGACCTTGGTTTTTACAGTCAACGAACTTCAGGCATGAACACATTTTTTACGATTGTCCGAATAATAAAATAAATATTCATAGATTCAATTGAATATTCGTAGATTGAAATGAATATTCGTAGATTGAAATGAATATTCGTAGATTGAAATGAATATTCGTAGATTGAAATGAATATTCGTAGATTCAATTGAATATTCGTAGATTGAAATGAATATTCGTAGATTGAAATGAATATTCGTAGATTGAAATGAATATTCGTAGATTGAAATGAATATTCGTAGATTCAATTGAATATTCGTAGATTCAAATGAATATTCGTAGATTGAAATGAACATTCGTAGATTAGAAATATCCCAGTCATTTCAAGATGTAAGATTTGAAATCGAGAGGAGTTCATTCACCGTTTCCATGTACAGTATGACGTCCGACAATCCGAAGATTCGAATATTTTTTTGAATGTTCAAATATTCTTTTGAATAATTGATTATTATTTTGAATATTCGATTATTATTTGTAATCTAAAAGTTATGCGTTCATGCCTGAAGTTCGTTGAATGTAATCTCTGATAATTCAAAAACCTTTGGGAGTTTCCATATAATTTGTCATTAGTTTTCAATCGTTTTGTGCTTCACCTTACAGTGAGGACACTCGAACCATGAACACTTGATATTTTAATATTTTTTATTTTATGAACTTTCTACTGCTTCAAACCTTCTGAAAATGAAGCACTGAACTCAAATAATCTTATTGTTCAAAATAAATCATATTTCCAATCGATTCACACAAGGGATAAAGGAGAAAAAAAGTATGAAAAAACCTCAAAGTGTTCACAGTTCACTCTCGAAGTTGAATCATTAATATTTTACAGTGTTCTCAATTGAAGTTCAAAAACTTTTCATTTAACAATGAACGCAAGGGATAAAGGAGAAAAAAGTATGAAAAAACCTCAAAGTATTCACGGTTCGAGTGTCCTCACTATAACTAGTCTTAAACTGAAGTGACTCTCGAAGTTGAATCCTTAATGTCTCCAACACCTGCTATTACTGTATATTTATTATAATAAATAGGATTACGAGAAGAATTTTGTGTCTCGTAATCCTATTTATTATAAAATTGTATCCCAAAAGAATATTTTGTATATTTATTATATTTATTATATTTATTATCTACCAATTTCTTATTATTATCGAATTCTAATTTGTCCGTGTATATACTATTTATCTTGCCCAAAATTACGACGAATTGGCCTAAGCATGAGTTTTTCCGACCCAGGTATTCTGAAGTGGACATAGTCTTCCTAGTGCGCCCGCTCCTGAGTACTTGATTCGAGAAAACTGCATGTTATTATTATTATTATTATTATTATCATTATTATTATTATTATTATTATTATGATTATTATTTTATTTTATTTATTATATATTATATATTTTATTATTATCATTATTATTATTATTATTATTATTATTACCATTAAAATATCATTTTATTTTATTACATTATTTTTCTCTTGATTCATTTATTGATTTATTTATATTATTTGTTATTATTAATCTTACATCAATGTCATATGAATTATAGCATACATGTATATTATTATTGTATATATTTAATTTCATAGTTGGTGTGATGCCCTTAGGCTTTACTAACTTAATAAAGATGATGATGATGATGATGATTAATATTTTACAGTGTTCTCAATTGAAGTTCAAAAACTTTTCATTTAACAATGAACGCCTACAGCTCGGTTTTACACAATAGCTCTCGACTTCTCCCAAACTTCCCTCGTGTTTATATCAGGCTATGTAAACACGGCAAAACGTTTTCTATTTGTTTTATAAAATAAATAGAATAATAAAGCAGGAAAACACGAAACTTATTTGAATATGAAACTCCAGATTCTCCCTACGTGCAAGCAGACAATCTCGACCAATCACGTCCGTTGATAGAAATCCTCTACGGCGCCTTTCCAATATTGAAAAAGCGACGAAAAAGTTTGACACCAAGCAACGAAGAAAGCAGTTGATTTATTCGATTTTTATAAAGTATAACCGCTAACATGAACAAGATAACCAATCAGCAAAGTAATTATGAACTGGATGGTACAGGAAATCGTTTAGAAAAAGGCATTTCGATGAGAAAGAGTAAAATGTGGAAAACGAAAAAGATGTGAGTCGTCTTTGACGATAAAAGAGGCGATGATTTTTAGATCTTTGCTTTTTTACGGACACACTGAAGACTCTAAGGACACTAAGAAGTGGTATAAAGATACAAGTTCGTTTTCGCGTCACAGCTTACTGAAGTACGAATTTTGTCCTCGAAATAATGCTGGGACCGAGGGAGGACTAGGGAGAGTTTCCACAAAGAATATATCGATAACGCTATCATCTCTTTCTAAATTCATACAAAAGTCTCAGAACGATGCTTGATAATCTTCGTTTGATGAATTCAACCCTGGTCGTTTTTGGTTGTTTTCTGAATCTTGTGTAATCTAAATGATCTTTTAATCAGCCGGCCGCCATCTTGAAATTGTAGTAATAGCCATGGAATCTATTTTCCTCAAGATAAAGGATGTTTTTTGTTCTGACCCCAGTTTGGAAATCAGTGCAAGGGGCCTATAAGTGCAAAATAACAAAGTTGTATAAGAGTTACCTTTCTTTTCGCATGATCTGTATCCCGGCCGGTTTTTGGTCCGCGGATTCTCAACTTTATCGCAGTTTTCTTCGGTAAGCGGTTCACACATCTAACTTAACGTCTCATTTGCTTCAGCGGTTATTCTTTGAAGTCTTCTTTTATTTACATTCCCAGGTTGTGGTACGCCTCAAGATGATTGTCGTAACCAAGTGTTCGTGCCATCCATCCCAGACAAAGCCTTAATAGGGCATGTCATTGACAATATAACAGTTGCAACACCTCAGCTCTGTCGTCTTCAGTGTTACGTTGAACCAAGATGTGTGTCCATCAACTTTGATCAAAACTCTGCCAACTCTACCAACTGTCAGCTGAGTTCTTCTGAGGCTGTAACACACCCACGTGACTTGGTTGACAGCCCAGGAATGATCTACCAAGGAACAAAGGTTAGTTAGACGAGGGTAGCTCGCAACCCTCCAGACATTCTCCCCGCGCAATGATCAGTGTTTTGCGCAGTCATTTGGTAAACAAACCAGGCATTCCCATATTAATTAAGTGTGTATGTGTGTTGGGAAAAGCGGGTTAAAAAATGAAATTACCAGTAACCAAGTCTAAGACCCAGCACGAACGTTGATCTGCTCATGAGCCGAACCAAATGACATCAAAGAAGACCGCCTTATTATCCATTGTTTTCAATGCGTTCGACTAATGAGAAGATCGATGTTTGAATTGGGCCTAATGATAAGAGCCAAAGCTAAAGCCTAAGCTTACACGTACATGGCATACACTGTAACCTAATATCTAACACAGCATATACTAGAACCTGTAGTAGTCAGGTCTGTTAGCAAAAAGATCGTGCACTTTTGAATAGAAGCACCAAATTTGGCACAAATGTTCGTTAGGGCATACTAAACACATTAAAGTGGGTGGGTGCCAAAAAATGGCGGTCGGGAGAAGGCACGCCACACTCTCTACTAGATGGATAAACTTTATCATAATTTATATGAAACAAAAAACATTCCTTCAAGTTTTAGCGCTAACATGGAAGTGCTGTTTAAGAAAGTCAGAATGGCGTTAACAGTTTTTTGATATCTCTTTTTGTTGATGAGATATCAAACGTTTTCCAAATATGCAAATTAGCGAATGATGAATGGTTAACTCCACGGGTTAGGTTATCAGTATGCAATCTCAACCATGTATTGTGCTCTGTTTTAGAATAACTGTCGGAAGAACAAATGTCCACCATTGACGGAGTGTCATTCAGGGTATACACCACAGGGATACCGATGCATATATCCTGACAAGTGTTGCAAAGGTAAATGTTTTACACAGCTCGTTAATCATCATACTTTAAAGTGCAAATGAATTGAAATTTTTCCCTCTCTCATATTAAATATCATACATTTTTCCCATATCAAAGACATGCAATTTTTACTAGAAAATGTTTGAATGCACTGATAGCGGAAAACCAAAGAAAAATATTGAAGAACATTTTTCTTTTTGATTTACTTTTATTAATAATTCAAATATTAAGTAATGGCTTTGGATAATAAAAAAATTGAATTTATTTGCACTCTAAAAACCAGGGAAAAAATATTCTTTCCTTTTCTTTCTATTTTCCCTCTCAATCATTCACTTTCATGACAAATCCAACAAAAAAATGTGGGCGAAAGGTCTAATTGTTTTAGTAGAAATGAGCTAATGGAACAGTGTTACAAAATGACAGAAAGAAACCAAATCTAAAAGTATTTCTTGTATTAATTGGTTTTAATTATTATATTTACTTACGGTAACTTTTTTCTACAATGGAGTATGACAAAAAGACCACTATTTGTTCAGCCAATCAGAATTACCCACGATTTACAACAGTTTATAATTATGCTAATCATAATTATCCCATCCCAAAGAAACATAGAGTACACACAGTAGAGTGGAAACAATATATCCGTGAAATACAAATTACTAAATAGTACAAAAAAGTGCTAATTAAACAATAGAAAACAATAGAATTTGCTCGAAATAGTACTATTTAGTATAACTAATGTTTTACGGATATAGAGTGCAAACAATATATCCGTGAAACATTAGCGTGATTGCAATAAACCCGTTCAACAATTACTAGACTAATACACACTATCCATCACAAGTACTAGCTAATAGACTCTAAGTAGACTACAAATAGTCTAAAACAAAAATTATTAAACAGACAACAAATGAATGTAGTCTATACATGTTTATTGACATTTATATGTATTTCAATTTTTAAGTTGGATAACTGGAAAGATTGTAGAAGGCAAAACGGCAAAGCTTTAATTCAATCTGTTACACGGAATGAATTACTTATTTACAGTTTAAAATTTGTAAAGCAAATGACTCGTAGTAAAAATATTGTTTTTCAGTAGAATGAGACCGTTATTTCGTCTTGCTAAATTTAATCAATAAAAATGTAGTCTTCACACATGAGCTAGGTACACTAGGCTAATACACACTAATAAACGCTAGCAGATAGTCGTAGACTTTGACTAACAGATTGTGTTGAACGGGTTTATTGTAATCACTCTAGTTCTACTGAATAGTACTATTTCGGGCAAATTCTATTGTTTTCTATTGTTTAATTAGCACTTTTTTGTACTATTTAGTAATTTGTATTTCACGGATATATTGTTTGCATTCTAATGGAAACTTTATTTCATATATTCTTATACAAACAATTGCAAATCTCACTACTTGTAGGTAATTTACAGTTGACTACTTGAAGGAAAAAAATGTTTGGAATTTCAATAAATCACGATTGAGCCAGTCCTTATTTCTACAACAGAAAATCTAATAGGTTGATCTGATAACGATATTAATTATTTTCTAATGATATATTTTTGTTTACTTTCTAAATAATAATAATAATAATAATAATAATAATAATAATATTATCTTAACCCAAAGAAACATACAGACACAAACGATAATTATTATATTCATCGAAGTAAGCAAATTCAAGTACTTACAGATTTTCCATTTTGACACCAGTTCCCAATCATCGAGTCTTGTACTTTCCACGCAAGTCTGTAGATGACTACATCAAGTTGAAAACATCATTCAACACCAACTTGACAGCTTTCACTCTCAGTCTGATGGCCCAATTCCAGCCTATTGATAGTAAACATGAGGTTACACCATACACACTAGCAAGTCGAAGCAAGATCAACAATATTGGCATCTACATTGACCACACTTATTTCCACCTAGCCGTTTCTGATCAACTTATGTACGTATCAAATGAAATGAGAAACCACACACACAACTCCTACTATAGGATAGACAACAACACCCCATCCAACAACACATCCTACTATAGGATAGACAACTACACCCCATTCAACAACACCTCCTACTATAGGATAGACAACTACACCCCATCCAACAACACATCCTACTATAGGATAGACAACTACACCCCATTCAACAACACCTCCTACTATAGGACAGACAACTACACCCCATCCAACAACACCTCCTACTATAGGATAGACAACTACACCCCATCCAACAACACCTCCTACTATAGGATAGACAACTACATCCCATCCAACAACACCTCCTACTATAGGATAGACAACTACACACCATACAACAACACCTCCTTATATAGGACAGACAACTACACCCCATCCAACAACACCTCCTACTATAGGACAGACAACTACATCCCATCCAACAACACCTCCTACTATAGGATAGACAACTACACCCCATCCAACAACACTTCCTACTATAGGATAGACAACTACACCCCATCCAACAATACATCCTACTATAGGATAGACAACTACACCCCATCCAACAACACCTCCTACTATAGGATAGACAACTACACCCCATCCAACAACACCTCCTTATATAGGACAGACAACTACACCCCTTCCAACAACACCTCCTACTATAGGACAGACAACTACATCCCATCCAACAACACCTCCTACTATAGGATAGACAACTACACCCCATCCAACAACACTTCCTACTATAGGATAGACAACTACACCCCATCCAACAACACATCCTACTATAGGATAGACAACTACACCCCATCCAACAACACTTCCTACTATAGGATATACAACTACACCCCATCCAACAACACCTCCTACTATAGCATAGACAACCCAACCAATCAAACTGTAATTACAAAATTAATACAGTTTATAAATATATTTTTTTATCTCCTCACGTGTATCACATGCTCCTTCTAGAATCTTTATAACTTTCCTCAAATGTTTATGATGTAATACTAACTATACTATATTAATTACAGACAATTCGAAATTTCATTGGATGATGGCAAGTGGCATCATATTTGTACAACATGGGAAAGTACCTCAGGCAAGTGGCAAGTTTATATTGATGGACACATCCGTGACGAGGGAACCGGCCTAGCAACAGGTGAATCAATCGCGAATGGCATTGCAATCATTGGACAAGACCAGGATACATTGATGGGTGGAGGATTCGCTGAATATCAGAGTTTTCTTGGAAACTTAACAAGCATGAGCCTTTGGGACAGAGTTCTCTCACCACATGATGGGTCCCTTTCATTCCTGGCCAACTTTGAATGCCATCCTCAGCCAGGGAAGGTACTTAGCTGGGAGGACATATTGACAGGGGAACGGCGTGGTAATGTTACAGTACAGGGGTAAAACAACCTCTAAGCAATTAAAAAATGGGCCAGAAGTTAAACATGTTTAAGTAATGTTTAAAGTCTGACAATGAGGACTTGACGAGTTTTCAAAGTCCACGCAATAAGGCGTAGCCGAGGACTGGAACAATTGCAAGGACTTTGAAAACCCGTCAAGTCCGAATTGGAGGACTTTGAATGACTTCAAATCCTCATCAATTATTCATGAGGAATCTGTTCTATTTTATTTCTAGACCAATTGCAACACTGTTCCAGTGTCCTTGGACTTGGAATTTCTTCAAGTCTAACTACACTGTAACATTGTTGCAATTGGTCTAGAAATACCATAGAACAGATTTCCCGGTTGTTTGGGAGTACTTTACGTGGTTTCAAGTATTGTCACGGGATCAAAATCGGGGCAGTTGGTTGGCTAATTACCTACTGAATAATTGATGAGGGTTTGAAAGGTTATTAAAAGTAGCAGTAGTACTCTCACCTTATTGAGTAGATGTTGTTAGGTCTCTGCCTTGATTCAAAGGTTTTTATCAAGGTTGTCTAGTTTTCCTTCTTCTTCAAGACCTAACAAGGTAAATTTCAATTTCTGTGAATTAGCCACACCCTGACCCTGATCAGCCCAGAGGTTGTTTCAGGGTTCGATTTGTGAATTAGCCACACCCTGACCCTGATCAGCCCTGAGGTTGTTTCAGGGTTCGATTTGTGAATTAGCCACACCCTGACTTTGATCAGCCCAGAGATTGTTTCAGGGTTCGATTTGTGAATTAGCCACACCCTGACTTTGATCAGCCCAGAGATTGTTTCAGGGTTCGATTTGTGAATTAGCCACACCCTGACTTTGATCAGCCCTGAGGTTGTTTCAGGGTTCGATTTGTGAATTAGCCACACCCTGACTTTGATCAGCCCAGAGATTGTTTCAGGGTTCGATTTGTGAATTAGCCACACCCTGACTTTGATCAGCCCAGAGGTTGTTTCAGGGTTCGATTTGTGAATTAGCCACACCCTGACTTTGATCAGCCCTGAGGTTGTTTCAGGGTTCGATTTGTGAATTAGCCACATCCTGACTTTGATCAGCCCAGAGGTTGTTTCAGGGTTCGATTTGTGAATTACCCACACCCTGACTTTGATCAGCCCAGAGGTTGTTTCAGGGTTCGATTTGTGAATTAGCCACACCCTGACTTTTATCAGCCCAGAGGTTGTTTCGGGGTTCGATTTGTGAATTAGTCACACCCTGACCCAGATCAGCCCTGAGGTTGTTTAGCAGATGTGAAGAGTACAGTATGCATGCACAAAACTTATGCACAGCAAGGATGCATGTAATCAATGCTCCTGAATGTCCTTAAGGCACTTAGATATAGGTCTTACACCTATATTTCTCATCATGAATTCAAAGTAGGATTGGTAGGATATCGGTAGGTTATCAGAAGGATTTCGGTAGGTTACTGGTAGGTAATGATTTTGTTTACGAGTTTTGGAATCCTCAACAAGCATGTCCATGTCTGAGGAAATGACACACGATACAATGTTGCAAGCAGCATAGCTTGTGATAGGGTAGATTACGACTGGTGTTTGACCCATGTGCAGATATTTCATTAAAATTTCTAGTAGGTGGATGGTTTCCTTAAGAAAAACAGCTAATGAAATCCCTGCATATGAATGATGAATGCAACATTGTCAGCACCACTGCACAAATTAAGTACAAACAAGAAATATTGTAGCAAGAACATCCTGCATGATAATAATATTTATTATTTATAATTTATTATTTAAACCATTTATGATCAGGCATAGCTCAGTTGGTTAGTGCGCAGCCTTCAAAGTTAGAGGACCACGGTTCCATCCCCAGGATCTCTTCGACTTCTCTCTAATCTGTGTAGCTTCAGCTTTAAATACTCTTAAAACAGAGCACTGATGGAGAGAGGGGGTTAAAGTGTGCATCATCAGCTCCCTGGAAGACCAGCTACTAGCTGAAGGAACACTGACATTCAATAAGGCCTTTACCTTTACCTATAATGCCCAATTTCCATGCAAATATGATCAAATGCACAAAAGGAGGAATATGACACAATATAATTTTGCATGCAACAGGGAAGGGGAACATTGTAGGGGGAACATTGTAGGGGGAACATGTGGCATCAAAAAATATATTCCTTGCATGCAAGATTGCGCCTGAGTCTGTCCTTAACAATTATTATGGCACAGTATGTATGGAGCACCTACTACTATGGAAACCACCAAACTGTGGAAATGCAAGAAAAAAAACATGCCATTGTCACGCCCACAAACATTAACGATCATGTCTACATTTCTTAGTGGCGGTTTGATGAAAGAGCGAACCGAGAGAAAGCTAGGAGCCTTTTTAAGCCAGGTTTGGGGAAATCACAAAGAAAAAAACAAATCAAATACAAAACCAATCTAAAGTACAAATATAAAATGTATTTTATTGGGAGAATTCAACCATTTAAGTGTTAAGAAAAAAATTCAAGGTTTTTCCAAGTTTCATGTGCCTCTAGGAATGCAGACAAGATCGTTAATGTTTGTTGGCGTGACAATAGCATTTTTTTTCTTGTATTTCCACAGTTTGGTGGTTTCCGTAGTATGAACACAATAAAATAAACATTCAAAAATTAACACATACCTTGGATTCTTGTATCATGCTGGAGTTTTCCTCCAAGCCTTTGAAGTACAGTCACAAGTTCTTAGAAGGAGATGCATATTTCCAGATCTAGATCATGCATCTATTCTGGTTCTACGACAGGGATTGCATCTGTCCCTCTGATGTGGCGTTGTACACATATAAAATAAACACCAACAAACTGCAGCTAGAATGATTAATAGTCCAATACATGCCGCAATCAGTTCAACGACATCCAAATTGTCTTTCTCTCTTTCATTACTGTTTAACAAATCATAATCCTTTTCTGTCATTACATCAAAAACACCGGAGACACAGTTAAGCCACCCAACTGGCCAGTCTTTGTTGCATTTCTTATTACATTTATTGATCCAATTTCTATAGTTTTCTTTCTACTGGTGAGTTGAACATATACCTGAATAATTTTGTGGCTTTTTGAACACCATTTGACTTGCAGTAGCTCAATCTTGAAGACTGTATGGTTACTTGCAGCTAAAACAACTAATAGTGAAGTTTTTATGTCCTGATCCAGGGTTTTAAATTGCTTGGATGTCTTGTCCAGAAGATTGTTTGTGAATGAAGAGTTGGTAGAACCATGAATGCAGAAACTTAGAACTTTTGTATAAAAACATTCTTGACAATTTGAATAGCAATATTTGCAGCAGTCATCCTGGCAGTAACCTATGAAGCATGGAAAGCAAGTAGAAAATAAATATACTGAACAAACAGGAAATGGGATCACTTGCTGTGTTGTATGTGATTAGGGTAACTTGTTTGTTGGTTCTCTCCCATGCTTTGAGGGTTTTTCTTTGGTTCCTCGAGTTTTTCTCCCTCTGCAAAAATCAACCCTTAAATTATAATTTGATCTCTGAGCTTTCACCTAGAATGGGACTTAGTGTTGTGTGTGATTGTCCCACTCTGTGATATAACAGCCAAAGTTGATCGATTTTTTTTAGATTAGGAAGTTGACAGTGGGGGATTTTCCTAAAATTTATTGCAGTGACCATGGAGGTTTCAGGTACTTGAAAGTCTCCCCCACCCATGTTTTAAAATTGCTCCCAGTAACAGCACTGTAACCCTCTGCTACAGGAGCTCAAAGACCTCTCCCCCTCCCCATCCCCCTTGTCATAAAATTGCTTGCAGTGACACCCAGCTGGGTTGATTGCATTACTTGAAAGGAATGCACATGTTTTGCGTTCAATACAAATCCCTGTTTTTAAAGACCACAGACTCCTTTGCAAAGGCTTAGCCTCATTTATAAGTCAGCTGGGATTCCCCTCTTTTGGGGCTTGAAAAATGGGATTTCATGCACTGGGACTGGCATTTATCCATTACTGGGATTGTGATTTTCAAAATCTCTAACTCTAACTCTATAACTTGGACTGGGATTTTGCAAACTTTTGGGCTGGAAAACAGGATTAGAACCCCCCCCCCCCCCCCCCCCCCCCTCAGGACCCCTTAAAACTCCATGGGATTTATAATATTCAACTTGGAGATTCTATACATTACAGTTGGCTGTTGCTAATGATTTGCTAAAGTCAACTGTAATGTAAAGAATGTGCAAGTTAAATAATACCAATGTCTGGAATTCCCACGACTTTTAATGGTGTCTATGAATAGCTGATTTAAAAACGAGGCTAAGCCTGTGTTGAAATCAGTCTGTGGTCTTTAAAAACAAAGGTTTGATTGAATGCAAAACTGGTGTTTTATGGGTCAACTATTTTTGGTTAGCATTTTCCAAGACCAGTAAAATACAATGTTGAATCTTCTATTCTGCTTGGTCAACCTTGAGCTGGTCCCCCCTGATTAGGATTGCCCTTGATTAGTAGAGGGATGTTTTGCCTGCTCAATTATATGCAATTTGTGGTTGTTGTTTTAATGTTATTGTTATATCATGACTTACCTGGGGAAATACGTCGTGTTATAGTCGTATTACATCCCGAAATACAGGCTGTACCATTACCTTGTAGAGACTTGCAGTCGTATTCTAAACCGCTGGAACATGAAAGCCTTGAATACACCACCGGATGAAGGGTCAAATGAACAAGAAACGTCACCAAGAACTGTAAACACTTGACTTTAAGTTCTACCGGCTTTGTACAAGACATTTTCTAGTAGTATTCTGGTCTTCTATAGTCTAATTCTCTGATATAAGGGTTGAGTATACAGAGGAATTTGAAGAGAACATAAAATATTTTCTGCAATGGAAGAAAAACAAAGTCAACAAAACAAGATTGTGGCAACTTTAGCGTTATGAGAGAGCTTTTTTTCCAAAATATTAACTAAAAAGAACAACAAATTAATGATGTGAAGCCTGTTCTTGCCTTGTGACTGTTCCCTTCAGGTTATGATTAAGAAAAAGCTTCGCAAACAACAGCCGCCATTTTGATCGGATTTACTGAAGAATATGAATTGGGCTTCCTGTGCCATGCCACACAGGAACCCCGGCCCACACAAATAATTCTGTTTTCACTTCTCAGGTCACTTATTTCGGATCTTTTCAATTTCCATTTTATATTGAAGCGAGGGTAAGTTATGAAAAACTCGTTACAGACATCATCAAAGGACACACAAACACTACCATGTAAGAAATGGAAATTTTATTCAAGTATTCCTATCAAAATGATTGTATTCAAAAACCTCCATACATCCTCTTATATATCACCGAGAACTTGGGCTACCTGTGGAGTGATTAGCTACTGATTTCAGGCAAAATAGACCATCAATTTTGGTAGGCAACAGCACCAACATATTTTTCCATACATTTTCATGTTCTTCGTTGGTCGCCCATATCTTTGGCGCTACTCAATAAAAACACTTCAAACTTTCCAATTTTACTAATTTTGGTATGCTCTTTTCAAATATTATATTTTCGTTTTGTTGGATTACAATTTAAAATGTCACGCAAGACCTGATAAACCCTCATTGGATCCCCAGCAGGACCCTGTAGGATATTCAACTCGTGTGCCTCGATAGAATCCGGAATAAGATCCCAGCGTGCTCACCCAACCGTCACGGTCATGGCACGGAGACGCTATTTTTACATCAACATGAAATCTGCTCTAGAAAATGACACCGACATGGTAGTACCGATTAACTTGCTTTATTAAAATATTTGACAGATAACATAACTTTAGGCGGTCTTATAAATCGAGTTTCGATATTTACATCACTTCACCTTTTTTTATCACTCAGTATTATCAGTATTGATGTACGATCCCTTGAGTTGGGTCAGAATGCATGTAGGAATCATTGCGCAATGATAAAAATGCGCGCATTTATCTTATCAATAAAATTGATTTACTCCAGAACAGGATACTATCGACCAGAGGACTACGTTGGGATAGTTCCACTTCCGGGTTGAGTAGGCGCATCCGGTTCATTGTCGCTGCTGTCTTTTAATCCTTGAAGACCCTTTGGTAGACTCGTGTCCTCATTCTCACTTCCAGTTCCAGCGACGAATTCCTCGTAAGTTGATTTTTCTTTGAATGGTCTTGGTCCTAGTAGTTCAATCATGTCTTCACGGTTCAAGACCTCTTTCTCCAGTAGACGTTTAGCAACCTGGAATACAATTAATTTATAGCCCTTTCTTAATAATGCGCGAACAACAAGGAGTTTTCTAAACACCATTTAAACTCGAGGGCTGGTGAACGCCAATGAAAAGAATACATGCAAAAACAGCTAAAATGAATACGTTCTTGCTTGGTTTCGATTTATTGTCATAAAAAATCGTACCCGCAACTTCACGCGCAACACTCTTCCATTGCAAAGCGAGTTCCTCGTAATGCCACCCCTTTCGCAACAAATGTTGCGTGATTTGAATCCCGTTTGCGTGATTTGAAACACGTTTCTCTTGATTCAGGAGGTAGGAGCCCTCTGCGCTCTACAACGATGATTTGTTAAGCGCTCTTACCTCCTGAATCAAGGAAAACATGTTGCACACGGGATGCAACACAATGCTACAATATTCCGCGACGTTGCAAGATTTTGTTGCTCGCATAACCGCACCTTGGTCTACACTGTGGCTAATATTATTCTCAATCAGGATCCGAAAAAAATTTTTTTATCCACGTTAATTCCCTTGGTTTTCGATTCTCTCTTTGTCGGAGATTGAGAAAATGTTTTAACATATGCTTTTCTAAGAGGTTGCCGTGTTGGCTAGAACAACACATTTCATTTCTCCTGACCAGAAGGAATACCGACTTCAGTGCGGAGATTTCTTCACATACCTTTTCCACATTATCTTTATGATCAGTCAGTAATCCTGTCGTTCTGTCATATGCCTTGTTTATGAGTTCTCTGGCCTGTTCATCTATCAGCTGTGCTGTGGCTTCGCTGTATGGTTTGTCGAAGCTTGGTTCGCCTTCTCTTGGCAGATCGAACGATACATTGCCCAGCTTTTCGTTCATACCAAATGTGACGACCTGATCAGAGACAAATGTAAGTTACCGGTAGGACACATACGGTAGGTTTAGTAATAATCACATACAATACTACACATTGCAAGCCAAAGCCAGTATTTTACTTCGAAACTGTGAGGAATGGTTGCCCAATTCTCTCGAGCTAGGGGCTCATGTATAAAGCGTTCGAAAAAAGACTACTAAAAAACCTTCCAATTTCGAGTTTGTCTGTCGCACATTCTATATTCCATTAGACCTTTTTGCTCTATCACTATTTACGACTTCGTGCGCTTTAAGAACAATAGGTCGGCATCAAAGATTGAACGAAATTTGAACATCTTTACCGGTATGTCCAAGCATACTATAGACGGGGATGTTCTGTACCGTGCCGTGCCGGTATGTTTAAGGATACTACATGGATGATCAGTATTCTCGTGCACTGGTACTTTACGGAAATATTATCCACCGTGCCGTGACCGTGCTGGTATATTTAAACATACCAAATGGATGATCAGTATTCTCGTGCACTGGTACTTTACGGAAATATTATCCACCGTGCCGTGACCGTGCCGGTATATTTAAACATACCAAATGGATGATCAGTATTCTCGTGCACTGGTACTTTACGGAAATATTATCCACCGTGCCGTGACCGTGCCGGTATATTTAAACATACCAAATGGATGATCAGTATTCTCGTGCACTGGTACTTTACGGAAATATTATCCACCGTGCCGTGACCGTGCCGGTATATTTAAACATACCAAATGGATGATCAGTATTCTCGTGCACTGGTACTTTACGGAAATATTATCCACCGTGCCGTGACCGTGCCGGTATATTTAAACATACCAAATGGATGATCCCTACCGTGACCGTGACCGTGTGTCGAGATTTTTTCTGTTATCAATGTATGCAGGATATCTCTATACCTCCCAAATTCTGCATCTGAGAACAAGCTCGCTGGACCCCACTCCTTTGATTCTCATGAGAAGAGAGCACTGATTTTCTGTGTCCCCAGGATACCTTATCAATGCATGCAGGATATCTCTACACCTCCCAAACCCTACATCTGAGTCACAATACTCTGCACTACACTCCTTTCATTCTCATGAGAAGAGAGCACTGACTTTTTGTGAAACTCAAGATCTCTAAACAGTCCTTAGAGGACATCTCTACAGCACACTGCACCCTATTCCTTTGGTTTTTAATCTCTTCCCTTCTCTTTCTTTTACTAACCTGTGCATATGCGCTCTTGGTGACTTTACTCAAATCATCCTGAGCTCCTGTGGTGATGCGACCAAAAAATATCTGCTCTGACACTCGACCACCCAGTGTCATACACATCTTATCTAACAACTGCAACAGACAGTGAACCAAGTAAGTATGACCTAGATAGCTAGCTACCCTTTTGCAGTCATGTGATCTCAAGGCTTATAAATCCAAGAGTTCGAGCGTGACTGTATAATGTAATCAAGATTCCAGTTCGAACCGAAAGCTGGTTTAGAAGAACTATTTCTCAAGTGAGTTGTACTGTGACCTAAAGTTTAAAGTCCCATATTTCATTAATAGACCCTTTTGGCTTGGGCTTAATGTTTTCCTATTTCAAACAACGTGTCATTCCCTAGAGTATCATTTCATTGTTTAACAGTTGCGCATGAGAAGACACATGACTATGGGTACAACTCAAACAAGGAATCTTATTCTCAAGAGAATGACATGTGGTCTGAAATGGAAAAACATTACGCCCAAGGTAAAAAGGTCTAATAGGGTAAAAGGCAATCACAATGAGATGAGAGGAGAGATGGCAACAAAGCAGAAAGATCAAACTGCAAAAGTCTTTTTTTACCTGTTCTGTTGATAATAAATATTGCTCTTTAGGCAAATATTGTGCATAACCTAATCCTTTCCCTCTAGGGATAATGGACACCTAGTGAATAAAAGAGAATGAAATGAGAAATAGTAAATAAAAGAATAATAAGAGAACAAGAATGAAGCAGGTAGTAGTACCTTGAGTAGAGGATCCGCATGCTCTAAGAACCATCCAGCCACAGCATGTCCTGCCTCGTGATATGCTACTGTTTTCTTTTCTTCTGGCTGAAGAACTTGAGTCTTCTTTTCCAAACCTGTTTGTTACAGTAAAACAATGTTACTTACTGCAACTATCATATGATCTCGCGTGTACCAATAGCCTGCATGCAGTCTGACTTCTGGTTAACATGGTAGTGTCTTAACCAGAGTTAAAGTTGGGCTGTGCAGGCTTGTTCTAACTGACCATTAAAATTTCATTTGCACTGCTGCTGTCCATCACAGAGACCATGGAGAAGAAGGGAATTTAGCCTGAACAAGCTTTTTTTGCTAATTTTCACACAATGTTTGCTAAGAAAGCATAGTCAGTCTGGTACCTAACGGGTAGTAGTATGGGGGGGCAACACAGCCCAATACTCCTCCCCCATCTTCCCCTATAGCCCATTAATACTGTAATAGACCTCTTAAGCGTGGGTGTAATGTTTTCCCATCTCAGACCACATGTCATTCTCTTGAGAATAAGATGCTTTGCTTGAGGTGTATCCATATCCATGTGTCTTCTCATGCGCAACCATTAAGAAATGATACTCTAGGGAATGTCATGTGGTCTGAAGTGGGAAAACTTTATGCCCAAGCTGAAGAGGTCTATTCTGTAAAGTATCCTACCACCACCTATTGTCTGAAAGTAGTCAACATTACCTCCAATGACTCTCTCAATAGCCTTCTCAAAGTGTGATTCTTCTACCATGGGTGCCAAGTATCTTGCTGCGATAAGAGCTGCCTCATTACACACGTTAGCAATATCAGCACCTTGATAAAACACATACACACGTCAGCTGTTTTTAGAAATCCCTTATAGACTTGCAGCAACCATAAATGGAACAATAACAATAGTAGTAGTGTATTTATTGAAGTAACAATATTTGTCGAAGAAACAATATTTGTATTATGATCATCCGGGTGGATGTAGTCCTAAAAAGGACTGTTTGATGTGACTTTCTACAACCTGAGTGGAAGTCATCTTCAGAGTCAAGTGGAGGATAAAGTCAGATTTAGTAATAGTAATGTAAGGTACCTGTAAAACCTGGGGTCAGAGCAGCCATTTTTCGTGCAAGTTTTTCTTCATCAAGCTTCTTCTTGATTGGTTTCAAGTGGACTTTAAAGATGGAGCATCTGAAAACAATATATAACAACTATAATGAGGATATTATGAACATTATAGAAGAGTAAAGCTGCATCTATACGAGCAAGTATTCTTGACAATTTTCATTGCTCACTTAGACGATTAGCAAGTTTTCCATGACAATTTTTTATTGACAAGGTTTCCTTGCTCGTGTAGATGATGAACAAGTTTTCCTTGACAAGTTTCGATTAGTGAAGTAACAGGCTGAGAACTAATCTTATTAATATTCCTTGCCACATTTTCCTTGTTGTCCCTCTACATGAGCAGATTTTATCCTTGACAGCATGTCAGCTTTTTCTTGTCAAGGAAAATTTGTTCATTTTACTCCATCTACACAAGCAATTTTTCCTTGTCAAGGAAAATTGGCTCAAGTAAATGTCGCTTCATTCCACACAAGAGCATAATGGAGATGGAAATGTACACCTTTGCATCTTAAGGATGCAAATGACCAAAATCAGCATGCATCACAGCAATAATTATCTGTATTACATTTGCATGCATGAAGCTAACAGAGAAGAATGAAAATGATAACATTTTTTTTTCACAGATCTATACACAATATAGATAATTTGACAATAGAGGTGATTGATGCAATGGCTGTAGTTTTTGCTCATTTGCATCCTTACCCATTTCCATCACTAACGCTCTTCTGTAGAATAACTTTATTCTAGTGGTAGAAAGCAAGATTTCAGGCCTCACTTGCTTCATTCTTATAATGAACAGAATCATCAGATATATAGAGATTATCACATGTTAAAAGCCTGATATTGTTTTTATTCATGAGTTTCCCGTCATATTGCAAACACGCGAGTGAGTGATATGATATGGAAAACGAGTAGTCAGTTATTACACATTAAGGGTCGATTATATATTATTATATATCGCAAGATTTTATCGGACAGTTTGCCATGAAGTGATATTGTATCACTTCACTGATATGGTTTTTATTCACGGCTTTATTTCACAGATATCGACCCTAAATGTGTAATAAAACAACAAATTTAACAGACATGTACAGTACACTCTTTACCTTCCCTTGATGTCTGGTGCAGACAAGTGTATCTGTCTGTCAAACCTTCCAGGTCTCAGTAAAGCAGGATCCAGTACATCAGGTCTGTTGGTACCAGCTAATACCACCACATTAGTTGTAGTACTAAAACCTAAAAACAGAAACACAAGAATTACAACGAACCATTAGCTCTTGCTATCCATAGCCTCCCACATAAAAGGTTATAGACCTCTTTTGAATTTGTAAAATACTGCTGTTCCTTAATTGATTTCAGACAAAATTTTGTAAAATGAATTTCCTTTTGAAAAAAATTGGTGTTAAAACTGAATGTAAATGAGGATAATTCTGTATCTAGTAAACCCTTGTAGCTTGACATAATGCTTTCCCATTTCAGACCGTGTATTTCCCTAGAGTATCATTTATTTGTTTGATGGTTGTGCAAGAGAAGACACATGGATATGGATAGAACTTTAAAAAAGAATATTATTCTCAAGAGAATGACACATCGTCTGAAATGGGAGAACATTACATTACATAAATCACTAATGATTTTAACAAAAAAAATGTAATGTGCACAATAATTACCATCCATTTCTACCAGAAGTTGATTCAGAGTATTCTCTCTCTCGTCATGTCCACCAAACTGTCCTGTCCTTCCTCGCGCTCGTCCAACAGCATCAATTTCATCAATGAAGATGATACAAGGTGCATTCTTCCTGGCCTGTCCAAACAAGTCTCGCACTCTAGCTGGACCAACACCAACAAACATTTCCAGGAATTCTGATCCAGATACAGTTAGGAATGGTACTTGTGCTTCTCCTGCTGTTGCTTTGGCCAGAAGTGTTTTACCAGTTCCTGGTGGGCCAGATAATATTGCACCCTGTCAATGAATAAGAGAATTAATTAATTAGCTCTATTCAAACTCTATAAATAGACCAACCCTTTAAAACACACTTGTGCAAATTAATCCCAAATTGAACTCTAAACCATATTATTACCTATACTAATATTTTGAAAATTATTCAAGTGAGTTTGAACACAAAAATCCATGTTAAAGTTGAATTCTAATCAGGATAATACTAATAGACAGGTCTCTTTACCTTCATATGCAAATTGCTCATTTCAGACCACATGACATTCCCTTGAGAAATGTTCTTTATTTGTTAAAATATTTACACATGAAAGAATCAACTCCCAAGAGTGGCATCACATGGTCTAAATTTGGGCACAACAAACAATGAAGGTAAAGAGGTCTATTGTGTATGGATGGTGGTTATTACGGTACCTACCTTAGGAATTTTAGCACCAAGTTCATGATATTGTTGTGGGTTCTTTAGGAAATTCACAAACTCCATAATCTCAAGCTTAGCTTCCTCACAACCCGCCACATCCCTGGGGATAATAAACAAATATAGTTATTCAAAAACCCAGTCGTCTTATACCCATGAAAATGGGTATAATGCATACATGAGATCCAAGAGCAATACTTACTTGAAGCGTATAGCTACACTTGTTTCTTTGTTGAATAATTTAGCCGTAGAACTACCAACACCAAATATACCCTAAAATGTAATACATAATCCAAAAATGAACAAAATCCCTTGTCTTTATTCCATAACATCACCCAACTTTAAATTTATCTAGTTTCCAATGCAGGGGCCAAGTTCTACTCAGCTCAGAGTCTTCTGAATCAGTGAAAGAAGGAAAGTATGCAACCCAGGTTTGAGTCCTGCCAGGCTCAGTGTTGTATGTGAGTGGAGTTTCTAGTTGGTTCTCTCCTGTGCTTCAAGGGTTTTTTCCTGGGTTCTCTGGTTTTCCTTCCTCAACAAAAATCAACTTCTAAATTCTAATTTGATCATGGAACGAGGGCCACAGGTTTGTTAGCCACTGGCTATTAATTAATTAAGTGTTACCCTCGTAAAATCAAGGAAGTTTTACTTAAGTATACTGTTTCAACCCCTATTATAGATGGATGTACAATGATGTAACTTGTTTTGGTTGATTGTCATATAAATTGACAACTAGAAATCTATTAGACAATCCAATAAACCAAAGTACTTACCCCCTGTCCCTTAGAGCCAGCAGATAATCTTCTACTGAAGTATATTAATGCTCCTATGATCAGTAAGGTTGGTGTCAGCTTGATAAGCTCCTTCCTGTAGGTCAAATGCATTGAAAACATCATAATTATGACAAATGATTCAGGCAGAAACTCAACACAATTACAGTATAGACTTCTATTGGTTGCTTCCAGTCATTCAGAACATGAGATTTATAATAACAAAGGTAATACAAGTTTATAACTGATGTTTTAGCTTTAGTGCGGCGTGCAAAAGTATGACCACTTTTAATATATTTGCATATTTCTATGCATGGGCTTTTTGCTGCCAAATGAGCTTTTACACGACTTATTTGGTAAACCCAGCCAGCTTCGCATTGAATGTGTCGTCTTAATGCACAAAACCCTGGGTGTATACTGTAAGTATGCAAATACATTAAATTTGGTCATACTTTTGCCTGTTGACCTATAATCCTTCTTTACTCTGACAAAGGACTAACTTTGTGAAGTACATGTATACTTTTCATGTTAAGTTCCTGTCATTGTATTATCATTGCTCCTGATGTCTACTGTAATGTTACTACTTCCTTAACTAATACTTACAGCCACTCTGACTCCCTGACGTAAGTCACTGGTACCCAGTAAGATGGGTCAATATTCATCTCCTGTTGAACAGCTTCCAGATTGCGCTCAAAGTTTTCTACACTACCAATGGTAAAGGTGAGGTGACCCTAAAAATATAAACACAAAATACTAAATCTAAATGTTCTATGAACAAAGCATAATATCAAATACTCAGTTATATAGTGATGATTATAATGCTGATAATGATGGTGGTTCATATTGATGATGATGATGATGCTAGAGGTGATGTAGAGATTTTTACCAAGAATGATGATGATAGTGATAGTAATAATGATTGAAATGAAGATAAGATGATAATCATCATCATTACAACATTGTGTGGTGATGTTAATGATACAGTGGATTCAGATTGAGCATTTATCAGTGCCATTTCTCATGATAAAATCGATCTTATCAGCTGAACTTGCTCCCATCCGCCTGATGATGATGAATGTTAAGGCTCATGTTTATAATAATGGCACAAACTTCATGGTTGCATGTACAGTGTAGTTCATGATGATTCTGATGCTGGTCCTTTCGATAATAGTACTCTTACCTCATGAGGACTACTCTTTGTGTAAACCTTCACTTGACTTTTATTGGAAACAACAAGCTTGTCAACCTGTTTATAATCAAACACCACAACAGAATTAATTCAAAAGTTCTTAAAACAAGGACAAGTTCCATGAAAAAGGAACCAAGCCCTCAAACACAGTGCTAATGTTAAGTAATGATTTTTTCGAGTGGTTTTCTTTATTTTTACATATATTATACAAGGATGGTTTGCTGTTAGGGGCTCTTCTATGAGGTTCACTGTACACATACTCACAAACTACCACCTCAATATTTACACCACACAACACTCAACTCAAATTCTATTTTCAGGAGAAAGAACATTTGAAAACCCAGAGAAAAAACCCCACATGTGGCAAGGGGTAGAATATGCAGCTGAGCACTGAACCACTAACACCAGGCATGAACTAGACCAGTAAGAGACAGTACTGTTGCAGTGCATTCTACCCATGCCATCATTTTAGTGACAACTTAAAACCATAGCATTGCCTGCCAAAAGAGATCTGTGTAGGTCAGTGCCTGACTGGCAAGAATACTCAGGGTTTAGCCCCACCAGATACTCATCTTTTTTCTGTTTTTTTTTTTTTTTCCTTTTTTTTCCCAAAAGGAATTTGTTTAAAAAAAAAACAACAAGACTATGACCATTTGTACTTACATCTCCTTTTTCAAGGTAATTGGTACGGAATTCCTGCCAGTTAATTTCTCTAACAGGAGTGCCACTATACATCAGAAGATACCCTGCACCAAGAGCCAAACCAGTGGCCAGCCAGATCTGCTGTTGGTAGTTTTCAAAGAAACTTTGCCACCATTGCTTGTTGCCACCAGGACCTTTCCCATCTCCTGAACTACTGCTACCCCCTGATTTCTTGTTAGAATCATTATCTCCTGAAAAGGTACAGTTTATTCTTTAATTAAAAATTATATTATAGAAAAGATTATTATATTTTACTTCTCAAACTCATTGATACCAAGCAATAGAGCTGTTAAGTTATGACGTATTTCTGGGTCCAACTGCTCATAAAAAACACTAAAATAAAACTTCCACCTGAAACAATTAGAACTTTGGACAACAAATCCTGTCATGAAGAAAAAGTAAGAAAAATCTCTATAAAACTACTTTTGGTTTTGGACCTGGAAGTCATATTTTATGTCACACTAATAAAAGCTCCATAGAATACTCTGATTGATAGCACATGACGGACAGTGTTTCCCTGTCATTGTACGCTGGTAATGAGATTCATGAGATTCATTCAGTTGATTGATACCATGCAATTAGAGAAATAGTAAATTTTCCATTATAAACATAGAAATTTTATTTTAAAAATCTAACCTGTGTTATTTTTAGGTGATTGTTTTGAAGCCCCAGGAAAATACTTCTCAAAGCCTAAAAAATAAAAAAAATGAACAGTAAGTTTTAACACTGCGTAACATGGAGCTGAGGCAAGAATGGATAAATGTGTCATAATACCCCCGCCCCCCCCCCCCCAAAAAAAAAGGAGAAAAAAGAGAAAAATATTCCTATTTTCGACTTGAAAAATATTAGTGTATTCCTGGTTACCTTAGACTCCATTGCCCTATCAACAATGGCATGAACTATCTTTTTGTTATGCAAGGATTCTTCTTGTTATCGTTTGAAAGGTTAATCAAATCATATCAGACGATTACAACAAATGTTTTAAAAAAACATATAAACAACGAGGGACTACATGACAGCTACAACACATGTATTTTCCTTTACCTTTTGGTGCTTGAGAACTAAACCTCGCGAGACGATCAAAACATAGTTGAGTAACTGGTTTATGACTCAGCAAAACTCTTGTACTACAAGAAAAATTTCCAGCCTAAATTGACAAAAAATATAGACAATTATTCCTACTGCACTTTCTCTTGACGTATACCTACTATAACGCAGGTAACCTGGTTTATTATATCGATACATAAAAAAGAATAATGCAATATTGAGCTTATAAGTTGAAAACAAAATTCATGTCGTGTTTTTATGACAAACCTGAGGATTCAAGAGAGTTCGTATGAATGAACGATTTAACCAAGGTTGTAGAGGCTTCGAGCAGAATCTGAACGCCATGACTGGTTCTTGTAGTACTATGCTTTATATATTAGGGATTTTTGATATGAAAATAGGCTAAAATACCAAGTTATAATCACATTTTTTGACTTCTTTTCTTCATCAAAACATATTCTTATGCAACTAAAAACCAAGATGGCTGCCACTGGTGTCTAGTCTACACGCGATAATCTATACCACAGGGACACCAAGAATAAAATGTATTTAAATTAAACTAGCAAACTTTCAAGAAATAATCTTAAATTGAAATTGCAGGTCTCAAAGCATAAAGTAAGGAGAATAATATGTTTTTTTCGTTGATTTTCATTTAAGTATATGATTTTGAAAATTCTCAATTATTGTCAACCGTGTACCACAGGGATACCATCATAGTATTTTTATCCAAGATGGCGGGTCGCAAGATTCAATACGTGCAGCAAGAAACACCTTCGTTTATAAAGAACTTCAAGGCTCAAGTCGGATATAAAGAACCGGATAATGTAGAAAGTAAATTTGAGAAGCTGGAAAAGAGTTCAAATGAGGAAGAAGAAGAAGATCGAGATGGGGAGAAACCAGTGGTTATTCTTGGTTCAAATGTTAGTGAAGCAGAAGCGAAGGAATTCATGGCCAAAAAACAAGAAGAAGAAGAAGAAGAAGAAGAAAGGGAGGAACACGATCATGGTAAACTGTTATCATATATGTTTTCATTTCGCTTATAAATCGTTTTTTTCTTCTCTTTTCATCCTACCCATCCCTCCTACCCTCCCTACCCCTACAAAGTTTTCGAAGTGTAATGCAGTTTAATAATTTCAGGCAATCCTTTTAATTACTGATAACTTAGTTTTGTAAATCATGTCTATTATTGTACACCAGTTTAGATCTTAGTTTTCTTGGTTTAGATCCTGGGGACATTTATTGAATCCAGTGGGGAGGGGGAAGGGGAGGGTTTGTTTTGGAGTTGGGGTAGGACTCTGGGTACGAGATTGGAACTGGGGAAGCTGACATTTTTGCTATCCAGTTGTACAAAAAACTATAAAGCGTAAAAAGAATTGTTGTTGTAAATCTATAGCAGCCCTCCCTCAATTCTTAAAAGCCATATATTCTCAGAATTCCAGGAGATGGATTGCAAAGATTATTTGTGAATGACGTATACTTAAGCTTTTTTTCTCCAAATTTTTTGAAAACATGTGTTTTTGTATTGGGAAGAGACTTATTGGTAAGCATCAAAGCTGGCTGTGATTGGTTGGTTCGTGTGTGCACCAGACACATGGTCATTGGTTTAGGTGACCCTAAACTGTCAGGGGAAGCTTGGATTTCCCATTATATTTTTTCTTACATATGGGATTCGGGGCCTAAAATGGAAGGGACCCTGCTTTTTATCAGAACTGGGATAAAGATTTGAGGAATAATCCACCTTTTTATTTGTTGTAGAAGTTAAAAAAAGTGAGAAGGGCAATGCTGACAAGAAACAAGAAGGGAAATTTGTGTTCAAAAAACCCACCAAGAGAAAATCAGAGGAAGCTAAAAAAGACAATAGAAAAAAGCCAAAGGAAAAACATAAATCCTCTGGCAAAGCTGTGAAGAATGCAAGTTTGCTTTCTTTCGGAGATGAAGAAGAAGACGAAGATTGATGACGGAATTCTGGTTGTGCTCCTTCAATTCAAATGTGCAAAATACTCAAAAATGCCTTTCTCTGCTCCCAGCTGCATTGAGATGAAGAAGCAATTCGCAGTGTGAAATTAAAGGAAAAATAAGGGAATCCCATAATGCAGTTGAAAGATACCCAAAGTATCCCATGATGCATTGCATTAAAAGGGTCATAATGCAATACACTAAAAACTACAAAGTATAGTAAAAAGGAGCTGGAATTAACATTAGTAGGAGTGGAAGTACTGTTGCACCTTGCTTAGTAGACAGACACCCATTAGACTGATTCAATAAGTCATAGTTTTCGCTCATTTGTAGGTGGAGGCTGCTCAACCCTGAGAGTGGAGAGCAAACTGGGACGGACTTCTGGAGTCAGTCTAGACACCCATGTATTGTGATATGGACATCCCACTAGCTATTATGGACACTTGTCTTTGTTCCAGTGATATGCATTTCCTCTTCAACGACATAGACATATTAGTAATATGGACACTCTTTATTGTAGAACTGTTAAACTAGATTGAAGAAACAACATGCATGCTACCTATTGTTCATTATTTTATTGTACATTTTATTATTCCCAAGTCATTCAACCTTTCATGGTCTTGCCCTGTATACCAAAACATCTTGTTGATAATTTCCTCCTAAAGTCAAATAAAAACACTCAGGTTTTAGAAGATAAAACCAATCATAGGACTGACAATTTTTTTCCAAAACAGGAAGGGTTGGCAGGGATGGATCTAGTTTTTTTCAAGTAGGGATACATTATTTTGTATTGGTTATCTTCGAATTAGGGGCACAAAGTCAACCCCAGGAGGATCCATCCACCCCTGGTTGGTCTGACAGTGTATGTTACACCTTATCAGCCTTCTAGTGTGAAAAATTTGGTGTTAGGTGAATTTGAGCACTGTCTGTATCATTTTGAAAAGAGTAAACAAAAACTGAATCCCAAACAAACAGGGACTCAGTCCTGTTGCTCCCCCTAAATACACCTATCCCAGGCTTTCCATGGCTTATGCTGATGGAGTTCCTGTGGATTGGGTGGAAACGTTCATGCCAAAATGTGACTGTTCTACACCTTGCGCATATGATCGCCAAGGACGGGTCCAGGGGGAGGGTCAGTGGGGTCCAGACCCCCTGTCATACCTAAGGTCTCGTTTGTTTTATCCTAAAACTTAGTTTTGCCACTGGTTTGAAGTAAACTTTGTATGAAGTCTACATTTGGACCCCCTCTCAACGTCTGGGCCCCGGTCTCAACAAATTCCTGGATCCGTTGGATCACCCTACAGATGTAATCGGATTTTCCTTACAGATCTTACCTTATCAAATAGATTGGTCTAATAGTATGGTCTAGTATTGGAATTCACCACGTTAGCATCTTCATTACGCCCATGCACTTTTGTTCGCACTCGCTCTTTGTATTAAAATGATTACGACTAGCACCGCATCCTTGATAGGTGAACTTCTCGCATATATGTTTGTCCTTGTTATAGTAGTATTGTACCATTGGTAGTGGTTGACAGCTGCTATCGTCTCTTGGTTCATTGCAGACCTTCCTTGATGTAAAGGGCGAGGCTGATAAAACACTGTCACCTTAGAAATAAAAGAAATAGTTATGCTTTTGGTAAGGGGAACAAGATGGGTTTTTGGGCGGTACCTAGGTCTGGATGGACGGGAAGGATGGTTTGTTGAGTTGAGTGATGTGTGGCCCCATTCAGGTGGGTAGACGATAGGGTGCCTAAGGCACTGAACCAGCTTCGAATTTCACATATGAGCTGAACGCCTTAGATAATAAGGCGGTCGTCTTTAATGTCATTAGGTTTGGCTCATGTAACGTTCGACGTTTGACCTTAGGCTAAGTTACTTCTGGATGGAAGGGAAGGATGAAAATAAAGCAATCCATTAATGCAATCAAGAGCAAGCAAAAACCCTAGATCTAATTATATATATCTGACAAACAACTTAGATGTGACAATGACGATGTGATTGGCTGATTGGCTCTCTTGATTGACTACGGTATTTACTGTACATCATGATTACAGTTATGGCTACAGTTTTCACTCAACATCGTGATTGGTTAATTTAGTAAAAGTGGTCTCAGTGTGTCTCCTGATTGGCTACAGTTTTCACTCTACATCGTGATTGGTTTATTTAGAGGCTAATTAGTGTGTCTGCACTGTACTACCGAAAGAATGAAGCGTTCCGCGTCTTCCGCTCCTACGAAAAATTCTGCTCTAAAAGTCAGTGTCAATGTCAACAGAACGCTTCCCAAACACGTCAAACACCTGCTCAAAGTATATTCAGAGAGTAGAGGAAATCCGGTTTAACCTGTTTGTCGACAAACCAACTGAGTAAATGACAGACCGCGTGACGTCATGATAACACGTGATGTTTTTAATACTCAGTTATGGTGAGGCTTTGAATTTCGCTCCGAAATCAAAAAATTAGAGCTCGCACCAAAACGTTTTTCATTTTCTTCATATGATAACCGTTTGCCTTACAAAACTCGATAATACTCTGTCGTGAGGAACCTCGTTGGTCGCGTGTGAATGAGAACGACCGTGCAGTATTTGCGCACAGGCAAGTTTTGCGATCCCAAGACATAAGTAATAAAATAATCTACATATTGTGATCTGAATTGAAGCTCTAAGAGCCTTGAACAATAAAAGCGACATTTTGTGGGTGGTAAATCATTGTGTACAGAGATAGCGGACTGTTGCCCCACAACCATTCATCTGAACAAAATTGTCCTGTTTGAGTAACATTAGATGATTTTCTCACTCACATGTTATACAACTCTACCTTGTGTGAAAAGAAGATAGAGTGAAGTTACTAAACCCCTGAAATAAAAAAATGCTTCTTCATGCTTGGTTTTCACTACGACGCAAGTACAAGCACAAGGAAGCGCAAAAATAAAAATATTCGATACTCAGTTGCTTGCGTTTGTGATTGCGCTTGTGCTTGCGTCGTAGTGAAGACGGTAGTCCTGCTCGTGTTTTGTGCTTGCGACTGTGCTTGCGTCGTTAGTGAAAACCAGGCTTAATGATTTCACTCTATCTTCTTTTTGTACAAGGTAGAGCTATATAACATGTTAGTGAAAAAAATCATCTAATGTTACTCAAACAGGACAAAAACCTATGGTTAAAATGTTTCAATCCTATACCTTAGATTTGTTTTCACTTTCTATACTCCCCATGCATTTGGTTAGTAATCTAGCTAAAGGAATAGGAATCAAGTGTGGGAGGAATAGAATACTCCCGTGGATCGTTTAAAAACTTAATGTTTTAGTAACTTTTCGATGGATAACTTGAAGGGGATAATATTAGTCACTGAAGCAATTTGTTTTATTTAGACGAAAGACAAAAATCTCTTCACTAAAGTTCAATCATTTTAAATTCTGAAAATGAACAAAATTTTTTGTTGTTGTAACTTGTTGTTGCATTGGTGCTCGTCATCTTTGATGATGGTGGTTGTTGTTGCTGATGGTAGTGGTTTTAGATGTGATGAATGCTCTTTTTTTGAAACCATAATGAAAAAAATAATGAAAAAGAGGTATTTGTATAATACTACTGCAGTTTGAAATCTCTTATACTTACCTAACAGACAGAGAATTCCAAAATAAATAACGACGAACCTGGTCATTTTGATATCTTTTTGGCCGACAAAGTCAGGTAAAACTACGATATAACTCGAACAATCTTGGAAGTAGCACAGAATAACTGTTATACTAGTAATAAGACGAAATGAATAGATCAACGATTGTCCTACTCGTAGATCTCTGCCCGCACAAGTGTTCAGAGAAAACCAAGTCACCTATTGGTTAAAAAGTCATGTTTCTAGAGCACTTATCACTTGTCATGACTTTATTTGTCTTGCGCTGAAAGATTTTATTAAATGCATCGCGAGGTGTTACGCATATTAAACACCACCTATCCCTTTTGCATCTATTGACCAAACAAATAAGACGCCTTCGTCTGTGGAAGTTATCGAAGCGCTTGGTTTTTCAACATTGCCGAAGCGTCAAGTAAGTGTCTCTTTTTTCTTAAGATTGTAGACCGAAAGATGTCGGACTGGCTTTTAATAGGGTGGTAAAACGTCTCCTGGTTGAGCGGAAAGGCGACAGTAAATAATTATGCTCATTAGTAGAGCAAGGAATGGACAGGATGAGAAGCTGTGAAGCTTTTGAAAAGGGTTCCGGTTTCCTGTTTGTACTGGACCGTGAACGTCATTCATTCATTCGTCCATCCATCCATCCATCCACCCACACACCCACCCACCCACCCACCCCCCCACCCACCCACCCATCCATCCATCCATCCATCCATCCATCCATCCATTCATTCCTTCATTTATTCATTCATTCATCCATCCATCCATCCATGCATCCATCCATCCATTCATTCCTTCATTTATTCATTCATTCATTCTTTCATTCATCCGTTCATTCATTCATTCATTCATTCATTCATTCATCCATTCATCCATCCATGCATCCATGCATCCATCCATCCATTCATTCATTCATTCCTTCATTTATTCATTCATTCTTTCCTTCATCCATCCATTCATTCATTCATCCATCCATCCATCCATCCATCCATCCATCCATCCATCCATCCATCCATCCATCCATCCATCCATCCATGCATCCATCCATCCATCCATTCATTCATTCCTTCATTTATTCATTCTTTCATTCATCCATTCATTCCTTCATTTATTCATTCATTCTTTCATTCATCCATTCATTCATTCATTCATCCATCCATCCATCCATCCATCCATCCATGCATCCATCCATCCATCCATCCATCCATTCATTCATTCCTTCATTCATTCATTCATTCATTTATTCATTCATTCATTCATTCATTCATCCGATCCATCCTTTCATTGATTCTTTCATTCATTCCTTCATTCATTTATTCACTCATCCATCCATCCATCCATCCATTCATTCATTCTTCCATTTATTCATTCATTCATTCATTCATTCATTCATTCATTCCTTCCTTCCTTTATCCATTCATTCATTCATTCTTCCATTTATTCATTCATTTATTCTTCCATTCTTTCATTCATCCATCCATGCATATATTATCCATGCATCCCATCAACCCGTTGATCAACAATCAATCCATCCCATCCATCACCAATTTAACCATTCTTCATCTCTATCGGCGATAGTGCTTTTTCAATTTGTGCACCAAAGCTATGGAATCAGCTACCATATAACATAAAGAGTAGTAGTAGCCTGAATACTTTTAAAAGCAATCTTAAAACTTTCTTTTTAAGCAAGCATATGGTTAAATAATACTAGTTTTACTCTTGTAGATATTTTTAGAATCATATATATATTTTCTTTTTAGACATACTCAATTTTTTAGATATGCTATGACCAACATTTTGTTTTATATATTATGTTTATTCACCTTTTGTAAAGCGCCTTAGTATTTTAGATTTGCGCGCTATATAAATAAAGTTATTATTATTATTATTATTATTATTATTATTATTATTATTATTATATCTATCCATCCTTCCATCTATCCATACATGCCTCTGCCCATCTATTCCATCAATCCGTCAATCAATCAATCAATTCATCCCATCCATCCATCCATTTTTCTGCCTCTCTTTCTTTCTTTCTTCTTTCTTGATTTTAGACAAATCACAGCTTCCTACGCACAAAGTTAATTTTCAACATATTTTCAAGTTTCCAATTATCTTTTTGAACCTTATGTAATCACAAAAATCAAGATACACGGATAATAGCTCTGGATAGCTAATTAACCATGTTTCATTTGTATCTTAACCCTCACCTACAGACTACGTAACATCGTTCCTTCCATTTCTCTGCACTGCGCATTCAATCCAGTCCCATCTCCCCTTAGTTACTGTTGCTATGCCCCACAAGCTCAAGAAATTATCTCAAAACAAAAACAAACAAAAAAACTCTGATCGCGGAAAACTGATCATGAATTGTTTTAACTGTTCATTTTCCTTTGAAGATAAAAAAATGCCTCGTTATTCTTGTAGCATACTTTAAAACAGACACTGTGTAGTTGTTTGTGGAACCATGAATAACCAGAAAACTCGACATTTTTAACCCAAATCTGTGCGCAATTGTTCGGAAGCTATTATCTGTTTGTGCATAGTTAGTTCCCTCTATTAACTATGGTTTGTGTAAACAACAAATATTGTATTATTTACACACGGTTGTACATTGTAAAACATATTTACTTATGTTATTTTAAAGTAGGCAATTAGAATTATCTACTTTAGACTAACAAGACAAACTCTATATGTATCAAAATTACTCATCGAATTAACCTGGATTATCATTTTTTTTTCTGTCAGAAGAGAAGCTAATTGTGAATTTATACTTCTAACGAGAGCCGGAATCATCTGTTACTCTTATTCTTCATTGTGAACATTGAACAAACTTTCGTATTCTCGATTCGAGATCTAGTGATGAATGAATGACACGTGTTTATCTTTGTTATTTACCTTTTCTTCAACTGTTCTTTTTCTTCTTCCCTTCTTCTTCTTCTTCGAGTCTTCTTCTGTTTATCACATCAGTCAGGTCCTTGTGCGCGGCTTCATTCTCTATAAACTGCAACGTGTGTTGTCTCCGATACATGAACGGCCGGGCACTGTAAAAACAATTGATAGATCAATAGACCATTTCACGGTTCTCGTCGATCAACCTCATCCTCGATAGCGTGTAATTTATTCTTTAGAATTTGACTAAACCCCGTGGAATTTTTAAGTGTTTCAATTGGTTGATAATGTGTACATTCCTTAAATTACCGTGAGCTGTTGTCAAATTCTAAAGAATATATTACACACTATCGAGGCTGAGGTTGAGCGACGGCAACTGTGAAATGGTCTATTACTTACTGTATATTGCGTATTGTATTTTCTGTATCGGGATGTGCAACCTCAACAGAGTTTGAAGAAGTAGTGCATGCGCGGATTAATAAGATGGTTTATAAGACGTAATGGTTTATAATGACCTTATGCGCCTTGTGGCCTGAAGAGCGATGAGGATGCGTGATTGGTTAACGAGGTTGCGCATTGTTACACTATGTGCACAGGTTACTTCTGAGCCCGTGTAGCGAGTATACCGAGAGTGTTTCTCTTGCGCACAACTTCTTGCTTGTGTGCGCACTTGGGGAAGAGGGGGGGGGGGTATTATGTTAACAGTCTTTCTCGTGCACACCTGCCAAGGTGCGCACGTTTTGTTAGAGAGGATTTCGAGGTATGAGTGTTAAACGGTACGGCACACGGCATGCACCGTCACGGAATTGATATCCAATGAAAATGATCAGACACGGCACGATCATGGCACGGCACAGTCACGATCATGGTACGGCACGGTCGCGATCATGGCACGGTAACGATTATGGCACGGCACATATGAAATCTGCTTTTCCGTGCGTATTCATGAACATGCTTTGTGTGTCAACTGCTAAAAACTTATTAGCTTGCAATGTCGCATTTGAAATGCTAATGTACAGACCCCTTGCACTATATCCCTTACCTGGGGTCTAAACAGTGAAAATTATTAATACTAAAAAGATTTCAGTCCTCAAGAGAAGAGCACAATGGGTTTGTTAGAAAAGGTCTTTCATAATTATATTGGTCGGATTAATTGTTGAATGTGTGTATAGGATGGCGAAGAAAATTTTAAAGAGAAAGAATTGAAAAAGAAAAAAAAATGAAAAACGCAACATGCTAAAGTTCAATTCGTTAGCCGTGCGGACTAATTTGATGAGCCAAGAGGTCGTGTAAGGATTTCATCTGTAAGTTAGTCGTGCTCGTAGCTTAGATCAACCCAGAGGTTGTTTCAGGGTTCGATAAAATCTAATCTTTTATATTTGAAAACGTAATATACAGACGATTGGAATGTGAAAACAACGAAGATCCTTGTGTTAAGTGAATCATTGAGCTATCACACAAAAGAAAACTAATGAAAGTCTTAATTAAAATTAAGCAATCATTTCAATCTTAGAATACGTCGAAAATCAAACTATTTAATCAACTTCCAAGTTAACGAGATGAAAACCAAGAGAATGAGATAACATGATATCAATCAGGTTGTAGTTTTCCTGCTCATAACGAAAGCAATTGTTTCCTAAATGAGATAAGGAAGGATGAAGGAGCAAGATGGTGGTCCCTTAGCTCGAGTTGTTTAGACTACCTCATTACCCTATTTGCCACGCGTTTCCTTGATCGGATTCTATCGATATCAGGTACCAATTAAAAATACTGCCCGTAGATCGACGCATCCAATGTATTTCCGCATCTATGAATAGCGCGAATTCACTCAATAGGGTTTTTGTGTCGTGGATTGGTAGATCATTAGATGCTAGGGCTGAACTAATGATCTATGCTTCCATGGATCATTGGACAATAGTTCATATACGCAAACATAGATTATACACAGACAACGTTTGCTATCGTGAATGGATCATTATGCAGATCATTAGATGTTAGGGCTGAACTAATGATCTATGCTTCCATGGATCATTGGACAATAGTTCATATACAGAAACATTGAAAACTCCATAGATTATACACAGACAAAGTTTGCTATTGTGAATGGATCATTATGCAGATGATCATTAGATGTCAGGGCTGTTCTATATTTCTACGATGATTACTATTGGTTTCGTGAGGGTAATAAATTGTAATTACAAGAAACCCTACAGTCAATCCTTCCTAATAAAAGGATCAAATTATACAGCAAACAGAGCATCAGTTATTTTCATCACTTGGTTTATTACTTATTGCTAGGCATGGTTCTGCTCCATGTGGGAGGTTAATGGTTGAGTCACTGTAGGCATGTGTGGGTTGAGAGGTCAGTCTAGATTGGATTATTTTATTGTAGTAATTAGGCTCTAATGATTGTTTGAAGACATTCTAGTATTATTATTAGTCATGGGGAGACGGATGTATGTATGGTTATGAAATTTGACCACTCATCCATCCATAAATCTTAACACATCCCATTCCATTTATTCAACCATCTCGAACATCTCATTAATCCATCCATCCATCCATCCATCCACCCACCCATCCATCCATCCATCCATCCATCCATCCACCCACCCATCCATCCATCCATCCATCCATCCATCCATCCATCCATCCATCCATCCATCCATCCATCCATCCATCCACCCACCCACCCATCCATCCATCCATCCACCCACCCATCCATCCATCCATCCATCCATCCATCCATCCATCCATCCATCCATCCATCCATCCACCCACCCATCCATCCATCCATCCATCCATCCATCCACCCACCCACCCATCCATCCATCCATCCATCCATCCATCCATCCATCCATCCACCCACCCACCCATCCATCCATCCATCCACCCACCCATCCATCCATCCATCCATCCATCCATCCATCCATCCATCCATCCATCCACCCACCCATCCATCCATCCATCCATCCATCCATCCATCCACCCACCCATCCATCCATCCATCCATCCATCCATCCATCCATCCATCCATCCATCCATCCATCCATCCATCCATCCATCCATCCATCCATCCATCCATCCATCCATCCAATTCATTTAATTTATTCATATTTGCATCTAAAAGGACGAATCAAGAAATCCTATCTGATAATATATTGTGACTCATAAAACATGACCGTATTTTGTTGTCTTGTCCTTTAACCAGTAAAGAGTCATACCCCACCATAATCATGTAGACTAGGCTAAGAACAGCTATGTAGTCTCCATATCCACCATGTTGATGGTGTTGTTTATTAACCATAATCATGTAGACTAGACTAAGAACAGCTATGTAGTCTCTATATCCACCATGTTGATGGTGGTGTTTATTAACCATAATCATGTAGACTAGGCTAAGAACAGCTATGTAGTCTCCATATCCACCATGTCGATGGTGTTGTTTATTTAGCGTACACATGCCATTTTCGTTCATTAACACTCGATATGATCAGCTCTTTGCATGATACTAATCATTCCTATCTCAGTTAAGTAAACATGGAACGAATACTTAGGACGAAGATTTGAACAAAGACGCCGCGAACAGCAGTAGAGATATGAAAAACAGAAATTAACGAGATGTGGGAGAGATACGCGAGGGAAATAAGTATAAAAATATCCTAACGTGCGGCAAGTTTTTGATCCAAAAACAATGAATAATACATACATGGATTCGTGCAGTTATTTGTACTAGAGGAATATCGAAGTTACTAGTGGAATACACAGTTGTCTACAGCTATGATGGTGGAAATAAAAGGTTCCATGAAGGACGGTATGCTGTCGAGGATAACTGACATGTGTACGATCGTGATACACCGTGGGATTCACTCATATGGCCATCAACACAAAAATAAGTATATCACAAGTATTTAGGGAGAAAATAGTAAACAGTTTGTTTGTTACTCATTACTACTATTACTACTATCTTGTTGATAGCACTGTTATCATTATTATCATCTCATAATGTGTTTTACACCTAATTGAAGAAGATTGTAAACCAAAAACAAAAAATAACAAGTTAAATTCCAATTCGATCTGTGAGTTGCTGTGCCCTGACTTTGATCAGCAAAGAGGCTGTTTCAGGGTCTCATATGTGAGTTGCTGTGCCCTGACTTAGATCAGCACAGAGGTTGTTTCAGGGTCTCATCTGTGAGTTACTGTGCCCTGACTTAGATCAGAACAGAGGTTGTTTCAGGGTTTGATTATCAGCCCGAAGAAATCAAATTGAAATACACGCGCACTGTGCTAGGGTGCGATTGCTTAAAATAGGCTCGACGTATATAGTAAACTACAGCATGAGTTCTAACGATTAGCTATAATAACTAATTATGAGAATCTTTTAGAAGCTAAAACCAGCTACGCCGGTAAAACCATGCAATATATTATGTTTTACAATATTGTAAGCAATACATCTCTTTTATTACTTTTGCCGCCAGTCTTGTCATGGTCAAGTACTCAGTTCATTCTATTTCATATATACTGTTTATCATACAGTTACACAATCTTTTTTGAAAGGGAAAATATACTACTTAATCATCGCTATCATCATGATCACTATTCTCGTTATTATTTCCTCATATAATCATATCATATTCATTCATAAGTGATATATATTTATCCTACTGTTAGAGGAAACTATATGCATTTAGCCATCCTTGTATTTATTCTCTCATTACATTCTCAATATTAGTTATTGTTGTGTATACTGTATATGAGATTCCTTTTATTGTATTACCTACTGAGATTACATCGTTTGTATATTTGTCTCGTATCTCAGTCATTTCTAAAGCTTATGATATTATTAACATCTTTTAAGTTCTGTCGCTCTTCGAAATTAATCTTCTAACGTTTTTTGTTCTATGTTAAGAAGAAATGGTTAGAGAGGGAGAGAAAGAAAGAAATAAACAAACAGATTAAGAAAACTGAGAGAGAAAAGGAAAGAAAGAAAGAAAGGAAGAAAGGAAGAAAGGAAAAAAGGAAGAAAGGAAGAAAGGAAAAAAGGAAGAAAGGAAGAAAGGAAAAAAGGAAGAAAGGAAAAAAGGAAGAAAGGAAGAAAGGAAGAAAGGAAGAAAGGAAAAAAGGAAGAAAGGAAGAAAGGAAGAAAGGAAGAAAGGAAGAAAGGAAGAAAGGAAGAAAGGAAGAAAGGAAGAAAGGAAGAAAGGAAGAAAGGAAGAAAGGAAGAAAGGAAGAAAGGAAGAAAGGAAGAAAGGAAGAAAGGAAGAAAGGAAGAAAGGAAGAAAGGAAGAAAGGAAGAAAGAAAAAAAAAAAAAAAAAAAAAAAAGAAAGAAAGAAAAAAGAAGGAAAGAAAGAAAGAAAGAAATAGAAGAAAAGAAATACCGAGATGAAAGAGAAAAAGAATGTTCACTGACTCACAGACTCACAATTCATCTTCGAGTGTATGCGATACTGGCGGGAATTCTTCACATGCAGCTTACTTGGGTTCAAAGTTCTGAAATTGCTCCCAAAAAATGACATTCAATGACGGAACAAAAAACATGGCAGGATTATTGGTTGATATAAGTAAAGGGATCGACGGATAACTGAAAACTTTTGATAAATTCTGACATTCAACTAAAATATATGACGGTTATATACAATCCTGCGATAGATACATCATACTAAAAAGTCTTTCCTAATCACACGCTCACCGAAAAATATGAAAAACTAAAAGAAAACCTCACAGATTCGATCCCAGTGAGATCCCTTATGTAGACAAACCATGTCGTGAAGAGTCTTCTACGCAAACAGTATGTCATACGCGTTGACGTTTTGACCACATTGAACGTTTATTAAAAATAAATTCATTCTAGTAAAAATGGTTGGCGAGCTTGGCGTGCGAGCAAAGTGCCACGGATACATTTTAGGAGAGGTTGTGAGAGTGTTCGCAAAGAATAAATATACTTTATTGACGGCTACCATTTTAAAAAGAATACAAAAAATATATTATGATGACTAAAGATATTTGGTTTATATAAGAATATCAAAGGTAGAGACAAGAATCTTTTAGTATATAAAAAAATTTAGCTAAGAAGGCAAGAATCGATTACAGTGAGGACACTCGAACCATGAACACTTGATATTTTTATATTTTTTATTTTATGAACTTTCTACTGCTTCAAACCTTCTGAAAATGAAGCACTGGACTCAAATAATCTTATTGTTCAAAATAAATTATATTTCCAATCGATTCACACAAGGGATAAAGGAGAAAAAAAGTATGAAAAAACCTCAAAGTGTTCACGGTCCGAGTGTCCTCACTGTACAAATATGTTAAATAGAGAAGGAATAGAGAAGGTGAGAAATTTAAAAAGTTGTTAAGTGATATAAAAGTCTTGGGGAAGGGTAGGAATCAGGGTAGGAATCTTTCAAAAAAACTGACTTATAATCAAAATGTTTTCCAAACAAGTATGGCTTACGCAGACTGACAGATCACAAAATTTGTAAAATAATAAATTGTAATGAAGTAGAGTGAAAAATGTTTTATAAAATGGTTCGACACCAGACTTGGTTTGATAAAAGCGCATGTTTTCCTCAATTAGCTTAACTGCATGGTAAGTGACCCGACATTTCAAAAAAAAAAAAAGGTATGAAGATCCCATCTAGGAAACCTAATAAAGTTTATTGCAAGTCTTTGAATGAAAAAAATGAAGAGGAAAAAATGCTTTTAAGCACCAAATTCTGCCATCTGTGAACACTCGTTTTTTTAAAAGTTGTTTGGGCTTTTTTCTTCAAAATGCAAACAAAATGATGTCGAAATGCCGCGAGAATTCCTTATAGTTTTAGCAGCTGATGAATCGACGCAAAGTACCTAGCATTAAGAATTTATCGAGTAAACAATCAAAATTTACTCAGCATTTTAGCTCACTAGCTATTGGTTGAAGCGGTTTGGATTGGGCAGATAAATAAAAGAGTTTGCGGTCGCGGAGTAAAATATAACATCGTTATCAGATCCTAGTAACATCAGACAAGATGATATAACATTGAAAGAGTTTTACAAAATCTGTCACAAAGTACAGACATATATATGCACTTTTCTGTTAGCAGTTGAAAGAATTTTTTTCTGTATCTTTGCAATGACGACAGTATTTTTACCTCCTGGGAAGAAGAGTAAAAATATTCTGTATTAACAGATGGAAGTTAATAGAGCTGAGCATGATAGTGTTTTTTTTCAAATTCAAATCAATTTTTCATTTTGCGATATTGTATGGACTGTGCCGGATTGTTAGGGGGAGGGGTGGGGTCTTAGATGCCATGCCGCGTGAACCACAATAAAGAATCTTTTAGCTAGACCACACAGACATACACTATTCAAGTGACAAAAAAGAGACTAAAATGAAAGCCACAACGATTAATAGCATATAGTTTTCAATAGCATCCTTCACTTTTTATCTTTTTTTCCTAACCACACAGAAAGACACATTTTCACTGGCAATAAAAATAATCAATGTACAGTGAAATAATTATCAAACATGACTCCAAAACGTACAAAAGATATTGATTATAGGCTTTATTTCATTCATCTTTCTATGCAGCACAAACCAATTAATAAATTCAATGTATTTTCAGCTAATTACACTCGTATTTTTAGCCATTATTGACCATCTTTGCTGTCATGAAAAAGTTGGTCAGCCGCTTCCTAACGGCTGTCATTTATCTTAGAACATTTCCTTTTTACTTACGACAAATTACAGAGAAAATAACTTTTTAGGAAGGGAATGAATACGAGAATTCACACACGAATTTGTACGATATCAGGTCTGACAGCTGGGCTTACACTTAACTATTTTTAATGAAATGTCAGCAATTTTATTCGTCGAAACTTTACTATGTTGTCTGTGTTCGCTTCCAGATGCTATGTAGATAGAACAATATTGTTCTTGCAGTGACAGATTCTTGCTTATTTATAAGGAATTCAAGTGGGGAAAGACTATAACTTTATCGGCTTTCAATGCTTCCTTAATGTCAAACGTATTGAACGATAGTAGAAGCCGCTTTTACTCTATTTGTTTTTCTCAAAAAACAAACTAACTGTCAAACAAAATTTATACTTCGTGGGCTGTTTTGGGTCAAATTATGTCAGGTTTCTTTGCCGAATTTCCGTGTTTTGTGATGTTTTGTAGTTATTATCGGTTTTCGAGTTGTCATATTTTTGTCCGGTGAAAAAGTCGTCATCAATAAGGAGAAAAACCGACTCTGTTTTGAATGACCTAAATTTAAAATTCTTGCTTGTCTTAAAGGTCTACAATTAAGATTATTGCTTGTTTTCGGAATGAGCTACAAGAGTAAACATTACGTCTTGCTAGAACAAGTGATGGCATATTTTGGGAAACATTTCGAGGTAGCTGTAGAAGGACACAGAACTTGAGAAATAGTAAAGAAATAGCGCCAACTGTTCGAAGAAAAAAAATCGGAAAAAATGATGAACAAACAGGAAAAGGGACTTGATTGTATTGAAAGGAAATGGTTTTCCCGAAAGCGAAAAAGTAAATATAAACAACTAAGTGTGGTCCGTGCGTGCGTCTTGGTAACTATAGCAACACTAGGCGTTTAGGAAATTATGGGAAAATCTGTATCGGATCAGAAGGAATGAGGATTTTGGAACTATTCAACTGAACTTTGTTATCCAAACGGTATTTCAAAGAAAAAGAAAGCAAGATTCATTATCTGTGTTTCGTATTTGTTTTATTGTTTTTACTATTAAAATGCCTTGAAATCGAGACTTTAAAATATAAGCACTCATATTTATTTTTATTGGATTAGTTTTGCTTGTTTTATTTATTTTTATTAAAACTTAAATATTTTTAGTTTGTTTCCTCGGGAATTAAATTAAGAAATTATTTTCTCCAGCATGACAATAATGTGAGCCCCGAGCCACAGAAGAAAGTCTTTGTAACCTGATAGAAGATCACTGAGTACCGAACTCAAATCATGGAACTATGACGACTAAATACTGATATATATTCATTTATCTCTCGGTTTTTTGATCGAGGCTTTCATAAATCAAAGCAATGTCTTTTTACTAACTGATTAGATTTGAGGATAACTTTTTGTCTTTCAATTATCCTATAAAATCCACGACATTATGTCTGGTATATTACCCCCGGTGAGGCAGACCAAAAATCTCTGAAATCATCCTCTCAGGATCGAATAATCGAGATGATGGGTGGAGGATGACCTGGGGAATGGTTCGTGGGATCGGCTTTTTTGAAAGAGTCGTTGAGTTTATCCGCCATGTCTGACAAAAGCTTACTCAAGCTTTTATTTTTAAGAGGAATCAATCACTCACCGGTTAGTTTTTTTCTGCCTGACAGGACATTAACTCGTAACAGCAACTTAAAGCAAGCTCAGAGGAAACCGAGATCAAGTTCTTGCTGGTCGTTTCAGTCGTCATAGCAACTTTAGTTGGATTTTATAGATTGCAAAAAGCACCACCAACTGCACGAAAATCATCACTTCAAAAAATTATCAAGAACCAAACATATCTTGGCATGTTTAGACTTCTTACATGCTAGAAGTGGATTATAAGCAATGTTTAAAGAAGATTATCGCATTATAAAAGAAAATCTAGGTTCCTATAATCATTAGGAGTTATGAAATTTGTTTGGGAATAAGATTAACTTAACCGAATTTCAAAATTCTTAATGAATGTTATTAAATAGATTGAAATTCAGATTCGTAATTAGTATAAATGTATAAATGATGTGCTAAAACCTATGATGGAAAGGACAAAATGTGATACCATTTACCATTAACTAAAAATATTTTGGAGTTAGGGACATCACTTAAGAGCTGTAAAGTACTCACACCTTTCTACATTTTCAAAATTGATATGATACCAATGTGACTCATATTTTTCTTTTTTACAATCTTAGATATTAAAGTCATTATCAAATGACATCCCCCTCGTATTGATTTCCTTGCATTTCTATTTATGGCTTCCATATTCATAGTGAAAATATAATCGTTGACATTTTGTCAGACATTCCCAGACGTCGTCCCCTCCCCCTTCAACACTCGGATCGTTGCAATGATTTACTTTCTTCGACGAATAAGCAGATCTTAGGCACAGTTCAGACTTCGAACTTTTGCCGCGTCGAATCTAAATGCCTTTCAGTCCAGCTGCTAAGAAAACGCCGAGAAGTACCATATAAAGTATACATCAGCTCTTTTGCTTAGCGCCAGCAGACGATATGTGTTAAATTTGGTCGACAGACTTTTAGCAGTTTAAGGGAAAACAGTGCTCGAAGTCAAAGCACTGAATTCAGTACATCAGACTATATATATATTCTAAAATTCTCTGGTATTTTGACCTTGAAGTTTTCGAGTTGGAATAAATAATTTGGAGCCATCTAACGCTCCGATATTTTGACATAAAATTTCTACATTGAGCTGGAAAAATTATTCATAAAAAACTTACTCAAAAAAAGGCGATTCTCAGTATTAATTCCGTTCATTCTTTCACTATTTATTCATTTATTATGCGTCATTCATTCAGCTCATTTTTCGTTACTCATGCATTCTTTTTTGTTTCTCATTCAAAGTTACATCTTTCATGTGTTGTAATGGTAAAGAGCTGCTGCAGATAACCAACGCGATAACGGTTTAACTTTTACTTTTTATCTTGTTTGATTTTTTTTTACAATTTAATCTTTTTCTGGTTCCTTCTTTTCTTATGTATTAATTAAGTTGGTTAACGTCCTTATTGCTACTATCCCTCATGTACGCCTTTTTTCTTTCTTTCTTTCTTTCTTTCTTTCTTTCTTTCTTTCTTTCTTTCTTTCTTTCTTTCTTTCTTTCTTTCTTTCTTTCTTTCTTTCTTTCTTTCTGTCTGTCTGTCTTTCTTTCTTTCTTTCTTTCTTTCTTTCCCTCTTTCTTTCTTTCTTTCTTTCATCCTTTCTTTCTTTCTTCCTTTCTTTCTTTCTTCCTTTCTTCCTTCCTTCCTTCCTTCCTTTCTTTTTTTCTTTTTTTCTTCCTTCCTTCCTTTCCTTTTCTATCTCAGTTTTCTCTCTCTGTTTGTTTATTTCTCTCTTTCTATTTTTTCATTCTTCTAAACTGATAATTCTAACGAATCACCAGAAACGTCTAGAGCAATTCTAAAAAGTTCTTAATACACGGCTTTCCCAACTGACTCGTGCTCAGTGCCAAGTAGAAATTTATCAAAGTGTTATTTTTAATGTTCTTATGTACTCTTAGAACCCAAAAATTGAAATTGCGTCGTCAATCGTATGAAAGATGTACTTAGAAAGGCGCAAAGGGAAATCGAATGACAGAAATGACAAACAAAAATAGAATTAAAAGAAATGTTGGTGCTTATGATGGATAGAATTTTAAAGTTATTTCAGGCTAATGCTTCGATATTTTATGATATTTGGACCGACAGGCTAGCTCATGAACTATTTGTAGTCCAGTAATTGATATCAATCTTTTTAATTCCAGATACAAGACTGCTGTGTGTAGCGATGAATAATGATGATATGTATTCTTGCTTAAAAGTCATAAAAATAGCACTGAGAACTGATATGAAAATGCGAGAAAGAATAGTGGGAAAACAATGATATTGGAAAAAATGAATGGAGAGAGAGAGAGAGAGAGAGAGAGAGAGAGAGAGAGAGAGAGAGAGAGAGAGAGAGAGAGAGAGAGAGAGAGAGAGAGAGAGAGAGAGAAATAAATGGGGAATCAAAAAGAAACCAAGAGAAACGACTAAGAGAAGATAGGAAGAAAGAGAGCAAGGAGGAATAAATATAATAGAAATACTTGTTTTTGATCAAAGAAAATGGTTGAAACAAGGTAGATGCTTGCTATCTAGTTACACCAAAATATTTCCCTAGTTTGCAGCCAAAATTTCTGCTCCGTCTTTTCGTTTCTTTATATATACTCATTTTTGACCCTTATTATTTGAAGATACAATCACATATAGATATATTTTGTGCAGAAAGAAATTGAAAAATCAACCATTTACACCTCTACCTCTCGTCGTAGTGATTGTCCAAAAACTCAATACTAGAAGTTATAGCACGAAAAGTTGTTGATATGGCTGGTAATTGCTTATCATATGACAAATGTAATTTTTTGAATAAAATTGTTTCATGGAATCATATCATTTTGGCGCCCGCTGAAACTCATCCACGTAACATAATTTCATGTTTGCTGCTGTCAGAAAGTGAACTTCGTATGATAAAAATTTTATTAAAAAAGTAAATTATCTATGTTTAACGTCGGTAGTTGGATTTCAACTGCTATCAATAGTCGTATTTTTAATAGTATTTTTTCTGTCAGTTTTCAGATGGAAATATTTACGAATTTAGAAGCAACTCAAAAGGCACGTTCTTATTAGATCTACGTATAAGGACCACCATTCATTTGCTACAAATCTCTCATAGTTCAAAGTACTCTCGAGTACACTGATCCAGATGGTATGAGAAGAACCTTCCTTTGGTCGCTTAATGAGTTTGATTTGACGGCAATTAGGTGCACGCGGGGATTGAAAATAGAAAAAAATTATATTGACAAATGGACAGAAATTGCCTAAGAGCAGGGAAGATTTATTATCAATTATAGTTAATGACTCACTCAGAACTTATGGTGATGGGTAATATTGAAAGATTCACTAAAGATCTCAAAAACTATCGAAAGCCGTCATTTTTATGGGCTTTTTTCCCTGGAGGAAGCGCTGGTAACTCGATAGGGGCTTTTTTATTCACACGTCCAGGAGGACAACACATTAGCCTTAAAACCATATCATGGGAATCCGTAATGGCCGTCAATTCGATTCATGTTGATTAATAATCAATGTTTCTTCCCGTGGGGCAAAGCTCTTGCTCATACAAGGGTCTGCGATGGTTCTTCAATTGCCACACGTACATCCTTGAAAACCAGTTTCGTTGATTTCATAGGGAATTCTTTCGGGAACATTCCGGCAATGTAGCAGGGCACTGAGCAGGGTACCCAGCAATACCTGTAGCTACCACCTCTTTACTAACAAATCTCAAAAGTCCTCGGTTTTGGGTGAAAATATCATGACCATTAATCTCATAAGGAGTTCTTTTCCAGTTCTGTACTTTACCTGGAAAAATACCTATTCCCTCTTACTTATCACTAACAAACCCGCTCTAAAAAGTCCTCGGTTTTTGGTGAGAATATCCTGACATTAATTTCACAGGGAATTCTTTTCCAGAACATTCTCTACTTTACCTGGCAAACCCCCAAACCACTTCTTACTTATCACTAACGAAACCTCTCTAAAACGTGCTCGCTTTTTTTTGAAAAATATCATGACATTTTCGCAATAGTATAAATGGTTCTATACGCTTTTTCCGGTTCATGAAATCATAGCTACCGTGCTAGTGTAATATCATAAAATTCACTTCTCAAAGAACGTTTTATTGTCATTCTTTATACCAAATGTAAAGCAGATTTGATTTCTGGCCAATCGCTATCGAGAATCTACGATATTAGAAGTCTAATGGAGACAATGTTGATGAAGACGCTGTTCAATATGGTTGATAAGATCTTAGGTCGTACTTACGAGCTTAAAAGGGTGTTTTGAGTTAGAGGTGTAGTGAATAGCTTACAAAGCACTCTGGGAAAGTGAGCTCTCTATAAATGTAACAGGGAAATTAAAGGAAATATTAGAAAAAAAATACTGTTATTTTCGTCTGCTGAAATCCTTTTATTTTTATAGAAAATGTCGAAGGAAAAATTGTCAGAGGAATTTTTAGGGGAGCCAAAAAAGCGTAAGGACTCACTTTCCCATCATGCTTTGTGCTATGATTCCATGCTCATGCACGAGCTGGGGGATATTTTATGGACGAGATGAAGGTAGAGAAGTGATTGACATTAAGAGATTATTTTATGATCTAAGATCTGGATTTCTAAGAACATAAGATACCACATGGCGATCTTATTCTGAATTTCTATCAAACAGCAGTTTTATCGAACACTGGGGAAAACCTCTGGACTGATCTTGAAAGAAATTAAAATTTTCAACTATTTCGTCACTATAAAATAGAAAAAAAAGTACATTATTTTAATTTGTATTGAGAAATATTGTAGTATTTGAGTGCATGAGTAGCTTTTTCCCATGGAATATTACACACACGTCAAATACACAGAGATCAGGCTATAAATATATTGTAATTCAACTTCCAATTGTGAGGAATTTAAAGTTCAACGATGCTTGGAAATGATTCTTAACTTAAAAACCTACAATGCACGACCTATGTAAGACTTGTATTTATTGTATTACGGGCGAAAAAAACTTTAAAAAAAGAGAGTCTTAACACCGAATACCAAGAGTGCCAATTGGCTATGAAAGAAATTGGCTTATAAGACGCCAGCGTACGAAAGCCTAAGGTTTGGCTATATCAATCCAGTTAAGTCGAATTACACCGGCTAAACAATAACTATTAATAACAACATTCCCTTCATTAAATAGTTGTCGTTTCTCAAAACAAATAATTGGTAGATTAATTAAGGGTTCTACCAAAACAAAAGCTCGCCAGTCTTCATGACGAGATCGTACGTGAATCTCGTTGACATTTCGTCCATTTTAACGTTCAGAATCTGACACATAAAGCTTTCATCCGGCAGGAAAGGCTTATTTCTTTAACTTTAAAGAATTCTTTTTAAAAAGAAAAGGTTTTTGACTTTAGATGTCGTGAAGCCGGAGGATAACATCAGACACAGTAGTGAGATCTATTTAAGAAAATTGAACGTTCTGTCGTCATATTAGAAAGTAGTGTATAGCGGCGACACTGTCCACCATTTTGTGGCCAGCAAAATGGAAAATATAATATAGAAATTTTAATGAATTTTTGCGTTTTCGATCAGTATCAAAAAATATTAAACTCTTTAGTTGTAAAGAGGAGGAGTGCCTCTTAGAGCTAATTAAATAAATTGAAAATTATTAAATGTGGTGGAAAAAAATTGTTATTGCACAATTCTAGAATGAAATTCGCCGGATGACCATAATAGCAACATCCTACATTTAATTTATTGAATAATGCCTTGTTTCTTCACCGGATTTTCAAATATATTTAGCTGGAATGTTAGACAATTTTTGATACGAAAAGAAAAATTAAAATTTGTTAACCAAACGAGAATTTAAAAACTTTCAATACGTTATGATATAAAAAAAACCGCTGACCACGAGGTTAATGTTATCATAAACCGCTGACCACGAGGTAATTTCAGGTCATTCTTTGAAATTTTTAATTTCAAATAGTTCTTAGCATAAATTTTGGCGTGAAACCACAAATTTATTTAATTCTTGGCAAATGGCGAACCAAGGGTGTATATAGCCTAGCCGAGTCTGCACGTATTGGCCCCATAAACTTGTATGCGTAGATTATCGTCAACAACACCAAGGGAGATAAATGTTTCAAGAAGAAAGTCATAATATCGAGCAGGATTTAATATTGAGTAATTTTTCTTGCCTAGCTGGGTCACTCATATCCGGGGCAATTTCATTAGTCATACATAGACAATATATTTTACTTATAATAATACTACTGACATATTGGACAAATTAACTCTCTCACGTTCCATGCAAATCTTACAGAGGCAATTCGAAATATCCTTTCCAAGAGCACTTAGAAATTGAATATGAACCTTTGTATTAAGGTTCCTAGACTGCCTGTCTAAGTAACTTTGATTAATTTAGAATATTGCTCGATGGCGAATCTGGGTCGTCCGGTTTTTTTTCCTTTGCAATTCATTTCTGGAACACGGAAATGAAAAGTGATCGGCAATCTACATACACTTGAGATATATAACCTTCATATATATCAAGATGGAAAACTCTAGTATTCCAAGGCGAAGCATTTTTTATTTAGTATTATTTTGATTAACTTTTATGCGAAGAAGCAGATTGATCATCAAATTCGTTTTGTTTTTAAACTAAGTGTGTCACATAGATATATGTGTATCAATGATTGATCATAGTCTTTGATTGTCAAAAATACTGAGGAAGAAGAATCGATCATGAAGTGGTACTATGTAAAAATAGAACTTAGTGGCGAGGAAGAAAACCTGAGAGTGAACAGCAGATGATGTTTGCGAACACATTAAAACTGGTTTTAATGCTGTTTTGAAAGATTTCAAAGAGTGTAACCTTTTTGGGAGAAATTTTTATTGAAATAAGATGACATATAGAAGATGTTTGTTGATTCTAAGGTCTAAGAGTCCTCTTGAAGGGATTAGACACCATATGGTCAACCAAAATGACTCTCGGTACTTTTACCAAAAAAAATTGCAGTATTTCACAAGTGGGAAATTCTACTTAAATTTCTACCCACTCTTTAATATTTTATTTTATTCCAACTTTATTATGAGACTACTGTAAATCACTGGCAGGATAGAATATAATCACACCGCGAAAAGCAAAAAGAGTAATTAAAATGAGAAAGCCGGTCCGCTGTTCAACTCCACTAGTAGACCTCAAAATAGAACTTTAATCAAATAATCATAAAAATCAAAAGATAAGAATTGAAGGAAGTTGATTGTATTTTTAGTTTTTCGTTGCTTACAGAGTCTTTTTTTTATCAAAAAATATTCTACTCAAGCCGAGCCGACTTGTCAGCAGATTTTTCTCATGAATTTTCATGGCAGTGGGTGAGCTAATTGAGTGAGTTTGCATCTATATATTGATCCAAGGATAAGATGAGCACAATCTAGGTGTAGAGCGTGCATTCATGAGTTGATTGGGCTTTTAGAAACCATACACTTAACCGCTCAATGACTTCAAACGTGTTTTTCAGTACATCAGCTGTTAATGTGTTTCTAGCTAGTCCGTTTGCTTTCAAGGAAACCTCGGGTGCACTTTGTTGTCAATTTGAGGAGTTAGATAGGGAAGTATATTCGTGGGCTTGAGGAGGGATTTTCTTTAAGAAGTTAAGAGCAATCCACGGGAACTCACTTGGAGGTTCAATATGATGACGTACACCGCCCAATGTTATTCCAAATAGTCTCAGATGGTCATGTTTTCTCATCTCATTCAGAAACACCTGAAACACTTGCAAATAGAACAAATTTGCTTTTCAAATCACTGTAGAGACTTTCTGAACCAGCCTGTAGGTGAACCATTTGTACCTTCCTCTCAAACAAACCTTTTATTATCTTATAAGACATCCGGTCCTGTAAAAGGACAATACTGATTATTTCGATTTGTCTCAAGTATCCTCCTATGGATGCCCCTTGCTATTCACTTGGCGGAAACGCATCATTAAATCCTAATCTTTCTAAGACAAGGGGGTCAATGAAAAATCTGCACTATTGGTCAGTTGTGATTGCTCAATATGAACACAGGTATCGTGGATATTGGACTACAGACGCAGGAAGCAACACCGATTCACTTTTTATGAAATTAAAAGAATTAGGACATCCTCAGGAAGCGGAGCCTGACTTGTGATTTGGATAAATCTAGCTTCGTAGATATTGTAACAAGGGTTTCTTTGTGCTGGATTAAATCAATCGTAACCTTTATATTGTAAGATAAAGGTGGACTGTTGTTAGTGGAGGTAGTGATTACCCTTTTGAAGTGTGGTCAAACGCGTTGGTCTTCGTTGCTGCACGAGATATGGTGGCGGTGGTGGTGATGGTGGTTGTTAATTGAACTGATTACGGTGGAGTGATGATTGTATTGGAGTACTGGTTAATAAGGAAACCATTCTGTTAGTTGAATATTTGTAGATTGGAAGGGATTTGCTGATGTTACATCAGAGTTGGTCCTGGTACATATGGTTGTTGCATGAGATATGGTGGTGGTTGTTAATTGAATTATTGATTACGGTGGGTGATAATTGTATGGGAGGTAGTGGTTAATAAGGCAACTATTGTATGGGAGCTGAATATTTGTAGATTCGTAGAAGGGATTTGCTGATGTTCCATCAGAGTTGGTTCTGATACATCTGGTTGCTGCATGAGACACGGTGATGATAATTGTTGAATATTTGTAGTTGGGAAGGGATTTGCTGATATCATATGAATTGACTGTTATAATATTGTAAGGTTCTAGGGTTGTCAAAAAGTTGATTTTAGTGGTGAAAGCTTGATCTGCTAGTATGAGAGTTGATTGTGGCAAAGCCATCGATTAAGATGTTGTTGAATATGGTGATGATGGTGGAGTTGAGGCTGTTTTGTATTGAAGTGAACTTTTGTCGTGGTGGCATGGGTGTGGCTGTTAACACCTGTGGAAGTCCATAATGGTGTGTGTGGTGATGTCCAACAAACGTGCTTAAAATTAATTTAAGAATGAGTGCGGCTGCTGTAATACAGTAAGAAATAAAAGTCAAGCTATGACTAACCGTCTATTATCGGACTGAAATGGTAACACGAAACTAAGACAATTTTTGTGACCTTTTTGGGGATCTGGATTGAAAGGAAAATGTTTGACAGTGTAAGATATCTAATCCAAAATTCTAGATTAATCTAATAGATGATAACAGAATCTCAGAAGATGAAGCGATGAAACGATGAAGCCTGAGAACACATTATAAGAGAAAGAAATTAACATAAACTTGATCTTAGAAACAATTTCAGCATATTTAAAACATTCTCAAAATATAGTTGTACAGCATCTAATACTGTAGATCAGTGGCACGTGCTGAAGATAGGCTCATTTGATACTGGCCGCTCCGCTCTTCATGAAAACATGTTTTAAAGATTATTTATCAAAGGTCGGTGTGATCAAAGCTATCAAAGTCCCCAGAAAGGTACTGACATACCTTCCACTATTCCACTCTGTTAAAATTTCACATTCAAATCCTACAGCTGTCGAAGCTTGGCAAAAAACAAACCCACTTATTATCACCACTGACGCATTCAGAATCAAGTTGTTGGTACTAATTTTAGAGAGCTTCTTGGCAGTCTTTTAGTGCTACGATGTTCAAGAGGATTTTTATCCCATCCAAATATTAGAAGCCCCTTTTCTTTGCCTTAGATAATTTTTTGATGCGCTGTGTTTTATTAGATATCAATCAGTCTTTGTTTTAAGATATTTTTTCATCTTATTTCTTCAATATTTGACGAGTAGTTTTGTTACGAAAAGCGCATCATTTGAAACGTGCTGTATTGACTGAACGGTATTGGCGACAGCAAGCCACCTGACAACATACACTAAATATTTACCGAAACACGGAGAGTATTTTTATTGTTAAAACTTGTATTCATAGCAAATGTTAGTAGAATAAATAATAAAAGCTGAAAGAATTGTGAATTTGTTTGTCTTCACATTTCATTTTTTTTACTAACTTATAGCAGTCGGTTCGTCTTGTCGGACGCGGTCTGTCTCGAGATCGTGGCACGTCTTAATATATATAGGCAAAAATAGAAGCCTTGTTTTGCTAAGCAAAAGTGTACGTCAGTTTGCCTGCCTTTATCAGCACTGTGCCTCATAATCTTCGTCCGATGTATACACAAACATGCCCTTTTTTATCCGTTTCCATGTTTCCTGTCTCGGGCCGTTGATTTTACCCTCTAAATATTCTTGTTTGCACGCCTCGCTGGCTGCTTGAGGATCTACATTTATTATTTTGATTAACCCAACGCAAAACATCTTATAAATCCCTTGTAATGAGGCTCATTGAACCGATCACACTTTTGCAAAACATCTTGAGTAATAATTTCGGGAGGACTTCCTAGAACTGAACCGATAAAAAACACCACACACACACAAAAAAAAGGGGGAAAAAATTGTCGACAAGCATAAAATTTTGAAAAAGAAAAATATACTGAACTACTAAAGACTGTGGAGAGATTTCTCCTTCACCAGAAGATACAACCATATGCATTGGTTTACTAAGACTATTTCTGCCGAGTTTTAGAAGCTTTTAAGATGTTTACAATAAGTAAAACCCGAGGCTAAATCCAAGCAAAACTATCCACAAACCTATAAAACAAAGTGAGTGTTGATGGACATTAAGAAAAGTGGGAACTTAGTTTCTTGTGACGATTTAATGCAGTCGGTGTTCGTATTCTTATTGTGTTGATTGAAAATAAAATGTTAAGACAACAAGAATGACATTTGTTGAGCCCATTGGTCAGTTATCAAAAATAGAAAAGATGAACTTTCAAAAGCAGCATAAAAACAAATATGAAACTAAATTCAATTCCGGAAAATGAGATTTTTTTTCAATTAAATTTCTAGAGGAGATTTTTTCTATACGCGTCGATGATTAAGGATTCAGAAAAAGTATTAAGCAGATTACTACAACTAAAACAAAAAACTGATAAAAGGATATATTTTTCAAAGAAATAGTTGAGTTTATTTTCGCTTTTTGAGGTCGAAATCAAGAGATTTCTTTTACAAGTTTACAGAGAAACGCAAATGTTTTTTTTCCCTATTCTCCAAGGGTATCATTTCAACGTGCAACATTGAAACAACAACACGGACAATGTTGAAACAATCGCGTATGAAGGAGAATTGTGTTTACAGATACAGCCTAGTATTGCCATGTACTGTGTGTTAAGATAAGCAAGGAAGAGAAACCTATCTCTTGGCTTAAAGCAACACATTATCCAGTGATGTATTTCGATGCTATCAGCAAGATTATCAGAGATTTACAACACGATTATGGCACATAGAAAGAAAGATGGTTTTTTGGTTATCTTAGATGTAAAATCTCGAGCAAATTCTTTGTGATTCACAAGAAAAAAAAAGAAGTAAGAACGAAAAACGAATCTGTCGTATTGAACTAAAAACAAAAATTAATTATAATTGAAATGTGATTAATAAGAGAGTTCTACGCGAATTGTTCACGAATTTCGACCGGCAAAAGCTCTTAAGATTTCAAATGTCACTTTTTGCGGTAAAATTACTTAAATCCTAGGAAAATTTTGCCTCAGGGTATGCAATAAAGACATTTGTGTCTTCCTCGATAATTTTGTTAGCGCAAACTGCCTGCCTAAACGTTTGTGGCATGGACAGAGATCTATCGGCAACCTCGGGGCCAGAAAATGTGGAATCTGGATTTGAAGGAGTGAGGATCGCGGGTACGTTTGATTTTGGGTTATTTTGTCCGGTTATGAGGTCAAAATAAAGCTAATGATTGCTTTTTTTTCATTAACGTTCTTGAGCTTATTTGATGTGTTATGTTTTATATGACTCTTTTTAAGGACGCCACCGGAATTGAATCAACTTGCTTCGACTGATGCTACGGACATTAATGATTGTTGTTGGTCATACTATGGTGAAATGAGAAGAGACATGATCGTACATCTGTTCTAGAAAACACCAGAAACACCACAATACCCAATGCGTTATACTAGAGAATAAACATCTAAAAAGGTCTTTAGATTTCGTTTGAATGACAGGCTACCTCCTTGGTGCCATGCCAGCCAAAACTGATCAATTCAAATAGAAAATGCTTTAAATTATTTAAACGTGCTTAGTAACAACAGAAAATGGATAACAAAAAAAGATAGGCTTATTTTTGGATCACTGCTAATGTTATTATCACTGGGTTTAGGCTTCGTTCCTGGTGGTTGTTGGTGGTTAGAGTGGAATGATTGGCCGCGTGGATGTGGTTTCTTGAGTGAACCCTGAATACTAATGTACTTCTTCTATCATCAACAAGAGTAGTACGAGAGAGAATTCTAGTAATATCCAAGTCAAATCTTCCATAATCCCCATCCACATCCCCTTTATCCTCGAAGTAGTAGACAGAGAAGGGATTAACAAAATAAAATATTAACTTGCATAAGAAAACCGAGTAATTATAAATCCGTGAAAAAAAAAAGACCTGTGTTAATAAATACGTGATCTGCGACAAGAACTACACGTAAACGTAGTGTAAACTGCCAGTTGATCTAGCTGGTTTTGATCTTACTTTGAACTCAGTCACCCAGCAAGAGCACTTAGGAAATATCTCATAGTCGGCTTTACTGCTGATGTTTTGGTGGATAAAATAAGACTACAGAAATCGTAGCATCAGGCTTCGGTAATTTCGAAATTATAGAGCATGTTTCATGGGGAATTACAGTCAAAATCTTGTGAGATACAAGTCTTACGGAGTCAATGACACTAAACAAAGCAAACATAAGCGTACAACTGCAGAATCCATGTAATAAATGAATGTAAGGCAAACAAGAGTCTTGAGTTGTCAATGCTAATTTTGACTGGCCAGTGAGGTAGAGAGACGCGCGAAATTTAATGGCATAGACGCATCCGTTAAAGCTAAAACTATCTGCCTCCAATTACGGCGCCGAAACCTAGTCAGTAAATGGAAGTTCATTTACAAATTCAAAGAACGAGCTATCAGAAAGAATAGTGGCTAAATAAAGCTAACTTTTTTTGGATTAATCATGATGGTTTTACTCGTGCTAGAATAATCAACCTGTCAAGGAGATTTTTGAATATGAAATGCAAAAACAGATTGATTTATAGACATTTGCGCAGTTCGCCCGGTCATGCCAGATGTTCACTGGCTCATTCAATAAGAGCTCTGCGTCAGAGAGCATCTCTGTCATTCTTTTCGAGGCATCGTGTCGTGAACGTGAACGTGAGTGCAGTTGCGTGATACTATCAACCGTGTTCATAGCTGTTTTGAGTCCGTTAGTGGATTCTGATTCAAGATTCTGGTTTTTATTTTGACCGGCAGCACTGACCAAGATCATTCACCAACAACATGGTGGTCAACAACTCGACTATAATTCGCTGTGAAACGCACATCAAATACGATATCGTCTCTACGATTGCTCAGGCGAGTTTTGTCATTTTTATACTCCTGCTCGATGTGTGTGGAAACTGCTTAGTTTGTGGAGCCATTCTCACCTATCGTCGTCTTCGGACTGTCACTAACTACTTTATTGTGTCGCTTGCGGTTAGCGACCTCTTAGTAGCTGGTCTCTCGATGCCCTTTCGCATTCACCACACTCTTCACTCAATGTGCTGGGATCTGGGCATATCTGTGTGCGAATTTTGGATCTTTGTCGATTTGGTGTGTTGCAGCGCAAGTATCTGTAACCTTAGTATGGTGTCAGTAGACCGTTTTCTTGCTCTCTCTCATCCTTTAACATATCCTTCTATTATGACCAAGCCTCGAGCCCTCGTAGCAATAGCCCTGGTGTGGGCATACTCAATTTTCATAGCAGCTCTTTCATTTACTGGACCATGGGCTCCTGACGGTTCCATGACGTCCATCCCGGCTTGCCACAAGAAGGACAAGTATTATTACACATTTGCGATCACCGTTAGCTTCTTCTTGCCAATGATTATCTTAGTAATTAATTATTCCCTGGTTTTCCGGGTGGCTTTCGTGCAGGCAAGAAAACTTCGCCTACTTTCCGCTGCCACAAACTTCGACACTGCTGAATCATCAGAGTTCGTTAGTCTGAACGGCGGCTCTCGTCAACAGGATCGTCAGAGCGTCGCTAGTATAGGTCGAATCGAACGCCGACAGCGGAAATCCATAGTGCGCGAACTCAAGGCGACCAAAACATTAGCTATCGTTGTCGGTACATTTATCATATGTTGGGTGCCTTTTTTTACTATCATGTTCATAGTTCAGTTTTGCCCGGAGTGTGTTTACGATAAAACTATTCTCAATGAAACATCACAGAAAGCTATTGGAACAGTATTTGTTTATGTTTTGCCGCTGTTGAACAGTGCAGTCAATCCAATTATTTACTCGAGTTTTAACACTGATTTTCGTAGAGCCTTCAGGGATATATTATTTCGTCTGTGCATGTTAAGCCGTCGTAGTGGCCGGTCAGATGTTCATGTTGGAGCTAGATCGATGAACGATCTCGACCTGGACAACACAACAATGGCTGCAGTTCAAGCACTTAACATAAACACTACTAAAAACTACAAAAAACTTCCAAGTAATGTTAATGTTTACGACAACGGTAACACGCCAAAAATTATCATCCATGAAGTGACATCGGAAAATCAGGACGAAGAGCTTGTGGCTAATGAGCAACATACCAACGAGTAAAATATTATTGTTTAACGTAACCAAGATATCAAGAAAAAGCATCCTTATTGTGATTAATATTAAAACTTCATGATTATCATTCTTCTATCCTTCTATTCCCCGTCATCTCATAACATGATTTCAAATGGAATTAAATTGTGATCGACAGCACCGCAGGACAGAAGAACCACATTTTTTAATACATCAATATATAACTGAGTTTGATCGTTCGCTAACTGGTCGAAGTTAAACACCAGCTAAATCTACCAACGAAATCTACGGTAGGATAATTTGTATTAGGTGGAAAACTGAATAGGTATATTTACATATGTATATGCTGTTTTATTTAGGTCAGTTTTTGCTCGAGGCAACGGTCGTAACACCCACATAACTGTTTATTAGCAGTGAGTAACTAGAAGAGACCGCTGAATAAATCTTATGCAATTTCAGTTATATCTGACCTCTCAATTTCATTAAATCCCTTGATATGAGCGCGTATATATGTATATATATATATTACATACACATGAGTATACATATATATCATGTATATATATATACCTGTGGTATAAATAAATATATATATACATGTAAAAAATTAAGATAAAAGATTTGAAGAGAAAACATATATAATATGCACGTGCAGATGTGTGGGAGAAAAATAGGACTTTTTCGAGACTTTTCTAAAGCAGGCGAGCTTTTTTAAGACCTTATTGTATCAAAGTACTAGGACATATCAAGTCGTTAAGTGTACTGAGTGAGTGATGACAAAGTTGTGAGAACATAAGCTCTCCCTGGTGCCTCGAGGAAAAAAAAATCTGCATAAATTATTCACTCGTTACTGACTAGAACTGAACACCGAGGGTTAAGTGAGTTATCCTCCGATCAAAGCCACTGTAGCGACCTCTAATAAACACAAGAGCCTTTATGTTTGAATTGTTGACTTCTAAAAACGAAACAAAAAAAAACCTTCCCTTCATAGACGAAATCTTTCTATGTAAATAAGAGAGGCCAAGACATTGTTTTGTTTCAGAGAACTCAGATAATGAATGTCGTCAATGTTGTCAAACAATACTCAGTCCTTACATTATCACTCAGCTACGGATTCATTTTTTTTTTGTATCAGTAGAATCGAAAGACTTGCAAAGAAAATTGAAAAACAAATTTGTTCTCAAACTTATATTCCTGCCAATAATATTCCTTAGTAAATATATTTTTATTACATGTCTCCAGTGATCGATATAATTCATTTAATGTACGAGCGGGGAATTTTCATTTATTTATAGTAGCTAGCGATATAATTATTTTATATTATTTTAATAATTTTTTTTTTCTTAAGTCTTTTAGAATTCAGCTGGATCTCAAAATCACAATGTTTGCGAGTACTATTTTTGGAATTTTGTCGCTAGAATGTTGTTTTCAATTTATTCTATTCGGTCAGTTTTGTTAAGTTGACAGCCACACACTTGAAATTATATTCAATTCAGTTTCTTTCTTGGCGGGTGAAAATAAAGCGTTCGTAAATTAGTAATGAAGTAACGGTGAAAAAGGAAAAAAAAGTAATGTGAGAAAACGTGGAATTTTCCAGAGAAGTCGGTCTGAAATTCAAGCATGGGAACAGAAGCTCAAACAATACTGTGCTTGTCCGTTTAGTGTTATTTTAATTCGCTGCACGCCATTGTTAAGTCAAACAGAAACTACTCTACTTGACGCTCTGTTTTCATTTTAGGTAAACATAAAATAGTCTTTTATTTTTTGTAGAAATTCAGACGAGAAAACTGCGAAAAATGACCCTAGAAGTAAACAGTCTGTCTGGCCGACCAAATCAATCCTGGTCGTCAAGTGTTCTCGCTCATCAATAAGAATCTTCTCCGACAGGAAGGAACCTATTTCTACGTCTACGAACTGTTCGACCAAAATATGAGTAAGTTTTGAACTTGGCAGTTTGAATGCAAGCTGAAATAACAGTTTGACAGACACTTCACTCAAGGAAATGAGTCGAAACACAGACAGTTTTGCCTGAATCGCCAATGATCTACGGGACATTTATTTACGAGACTACTGAGGAGGCTTCACTTATTATCAGGGAAAAAAAAAAGAAACAAATTGATCCATGAAATTATTACTCATTACGTTTCAAGACACCCGTGCAACATCTCACAGTTGCTTACACCAGATTTACCCCAAGTAATCAGTGAGTAATATTGCTCGAACTTTCACTGATAAATTTCTCTTACGTCCGATTAATTTTTACGAAAATAGAAATTTTAATTAAATTTTTGGGGAAGAAAAACAAGGATTCGAAAGGTGTAAAAATTGATATCCGAACTATAAATGAAAATCCATTCAATTTTTTAATATGTTCAATAATATTGAGTAAATAAATAGATAGAATTGATGAATATAACCACCCAGTACAAGTTGGACACTATCGCTCAAGTAAATGATCGATAACCAAAGTGATAAAAAAAGACACGATTCAATCACTAGTTTGTTTGTTACTTGGGTTGTTTCGGGAGGAATATGATTAAAGCATCAGGCAGTTTAATGATGGAGCGATCACACGTCCAACTACAAGGAATATAATCATACTGTAAATATTCCTTTGCACCTGCCTTGGATATTTTTATCTGTAAACACATTCAAGCGAACTCAAGCTTTTTCTCAGATATTTCTTCAAGGGGAAGTTCCTTTAAACCCTTATATAATGATTACCTCATAGATGACAAAAGAAATAATCAGAAAAATTCCACATACTCATCAGAGGTGACTGCGTTACCAATATCAAGAGAACAAACATAGTCGCAAAGTCAAATACAAATACCTGAATGAGTGAGTGATATTTTCTTTTTATCGAACATTAACTTGAGATATACATTAGGGAAGTAAATATACCGCTTGCACTGGTTTGGGAAGTAAGATTATAGATCTTGGCCGGCTGGCTAGTGGAATACCGGGGTGAATATGCCAGGCAGTATGTCAGAGAATACTCCAGCTTGTAACATTAAGTTACTCATACTCTTTATTCAACAAATAACAGAATTACGAGTTAAAAATCTGAAGTAAAATCCAAGATTTTAGTTTCGTGTGGCTAGAACTTTGTCATTGATTATAGTTGGCCATTTTTATTGGGAGATTACATTTCCCCGCCTTATCGTTGCGGTTTCTTGATCTCATATCATTAGACTACAAACAATGAGGTTATAGAAGGATTTAGGTTTTAAAGATTTTAAAGTAAATGAAATGACATTCATTAAGTAAAATGTTATTAACCCTTTCTGTCTTGAAGAAAGCGTGGCAGTATTAGCAATGAGGAGACAATATAACTCTCTATTTGTCATTGTCACTTTGCTGTTGAGGATTCATATTTGATTAGGGCATGTATCTTTCGAAATAGCACGAAAAGTAGCTCGGTAAATCTTTAACGTCACGTGGTTTTCTGTTGCCACAATTCAGGGATCAGTGATTGTTGAGTTTTGGGTTTTTCTTTTTCTTTTCCGTAAGCCCTAACGCGTTAAATTCTAATTCAATCTGTGAGTTAGCCATGCCCTGACTTTGCTCAGCCCACAGTTTGTTTCAGGGTTCAACACCGGTCGGTTTTTGTATCAAAAAAACTTGAGTGAAAAATACCGCCTTCATCCTTCTAAATGGATAATTAACACACACAACACAAGAAATCGATTTTGTGTCAATGAAAAATATCATATTCCTCCACTAATGGACAAGAAAGCGGTTAATTCTAGACAACCAATCATTCAGTATTGACATGCATCAAAAACCTCATCAACCATCTACTATTACTATTATATAAGACTCGGCGCTTCTTCGAGTGTTTAATGAAAAATTTGGCCACATTTTTGCAAAACCTTGGCGTTTAATTACTGACATTGTATCAAAACACAAATACTGAATCTTTGAGTCTAAAACATTCGTAGTTCCTCCTCTAGCTCTTCTACCCCCTGTTTGGCTTATAATAATGACCATTCGGCTCTTAAGTTCTCTATTTTTATTTTTGCTATGTATTGATGGGATGCGGCACAGAGTTGTAGGCGCACGCCATCTTGTCACATAAGCCATCAAACTACGCGTATCTTGTCTATCTCCCTCATCAACAGAATGACGATGAAGGATACTTTTTCGGGACTTGATATTTAGGGAGATAAGGATAGCAGAGGTGACAGATTAGAGAGTTTTGTACTTCATCGCTGTTGTCTTGGAATCCGAGGAACAAGCTGTTGCTTCAACTATGTTTTTGTAAGACGTTATGCATCTTTTATCATCACGAAAGTTAAATTTAACTTAAAATTTATGCAATAAAGTTGGAAACGATCTTAATTATGCATGGCTTGAGGTGGTTTGTAAAACTATCTAATAATAGAGAGGAACGGGAAAAGAATAAGAAGAAAAAAGAAAGAAACGAATGAATGAATAAATGAACGTATGAAAGTCAAATTTGACTTACAATTTCGGCTATAAACTTGGAATCGATCTTAAGTGGCATGTATCGCTTTCCAAAACTAATCTAATATTAAATCGACAGCAACCGCGGAGAAATAAGGAAAAAAGAAAGAAAAGCCGATCGAATGAACGAATGAACGAATGAACGAATGAACGAATGAACGAATGAACGAATGAACGAATGAACGAATGAACGAATGAACGAATGAATGAATGAATGAATGAATAAATAAATGAATCAATCAATGGATGGATGGATGGATGGATGGATGCTAAATTTGACTTGAAATGCAGAGTCTGCTATATATTTCGTCTGACTTCTAACGGTTTCCAAAAATACTATCTAATAATCGAACAATGAAGAAAAAGAAAGAAAGAAAGAATAAATGAAAGTTTTTTTTGGGGTTTTACGACAAGAAGGGCGGAGAGATATAATTCACTTTAATTCACTTGACTTGGCTCCGACAAACGTGCTACAAGATGATTACTTTTATTTTAGAGGAAATTTATTTCTCAGTATCATGCTGCTCGTCATTAAAACACTCTCTCCTGGCGTTGAACTGTTCTTCTACACTACTATACCACATGCCGGGGTGTGAATACGAACGGGAAAAAGAGTCTGTCTCGTTTTATTTCATGGAAGAAAAAAAAAGATATTTTCGTTTGTTCATATTTCATATAAGTGTACGGATAGGTTATTCCAAGAAAGTAAAGGAATTATGGTATCGAACCCTTTAAAATGGTTTCGTGGACTACAAACAACACGGAATATCCTCAACTCTAACCTCCGTGTTCTTGACGAGAATAAAAAGCAGAAACACACGTCATTCCAGCTATTCTTGGATCTTGGAATGACTGTATTTCCTATCGCATATCACCTATGACAACCGTTTTTGAAATAGGTGTATATATATTTGAATGGCATTATATATTTTCTAACACCATTCCAAACCTTAAGATAATAATACTTATGTAGGATAATAATCAGAGGTGGACTGATGAAGATTGTTTTGATTAATTATTTTTTTAAATTGCCAACCAGAAATCTATTGGACAATCCAACAAAGCGAAGTGACAAAACCTATTGTTTAAATAGTTGGCACATTAACACCATAATGGCAATGTCTATAAACATTATGTCCACTTATATCTATTGTATTGCCTATTGGTATAGATAGATATACGGCTGTATAACCAAAAGATTGGCGTCCGTCCCAACCTACAATCAAAATCTCTCTAAAGCCTCAAAATTACATTCCAACTTTTACATGAACACCCTAAGTTGATAACCAAGCATAATTGGATCTCCGATGACCAGAAAGTTTTATCCTTACAAGTTATAAGAAAATTTCGACAGAGCATGTTTGAGTTGATTGAATAAGCGCTGTAGGGGTGCTGGGAATTTCTTCTTAATTGCAAGGTTTTTTTGGATGAGAAAGCCTTGTAGGGGACTTTGTGTCCTATTGCTTCATCATCTCCCCTCAGTTGGACTCGGAATTGTAAGATAAATAGACTAATTTCAAAAAAGGTTGTCGCAACCAATGGCGAAAGGCAATAAACGATAGGTCACTCCAAGATCCAAGAATAGCTGGAATGACTTGAAGAACACTAAGCTTAAGTTCAGTTCAAACGTTGATCTTCTCATGAACGAACGCATTGAAAACAGTGGATAATAAGGCGGTCTTCTTCGATGTCACTGATGAGCTTCGGTTCATGAGAAGATCGACGTTTAAACTGGGCCTCCTCTTCGTGTTAGTGTTTAGAGTGTTGTTTGTAGTCGACGACTGCATTTTAATGGCCTCGATTATTTGTGTACAGTTGTATGCCCATAATTATTTTCCATCTTGGACTGAGCTATCGCCTACCGCCTATCTCCTTTGCCCTATCTCTAGTTAATAAACCATCGTGTAACTAATTAAAATCGCACAAACTCTCGCGTTCATACTAGAAAAGTTTCAGAAACTCAAACCACTGCAATGCCCTTTAAAATCATTGTAAGTTATATTTTAACAAAATATATCGGTGCTGTCTGCATGACAACGGTACTTGAAGAAAAACATCACGTCTAAGTTCGACGGCCGCTAATGATCCATTATGATCCCTAGATAAATTTCAATACGATGAGCAATTTGTTTTGAAAGTCTCGTCATAAAAAAAACCCTCTAATGTCCAATACATCTTGAAAAACAAAAATATACTCTTTGGCGAAGTTCTTAAAAAAAAGTAGGTAGTCTGCGAGCTGTTAAAGTTGTGGTCAGCGGTTTAATTTAATACTTTACTTTTTAGTTGAAAAAGACAAATTACAAAGTTTGAGTTTAGAGCTTAGTTCTAGTTTAATGGTCTGCAATGATTGGCCTAGGTTTTTGCCGATTATGCTTTTATCTATTCATATGTATATTCGTGGATTATATGATTTTATTACTCAGTATAATTGCAAAGAGAATCAAGTAATGTAGAGTAGTTATCGGTTGCCTTGGTTGAACGACTTGGCTTGGCTAATAGGCTTTACTTACATTCCCCCTCCCCCCCCCCCCCCCCCCCACAGCTATGTTCCATGCTCTTTATCAGTAATTCCGTTTTCTCGTACTTGCTAGAGAAGGGAAGTTGTGTCTGCGCATGCGCATGTTACTTATGCCTGTATTGTGTTGCGTGTGATGAACCAGACCTCAACACAACATATTAGAGTGGTTTTCATATGAGTGGGAAACCTACGGTACTGACTTTCAGCACGTACAACGGTAACGGACATGTCGTAACATCGAAATGGTTTCCCAATGTCTTCCATCCAATCACAACGTGTATTCGGGAAGATACGGCACGGCTACAGTACGAAAGAAGAAAACCGCTCTTTGACATATTTATGTTGGTGCCGATGGCATTTTTCTATACTACGAATAACATGGTCGAGAGGGGAATAGATAATATTTAATAGATAATAGGTAATCAGGGTGATTGGCGCTGATTGGCTCTGATCTGATCCAATCAAATAACTAGAAAATAGGCGCACCCATGCAAATATCCACAAAGTTAGATCACTGAGTTACTCTGCCCAGCTTAATGCATAAATTTTCACGATACATCTGTTGGTGTTTTTCAGTTTTGCATTTTAATCAGTAATTAAAAACCGTAAAGAGAGGTTTCTTGAACGAGTTTTGTCTTTGACCGCTATAGATAAATAATATCTTGATATCTATCTAGAAGGGTACTTGTTCTAAGAGGTCGTGTGGTCAAAACAAGGTCTTTTCTGGACCTATTTTGAATATGAAATAAAGATCGTTCTTGGTTGGTTGTTATTTAATTGGAAACTGAATTGGAAACCTAAGCGGAGATCCTCACAAAGAAGCAAAACAGATTCTTCATAATGGAACAATTATGTGGGGTCTTCTGGGCTCTCTCCCGCGTAGATAATAATAAGACAATAGAACGTGAATCGTGAATAGTATTATTGATAAATAAGTAGTACGAAAACACGAAAAATAACCTAAGACTACGTGATGTAAAGCGTGCAAATGGAAAAAAGAAAAGGAAAGCAAAACTCAAGGACTGTAAACATCGAAGGCCGTAGAAAATATGAGGCGGAACAGATGCCGTCAATTTGTCGCGTGTGAACAAACGTGGGAGGTGGAAGAATAAAAAACATTTATCAAAACTATACTAAAACTACGTGCAGTAAAGCGAGCAAAGGAAGGAAAGAGAATGGAAAGCAAAATACTAGAATATTGAGCTCCATAGAAGAAACTTTGGGAGCAAAACAGATATCAAATTATCGCGTGTCACTGAAACGTGCGAGATAAAGACCAAGAAGGAAGATCCTTTCTGATTCCTTTTTATGTTTTTCTTCTTTTTTTTCCCTGTTTCTTTTGAGTGTTAGCGCAATTATCAAGGTGTTTCCTCGCCTTTTCCATCACACAGACTCGACGACGCGGAGAAAAACTCGGTCTGCTTTTCATAAAGGCACAGCATTTAGAAAAATAACTTAACGATTTGTATTCAACATTTCCTTCCTCTGAACTCTTACTGACGAAACCCTCAAATCAATTACACTTCACTGAAAATAAATAGCGCCTTTCAAGAGCTTATTTAGGAATCGTCAGTATGATTTGTTTAGTTTCTTCTGGCTTTGTCTTATCTGGGTTAAGAACAAGGAACAGTGTACTTGATAGCACTTGAGTTGTTCACTAACATTTCCCGTATTTCCGAGGAGTGTTTTTGAGAAAGTCAACGGTTTGATTGTATGTTCAGGATAATCACACGAGTTGATGCAAGCCTCATGAGAGGATCGAAAAGGAGATGATGCGAAGTCCTCTCGACGTTGATTTGTCTACATTTGAGTTTTCAAGACTTTGTTGATTTGTGTTCTGTTGAATTTGTTTGGTATAGTGGTTCAAGGAAGAAACTGTGACAACGAGAAAATGCATGAAGAAGAAAAAAAAAATTTCTTGCGGATGTGGAAAATAAAAACATGTAAAAATGAAGAACATTCAAGAAAAGGGCTTACAAAAGAAAAGTGAGTCATGTTGTCACGATGGAACTTAACTATGAATATAGGAACAAATGATTGGATACAAAAGGTGAAGAAATAAGAGGCAAGGAACAAGCAACAATAAATAAACAAGGAAATTGGTCGCGAAAGCAAGGAATGAAAAGCCATATTCTATTGAATCGTGTTTTCACAAAATGATCAGGGAACACTCTTAAAACAAATAAAGCAAGCCCAAAGTTCTTTGAAAAACTTGGAAAAAGATATTGAAACGTGTAAAAAGGAAAAGAATCAAGAAAGCCATGCAAGAAAAAGAAGAGTCAGTTGTGAACGAAGTGATATATGAACACTATAGGTTCTAACATGTTGTGTGGTATAGTAACTTGCAACACTCCATCGCAAATAAACAAACCGAAAAATAAACAAAAAAATCGAACTGAACGAACACCCAAGTTAGAGATAGACAGACAGACAAGGTACCAGGGAAACTAACAAGAAATTTCCCGATAATTAACAGCTACTTCTACCCAAAGCCTAGAAAATGTTGTCCCGGTTACCAAGGAGTTTATCTGTAAATACTCTAACTGAAGCCCGATTTACACGACAACATTTTGAGCACGGCACTCTGAGATCTGGGAACTCGTAGTGCCGTGCTCAAAATGTTGTCGTGTAAATCGGGCTTCATCTCTCTTCGGCCATCTCTACCCAACGGCCAGGATATTTCCCCCCGGTTACCAATGAGTTTATTTGTATAGTGTGACTGAAACCTCTCTACAACGACCACCTCTAGCCAACGGCCAGGATATTTTCCCCTGTTACCAATGAGTTTATTTGTATATAGTGTGACTGAAACCTCTCTACAACGACCACCTCTCTACATCGACCACCTCTACTTAACGAACATACAGGATATTTTCCCCCAAAGATGACTGTTGTACATACCTTCGACTTTATGTGCAAAGATTGAATTATTGAACGAGTCTGTCATCCTTCCCACTAGTTTTTAAAATTTAACTGATGAGATACATTTTAATTTTGTCTTTAAAAAGCCGAGACATTATCGTATTACAAAATGATAAATTATTCAGGTTTTGATAATTTCCATTAGAGGGGAAATTTTGTGTTTTTCTGGATGGCAAAAAAACTGATTCAATCTAATTTACATTCATGTATAATCATAACAGATAATAATATTGTCAAGTGCTAAAATCTATAATTGATGTAACAAATGCAAGGCACATTTGTTCTCATTAGTATGGTCTAAAAAAGGTACAAGAGAGCTTGAAATTACTTTCAAAAATCTATAATGTATTATACATCACCTTAAAATCAGTCTATAAAAATGCAAGGGATATATATTCTCATTAGTCCTACAAATGGCCTAAAAAAGGTACAAGAGAGCTTGAAATTACTTTCAAAAAAATATAAGTATTTTCACTGCACTCAAGTGAACTCAGACCTACTAACATGTTAATCTATTATACATCACCTTAAAATTCATAAAAATGCGAGGGATATCTATTCTCATTAGTCCTACACAAGGCCTAGAAAAGGTATCAGAAACTTTGGGAAAAAAATACTTTCAAAGATTCCTTATATTCATTATTCATATATTTTCACTTGGCACTCAAACCTAGAGGCTGCTTATATGTTAATCTACACCAAATCGGCCTCATACTATCGCCTGGGCGGCTGGCCTTTGGCACCTCTCATATCTTTGGACCCCATAAAGTGTTGCTCTGATCACCACTGTGAGACAAACTGGGAAAACAGACCCAATCAACAACCACATGTCATTCCCTTGAGTATTATTTCTTTGTTAACTGGCAAGGCTTTAAGAGTTATCTACTTGGGTGGACTGTACTCCCATTTATATAACATCTCATTCCCTTGAGTATTATTTTCTTTGTTCACTGCCAAGGCTTTACTAGATATCGATAATTCAGCATTTCATTCCCTTGAATATTATTTCCTTTTTCACTGGCAAGGCTTTACGAGATATCTACTTTGAAAGAATGTTTTCCCATTTCAAACCACGAGGCATTCCCTTAAGTATTATTTCTTTGCTCGCCAGTAATCCTCTAAGTAATGTGATCAGCTTTTAGGGATATTTTAAAATTAAAATTGCTTAACTAATTCACATCTTGATGCGTGAGATAGATTTTAGGTGTTTTAACAATTAAAATCAATTACACATTTATAATGTATTTGCGGTCCCCATTAAATCCTGTTATACTGCAACTTGTCGAGTCTAAGTCTACTGAAAATATACTTCGGAACCTTCAAATTTCATCGATAACCTCGGCTTGAAAGAACCCGCTGGGCTGATCAAAGTCAGGCCACGGCTTAGTTTATGTGGAGGAAGGAAAACCGGAGAACCAGGAAAAAAACCCTTGATGATTAAAAAAGAGACCTAAGAAAATATAATGGAACATGACCGAAAAGAGCACTGGAACAAGATGTTCTTATTATTGACATTTGAACATAAAGTTGTTTGGCACCGCTTCATTGCTTTTAGGGGGTAAATTAGCTCTAGTTTTCCGACTTGTACTGTTATCTTCCATCCGTTAAATAGGCTGTAATCAGCTGTTACCACCGCATCGAGCCGTGAGACTTGCCGGCTTGACGGGCGTGCTGAACCCGACTCGACTCGCATTTGCTGGCAAAAATTAGAAGAAAACAAATACAGAATTAAAGCCCTCTTTTCTAATTTCCAAAAGCCCTTTTTTAATAACCTTACTGTATTAAATATTTGACGTAGCGTCGAGTAGAGTTAGTAGGCTTAATCTTCCTTATCTCATTAGAATTGAACTTTCCAGATTCTCAACAATACGTCATCAAAGTCGGTCAAATAACAGCTTCTTGGAAGAGCCAATTTCCGCAGCCAGATGCTCAAATAACCGCGTTCAATGCTTAATGACAAAAAAAGTTATCTGCAACAATCGAACAACGAGAGGAAGTAAACAGTTCAGCACTTTGTCCAGAGATGTAAACATTGCTAACATTTCCATTTCTTTTTCTTTGACAAATGCACTTCAAATCTTGGTAGAGCCTGAAATGCTGGGTTTTAAGAATCCGAAAAGTTTTCTTTTGCCAAGTGGCAACACTTGAAAACTCACTTTTGAGTGTACGTTATTCAATAACATTAAACTGGACTGTAATGTAAGGTGAAGAGACATGCTGCGCACTTTTACGCACGTCCTAAGGTGGAGAAGCTTCGAGAACAGAATACAAAACACGTCTGATCACAAGCTAGTAAATCAAGAACCCGCCATTGAAGTCTTTGTTTCAGACCTCAAAATATATGAGACATTATTTGGCTGTAAAATTAAATATTCGCTTATTTTTTGTGTGATATTAATCGGAAAAACTTGGGGAAAATGTGTCGAGAATATAATAATTTGAAATAAATTTGACCCATTTGACCGTGGACTGCAAACAACTGTTAGTTACAGATTCTGTGTCTGTTATACTAAAACTGGATCACTATAAGTGGTCTGATTTCTCAGAGATACAATCTTTTTCAGCTGACTTGAGAAAAGATTGTTCTCATCAGCAGGATTTTACTGTAGGTCTCTCAGCAGCCGCGGAAAAGTCGGCCGGAATAAGGTAGCGTCGACGCCGCGTGCGGCAATCTTTTAACCTGATGCAAAGGCCCGTTTACACTGGTGATTTTTGCGGCGATATTTTCGGCGATTTTTGTCATAGGCAAGAATGATAAAGGACTAATTTGTAAAGACAAAAATTGTCGCGGAAATCGCCGTAAAAATCACCAGTGGAAACGGTGCAGCAACTACTAAGAGAACAGTTTCTTTTCACTCACATTCAATTTCAATGCAATATATGACAAGATACCCATTAAAGAACATTCTGGAATCTTTAGAAATGCTAAACAAAAGAATTTCTTGGATACAGTTATTATGGAACTTGAATATCGTTTCTTAAAAGCCACTTATTTCAATATTTAGGCGGGGTAGAGTAGACATATAACAGTCTAGTAATTTAACATTTCTATTAAAAGACAAAAGAAAGAAAAAGATAATTCTCAACTCATCTCCGATATTATGCGAGCCGCACGCTCTTGTTGTTACCGCCCTTGGAGTCGAGTTTCAGATGAAGCCCAAAAGTAGAAAATGAAACAATATACGGATTGAAAAAACCCTTGAATTAAGCTATTTAAATCTGAAATATCTGCGAGAATCCTTGAGGGATTTTGAGTAATCCTCCATGTTGAATTCAATATCATTGAAATCAATTATACTAAAAATTCTCAAGGTTATAGATAATGTACAGTAAGCCGAGAAAGCTAGGAAAATCCCATCTGTGATACTTTATTACAAGGTATAAAGCAAAACCACAGATCCCGGTTCTTTTTTATCCTTCTAATCCTGTGCATGATAAGATTACTTAAGCGCATCATGGTACTAGTGGGTCTAGTTCAAGTGGATCAATTAGACATCTCTTGTTTGGTCGAAAGATTGGGAGTGCGTTAAGGAGCATTAGGACTGAGATACTGGGCAGACAGTCATAATTTAATAATAATAAATTAATAACTTATATTGGCCAAAAATTCAGAAAATGATCATGCGCATTACAATCGATAAACCTATGGTAAAACTATATATGTAATGATATATTAATGAATGAAGACACTAATGAAATAATGGAACAAAAAGCTATCAAATCCTACGCGAATAATATATATACAATATATGCATGTATAATATGTACAAGCAGATATGTTAGGCAGATAGAAATTCACTTGCATAACGGGGAGGCCATATTGGTTGAAATTCCTTGTCCTTGAGGGTCGAGGGTCCCTTGCCCTCTCACTTTGAGGTGTTTCAGAACGTCCCGAACAAAAGGCTTTTGCTTTTGCTCTCATGGGGATAAGCATCAGTCGTGTGATATTAAAAAGCCTTTGGTCGACACTTGATTTTCATGAACACTTAGCATATTTAATGTTCACCTAGGAAATTTTTAAATAAGTGATCTTTGTAAGGTAAATACGCCTAGGACTTGAATTAGAAGAAGAAGAGGACGATAGGGAAAGAATAAAGAGGAAAAGATATTGTGTGACTAATGTTGATTAAAAGTCCCTATGGTATATGTTTTGAGAGGCTTTTGATGGTCGGGTACTTCAGGGAACTGAAAAATATACGAACTAAACTGATGTCACGAACAAGATTATCTGAATTGAACTCTTGAAAAAAAGATAAGAATCCATGAGAGCGCACGTTGAAGCCTTTACACATATGGATGGTGCGTGTTTGGGTATTCTTACTTTGGCCAGACAAGGATGGCCGGAATGAAGAAAATAATATGATATAAGTAAGGGATGAATAGGGTAATAGTAAAAATGTTTTGAACTGTAGCTTGGTATTGAATCGTGCATTTCTTTTAAAAACAATTTCAACTAAGGCCAAGAGTGCACTTAACCTTTAGAAACTAATTTATCATTGATTTATCAAACAAGATATTGTATTTGAATGGGCTGAACTCCAATCACTGCACGTGATAAACCGACAGATAGTAGACTGACAATCCGTCTCTGTATCAGGCTGGGATTATGAGTGAAGTTTTGAGTTGTTGTGGTAGAGGGGTAGTACTGTCAGATGTCGGCCATTACATCCTGTGACACTGAATGATGACTCCAGTTGTCAACTGTTGTGGGAGAGGCAGTATGTCGACCATTACACCCTGTGACACTGAATGATGACTCCAGTTGTCAACTGTTGTGGGAGAGGCAGTATGTCAACCATTACACCCTGTGACACTGAATGATGACTCCAGTTGTCAACTGTCTGTGGGAGAGGGGTAGCACTGAAGATGTCGACCATTACACCCTGTGACACTGAATGATGACTCCAGTTGTCAACTGTTGTGGGAGAGGCAGTATGTCAACCATTACACCCTGTGACACTGAATGATGACTCCAGTTGTCAACTGTTGTGGGAGAGGCAGTATGTCGACCATTACACCCTGTGACACTGAATGATGACTCCAGTTGTCAACTGTTGTGGGAGAGGCAGTATGTCGACCATTACACCCTGTGACACTGAATGATGACTCCAGTTGTCAACTGTTGTGAGAGAGGAGCAGTAATGTAGATGTCGACCATTACACCCTGTGACATTGAATGATGACTCCAGTTGTCAACTGTTGTGATAGTAGGGCCAATGTACCTGTCTGCACCCTGTGGCGACATTGAACCTAGTCGGAAATGTTGTGATAAGGTATTACCCTGGATCTATTCTCTATTAGCCCTTGAGTTAAGCTGTCATAGTTATCATATTAAGGTCTCAGTCCACTTTGCTTTAATTGCCTACCAAAAATATGGCGATAGCTTTTGTAGTTGTAAATAGTTGTGATAATGTGTACATGAAAGCAATAGTCAGAGATCGTTGTCGTAAGGTGTTAGCTCACAACACCTGACCATAAAACTAAGGGGTGATATTATCCTTAGCTGGAAAGGCTTTGATGCAGTTGTGATAAGGTGCACTGCACCTGTAAGTAAATGTACCTTAAATCAATAACTGTTGTGATAAGGTGTTAGTAAAACTCATCTGTCAATCACACTCGGTAGCAACAGTTGTAAATTCAGTTGTGATAAGGTGCATTACACCTGTAAGTTAAAGTGCCTCAAGATGGTGACCCTTGTCTGATAAGATGCTAATACACTAATACATCTGCCCATCACACCCATTACACATTGCAGTATAATAGTTACTCCTGTTTTCAATTGTTGAGACAAGGTGTTAACATCTGCCAATCTGTAGCCTTCTCCATGCAGTTGCACCCTTCCGACCACACCATGTGGTCAAACAATTCTCATGTCCATGTCTTTTATTTTTAGTGCACTAATCTCTTCAGTTCGTGCTGGTATTGTAATCCTGTCACATATAGATATTCTTTTAGTGTTGATGTTTAAATCAGCTCAACTTGCTCATCTCTTCTCTATTTCAAATCCCTCCATTCATCTTCTCATTTTTCGAGAAAGAAGCTCTTAAGCCGTGTTTTTAAAAGAATAGTCATACAATTAATGAGGGATCTTTACGAGACAGTTTTAATCAGACTGGAATGTTTAAAAGAGTTATATTTAATGAATAAGTGTTTTTCATTGAAGTTTCCCTATTAGAACGCTTTTAAAATCATGAAAGTGATTAAAATCAGTCGTCTAATTAAACAATGGAAAGCTTTTTTTCTCTTTCTAAAAAGTCCAGACAAAATTATGAAAATTTTATCACTATGGTTACCATCAAATAATATCCACAATTTCCCCCTTGTTTTGCGCGGACGTGATATGAACGTAACAACGTACGATTCCTGTTTTGTCTAGGAAAGACGCAGTTTTTAGTCATAGATGAATGTGCACTTTGTAGCCTCAAATTCTTAATGTTTCCCCTTTTATGACCAAGGTACTTGGATTGTCTGAATTCTTAACCACTCAGACTTGCTGGCATCGCCTACTTTCTTTAATCATTTCAGAGTTTGCCAAAGCTGAAAATGTCAAAAAGAACCGACTAATGTCAAGTCTAATGACTCCAAAGTTCTTTTTTGTATTTGAACAAGATGGAATATCGTTTGGGGTATCTCGTATACCCGTTGTCATAGTGATCGGCCTTCACAAAGGCTGAATTAGGCTGATAAGTAGAGTATATTATTTTATCGCTTCGCCGATTATCAAAGAAACATTCTGACTGATTCACGCAAGGATCTTAGGAAGGAAGGAACTCTTATTCATGTTAATAGTGATAGTGATGAAATCAGCCACTGAACGTGGGCGTCGTGCAGCAAGGGGGCTGTTTTTATCTGAATATGGACGAGAGTTTGTTTTTCAGGCGGTTTTGAAAACCATCAAAAGAATAATCAAAATTGATTCACCATCATGAAGTTCGATTTAGGCGATATCTTATTAGGTCTATGTACTTAACATTTTCCTTAATTACAGAATATTCGATCACTATGGCAATCAAGTCACTGATTCAGATACCCACGTCTCCGCATCACGTTCACTGTGACCAAGAATCAATATCCTAAAACTTATACTATATTCATTCCTGAACCGCGCTAACAAAATCGATATTATCCATATTCTTCGCAAGTAATCAACTTTCAGGCTGGCTCGCTCTAGATTCACTACTAATTTTAGTTATGATCTATTTTAAGCAACTTCATAGACATCAAGTGTCTCCTACTTACACAGGCGCCAAGGAGTCAGAAGTATTTTATCCACAGTTAATCTCTCTTCTACAGCTACATTAATATTCATCACACACTACAATTATATCTAGGCAAACTCTATGATAAGTAAAGAACGGATACCAGCCCGCACGACGCGTGGTGTATGCACGATGCATGCTTATGTTGGGTCTCACGAGCACTTATGGATCTCTTCTGACCATTCTGTATTTAGCGCACGGTACGTGCTCGCAAACGCACGTTCAAGTTATAGTCATATCGTTCTAATTACAGTCTCGTATCCCTCTAGAAAAATACACACTATGGCAATTAATAAACACACACTACCTCTCTAATGAGGTAGCACGCCAGGGTTGTGCCGCGCACCACAATCGTCTCATGCCCATTTTCATTGCACACCTTTCTGTCACATTACGCACACCAATCTGAGATATCACAAGATATCACGCTCAAACACGCACGTGTTCACATCACGCGCACGATTCTGAGATATCACACTCAAACACGCATGTATCACTTAACGCAAACGAATCTGATATATCACACTCAAACACGCATGCATCACTTAGCGAAAACGAATCTGAGATATCACACTCACACACCCTGTGTCACATCACGCACACGATTCTTAGACACTATAACACTTACATTGAAATGTGCTTTTTTTCCCTCGCCCACACATGAGTATAGTGTCATGCTCACGACTCTATCATCATTACACACAGCTAAAACTGCGCGGCTAAAACTCCTAATTAAGTGTGGGTGTAAATGAATATCTAAAATTTAATCTTTGCAGACCCGGCAAGTGTCTGATCGTTTTTACTTTGTGAATTGGTTCCCTAGCAACGTACTTAAAATCCATTTCATTAAACTCCATACACTAAAATTCAGTTCAAAGGTATATATAAGATGAGTTGAATCGATTTTTCAGGAGTTTGATGCCTCTGTTCTTGGAATTGTTCGTTGTTCGTTTCTTGCTTTAAAAAAACACAGGCAAATATGGTTGCCTTGGCGACTATATTTTGTCAAACTATGCAAATAAGGTATCAAAGTTGCTGTTTACTTTTAAAGAAACAGAATTAGCCTTCGGTAGTAACACTTTAATTATTTTCTGTCATTATCCATAAAACCTGTCATTGTAGTTGCCTTGGTTAAGTGAAAGAAGAAGTGCTCGATACCCAGCGACTGATATGTTAATATGGTAATTTGTTGCAAGGCATGACAGTCTGGAGTGCGCATAATGTATTGGTGCGCGCAAACTCACAAAAGTTTGTAAAACATTTTTTGTTGTAAATTAAAAAAAATATTGAATGAAAAATTTCAAAATCGTATATACTATTTTCGATATACTCTCGAATGAAAATTAATAATGAAATATTAATCAAATCTTAAGTTTCTTTTAGACTATTAGTTATAATTACCTAGACCAGTGCGCGCGAACTCGAATATGAATTCTTAGAACAATTTTGTCGTAAATTGACAAGTGATTAGGGTTGGTCCTTAGAGGGCCGTAAGTTAGAAAAATGTGAAAGGTTATTATGTATCCCTCCTTAAATAAAGTTGTTGTGTTGTGTTGTGTTGTGTCGTGTTGTGTTGTGTTGTGTTGTGTTGTGGTGTTGTGTTGTGTTGTGTTGTGTTGTGTTGTGTTGTGTTGTGTTGTGTTGTGTTGTGTTGTGTTGTGTTGTGTTGTGTTGTGTTGTGTTGTGTTGTGTTGTGTTGTGTTGTGTTGTGTTGTAGAGGGTCTCAAATTTAATAATCTTAATTAATTAATAAACATTTTTTTTTATCTTCACGAAGACTATTAGCTATAACCACTCCATAAATACATGCACGCTAACACGAATATGAATATACCCCCGAAAATTCTTAAAACGCAAATAAAGAAGTAACGGTATGGGTAGGTCCAAGAGAAGTCTCAAACTAACAAATGAAAAATAATTCTTAATCTTCACTTAAACTATAAGCTAAAATCTTTATTCGACTCCATAGAATCCTAGAATCATCTTGGATGTATCTGGCAAAACTAATGAATGCAGGAATAAAATCCTTGGTTTCTGAGAACCTTTCAAGATAAATGAATGACTATTTTAATCATGATGAGTTTTCAACAAGTCAGGGTTGTTTTTCTGAACAAAAAATTCACCAAGATCCTGATGGTATGCTATAGAATACTGGTACAGCTGATAATGAACTAGAAAAGAAAAAGAAGCCCTTTTAATTATAATAAGCAGATATTGACTGGATGCGTGCCTGGATATTTTAAGGGTGGCGCCTGCGTGTGGTTGTGCGCATGGTGATAATATATTGTAGATAATCATCTTTCATATTTATATTATATTATATTTTATGTATTTTATATTGTAAAATATTGTAATGCGCAAATGAAAATCCGTCAAAGATTGATATTTGCGCAACACGAGCGAACAAAGTTATTATTATTAATGTTTATTGAGTGATTTATTGCCACCTAAGAAATCAAGAGTTTTAAGAGATAGAGGTAGCCATATATTTTCCCGCGCAGTAGATGTCTTTTTAATGGTAATTAATGTGATAGTTAGTTAACCCTTAGTCCTATATCATTAGTCCTATATCATTTTATATTTACTTTAAAATTTATTCATTCATCATTCATTCATTCATTCATTCATTCATTCATCTATTCATTCATTCATTCATTCATTCATTCATTCATTCATTCATTCATTCATTCATTCATTCATTCATTCATTCATTCATTCATTCATTCATTCATTCATTCATTCTTCATTCATTCATTCTTCATTCATTCATTCATTATTCATTCATTCATTCATTCATATATTTATTTATTTATTCATTTATTTATTTGTTCATTCATTCATTTGTTCATTTATTTATTTAACTTCTACCTCAAATCAAATCATAGTTAAAAAATGAAAAATAAACATATTCCAAGCAGATGAGAAGTAAGGGATGTCCCTTGAATAAAATGACATTAAATAACTTATTAATTTAATTACAACAGGAAGGCAGTTTTACTAATTAGCGACCCTTGCTACGTTATTGCTCTGTAGCCATATTGTAACTACTTTGGTGCGCACTTCCATCTCTCCTTCAAAAACAGTGTCCTATCAGGCTCTTTGGTAATATCATATCCGACAGTCTCACCAATTACTGTTACTAATTACTAATTAGCTCAAAAACAGTGTCATCTTTCAAACGTCTATTCATTTCAAATTCATATCTAACAGATAAACAAATTCGAATTATAAATAAAATAAATAAATGCGAATTAACAGTGGAATCCACAGAGTGGCTCTTCCTCCACTGCATTCCAATTGGAATTTAGAAGTTGATTTGAGGAGGGAGGAAAAACCGGAGAACCCGGAAAAACCCTTGAAGCACAGGAGAGAACCAACAAACAACTCTACTCACATACGACACAAAACAGATTACTATGGTGCGCACTATAAACAGGGCGTCTGCTGGTAGCTAAGAAATGAATGCATGTAATTGAAAGAACTGGGCATTATTGACCAACAGACTCAATGAATTAGCCAATCAGCGAATATTTTGTTCGCGGCTCAACATTTCGAAGTTCCAAGTTCTTGGCTCGACAAATAACAGGAAACGAAACTCGGAATAAAGATTCATCAAATGTGTTTTAGAAGTAACACATTTTCTCATTGTGGGTAGGAATATTTTTTTTTAGTTTTCCGGAGAAATCAAAGATAACGCTGGCAACATTTCTACAAACAATGCTTTGCGCACTGCAAGTAGATCTGGAATCGCATGAATCAAAAGAACAAAGACTCGGAATGTTCAGTTTGAGTGTATGATATTCCCATACTTCAAATATTTACATCGGGTCGCAAGTGAAATTCTTTTCTTGGGGGCCATTAAGTTATATTATTAGGTTTGTCCTGGCCAAGAAGTAAATTTTGGATTGCATAGTATGTATATTAGATATATGTAACTTCTATTAGACACGTCATAAGACCTTTACAAATTAATATTAAACACCACACCAATAATAAATATATAATTTGGGTTACCTGTGTCTCGGCTGCATCCTTGCTGTATCTTGATTTTCGATCTATAACTGAAAGAACTTGGGCTACTTGTAGGCATCAATCTCTATTCGAAACAACCTGGGTTACCTCTGAGCAAGGAACTCTGTATTTGAAGGTTGGGTTACCTGTGTACATGAATAGTAGTCTTGGGATACCTGTGGATAGAAGAAAAATAAACAGCTTAGAACAAATCTGCATGTTCCAAATTGCTTTAGGAAAACTTGTAAAATAACTGGAAAATGTACGGTCTAACTTCCAAAGTATTTTACAAAGTTCTGATTCTTATTAGTATTCTTTATATAAAGAACATCAGAGGTAAAGGTGCATCTAAGTTTAGATGAAGATTTAGAGCTTCATCAAGGTCAGTCTCACGTACGATCACCGCGACCCACGAAATCTCACATTGCACGCATTTATACATAACAAACCAATATGCGCACATTATACACAACATACAAACACTGCACATATGTGTGTATACATAACATACCAACACTGCGACATGTATACATAACATACCAACACTGCGCACATGTATACATAATATACCAACACTGCGCACATGTATACATAACATACTAACACTGCGCACATGTATACATAACATACCAACACTGTGCACATGTATACATAACATACCAATATGCGCACATGTATACATAACATACCAATATGCGCACATGTATACATAACATACCAACACTGCGCACATGTATATATACATACCAACACTGTGCACATGTATACATAACATACCAATATGCGCACATGTATACATAACATACCAACACTGCGCACATGTATACATAACATACCAACACTGTGCACATGTATACATAACATACCAACACTGTGCACATGTATACATAACATACCAACACTGTGCACATGTATACATAACATACCAACACTGTGCACATGTATACATAACATACCAACACTGTGCACATGTATACATAACATACCAACACTGCGCACATGTATATATAACATACCAACACTGTGCACATGTATACATAACATACCAACACTGTGCACATGTATACATAACATACCAATATGCGCACATGTATACATAACATACCAATATGCGCACTGTATACATAACATACCAATATGCGCACATGTATACATAACATACCAATATGCGCACATGTATACATAACATACCAATATGCGCACATGTATACATGACATACCAATATGCGCACATGTATACATGACATACCAATATGCGCACTGTATACATAACATACCAATATGCGCACATGTATACATAACATACCAATATGCGCACATGCATACATAACATACCAATATGCGCACATGTATACATAACATACCAATATGCGCACATGTATACATAACATACCAATATGCGCACATGTATACATAACATATAAACTTGCGCACATGTATATATATCTGCGCACAATAGGAATTTCATATGGCTGAATGGTTTTGCACACAGCAACTTTGCTGTCTTTGTTTTTGTTCGTTTTAAAACAAATTAAGGCAGATCTCCTATGAGCAAGAATACGATACGACATCTAAAATCCCTTTTCTAATTTTGAACGAATTATCCAATAACAACGTTTAAAATACGCTAAGAATTTGTCGTGCGTTTTTTTTTCTTCACTCACTCATAACAGACAGGTTTTCGTAAGAGTGGGAAACTTGCAGTCAAGACAGTATGTACACGCGACGACATGTTGGAATTGACTTAAACGGCATTTCATTCACTCAAAAATGGATAGTTTTACGGCAAACTGCTGCTACGTCATGGGTAGAAACATGTGGTATCGTTTACCATTAATACGAAATTCTATTTATTGTTCTGGATAGCCAAGATTTTCTATTCCAAGGCCCTAATCCATACAAAACTATTATACTCACTCTTCACTTCTATGAAGTTAACCAAATCGAATCCCTATTCTGAATGAACGTAAATATTTTGTAAAATTCATGCCGAAAGTCACGAACTCCACAACGTACATGCTACGTTTATAGCTTATAGTAACGCAATCCCATCACCCGATAATTAACCTTTAACTGTCAGAGAAACAGCAGTTGTTGCTGAAAGAGGGCATCGTTTGAGTCGCCAGAGAGTCTAGATTTGCAATGACTATTAAAATGACTTCCGAGGACAGTCAGACAAAGTAGAATTTCTCATTATAGGGATATATTTTATTATGGAGAAATATTTTATTCTAAAATACAAGAAAACACTTCACTACGCATACTTGTTGAGGACAACTGCGATTCTTTGTATAAATGGATTTTTATTTTACAAAATATTTGTTTTACTAATCATTACAAATATTTATTTAGATATATTTTCTAGCTATGCTATTTTTATATAAATATTCTAGTATAATAACTTATTTATTTATTCATTTAAGATCTATCCAATACCATTCAATATATTTCTGTTAAAATCTATTATCACGATAGCTAGTAGATTTATCTTCTTGTGCTTAGGCCTTTACTGAGATTGCGAACATAGTGCATTATGGTCTAGCTTCGGTACAAACTTCCGGCAGTTTTGTTCTCCTTATATGGTGTTATTTGTCCCAAAACTAGACCTTTTTTGAAGGTTACTAATATTGGCTGTGTATTATACATATAACATATATATATATATATATATATATATATATATATATATATATATATATATATATATATATATATATATATATATATAGACAAATGACAGACATATAATGAAGGAATCACACAATTTCTTTTTACTTACAACAATATGCAGAAACTTTTCTCCAAAAAATAAATATCAAATATATATATTATATATACACCTACTTGCAAAAACGTTGTCATACAACATTTAAACATTTGTAGTTTCAAGATTAGGAATAAATTCAAAGTACAAAAGAAAGAGTTCTGCTTCAATGATCTTCTTTTGTACTTTTAATTTATTCCTAATCCACTAAACTACAAATGCTCAAATGTTGTATGACAACGTTTTTGCAAGTAGGTGTATATATATATATAAGATAAATTATGGGATACACTGATATTTTTTCCAGATATCCTTGGTAGTAGATTACCAGAAAAAATATCAGTGAATGTGTCCTATAATTTCTTATATTTTTTGATATTTATAACTTATTGCGATTTTGACGACGAAGGTCAGTACGGAATGTATTTTCTTCCAACGCCGTCAATACAACCTGTATTGGCGGCTCAAAATCGCAATAGGTTTTGTATCGCGATTTTTCTATCGTGCGGTAATTATGAGCCCGACAATACGGGTTTATATACTGGCGGCTCTCTCCAGACCAAACTTATAGGAGAATCGCGATACATTTATAATATTTCTCTTTGGAGAATTAATGAACGTTTCTGCATATTATTGTATATGTAATATGTATATATGCAAATGCATAAAAGAAATATGTATTTCACAAATGACGGGAGCAAGGAAAATAAAATTCGATTTTGACAAAACAGATGTCACTACAAAACAGCCGAGTTCAATAATCTTGACCGCATGTAGTCCCGGGTGAAATGACTTCAATTCACTTTGTCAAAACACTTAACTTAAGGCTATAATATTAAAGATTTCACTGATAATGTGTTAACTTATCGCTTGATAAATTATTTGGAAAGGTTTTTTCTCACACAAGGATTAACTAACCATCAATTTTGTCATATTTACTGATTTTAAATCCGCTAATTTTCATTCATTGTCAAGGATATTTTTCCTTGAACCGTCGTTCGTCATGATCTGACATCTCTAGTCAATAGACTGTAATAAACAAACCCAGTTCAGTGGCTTCTTGTAGCAAATATTCGTCGATTCCAAGTCAAAATCCACCAAGCAGCATTCGCAGACATAACAAAATATGTCTATGAATTTCTTACTTGCATTTCGCCTGACTTCCATCTCAATGAATAAGGGGTCATGCAGGAACAAAGCCTCTGAGCCATCAGCTGCTTCTGTCTGACAGTGGCTGACAGATGGAATAATAATTTTTCATTTTACTTTGATTTTACTTCTTCGCTCGATGCAAAGAAAAACATTCTAAAAAACATTTCTGTCTAAATAAAACAGCGACTGAGGAAGTATGTTTTGGTACATGTTAAAGCTTGACTCGCAAACGTTGCTTTTTGTCAGCGAAAAATACTCCTCTCACTGTAACATTTGACAAGATAGTTCAAGCCATCGTTATTGTCCCAGTATTCCTTCCCGTTGACTTTATATCGAATCGCAAATTCAATGTTCTGCTTATCGTTGAATAGCCAACAATGAAGAGTGATTCTGAAGGTGAACTTATCGGAGGATTTGTCGGGTGCCGACGACACATAATCAGACCAAATGTCCCTGTAGGTTCTCCAATTGTCAGTGGTGTATCTGACAATAACATCTTTCTTAAAATGAAGGTTTTGCACTCGAATTAATCCAAGCACGGCAAACTGCGAACAGAGAATATTCTCAAGACATACTTTTTTGTGTTTCACCTTCTGTAATAAAGCTTCTAAGTCTTTTTCTAAGGGAAACTGGCATTTCATATGATTTACGGGCAATGGCTCCTTTTCTTTGAAGATGGAAAATAAGTTGTCGTTGCTGTTGTTTGGTGTGATGATCTTCACGGATGTAAATTCGACTCCAGATTTTGGACATGCATCTGCAAATCGAACTTTCTTCTGCAACTGAGGTAGGATTCTTTCAGGATTTACGAAATACTGGACTGAGGCACTCATGTTAGCGAACCTTCGCTTTTTGCTGTCCTCATTTCAGCTCGAAGTCTCCGTAGCTACTGTCCGAGGTTATTAATCAGCACAAAGTCATATAGAAAGAAACGTGAGTTACTGCATGTACGCGTGCACCCAATCACGATCGGGTGATGTTTACCAATGGTCACGCGAGCTGCTGTAAAAGCAGTATAGTTTCTAGCGTCTTTGGATTGATTTAAAAAGCATTTGTATCATATTTCTTCTCTGTCCAAACAAGAATATAGAATTCTAGTCTTAAAACAAAATTAATAAGGAAAGATTCACGATGATTATTTTCTTCAAAAATTGTAAATATTAGTCATTTCTATGTGTATATGTACAGCATTCAGACTTGTGGTCACGCAAGAGCTGGTATCTTGTAGAAATTTAATAACATGCAAAAAAACATGTTTTCTGCAACCAAATGGAGCTCCACAAAAAATGAAACAACAGGATCATAAAGTCTTTGGGAATGACATAGTAATGCAAATACTTGGTATTTATGATAAAAATTAACGTGCATTAGTTTGGCTAAAATTGATGTGGCATCAACTTTCTTCCAGCCTTTACAACAACCGACAAACCTAAAGCGTTTTAATTTCAAAAAAAAAAAAAAAATGCTACCAAATATATCTCCAGATTGTAGACAGTTTCACAAGGAAAATCCCAAAAATTCACTAGGTTATCAAGATTCGTGGATGGAGGGTAGTAACTTTGGAGATCAAAGAAGAACAATGAACAAGGCTGTCATTAATTTTGGGTTATCACAATGTACTAATGCTGACGTATTCGTCAAGCTCTTCCAATGAAATTAAGATTCCGCTAAACGAATCACATTCTGAGTAGATTTTCACCAACTAGGGATCAATCCGGAGGGGTTCATTGATATTTTTTCTCTGAATTCCAAAGTGGATTGAATTTAAACAATACCAGTCACACCACTGAAGTTCAAAGTTCATGTTTAATATATTTTTTTCATTCTGCAAATTGAGGTAGAAACTCGTCAATATTTTTTTACAATTTCCATTCTGGAAGTTCTAAATATCATCTAAGTTCTTTGAAACGTTATTTTTCTTAAGTAGACCAGCACTTTTTTTTAAATTTTTGAGTTTAAAAATATGTTTAAAAATAGATTATATTACTTAATGTTTGACACACGTCTGTTAAGGGACAGAAAGACGATCACAGAAACGCATCATGAAGTGAATCTATCTAAAAAACAAACTTAAAAACTAACATATATATCTATATATAATTATTTTTTTAAATCACACATTCAAATCTGTACAACCGTTATTCGTCTTTGCATGTATTTGGGAATAAAGTACATCTTTTCTGCATTAGGTTATTCTTGACATCAATCCTGTAGTTTCTTCCTAAGTTATTGTCCCAATATTCAAACCCAGCCACTTGGTAGCAAACAGCAAATTCCACAGAATATTCGTCTATTCCTTTCTTACAAGTTATAACAAAAACAAATACGTCCAAATTTTCGTCTTCGCTTGAGAATAAATATTCTGCACTTGTGTCGGTGTAAGACTCCCAGTAATCATGTGTAAAGCGAACTGCAACCCTTTTTTCGTACGAGATGTTTTGCACCATTACGTAGCCTACGATGCCGGTTGATGCAGCGTGCAGACAGTTAAGGCTCACTGGCAGCGAAGTAATTTGCTGCGAATATAGACTTTTTACGTATTCACTGTTGAATGTAGGATGAAGGTGATCTGAGCTCTGTTCTGTTAATAAAGGATTCGATTCGTGATGAAGGTACGGAGTTATGAATTTGATGGAAACCAACGACTGTCCTATGGAGTCTGCAAAACGTACTTTCTTATACATGGCGTGGGAGGATCTATCCATGTTCAGTAACGATAGCAAAAGCTTATGTTATTGCTTAGGCCATGTGCGGCTCGCCGGTTGCTGAATGCATGAGGTCTCGCTTGGCTTTGTAGACAAGATCCTAAAGCGTCAAAGACGGGGGGATCCGTAATCTCGTCTATCAGACATTAATGGATGGTAGTTCGGGAAACGCTCGCTCCATTGGTGCATGGCCTGCAGCCAATCAAATCAGATATTTCATCAAAACATCGAAAACTCCAAGAATTTTTGTTCAAATGAATCAACGAATAAATGACACAAACTTATGTCGTAATCATTATTGGTACATATACACTAATGGATCTACATTTCCCTTTTAGCAAGGCCCTCGAGATGTTGATTGTTTTCTAAAAATAGCATCGAAATCATTCGCAGCGGAGTGCTTTATAATCGTATTGAATTCGAATCTCTCGCTGCTGAGTGTGTTTTCATGCATAACCTCAGGCCATAGAAAACCCTGCAATTTCACTTCGATCAGTAATAAAGAAGTAAATCGCTCCTACCCGACTAACACCGGCTCAGTGTTTATGGAGTGAATAGATTCTTGCTTTATATTTCGAAGCCGCGTAATTCTCAAACATTCTTTTAAGAATGTATAGTATTTAAAAATACTGCCATAATTATTGATAAAAATATTCTCCTAACCTTGAAATTTGATAATTGTTGAATGATTATATAACATGAATAGGCGATATTTTCAGGGTTTCTTTTGCTACAGAGGAAGGTTTCACCCCCCGGAAATGAACAAACAACATTCTTTTCATCGTAACACGGTAAGTCCGCACCGCACCATAACCATATACACTTATCAAACATTTTTCTCCTGTATTCAGTTGAATAAAGTGTATTTTCTATTTTACAGAAATTATTTCAAGACAAAAATGTATTTTCTTTATTTATGATATTTAAATGCAAAATAAACTGTCAAAAATCAAGGCCAACCCTGCGGCGTTTCATCCAAGAACTCCTTCGAATAAAAACGGTTCAAAACCAGATACAACTAAAAGAAATGAATGGGCAAAAAGTTACTTAGCCTGAGTCAGTTGCAAAGAAGCATTTTACTTAATACTACGGTAAAATATGGGAATTGATGACAAGAATAAAAATACGACCAAAGTTAGTTTCATTCAAAGATTTATTCGAATAAAAACGGTTCAAATCAGATGACTTGGGAGAATTGCATGGACGAAATACTTTCATTCAATTGCATAGACGTCTATTACTTACTACTATTGTAAAATATGAGATTTGATGACAAGAATACAGATTTTTTTAGTTATTTATAAAAGCTATAAAAAGTTTGAGAATGATGTACGTATGATGCACAGATTTATTTTCGTAAAACACTGAAAACTTTGGTTAGGGTACAAAGTCCTTTTATTTTTACACTCACTAAAGGAACCATATAGAAGGAAAGTTTGTAGATAGCTGCTTCAATGTTGTTATACTACTACAGTAAAAAATAGGGGATTTGATGACAAGAATACAGATTTTTTTAGTTATTAATAAAAAGCTATAAAAAGTTTGAGAAACGTAGGATTACTTTTACGCGAGCGATGCATGATCAAGGTGATTTCGAGTAGATGTATAATTTGCTGCTTTTCATGAGGTCTCCCCAATTCTATTACGTAATTCGTTAATCATGTCTTAGGATAATGGTATTTCTCACTAATATTAAGAAGAAGATATTCTATATTTCTGATTTATTTTGTGTGTGATTACTAACTTCTGTAGAAAAACCATAACTTCAGTCTCGAATGATGCACAGATTTTTTTCGTAAAACACTGGAAACTTTGCTTAGGGTACAAAGTCCTTACAATTTTACACTCACTAAAGGAACCATGTAGAAGGAAAGTTTGTAGATAGCTGCTTCAATGTTGTTTAGTACAGTTTAAGAAGAATTTGCCATGCAAATGAATTTTAACTGTATTGTAAGTGTAATGAAAGTTAGTAGAAGAGGTGCAACAACTTCAGCTGTTTAAGAGGTAAACTCATGCCTTACCGGCAGAATTGTGATGCAATGTTTTGTCAGTTCAGTCACTGATCAAATTATCACATTTTACTGAACTACAAAAAAATAAAAAAATAAAAGAAATTTGTACTAAGTTAACTGCTATAAAAGGTTCCTTTTTAACTGAAAGAAAATGATAAATATACCAGACAAAATTCAACGTACACTGAAAATCCCTTGCAGCAAATTGTGTACCACTAAACTATTGTTTTACTTAATATAACGAAACAATGTTCAGTAGCACTAGATGAACTACAATTTCTATCTGATGAATAACGAAATAAACACACCAATAGAGAAAACAAGAGAAGGTAACAAAAAATATTTTATATTTTATGTCAAACTACTATTTTTCGAAAAGCTAGGGTAATGTTGTGGTTATTTTTCAACTTTGTACAAAGTTCAAAACCGGACACCACATGCAGCGATATAAACACGCTTCGAAAAATTGTTATTTTTAAGGTTTTTCGTGAAACTGTGGTTTGAGTTGCAAGATTCCAAGTAATATTTTCATTGCTAATGAAACCTATCGCAAATTCATCATCTGTAGTGTGTTTGTATCTGTTGGTAAAACAGTCTTCAGTTGTCTACCGATTAAAAGACTTTCCCTTTCAAGGCATTTTGCAAAAACTATAGCCCAATCATCTTTAGGCAGCAAAACTGTTATTTCTTTTGTAGCAAAACAATCATCATGACTATTAGCGGGTGGGATTTGTAACTGCGAAAATCAAGTCTTCTAATCTACATGAATTATGCCACATACAGATTTACTGACAACATCAGTTGTATCCTATCATACAGTATCTAAAGTATGTTGTGTAGAACAGAAACACGTCTTCTTCTAGCTGTTCTATACTATTATGTAACTATGTTGTGTAGTACAGAAACACGTCTTCTTCTAGCAGTTCTATACTATTATGTAACTATGTTGTGTAGAACAGAAACAAGTCATCTTCTAGCTGTTCTATACTATTATGTAACTATGTTGTGTAGAACAGAAACAAGTCATCTTCTAGCTGGTGTATACTATTATGTAACTATGTTGTGTAGAACAGAAACAAGTCATCTTCTAGCTGTTCTATACTATTATGTAACTATGTTGTGTAGAATAGAAACAAGTCATCTTCTAGCTGTTGTATACTATTATGTAACTATGTTGTGTAGAACAGAAACAAGTCTTCTTCTAGCTGTTGTATACTATTATGTAACTATGTTGTGTAGAACAGAAACAAGTCATCTTCTGGCTGTTGTATACTATTATGAAACTATGTTGTGTAGAACAGAAACAAGTCTTCTTCTAGCTGTTGTATACTATTATGTAACTATGTTGTGTAGAACAGAAACAAGTCTTCTTCTAGCTGTTGTATACTATTATGTAACTATGTTGTGTAGAACAGAAACAAGTCATCTTCTGGCTGTTGTATACTTTTATGTAACTATGTTGTGTAGAACAGAAACAAGTCATCTTCTAGCTGTTGTATACTATTATGAAACTATGTTGTGTAGTACAGAAACAAGTTTTCTTCTAGCTGTTGCCACACAACTGTTGTTAGCTTATGTGCACTATTATGCACAAAATGATGGTGGACAGAAGTAGGTTATCTTCTAGCTGATGTGTACTATAATGTAACAATATTATGGTTGACAGAAGTAAGTTATCTTGTAGCTGATGTGTACTATTATGGAACAATATGATGGTGGACAGAAGTAAGTTATCTTCTAGCTGATGTGTACTATTATGTAACAATATGATGGTGGAGAGAAGTAAGTTATCTTCTAGCTGATGTGTACTATTATGGAACAATATGATGGTGGACAGAAGTAAGTTATCTCCTAGCTGATGTGTACTATTATGTAACAATATGATGATGGAGAGAAGTAAGTTATCTTCTAGCTGATGTGTACTATTATGAAACAATATGATGGTGGACAGAAGTAAGTTATCTTCTAGCTGATGTGTACTATTATGAAACAATATGATGGTGGACAGAAGTAAGTTATCTTCTAGCTGATGTGTACTATTATATAACAATATGATGGTGGACAGAAGTAAGTCATCTTCCAGCTGATGTGTACTATTATGTAACAATATTATGGTTGACAGAAGTAAGTTATCTTCTAGGTGATGTGTACTATTATGTAACAATATGATGGTGGACAGAAGTAAGTTATCTTCCAGCTGATGTGTACTATTATGGAACAATATGATGGTGGACAGAAGAAAGTCATCTTCTAGCTGATGTGTACTATTTTGGAAGAATATGATGGTGGACAGAAGTAAGTTATCTTCTAGCTGATGTGTACTATTATGTAACAATATGATGGTGGACAGAAGTAAGTTATCTTCTAGCTGATGTGTACTATTATGGAACAATATGATGGTGGAGAGAAGTAAGTTTTCTTCTAGCTGATGTGTACTATTATGTAACAATATGATGGTGGACAGAAGTAAGTTATCTTCTAGCTGATGTGTACTATTATGTAACAATATGATGGTGGACAGAAGTAAGTTATCTTCTAGCTGATGTGTACTATTATGTAACAATATGATGGTGGACAGAAGTAAGTTATCTTCAAGCTGATGTGTACTATTATGTAACAATATGATGGTGGGCAGAAGTAAGTTATCTTCAAGCTGATGTTTACTATTATGTAACAATTTTTATGGTGGACAGAAGGAAGTTATCTTCTAAGTGATGTGTACTATTATGTACAATAAGATGGTGGACAGAAGTAAGTTATCTTCTAGTTGATGTGTACTATAATGTAACAATATGATGGTGGACAGAAGTAAGTTATCTTCTAGCTGATGTGTACTATTATGTAACAATATGATGGTGGACAGAAGTAAGTTATCTTCTAGCTGATGTGTACTATTATGTAACAATATGATGGTGGACAAAAGTAAGTTATCTTCTAGCTGATGTGTACTATTATGTAACAATATGATGGTGGACAGAAGTAAGTCATCTTCTAGCTGATGTGTACTATTATGTAACAATATGATGGTGGACAGAAGTAAGTTATCTTCTAGCTGATGTGTACTATTATGTAACAATATGATGGTGGACAGAAGTAAGTCATCTTCTAGCTGATGTGTACTATTATGTAACAATATGATGGTGGACAGAAGTAAGTTATCTTCTAGCTGATGTGTACTATTATGTAACAATATGATGGTGGACAAAAGTAAGTTATCTTCTAGCTGATGTGTACTATTATGTAACAATATTATGGTGGACAAAAGTAAGTCATCTTCTAGCTGATGTGTACTATTATGTAACAATATGATGGTGGACAGAAGTAAGTTATCTTCTAGCTGATGTGTAAACAATATGACGGTGGACAGAAGTAAGTCATCTTCTAGCTGATGTGTACTATTATGTAACAATATGATGGTGGACAGAAGTAAGTTATCTTCTAGCTGATGTGTAAACAATATGATGGTGGACAGAAGTAAGTCATCTTCTAGCTGATGTGTACTATAATGTAACAATATAATGGTGGGGAGAAGTAAGTTATCTTCTAGCTGATGTGTACTATTATGTAACAATATGATGGTGGACAAAAGTAAGTTATCTTCTAGCTGATGTGTACTATTATGCAACAATATGATGGTGGACAGAAGTAAGTTATCTTCTAGCTGATGTGTACTATTATGGAACAATATGATGGTGGACAGAAGTAAGTTATCTTCTAGCTGATGTGTAATATCATGTAACAATACGATGCTGGATAGAAGTAAGTCATCTTCTAGCTGATGTGTACTATTATGTAACAATATAATGGTGGGGAGAAGTAAGTTATCTTCTAGCTGATGTGTACTATAATGTAACAATATGATGGTGGACAAAAGTAAGTTATCTTCTAGCTGATGTGTACTATTATGCAACAATATGATGGTGGACAGAAGTAAGTTATCTTCTAGCTGATGTGTACTATTATGGAACAATATGATGGTGGACAGAAGTAAGTTATCTTCTAGCTGATGTCTACAGTTATGTAGTTATATTGTTTAGAACAGAAAAACGTAATCTTCTTGGAGTTTCCGCTTACTGTTACTTAGCCCTACTACTTTTTCCTATACTAGTCTCTTATATAGCCATAACTATTTAGGGTGCGCCGCGGTCCTTGATCACTGCATGAATAGGAACTGATTATCGAAGATAGAAAGGTCGAGAGGATATCACTTTCAAGAGGTGACACTTAAACATTCCTGATTAATCGCATTCAAAATTTCAACACTACACAGCAGGGTACTTTTAATCCTGAAGTCGTACAAAGCCTCTCTACTCAGCGATGATTCGTGCAATGAATTTTAATTCAAAGAAAAGAAATTTCTTTTCGTAGTCGTAAACATAACCCCTATATATCATCATCTATAGGCATGCAGGCACCACCCAGTAAACACAGATTGGTATTTGTCACATGTACTTGAGTTACGGTCTGCCGGTAATGCACCTATCAATGTAGGGGGGGGGGGGGGGGGGGGCAATTCGGGCAAGGGGTGGGGATTTCATAGCAAACATGTGCCCCTGGATTGGGAGTAAAAAAGCTTACTCTATAGTAGATGTATGACAATTATTTGTTTTGGTGGTGCTTTTAGTGCAATTTTATCGACAACTGCTTCCCCACCCTGGGGCATTTGAATTTTTTAAAAGATTTTTTCTTAAATCCACACCACTCGCCCGTATACCCCACCCCCTCCCCCAACGGGACTTACATTGATATGTGCATAACTTGGTAACTGGAATAGAAACTGGTTTGACCAGTTTTGGAATCATCCAATGAAAATCTTCCACGTTAAATAATCGTCTTGTCCAAGGGTAACAAACAAAGTCTTACGAAATTCATCTCCTAACAATAAACTGTTTTACGGAAATAATCGAAAATACGTTTAAGTGTGTATGGTTATTTTGTATTTTTATCCGAAGATTTTCATACAACATTTTGACAAAGCGTATTGCAAAACTACCCTAATATCAAGATATTCCAAGAGGAGAAAACAACAGCGCAAAACTTGTATCTTTTGTTAAAAAATAAATAAAAGTTAACTACTGTTATGGAGTTGTGCAGAGTAAATCTTTTTCTTTACAGACTGTTCAACTTTACATGGAGAGTTTTCCTTAAAAATCCTGAAGCGAATTGAAACGGCATCTCATGATCAGCCTCGTGCAAGTCAGTGTCTTGAGAATGAAGAAACAACAGCGATACGAATCTATACACAAGTTTTGAATCAAAATAGCTGCTGTGCAAATATCATGCCCACATTAAAGGATTTGCTTGTCTTTATCTGTTCTTAACTTGCTGTCTCAAGGTTTTTGTTTTCTTGAAATGTTTTGGTAAACGAGGACGACAAAAGGAATATATGGATTGACTGACACACCCGTCTCGTCAAATTCTTCAATTAAAAAACGGTTCAAAATCAGACACAACTTCAGAGAATTGCATGGACAAAAGGATTTCAGTCAATTGCACAGACGTTTTTTACTTACTACTACAGTAAAATATGGGACTAGATGAGAAGAATAAAGAATTCTGGTTCTTTATAAAATACTATAAAAAGTTTGAAAAAACGTGCGAATAAAGCTAGTGCTTTTGACCACAACTGGACGCGCAGAGGCTAATGGCGTAGAACCGGTCCTTGTACTGAACTAAAAACAACCGAGGAAACTGTACATAAACAAAGTATTCAATAAATAAAATGTGTATGAATCAGATCTAAAATTTACTAACTACAAATTTTCGACTCCAACTGTGAGTCTTTCTCAGGTATGAATCAAAGTCAGGTTTCCTTGCTTTTTGTGTCCCTTCCTATTGTGGTCAACAAAGGAGAGTACACTCGAGGAAAATTTTATTCCACAGTATTCAAGGTTTCATAAGAACGCAAATCTTGTCACTAAAACTCCTTTACACGAATTTTAATCTTTTGAGAAATAACTAAGAATTTAATTTACTTTTTACGCGAGCTGCCCAAGGTATTTTCTCGTACGCGAGCTGCGCAAGGTATTTTCGAGTAGATGTAAAACTGGTTTGTTGCCTTACATGAGGTCTGCCCAATGCTATTGCGGTAGTTCAGAAAACACGTCTTGTGAGTGTGGTTTTTCTCACTACTATTTAGAAGAAAATATTCTACATATTTTGCGGATTTATTAATAATTTCTAGAGGAAATCATATCTCATATAATGCACAGACTCGTTCGTAAAACACTGAAATCTTTGTTTACGGCACCGTCTTTGATTGTAACATTTTTACACTCACTAAAGGCCGGAATCATATATACTAGAAGGAAAATTTGTAGATAGCTGTTTCGATAATGTATAGTATAGTTTGAGAAGAATTTGCCATGCAAATGAATTTTAACTGTATTGTAAGTGTAATGAAAGTTAGTAGGACAATGGCAAAAACTTCAGCTGTTGAAGCGGTAAACTCATGCCTTACAGAATTACGATGAAATGTTTTGTGATTCAGTCCATGAAAACTCACAACGAATTACTGCGTTTTAACTTCGAAAAAAAAGAAAGAAATGTGTACTAAGTTAATTGCCATAAAAGTTCCTTTTTGGTTGAAAAAAGTACTTGATAAATACCTAACAAGATTCTACGTACACTGAAAATGTATCCCGCGAAGCAAATTGTGTACCACAAATTGGATGTAGTTCTGCAATAACGAGACCGTGTTTAGTAGCACTAGATGAACTACAATTTCTATCTGATAAATAAGGAAATAAACAGACCAATAGAGAAAACAAGGAAAGATAATGAATAATATTTTATATTTCGTGTCAAACTACAATTTTTCGAAAAGCTAGGGTAATGTTGTGGTTATTTTTGAACTTTGCACATCATTCAAAACCGGACACCACATGCAGCGATATAAACACACTTCGAAAAATTGTTATTTTTAAGGTTTTTCGTGAAAATGTGGTTTGAGTTGCAAGATTTCAAGTAATATCTTCATTGCTAATGAAACTTATCGCAAATTCATCATCTGAAATTGGGGTTATTTTTCGAGTTTGTACATCATTCAAAACAGGACAACGCATGCAGCGAAATAAATACACTTTGAAATATTGTTATTTTTGAGGTTTTTCGTGAAACTTTGGTTTGAGTTGCAAGATTCCTATTTTCATTATTCGTATACTTCTATACATACATTGCTAATAAAACTTATCGCTAATTCATGTCTGTACGTAGTGTATTTGGTATACGTCTTTTTCTCCTTTCAACAAACGTTTTGTATATTTTGTAACGCACGTTTTGAAGCCCCATTGTTAATCCTTTTGCAGTCCCTGCATGAGTAATAATGTTTAGCAAAAATCAAAACGGACAATAATCTGGTGGATTTTGTAGCTGCGTTTCTTGATTGGAAATCAAGTCTACTGATCTATATTATGAAACATATTGTAAACAGCAGAAAAATATGTTTAAAAAGCTTTGAGGCCATTTTGAGAATAAAGTAAAATAAAAGTCATCTTCCAGCTGTTCTAAACTCAATGTTATACACGCAGTACCGCTCAAAAGTAACTTTCCTTGTAGTGTCAGTATCCTTGCCGAAACAAGCCATCTTCTAGCTCGTGTATACTATCATGAAACTATGTTGTGTAGAGCAGGAACAAGTCATCTTCTAGCTGGTGTATACTTTTATGTACAATATGATGGTGGACAGAAACAAGTCATCTTCTAGCTGTTGTATACTATTATGTAACTATGTTGTGTAGAACAGAAACAAGTCATCTTCTAGCTGGTGTATACTATTATGTAACTATGTTGTGTAGAACAGAAACAAGTCATCTTCTAGCTGTTGTATACTTTTATGTAACTATGTTGTGTAGAACAGAAACAAGTCATCTTCTAGCTGTTGTATACTTTTATGTAACTATGTTGTGTAGAACAGAAACAAGTCATCTTCTAGCTGTTGTATACTTTTATGTAACTATGTTGTGTAGAACAGAAACAAGTCATCTTCTAGCTGTTGTATACTTTTATGTAACTATGTTGTGTAGAACAGAAACAAGTCATCTTCTAGCTGTTGTATACTTTTATGTAACTATGTTGTGTAGAACAGAAACAAGTCATCTTCTAGCTGTTGTATACTTTTATGTAACTATGTTGTGTAGAACAGAAACAAGTCATCTTCTAGCTGTTGTATACTATTATGTAACTATGTTGTGTAGAACAGAAACAAGTCTTCTTCTAGCTGTTGTATACTATTATGTAACTATGTTGTGTAGAACAGAAACAAGTCATCTTCTAGCTGTTGTATACTATTATGTAACTATGTTGTGTAGAACAGAAACAAGCCATCTTCTAGCTGTTGTATACTTTTATGTAACTATGTTGTGTAGAACAGAAACAAGTCTTCTTCTAGCTGTTGCATACTATTATGTAACTATGTTGTGTAGAACAGAAACAAGTCATCTTCTAGCTGGTGTATACTATTATGTAACTATGTTGTGTAGAACAGAAACAAGTCTTCTTCTAGCTGTTGTATACTATTATGTAACTATGTTGTGTAGAACAGAAACAAGTCTTCTTCTAGCTGTTGTATACTATTATGTAACCGGCTATGTTGTGTAGAACAGAAACAAATCTTCTTCTAGCTGTTGTATACTTTTATGTAACTATGTTGTGTAGCCGAGAACAGGAACAAGTCATCTTCTAGCTGTTGTATACTATTATGTAACTATGTTGTGTAGAACAGAAACAAGTCATCTTCTAGCTGTTGCATACTATTATGTAACTATGTTGTGTAGAATAGAAACAAGTCATCTTCTAGCTGGTGTATGCTATTATGTAACCGGCTATGTTGTGTAGAACAGAAACAAATCTTCTTCTAGCTGTTGTATACTTTTATGTAACTATGTTGTGTAGAACAGAAACAAGTCTTCTTCTAGCTGTTGTATACTATTATGTAACCGGCTATGTTGTGTAGAACAGAAACAAATCTTCTTCTAGCTGTTGTATACTTTTATGTAACTATGTTGTGTAGAACAGAAACAAGTCATCTTCTAGCTGGTGTATGCTATTATGTAACTATGTTGTGTAGAACAGAAACAAGTCATCTTCTAGCTGTTGTATACTTTTATGTAAGTATGTTGTGTAGAACAGAAGCAAGTCATCTTCTAGCTGTTGTATACTTTTATGTAACTATTGATGTTGTGTAAAACAGAAACAAGTCATCTTCTAGCTGTTGTATATTTTTTGTTGAAATATTTCAAATGCTAGCAATTTTTAACATATAACGTATTTTTTTTTATCCTTTATTGAACTTAATGTTTAAGTTATTAAAACAATTTCCTTAAACCCGAAAACGTTCACCGTATAAATAGGAACAGATTATCGCAGATAGAAAGGTCGAGAGCACATCACCTTCAAGAGGACACACTTGAACATTCCAGATCAATCGGATACAAAATGTCAACACTGCACAACAAGGTACTTTTGAACCCTGAAGTTGTACAGAGCCTCTCGACTTAACGAAAATGACTTTAAATTAAATAAAACAAATCGTTTCCTTTTGATATTCCGAGGTATAGTTATCAAAATAGCCCTTATATCATCATCTATAGTACCACCCAGTAAAGACAGATTTTGAGCAATATATTTGTTACACGTAATTACGTAATTGATTGTAACTTGGTAACTGGAATAGAAACTGGTTTGACCAGTTTTGGAATCATCCAATGAGAATCTTCCACGTTACTGAAATAATCTCCTGTTCAAGGGTAACAAATAAAGGGTAACAAAATTCATCTCCCAACAATAAACTGTTTTACGGAAATAAGGTTTGTACAAATACCTCAATTATTGAAAGACACCGTTTACGTTTAAGTGTGTATGGTTATTTTGCGTTTTTATCCGAAGATTTTCATAAAACGTTTTGACAAAGCGTACTGCAAAACTACCCTGATTGATTCGAGATATTCCAAGAGGAGAAAACAACAGCTTAAAACTTGTATCTTTTGTTGAAAAAGAAATTAAAAGTTAACTACTATTATGGAGTTGTGCAGAGTAAATCTTTTTCTTTACAGACTATTCAACTTTACATTGAGATTTTTCCTTAAAAATCCTGAAGCGAATTGAAACGGAATCTCATGATCAGCCTCGTGCGAGTCTGTGTCTTGAGAGTAAAGAAACAACAATGATACGAATCTATACACAAGCTCTGAATCAAAATAGCTGCTGTGCAAATATCATGCCCACATTGACTGGCTTGTCTTTTTCTGTTCAAGGTTTTAGTTTTCTTGAAATGTTTTGGTAAACGAGGATGACAATGTCACTGAAGAAATGTATGGATTGACTGACACACCCATCTTGCTTTGTGCGGGTTAAATACAATGTAAAAACTAAATTATTACCTTGTACTGAGCTACATAATAATACATTTTAAATGCGACAAAAGTACGGGGAAATTTTGTATATTTCATTTAAATCACTGCACGCAGAAACAAATACGCATACCGTTTTTAAGTAATAATTCAACAAAGTACGAAGCACATTCTTTCAGTTTTATGGCTTCACAATAACATTCAGTGTTTCACTTTCTAGTTCTTGATGCAGTTGTACAGAATTGAAACATCATGATAGTAAAACATAACATAAAATAAACATTCTTTAACTATATTAGCTGTTAGAAATCAAAGAACGATATTTGAAAATTAAAAATATCTTAAAAGGTATATAACTGCATTGGAGTATAATCGAGGTTGTGCATCAAAACTAAATTTTATACCATAATTTAAAAAATAAAAATACGGAATTTGTTAGTTTAGCAAACGTTTATGTGTATTATGGAAAAATATGATGGTGGACAGAAGTAAGTTATCTTCTAGCTGATGTGTACTATTATGTAACAATATGATGGTGGACAGAAGTAAGTTATCTTCTAGCTGATGTGTACTATTATGGAACAATATGATGGTGGACAGAAGTAAGTTATCTTCTAGCTGATGTGTACTATTATGTAACAATTTGATGGTGGATAGAAGTAAGTTATCTTCTAGCTGATGTGTACTATTATGTAACAATATTATGGTGGACAAAAGTAAGTTATCTTCTAGCTGATGTGTACTATTATGGAACAATATGATGGTGGACAGAAGTAAGTTATCTTCTAGCTGATGTGTACTATTATGGAACAATATGATGGTGGACAGAAGTAAGTTATCTTCTAGCTGATGTGTACTATTATGGAAAAATTTGATGGTGGACAGAAGTAAGTCATCTTCTAGGTGATGTGTACTATTATATAACAATATTATGGTGGACAGAAGTAAGTTATCTTCTAGCTGATGTGTACTATTATGGAACAATATGATGGTGGACAGAAGTAAGTTATCTTCTAGCTGATGTGCACTATTATGTAAAAATATGATGGTGGACAGAAGTAAGTCATCTTCTAGGTGATGTGTACTATTATGTACAATATGATGGTGGACAGAAGTACGTTATCTTCTAGCTGATGTGTACTATTATGTAACAATATGATGGGGACAGAAGTAACTTATCTTCTAGCTGATGTGTACTATTATGTAACAATATGATGGTGGATAGAAGTAAGTTATCTTCTAGCTGATGTGTACTATTATGTACAATATGATGGTGGACATAAGTAAGTTATCTTCTAGCTGATGTGTACTATTATGGAAAAATATGATGGTGGACAGAACTAAGTTATCTTCTAGCTGATGTGTACTATTATGTACAATATGATGGTGGACATAAGTAAGTTATCTTCTAGCTGATGTGTACTATTATGTAACAATATGATGGTGGACATAAGTAAGTTATCTTCTAGCTGATGTGTACTATTATGGAAAAATATGATGGTGGACAGAAGTAAGTTATCTTCTAGCTGATGTGTACTATTATGTAACAATATGATGGTGGACAGAAGTAAGTTATCTTGTAGCTGATGTGTACTATTATGGAACAATATTATGGTGGACAGAAGTAAGTTATCTTCTAGCTGATGTGTACTATTATGGAAAAATATGATGGTGGACAGAAGTAAGTTATCTTCTAGCTGATGTGTACTATTATGTAACAATATGATGATGGACAGAAGTAAGTTATCTTCTAGCTGATGTGTACTATTATGGAACAATATCATGGTGGACAGAAGTTATTTTTGTTCTAGCTGATGTGTACTATTATGTAACAATATGATGGTGGACAGAAGTCAGTTATCTTCTACCTGATGTGTACTATTATGTAACAATATGATGGTGGACAGAAGTAAGTTATCTTCTAGCTGATGTGTACTATTATGGAACAATATGATGGTGGACAGAAGTAAGTTATCTTCTAGCTGATGTGTACTATTATGTAACAATATGATGGTGGACAGAAGTAAGTCATGTTCTAGCTGATGTGTACTAATATGTAAAAATATGATGGTGGACAGAAATAAGTTATCTTCTAGCTGATGTGTACTATTATGTAACAATATGATGGTGGACAGAAGTAAGTTATCTTCTAGCTGATGTGTACTATTATGTAACAATATGATGGTGGACAGAAGTAAGTTATCTTCTTGCTGATGTGTACTATTATGTAACAATATTATGGTGGACAGAAGTAAGTTATCTTCTAGCTGATGTGTACTATTATGTAACAATATGATGGTGGACAGAAGTAAGTTATCTTCTAGCTGATGTGTACTATTATGTAATAATATGATGGTGGACAGCAGTAAGTTATCTTCTAGCTGATGTGTATTATTATGGAACAATATGATGGTGGACAGCAGTAAGTTATCTTCTAGCTGATATGTACTATTATGGAAAAATATGATGGTGGACAGAAGTAAGTTATCTTCTAGCTGATGTGTACTATCATGTAACAATATGATGGTGGACAGAAGTAAGTTATCTTCTAGCTGATGTGTACTATTATGTAACAATATGATGGTGGACAGAAGTAAGTTATCTTCTAGCTGATGTGTACTATTATGGAACAATATGATGGTGGACAGAAGTAAGTTATCTTCTAGCTGATGTGTACTATCATGGAACAATATGATGGTGGACAGAAGTAAGTTATCTTCTAGCTGATGTGTACTATTATGTAACAATATCATGGTGGACAGAAGTTATTTTTGTTCTAGCTGATGTGTACTATTATGTAACAATATGATGGTGGACAGAAGTCAGTTATCTTCTACCTGATGTGTACTATTATGTAACAATATGATGGTGGACAGAAGTAAGTCATGTTCTAGCTGATGTGTACTAATATGTAAAAATATGATGGTGGACAGAAATAAGTTATCTTCTAGCTGATGTGTACTATTATGTAACAATATGATGGTGGACAGAAGTAAGTCATCTCCTAGCTGATGTGTACTATTATGGAACAATATGATGGTGGACAGAAGTAAGTTATCTTCTAGCTGATGTGTACTATTATGTAACAATATGATGGTGGACAGAAGTAAGTTATCTTCTAGCTGATGTGTACTATTATGGAACAATATGATGGTGGACAGAAGTAAGTTATCTTCTAGCTGATGTGTACTATTATGTAACAATATGATGGTGGACAGAAGTAAGTCATCTTCTAGCTGATGTGTACTATTATGGAACAATATGATGGTGGACAGAAGTAAGTCATCTTCTAGCTGATGTGTACTATTATGGAACAATATGATGGTGGACAGAAGTAAGTCATCTTCTAGCTGATGTGTACTATTATGGAACAATATGATGGTGGACAGAAGTAAGTTATCTTCTAGGTGATGTGTACTATTATGTAACAATATTATGGTGGACAGAAGTAAGTTATCTTCTAGGTGATGTGTACTATTATGTAACAATATGATGGTGGACAGAAGTAAGTTATCTTCTAGCTGATGTGTACTATTATGTAACAATATTATGGTGGACAGAAGTAAGTTATCTTTTAGCTGATGTGTACTATTATGGAACAATATGATGGTGGACAGAAGTAAGTTATCTTCTAGCTGATGTGTACTATTATGGAACAATATTATGGTGGACAGAAGTAAGTTATCTTCTAGCTGATGTGTACTATTATGTAACAATATGATGGTGGACAGAAGTAAGTTATCTTCTAGCTGATGTGTACTATTATGGAACAATATGATGGTGGACAGAAGTAAGTTATCTTCTATCTGATGTGTACTATTATGGAACAATATGATGGTGGACAGAAGTAAGTTATCTTCTAGCTGATGTGTACTATTATGGAAAAATATGATGGTGGACAGAAGTAAGTCATCTTCTAGGTGATGTGTACTATTATGTAACAATATGATGGTGGACAGAAGTAAGTTATCTTCTAGGTGATGTGTACTATTATGGAACAATATTATGGTGGACAGAAGTAAGTTATCTTCTCATCAACTATTAGTAGTTAAAGCAGTTATATGTTATCAGTTTATTTTAAGATAATTTTCGAGTTTTCTTGTATATGTTATTCCTAAAATAATCAATCATGGAATTGTGTTTGTGTTTTTTGGACTGAGTATGTTACACTAATGTTGCTGTGTCAAAGCTACATAATCAGTTACGAACTGGGTGCTGTAGAAGGCCTTCTTTTGACTCGAATGAAACCTTCTGCTCTATTAACAGTTATACTTGACTTGTTAAAGCAGCTTTGTCATTCAATGGTAATGCTTTGAGAAATCTATTTTATTAGTGGCCTGATGTAGCTGGTTGGTGGGAATTCGCTTTTTGACTCAAAAACTGAGGAAACCTATCGAGCTACCTATCTACATAAAATCAATCATACCGTACATGAACAGTTTTATGTATTAGCAGCAGCCTAACTGACAGTCAATATATCGAAAAACAATTATCCAAAATGGCTGTTGTGTCTTGCAATAAAAAGAATCAGTCCCAGTGTTATAAAGACATTGGTGTTTGGTTTGTGTTTTCCATGAAGATTGGTATGAATAATACTACAACTGATTTATCTACTAAAAATAACATGGGTCAAAATGTTACAGAAAAACTTTACAACCATACGTAGCTGAGATATGGCTGCAGTTGGTTGGTTCGTTGTTGCTGGGGTTGAAAGGTTCCATAAGTTTAACTTAGAATAAGTCTACAGACAGGGACTGTATAAGCAGTTGATGCCCTTATGATCTCTTGTAAAACGACTAAGTAATCGTCCCATCTGCTTTGCAGTTATTTCACAATCTGTGACTAGGTTGGTATCCTTATTACAATAGATTAATTGTTTCAACAACCTTGGGTTGAACGTAGCTCCAAACATTGTACGCTGATGATGGGCGCTTAGCCCGAAAGCTCGGTTATAAATTTATAACTTTCAAGGTTGTTGAAACGATTAATCTATTATAATATTTCATAATTGTTTTAGATGTTAGCAAATACTTAGGTTTAATGCATACAAATGTTTGCTACATCATGAAGCAACCTCTGTTGAATGATTAAAGATATGCAAGTACGAGATGCCAAGCACAATTTACTTCGTCTGTCTATAACCTTCGTTTAAGCTTGTAGACAAATTAGGAGAAATTAAAACAAATTAGAATTAAAATTTTCCGGGATTTTATAACTATCATACATTTTCATTGGGTTTTATATCGTAATTTCATTAAGATATTGATAATTGTGAAATAATAAACAAATGCTATAATGCTATTATGCTATGTAAAGTATAACATGATGTGATATCATGTATATGAACTCTTGTAAAATATGCCAGCAACGAATATCAGTAGCAAATTTACATGTCATTTTCTCAATAATCTTGAATACATTTTTGAAAATCCGTCCTTTATTGTGCGGGTGTCAACGGGTGTCAAACTATTTTTTTTTAAATTAACGGTCACCAATCTTGCGTCTACATGGGTTTATTGTCCTTTTGGGTAGACTCAGCTAACTTTCACATCCTAGCTTGGTATAAAAACTTAAAACAGCTAAAAAAAGCTTGAGGAAGATTGCGCAATCATCGTATGATGAAACAGGCTATCCGTTGGCGCTGATAAAAACAATACTGATTTCTGCAATGAATATGGATTCCTATTGTCGGCGCTAATACTGAGACAAAAACAAATAAGCACTTAGAAGCTATCTGACGGTTGATTATTTCAGTAAAGCTCATGTCTGTTTCTGACCTTTTAAACGTTCCTTATAACAATGGATGGTTGGTTGTTTGCTATGGAGGCAGGTCACGTTTACGGATTCTTGTCTATGAAGCGTCTCTTCTAGAACAAAACAGCGTCTAATCAAGCAACTAGTTACGAAAATAACTTGAGGTCTTGCGCAATTGTTAATATAAGAAACTTCCTTAATCTCAGTGAAAACGAAATTGATGCTTGGAAATTGCTGGAGACATGGAAGTATACATCTAAATTAAACCAAACAATTGCAAAGATTGATTAGAAATTAATTGGGTTGTTATAGTAACTCAAGATGATATTGGGCTGACACAAGATGAGAAATTATTTATCCAAACATTTTTGACAGCGATATATTTGTATCATGGAAAGAGATATTCAACATTAACTCTAGATAATCTTTCATCAAACTTTGGAGCCATCAAGATTAACTTTAGGTACAAAACTGGTCACTGATTCAAACTGAAACGAAAGGAATAGAAAATGAAATGAAAGGAATGGAAACGGAAGTTGACAGGATGAAGTCGACTGACAACCAAAGTATTTTCTTCTAGGATTTTTTCCCCAGATTTTTTACATTTTTAATATGAACTTTCTATAAATGTATTTCGATTTCTTTTTTCTTTTTTGAACGAAAAGTGAATGAAAAAAATTATAGAATTTTTTTCTTCTATGCTTTTGTTATCATTTTCACATCATGACCTCAAGCCTAGCTGTTCTTCTAAAACTTCTTTCTTTCTTCTCTTATTATTATCATTATGGAATCATAAGTAATTACTTCAAAATTCATCAAACTTTGGAGCCATCAAGATTAACTTTAGGTACAAAACTGGTCACTGATTCAAACTGAAACGAAAGGAATAGAAAATGAAATGAAAGGAATCGAAACGGAAATTGACAGGACAAAGCAAAGTATTTTCTTCTAGGATTTTTTTTTCAGATTTTTTTTTTCTTTTTAGATTTTTAATATGAACTTTCTATAAATGTATTTTAATTTCTTTTTTCTTTTTTAAACGAAAAGTGAATGAAAAAAATCATAGACATTTTTTTCTATGCTTTTATCATCATTTTGACATCATGACCTCAAGCCTAGCTGTTCTTCTAAAACTTCTTTCTTTCTTCTCTTATTATTATCATTATGGAATTATAAGTAATTACTTTCCATTAGTGGGCTGGTTAACAGCATCTCTCCACTGATTGCAGTGAATCAAGCCCCTTCATGATTAAAGATTATTTATTAGAAAGTAACTGAAATGTTTTATCATCAGCTGCTAGACGTAATACTAAACATAACAAAAAAATCAAATTTCCTCCTTTCAGGCCAAGTTATGGCTCTCTGATCCATAAACGACGGAACCCTTCTGCCTTAAGGTGATCAAATAATGTTTATGACTTGTCTGGGATATGCATTCATTTGTTTAATCCACAGCTCAGTATTAATTAAAAAAGGAACATCTACTTAGATCATCTTTCATTATCAATATTAGAGGCTAATAATCATTTGGATCCATGTTCTAGCTTTTATACTGAGAGATTACTGAAATTGTTTGTATTCGTGTCGATCAATATAGGCACCTATTTTGACGACGATGAAAACGTCGTTTTGAAGTACTCTAAAAAGTTCATAAGGGATAACAGATTTATAAAAACAAAGGTTCTTATAAAGTAGATTCAGGGTGTTTTTTCAGAGACGATAATACCAACAGGAAGCTCAGACAATGATAATGAAAATGTATTTTCCTTATGATAAAAGGAGTTTTAATGACGATATATTTTTAAGCTCTCAAGCACGCACATCTGTAAAAAGCGATTTTTTTTCAGATTGTTGGATTCAAATCATTCAAATTAAGTGGTGGCCTACCGTTGTCAAATGCAAGACAAATAAACATAGCGGTGGGAAAACTCGTATTATTGGTTGTCTTTTCTTTAGTTATCGCATGCAAGTAAACGTTTATATCTCAAGATACAACAGCCGTTGGCTAATGACGATTTCAAGAAAATAATGGATAATTTGAACCTGAATGCTTTCAAGTAATGAGAGTGAATATTTGCATTCATTCCACCTGCAAAGCAACAGCTATTTCATTATTTGGACTTTGGAAAAGTTCCAAGGCCAAGGCCAATGCCTGCTCCGTGTTTTCTAGAACCGTGTGAAGGATACAACTAGGGAAAACGAAAAGAGAGAGACCTTGCACGAGAACTGACAACACTTTTAAACAGTGTCTAACGGATTCAGTGTTATGCATGGATCATCAAGACTGAAGTAAAAAGGAAAAAAACAACAACTATGAACTGGAATATTTCTATGGAATTTAAAAAAAACCACGGTATTCTCTTGATTATACATACTTATATATATATATATGTACGTGTATGCATAATTTCATATATTTTTTGCAGTAGAAAAGTTTTATACTAAACATGCATGTGTATATATGTTCATATATAGGTGCATATAAACATGTTTATATATGCATATATATATGTAAATTTATGTACATACACTGATTTCCAAAATGCTGAGCTTTCATATATATATGTCCGACATATATATCTATTTTGTCTCCCTATTGCTCGGCAATCGAGAAAAAAACAGACATGTATATATTTTGTGAGTTCAGAACTTTCTGAAATCAGTATATATATGTGTATGTATAGCATACATATACCACGCACTGAGCACGTGAACTGATCATTCAGTTTCGACAAATTAAACATGAAAATAAACCGCATGAAACGGAAAGAGGTGTCGTTGAACCAAGAACGCGACGAACTGAACTGACAGGAAGGAAGAAACATGAATTTCTTATAATGTTTATACTGCAAATCAAATTTCAATTAACAAGAACTATTTTTTATCTGGCGCAAAAGGATCCGTTTTCTTGTGGCTCAATAATTGACGATCTTATCATGATGTTCGTTCGACAATGGATTCTAAGATGTGAATAATATAATGACAGGTACAAGGAAAAGATTATCAGGATCCTTGGAATATTTACTGAATGCACCAATAAGGAAATTAGCTCATGCGGCGATTCAGGAAGAACTTTTACTGACTGCACCTGATGTGATCCCCCTGTCTTACGCTTACGAACTGAACCTGTTCATTCACGGTCATGAAAGATCTACACCATTTTTTGCTGTCAGTTTCTCAAGTGCTTGAATCTAAAGCACGTCTGGCTCGTTCTATGGGATATATGATAACCAAAGTCGCGGGATAAACCACTAATAACGTCATAGCATGGTATAAATATTTTTTGTTTATCGTGCGTCGTTTGATCCAATCAATCAGTTCATTATAGTGACGGATTCACGTGTTATAATAATGCATTAAAAGCGCGCCTGTTATGGTGTATATGTAAATATAAACTTCCTAATTTGTTATTTATCAAAAACACTACTATATTTTATTAAGAATATTCTTTTTCCTCAAATAATTCCAGGCAGTGTTAATGCCTTTTGTCTTCTTTATAAATCAGATATATTATTTTTCTTATAAAATATTTTACTTTGGAAATAAATTGTCCTTTATCGAATATCAAAACTGATATCTTAATTGTCTTATTAATTTAACAGTCTAAGCACAAGAAGGTCGGAAAATTTTTACGAGCAAAATCCTGTAAGAATTGTTCATCCCGCTCTCAGTCCATGGCAATGGACGGACAAACGTTCATCCTTGCTATGTAATATCACTCACTACCATGTTGTAGTGCTGTTGTCATGCAAACGTTTTTATAACTCATAGTAGCAAAAATTATTTTTAACATTCTAAACTATTACTGTTATAAATAAAATGAATACAGCCTGTCATCCAGGAGCACAGTCATGCTCTCGGGATAGCTTAACCCCCCGACAGCAGTGACTAGCTATCTGTATTGTCTAGAATTAATTCGACTTATAACGCTCCTGTGACTGCATACATTTTATTCTTCATATCTGTAGCACTAAACATGGTCTTCGGTGATGCCAGAAAGAGGTTGTTTTTTTTCCGAGCCAATTTATAGTCCTTTGTTCAGGTTGGACTCCACATACATTAGCCTTTTTTTCCCATATCAATAAATATAAATATCATCATCATCATTATACTGACAGTTTCCTTCGGCCTGATTAAGATTGACATTCTGTTATTTCTTTGCAAGCAAGCACTGCTGCTCTCCTTGTCATTTACAGGTAAGTCAAACTGAATCTCAGTGGAGCTTTGTGCAGATATTTTCCTGCAGGTTTTTCGTCCATTTCTTCGTTGTTTGCCAGGGCTTTGATTGGATGGCTTGCATGTTGAAATGACATTGACATTGATGAACCAAATTCTGTTTCTTTTTGGCTGTTTTATCTTCCACGTAAAGTGTGTATATATTAAAGTGCACTCATGATCTCTGAATAAGCTTATTTTTGCACACTGTCAGATACATCTCCCTCCACTCTCCCCCATAGAAGAGGCTCAAGTTTTAACACCTTCTAAAAAACAACGTACTAATCGACCTAGTCTACTGGTGTCTTAGCGACATGTCATTTACCCAGTACCAGAGTTATTCTTTTTCGCATTCGTTGGGTCCTTGACACATAAGATACGATAATTGTCGTCGTCGTTATTGTCCCAGTAGCGTGTCTGGCCGGCTCGAAATCTCACGGCAAACTCAAGGCTTGATCCAGCATCAATATTATGAAGCAAATAAATGCGAAACTGAAACCTGTCCTCCTTTCCACCATCGAGTTGGTTCACATAGTCAGCCCAGACATCTTTGAATGTCTTCCAGTTGTCCATAGAGTAACGAACTGTCACATCCTTCGCAAAACAAATATTTTCTACGAGGACCGTTCCAGTTACAGCAAACCCTGAGAACGCAATATTTTCTAGACATACTTTCTGTCGTTGAAGGCGACTCCTAAAGCTAGCCAGAGATGAAGGTTGTTGGAAGTCACAGTGTAAAAAATTGATTTGATCAGGCTTTCTTACAGATAGGTCTTCCAGACTATTGTTCGGCGTGATCATTTTAACAGACACCAAAGACTGGCCGAAAACATCAGCAAATTGAACCTTTCTCTTAGTTGGGCTTTCGGGAGAGAGTGGAGGGTCTGCTTCAACTTGATCCTTCATGTTGTCATTCGAAGTCCAGAACGATGTTACCTCAAAATGAAGAACACCAACACTCCGTCGCCGCAGTCCGTCAGTCGGTAGTATTTATGTTTGACCGTGACAACTCGCATGTCTCAGAACCACGCGAACGTCACAGCTTATAATAAATTTTGAATATTTTAACTTTATCATTACGTCATAGGCTGGCTGTCAGATCATTTTTGTTCCTTGAGCTCCAAAAATGTCTGTAAAATCTGTTTTAAAGCCACGAAAACTTGGGCAAGCAAGAGTTGAAGCGAAAACTGAAATGGTTTGAAAATGATTCAGCATGCACGGTTTCGTTTTGAAAAAAATCTAGAGCGTGACTTGATGAACGAAATTACGTATCAGTACGTATACACAAGAGTCACGAGAGTAGTACGAGCTAGAGTGACAAAGGGCATGCATGTGTGCTCAATCTAAATATAGAAACTTAGGTAACGCTGATCTAAATTCATAGTCAACATTTTTACGACTTGACCCCATTATATTAGAACACACGACGTTTGAACTGTTATAATGCTTTTCGTAAAACCTATGGAAAACTACGTTGGTTCATTTTTCGAATTATAAGCGAGCTTAGAATTTCCATCGTGAACACTCGTCTTTGAAGAGTCATTTTTGACGACATCTTGAGAGTTAACTTATATTAAGCCTGGTTTAAAATTATCACAGCCATTAATCTTTTTCCTACGCATCATCTTATCATTTTAAGACTGTATTTATAATTTGGCTTTGTTACGTTGTAAACATTGCATGGTGTTACGCGGCCACATTCTGTGACAGCTTCAATACATGTATTCTGTCATTTCCAAAGCTACTTTGAATTCATGCCATTAATATGCATTTCTAGGACACAGAATAATGATTTCAGAGAAATGACTGTGTTTGTCAATGAGATAGAGAGCAGTGCTCGACATGCTCGCGGGTGAAAATGCTTAAATTTTGAATCATAAAAATTATGGAGGGCTTCGAGTGCTCAAAAGGAATTTTTATTCCGTAAGAAATTTAGCAGGACAAGTAAAATAGTAAACATTCTTTCCAGAAAAATTGGAAATGTAATGTCTTGTTCGCGTTCAGAAACCCAATACACTTATTTAAACGGACTAAACGCGACAAAGCATTTTAAAAGACGTAACTCTTGCACGAATTTAAATCATTGAAACGCTAAAAATGCAAAACTTCCCAGAGTACTAACCTTTAGAGCAGCCAAGGTATGGAATTTGACACGTAAATATTCTAAATAATCGGCTTCACCTTCCGTTTTGCCAAGGTCTTCAAGCTGACCCGGGTTCACTGCGTACTTTTGGCGCGAAAACTAGACTTCCGTGCGCAACTTCGCGCGTAAACCAATCAAAGTCAAGGTTGTATCCTGCACGAGGCCCGGTCTCGAATCCAGAAAGAAAGGAAGGAAAAGGAGTGGAGATGCTCTTTCTTTATTTTGCTCTCCAATTATCTATCTACTCTTGGAAACCAGAGGAATTTTATCAATATTTATAATAATATTAAAATCAACTGGTTTTTTATTGATGGGATGGGATGGTAGTCAGAAAATGAAAGGCTAAAAAAATTCCCAATTCTAAATTACTGTATAATTGATATTTTATTGGGTGGTTGGAAAAATTTTTGAAATGATTTGTTTTCCAAAAATAGAAGGGGGGTCTAATTGTTTCTGCAAGGGGAATGAATGTGGGGGAAGATTGAAATGCCAGTGATATTGGAATTAGGACCCTGGCCGTACAGAACCCTTATAAACCATAAACTCATAACTTAAAAGTCAAGTAAAAATATACCTGAAATAGAAATAGAATTATTTTGTTTTTGTTTTTCAGTTTCCTTTTATAAGTCCCAAATTAGAACAAAAAAATTCGATTTTCATATTGTTTTCACTCAGTGAAAACTATATGCAAATTGGCTGTCAGTACTAATCAAGCCAATCAAGAAACAGAAAGAACTCAAAGTATGATACCTGCTCTCTTTCCATAAAATTTGCACATGCCATGAATGATTACCTGTAAGACAGCATCAACACATTTGGTCACAACAATCACACGCCGTGACCTTTCATTTCATTGACTCCTCTAAATTGCCTCATGGTGTAACAGTGGGATATTACATATTTTGACATCCCTTTTCTTTGGTAAAAAAGCTAAAGAACCTGTCATGATATTTTAACAAAATTTTAGCAAAATTCCTTTTCCCCAAAAAAATATTTAAACCTTTCATTTCATTGACTCCTCCATATTCCTCATGGTGTAACATGTACATATTTTTCTACATCCTTTTTCGTTGGTAAAAAAGCTAGATAATCTGTCATCAGTAATATAGCAAAATTCCTTTTCCCCAAAAAGCTGAATATTTTGAAGCAGGTTTTGTTTCTGTTGTTTTTTATTATTATTGATGGTTGTATTTATGCCTCGGGTGATTACGAAAATTTTCTTCACTAGGCTTATATAATTCCCAATATATATTCTTGTCATGCAGATTTTATTTATAAGCATTAAAAAAATGCAGTTATAATTCATTATGATTACCTATAGATCAAATAATAGTTCTTTAATTTTTTCTTACATAATAGACAAAGATGTTGACAATTGAAAGCTTTTTTCGCATGCGTTTTTAGACATTTGCATTGTCTAATGACCTTGTACTTAACCCTCTAGATCTTGTATTTAATCCATCAATCATTGCACCAAAAGTCATTGATATTACAGTGATTTCAATAAACAGATATTGGTCCGACAGGCACCAGTAGAAACTTTATTTCATACTGTTATTGTTAGAGTGTTAATGACATGATAAGTCTTATTGAAGCATGTTTTGACACGAGCCAGCAGGATGAAATGAGGATAATTATGGATCATAAGAACAATTATGATTTGTGACATGAAGTCTATCCTGTTATCCGCAGATATTTCAGACTGACAAAGAAGTCTCTTAAGTAATCAAATATGTTTGATAACAACAGAATTATGTTCTTTCTACTTCCTGCATTACTTCTAACAAAAGGTACAGATAATGACTGTTGTACGATAAATATATCCATCATACAAAATAAAGAATTATTTTAAAGAATACTTTTGTTAGTTCCACCTTCTGGTTTTCTTAAGGCGAAATTTTCAAGACAAAAGAAGCACGTTTTGATGACAATTGAGAATACTGTTTACTTACGAGGCACAAGGAGCCAGACTGCTGTTGTGTACCCTTCAACCTGATTGGCTAAAGGGCACAAACGCTCAAACAGAACCTTGCTTTAACAGATGTGATTCCAATGAACAACATTTGCCAGTGTTTTGATAAAAAATACTTTGCATCTGTAGTTTTTTTCCAAATAACTCGATAAACATTGTGAAACAAAAACATGTTAGTTATTTAAATAGACTGCATCATCTCGGCATCACCAATCAGCTCCTTGGATACACTTCAATGACTAGTGAAAAATTTTAAAAACTTTGAAACTTATGATATGCATGCATTGGAGCATATAGACCGGCCTTGTGACACACTGGAATGCAGCTCAATTTGGAGAGCAAAACAATAGGTTCCAATTCTCAGGAGATTGAAATTGTTTTGCTTAGTCCTCCAAATTGTGTCACAAGTATTAAACTTTATCATTATTATTATGATAATTATCATTATAATTATTATCATTATCATTATTATTAATGCTGTTCTCGTTCAATTATTGAGTTTGAAGGACATCAAAATTTTAATATTAACCGAATATTAAAAGAATAGCCATGCTTCAAATTGATTTTAAAACTTTTAATATTGAAGTGTCTAAGCTTTCACCACTCAACGACATCATCAGAGACAACATGATTATTAAGGATTGCAGAGTAACCTTGAAAGTTGGGGTGGCACAAGTAAATGCAAAAATAGATATCAAATTATATGTATATATCATGATTCGTTAGTGGTGAGCAAGCAATTATTGCTTGCAAGACACTAACAAATCACGATATTTTGTGGTAACCAAGTTCAATAATTGTTTTATCATTCAGATTATATTTTTGTGTGTTTAAATTATTCTCTGCTTTTGTTTTCTATCAAACATACCAAGTCCTTTTCTGACAGGTCGGGATTCAAGCAAGCCATTCGGAAAATGTAACATTACTGCACATAAGCAGACCATTATTTGCAGCAAAATGGCTTTGCACCATAATGCACATGAGCAGACCATTATTTGCAGCAAAATGGCTTTGCAGAGTAATGCACATGAGCAGACCATTATTTGCAGCAAAATGGCTTTGCACTGCAATGCACATGAGCAGACCATTATTTGCAGCAAAATGCCTTTGCACCGCAATGCACATGAGCAGACCATTATTTGCAGCAAAATGGCTTTTCACCATAATGCACATGAGGAAGTCAACCATGTTGGGGATGGTGCACATACCATCGTCTTTGACAATGCATCTTGATGCTAAATTAAAATATTGGCTGAATGTTTGCAACCAATCTAGGGGATAACAGATCAAAGTGAAATGTATAAAAAGCTGTTAAAAAGCTCTCGAAAAGTGTGAAAGCACTTAATTGTTTGGGAACAAAACAATCAGCTGGTCAATTAAGTAATTTAAATGCATTAAAGAACACATAACACTGCTACACTTATCTTGAAATACAACAATAATTAACTTATTTATTCATTCTTATAATAAAGTACAAAATTATTAGACTCTTCATTTTACTAAGCTACAAAAAATCATCTGTTTATCTACGAAAACATGAACATTTCATAACAATCTGGGGGGAAAGTGGGGATTCTTTGAGAACCATTTGAATTCCTAATAGGTCTTAGTTTGTCTATTAGCTTATTTATTTTGAAATTTAAGTAAATAATTTACAACTATCACTTTTGATCAACTCCCTAGAACAATAGTTTGAGAGAGAGGTGTAGTTAGGGGAAAATTTTATACTTTTTACTGTCACGATAGACACAAAAAAAAACAATTATTCGAGTCTAGTAAACTTTATTTTCTCACCTCGGATCTTATTTGAACCTCGTTGTAACAAAACACGATGTTTAATTTCAAAATCCATTCAAGCAAGATGGTGAACCATTGTTATTGACTGCGCTTGTGCATTCGACCCTATAGTTTATTCCACCATTATTGTCCCAATACTCCGTTCCATTGCTTCTATAACAAATAGCAAATTCAAAGCTGTCTCCAGACGCGATAAAATACTCCGGAATAGTGACAGCGAAAGAGAAACGATCTGTGTTTCCGTCATTTGAGTCTTGCACGTACGTACACACGACATCTGTGTGCGAATTCCACGAGTCAAGAGTGTATCTTACCAAAACCTCTTTATGAAAAGCAATGTTCATCACCTTGACTGTTCCCATAAGAGAATTTTGAGAAGATACCGCATTTTCCAAACAAACAAGGTCTCTTTCTGTTCTTTCCCTGAAACCATCTAAAGCCACTGGTTGCTCGAAGCAGACCTTGAGGGATTTCTTTGCATTCTGCAACTCTCGCTTTGCTGCTGCTATTGCAACGTGGATATTGTATTCCTCCTCGCTGAATACAGAGACTAAAGGCTTTCCAAATCCATCGGCAAAGTGTACATTCTTTCTTTTAGCTGGGAGAGAACTATGCCTTCTTAGAATTGAATGGCAGCCATCATCTTCATCTTCATCGTCATCTTTAGAGAGCAGTATCCTTCCTCGCAAGGATGAAGTCCGACGAAGCCTAGAACTGGACATTGATGACTTCCTGTTCTATTATCGGAATTATTACATTTTGGTCAAAAAGCCACCGAAGATGGAGAAACGGGGTTGTTTTACAGCAAACGGACTACATTACTCTTGTGAAGATTCAAAATGGACGAACATTGTGCACTGTGTCACGTCTTGCGTCTCGCGACCTCTCTGGAATCTGATTGGTCGGTCTTAAAATATAATATTGCTCTTTTGTTTTGCTAATCTCTTTATTTTAACCGGAACACTTCAAAACGACTTCCAAAACAACATGAAGAATGATACTAACAAATGTCAACGTTTTTTTATTGTTTTTATTTGAGGTTTAAGAAGTAGCACAATTATTTTTATCCCCGAACGCTACTACAAAATACCATCTGTTTTTTTGGGGGTCAAAGGGGCTACATTGGCTCCCTTCGTTTGTGCCTTCGCGCTCCCTGTGGTGAGTTTAAATTTGGTCACACTGGTTCCCGGTTTTGCATGCATGTCAGATTCAATATCACTGCCTTCTCGGAATTTCTGTATCGTGACTACGTGATGACGCGTTACTGCTTGACAGCTCATTATTTAAGGGAGGGGAGGGATGGGAGAGAAATTGGCAATATAAAAATATAAAAATCAGAAAAAAATTAAGAATCAAAAATTAAAAATAAATATAAATATATTGAAATATAAATTGAAAGTTTTAGACCACCCCTCCTCCCTTATGAAATGTAGGAAAATGAATGGTATAAAGTTTCTCATTTGGTCATCATTTTGTATGAGTTACAGTCAAAACGGCTCAAGCGTACCCCCCTAGAATCATTAATGAATTGATTATTCGAATATTGAGTTCACTTTTCACTCTGACTCCAAAGTTTAAAGTAAATTATCTACTTGAGTTTTGATTGGATTCTTCAACAATTGCCATGTCAAGGTAGAAAAACTCCCCAGAAAGGCCATCCCTTAGAATTTTAGTTGTGAAATGAATGTGAAGTTTGGAGTCTTCGATTCTTTTATGAAAACTCAGAGTGAATAATTAACTCAATACTTGAATAATGAAATGATTAATGAGACTAGAGGGGTACGCTTGAGCCGTTTTGACTGTAATGGACATATTGAGTGCAGTGAGTGTAAGGGCATGCATCAATGAATGTAAATAGACCTATCGATGCATGCGCCGCTGGCTTAATGCCGAGTCATCATTCCCAGATATTTGCACAAGGGCTTATGAATTGCAGTGTCATTCTGTGCAATAACCGGTTTGCTTTCATCCAGAAAGGTTTTCATCCTGTCCGTTAACAAAAAGATTTTAATATAAACCCGTGAAGTTAATCTAAAACCAAAGTGTGAATTCCGTGTACTCACGGGCTTAGCGCTCCGCTCTATTGCACCAGAGTACAAGTGCTACAAGGGTCGCCTTACAGCAATATATCTTGTTCTTTCTAAACCACTTAGGTTCAGCTCAAACTTCTTATTTCTCTTGAGCCGAACGCGTCGAAATAAGGCGGTTTTCTTTGATGTCATGGTCGGTTTGGCTCATGAGAAGATTGACGTTTGAACTGCGCCTTAAAATCGTAGCAGAGAGCGCTCCACTTTCGAATTCAACGTTTTCTGTACAAACATCTTTTGTTCATCATATCTTATATGGTGCTGTTTGTACCAACGCTAGACCACAACGCACCCTGTTCTTCGAATTCAGAAAAGACCTGAGGAACCAGGCTCCGAGGACGAGCACGCATGTAAAGCGCAGTGCATCGTGGCCAAATATGCGCAAAATTACTATAACAACGATAAGTATTGGATATCTTTATACGAATGAGATTGAGGTTAGATGTAATAAATAAACCATACAACATGCGTATAAAATAACATTATCTATAAGTTAGGCTCAGTTCAAATGTCGATCTTCTCACATGAGCCGAACCCTTTGAAGACAATGGATAAGGCGGTTTTCTTTGATGTCATTAGGTTCCGAAGCTTATGAGAAGATTGACGTTTAAACTGGGCCTTAATCGAATAAATCTACGTCTTTGACGTTGCTTTCCTCTTAAAATACTTGTGTCAGTATCTACTTAATATGCTTTTGAAGTGAAGACTTTTTGACTCAATAAATTATGAATAAGTTAAAAACAAGTATTACCAGCACACGTAAGGGAGTCAAATATATGTTATGTATAGATTAGAAATACCTTATGTATAAGCATGCATGTTAACTATTATGTCATGCCGTCATACTCCTTCTTCCCTTGCCCTGCTCCCCTCCCCTAGAGAGGTTTGTTCACATTCGAATCCCATTCTCTATCGTTGTTCACTAGTAAGGCCTGATTAGATAAATGATCGTGAAACTCAAACATAGAATCATGTTTTCACGAATGCATGCCTGGCGTAGTCTGAAATGGCAAAAAGTTTACGCCCTCATAGATTGGGTCAATTGTGAAAACAGTATTTAGTACTTACAAGATATCCTTCTTGAGGCTCTCAATGAGGGTTTCTCAGGTCTTGCGTGACATTTTAAATTGTAATCCAACAAAAACGAAAATATGATATTTGAAAAGAGCATACCAAAATTCAGTAAAATTGGAAAGTTTGAAGTGGTTTTATTGAGTAGCGCCGAAGATATGGGCGACCGAAGTTGCCTGCTTTTACAGAGAAATGCGTTGGGAGGAAAGCTGTTGCAAAATGTCACACAAGACCTGATAAACCCTCATTCGTTCTTCCAACAATAGCAGCCTTAGGGACCAGTCATTACTTACAGGGAGCAGGTGCTGGTGCATTTTGATTTTTCACTTGCATAAATTTTCGTGACCCCTCCCCCTAAGCTGCCTTTTGTCTCCCTCTTAGTCTCGTCCTTCGTGGAGCATAAAACTGAAATCCTGCCCCCTCTATTTGTACCACCCCCTTCCCTTTAAATAATTACTGGTCCCTAAGTGTGTTGAGTTTTACTATGGTCATGTTATGTTCTTAAAAGTGCTCAATAATGACGCGTGGTATAAACTAGAAAGCATTACGCCCTCATAGATTGGTTCAATTCTTAATGCAATATTTAGTATTTACAAGATATTCCTCTTGAATTGTCAATTCTTTCTTCAAACCATAGTAGACTAAGTGCGCTGAGGTTTTACTATGGTCGCGTTATGTTCTGTAAGTCAGATAAAATGGTCAAACGATAACGTTTCTCGAGGTCTTGCATAAAATCCAAGTGATCCTCAAGACGGAAGTTTCTTATTGGCTCCTCCTAAAAGTACAAAAAAAAAAATGTTTCAAGATTCAAAACGATATAAGAAACCAAAATAAACGAGAAGTAAAGAAAGCACTATAAATATCAACGCCCAGAGAGACAAAAAGGGGCTAACATAATATGATCAGTAAATTTCACTTTGCCATTGAGATTCTGAGACGTCCAAATATTGAGACGATTAAAGTCGATAGACATCGAGAGCAAAACGTCTGACTTTCTATTAAGTCTGTCTTAACCATTACTACCATTCTTGTAGTAGGCCCTTTTGTTTGCCAAATTAATACCATTATCTTGTGATTCGAAAATAAAAAATAAAAAACATTCGAATAAGAAAGGGAAAAAAATCTGTTATTAGTGGCAGGAAGTAATAAAGGGACCCAATAAGCAAACTGATTCTGTTGAAAGCAAAATATGACTTAACCTTTTTGCCATATCGTATCGGCCGACTATCAGGAAACTTGCAATCTGATTGGTTCTCCAGACACCTGCGCTAATCAAAGAGGTTTTGGGGCGCCAGCTCAGTTTTGTCTTTTAAGATGAATATCACTGAATGATATACAGCTGAAGCTACGCCCACGTCTATTATTACCTTAGATGGTTTTTTTAAACGTCAATGAAATTCGATAAAAAGCGCACAGAAAATAGAATATTATTGTGAATCTACCACATCTTTGAAGGCTGCGCGCACTCGTTAAAATTAATACTCATGAATTTTTTATTTTACATTGTGATTTACGGGTATTCGTATATGACACAGTCGACAGGCCAGGTGATCTGGAATCTAGGCGCGCAATGCATTGTTTGTCACAGCGAAAATTTCCAAGTTTTTTCTATTGTCTCTCATCAAAATAGCCTCAAACAAGTAGGCGCACAGACATATTTGCATTTAAAAGATTAAAATCAGTCACGTCCTAAGATTCCGCCAGTTAATTATGCTGTTAGATGTAGATTATGTAGAAGAAAAGTCAGTGGGTCATTTGGTCAGACTGTCGGTCGGTCAGTCTCTGTCTGTCTGTCTGTCTGTCAATCAATCAATCCGTCAGAGTTCAGTCATTTATTTGGGGAGCGTTTTGCCCGCTCACTAAAACGCGCAGATGATAGACACGGAAGAAGATTTTACCTTAAGCATCACAAGTAGCTTTTGCTGTTGAGTGTATTCCAAGATCTCTTGCTGAAGATGTTTCAAGATAGCAATACAAAAATAAACCTGCAAATGAAAAATCAGACAAGATTATCATTCATTCGATTATCATTCATTCGTTCATTCGTTCATTCGTTCGTTCGTTCGTTCGTTCGTTCGTTCGTTCGTTCGTTCGTTCGTTCGTTCGTTCGTTCGTTCGTTCGTTCGTTCGTTCGTTCGTTCGTTCGTTCGTTCGTTCGTTCGTTCGTTCGTTCGTTCGTTCGTTCGTTCGTTCGTTCGTTCGTTCGTTCGTTCGTTCGTTCGTTCGTTCGTTCGTTCGTTCGTTCGTTCGTTCGTTCGTTCGTTCGTTCGTTCGTTCGTTCGTTCGTTCGTTAATGGTAATGAACGTATCCCATATGGAAATATGGGACTGAACTTTGCGAGCCAAAATGGCAAAGCTTCTCAAGGGAAGAATCTAAGAGAGTAGAAGAATCTAACACCGCAGTCACGTGAGAAACCAGTTCGTTACCAGTCTCCTTATGCACCTTGTAAATGTAAGGTAAGTTTCAAGACATACCTGATAGTCAATGCCGAGAGTAAGACATACGCAGACATACAGACAAATGTGGTCCCATGGTAGGTAGTTCCAAAAACACTGACGTAACCAATGCTGACAAATCTAAAGAAAAGAAAAAATTAGGTCGAATAGCCCACTCGATATTCTGGTTGAGCGAATGCGCACAAAGCAATTCAAGGCGAGGCTTTGGGGAAATAAAAAAACATATTATAGGACTGCTAGTACTACATTGTTTCCCCGGAGCCTCGTCTGGAATTACTTTGTTCGTGATCACTCAACCAGAATATCGAAAGCGGTAGAATCAATTAACAGCACTTCATCAACCTTCAGCCTTACAGCTTTAGTCTGTTAATGTGGTAAATGGTAGTCTGTTGCTATAGTAACATGCGCTAGAGTTTGTAACCAGGGTTACTGACCTGTGATGGCGTGTAGCCTGACATTCTAAAGGCAGAGTAAACAAGGGGTACTTCAGCCTGTGGATTGAACGAGACAAGGAAAAGGTAGTAACTTGAACAACACTAAAATTGAACGAAAAATATTAATACAGCCAATAAAAAAAATAAAAAATAGAAAATAAGGAAACACGGACCGCGGATTACCATCCACAGTGTGTGTGTATTGGGGGGGGGGGGGGGGCTTAGATCTAAAAATATAGCAAACAAGTATGTATAAAGCAGATTTCGTATGAGTGTTAAAAGCTACAGCACACGGCACGGTAGCGGCGCGAACACGGCACCGAATGTCGTATGTTTTCATACACGGCACGTGCCGTATGTTTTTCATAGTCATACGAAAACACTCTGAGATCAGTTGGAAAGGCTGATATTTGAAAATTTGAGTGTATATCAGCAAAAGCCTAACTTCTCTTAAAAGATAATTGAAAATGTTCGAGAGTTCTGCCATGAGGAGACGCTGTTGATAATGTTAAGGCGTTGCGCGCATACCAATTTTAGATCATGCATAAATGAAAGTGTTACCTGTAGAATTAGTTCTATATTATGACAAGTTGATGAGTAGAGTGGGGGAATACCGCTGACCGTCAGGGATGTTGGTAGGTGCACCTGAAATCAACAAGAAAAAACGTTAAAATCGATAAGTAAAATGCATTAAAACAATGAAAAAATACGTTTTACAATGTGTGAAACAGATATCTGGTATCCTTTTCAAAGCGATCATCCCACAAAGGCCCAATCTAAATGCGGCCACTCTACAAGCGACCACCTTATAATAATCACTTTCTAAGTGCACACTCTACTAGTATCCTTTCATCGACCACTAGCGGCCACTCTACAAGCGACCACCTTATAATAATCACTTTCCAAGTGCACATTCTACAAGTATCCTTCTATCGACCACTTCCTAGCGGCCATTCTACAAGCGACCACTCTAATTGCCTACTCTACAATAGGCGGCCACTCAATCAGTCACCTCCTCCAGGCTTCTGTATAAGCGACCAATTTGTAAGGGGTCATCTCCACAAACCATCTTCATATAAGGGGTCACGCCGACGCGGTCGTCACCAAATACAAATAGCACAAATTACTCAAGCTGAGCAGTTCAACAATCTTTAATACATTTTAACATTGGCCGCGCAGAACAAGTTCACTGATCCAAGTTCTAACGACGTGAGCAATGACCAAAACGACTGCTGAGATTTGGCAGGAAGCCTTCATTTAATACATTAATACATTCATACATTCCTCATTTAACCTTGACCCTTGGACATTAAACTTATCTCTTTCGTCACCATGGGAAAATCCTTGATAATATAACCTAGCCTCCCTCTCCCCCAGGGGAAAGATATGAGAAAGCAAGCAATTCTTTCCCTCACACTTCGGAAAGATGCGGTAAAACAGTCAATTTTAAATGCGAAAGTGCGAGAATAACGCATTTTCTAGTTGAAATTTAAAGACAGACGCGTGTTGTCACCAAAAACAAGGTGACTACGGAAGGCATGAATGGATGGATGGCTATTAGGGGGAGCAGGAAGGGAGAAGTAGTTGCGCACATGTTTCATTTTTTCTAACCTGCTGAAAGATAACATGAACGGAAATACTTATATAGCGATATAAGTCATTAATCTTTAGGACGGTTTAGAAAATCGCTTGCTGCAGACCAACTTGAAGATCATGTAAACGCGAACGGTGAATCCCTATGACGTAGCGAGCAAACAGCTGGATGCCTTTGCGCAGACGTCCCCCGTCTCCTCTCCTCTCGGGGTAATGAACTTCAGGAATCCGTCAATGAAGTGAACTTTACAAAACGTCCACGGAAGCTTAATCTATTAATATCTTTCACAGTAGTATTACATGGCAAGAGCTCAGTTCTTAGCTTTAGGATTAAACAAGAATGTTGTTTAATCTCTTAAAATATTTTGACCTATATAGTATTGTAAGGGTAAACCTATTTTGGAACAAAATATTTGTATAATTGCGTATGACAAGCGTTATTTTGCGCACAGACGAAATCTTATACTAGATGCCATACATGACCCTATTATGGTAATACGATTAAGTTATTAATAGTATCTATTTTCGAACGACGCTTATTTGTGGTTCCTCATGGAAAGCATCGTTCTTTTGTGCATAGAAAACATCTGCCATTAACGACCTTCTTTGATGTAATAAGATCATAAGTGGTTAATAGCTATTTTTCAAAGGATAATATGTAAAGTTCACGAATTGCATTACCTCGCGCACACGAGATATTTTATACTACATTGCGCAGCCAAGAAATAATCCCGCGCAAATATGATTATAAAGCATTAAACATAACTTATACAATTATGAGTTATTAATAATATCTATTTTTGAAGGGCTTATAAGTATAAAGTTCAAAGAGAGCATTACTTTGCGCACATAAGAAATTTGATACGAGATGGCGCAGCAAATAAATAATTTTGCGCAAATATGATCACGCAGCATTATTAAACATAATTATTTTGTGTTCATAGAATAACGTACTTCTCGTTAACAATGAAGGTATAAACTATTATATAACTTATACGACTAAGAGTTATTAATAATATCTATTTTTGAAGGGCCTAAAGTATAAAGTTCAAAGAGAGCATTACTTTGCGCACATAAGAAATTTGATACGAGATGGCGCAACAAATAAATAATTTTGCGCAAATATGATCACGCAGCATTAAAGATAATTAAGTTGTGTTTAGAAAAAAACGGTCTACTCTTTAATTATAACGATATAAAAAAGATATCATTACGAATTGGAATTGCCTAAAAACTCGTGTACGTGTTGCGCCATCTCGTATAGAATTTCTTGTAAGCAGAAACTAACCATCATTGTGAACTATTATTCCAGATATCAACAATCAAAATTTAGACAGCTTTGTACATATCCATGTTGAAGATCTTAAGCTGATTATTATGCATCGTGTAAAATTTCTTGTGTAGCGAAAATAATAACGCACTTATGGCGAAAAGTCAACATTATAAACCGTCAAAAATTACCTAATTACATGAATTTTTTGCGATAGTTTAATTTCGTGATTTTGCGTACACCGGCAGCATTGCACATGTTATGCAGATCTTTACTTTACTTGACGTATTGCGCCATCGTGTAAAATGTGTGGTCCAAAAATAACGCGCTTATCGATCGCGACCTTATCGTGAACAGTACGGTTATAAACCTTCAAAGATTATAAAGCGATGCGCATAATCATGTAGAGGATCGTTTACTAGCATATTGCGCCATCATGTAAAATGTCTTGTGCAGAAATTAACGCGCACAGTATAGTTATGAACCTTCAACCTTATACAGCGTCGCGCATAGTTCTGTACAGTATCGTTTACTGACTTATTGTGTCACTGTGTAAAATGTCTTGTGCAGAAAATAACGCGCTTATCGTGAACAGTACAGTTATAAATCCTTAAACATTATACAGCGATGCGCATAATCATGTAGACGATCGTTTACCGATAAATTGCACCATACGTGTGAAATGTCTTGTGTCTAGAAAATGAGGCACTTATTGTGAAGTGTACAGATAGATATATACCATCAAAAATGAGATATACTCATTAAAAGTTGAAATTCTATACATATATAAACGATCCTACGATAACCTATACATGGGTTACTTAATGGTTCCCAAGGGGGTGAGGATGGGGAACAGAAGGGGGGATGAAGGCGAGTGCGATAGGGGGGAGGGGCAAGCGTACTAAATTGTGCAATATTAGCTCGAAAATTTGATGGAAAATTACAAAAAAAAATTGTATTCATTTTTAATTCACACTTTAAATAACACAGCTGCCTAACACAGCTGAAATCTTGTTGACTGAAGCGCTATTCATTATGCAATCATCAATATTCGTACGATAACTTGTTTTAAATAAGTGTATTTGTAGGTGAAGAGCCAAGGTTAATCATAGTATTTTTACCCCGTTGCGTTGTCCCTCTTTAGCACCGCGTGTTGTCTGGCGACGATCACCTCATCAATGGAATTTAAAACAGTTCAGTACGCCAGAATGATCTTAAGTGCGAGTACGTGTCGGTATTTTAACGCAAATAAAAAAAAATCGCAGTTATCTGGTCTGCTTACTCTAATTATGTCAATGTTGAAGGTTCAAGAAAAAAACCTATGTTAAATAAACCGAGAAATGAATTCAAGATAGCTAATTCATGTTGTAAGATGAGATAAATCGTTACAATTGTTGCCTTGTGGAATTAAAGATCTGGTCTTTACTTATCGATATGCGCCATATCTCCGTCATTCTACTTGTAATTGTATTACTTTTCGAGTTCTAAGTGTTGTATGCGACATCCAGCCTCAATAACATAATATCAGACAGTTGACCGAATGCCAAGTACGGCCGCCACTTCATTATCATATTTTTTTTAAATTTCATATTTTAGTTAATCACTACACTAAATTTATAGATAAGAATGACATATACAAAGTTAGAAAGTTTGAGGCATAAATATGAAATTCTTGAGAAGTTATGAAATTTTAAAATGTGAAAAACACCACAACAAAGCTAGCAAGGAAACAGATCACTGAACACATACAAATCTCTGTAATTTTGATTCCAAATAGCTTCACTTGTATTCTATTCATAGCAATGAAACTTTCCAGAAATACATATTTCTGTTTGCTCTTTCTGATGGTGGTGCTTATTTTTTAAGATTAGGTTTTTATCCCTAAAACTCAATAGCGGCCATATTGGCAATCGGTCTATACTTCAAGTTGTTTATCATAACGGACCGGTGATTGTGTTTCAATAAAGTGACCTTTGCGTGGGTGTGCATTACGGACCTGGGGTGTGCGCTGGGTGTGTGCGGGGGAGAGGTAGGGGGAGGGGCAGAAGGAGGAGTTTAGAAGCCGTTCGTGATCTGTAAGACCTTTTGTAGGTTGGGCGCCACTTTACGACGACTAGATTATCGGAAGCGCGTGACATGGTTGACGTGAAGCTGTGGCCACTGAAAAAACCTTCATATTTGATCGATAGGCTGAAAAAGCCTTCGGGCTAATAAAAAGTAAGGGCTTGGCTGACTTTTGGGTTACTGTCAGTAGACTACAATAATAATAATTTAATAATAATAATTTAATAACAATAATTTATTAACTTATATAGCGCACTTTCCATTATGATGATTTTAAAAATGCGCTTGAGGTTACGAGACTACGAGGTTGGCGTCACATTGCTGGAGTTAGGCGGGACTCTAATGACTTTGAAGTCACTAACTTAATGTGGTATAATAACAGATTCGAACCTTTATAAAACATGCGTGACACTGTAGCCACTACAGCTTTGTTAGGTTATGGGGTAATGTCGCCATGTGCATACAAAATCGAATCCACATCGTGGAGAACTACGCTAAGCTCAAGTTTACTATATTATGTAAAAGATCTATGGCTTTGTCGTAAATTTATTCAAAAATTCAGATTTCTTACCGATGCATGGAGCCTTCGAATCCACAGGTATCCCGAGCACACCAGACTTGAAAATTTAAAGAGAAACTCGCGGCTTTCGTCTGGGTCGCCTCCGAACATCAGGAATATTGTTGATACAAACCAATCGTGGCCAGGGTATTCCACACTTAGTGTACCTACATTATTTGTCAAGGAAATATGTAAATGTAACATAAAAATGTAGGGTGTTTTTCTGCGTTCTTAAAGATCCAGGACCGGTAAGGGAGGCACCGCGGAAAAGAGAAAAGTTGTTGAAATGGGAAGAGAATGAAATGAAAAGGGAAAGGAAAATATAATTCTTATCTGGTCTATCCATTTCGTCAAATTATTACAACTTTTCTGAGTTCTTAAAGATCCAGGACCGGTAGGGGAGGCAGCGCGGAAGAGAGATGAAAGGATGGGAATGAGAAGAGGAACGGAATGAAGAAGGAAAGAAAAATATCATCCTTATCTCGTCTATCCATTTTTTGTAGCCAAACCTGAAAAGGCAAGCACAATTAGACAAAGTAAAAACAAAGTATGAAACATTCAGTGGTCGTATTAGTTCGCTTATCACACAAGGAAACAACCATGGAAATTCTTCAATCGACAGTCTCCAAGAACGACTCAGATCACAAACAATCAATAGCAGATATCAGAGTTACACTCCATTGTCTTCAAACGATTTCTTTAAGTCGTGGCATTTGAATCAGCAATACACCCATTTTTGTTATTTGCCTACCCCCTTGTTATCGCGCTAACTGTGGAAGCGCGTTCAATAAGATGCGTGCTTACGAAGTTCTTTATGAATAACAAGGCAAATACCTATAGACCCCTTACAGCACCTCAAAATGCAGCTCAACTTGGAGGACAAAACAATAGGTTCCTATTCTAAGGAGAAAAGGTCTACTGACTCAAATACCACGACTTGAAACAATTGTTTGAGTGTAACTCTAATAACTGCTATTGGTTTACAGGTTTGAGTTTATTTCGACGCAGATGTCACTGAATATCACCGCATTTTTGCGTCACACGAAATGTTTACTGAAACTTGCGTGCGTCAACTGGAACAACGCCTTAAGATGTGGTCTCCACAGGTTCGTCTTTCTTTGCACGAAGCTATAACGAAGCTCTAACTTAAAATGCCGTTGAAACAAAAAAACCTTGACTCCTGTCTTCACTATGAAGCAAGGAATGCCGGCATTCTTGTGCGGGCGTAAATGACGTCAGGGAAAAACGAATCCAAGAAAATTACTGCTCTAAGACGTCATCACTTGGAAGCAAGGAATAGTGCAAATGACGTGATTAACTCAACACAACGGCCGGGAATACTACCCCAAGTCCGTCGAACCAAGGAATGGTATTTGTGTGCTAGCACAAACGACGAAGTGACGAAAGGCCACACAGAAGAATACTGCTTAATTATAAGTAACTCATCACTTCGAACCAAGGAGTGGTATATGTGTGCTAGCACGAATGACGAAATGACGAAAGGCCACACAGAAGAATACTGCTTAATTATAAGTAACTCATCACTTTGAAGCAACGAATAGCATCCTTGTGTTAACCCATATGACGTCAGTTACTAAAACCACAGAGAATAATACAGCCTAATAAAACATCACTTTGAAGCAAAAAACAGGAATCTTAACTTAAATACTGAATTTGCACAGAAAATATCCAGACCTGTCTGTAATAGACGTGCGCAATGCGCATATTGTGCACAAAGTACTAATCTATCTAACAGAGGTGCAGTATCTATGACCACCTCAAACAAGACGTGTGCAATGCGAATATCGTGCACAAAGTACTAATCTATTTAACAGAGGTGCAGTATCAAGGATATGACAACCTCAAACAAGACATGTATGTAATGCGCATATCATGTCAAAGTATTCATCAATAAATCTTAACAGAGATGCAGTAATAAGGTTAAGACCACATCATAAAAGACATGTGCGCAATGCTCATCTATAAATCTTAACAGAGGTGCAGTGACGATCACATCAAACAAGACATGTGCGCAAACTATTCATCTATAAATCTTTACAGAGGTGCAGTATCAAGGATATGACCACATCAAACAAGACGTGCGCAATGCGCATATCGTGCGCAAAGTATTCATCTAAAAATCTTTACAGAGGTGCAGTGACGAGGATACGACCACATCAAACAAGACGTGCGCAATGCGAATATCGTGCGCAAAGTATTCATCTATAAATCTTAACAGAGGTGCAGTGACGAGGATATGACCACATTAAACAAGACGTGCGCAATGCAAATATCGTGCGCAAACTATTCATCTGTAAATCTTAACAGAGGTGCAGTGACGAGGATATGACCACATTAAACAAGACGTGCGCAATGCAAATATCGTGCGCAAACTATTCATCTGTAAATCTTAACAGAGGTGCCGTAACAAGAATACAACCACCTCAAACAGGACGTGCGCAATGCGCATATAGTGCGCAAAGTATTCGTCTATGAATATTGACAGACATGCAGTAACAAGGTTAAGACCAGATCAAACAAGACGTGCGCAAAGCTCATCTATAAATCTTAACAGAGGTGCAGTAACAAGAATACAACCACCTCAAACAGGACGTGCGCAATGCTCATATAGTGCGCAAAGTAATCACCCTTAAATCTTAACAGAGGTGCAGTAACAAGGATACAACCACCTCGAACAGGACGTGCGCAATGCGCATATAGTGCGCAGAGTAATCACCCTTAAATCTTAACAGAGGTGCAGTAACAAGGATACAACCACCTCAAGCAAGACGTGCGCGCAATGAGCATATCGCGCGCAAAGTATTCACCTATAAATTTTAACAGAGGTGCAGTAACAAGGATACGTAAAGCAGAGTCTGGTATTTTTTGTTGGCTCCGCATGAAGAACTTGGCGTACTTCAGAAGGTGGTACAGGTCTTCTGTAGCATCCATACTGGACTGAAAGATCTTCAAGTTCAAGCCATAACGAACCACAAGCTTGACACCAAGGGCTTCTATTGATGATAGCTCAGTGTTCTTAAGACTCATCTCACCAACTGTAAACAACAAGAAACTCTTTGTTAGTTATTTGTCTACTCCTGTCTATAGAGGTACCTGTAGAAGTGCATTCAATAAGATGCTTCCGAAATTCTTTATCAATAACAAGGTTTCTCAGGCGGATTACAAGGCACGTCAGAATGCAGCTCAACTTGGAGGACAAAACAATAGCTTCCGATTCATTCTCAGGAGAATTGAAATTCTTATGTCTTGGCCTCAAAATTGAGCTGCTTTGACGTCACATTTACAGTGAGGACACTCGAACCGTGAACACTTTTTTTCATACTTTTTTCGCCTTTATCCCTTGTGTGAATCGATTGGAAATATGATTTATTTTGAACAATAAGATTATTTGAGTTTAGTGCTTCATTTTCAGAAGGTTTTAAGCAGTAGAAAGTTCATAAAATAAAAAATATAAAAATATCAAGTGTTCATGGTTCGAGTGTCCCCACTGTAAGGGGTCTATTGCATGACCAGATAGAGGGGCGTTACATCGTTATTTTACCTGAAAATTCGATGAGTGGGAAAATCGATTCCTCGGGTACGTTAGTCAGTGCGTGACAAACAGATTCCAGTAACAGTTTTATTACTGAAAGAAAACATAACACAGCAGCTTAGAGAGTTATTTGCTTTTCTATTTCTTGGTAGAAAATGGGGAAGGGATATCTAGAGAAGGGGTGGGCTATCATAAGAGAACGTTTTTGCTTCAACTTTTCCACGCGAAGCAAAAGAACGCAACGCAACTCTGCGCATTTTTTTTCCAGGAATCATCACTATTACAAACCTCGAGGTCGAGAGGGTCACACTAGGTGAATCATGAGGGCAACAGGATGTGAGGATAAATTCATTTTGTTTAAGGATCGAAAACCATTTGTACTTAAACATGATTTGCGGTTCAAACCGCGGTATCACTCGTGCTGACCTTTAAGCCTCACATACGCTTAGCATTTTGATCTTTACGTTTACATTGTTATGTGTTTATCAATAGAAAAATAGGCCTTTTCATTTCAAATTACCCTTCAAGCTGTGTCCCTCCTTAGTTTCCATGTACATTAAAACGTCAAGCCGCGTCGATTTGACTCCACATCTGTCGCTTGTTTTAAACTTTCAGTAACGGAAGCGCAAGCATTTTCATTTTTAATTGTCTACGGCTAGCGGAGCAGACACTAAGCTTTTACCTTACACTTTCCCGGGTATTACCGGGTACTAGACTTTACCTTTGACCTTGCACTTGAAGTGACCCTTTTTGATTGTCGAACAGAAAAGCTCTCTGAATTTCTCCAGCCATTCGATGCTACAAACAGCAGTAAAAATTTAATGATATCAAAAGAATGCACTTGAAAGAACGTGAAAGATGTATTGGTAGTTTCTTCAGATAGTAGCTGTTCTTCCAGGGAGAATTTGCGTCCTTTAACCCCCCCTCCCCACCCCCCCTCTCTCTCTCCCTGGTCAATGCTCAGTTATAAGAGAGTTGAGTATCACCAGAAGGATTTATGATTACCTTTCTGCTGAGGATGGCTTGTCTTTCTCTAGAAACTCAAGAAGCTTGTCATCTGATGAAGGAAAGTCATTAAAAAAATGAATATGAAGAAACGAATGAATGAATGAAAAAAATTAAATAATGAATGAGAAAACGAACAAACAAACAAATGAATGAACGTAAGAATGAATGGATAAATGAACGCACGGACGAATGAACGAACGAATAACCAATGAATGACCAAAAAAACGAACGAACGTCTGGATGACGCGAATGAATGGATGAACTAATGAACGAATGAATAAATGAAGGAGTGAGTAAATGAATAAATTAACGAGCGAATGGCCAAATAGATAAATGAACGTAAGAATAATAAATAAATGGAGGGGAAAAAAAAGAACGGTTGGATGAAAGAATAAACGAGTGAACAAAGAAATGAAAAAAACAACGAAGTGCCAAAAAAATGAATAAATGTTCAAATGATCAAATAGATGAAAGAAAGATTAATAAAGGAAGGAAAGAAAGAATGGATGGATGGAGAGAGGAATGAACGTATTTTTATCAATTCCCCAAAATAAAGGGACATGCTATAAACCGCATTTACTTTTACCCCGATTAAGCGCCGCCCTCTATTAAGAGCCGCATACGAGTGCAAAATATCAAAGAGCGCCGCCTCAAATAAGTGTTTCCCCCGAAAAAAGCCCTCAACCAAAACACTAAAAAGTTAAAGAGCGCCGTGGGGCTTAATACGGTCTTCACAATCATCAAACATTTGGCAAAGATTTGTCTTACCTTCCTCAAAAGCATTTGTCATAACCACGTGATCCTGTACTACGTAGTCTTTAGGAGGGGGAAATGAAGAAAACAGTGGCCAGGGGTAGGGACTGTTTTGTTCCTACAACACCAAAGTTTAAGTTTAATAATACTTTATACCATTACAGAAAATAAATGAATATAAATCAAAGCAGGAAAAAATAAATAAAAAATGGTAATGGATAGTATTAGGGGGAAACTGAATTCCCATGTAGCAAATATACCATATAAATGACCTCTAATCCCGAGTCTTTCCTGTAGCTCAATGGTTAGGGTCTGGTTAGAGCATCTGAGTCACCGGTGTACGTAGGGTGTCATAGGTTCGATTCCTATCGGGAACTAAATTTTTTCAGTTCCTTTCAACTAGTGATAAATGATAACTTCTACAAGCTTTTAGTTGTAGCACAGTTGTAACATATGTTACGGAAACAGCAACAAAGGAAAACGTTTGTCATCCTTTGTTGCTGCCCTACATGCCAGCTAGGCATTATGGGGGCAGTAAGAAGAGATAAGAGACAGTTGTAACACATGATGACGATGTTGATGATAATGATGACGGTGGTAGTGGTGATGGTGGTGTCGCGCGTTTCTTGTACGGTTATATGAATCACAGAGACACGCGTGCTGCGTTACATTACTTTTCTTACGTACTTTTTTACTATTAGTTTGCGCAAGGGTGTCTCTGTCATCTGATGTAAATACGGTAGACAGCCAATCAGCGCGCGCGTTTTATCTCCAATATCGCACTAGTAGATTTAACCAAACAAAACAGCTTTTTTCCGTGATTCGTTCAGTATTAAGGCACGCAGGCAGTGAAGTAAGCACGAAAGAATTGTGAAGAGAAGCACGAGCCGTAGGTACACTTCTTGAGCGCTTTATGAGCGTTTTGTTATATAAAAAGAAAAATCTTTTGTAGTTTTCAATTCAGTTTCCTTACACTTTTTTTTGCAAAGTTTGCAGCGCACGGGGATGGCGTAAGAAACGTGCTCTATTCACTAATAAAGCACAGTTCTCGACCAATCAGCGAGCGGGTTCTATAAATACAATTAGCCATTTTTAACCATGTTTGTTTACCTCAGTGAGGGTATAACCAGGAAGTATCCTCTCAGATGGTCCCCCGACCCAGTAGGACTTGACCAGGATATGATTGATCTCCACAGAACACATGTCGATGATGTAGTCTTTGCTGCAAAACACAATAGGGATTTAAAAATGAAGGGTGAAGTGGCTTAGTAGTTTCAAAGGAAGCCAGAAACAAGTGAAAGGTGAAAATATATGCCGCTCAACGTCAACACCTTTTTACACTTTCAGCGCAGCTATTCCAGTCTATTTGGCCTTCCTTTTCTAATACTGATAAAGTAAATTATTTTTTAAATGGCTCATCCTTTCTAACAAAAGCAGAAAATCAGAAACTAATTTTATTTGCGCAAAAATATATATTGGATACTGAAAGATCTGTAAATACAGGGTAAAGCAGACTTGTTTATGTATTATAGTGTACTGATGTCTAAGTTAATCCTTCTTGTGTTGTGTAGCTAAATTGTTTATCATTTTCTTTTGAATTTGTAAATAAATAATTTTCTTGTTTGTTTAATTTCTTGTTAGTTTGTTAGTACTCGATAAATATTGTAAATAATTAATTATTTAGTGTGATCTTCCTCGATGAGCCGTTTATCGCCTCTTGAAGAGAGCACAGAGAAAAAATATGTTTAAATTTAAAAAAAGGTGAAAATAAAACTAAAAAATAATCAACTTTAATTATTCCCTTTAAGGCAAAAAATAATGTCCTCGGTCTGTACAAGCGCAGTCGAAAACTTGATGTTGATATTTGCGCAACATAAATTAATCAATGAATCATTAAATTATTAAATTATTACAATTATTAGCACAAGTAAATGAAAAACGCAGTAAAATTGCAGAACGTAATATTTTCGCGCGCTTTTTGTTTTCCTATACAATTTTTCCTATCTGTAGAAATACTGCGTATCTGAGACTCAAATGCAAAAAAATATTTCTCCCGATTTTCTCTCTAAATTGGGCTCCCTGTGCTAGTGGACAGGGTTCAAATGGATTGACAAAAAAGTCTAGGAATTTGGTTCCAGTAGGACTTACCAATTCTCTAGTCTTTTGTCTAACTGTGCCTGCAGTAGTAACTCTGTAAAGTGATAGGTTGATTCCAGGAATAGAAAGGTATCCAGACACGAACACAACACGCTTAATATCCTGAAATAAACGAGAGAGAAAACATCAGCCGCAATGTTTTCAAACTCAGCGTGTTCTACTCTACCAGCGCAGCGTTCTTCTGTAATCGAATGATGAACTATTTCAGTGTTATGGCATGCTGTACCGTGTACGTGCTGTAAGTCAGTACTGCGGGTCGTATAGGAAGCCATTTCAGTGTTGTTGAATGTCGTACCGTGTATGTGATGTAAGACAGTACTGGGGGTCGTATAGGAAGCCATCTCAGTGTTGTTGAATGTCGTACCATGTATGTGCTGTAAGTCAGTACTGCGGGTCGTATTGGAAGCCATTTCAGTGTTGTTGGATGTCGTACAGTGTATGTGCTGTAAGTCAATAATGCGGGTCGTATAGGAAGCCATTTCAGTGTTGTTGAATGTCGTACCATGTATGTGCTGTAAGTCAGTAATGCGGCTCGTATGAGAAGCTATTTCAGTGTTACGGTATACCGTACCGTGTACGTGCTGTATAGTCAGTACCGTGCGTTTCCCACTCATACAAAACCGCTCGTACGAGAAGCCATTTCAGTGTTATGGCATACCGTACCGTGTACGTTGTAAGCAGGGGTGTAAGCCAATGCTGTAAGTTTCCCACCCATACAAAAACCGCCCTATGAAATTTGCCCTAACACATCTTACCTTAGACCAAAGTGATGTGACTGCTCATAGTTGAATAGTGCGCCTATTTTGAGGTCAGAATCGATCATGATCAGCCGATCAATAAGCTCCTGTAAAAAAGAAAGAAACATTAGAATTGAAACTGCAGGAGCTTATTGGATAATTTATATTTTGTCGCCAGGACAGGTTGCTTGAGTTACACGATGTTACAATGGAAGTTTCACTCGTTTTGTCCCCGCGACCTGAAGTACGAGAAGTACCTGAAGTACCTGTCACAGAGACAAAACTCTGTCGCGGAGACGAAAATAATTGATCATAAGATTTATCATGTCACACGAAGGTACAGGTAGCCCAAGCTATGTTTTCTTATGACTATGCTTAGAAGAGCTGATATATGTGAAGCCGGATGATACTAAAAAAAATTACTATACTTCACATATAGCTTGGAGAATATATAGCTTGGGCTGCCTGTGGTGAAGGGAACTGTCCCTACGGCCTTTATCTAAATGCCATCTGGCATTTCGTCGAGCATGCGCAGTAAAAATGACTGGGCTCTGTCGAGAGTGCCCTACGACTGGAACTCGCGTCGTGTCTCCTTAACCTTTCCCAACCTTTAGGATATCCTAAATACTCATTACAGCATCCAATGACATATCTTATGTTATAACCCCGCTGTCATTGGTTCTACTTACAGGTAGAGTAGTAGGAGTACCAGTAGCTACTGATGTTATTTCCTCTACTTCTGAGGTGGACGTGGATGGTCGGTTCACGTCAGACAAGACTTCGTACACAGCAGGGAAGGCAGATAGGACGCTGAGGATGTTATTGAGCGACTAAAACCAATAAACAAAAATAAGTCATCACAGTAGATATTTCCCGTATAAGAATTATTGATGTATAGCTATCATTAGCAGAATACTGGTGTTATTGGAGAGGGGTGTCGCATTCCTAATCATTACTGACGATTTAGCTCGCCACCCGTGCTTCCAAGATTTCGGCGCAGACAAGGTAAAGAATGTCGAATGTTTAACGCATACACGGTAGGATACTGACACGGTCACAGCAAGGCGCGTTCCGTGCCGTAATGTTTTCAAAATCACACGAAAACTTCTCTAATACCTGCCGTTATATTGTATAGATGTGTTTACTCCCGTCATTCTAGAAGGGGAGGGGAGGGGTATTAGAACTCATTGAATAAATCAGTACATCAGGACATGCGTTTGATCATCAACTGCATAATCGTTCTGACTCTAGATGGGGTAGATGGCCATAGCACACCCTTTATTTCACATTACATTGTTACCTTGTTATAAGACCTGCTGTCTATCGTATCGATATGTTTGATCATTGGCTGCATGCGTCTGTCATGGAATCCTTCAAACACAGTCCAAACATCTTGAACCAAACGCTTAAGGTAACCTAGAAAGACAATGTTTCAGATTCATGGTTATAACTAAATGAATAAGATAAAATAAATGGGAATTAACAGTGGAGTCCACCGCGTGGCTCTTCCTCCACTGCATTCGATTTGGAATTTAGAAATGGATTTTTGAGGAAAGAGGGAAAACCGGAGGACCCGGAAAAACCCTCGAAGCACAGGAGAGAACCAACAAACAACTCTACTCACATACAACACAGCTCGAACTCAGGTCGCCTTCGTGAGAGGCAAGCATTCTCACCGCTACGCCACCCGTGCTTCCGTTATTAGCGCAAGATGCACTAAGTCTTAATCTTATGTCAATCACGCAGGAAGCAGCTGTAGAAGAGCACTTATAGAAGAGCAAGATAAAACAAGAACCAAGACATGAACCAGAACACTGTACCTTTCTTTTCTAATGCCACTATACCAGGAGCTGTAGCAGCAAACTGCGACACCATCACACCGTAACCAAACTTCTCGCATTTGCTCACCTTGAAAACAAATATAATATTGATTAAAAATAGTTAAACCGTTAACATACCCTACCCAACGATATACCGCACCGCACCGCACCGCACCGCACCGCACCGCACCGCACCGCACCGCACCGCACCGCACCGCACCGCACCGCACCGCACCGCACCGCACCGCACCGCACCGCACCGCACCGCACCGCACCGCACCGCACCGCAATATACCTGTAATTTCTTAGCGTATCTTTCATACATATAACCAACACACTGATCCATCATTCCAGTCTGTTGCAGCAGCAATACCCCTTTAGGTGTACCAGCAAAGTTGAGAAGATTATCCAGAAGGGAACTCTCCCATGCCAAACTAGAAAAACGACAAACATTTCAAAACGTTCGTGAGGCGTTCTTGAGTATAAATAACTACGAAACAATATTTTTGTTTCAAACATAACAAGGTAAAAGGCTACGCTGATTGGTTGATTAGCGTGCGCTCGCGTAATTCCATAGCCTAACTCGATGGACTGCACGTTGATATAATCAAGAATAGGGCGTAATGTTTTACCATTTACTCTGATTGGTTAATTAGCATGCGCTCGCGTCATTCCATAGTCTAACTCGATGGACTGCGCGTTAATATAATCAAGAATAGGGCGTTTTACCATTTCAGACCACACGTCATTCCCAAGAGTATTATTTCTTTGTTTAAAGGTTGCGCACGAGAAGACACATGAACACTGATACAGCTCAAACAAAGAATTTTATTCTCAAGGGAATTACACGCGGTCTGAAATGGGTAAACATCGCACCAAGACGAATTGGGTGCATTGATACACCAATCACTGTAAGCTAGTATAGTACCTTTCTGTTTTGGGAATATTTTCTGGTTGGGTTTCTAAAGGTTCAGGTTTATCACCGCTATTGGTAGGTGTTGCTGGAGACATCTCAATTGCCTAGAAATAAAACTTAACATGTTACTAAACACCAAGATACGAGTAGTATAAACACTCTTCAAACTGAAAGAACGCCCCATTCCGTACAAGCTGTCTGTTTTTGTAGGCGTAAGACTTTTGATTGCCATAGAAATAATGCGCAATTTCGTCATTTCGAAATCATAATTCGCGTTAACACAAATATTTCTTTACCAACTCCTACTAATCTCTCGATGCAATGCTTTATGTCTCTGCAACCCCCACCCTGTCAATCCATCACCCCATTCACCCACTACCCATGAGTCTTTCCTCTCTACACTATTACCTTGTTCCATGCTTCTGCTACCTTATCTTGTAGTGCGTACTGCTTCAATACAATCTACCCTTCACCCCCTCCAACCACGGGTCTTTCTTCTCTACACTATTACCTTGTTCCATGCTTCTGCCACCTTATCGTGTAGTGCGTACTGGTTCAATACAATCTACCCTTCGCCCTCTCCACCCACGGGTCTTTCTTCTCTACACTATTACCTTGTTCCATGCTTCTGTAACCTTATCTTGTAGTGCGTACTGGTTCAATACAATCAGCCCTTCACATGTGGTCCACAACTGACGACAGACGAATATGAATCCACCAATCACATCATTGGACAATGAACAACAGAGTCTGTTGGACAAGGCCTTCTTGGCGAACCCAGCGATGGTGTGAGCAGGAGAAAATCTGAAAATAAGATACAAGGTGTTAATGGTATGAAACATATGAACCAGTTATGGACACGAACGAACGTTGAAAAATAGATTCTTGCTGGCAAGGATATTGGGGGTGCCTCGGAAAGTGAATCCAAATGATGCACTGCCATCATATCAACAAGAATCGGCATTGTCACACAAGTTGCAAGAAGGTTTACATGGCGTGACGGATACGCAATCGTTGCAAAAAGTAGAATTGAATTCTTCGTTTCATTAAGATTGCTGCAACTTGTCTCGCAACATTTTTCAAATTGCACTGTAGGTTACACGCTGCAATGCTCCACGCTTTTTGTTGCGAGACAACTTGCAGAGAAAATATTGCTCCGTGTAATCGCGCCTAAAATGGCCAGTTTGTCTGACCACACCGAGTCCGGCGTGAATGGAACCCGGGCGAGCACGCTCACCGCAACGCCACCCGTGCTCCTCCCAAACAAAACTTCTTTTCAGAAGGTTCTTAGGAATAACGATGTACCTGCTTCTCTGCCATCTTTCCTGTGATTCTCCATACAACAGTTGTAATCTTCCACTATCTGTTGCAGCTATTGTTGCCAAGACTTCGGATATCAAAAGAAGGACATTCTCAGTGTCACCGTCTTCATTACCATCAAGGTCCTAAGTAAAACACCAACATAACACTCAGGTGATGCTCTTCTTCCATTTGCTTCCCTTCCTGGTAAAATCTGCACCTCACCCCCCCCCCCCCCCCCCCACACCCCATCCCACAAAGAAAATAAACGCTCCCCTGAGATTTTTACAAAGCCTGTCATGTTGGAACAGACCTTACTCGTCTTGGTGCAATGTTTTCCTATAGAGCCTTTGCGCAACCGTTAAAGAAAGAAATGATACTCTAGGGAATGACACGTGGTCTGAAATGGGAAAATGTTGCACCAAGACGAATAAGGTCTATGGTAGTAGAGTAGCTTTAATATGTCTGTGAAACAGCATGGCACATGATGTTGTTATGGTTACGGACATCGTTTGAACCAATCACAGCAAGTTAGATTAATGCTAATCCAATCAAAATGCTTGGCGCCATTACCTCAATGAGTTTTTCAAAGTAGTACAATTCAGCTGTCTATCAAATATTTCCTTCTGCCCTTGCAGCAGTTACAGTGAGGGGACAGTTACCTCGACAAAAAATGTGAAACGGTAACAAGCCCCTAATGCTGCGTGCTAATTAGCGCAATCATTGGGCCACTTGCCACAAATACCTCAGGCGATCCAGCCCCGACTGCTTCATTTAAGGGGGGGAGGGGTCTTACCTACTTACCTTTCACGGTTGCTAGGGAAAGGATTTAAAAATGCATGCATATGACGTCATAAATTTCATAAGAATGATGACGTCATCACACATATCAGAGAACGATCGATTTCACAATTTGCTTTTATGTATGAAGTTAAAACATAAGAAAAACCTCTTAGAAATTTACTACATTCGCGTACTTACCATAAAACCATCCAAAATATTTTGAACAGGAGCAAGAAGATTCGATGTGATTGCATCCTATAACACAGTAAGACATTTACTGAAGAGCAATACGCATACGAAACAGTGTCACATAGTCTCAAATAGGCAAATTCACAGCATAAAGTGACCTTGATTACAACCCCCATCAATAAATCTTACCTTGCACAAACATTTCCTGCTTGCTTCGCTATTGGAAGCTATTTCCTGCAAGACTTCAGCAACCAACTCACCAGGGACAATGGTTCCTACAATAGAAATGATCAAGTCGTGCTTCTCTTAACACTTCTCTCGTGTTCTACCAATCCCCGCATGCTTTATAACTGCACACAGCACTCACGCACGTTTTCTTTCTTCACTACGCGTCGTGCTTCTCTTAACACTTCTCTCGTGTTCTACCAATCCCCGCATGCTTTATAACTGCACACAGCACGCGCGCGCGTTTTCTCTTTTTTCACTACGCGTCGTGCTTCTCCTAACACTTCTCTCGTGTTCTACCAATCCCCGCATGCTCTATACCTGCACACAGCACACGCGCACGTTTTCTCTTTTTTCACTACACGTCGTGCTTCTCCTAACACTTCTCTCGTGTTCTACCAATCCCCGCATGCTCTATACCTGCACACAGCACACGCGCACGTTTTCTCTTTTTTCACTACACGTCGTGCTTCTCCTAACACTTCTCTCGTGTTCTACCAATCCCCGCATGCTCTATACCTGCACACAGCACGCGCGCGCGTTTTCTCTTTTTTCACTCCGCGTCGTGCTTCTCCTAACACTTCTCTCGTGTTCTGAAAATCCCCGCATGCTCTATACCTGCACACAGCACGCGCGCGCGTTTTCTCTTTTTTCACTACGCGTCGTGCTTCTCCTAACACTTCTCTCGTGTTCTACCAATCCCCGCATGCTTTATAACTGCACACAGCACAGCAAGCAAGTTTTTTATTCCTTTTATAAAATACAAATTACGATAAAAATTATTTTGGATAGGAATGACGCAATAGTAAGTGCGCGCGCGTGCTATGTGCTCTCATAAAGCACGCAGTCTAAACCAATCAGAACGCGAGATTAATAACAGTTATTTTATAAAGTATGGTTAATTGTAGCTTGTTGTTAGCCGTATATGTGGTGGGGATGATGGAATAGATTTCGTATAACTGTGAAAAGTTCAGTGCCGTGTGCGTGCCTCGTCGCGACTGTGATATTTTCTAGAATTTTGATTGGGTAATTTTTCTCGCGCAATTTGATTGTTCTGGTGTACTTAGTCAGTGTCGTGACCTCACCGTGACCTTACCGTGACCTTACCGGGATCTTACCGTGACCTTACCGTGACCGTGTCCGCGCTGTGTTTGTGTCATGTTTGTTTGTTCCGAGTTTCGTGCATTTGATTGGATAAAATAGAAGAAAGCGTGATGTTTTCTAGAATTTTGATTGGCTGACTTTTTGTCGCGACCGCGTTTGTGCCGTGAGCTTTTCACAATCATACGAAATCTGTTCTATTGTAACTACATCTTACCACCCAAAGCAGCTTTGGTCATAGAACGAGGCAGCGGAATACACATGATCTTGATGAATACAACCAATAGATCGGTGACTGTGACTGTCTCTGAAATAAAGAGAAAGTCCATAGCATCATATTACACACGCGAACCAACTAGCTATAATTCGAGATTACCAATGATCTGAGTTAGTAATTGAATTGACCCTTCTCAAAATTATCTTGGATGCGAGACTAACATGAAACAAAAGAAATCACACTTTTTCTCGAAGAAATTTATGAAATTTCTTTTGTGTTCCAAGTTAGATTCGCATTAAAGATAATTTTGAGAGGAGTGCATTGATTGATGGAAGCCCCAAACCCAGACGTCTTGGGCTGTTCTGGTCGCATAATGGTGAAAATTGTGTAAAGGCTGTCTTCTACAGTATTATAAAATAGTTGGAACTGCAGACATGGATGGCAGGTGTAAAAGATTATCATGTGTAAAATGCATCATTTGAGTTACTTTAAGTCCATGAAACAACAAAATATTACAGCCGGGCCTTTACTAAGTAGCCCCCTCGAGGAATAGGTAATGCACATCAAAGCTCAAAAAGCACTCTGGGAAAATGAGTCCAGGGAAAATGGAACAGGGAAATCAAAGGAAATACCAGAAAAAATTACTCTGTTATTTTCGTCTGTTGAAATACTTATAGTTCCATAGAAAATGTCGAAGGAAAAATTGTCAGACGAATTTTTAGAGGAGCAAAAAGAGCGTAAGGACTCAGTTTCCAATCATGCTTTGCGCTAGAAATTCGCGCTCATGCACATTGGCTATTTTGAAGTAGTCGGGAATTAGTGGTTGGCCGTTTACTGTAATAAAAACATGAAAAACGCTGTCAAATCTTTGAACAACTTTCTTTTTTAAGCTGTCTTACCTTGTCGTTTGGGGAGGTCAATAGGGAATAAAGCCCTGCTATCATTATACAAGAGAACACGTCCCAAGACACTCAAAGAATGAACAAAGTACAGGAACTCTAGGTCTTTTGCAGTATAATACAAACCAGACCTTGCATCTAGATGAGATAAACGACATTGTAAGATTGAAGTATCTTAGAAAAATATCCATTATTCATCAAGGGGATATTTCATATACCTTTGAAACACTTATAGTACTAAGTAGTACTATACTGTCAAAGCACAGAATTGACAAGGTTTGTTGAACAATTAACTCTCGCTTTTTGTAACCTTCAAACGTCAACGACTGAGTTGATCTAAGTCAGAGCATGACTAAGGCTGGATGGAACCCTGAAACAACCTCTGGGGTGATCTAAGTCAGAGCATGACTAACGCTGGATGGAATCCTGAAACAACCTCTTGGTTGATCTAAGTCAGAGCATGGCTAACGCTGGATGGAACCCTGAAACAACCTCTGGGCTGATCTAAGTCAGAGTATATGGAATACTCACAAATCAAATTGGAATTAGCTTGTTAGGTTTTGGAGAGGGAGGAAAATGGGAGAACTTATCACTCAAAAAACATTTTTTCTTACACTTGTTTTAAGGGTGGTTGATTTATGAAACATATATCGCTTCTCTCATGTGCGCAAGAATTCTTTCCTCTTGTAGCCCCCTCGCAGCCGTTTTCTGGGTCATCACTCAATGCTATGTCCCTAAAAATGGCTGCGAGGGAGACTATTCCTTTTGAAGTTCTAGATACATATTCAAGAGTGCTGTACACAGTACCTGTTTGTTGTTTTTGTTGATGATGATCCTCAAATAAATCAGGCATGGTGATAACAGTCTTCAGTGTTTGGGAAAAGTCAAGAACTGCAGTTATTGCATCTGATAACTGGATGGAAAGTGAATGATAAGAAAACTAGTTAAACATGGATGGATGGTGGGATAATGGATAAATGGATGGATGGATGGACAGACTGATGGATGAACAGATGGACCGACAGACAGATGGATGGGCAAATGAACAGATTGAGGAAGGGATGGTTGGATGGACATAGAGACAGACGTTAAATCAATGGACAGATGAATGCATGGAGGGAGGAATGGACAGATGGACAGATGGATGGACAGACCAACAGACCACCAGTAGAAAGAGGAATAGACAGATGGATGAGTGAGTAACTAAATAAATGAGATGGATTGATGGGAGGGAAGAGTGAAATTGTTTCATCTCACCAGGTTAGTGTGTTCTTTCAGCTGTTTGACAACCTCAGTCCTGCTGTAGTTGCCATGCTAAAAAAAAGATGTTAAAACAAGATGTCAAAACATGAATAAAAAACATTACCTGACTCTGCTTGGAAATTACCTTGAAATCATAAGTGAACAGAAACAATTTGGGGAATTATCCCAAAGTCATCTCAAAGATTGGTTAAAATGGCATCGATTGAATTCAAATATGCACTATAAAACGAAATAATTGCAGTCACTACCAACATGGGGAGCACAGGTGGGGTGTGCCACCACTCTCACCAATGTGACCTGGGTTTGATTACCAGGCTGTGTTATAGTTGCTTGTTAGTTTTCTCCTGTGTTTCAAGGGTTTTTCTCCCTCCACAAAAATCAACTCCTAAATTCCAATTTGATCTAGTGTACTGTCTAGTGCTTTAGTCATGAGCCTCTGACTCAGGTGACTGACAATAGACCATTTTCAAGATGCACAAGCACTTTCAAAAATATTGCAGGTGCAGACATGATCTCAAGGCATTTTTGGCAATGCCAATAGTGCATGTGATCTTGCCCAAAAATGTCCTTCTTCATGTCTGTGACTGCAATATTTTTGAAAGCTCTCAAGCATCTCAAAAATGGTCTATTACTCCCTACATGATCGACATAAAATAAACTACATTTATTACACATTTAGGGTCGATATCCGTGAAATAAAGCCGTGAAGAAAAACCATATCTCAGTTCACTTCATGGCAAACTGTCCAATAAAATCTTGCGATATATAATAATATATAATCGACCCTAAATGTGTAATAAACAAATTATTACATGTTAAGAGCTGATATCATTTTTATTCACTCATTTTCTGTATCATATCCCTCACTCGCTCGCGGACTTGCTTGTTCGCGATATGATGGGAAACTCGTGAATAAAAACGATATCAGGCTCTTAACATGTGATAATCTTCCTTTTAAAATTCCCATTGAATGTTTGAGTTATGCATGCCTTGACTTTGATCACCCCAGAGGTTAGATAACATATTTTATACAATTCAATAACTTTAAAAAATATATTTATATAATGATCATACATAATTCTTACCATCCATTTTTTAAACCAGTTGGCCATGGGATCCAAAAGTGCTACATAGTACAAGGGTGTTATGTACTGGACATCTGGTGATTCAGATACCTGGACAATACTACTTGCATCTATCAGGGTAAAGGTACTCTCAAGAATTTCTTCAAGGAACCTGGGCAGTGAAAAAACAGTGAATCCTTCAGACTTATTTGATGTTATAAATGGTACAATAAATGGTATGGAATAATAAATGATTATGGATGGGTGAATAGATGTATGGATGGATGAATGGGATGGATGGATGGGATGGATGGATGCATGGATGGATGCATGCATGGATGCATGCATGGATGGATGAATGGATGAATGCAAGGATGTAATTGATGAATGGGATAGATGGATGGGATGGATGGATGGATAGATGGATGGATGGGTGCATGGAAGGATACATGTAACGATGCATGGATAGGGGACGAATGCAATGGATGGACAGAGGTATACACAGATAGATGTATGGATTAGTAGATGGATGAACAGGGATAAAGAGATGGAGGAATGGATAGGTGGGGAAAGAAGGTGGCATGGATTGATAATTGAAGCACATATTGAATGAATGAAAAAATATATTAGTTATTAGATAAATATCTAAACATTTTCTAAATACCTTTCCGAGTATCTAATCCAGTAAGAGGGAACTTCATGTTGGAATTCATTCAACAATCGAAACTAAACAGAAAAAATAAAATTAATTCAAACTTTAAGTATCCAGTAGATAGTTTTCTTCTACAAAGCCAAGCAAGATGGATGGATTGTACTCACTCTTCTAACAAGCCTAGCATTGCTTTTGGTCAGTACATCAAGTCCATCTTCTAGTCTACTCATACTGTCCATTCTACTACTGAAGTGCAGCCAAAGATGTTCAGCTGAAACAAATACAAACCAACATGTGAGTGAGGGTTGTGTGCATAGAACACTGAATGTAGTGGTAGTGTCTGTGAGTGAAAAGTGTCCCCAATTAGTGCGAAAGTGCTAGAAATACTAGACACTTAAATAAAGAGATTATTTTATCATTTATTATTTATTATTTATCATATTACCACTTTATCAGATATAATACAGTTGTAATAGTGAAGAAAAGGACCCCCAAATCGTTGTTGGTAGGGTTTTGGCTGACACCACATCAATACCCTTTACTTACCAACAACTTACTGACAACCTAACAAGAACCTACCAACACCCTCATGATAACAAACTGATTCTCTACTGACACTGACTTGGGGTCATATTGTTTACTATAATTATTGTATCTGACATCAAACTGGGGACATGAGGACAATGAAACTAATAATCAAAATTGATAATGATGAAGCTTGTACTGTACTAAGATTTCCACATGGATATACTACACAAACACTAACCTAGACATGTAAAGATTTCTCTTGTTGCGTGAGAGGTTGAAGAGAGAAACAGCCTGGCATGAAACTTGAGGCTTTTTTCCTTGTAGGAGAATTCTTTTTTATTAGCATATTATATAGAATACAATTATCGGATTTATTTAATAAATGTCAAATATTAAAACTAGAGAAAGTTGAGAAGATTGTAATTATAATGATTGGGGGAAATAATAAGCAATGCTAAAACTGCTTTTAATGTAAAATCATTTTGAGCAACAAACACAAATTAAGGGCATTTAGGGCACAGGGATCCCAAAGATAATAATTATTATTTATAAGCTATGACAAGCTTCAGATTGGTTTGTGAATTTTGTTTTCTTTTTTCTTCAATTTTCAAGTCTAGGAACACCCCCTCCCTTGTTGCTTACATTTACTAGTACATAATTCTGAAATTTTATTTACATGTGTTTTTAGTCATTTGGATGATGCTCTAAGTGAGCTAGCAATGGAAGTCTCAACAAATGAGTTAATAATCCCTGAAATCTCTTATTCACTGCACTTACTGAAAGGTGATCGTCTTCATCAGCCAAGGCAGCTAACAGTCCTTTCCTGATGGCTACCCAATGTTCACTTGTTATGACATCAGATTGGGGTACTTGAGCTAGAGCACTCAGGGCTTCACTTCTGACCTGAAAATCCCAAATTAAAAACCGTCCAGCGAGTTGCACACAAAATATGTAATAACAAGGGTAGTGTCCATGATGGTGCCATTTTACTACCACTACTAAAAATGCTTCACAAATTTTCTTTCTTATTCAAATTGTATTTCCTTAATCCAATTAATGTTGCTGGAGCCAGTTGTACGAAGCCTGGATAGTGCTATCCACCGGATAAATGCTTATCCAGCGGATAAAACCTATACAAATTCTATACACTGCATAACTCTTATCCAGTGGATAACTTTATCCAGGCTTCAGCAGTTTTCCCAGTGGAATTGAAATCTTGTCCCTCAAACAATTATTACGCAGTACTACAGGGATTATGAGGAATTATAATTTTAATTTTACAGACAGGAAAATATTGAAACAATCTATAAACAATTTTCTGGGATTAGATTTTTGAATTCTGTGATATTCTAGTTATTGTTTTGTTTGGCTTGTGGGACATAGCAATCATGGTAAGTAAGAGAAGTCAGAACCATGAAATGACTAAACAAAGTGTAGGAATCTGGTAATGGTAAGTGGACCTAAGGAGGTACTTCTGTATATTACATACTTACATGAACAGGTTGTAGTGGATGAAGATTCTCTGCAATTTTACCAGACTTTTCTTGAGACATAAACATGTAGCCAACCTGGGGAAAAAAGGAGAAATTTCACTCTCTTGACTCCAACAAAATCTAGCTGTGATTGACATACAAAGCCATGTAGCTGAAATCATAGCCATAATACTTAGCTGTGTATGAGTAAAGGCTATAATTGCATCTGAACTTTTTTAGAAGAGTTTAAAAAAGGACATTTTTGAGATTTTTGTAACATTTTTTAAAATGTTACAAAGTACAATGCATGCTGCATTTTGTAAATATTGCTGCTGATTGCATATTAAATGCATGTATGCTGGAGACAGCAGTTTCACATAGTCTTAGTTTCTAAGACCAAAGTATATTGTTCATGACCATTCCAATCTGAACAATACAGCAGGGCAAAGCAGATAAAATGGATAATTAGCCATTCCAAAGATGAATGAAGAAAAATGGGTTGAGTTGGCCTTTACGTTGTTATTATTGTGGGATTGTTTTGGGAGACAAAATAGACGCCATTTTGGAAATAATCCCCTAAAACAGTCCCACAATGCACTGTAATATAAACTTAATTATACAGTTTTTTCCCCAAACTTTAAAGTGGCTAATAAAAGCTTACTTGATCAATAGATGAAGATAAAGATGATTCCTCATCACTAAGATCATACAAATTCTTAGGGTTTTGTTGTCTGGCTTTGTATTCACTGAAATCAAAGTCACTAGCTCCTCTTTGCAGTGGATTGGAGTACTTTTGTATCTAAAGAAAATAACAATATAAAAACATACAGTCATGTACCATGTTATCGTTTTCCTATGACTATGCAGTTTTCATATGACTAAGAAAAACTTTAAGGCATGGAGTGTGCCTTGGTGTGACCATGTCAGCACTGTGCCTTGTATGAAAACATTCAACATTTAGTTCACATGACATCTGCTCTAATCACATGGGTTGTGGTAACCCACAGCAACAGCTTAAATTGGGTCCCAAGCATTGTGTTGTGCATGTCAATTACCGCAGCAATATTCTCAATATTCTGCAAATTTGGTAGCTGCAAGTTTCCTGTTGAAATTTGGTTTTTCTCTGCTCCCATTCAAAAATATAAAAGGTACTGACTGATTAGTTTTGATTGACCGCAGCAAAAAATCAATTTCACAACAAAGTGGTTGAAATGTCTGAGTTCACAGGATATTGAGAATTGCAGTAATATTTAGGAAATTCTTGCCAACACAAGAGAAGTGAGTCCTGGGATGCATTCAAATAGCTGTTATTATGGATGCATGCAAATGAAATACAAATGAGATATTCTTTTGTTTTAAGAATCATACAAGTGAGACTATTGGGTTGATACAATGCTCCATAATAACAACTACACTAACTGTATATTGTAAAGATGCATTTTGTGATCCTAATAGTAATGCATTATTTGTTGTGCTAATTCATTCCCTGAATCATCATTGATCATCTCACAAATTTATTAGCTTTTGTCCCAAATATATAATATCCATCCTCCAATTATAACCAATCTATAATATGACGTCAGAGGAACTATTATCTTACCAGGAAATTTACAGCTTCTTTAGTATCTCCTAGTACAGACTGCTGTAAGCTTATGAATCTTTCAAATAAAAAAGTAAAAATTAATATTAGAAAATACAACATATAGAGCTTTTAATTGTTACATCATTGGTATAGAAAAATGAATTCCAGATCCAAAACAAAAAGCAGTTAGTAGAATATTTCTTTTGATATACTGCAGTCCTAACTTCCATTGCAGACGTTCTATGTGGTTCTCTTCCCTATCACAGAAAGCAAACCACATAAAACATCTGCAATGTAGGCTGCAGCCATCCACGATAAATTGGATGTTAAACAAAACCAGTTTTTTAAAACTGATTTTTTGCTGGATTACAAGACATGGCAGCTGTACAAATCATATGTGTTTGTGTAAGTGTGTGTGTGTGTGTTGGGGGGAGGGGAGGGGAGGTTAAGGACCTAGTGCCTGCCTACAGCTTTAATATTATATTTTTTTTAATGCTTCCTTCCAATTCACCACAATTCATCTGAAATAATGTTTGTTTTGACCATTTCCCTGAAACTGCAAAACATATAGAGCAGATTTCGTATAAGTGTGAAAAGTCACGGCACTTGGTGCATGGCACAGTTATTACAGAGGACTTTTTCATGGTCATATGAAAACTGCTCTAATGCTGTAAGTACATACTCTTGAGATGACTGTATCTCGTCAGCTATCTGTGATAACAGTGAGTTACTGTCACTTTCTCCTGACAAGCTCTCCAGCTTCATGTCAATATGCGGTCCAAGTAATTCGTCGATTCGACTTCGTAGAGTCCGAACAAAATCATACCTTGAAGAAAATGAAAAATTATGCATCAAACTTATTCAATGCAACGCTTGAAGTGTCACAGTTCATAACAACATTCTTAGATGCTTTTTACTTTTAAAAGACAAAGTTTTCCTTTCCTCATATTCCACAAATCTTATTTTCTTGAGCAAACAGTAGATTTTTATCTTTTCTTATGGAATTTAGCTTCCTTTCTTACAAAACAACGAACCTGTGAAAGTTTTCGTCTGTGGTTTCCAAATTCGTTAAGACATCTTCAGCTGCTTCTATCGAGCTCGCTTCCTTAATAACTGGCTCAATACTGGTGAAAAATTGGTCCAAACTGGCGACAAAACTCTCCTGCCTTTCGTCGATTGTATTTTCCATGTTAAACTACTATTCGCAGCTCAAGGCTGGGTCATATTCGTGGACTAAAGACTTCATCAACTTGTTTTGTCCGCCATTTTGGTTGGCAAGAGCAACATTCGTCTCCAGGCGCGCTCAAAACCGCGCTCCTCTTGTGCATGTGGTCGCCGTACCGAGGCGCTTTCCTAATATACTTTTTTTCTATTTTTTTTCTTTCTGATCTTTTAATAGTACATTAAAACACTCAATTAAGTAAATGCTTGTACTTGAATATTTTCTTTGACTTTTTTGGGGAGATTGGGAGTGGGAGGTTGGGAATGATCTCATAGCCGTTGACTTTTCTTAAAACCACAGGTAACCCAACAATTGTAATTTCAAATTTTTATCTTTAAAAAAACAAAAAACAAAACGAAATTAACATAATAATCACTGAATACTGTAAAGCCTGGTTTACGAAGCTGCCCTTAAGTTGAGCACCGCAAAACTAACAAATTTCAGCGCAATTTTTCCATAGGAACCGGTTATAAATAGGGGGCGTATCCCTTTACCTCGTTTTTGCAATACATAAGAGGGGAAACTTCGTCTGACTAGTCAGTCACTCAAGGTATTTCAGTAATATATTACTTTAAAGTTGAAACTCGAAAGGAAAATTCCAAAACTCCTTGAATCCTCCCTTTGGTACGCCCTCTTTCTTTATTAGACTTTCTTCAAAGTCAGCCGCGTTTTTAAGCCGTGTCGCCGCGCGCCGCTTTGCTCGGAGATAAACAAGACGAAGAAGAATGATGGACTTTAGGGTGAGTCTGGTTTCAACCGGTTCATTTTCTACCAAAGAAGGGGGTTGTGGTTTCCGGATTTGCGGGGGGGATGGAGAGATTGATAAAGGGAGATCAATTTATTTCTTTTCATTAAAGGAGGAGTATTCTCTTACAAAATATATCACTTAGGCTTTGTAATTCGTTTTTTCAAATAAAAGTAACGATAGTAGAAGGGACAGGGTGCCTTGCATAAGCGTAATAGCCGATCAGTAAACCGGAACTGATCAGAAACCGGAAGTGAAAGTCAAAACTCCCCTCCCACCAGCCCCTGCGTTTTATTAAGTCACGTGGAATGGCACGCATGCGCAGTTGCCCAAAGTCGGGACTTGGAATTTTCCTTCCTTTGTCTTTGGTCGTCGCTCTCTGAACGAAGTCGACACTTAGAAAATTTTCGCTTCATTTTTCAAAAAATATGAACGGTGAATCAACTTTGCAGGCAAACAACTACCACGAGGTAAAAAAGTCACAGAATATTTTCTCAAGCTTGTGAACTTGTGGGGGATTCCTTGAGGGTTTTATCGCATCTTCTTAGCATTTTCCTTACCGTTGAATTCGTCTTGTCGTTGTAGTTGAAGAGAAAAGCCGAGAACGGAAGGCCAGCAAACGGTGATAACCGGCTTATGGTATGTGGACACTTCTAAGTTCTTCGGATTTTGTTTTTCTTTCTATATACTGTTAACTTAAGTGAATCTTTATAGTTAGACGTGATTTATTTCCAGCTAAATGAATACACTGGTTTCTTTCTAGGGTGATAAGCAAATCAAGTCTCCAGGTAATGTGTGCTTTGTTGTATGAAAGGCTGGACAGTATATCACAATCATTGATTGAAAACACGTAGCGATTTCAAACTTCTCTCAAATATTAACCTTACGGATTTAATTTGTGTTAGGCAGCTAGACGCTTAGTGTATCTATTAGCCATTTTAATCTAGCCATCAGCTTTCAAGCAAACATCACTGAAAAGATTCCTTGTCTATCAAGCACATGGAAATTTTTTCCTAAATAACTTTCTCTCTACTTTCATTCATGCGATCATGCAATTTGACGTCCACGGAGGTTACTTCATGATGAATACCCCTCTAATTGTAATCCCATAAAGAATTAGATGAGAAGAAACAGTTATGGCTATATGTTATTGCATGCTGTGGTCTAAATTCGAGTACGTTAGAGCACATTTTATCTTGGCGTTCCATAATTGTATGATAACAATCATCTATGTTCTTTCATTTGATTCGGTTCGTCTTGTGTGCAGTTTCTGGTACCCGGGGGACTTATTATTCTCGTAGATAATCAAAATACCCCCAGAAGCCAGTCAAGTGTTATGTCAATTAATATTTTTTCTTCGCAAGTTTTGAATGATATCGCATTTTAGAATCGAAACGGGGTATTATAAAGTTGTTGAAATCACTTGGGAAACTAGATTCATTAATAAGTATTCCGAAATGAAATCAGATACTCTGAAATTCATATTTTTTTTATATAACTTATCCAAGAAGTTAAACTATTGACCGTTTAGCTTTCTCGCCAAGTGGGTTTTAACCTATATTGGTGTACTATCAACTGCAAATTATATTTCTAGTGCGCTAAGTATTTGTATTGGAGGCAAACGAACATGACCAATCAAAACACCCTTCTGTCCTCTCATTAAAACAACAATTACAAATTTAACATCTTGTTCATTTTTGTGTGTATTCCCTTTTTAATTGCCAAATCATTTTGTTTTAATTCTAGGACCTGAAAGAAAGAAGCTGAAAGTTGAATCAAATGATGTGGTAAAAATTTTTGAGCATGAAATTATATTTTTAGAGTCTTACTGTTGTAAGATATGAAAAAGTTTGGATTAATTCTCGCAATGAAATTGACCTGGTGGGAGGTAGAGAAGGGGGGTGGGTGGGGTTTCAGTCACCCCTGATCCTTCTAATAGCCCACTTCGAAGGTTTGCTTTGCTTTTCATGTGCGAAGGTTTCAATGTGAGATTTCATGCTAAATGCTAAGTGATTCGAAACAGGAGAAAATAATTATTTTAGCACAGAGCCTCATGCCGAAACCTTTGTGCATGACATGTACAAGCAAAGCATATCTCAGAAGTGGGCTATTCAACTTCTTCTCCACAGGGCTCAAAATAATGGCCGGTCAATGGTCAATGTCCGGCTAAATTTGGTACTTGGCCGTTCAAATACGGTTTTGAACAAACATGTTGACCAGTCATATTTGTAAAAAATAAAAAAAATCATATGCTGGACATGCTTAACCGGCATATGACTGGCTGTTATTTTGAGCCTTGCTCCATATTATGTCTTGATACCACATATGATAGAATCTAACTTGTCAATTTTTTTTTCTTATTCAAATGTTTTAACTCCTTCGGGAGTTACAAGATAATGGTGCTAATTAGGCCAACACAAGGAATTGAAGAAAGGGTTCTGATAGAAGTGTTATCAAGATGTGATAAGGGAAATGTCAAATTGGGAACAGGATCAAATACTTGTTAATGCTAGTTGTTATTTGCTTTTTTTCAATATCACCTCTCATAATATTTTTCTATTTTTTTTTTCACATAAATTGATTTATTTTCCAACACAGACTGTCAAGAGTTCAGTCAAGTAAGTTATTTTAATGTTTTGTTTTGTTCTATGTTTTCTTACCTGATCTGGGAACGAATTAAGAAAAGAATGAATCAATGAGTGAAAATTGAAGTCACATTTATGGAAACAAACTTGAAAGTACTCCTTTTAGCAGTTACATGTAGTGAGAATAAAAAAAGACATACATTAAGTATGAACAAGTACCATATGTCTACTAAAAAAGGTTTGGCTAACTCAACCCCATGCCATAATAATTCCTGTTAAAAGGCTGCTGAAGCTACTCAGAATTGTCAGACTCAAAGCCAAGGTCGGCCATCCTATAGTCTTCCCAAGGCAATGTAAACCCTCCCCTCCCCTCCTCCAATAAAAGTTTTGCTTACACCTCCACTGTGCCCTTATAAATGAAAACACAATCACTCAGGATCCACTCAGTGCACTTAGAATTCTAAGATTCAAAGTCAAAGTCTGAGTCATCTTACAGTCTTCCCAAGGCAATGAAAACCCTCTCCTCCCCTCCTCCAAGAAAAGTTTTGCTTACACCTCCAACTGTGGCCTTCTAAATGAAAACACACTTAGAATGGACCCAGTGCACTGAGAATTCTAAGATTCAAAGTCAAAGTCTGAGTCATCTTACAGTCTTCCCAAGGCAATGTAAACCCTCCCCTCCCCTCTCCTCCCCCAATAAATGTTTTGCTTGCACCTCCAACTGTGGCCTTCTAAATGAAAACACACTTAGAATGGACTCAGTGCACTTAGAATTCTAAGACTCAAAGTCAAAGTCTGAGTCATCCTACAGTCTTCCAAAGGCAATGTATCCCCTCCCCTCCCCTCCCCTCCCCCAAGAAATGTTTTGCTTACACCTCCAACTGTGGCCTTCTAAATGAAAACACACTTAGAATGGACTCAGTGCACTTAAAATTTAAAGACTCAAAGTCAAGGTCTGAGTCATCTTATAGTCTTCCCAAGGCAATGTAAACCCTCCCCTCCCCTCTCCTCCCCCAATAAATGTTTTGCTTGCACCTCCAACTGTGGCCTTCTAAATGAAAACACACTTAGAATGGACTCAAGCACTTAGAATTCTCAGACTCAAAGCCAAGGTTATTGTATTTCACATAAACAAGTAAAGGGTGAAGACTAGAGAGTACCATAAACTAATTTGACTACTTTTAGTTCATTGATGGGAGTGATAAATAATTAAAAACATTTACTAAACTAAAAGTGGGATATATATTTTAACAGCCTTACACAAGGCTCAAGGTTCAATTTATTTTTCCACTCTTTAAGAGAAAAATTATCATTACAAAGTAAATAATATATGATTATAATGTTCGGTAAATAGTTTGAATTAAAAGAAAGATAATTATAAATAATTGTGGATTTCTCCCAAAGTAACTAATTAAAGCTTTCGATCGATTTTGGAGTCATAATTAGAAAAAGGTAAATATGCAATGAGTAATGCGATGGAAAAATAAGACAAGTAAATTTGTATAATGCAGATAAAGTTGTAAATACGGTTGTGATTGATTACATTTTTTTTTTTTTACAAATTATAGAAATAATAAAATGAAATCAAGAGAAATTATTTAACATATGACGTATACAGTATATGTACATGTATTGGTAAAAGAGCATATGTATACATAGTAATATAATGAGATAGCTCTTTATTTCAAATTTGTCTAAAATTTAATATACTGTAGAACAATAATTATGATTTATGCTACATCAGCGTTACAATATCATTTTTTTAATGACACAAGATAATAATTATATCAAAAACTGCTTATTTAAAACTTCATACATGCTGTTTGTTATTTTCTGAAGACTTTATTTTTCTTTATTTTATATATAAATATCATTATTTTCTAAAAAGGGAACAAACTAGAAAATGCAAGTTCAATTTCTTTTCTCTCAATATTTGTGATTTTTAATTTGCATCTAGACAGTTTATCTTGTGCAAATTTCAAACCCTAAATAAACATATCTATTTTACAAATCAATTTTTGAAGAGTGGCTGATTAGAATTAAGGATTCTGTAAGATTAGTTTCTAAATCCTTTAAGATTTTTTTATTACATTGATGAGTTTATTTGTATTGGTAACTTTTGTTTGTTGTTCAAGATATTGACCGGGCAGTCAGGATATGAGCATGATTACCATGAGGGAACCTTTTCTGTATTAGACAAACATTCTGGTTTGGCTTCAGTAAAAAACAACAGTGCATAAAGCATGACACTCTTACTAAAGCTAGCCCGGAATGTTCTATATTCAATATCTTGGAAAATACATAAATTTTCTTCTTACAAATGCAGATGTTCTTTTTAATTAAACAAAGGGGTATTATTATTAAAAATAACTTTTTCCATAGCAAACTGAGATGAAAATATATAAAACAGTTACAATATATAAAAAAGGTTGCTTGAACAAATAAACTAAATATTTCATCTATTTACTATTGTGTAGCCATGGAGATCTAAAGATAAGATAAAAAAAGATGTGCAGATGAGTGTTTTTCACATTTTTCAAGTGCTTTTCAACAGTTTGTTTTATCATTGTAGACAAACATAAGCTGATACTTTAGATTTTTGTACTTCCTCTACACTTTTTTTCTTTTTTTTTTCTTCTCATTTTTAAATGTACTGATATTTCCTTCACTCGGATGTCAAAAGGCTTACTAATTTTCATTTTAAATGCACTAATTTCATAAAGGTTGAGAACCATTTAAGATGAACATTTTTAAATGCTAAATTCCAATTTGATCTGTGAGATTCAAATCCTGACTTTGATCAGACCACAGGTTGTTTCAGGGCTGGATCTGTGAATTAGTGATGCCCTAACTTTGATCAGCCCAGAGGTTCAATGTTTCAGGGTTTATTCTCTGAGTTAGCAATGCCCTGAGCAGACGTTGTTTCAGGGTTATACTAGATAAAATTTGAAGGTCTAATCTTAACAAGTTTTGATTTTTCTGATTATTTAGAAGTCCACTCAACAGCCCTAAAGTCTCACCAATAAAGTCACCTGATAGTCATCCCCCAGTCAAGTTGACCATCAAGAAAGAAGCTTTCTCACCTTCCAAGAACCATACTGTTACCAAATCGCAAAAACCACTTTCTCCTATCAAAAAACTTACTGTTAAACAGGAACCAAAAACCTCTCCTGTAAGTGAAAAGCTGGCAACTACTCAGTCCTCTTTACTGTTACCTGCACCATCTCGAAAGAAAGCTGTGACTTTGCATTGAAATGAGACATGAGATAACCTTGCAATGATAGAAACATTTGAATAATTGTCCAGTTAAAGTGTTAAAAAAGGTCACCTCATGTCTTGCTTCAATGCAAAGGTTCAGCAACCTCTCGAGATGGCACAGGGAACGGTGAAGGGGACTATTGTCTTCATTGTTTTGCTTCTGTTATTTTATGATGTTTTTGTGACCTATTTTTCATTTCCTTTACAATCCCTTCTTTTTCTCTGTCTTTGTCAGGTAAAATCTGATAAATCCAAGTCCAAAGCTTCATCACAAGAAAGTGATGATGATGATGACATTCCTCTGGTAAGTGCTTCATCAGCAAATGCATGTGCATATATTGCTATCATGAAATAAACTCTTACTTATAAGCTTGTTTCTCTTTGCAATTTCAGGCCAGGCGTGTTCAGCAAAAGTAAGAAAGAAATCTCTCTCTTAAATATCTGATTAAAAGTTTAATGCTTTTTGACATTTTTCTGAAATCTCCAATGTATACACTGATTCACAACATGGTGGACACAGACAGACGGCCTGTGTGTATGCTTCATCTTTGTTACTGGTGTTACATGGTGTTTACATGGTGTTTACATCCATTAAGAATCGTTTTTAGTGATGTCTAAGGGAAAAGCCAGCTTCCCACAGATCACAGATGACTGACTTGCCTCGTTTTTGCCTCCTCAACCCAGGAAAATGGCATATGTCTGCCATGTATACACTGATTCCGAACAGGGCTTGAAATAGCAACCAGTCAATTGCCGGTCATAATGACTGGCCAAGTTAGTATTAGCTTGGTCATACCCCAATTCTTGCTCAGTGTTACTGGCAAGGCAAAGATTTGACTTGACAAGTTCCAATTCTGGCCAGCTGAAGGGCGGATCCAGGGGGAGGGTCATGGAGGTCCAGAACCCCTTTCACACCTAAGGTTCCATTGTTTGTTTTATCCTAAAATTTAGTTCTGCCACAGGTTTGAAGTAAATTTTGGGTGAAGTATACATTTGGGCCCTGCTGTAAACAAATTTTCTGGATCTGCCCTTGCAGTTATTCTCTGTTGACCGACTGTTAATTCCTTACAATGCTAAACATAGGTATTTTTTATCTCATGATCTCTTGTGTTTTTGTAGAACACCAAAAGCAAAAGTAAAGACTGATGGAAAGAATCCCATCACACCATCAAACAAACCAGCTGCAGTCAAGAATTCTGCAATAAAAAAGGAGAAGAGTCACAAACCAGTGGCTAAGAAACCAGATGATAGTGATGATAGTGATGATGAACCATTGGTAGGTGGAAAGAACAGGGATTTTGCTTCAATTTGCGAGCAGTTGTGAAGTGTGACGCACCAAACTTGGTTTAAAAGTTTCACATTTCAGATGTTTTTGATGTAAAACTTGCAAGTATCGAATGTGGACCTTTGTTTCTGGGTGAACGGTGCCAACTCCTTGGGTTGATATGTCACCCTCTTAGAATAAAGTTTATTTAATTGTATTATAATTAATGCAATCTTACTAACAGAACATTTTTCTTTTCTTTTAATATATCCTCTGCTGATGTGTGGTATTTCTATTTTAATAAAAAGTCCAACAGGTATGTGATAAAAGCCAGAGATTTTTTGCCATAACAGGAAAAATAAATACTTAAGCTTTAGTTTCTTTATATCTTAAATTGTTTTTCATTTCAGAATTGCAAAATCAAAACCATCTCCTAAAACACCAGACAAGAAGCTGGGGAGTTCTTCTGAGAAGAAGAAAAAAAAGGAGGTAGATATCTCTCACACACTACTACATACATGTGTGCAATTGTGTCCACACATGGGATCACTGCTGCAATGCTTGTCTGCTGCTAGAAGGTCTCACACTACCACATACACATATGCAACCATCATGTTGTTGGTATTTAACAAAAGTTTTGTCACTTTTTATCTCTTGATTCTCTTGAGAATTATTGTAAACCATCACTGGAACAAACCTTGATTTTTAAATCATCTTTTTTCTTATAGGAAAAGAAAAGAAAGAGTACCAGTCATAAAGAAAATGATAGTGAGGATGAATACAAACCATTGGTAAGACACTGCAGTATTTATCTCATTTTATTTTACACCTATACATCATGGTATATAGAAAGTCATTGCTAAATCTCCACATCCAGAGGCTGTTTAATTATTTGACGTTTTCCACGTTTATATGAGTTTAGTTCATATGTTGTGGGATTGAGGGGGGAGGGGGTAAAGTAGGCTGTTCTAGCAGCTGAACATGAATCAATCCACCAGCCTTTGGTCCATTCATGGTCATCTGCATACCCCAAACCACAGTGTAGTCACCTAGAGGTGGTAGTTGCAATATTTTGGATTTGTTGTCATTATTTTTTAAAGTGTTGTTAATAATTAATTTATGTCCCCTTGTTTTGCAGGCCAAAATAGCAAAGAAGAGTTCAGGAAAAGCAGTGAAAACAGAAACTAAAGATGAAAAACCAAAAAAGAAAATAAAAAGTGAAAAAGACAAAAAAGACAAAGGCAAAGGCTCTAAAACTCCAGACAAAAAAGATGTAAGCTCCATATTTTATTCCTTGATTTTTGTATTGTTGGTTATCCCAACTTGACCGCCATTTGTTTTCTTTACATTCTCTTGGGAATGATTGAAAACCAGCAATATTATATCAAGGTGTTATACATTTAGCAGTAGAAAACCATAAGATAACTAGGACCGTTCAAGATATCCAGGGTAAAAATTGCATAGTGACAAAAGTCCACAGGATGTAGGCTTACGTTAGAGATAAGGGGAAGTTGAAATATACGGGTTTCAAGAAAAGGGGACTCCACAACATAACATTGTATCCTGGGGGTGGGGGGGAGGTACTCCATATGATGGACTATACGGGGATGCTCTGCCCAAAAGGGGTACTTTTTTCAGGCAGCACGTATAGTAAAGGGGTGGAAATTTGTTAGTTTTGGTATAAAAAGGGGTAGATTTTCTTTAAAGGTATATGAAAGGGGTACCCAGCATTGTATTCCATTTTTCTATTTCTCCACCCCACCACAAAGAGGTTGTGCTTACATCATAAAAATAGGATTTGTAATCAACTCTATTGTTTTGTTTTCAATGTGGACAAACGTTCTTGTTTCCTTAGGTAACAGGAAAGAAGAAAAAGAAAAAGGAAGAAGAAGAAAAGGAAGTCTGGAAATGGTAAATGCTTGAAAGAATTATTGCATATTTTGCATTACAGCTGCACTGTATATCATATATTATTATAACACATCATCATTATGCTTGCAGGTGGGAAGAAGAGCAGCACGAAGACGGCAGAAAATGGACCACGTTAGAACATCATGTAAGTAACCCAGTCAAACAGGATATACATGTACTCTTGGTTTAGCAAGTACATTTAAAAACACATTAAAACCTGACAAAAAATAACAGCCAATCAACTGACAGTATCCAATCAAAATTAGCACTAGTCAGTCCAAACAGCTCTTCGGCCAGTCTTCTTGGTGACATGATCACTTGTTCATAATTTTTAGAAACACAGCATGTCCAAGCTAAAATTTGTGAGGCTGTTCAATATTTTCCTGCCATGGAGCAGCCATTAATATTAGCCTTGGATTATTACTATGATAGACCCCTTGCAGCACGTCAGAATGCAGCTCAATTTGGAGGACAAAACAATAGGTTCCAATTCTCAGGAGATTGAAATTCTTTTTCTTTGTCTTCCTAATTGTGCTGCTTTGACGTCACGTGAAAGGGGTCCATATACCTTTGCATTAGATACTGCATGCTAAATCCACAAATGTCTTGCTTTCTAGGGTCCATACTTCCCTCCAGATTATGAACCATTACCAGACAATGTCAAATTTTACTATGATGGTGAGTTACTATAGCTATTTTAATAAGTCAAGAAAAAAAATTTATTTAAAACATCCTGATAAAAAGAAATGCTGGAATACTGTTGAATATACAGCAACTTTTTTTGCATTCTGATTGAAGAATTGTATTTTTTTATTAAAAAAAAAGACAACCTTGTTTATAGAGGCTAGCAAGTAACAGTAATTCAACTGACAAACCTGTGTCCCTCTTTCAACCTCTCTTAAGTTGAAAGGGACGGGACTGCCATTAACGTGATCATCTGAGCCATGTAAAGGTCTACTGGATAACCATTTGCAGATATTTTACAAAGGCAGCACTTTCTCTTCAGTTATTTTAAGACCCTGAGTGTTGGTCCGGGCCCCCAGGGCTTGAACCCACGACCTCCCGCAAGAGAGTCTGATGCTCAACCAACTGAGTCAACCAGGCAGTGGTCATAGTTATAGTGTGATATATTTATAAGACAGAGATTGTATTCTTTCTAATTTTGTATTTGAACTTGTTAGGTAAACCATTTAAGCTGAGCATAGCATCAGAAGAGGTAATCCCAGCGACTTCATTTCATTCATTTGTTCTTTCATTTACCTGTTCATTCTTTCTTTCATTTATTCATTCATCTTTACTAGCTAGCCATGGTAATTATTAATTAGAATATTTTTGATAATTCAATGTTATTGTTATCTGTAGCATAATTATATATCAAAATGGGTTAAAGTGCACATAACCTTTTTTCATTAATTTTATAATTTGGAAATATAAACCTTTATAGTGTAGAACGCAACGGTTTCGACGCAACACTCAAATCAAGAAATATTTCACCATTCAACTGTTTACTTCATGTAGAATCTGATTTTGATTCACATATTTTGATCTCCAGATTGCTGGATTTTATGCGAAGATGTTGCAGCATGACTATGTAACAAAAGAGATCTTCAACAAGAATTTCTTTCATGACTGGAGAAAGGAGATGTCAGAAGAAGAAAGGAAGACCCTTAAGGACTTGAAGAAATGTGACTTCAAAGAGATGTTCAAATACTTTGATGAGGTATGGAGGCTTTGCACCATCACGTGATGGCAGCCATGACAGGATGCAGGAACAATTGAATTTGATTTACATGAGAAAGAATTCAGCTTCCCAGGGGAAGACTCTATTGTTCCTGCCTCCTGTCATGGCTGCCTCTATACACTACAACTACACATGTATTGCTAGTTTTCAATCATTCCCAAGAGAATAAGATAACAAACACGTGGCGGCCATGTTGGATGATATACAAAATAATTCATTAAAAAATCTTTTGTTAAATTCATCCAACATGGGGGCTATGTCATCACATGCAAATGAGGAATGTATTCAAATTTTCTATGATCTTTTACTAACGTAGATAATGTTTGTTGCAGAAAAATGAAGAACGCAAGAACATGACAAAAGAAGAAAAACTAGTAATCAAAAAAAAGAATGAAGAAATCCTGAATGAATATGGTTATTGCGTGATGGATAGCCACAAACAGAGAGTAGGGAACTTTAAAATTGAACCTCCAGGTCTCTTCCGTGGTCGTGGTGACCACCCTAAGCAAGGCCAACTGAAGAAGAGGGTCAGGCCAGAAGATATCATTATTAATATTGGAAAGTAAGGATTGAAATGACTGTCAACAGTTCTATGCAAATATATGTGTCTACATAGAGTAGAGATGAGTAGAGAATTCATATCATCAAATGATAAATGAGAATTAACAGTGGAATCCACCGAGCGGCTCTTCCTCCACTGCATTCCAATTGGAATTTAGAAGTGTGATTTTTGAGGAGGGAGGGAAAACCGGAGAACCCGGAAAAACCCTTGAATCACAGGAGCGAACCAACAAACAACTCTACTCACATACGACACTGGGTTGCCTTGGTGAGAAGCAAACGCTCTCACCGCTACACCACCCATGTTTCCCAAAGGAAATAGTATATGCACTGGTTGGCATCTGAGACTCATCAACCACTATCTTTCTTCCACAGAGAGGCCAAGGTACCTGTGCCACCAGATGGTAGAAAATGGAAGAAAGTCATCCATGATGACAAGGTATTTATTAGCCCAGTCTATTATCACTCTTTTGACATCTTACTGATGGTAAACAGCCTGCAGTATAACATATTGTAACCTTGTTAACTTTATTCAAGGTCACATGGTTAGCATGCTGGATAGAGAACATCCAAGGTAGCTACAAATATGTCATGTTAAACCCAACTTCTAGATTAAAGGTAAGAATGAGGCGAATGAATCAAATGTGTGATGATGATGATCATGGGGATAGTTGTTGTTGATGATAATGGTAGTGATGATGGCAGAGATGGTAGGTGATGATGTTGGTGATGGTACTTGTGATGATGATGATGATGATGATCATCATGGTGATAGTTGGTGTTGATGATAATGGTAGTGATGATGGCAGAGATGGTGGGTGATGATGTTGGTGATGGTACTTGTGATGGTACTTGTGATGATGATGACCATGGTGATAGTTGGTGTTGATGATAATGGTAGTGATGATGGCAGAGATGGTGGGTGATGGTGATGGTCTTGTGATGATGATGATCATGGTGATAGTTGGTGTTGATGATAATGGTAGTGATGATGGCAGAGATGGTGGATGATGGTGATGGTCTTGAGATAATGATGATCATGGTGATAGTTGTTGTTGATGATAATGGTAGTGATGATGGCAGAGATGGTAGGTGATGATGTTGGTGATGGTACTTGTGATGATGATGATGATGATGATCATGGTGATAGTTGGTGTTGATGATAATGGTAGTGATGGTGGCAGAGATGGTGGGTGATGATGATGATGGTGATGATGACTTGTTCTTTGATTTTCAAATTCCTTGTTGGTGTTTCCTCGATGTAGAACATTTTCCCCATCCTTGCCACTACCCACATTCATGTCCTTTTAATATTAAACTTTCAGGGAGAAAAAGATTGGAAGAAGTATGAAACAGCTAGAAAACTAAAAGTGAGTTATATAATTACCATGTCAATTATAATAATATTAATGATAATAATAATAATTACAGTTTTTAGAACGCATTTTGCTGTGCTTCAATGGGTTATTACCTGAATATGCTCTCATAATTGTATTCCAAAAAGCCCAGAAAGCACACATTGTGTAACAACAACTATTATTTTTCCATCATAGGATTTAGTTGGAAAAATTAGGGAGAACTACAAAAGGGACTGGAAGTCCAAAGAAATGAGAATACGACAGCGGTAAGGCCTGCTTGTGTGAAAAAGTTTGAGGCTCTTGACCATTTTTTTGATAAGAAAAAATTGAAAGTCATAAAATCATGGAACACAATCTTTGTATTTTCGTACGGTCATTTCTTATTCCTATTTTTCTTTCTTTCATTTCAGAGGAGTAGCACTATATTTTATTGATAAGGTAGGGAAAAGAACTTGCAGAATTATTCACATTGGTTATCATTTCATATCATTCTGTCATCTTCAATCTCATATCTTGAATACTGGAGAAAAGAAATTTTTAGTTCAGGACCACCTTGAAATTTTCTTTCTTTCCTTCATTCATTCCTTGCTTCATCTTTCCTCTTCTCTCTTCCTATTTTTCTTTCATTCTTCTTTCCTTCCTTCCTTTCCTTGCCTTTCTTTTTCTCTCCTTTCTATCTTTCTTTTTGCTCATTCTCTTTTTCTTTCTCCATAGCTTGCCCTGAGAGCAGGTCATGAAAAAGATGATGACACAGCTGATACAGTTGGCTGCTGTTCGTTACGAGTAGAGCACATTAGTAAGTAATAACAGTTCCATATTCATGCGCAACCATTATACAAAGAAACAAAGAAATGATACTCTAGTGAATGACACGTGGTCTGAAATGGGAAAACAGTACGTCCAAGCCAAAGGTTAACCTCGATCTTTTGCAGTATATCCATATAAATAAGACTGATTCTATAAGTCATTATATTGAACGATCTTTCCTTTCTCAGAGCTACATGACGAATGGGAAGACAAGGAATGTGTTGTAGAGTTCGATTTCCTTGGTAAAGACTCTGTACGGTACTGGAACTTTGTGCCCATTGAGAAGAGAGTAAGTCAAGATCATTGTTGGCCAATCAGCCTTGAATTGTGTTGAACGAATGCAGTACTTTTTCTACTTTTACGTATGATTCAATGGTATAGACCCCTTGCACGTCACGTCAAAACAACTCAATCTGGAGGACAAAACAAAAGAATTTCAATCTCCTGAGAATTAGAAAGCTATTGTTTTGTCCTCTAAATTGAGCTGCATTCCGACGTGCTGCAAGGGGTCTATACTAAATTATTTTAAATTGTTTGCCATTCCAGGCGTTTAAGAACTTGAAATTGTTTATGGAAGGGAAACAAGACGGTGATGATCTCTTCGACAGATTAACGGTTAGTAGCTGATCAAGCAAGTTCATATCCACCCTTCAAAGTGGACCATTAGACCACGTTATACACCCACAAAATGACGTCATACCATGTAATACCTATCAGTATATATTATGTTCTGAGTGAAGAAGATCTTTCAACTCTGGGACATCAGTCCACACAACACACTCACATATATGACGTCATGCCATGCATTGTACCTATCGGTTTCGATTAGACCACACAACTCATACACATCTTGACGTCATACCATGCATTGTACCTATCGGTTTATATTAGACCACACAACACATACACATCTTGACGTCATGCCATGCATTGTACCTATCGGTTTATATTTTTGGAGTAAAGGAGATCAGGTAACAGACCCGACACATTATGACATCATACCATGCGTTGTACTGAAAAGAGTGTACTCTTTTTTTCACAGACAACCTCGTTAAACAAGTATCTGTCTGAGCTAATGGAAGGTTTATCGGCCAAAGTGTTCCGTACCTTTAACGCTTCAATGACGCTAACGGAACAGCTAGAAAAGCTGACCAACCCTGAAGATAATATCAACGCCAAGGTCTTGCAGTATAACCGAGCCAACAGGGCTGTGGCTATTCTATGTAACCATCAGGTATGTGTGTAAACAGGTGCCCTGCACTGGACTGCCGGGGGGGGGGGGGACGGGGGGGGAGGGGGGGGGGGGGTAATCAAGGTCTTGCAGTATAACCGAGCCAACAGGGCTGTAGCTATTCTATGTAACCATCAGGTATGTGTGTAAACAGGTGCCCTGCACTGGACTGCCGGGGGGAGGGAGGGGGTAATCAAGGTCTTGCAGTATAACCGAGCCAACAGGGCTGTAGCTATTCTATGTAACCATCAGGTATGTATGTAAGCAGGTGCCCGGGGGGAGGGGGATCAAGGACTATTAGGCCACTTGCAGCACGTCGGAATGCAGCTCAATTTGGAGGACAAAACAAAAGGTTCCAATTCTCAGGAGAATGAAATCCTTTTGTTTTGTCCTCAAAAATGACTGAGCTGCTTTGACGTCACGTGCAAGGAGTCTATAACGTCTGGTCTGTGAGGGAAGGTGTACTGGTACAGAATAAGTTACCAAACGCCCTGATTAATTTCAAGGGGGTGGATCAAGTAGTAATAATGTCGGCGGTGGGGAGAGGTATGTTATTCTTCTCGGGTTCCACTTTAGACTCAAAAAGACCATCATATCTTACTGTATGGTGTTTCATTTGTACAGAGAACTGTGCCAAAGACGTTCGAGAAGTCAATGAGTAATCTACAAGTCAAGGTATGTTTTCTTTTTTAAATAGACGAAGCTCTTCTTGCGACCACTCTTGTAAGCGAACAGCTCTAGTTTTGACCACGATTTTGAAGCCCCGTTTGCATTGCCGATTATTAGAGCCGATTCTCGTTAGCTGACCAGCTCTAGTTATGACCATGATTTTGAAACCCTGTTTGCATCGCGCTTATGAGAACCCATTCTCATTAACGACCAGCTCTAGTTACGACCACTCTTTCAATTTCCCGAGGTGGTCGCTTACAAGAGCTTCAACTGTAGATTATGCATACTGGAACATGACCATGACCATGACCTGATGAAAATAAGACATTTGTTTATTTTATTCTTACTTTCCAATGTGCAGATCTCAGACAAAAAGAAAACCGTCAAAGATGCGAAGAAAGATCTGAAGGAGTTGAAACATAAGCTTAAAGAAAGTAGATCAGAAAGTACAGCCAAGTGAGTAGAAAAAAATCCAGTTTTTACTACGTTACTTTGTTTTATAAACTTCCCCGAATAAGCAATAATAAAAATAAATCACTTTTCTTATAGTGAGAAACAAATTCAGTAACTTAATACTGGCCCACTGTCACCCGCACAAACTACCACTACATTATATATTCTATGCATACAACACAACTTTTGACGGAGGGAGGAAAAAACGGAGAACCTGGAGAAAAACACTTGTGGCACAGGAGAGAACAACACATTGAACAAACTCAACTCGCATATAATCCAACCTCAGACGGGGCTCAAACCCGGACCATAGCAGTGAGAGGCGAGTGGTAAAACACTACGCCACCCATGCCACCCAAAATGGCAATGATGCTGATGATGATGGTAGTAATGTGGTTGTTGTGATGGTAATTGTAATGATGGTGATAATACTGATGATGATGACGACGACAATGATGATGATGATAATGGTGGTGTTGATTATTTTTTCAAATTTTGTGTATTTGTCACCCTCTTTGATTTAGGGCTGTCGAGAAGAAAAAGGCCCAAGTGCAGCGCCTTGAGGAACAACTTTTTAAATTGGAAGTTACTGCTACAGATAAGGAAGAAAACAAAGAGATCGCCCTAGGAACTTCCAAGCTTAACTACTTAGATCCAAGGATTACTGTTGCCTGGTAAGTTGATATTTATCGCCGGAGGGCTTTACCTCTTGGGCTTCAGAGAGCTTGCTACTGGTTTCTGGGCTATGGTCTGCGCCGCGAGCATTCGTTGACAATCGTTTTAGATCCAGAATTACTATGACGATGAGCGGCAAAATAAGAGGTAGCTCAGTCATTATCTTACCCAACGTCACAATCCTTATTCCTTGAAAAAATCAGTCGCAAACAACAATTATAACATATGCTTTTCGTGGGCAATCCAGAATTACTATGACAATACGCGGCAAAATAAAACGAAGCACAGTTTATTATCACCAAACAATCTATAGCAATCAATAACGCAGGAGGTGGATAATTAGACGAAATTAATTAGAATTTGGCTGAAAAAGTAATCAACTTCACCCCTTAAATGAATTTGTCGCACACAACGTAATAAATAATCTGATTTTGGTTTCCGACTCAATAATCAGGCCTACAATTACGTAGTTGTTGTGCGCAGCGACTAATCTCGTTTCCAAAGCCTATGTACATAACGTAGAAAATAGACAATTTTTCAGACTAAAAAAAACTCACGTTCGAATTTTCCATGACGTGACCGTGACGGTACTGTGTCTGAGCATTTTGATTGGTTGAGTAGTGATGTCGCACGCTGTGATTGGATCAAAAAATGTCGTTAATTCTGTACTGTGGCGTTGCCGTTTCACAGTCTGTGGGAAGGGAGCGTTGTGTGACGACCATAAGAGTGGCTGCGGTGGAGACTACAGTCATACGAAATCTACCCTTATGCTATTATTACACTATATGTTCTATATGTTTCGACTAGTATACTAGGAGGTAGATTAATAAGACGGCTTGTTTGATGTATAAGTGATCAGACTTTTTCCTTTGTGGAATCATTCGCGCACAACTTATTAAATCATAAGATTTTAGTCACAAATTAATCAAGCTTTCAACATTGAGAAGTGTCCTTGCGCTTTCAGTTTTAGTGAAGAATTTATATTGCGATGCGCTGAAAAATCTGACGAATCTGGCTTAAGGTGACTGACTACTTTAGCAAGGAATAATTACAAAATGTTCTTAGAAAGATATTTTACGCGGAATTTAACGCTTATTCCAAAAATGAAAGAAAAATGGGGTGTCCCGAGCTCGTTTTCGAGATAATGAATTTTGAATATGACCATCTTGACTAGATTTCGAAAGAAAAATGGCAGAAATCAAGCTTTGCACACAAATTAAAGAAGCAAATTTCTCAGGACATCTACTTTAAACATTATTTTTGAAGACTAACTAAAAATATTTGAAGAAAGTGTTTAAAATAAGCTAAAAATTCAGCTTCTTGTTAGCTCAATCAACCGAAAATCGTACTCAAACGACAACAAAAAAAATCACATAACACGCTTTTTTTTATAAGTTGTAATAATTACGTTTTTCTCAAACTTTCTCAAAAGATTGATTTTTACCAGTTGTTTTAGGAAATTCAAAGAAAAATATAGAGTCCCGTGCAAAATTTGGGGTTTTTGCCCTGTTGAAGTTCAAAACGTGTATGGTTCCTCAATAAAATTTTGAAGGTTGTTATGCGGTTTTGAGAGATTTTTGTGTGCGCGCACATCGTGGGCTCAAATTGAACGTTCCAAAGTAGTCAGTCACCTTAAAACTAATCAACCATACGGTATATAACTTTGAGAAGTGTCCTTGCGCTAGCAGTTTTAATGAAGAATTTATATTGTGATGCGCAGAAAAATCTGACGAATCGGGCTTAAAACTAATCAACCATACGGTATAAGACCATTCACTGTATAGCGCGCAATAAAAGTTTATTGGTCATGAACCTAATATGACGAACAGTTAAGAAGATTATGGTCAAAAATTAATCAAGCTTTCGACATTGAGAAGTGTCCTTGCGCTTTCAGTTTTAATGAAGAATTTATATTGCGATGCGCAGAAAAATGAGACGAATCTGGCTTAAAACTTATCAACCATACGGTATAAGATCAATCACTGTATAGCGCGCAAAAAAAGCTTATTGGTCGTGGAATTAAAATGATGAACAGTTAAGAAGATTATGGTCAAAAATCAATCAGGCGAACATACCACAGTAAAATTAATATCTGTGAGGTTGCGCAAATCAAAAACGAAGCCACTTTGATGATACTAGTAATAATATTTTTGACTTAAATGTATTCAATTTATCCAGCTGTGCGGAAGGAATATAGGAAACTTTATTACACCTATTGACCTGGAGGAACTTGAAATGAAAGATTTTTCAGATAAACAATATAATTTGATTTCATTCAGAATAGTATGGACAGGATTATAACGTCTTTCGACTCCAGAGGCGGTAGAGTTTTTGGTGTTCCGGCTGTCATATCTTCTGCGGTGTTGTAATTTAACTCAAAATTCTCTTCGCCAGTTGGCACATAGGCTACACCATCGGACCAACAAGCATAGCACATCTGGATATTAAAAACACCTTAGTAGAAAACCTTATAGAATAGGTTATCGTAAAACTCTCCAATAAGTTTGAATATCTTCAAAGAATTAAGAAAGAAAGTCAGACCATAAAATCCATAAATCTAGAGAGTGTGTATTAGTTTGACGGTCAGGGACAGGCTTGCAGAAGGTCTGGGGGAGAGAGGGGTAAGGGAGATGGGAACAAGGACCCAGCCCTCCCAGAGTAACATCTTTTTAACAGGAATTTATCTTTGTTTCTTCAGGTGTAAGAAGTTTGAAGTACCAATCGAGAAGGCCTACAACAAGACACAACGAGAAAAGTTCGCCTGGGCCATTGACATGGCAACAGAAGAATTCGTTTTTTAACCTCATTCCGCTCCCCAACACACTACAGCCACGCTGTTCTCATAAAAACCATTCAGAGATTGAGGAAAACACTGGGTCGGGTTGGCATTGCAGTGCATTGTGGGACTGTTTAGTGGAAGAAAATATGTCCCACAATGCACCACAGTGCCAACTTGACCCAGATTTTTCCTCGACCTCCGAAAAGCCAATAGCATATTCTAAACGCGCTACTATGCATCAACACAATCTTTTACCATATCTTTTTAATATTATTAGCTAGTTTCAAATTTTTTCAAGTATATATTATGTATATTTACAGAATACTAATGATTGCAGTAACCGCCCCACCCCTCCCCTAAGGCCTTGACAAGATCTCATATCGCCTTGTACATATATATTATATCGCAAGTTATTTATTTCTCCTACGAGTTGCTAATTTAAAAATCTTCAAGAGAAATTATCGGCGAGAAAAAAGAGGCTGGTTTTAAAATGTGGTGCGGGATCCCTGTGGTCGCAGCGTCTTCTTGATTTTACAAAACATTTTGTAATTTATTTCTCAAATTATTAATTTTTAATGTATGTCTTAAAATGTGCTTGGCTATTCCTTCGATCAAAATATCACTTTGCTTTTTAAAACGCGAATTCAATATCCCTTTTTTGGTGTTGTAGCTCAGCGCTACGTTGAAACCATGGTTGCTATAGCAACCAATTTGTCCAATAAATTGTGATCTGACTGCGTCTGTGCGCTGGCGACCAGATACGGCAATTTTAGCAAGGCAAATACAATACTTTTGATTATTCATTAATGTACTGGTGTAAAGTATTGTTTTCAATATTTGGGGGAATTTCAACGAGGGATGATATATCCTCCTGATTTGACGCACAAGTTAACGTCTTCCGTGTTTCATATCTTTTATTTTCCATTAGGCATCGATTCATTATCTGCTTCAATGTCTTTCTTATGAAATAAAATACCATGGTCGTATGTTATATATTTAATTTATTCAGTTGTTCGTGGCTTTGTCACTGCAAAGCTTAATTTTGATCTTTTCAGTTTTAAGTACGTTTGTCTCGCGTCGTGGTTTTATGCTTCTTTTTATGGGAAAAATTCCTTTTATTGAACAGAAATATAATGGCAAATTTAGGATATTTGAAAAAGCTCAAGCCAGAGGCATAGGGAGTGGTACATTTGGTCATTTTTCCTGTGAAATATTTTCAGTCTTCTCTTCTCTTCTCTTCTCTTCTCTTCTCTTCTCTTCTCTTCTCTTCTCTTCTCTTCTCTTCTCTTCTCTTCTCTTCTCTTCTCTTCTCTTCTCTTCTCTTCTCTTCTCTTCTCTTCTCTTCTCTTCTCTTCTCTTCTCTTCTCTTCTCTTCTCTTCTCTTCTCTTCTCTTCTCTTCTCTTCTCTTCTCTTCTCTTCTCTTCTCTTCTCTTCTCTTCTCTTCTCTTCTCTTCTCTTCCCTCCCCTTCCTTCCCCTTCCCTTCTCTTCTCTTCTCATCTCTTCTCTTCTCTTCTCTTCTCTTCTCTTCTCTTCTCTTCTCTTCTCTTCTCTTCTCTTCTCTTCTCTTCTCATCTCTTCCCTCCCCTTCCTTCCCCTTCCCTTCTCTTCTCTTCTCATCTCTTCTCTTCTCTTCTCTTCCCTTCTCTTCCCTTGTCTTTGTTCAGTCTTTTCTTGTTATTCTTTTTGGTTTTCATGGTCTTTCTATTTTTGCTGCATGTCTTCTCTTGTCCCTCCTTTTGTTGTTATATTTTTAAACCAAATTGTCGTTTGTTTTTACGCTTTGTTTGGTCACCCTTAAGCTACTACGGACCAAAACGTTAAATATAAATCCGCTTTAACATCTCTTAAAACAAAACAAATAAAATCGCTTTTTGCATCACCCTTTTGACGTAGGCAAATTAAGAAATATCACGAATCTCTTAGATTTTATCCTGAAGCGTGAAACAGCATTTTATGAATAGCGCCTGAATCTCGCCTGAATACTATCAGCAAGGTCTTTTTTTAGAATCCTCCAATACATAATGATGAACTCGATTCTTCAGGAAAACGCTTGCGGAAAAACTCGATATACCTTGGTATTACATCTCGTAGTTTGTGGACGAAAAGCAAAGAGACCTAGCGTCTTGGAGTCTGTATTTGCCTTAAATATAGTATATAGGATTAGATATAATCGAGTGCTGTTATAAATAGGTTTCTGTGATATCAGTAATGTCTCGGGGGTTGGAGAACTGAGGTCACTATTAAAAGGGAAAATACGTCACGAAAGCTAAATTAATTTATCAATTGACCAAGAAGAAAAAATTGTTCCTCATTATCAACTCAGTGCGGAAAAAAAACAGTTCTAAAATGAGGAAGTTCACGAAAATTAACAAGTTGAAATTCTGAAACGATCTTGTGTATAATAAAAGCGTCTGTCATTAGGAATGATCGTAAGGAAATCCTAAGTGTAATATTCTAAAACTTTTCCTCAAAACATCAGATAATAATAACATTAATAATAAAAACTATACTGTTTATCTTTTGATACGAAAATGTTTGCTTTCTTTTCTAGTATTTCCGACAATTATAGAAATCTAATGGACGAGTTGGTTCAATAGCATCGATTCCTTATTGATAGAAGTGATAAGACAGGCATTTTCGAGGCCACCGCAGCGCTAGGAGTATCAATAACACAAATAATATACAAGTTGTACGAATATTTTTGCTTTATTTCACTTTTCTGAGTAAAACTGTTTAACCATGATTCACAGAATTTAGCTCAAACTTCTACCTGATTAGTAAAAAAAAGATTTTCTTATTTAATTTAAAATAATTTTTTTCTGACATTTTTTGATATTGGTTTGGTTTTAGTTTTAGAATCATCCTTAGGCAATTTCCGGATGAGGTAAAACGCTACAAAACACAGTGTAGCAATCTTAATAATCGTTTTTTTCTTAATTTATTTTATTCATGTTTTGTTTCATTTAATTCTGATATTCTGATAATTTTGATATTTGCAGGTTGTTGTGTCTTTAATTCAAAACCGTTCTAACGTAAATGTTTGACAGCCTCTCCATTTTCTATAATCAAGTCGTTTTTTAGTGCAACGAGAGATTCACAATTCACTATATTTACGTTTCCAATACTGTGTGAAGCGTTTGGTTGGGGAACAACACATTGGTTTGCCTCCAACTCCGATCTTTTACTAGACTTTCTTTCAAATTTTAACCGCGAGAGATTTGAAAGTGATTGATTCATTTCGTTACTCTGTTCCGATTGTGACGAACTTGATTCTTCAAACATGTCAACTGTTTGATCTCCATTACAGCTGTTCATTCCTTCGTCCATTTTATTCTCTTCCATCCTTTTTTCGATTCCATTTCTCCCATTTATGTGCTCACTGCTTTTAATTGCACTACATTCTAAACAATGCTCAATCGGTGTGACACAAACAACGCCAGCTTTAGACTTATCAGCAATGTTTTCCTCTAAGCTGTAGTTCTTAGGATCTGGTAATAAATCAAGTGAAAGGGTCTTAGAACGCGCTCTCTTGCGTTCAGCCGTGAGCTGTACTGCTCCATTCTGCCTTAGAGACCTCATAAACTCGTCACGATTGCAAAAGATCTTTTTAAACGTATTACGGTAATTATCATTAAAAAGAAAATAAATAAAAAAATTGATGGAAGAGTTAGATTGGACAAGAAAGAGAGAAGAGAAGCGAAAAAGTTCTGGAATACATATCGTTGTCTCCCCAAATATAACAATGAATGAATAAACTACAGTCGGTGTCCAACAGACAAAGAAAGTTACAATCACCGCGAGAGTGAAATGCACGACTTTTTTGTTTCTTCTCCCGCGCTTTTTTCGACGAAACGACGACGAGAACGAAGGAAGGCGCTGTTTTTTCAGCTTCTTCACAATGAACCACTGCAAAACAATTATCAGTATTAATGGAATAAAGTAAAGTAGTATGATGAGTGTCAAAAAGAATAACTTCGTGGCAGCAATTGGATTCACTGTCGAAGGCCAAAGAAGGATACAGTATGTGACGTCATTGATAGTTACGAGTTCGAAAGTATAGAAGTATGTACCGTGCATTAGCATGGCTATAATCCATATACTCGCTATAACTGACCGTACACGGCCTTTAATGGGAGTTGAGTTCTGTGGTCGCACAACGGCGTAGAATCGATCGAGTGTTATACACGAGAGGCTGAGCACTGAAACAGCCGTCGAAACGTCTTGTAAGAAGTAGATCATCTTACATAGAGCTAGACCTAGGGTTCCGGAAACGAGCCATCGACGAAGCCCTAGGTGAATTTCTACAATAGTCCTCGGCATGGCAAACACAGGGACTAGTAAGTCACTTATTGCCATGTTCGATATCAAGAAATTCGTAGTTGTTCGCAGTCTGCGTTGACTGTACACGACACAAACAAGAAGAATGTTCCCAAACAGAGCGAGAAGAAGCATTACGCAGTAAGCCAGTGTCTTGAAAATCTTCTCTAAGGAGGAATCAGTATGGACAGGACACTGAGGAATATTTCCTTCTTCTAACTCAGTGAAATTAGCAGCCATCATGACTTCGTTTGTCGCTCAATTGATCCTCTTTAATTTCAAGCTGGTTTTCACCGCAAGAAAACAACCTGAGTTACCGGTGGTGTAAGCCAATGGCAGAACATCAAAGCTTGGGGTATATGATACATTTGACTTGACACACGCAGTGGATGGGGAAAGACTCGATCCAAGGTTATCTCGTTTGTGTATCCAAGTTTCTTCGTGTTTATTTGTTTAAGTCGCATTAAGTTTACACAAAAAATCAGCGTTGGTTCACCTTCAACCAGTGTGTGTCACGACCATCATCGCTAATTACCCCATTTATGGAAATCTGTATCCGAAAAAAGCGCTCCAATACAACCAAAAAAAAACATTTATCTAAAAATGCATTAGCTTTGTGGTTAGTCCTAGATGCCTTGATTTAGTTTCCAAAGATACGAGACTCACTGACATCAGATAATAACACGAGTCCAAAGACTTTGCCAATTAAAAACATGGAAGTCACGTGACGGTAGGAAAGCTCCGTTCGAAACCGGTTTTTCCACGGACGCGCGTCAAACCAGGAAATTAATCATCAAAAGATTTCATATAAATTTTAAGTTAAAAAAAAAAAAAAAACAACGATGGTGATAGGGATTGTTGAGACTAACCGAAATCGAAACAGACTGACTATATGATTGATGATGAAGTAGAATTATTCCATGCATATTTGATTCAACCCGCGGGCAAACTTATTGACTGACAAGTGTGTATTTATGAAAGATAGTAATTAGATTAAACGTGGAATTTTTCATTTGTTTAATTTGCATGATAGTTATGGCAGGTGGATGTGATCGACTCGACGCTTTTGTTTTTTCAAGAAGTGCATGTAAAACTACCCATGGTTGTGGTATAGTGAAAGAAAAAATCATGAGTGATCTGTTCAGGACAGGTTTACCGTCAGGTGGGAGATCGAGAGTTCCAAAGAACTTGCCGGCGTTTCAACGCTCGAGATTGTATCCATTCTAGACTCGTTTCTGATATAGCTTTTGCCAATTAAGTCAACGGAAGACTCAGATTGAATTCAAAGGCAGCGCTTGGCTTCGTCACACGGGAATCAATATTTCAGTTTACTAAGTAAGACTGAGATCTAAAAAAAAAAAAAGTGAAGTGAAAATTTCAGTCGTTCACTCACATCAATGTTCTTAGTGTACGTGCGTTTGCGCAATGTCTTCCGCGTGGTGGGTGTCACAAATATACAAGGATTCTCATTAAGAAGACAGTACGTAAGTGGTGTTGAAAACATTCAAGTACGGAAGACAGTAAATATGGTTAACTGTGAATAAGTTTGTCAACGCTATGCAAACTACGCTAAATTGTTTCCAAAACATGAAATTTCAGAGCATTTAGAGCTCAATTATTGCTATTGATATTGCCCTTGGTGTAGTATCGAAAAAGGCATTTTAATAACAAAAAACACATTAAGGGCATCTTACAATAACAAAGAATATATCAAGGTGAACTTTATCGATTCATTCAGACAAAAGACACCAAATTGCGTTTTCCAAAACTAAAAAAATGAATGAATGCATTTGAATTTATTCAGTTTGTTGTTGTCGACATAATGTTGTTGCTCTTTGGTTAAAATTTATTCCACTTTCGCTATTTTGAATTATTTTCTTTTCTCTCAGTACAGTTTTGTTCTTTTTTTTTTCCCGCTCGTTTTGCTTTCAGCCAATCTTCCTAATTAGTACTCATGTGATAGAATAAAATAGTCCCCCACAACAACAGTAGCATAGGATTATTGCTGAAAAAAATTATTCTAATGATGTTAAAGGCCTTCTTAAAAATTGTTTTTAGGAACTTGGCTTTTTAAATTACCCCATCATAAAAAATGTGGGCAAGAGGTCGTTGCCTTACTCGCAGCAGATAACATGATAAGAAATGCGTTACGTTTTTTGATGGCATCCACTGTTGGCCTTGCCAAGTTAAATAACAGTGGATGGGTAGGAATGGCATCAACTGTTATGGATGACATCCACTGTTTTCTGGTATGGTAAAAGGTCGTTGCCTTACCCAGATAACAGTGGATGGGTAGGAATGGCATCACCTGTTATGGATGGCATCCACCTTTTTCTGGTATGATAAGAGGTCGCTGCCTTACCAAGATAACAGTGGATGCCTTGGGTAGGAATGGTATCACCTGTTATGGATGGCATCCACCTTTTTCTGATATGATAAAAGGTCGCTGCCTTACCAAGATAACAGTGGATGCCGTGAGTAGGAATGGTATCACCTGTTATGGATGGCATCCACCTTTTTCTGGTATGATAAAAGGTCGCTGCCTTACCAAGATAACAGTGGATGCCTTGGGTAGGAATGGTATCACCTGTTATGGATGGCAACGGCCGTCTTACAAAGAGGGCTGAATATTCCAGCAAAAAAATGACCTTCAAGAAATTGTTGAAGAAGATTTATTACACGTGAATACTACGTGCACGACCACGACGGTTTCCATATCCCACTCTAATCTCTCAACTTAGTTCAAAATCTTTCCAAATTCAAGTCAACACTTGAGTCGTAATGACTGGTAGCCTGTTAATTGATGGTGTGGTATTGTCAAATCTTAATAACACTTTTATCTATTTTCTATATTACTTGGATCACGTTCCTTTTAACTTTCACACGAATATTTAAAGTATATTCCGCCCGCTCAAGATATAATCCATATTTACTAAAGCTCTCCGATAAATGAAAACCATACTGTCAGTCTTTGTGACCACAGTCAGTCATAAGAAAAGTAGGCCAAGAGATGCCTTTTTATAATAGCATTCGTAAGAAAGTGTTTGAGTAGACCTTTTTAGGTTGGGTGTAATGTTCTATAATTTCAGACCATGTGTCATTCTCTTGAGAATAAGATTCAGGAAGATTCTTTGTTTGAGTTGTATCCATGTGTCTTTTCATGCGCAACCGTAGCAAAAAGATGGAAAGTATTTGGCTGAGAGTAAAACTTTTTAGCTTGGGCGTAATGTTTTCCCAATTCAGACCACGTGTCATTCTCTTGAGAATAAAATTCTTTGTTTGAGTTGTATCCATATTCATGTGTCTACTCATGCGCAACCGTTAAACAAAGAAATGATACTCTAGGGAATGACATGTGGTCTGGAATGGGAAAACATTGCACAGAAGCTAAAAAGTTCTATTCTAGAAATCAAAAAACCCGTCTTGTTTAGTGATCATGTGACTGTTATCACGTGACTGTTTTGGCGCGAACGGGTGTGAAACTTAATTTTTCAGGTAAAAAAAGGAAGGGCTTTTCTTCCATTATTTATCAAAATCCTTTTATTATTGATTAAAACCACAATGAACAACTTACAACAACTGAAATGAGCAGAATAATTAAGAGATATAAACTGCGTCGATAAAATACATTTGGAGATTATTAAAGATTTAAAAGGATTCGAACAAATGGTTTCACTGATAGGTATATCAGTTTGCACTCAGAAAAGACTCTCAATCTCTCTGACACAAAACGTGCTCCCAGTCAGGAATATAACTAGTCAGTGTTTACTAATATAAATTTTTGAGCCATATTTCTTCCGTCCTGCTGTTTTGAGGAATCCAATTACATCCTTCAGGCAATCATAACAGCTTTTTGAACATACCGCTTAATTCATTTTTCTATATGTAGGGCTTCAATTTGTACTGGTTGCACGTCATTTTTATGGCAATAAACACTGTTTTAAGTGAACCTTTGTCTCCTAATGGACCGGTGCTTTTACTTTCAGCATGACGCTTAGCTTTCTCACATTTCACTTCATGAATGGTTCCATTGTTTATTTATTTATTTTTGTACCCGCAACGCTTGGACGGCCACAACGTTTTCACCTTCAAATCCATGCATCATTCCATTGCATATACTTTTTTTCAATAAAGTTAGTCATCTGAAAAGATACAAAGCTGAGACCAGCAAGGAATATGGATATTATGTATAGATACATTTACATGTTTCAATCCGCACTTCATCACTATTGATGGGCTTGAGATATTTTACAAGTTACAGTTTCACCTCCTGTGAGCATCCTCAAGCTACACTTTGTAAACAAAAGCTTTACTTGTTGGATATAAATGCTTCCCATGATCCTCAGCGGTCTCAGCTTTGTAGGTTTTTGGTGACTAACTTTATTGAAATAAGTGTATGAATTTACTTGTCTAACGGCAAATAACATTTGGCCACATTTTTTCCCCTTTAGTACATGCCATGCATCTTCATTTATTTATTTGCTATAGCAACGCTCGAGAAAATAAATTATTAAGATAGGGGAGAAACACACCCAAAGTATAAAACTGCATTGGAATCATTTCACAGTGTCGTTTAAACATAATTCAAATATTTTTAGAATAACCTATTCGTCTATTCGGGCTTCCTATTTTTTCGACGCATCGATCCCGACACCACTCCGGAGAAATGTGATTGTAACGATCTCCCCCGAGCAAGTCGACTGCTTTGTAATACAAGTAAGCTATGGTATAGCAGTGTGCTTCTTCTTTGGTCTTCAACACCTTTTTCACTCCTTTTAAGATCTCAAACACAAAGCCCTTGTTATGTGGTAATGTACAGAGATAGTACATATCGTTTTGAAAAGAAACGTCACATGATTTTCTAGACCAATGGTAGTACTGCCCCTGTTGGGAGAATTTAAAAGATGATCAGATTCGTTTTGAAAAGAAATGTCACATGATTTATAGACCAATGGAAGTATTTCCCCTGTTGGGAGAATTGAAAAGATGATCAAATTCGTTTGGAAAAGAAATGTCACATGATTTTCTAGACCAATGGTAATACTGCCCCTGTTGGGAGAATTGAAAAGATTAGATTCGTTTGTTGCTTGGTGAATCATCATAGTGATGTATTTGTGTTTTTACAAGAACATTTTCCTCGATAAAGATTTCGAGGTCCTAGCGGGATTCGATGCCGAGGCCCTTCGGTGGACGCTTTAACCAACGGAGCTACAGGAATTTGAAAGATGACTAAACTATTTTTCAAGGATGGGAGACAGAAACACGTGGGAGATCCGTTGGTTCGACCCCCGCGGCGAGAATAACACTCAGGGATCCTTTGGTCCTAATGTCCTTGAATGATTGATTCTTAATGGAAGATATTTAGATGTCGAGTAAAGTCACGTCCCTGGCTGGAAGCATGGGTGGTATAGCAGGGAAAGCACTAGCTCGATCATCTAGATCTCTCACTAAAATAAATGCGACCAAATGCAAAGATCAATTCTGGACTTCCTTTTGGACTAACTATCGCTAGTTTTCACAACCGCCATCTTGGATTAGTAACTTTTGTCATATCGGCATCCAACATGGCCGCTGTGTCTTTTGTTCTTTCATTCTCTTGAAAATGATTGAAAACCAGTAATTGAGGTGTTGGTTCTCGCATTTGACCCAAAACTTTTCTTTTTAAAAAGCTAGGCCACTAGATCAAGCTTGTAAGACAGTGGGCTTTTCGGGAAAACGATGTTTATAGAGGGTGGTGATTAATTCAGTCCTTACTCATATCCAAAGTCATAGCCGTCGTATTTTCTCAATGGTCTTGTTTCTTGACATTCCCTACCGCTGTGTTTAATGACTACAGACAATCTGTCTCATTCATTAAGGTTTGAGTAGTTTATTAGTGAGCTTTTTCTAGACACTAGTCAGTAATTACAACCAATTACCGAGTTTATTTTTCTGTTGTGAACTGATGAATCGACCTTTGCTTAATCCACTTGAGTGACCACAAAACAATGGCTCGTTCCAAGTTGCGGTTTGACTCGAAATAATACAGTGAATGTATGAACACGTCAAGTCTAACATCGACTCGGAGCCATGGTTTATAAATAATATAATAATAATAATAATAATAATAATGATAATAATAATAATAATAATAATAACTTTATTAACGTGTCTAGGTATTTAGTTTATACAACTAATTGGGGACACACTAAAAATATATAAAAAGTGAATATATATTAACATAAAATGATAAGTAGTAAAATTTAAAATCTATATCTTATATTAAATCTATTTATATCTAAATATTAAATTAAGTTAGGTTAGGAATTTCTAGTAAAAATATATAAATAAAGATAGTAAAAGATTAATTAATTAATTAAGAAGAAATAACTATCGAGTCGCGAGCTGCACAATTTGCAACAATCGGTATTTTCTAAAAGCTTGGCCACTCGAATTTGGACTGAAAGATCTATTGCCTTCAAATTAAGACTAATGTGTGCTTGCAAATGTATGTGAATGACTCTGGTTGTCAGGGATCACAGCTGTATATCTACATGATGAATGGGTTGATCAAAGTCAGGACACGGCTAACTCACAGATCGAATTGGAAGGTAGCGTGCTAGGTTTTGCGGAGGGAGGAAAACCGAACAACCTGGAGGAAAACCGGAGAACCCGAAGACAAACCGGAGAACTCGAAGAAAAACCGGAGAACCCGAAGAAAAACCGGAGAACCCGAAGAAAAACCGGAGAACCCGGAGAAAAACCATTATAACTTACACAACTGTAGCAAACATCATGCTTGTTGCACGCCGGGGTGAACTTCTTCTTGTACAGAAACGGCAGATTACCAGGGATGCTGCATCCATTCACTTGTACTCTACATCGATGTGCAGTCGTGCAATGTATCATTAGCAGTAGTAGATATACCCTAAGCATAGGATCTGACAACAGAGTATATATAATAGTTATACAATGGTTTCGAGTGGCATACCATGGAATATCCCACGAGTCACTTGTAGTTTCTAGTATACACACGAGCCTTTAGACGAGTTTGTATACAAAGAAAATACAAGTGACGAGTGGGATATCCACAGTATGCCACGAGAGGACAAAACAAAAGAATTTCAATCGCCTGAGAATTGGAACCTATTGTTTTGCCCTCCAAATTGAGCTGCATTCTGACGTGCTGCAAGGGATCTATGAAAAGAAAGTGTTATGTAGAGGTTTACTTGTCCCTCGAAATTCCTGATAACTTTTATCCCTAAAAATACCAATCTCTTTTCCATAATATTCTTATTTTCTAAAACTATTTTGCGCCTAAAACGTTTTTCTTTTTTTGTGCAAAAAAAAATTTAAAAAACAATGAAGAAAACTGAAAGACATTCCTGCTCCAAAGCAACGTTCACTCGTCCCCAGGAATTTATCAACTGTAGACTGGAAAAAAAGCCCTGGAAACTAGTGTTAGATTTTTTAGTAGTGCTTCTCTATTTTAGATCTTATTCGGAAGTCGAGGTTTTCATATACTTGAGATGTCTGAAAATGTCTAAAACGACCATAAGATGAACAGAGCACTTTGATCAGATTATGATTATATACATAAAAACTAGACTGGTGGGTTGTATATCGTATATTACTTTATTTAGCACCGATAACCATCTATTTCTCTGTAAACTAGACTTGAAAATATATATCATTGAGATCAGATTACTATTCAATGGTTTTGGAAAAAATATCAGATTTAAAGTTATCTCACTCCAGGTTTGGAGAGGAAATAAGTGGTATTGATTACTTACCTCGCATCAAGATCTACAGTCCAGGAGATCGATTTCAATTATTAATTTTTTCTCTTGAAATAATTGTCATTCTCTGCTTTTTCTGTTATTGATGCTATTTCATAATTCAAACACTTTGATCTAAAATATATATAAAATTCAAATGCTGTAGTTGACGGATTGTTTTTAAGGTTGTAGTGATTTTATTGCCAGACAACTTGCAGGTTACACCATGTACTTGATTCTGATTGGTTCATAACTAACTTGTTAACAACAACCTGTCGATCAGCTGTGATCTATAGTCCCCTTGTAGGACGTTAAAGCAGCTCAATTTGGAGGACAAAACAATAGGTTTCTATTCTCTGGAGATTGAAATTTTCGTGTGTTGTCCTCCAAATTGAGCTGCTTTGACGTCACATGCTAGGGGTCTATACACTAAGACTGATACAAGAGTTACTAGACGTAACTCGCAACCATGTTACAAGATATAGTCGAGTATAGTGAGTGTTATCGAAGCCTAAGGCTGTAGAGACTTATGTACTCCTGTTACAAGACATTATCGAGTGTATTGAGAGTATCAGATGATGTTAAACGTGTTAGTAGTGATCATCCATCTCATTGGGAAGCACTCAGTCTTACTAGTTGATCTAGCCAATAGCACTTTCCCGAATTCGCTTGGATGATCACGAACAATGTTTTCAAGTCGAAGTTGGCCTTAATGAATAAAAGAATCAAGTTCAGTCTCGACTTGGAACCATTGTTTCGTGGTCATCCAAGCGAATTCGGGAAAGGTTTATTGTAAGCGAAACGCAGGCCATATAGAGCAAACTTATCAGCTTCTGAAACAACCCACTGTAATCACAACGTCGTTAAAGTACTTCGTTTCCGAATCATACGAAAACCACTCTCATGCACTCTATGGTCCGCGTCTGCACTCGTTTTTGTATTTTGTATAAGAGCAGTTTCTCGTATAAATATAAAATTGTACAAAAAAAGCGAGAGATTTAAAATAATAGTATGTACATATTGAGTATATCATAGTTATGGAATAGCACTGTTCGTCGTCAGTTCATGACCCGGTGTAATCAGGAGTAAAAGGACTATAAAGAATGCTTTTATCTGAGTTAACACTCGACGTTCTCACTCGAAGAACTGTGTCTTGAAACTTGACCTAGAAAAAGAAAAACAATTGGGTCGTGTTTTGTTCCAAAAATAATAGACTCAAACGAAAAAATAATGTTATTGAGGCCTAAAACAACCTCTGCCGGGCCGATCAGTCAGGACATGACAAAAATACAGCCAAATAGAATGTAGGAATTTCTCTTGGGAGACTAGGTATTAATATGCAGCTAGGAGACTGGGAAAAGCATTTGGGTAGACAAGAATTTGGTACACTGTGAAAAAACAGCAACATTCTAAATATTTTTCTAAATATTTTTAAATTTTAGAAGGAAAACGAACGCAGCCTATGTTTAGATATCCCTCCGTGCATGTGCAAGGCAGCTCAATTTGGAGGACAAAACAAAAGAATTTCAATCTCCTGAGAATTGTAAACCTATTGTTTTGCCCTTCAAATTGAGCTGCATTCCGACGTGCTGCAAGGGGTCTATACTTACATTGTATAACTAGTATTTATTCGTACCTTTAAGGTGTTTTTTGTACTGATCAGTGGCTGTGTGTTCGATAAACAGACCATTTCTTCTTCTTCTTTTCTCGTCATTGTTTCTTTTCTTTCTGGTGAATCATCTAAGGCATGAATCTTGTTTTGCCTTGAGATAAATATCCAAAAAATAATTTTAAGAGCTCGTCAATGATAGTGAAAATGATAATGTGAAGAAGAAGAAGAAGAAGAAGAAGAAGAAGAAGAAGAAGAAGAAGAAGAAGAAGAAGAAGAAGAAGAAGAAGAAGAAGAAGAAGAAGAAGAAGAAGAAGAAGAAAAAGAAGAAGAAGAAGAAGAAGAAGAAGAAGAAGAAGAAGGAGAAGAAGGAGAAGAAGGAGAAGAAGGAGAAGAAGGAGGAGAAGAAGGAGAAGAAGAAAGACAAGAAGGACAAGAAGGACAAGAAGGACAAAAAGGACAAGAAGGACAAGAAGGACAAGAAGGACAAGAAGGACAAGAAGGACAAGAAGGACAAGAAGGACAAGAAGGACAAGAAGAAGAAGTAAAAGAAGAAGAAGTAAAAGAAGAAGAAGAAGATGAAGGAGGAGGAGGAGGAGAAAAGCAACAAGAACAACAACAAAAAAAACAAGAAAAACAAAGGGGAGAAGATGAAGATGAATGTGTATATTTTATAACCACAACGAGTCCAACCAACCTGTTCATTTTGTACTTAGCAAACCCCAGCGTTGCACCCAACAACAACAGACAAACACCACAAGAACCAACAATATAGATCCACAAAGTCCACGGAGTGAAACTAGGTAAAGGAGTACTAGTAATAACCACTACAGTATCAGCATCAGTAGTAGCTTGTGTAGTGGGTTGTGATGTGGTGGTGGATGAAGGAGTTTCTAAGGAAACTTTGAGTCCGATTTGTTTTTCTATGGTATTCTTGTTTGCTGTGATGACCTTCTTGAGAACGACTGACGGCAAAGTACCTGAAGAAAGAAAAAACAAATATTCATGCGACAAATTAAAGTAACGATTTTGTATGCCTGAATCTCACTGCGCATGGCTCAGTTAGGTACGATGTTGTCGATTTTATAAACTATGAGATCACCACTCATCCAATCTAAATTTTTGGACAGAGTAGCGTCACAGTCATGGCATGCAAGTTACACACAAAGCACTTGTTTACTCTTAAAGAGATACAAAAATGCTCGCGTGTGCTGTGTATAGTTATAACGCATGTCGCACCCGTGTGCTTTATGACTGCACACAACACAACAGACGAAACAGGTAGTGCGCGCGCGTGTTATTTGTTCTCATAATGCACGCGCCCCCAATCAATCAAAAAGCGAGAATATTATAACGGTTATTTCATAAACGATTTTCACATGAAGTCACCTACCTCCACCTGATATTCCTGGTATCTTACTGGGTAGTTTGACATGTACAGACACGATAGCGTCACTTGATCCATTCTTTACAACTATGATTACGTCTGATGTGTTTAAAAACTCTGTCCTGAAAAACCGGAAATCACACGAGTTAAGATGTGTCCATCAAACACCATTTAGTAATAATCCCTTTCAGCACGTGTGTAATGTTTTTCCATTTCAGACCACGTGTCATTCCCTTGAGAATAAGAATCTTTGTTTGAGTTGTATCCATATCCATGTGTCTTCTCAAGCGCAACCGTTAAACAAAGAAATAATACTTTTGGGAAAGCACAGGCAGCGTGAAAAATAGGTGTTTCAAAGATTGTACGAAATTTGAACATTTTTAGAATTTGAACAAAAGATGCTCGTATTTCATTGTTGTTGAACAACACTTGTAGTCAAGTCATAATTTCAGCATACGTAAGTGTTGTGCATTGGTATGGCCCGACTCGTTGTTAATCACAACAATGAAATACGAGTATATTTTGTTCAAATTCTAAAGATGTTCAAATTTCGTACCATCTCTGATGCACCTATTGTTCTTAAAGTGCACGAATTCGAAATTCGAGCGTAGGAGCCATTATGGCGACCATCACAAGCCAAAGTAAAGAGTCAGAAGTGACTATATTATGGAAGAAAATATCTTCTAGCATTCACGTTTTAGAAAGAATGCTACTTTGAGCGAACTTGAGAGAAGCATTGGCATGTGTACTTTGATTCTGTGGTGAAATTATGGTCGTAGCTTAATTTTTCTTGGATTTATTGAGCTCCGAGTAGAAGTCGGTGTCGCCGTGAGTGTGCAGCCTTTGGATTTTCTTTAGTAGGGGAACCAAAATGACGATGACTCCGTAAAAATGCTCTCAAATGGCTTCAAAATCGACCAGACACCAAAACATTTACCAAGCTATCAAGGTAAGTCATTTTTATTCATAAAAGTACCAATTTTAAATGTTACCGTAAATATTCATCACAACATTTCAGAATAAGAGCTCGGGCTGCCTGTGGGGAAAGTCATGTGTTCTAAAACTAAAAAAAATATAGCCCCCCCCCCCCCCCCCCCCCCCCAAGCAGAAAAGGTCTACAAAACAAGTGATTGAAAAAATAGCCAGGCAGAATAAGAGAGTGAAATAGGAAGATGATAATAAGTTGAACGAGAGTGACTTACCTGTTATTGGCTACATTTGGGTCAATATTACACGAGGTTGGGTGAACCATGCAGTACTTATTGACCTGGTCTGTGATAGCAGACTTCAACTTGTTTTTCGTTTCTTCTGTCCACTTTACAACAACACGTAAAAGAACGATTAGACAAATGAGTAAAACTGGCGAGGGATGTTATCGTAGCAGTGGTGCACTTGCATCTCACCTCTGGGGTCTCTAAGATTAATTCGGCATCACATGTGCACAAAGTTTATTACGTCTCTTCATTTGAGGACTTTTCTCCGGGTTCTCTCCGGTTTTCCTTCCTCCACAAAACCCAACACGCTAAATTGCAATTCCATCTGAAAGTTAGCCGTGTCTGATTTTGATCAGCCAAGAGGTTGCTTCAGGGTTCGAGCTGTGAGTTAGCCATGCCCTGACTTAGATCAGCCAAGAGGTTGTTTCAGGGTTCGATCTGTGAGTTAGCCATGCCCTGACTTAGATCAGCCCAGAGGTTGTTTCAGGGTTTGATCTGTGATTTAGCCGTGCCCTGAATTTGATCAACCCAGAGGTTATATTTCAACACTTACGTTTTTACCAGGACTAACATTCAAAATCAGTTCATTATTCCATCCTGTTGTCGGTACAATCAGTGTTGACTCTACGGATGACGGCACTGCCACAGAAGATCGGACTGCTGTCGTTGAAAATTCTAACAACATCTCTCTTGTCGTGTACCGTAGACTCGTCGAAGTTGGTGTCTTGTAAGAAGGTCCGACCTCAGCTACTGTTGCTACTACCAATAATGTAGAGTGTAAACTACTTGTTCGAACTCTAAAGCTAGAGCTTTCCCTTACAATCGAAGGAGCAGAACTCTGTATGATGTAATGACTCGTTTCTTTACGCGTTTCCTTAGTAACAGTTACAGAAGTATATTGTGAGAGCTTTGACGTGGTAGAATATTGCATAATCGATGGCAAAATCGTGTTTGCAGCAGAAGTACTCTTATGCTCGACATTTTGTGTAGTAGTTGGTCTGGTTGGTGAGCTTTCATAGCTCACTGAAGTATCTACACTTGTTCTTGTGTTTTTAAGATCCTCAGAAATCGTTGGATGGATGTTGAGGCTTGGTGTTGGGTGTACTTCAGTGTTTGTAGCTGAAGTGAATGTAAGTCCCTGTATCGTACTTTGATGCAGAGATGTTGATTTGATGTTTGTTCCTTTACTTGATGCAGAAGGCGTGACAGAGTACGATACATAAACTGAAAAAAGAGTAGAAAATGTAAATACATTAAATGTGTTCAGAGCCGCATGAACGAGGCTAAGGACTTCATGCAAAAATATTAAGAAAGGCCTATTTTCTTAATGAAACTAGCTTATGACAGTTTTTGCATTAATGTCAAAAATTGACGGACGTGCCGTGCCGTGACCGTGCCGTGACCGTGCCGTGCCGAGCCATGACCGTGCCATACCGTGACCGTGTCGTGCCGAGCTATGACCGTGCCGTACCGTGGCCGTGCCGTGCCAAGCCAGGACCGTGACGTGACCATGCTGCGCCGTGACCGTTCAGTGATGTGACCGTGCCACGCCGTAACCGTGTTCGAGCATTCTGGTTGGATGAGTAGTGATCTAGCGCGCTGTGATTTGTCCAACTAGCATCATCAACAACTCCGTACCGTGTCGAATGTGACATACCTTGAGTACAGTTACTTCCCATCCATCCAGACAAACAAATCTTTTCTCCGCTCTCCTGATCGCAGTCATAATGTCCTCCAATTGTATCATTTCTTGGCGTACACTCTTTCTTCTTCTTGGTGCAATTTGTATGCGCATCATACCATCCTTCGTGACATACTTTTCGTCCTATATCATAGTCGCACCAATAATGGCCTTCCTCATTGCTGTCACGAGATACACAATACTCGGTGCATTCTGGGATCAAATAGTGGTCGTCACAATAGACGCGTATTTTCACGTTGGTACACGATCTTTTACCGCACAGTTTTTTGTCCCGGGGTCTTGATGAAGATTTGTTGGATTCTGGCGCAGTTGTTTCAATCAATGTGTATTTATCTACGAAGTCTGCTAGCTTTCCTACTATGAATCCACCGTCATCGTCCCATATCTCTACAACTACTGACACGCCCTGAAATAGAACAAGAAAGATGAATAAGGGTTGGCTTATTCAAGGGAAGCATGGGTGGCGTAGAGGTGAGAATGGTCGCCTCTGTCAACAATGCGACCTGGATTCGAGTCCGCTTGGCTATGTGTCGTATGTGAGTAGAGTTGTTGGTTGGTTCTCTCCTGTGCTTTGAGGGTATTTCTCCGAGTTCTCCGGTTTTCCTCCTTCCGCAAAAATGAACTTCAAATAATTGTCTTCGGTTGTTGGCAAAAAAGAAGGAATTTATAAAGGAAAAAAGAAACAAGAAAAACAAACAAAAACCAGACAAAAAAAAAACGATCAAAAAGAAGAAAAAGCAAGGCAATAGAAGATATAATAAGGAAAGGTATCAAAACGCGATGATGTAAAAGAAAACGAATTCATGCGAGCGAAAAATAACTGACATCAAAATAACAATTAAGTCCTTACCTTCCATTCCTGGAATGAAAAAGTAATAGGGTTGTTCAGCCCGCCACCAAGATACCCTCCTTGACCAGGAAATGAGAAATCATCATCCCCCAATATCCCAGTAGTCAACTGACCCCCACTGAGTGAGCACGAAACAGTGGACCCCAGTGCGGTTGCGCAGAACTTAAACAGGTTATCGCAATCATTCCAGCTACAAAAGTTCAGGTTATCACAACAGTCGCCGTTAAAGACTTGATGTCCTGAGTTCCTGTAGTTGAGCAAGAGGATTGTCATCTTGCCTGATGACTGGACTCCAACCTAGAAGGATTTAAAAGGAAAAAAGTCATGTGACTTATCACGTAACATAACTAACAAAGTTATTCCACCAGTAATGTGATGGGTTGAAGGTATCTGATGGGATGAAGGTTAAATGTTCCTCGTGACATGATATCGTTTGAATAATGACCTTCTAGATCTGGATGGTGTAGATATATGCAACAGACAGGGTCCTGTTTTGTTTGTAGTATTAGTAGGGATTATATCATAATCGTTTACTATCTGTATCAACATATGTTGGGTCACCTTGATCAATATACACTACTGTTTCTTTAGGACCCATCATACATATATCGTGGCTTAATGGAATGAGATTTAACGGGAAACTTATGAGTAGTTGAGAATGGCTAACTATTGTATTTCTGACTTGTGACGTTTCAAGTCAAGGATAACTGAAGGAACCGGACAATGAATCATCATGAATGTGTAAGCCTGATAACTATAGGTCATATAATGCGCAACCCTTAGGTGCTCCAACTTAGCCACCTTTTTTCCGACTATGATTAATGAGACATAAGTTGCTTCGTGTTGCATGCATTTAAAGTGTAGTGGGGTTACTTTTACGTCTCCGCGGGTGAAGTGATCATTGAGGTAACAACAGATACAGACCACCGGGACCTATAAATAGAGCAGGTGACGTCATAGCCGCCATATTGGATGCCAGTGATTTCAGTGACAAAGCGATTCATCCAACATGGCCGCCATTTCTTTCCGGCATCGTTTCATTTTCATAGGGATTATTTTTTACTCGTATGAGATAGGATTTGAAAAGAGAAATGATGACAAACTCTACCCTGCAACCTTACAATTTTCTTATATTTTTGTCTTGTACGGGCTCCCTGTGGTCCAGAGAGCTGGTTAGGTGGTCACCATAGTTTGTCTTCTAACTGACCTCGAGCTCTGTCTTTTCCAGAAGAAAAAGGTCATTGAATTTTCCCATCTGAGAGCTTAAAACTCCGCAGGAACTGAACCTCAATTACTCAATAAAAGCTCGTAACTCCATGTGATATTCTATTGTCCTTCAAAACATGTTTTTGAGAAGTTTTAATGGTTCTTAAATTCTTAAATTCCAATCACGGGATAGATCTTTGTGCCAAGGGCTTAAGTTACTATAAAAGCATCCATAAATCCCTGTCTTAAGATATTTGTTTTATCAATTGACCTCCATGTAAACAAAAACCACTCGCACCTGACCTGGGTTAATCACTCCAAATGATAGTCGCTGCTAATGTGTTTCTAATGAAACGAACTTCCGGAGAAAGAGCTTGTTTGATTTATACTCGCCTGGATTAAGTTTTTTTCTTATCAAATCTTTGTATGTTTGAAGAGTTTGGAGTTTTCCATGTTATTTATAATGTAATTTTTCTTTCTGATTTTGACAACCGTGTATGGACCCCCTTGCAGCACGTCAGAATGCAGCTCAATCTGAAGGACAAAATAATAGATTCCAATTCTCAGGAGATTGAACTTCTTTTGTTTTGTCCTCCAAATTGAGCTGCTTTGACGTCACGTGAAAGGGGTCTATCAGATAAAATTTGAAGGTTTTATGAGTGACCTTGCATGGCTCATACTGAGAGTGCTGGTGTTAGTTGATGCCGAATTGAGCGCTATTTTCATTCACAACCAGCCATGGAATTAGTTAAACAAATAGGAGCAGTCGCCCTAACGACCCCAGAAAACGTACAACAGCGACAGCCCATACATCAAGTCCAATGTTGGTACTAGGAAGCATTCTAAACCAGCTGTAGTATGATTGGACAATACACACTTTTTCAAGCCCTTTGATTGGTTCTGACCGAGGGAAACCAGTCAAAAGTAGCGACTCTTCCTCCATGTACGTTACCTCCTACGTACGAGTTCTTTACCAAGGCTATAGAGTCATAGCTGTTACCAAGACGACCGGTTTATTACCACGTGATAGGAGACTCATCTTTATTTCAGTGATCAAATAATAAGTCATGCGATCTGATAGACCTTTGATAGTAAAGATATCGAATAGAGACTACAGAACGTAACAAGAACAATGAGACCCAAGAAAAACACTCGCAATACTAGTCACAACAGTCTCTCTTTTTCTTAGAGAAAACACAAAAAACGTCTGTCCCCTGAAACAACCTCTGGGTTGATCAAAGTCAGACATGGCTAACTCACAGATTAAACACTGAAACAACCTCTGGGTTGATCAAAGTCAGACATGGCTAACTCACAGATTAAACACTGAAACAACCTCTGGGTTGATCAAAGTCAGACACGGTTAACTCACAGATTGACAAATCAAGGAGGATACGAGACTGCAAAATAAAAATTTGTATAAAACTTTAAAAACATATCTAAATCCCTGTTTTTATGATGATGGAATTGAAAATAAACAATATCGATGAAAGTGTGATGAAAAAGGTTGCTACTCTCAGATATTTTAGTACACCGGAAAACTAAATTTTATGTCAAGAAAACTTGGTACGCGCATCGGGTTACAAATCTGGTTCGCAGCAAACCTCAGCAAAATCTCAAATAAAATGAAAACTTGCGAAAACATTTTTTTTCATAAATTATCGGATTCTTCCTTTGACATTTTTTCTTTGTTATCAATTATCTTAAGTCATGACTGCCTTGGTATAGTTTTCTATAAGTTTTCTATGGTGTATTTTGACTGGTATTACGACATTACGACATACTAAGCTTAGTTTACTTAGATTCTGGTATCACTTTTCCATGGCATGGCTAACTGATTTAGAGTCCAAATGATGTAACATTAACAGCTAAACTGTGCAAGGTTATAACTCTTCCGCTCGTACAAGCTTAAGTCATGGACGTTTTTGAAACTCTCCCAGATGTTTTGCCTTTCGTTCTTTCGTTAATATATAAAATAAGTTACTAAACAAATCGCAAAGAAAGTGTCAAGTATTTCAACACTTGAGTCTATAGATTTGCGTGGTATTTCGAGACGACATTCAAGTGCGTGGCTTACATGGCCTCTTGATAGTACAAGTTGCGAAAATTCTTACAAAAAGCACACATCTCAAGAGATCTTTTCAAAGCACTTCGAAGCCTTTCTTTTCCAAAGTAGTGTTTACTTAGAAACCATGATGGCCGTGTCTTGGTGGTTAAGCAAGAGCAAGTACGCAACTATAACTTGTTACTGATCTTGAAATTACAGCTCGCTTTTTAAAAAAATACCGAAAAGAGTAAATAAATCAGTTTACGTAATTGCTGCAAAGTAAAATCATCGTATAGTCTAACTAAGACTTACCATAAAGAATAAGATCAGGAACGGAAGAATAATTCTATTGCGTTGATCCATGAATTGAGTAAAGGGTTCAAAAGAGGCGAACGATAAGGCCAAGAACACCAAGAGAAGTCTAAATGAGCCTTAAGATCCCAAGGGGCGTAGTATAAGAGTTCCTAATAGTGATTGAAATCCCAGCTGAGGCAAGATGTACAGCGACCGTCACCTAACGATCCATTAGACGGTCGATGTTTACTATGACTGTGACAGACGGCGTCACATTACAACGAAGTACCCTTCAGGAATATGTCAACACTCGAAAAATGATGTAATCTTCTGGATGAAGGTAAGACGCGTGCTGCTAATGGCATATCAGGTATTTAGGAAACCAGGGAGGTTTTGAGAAACAGACATAAAAATGAATAAATAAAATAAAATAAATGCGAATTAACAGTGGAATCCACAGAGTGGCTCTTCCTCCACTGCATTCCAATTGGAATTTAGATTTTTGAGGAGGCCGGAAAAACCCTCGAAGCACAGGAGAGAACCAGCAAACAACCGGCTACTCACATACAATGCAACACCGAGCCCAGCGGTGCTCAAATTGACTCGGGTCGCCTTGGTGAGAGGAAAGCGCTACACCACCCGTGCTTCCCAAACATATATATAAATACATAAATACATATACAGAAATATAAATAAATATAAATGATTATGATTGTTTAGATTGGAATTTATTTCTCAATGTTTTTATTCATAAAAAAATGGTAAACTCCATATTTTACTTCCAAACCGCGGGGAGAGGTTGCCCAATTCTCAAGCCAGGGGCTTTCAAAGTAAAAAAAAAGAATAAATCGTACGAAGGTGCGCACCTAAAACCATCAGTGCTCTTATTATGGGTACTTAAAGCTTAAGCTACACAGAATAGACCCCTAACCTCATGACGTTTTATAACCTAAACTACCACAATCCTTTTCAAAATCTCTTTTTCATATTCAAATGTTAAAACTCCTTTTAAGATTACCAAAACAATAGTGAAAATTAGCACAACAAACAATGCTACCAAAAGGGATTCTGGAAGTGTAGGTATGAAACGTCATCATGCTTGAGTCCTGTTGTGGACTGTGGACCTCTGGCTCCAAAGGCCGCTCCAACTAACCAACTGAGCTATGCTGCTAACATCTTTTAAAAACTTGTTTATAACTGTGTTTGTCAGTGGGATGTATAGGGGGAGGGTCATAGTCTACTGGTACACTGGTGATTATGTGAACCTCAAATCATACTCGTTTACTAACAAGAGATGCATATGGTAATGATCTTTGTTGTCTGATGCCTTCGGGCTAGTATATCGTGTCGAATTTCCGCCCACCGTCTACCACCGAATTTCCGCACACCATCCGTGCTTCTCGTGAAATATGCCATTTATAGACCCCCTGACACGTGACTTTAAAGCAGCTCAATTTGGAGGACAAAACAAAAGAATTTCAATCTCCTGGGAATTGGAAACCAATTGTTTTGTCCTCCAAATGAGCTGTATTCATTCTGACGTGCTGCAAGGGGTCTATTGAAGTCGGAATAAACATTCCTAGAACGAGTTTTATAATTTTTCATTTCAGTGAAATGTTGTTTTTTTTTAACAAAAAGAATTGGAGCCAGAAAAATGTCAGTCTTGATTTTCCGTCTTTCTGTTTTTGGGCGGGAAACAGTCGCGTGCGTCCTTTGAACACGATACGCGTGCGCTCACGTTTGAATGCTGTGTTTTCTCACCTGATAGCGGCACAGATTGTTTCTTAGACTCTTGTAATTTGAACTATTGTTGTGTGTGTTCACGTCGACAGGTGTAGAACAATGCATACTCACGGAAGCACGTAACAGAGGGCTTTCAATTACTTGAATGTTAGTTGTGGTATGTACACTTGAATCAATGAACATATATTCACTGATATCTTTGATCTTTTATCGATAAGGTCTTTCTTTTCTTTTCTTTTTCTTTTTTTCTTTTCTTTTTCTTTTTTACTGCGATTATCAATATTCTACGAACTTGGTAATTGCGATTTGCCCGTTGGTTTTTCACTGCCCTCAAACACAAATATGAAAGGTATAGTACCAACTGATTAGTTTTGATTGACGGCAGAGGAATGGCAATTTAACAAGCCGTTGAAATGTCTGAGTTCGCAGAATATTGAGAACCGCACTGATTTTCTTTTCTACTCTTTCTTTTCTTAACTATTTCTTTTTCTTTCACTTTCTTTATCATTTCTCTTCTTTTTTTCTTTTCATTTCTTTTCTTTTCTTTTTTCTTTTTCTTTCTTTCTTTCTTTCTTTCTTTCTTTCTTTCTTCTTCGTTATAGTAGACGCAGCTGAATCCAGTCAACTCACGGATTTTCAAATTAAAATATTTCTCATCATAATTTCTCATAAACTGTTCTCATTAATTTTAACCAAAGTACAGTGTGCAATAACTTTTACCAACAAGAAGAAGACCGAAAACGACTGTATTTATCCAGCTAAGAGAAACTTTATAATGTTGACTCAAATACTCTATACTTATCACAGTCTGTGGTCTATAAAACTGGCTGTAAGCACCCACAAGCTTCATTCTAACTTCCACCGAAATCTTCTTCAGATTATAGGTTCTAGAGAAGTGTTAAAGGAAAATGATTGTTTCAGCGCTGTGTACATTGGTGGTATTCCTGTTGTTGGGTAAGAGTCTTATTCTATCTTTCTGCTATTCTATCTTTTTTCGTATCGTACTCAGGTATCTAAGGCACGTGCGGCGTAGTGGTTTACCGCTCGCCTCTCACCGTGTCGAGCCCCAGCTCGGCCTGGATCATATGGGAGTTGAGTTTGAGTCTCGCCCATTGTCTCTATCAAACTTTGACTAAATTCTGGTCTGGTCTTTATTACAGGTGCATTCGAAGGTAGCAATGGTAAGTTTCGAAAGAATCTCGTTGAATAATTTATCCATCCATCCATCCATCCATCCATCCATCCATCCATCCATCCATCCATCCATCCATCCATCCATCCATCCATCCATCCATCCATCCATCCATCCATCCATCCATCCATCCATCCATCCATCCATCCATCCATCCATCCATCCATTTATTTATCGTATTTGTAGGAGAATGCGTGGATCTTAACCAGTACTGTAGCAGCTATCATTCCTATGGCTATTGTAGCACCCACCCCGATTGGATGAAAACAAATTGCCCAAAGTCTTGCAATCTCTGCAGCGGTGGTTCTGGTGGTTCTGGTAGCTCTGGGAGTGGCTCCTTTGCACAAGATGGTCTGCAAGCACACAATAAGTACCGCCGAATCCACAACGCACCAGACATGACTCTGAATTCGGAATTATCACGCCAGGCGGCGTCCTATGCTGCCGAGATAGCTAGTCGTGGAAGTCTCGTCCATTCATCGAGTTCTGATGGAGAAAACCTCGCGATGATGTGTCGACAAGACTTGACTGCTGCTGCTGCTACTAAAATGTGGTATGGAAATTACCTCTTTTGTCAAAATCAAGCTCTTGTCGCGTTTGAAATTTTTTCTTGTGCACAAGAGGATTCAACTTATGATTGAAGTGATGTACATTTTCGAATGATTTCCATAACGAATCGATCAAAGTCTTGTTCGTGTCCTGATATAATTTGAGTTTCTGCGCGATCACATAACGGCGCGCAGCCCTTCATGTTAGATGACAACAACAAGAAATTGGCGTTTTACATGAGAAATAATTTAATTCTCCAGAGTAAAGAAATTCCATTCGTTCAGCCATCTAATATGGCGGTGATGCCGGTACGTGATGGTGACAAACAACACCAGCTGAGTTGACCTTCAGAACTAACTCAAGGTCAACCAATCAGAATTGAGGATTCGACATCGTATTTTAATTAGCATTTCCCATTATTCTGCCAAGAGAATTTATGAAATACGAGTTCTTCCTTCTTTAAATTAATCGTAAACGATAGTCGAACTCATGGTGGAATATTTTATTTCAATCAACAAGAAAAGTCTACATTGTATACTCGGAAAATGCTCGAAAAATGCTGACCAAAAATAGTGACCCATAACTCCTTTCGGGGAAGGCGATCAGCTCAGCTGGAATGAAAAAATACTAATTGTTATTTCTTAAGCATCTAAAATGGGTTCCCTGTGCTTCTATATTATAATTCCAGGTACGACGAGGTTTGTCACTACGATTTCAACTACGGTGGGTTCAGCGGCCGCACAGGTCACTTCACGCAAGTCGTCTGGAAGGGAAGCACCGAACTAGGGATGGGAAAAGCCACCAGTGGTCGGTGTACCTATGTAGTTGGTCGATATAGACGAGCGGGCAACTACAAGGGACAGTTTCAAGAAAACGTAGTGAAAGGTAGCTTTAACAGAGAGAGCACGTGCCAGTAGAGAGGCCGCGGTGAAAGTCACGTGATATAGTCACGTGATGTAGTCACGTGATATGATAGTCATGAGTGTGACAACCTCTGAAATGAATAAATCGTAATGCGTGGTGTTGTTGTATTGATTTATTTATAATAATTATTATAAGTAATAACATGACCTGGGGATTATTAGTGATTTAATGTCCCCGAAAACCGAGGGAGGTTTTGTTGAAGTCCCGACGCCGTAGACTAAACCTGTCGAGGCTTGAGGGGACATTTAATCACTAATCACCCAAAATGTCATGCTATTACTTATATTAATAATAATAATAATAATAATAATAAAAATAATAATAATAATAATCTTTATTATTGTGTCAGAATACCTAGTTTACATGCATGAAGGCAAACTAATTGTGGACACCTATATCTACCCCTCTTTATGAAGACATTAAAAACAACCCTGCCCTCCCCCCAAAAAAGAAAGTCCTCACCTAACAAGTGAATGCAAAAATTCCTTTCGAGTGACTACACACAAACGGCGGTAGTATTCTATAACAGTTTAGTATTCTTTCATGACGTCTATGTAATAGATACAATTTGAGTGGCAGTGTTGTATGGGATATACATTCACGAGCCGGAGGCGAATTAGTCAAAAGCGTCTTCGTGCTATTGTAGAAATATGCAAATTTGTGTTCTCAGTGTTCTCATGTGACCCCACCATTGCGATTTCATTGGGTCTCACCCTAATGAATTAGTAAGGAATTTGATAATAATATATAGTACTGCGCATACTCAGTTTGGCGGCATGATGCTCAATTGCATTCCCAGAGCCGTTATTTCTTACTGCGCATGCTCGACGAAATAAATAGGCTCTGGAAAACTCCAATACATCCTGCCTCCTGATTGGCCCTCAAAACAACAAAGGAAGAAACACAACACGTTTATATATTGTTGAGGTTTTCATTTTGCACGAATTTATGTGGTTTAAGTTATAGATGCATTAATATTCATACTTCCTTACTGTGTTGTTGGGCTTATCGCCAGTGAAGTCAGTTCTCATATATTCAAGATACCTGCATGGATGAAATTAAAGGCTTACTTCAATAGATTACTTCATATCGACCATGATTTATCGATTCTTAGATGTATTACCCTTCAAACTCAAGAGGTGAGTCACAGTTCTATTAACGTGAACATTATGACCCATTATGGCGACCATCACAAGCCAAAGTAAAGAGTCAGAAGTGTATATATTATGGAAGGAAACAACTTCTAGCATTCACGTTTTAGTTAGACAGAATGCTACTTTGAAAGTACTGGAGAGAAGCATTGGCATGTGTACTTTGATTCTGTCGTGAAATTATGGCCGTAGCTTAATTTTTCTTAGATTTATTGAGCTCCGAGTAGAGGTCTAGTACTTAATGATCAGTTTTCAGGATTGACGGCAGAGAAATGCCACGAACGTTTTTTCCAGAGGGACTGGCTCGTCCTTCAGTGACACAAAAGATCAATACTGTTTGTTCTTTTACTGATCTTTATTCGGTACTTGACTTTGAAGCTACTCTCGAAGACTCTACTCCTAGGACTACTTGACTGACTGTATACTACCTTAGTAGCAACTAGCAAACTCGTATATATGGGCTCAGCTAGGGGCTTACGTCACATAACCGGTTTGTGCTGCCAGTCAAACTGGGCACAACTAGTAATGCCGCATATGACGTAAGACTTGATGGCAGTTATTTACTTTGTGCAAAAATAGGAGCACTTACCCGCAAGACTCGCTCTAGCCAAACCGGCGATAGAATTCGCTAGTTGAACTTGTAGAAAATATTTTACAATATAGGAATTTTGATGTTTCAACTGAAATACCTCTAAGCAAGAGTTTAGAAAATAGCATGTCGAGTGTTTGTTTGTCGAGTAAACAGAGCTACCATTCCCTGTACGCATGTCCAAACGTGCGCAGGGCCAAAACTGGTTTGCTCTGTAAAACCACTGGATATCTCAGGGGCAGCGGAAGCGGGGGGGCCGGGGGGGTACTGCCTCCCCACTTATTTTTTTGGGGGGCCAGGCCCCCCTCAAAATTGTGGTTTGGATAAATCATAAACTATAAATCATAAATATTTTTAAAGGCATTTGAATTTCGTATTTCGTAAGAAAAAAATAATTGTAGTCCCCCCCCCCCCCCCTATGATTTTCAGCTTCCGCCACCGCTGTATCTCAAACATCATCCACCTGTATTAGGGATCTAACCAGCTGTCAGCCATCCTATATCCCTAATCCATCAGTTGCTGGGATATACCAAAACTTCCGATATCCTGATCCGCAACCTGACCCTTACATCCATGCAGAGCCATTATTACTATTTGCCTAAGATATCATTTGCAGCACGTCCTTTTTAGATGAGTTCCTCTTAACAGAAATGCCAATTTAACAACAAGCCGTTGAAATGTCTGAGAAATGTTGAGAACTGATTTTCTTTTCTACTCTTTCTTTTCTTGACTATTTCTTTTTCTTTCACTTTCTTTATCGGTTATCTTCTCTTTTTTTTTTCTTTTTTTCTTTAACTTTCTTTTTCTTTCCTTCTTCTTCGTTATAGCAGACGCAGCTGTATCCAGTCAATTAACTCACAAATGTTCAAATTGAAATCTTTCTCATAATAATTTCTCATAAACTGTTCTCATTAATTTTATTGTGCAATAACTTTTACCACCAAGAAGAAGGCCGAAAACGACTGTGTTTATCCAGCTATGAGAAACTTTATAATGTTGACTCAAATACTCTATACTTATTACAGTCTGTGGTCTATAAAACTGGCTGTAAGCACCCACAAGCTTCATTCTAACTTCCACCGAAATCTTCTTCAGATTATAGGTTCTAGAGAAGTGTTAAAGGAAAATGATTGTTTCAGCGCTGTGTACATTGGTGGTATTCATGTTGTTGGGTAAGAGTCTTATTCTATCTTTCTGCTATTCTATCTTTTTTCGTATCGTTCTCTGAAGGTATCTAAGGCACGAGTGGCGTAGTGGTTTACCACTCGCCTCTCACCGAGTGGAGCCCCAGCTCGGGCTGGATCATATGTGAGTTGAGTTTGAGTCTCGCCCATTGTCTCTATCAAACTTTGACTAATATAAATTCTGGTCTGGTCTTCATTACAGGTGCATTCGATGGTAGCAATGGTAAGTTTCGAAAGAATCTCATTGATTAGTTTATCCATCCATCCATCCATCCATCCATCCATCCATCCATCCATCCATCCATCCATCCATCCATCCATCCATCCATCCATCCATCCATCCATCCATCCATCCATCCATCCATCCATCCATCCTCTGTTTCATTGAACTTATCGTATTTGTAGGAGAATGCATGGATTTTAACCAGCACTGTAGCAGCTATCATTCCTATGGCTATTGTGACTCAATCTACTCCGAGTGGATGAAAGTAAATTGCCGAAAGTCTTGCCAATTCTGCAGCGGTGGTTCTGGTGGTTCTGGTGGTTCTGGGAGTGGCTCCTTTGCACAAGATGGTCTGCAAGCACACAATAAGTACCGCCGCATCCACAACGCACCAGACATGACTCTTAATTCGGAGTTGTCACGCCAGGCGGCGTCCTTTGCTGCCAAGTTAGCTAGTCGTGGAAGTATCGTCCATTCATCGACATCCGATGGAGAAAACCTGTGGAAAACGTGTAAAGACACGACTGCTGCTGCTGTTGTTAAAAAATGGTATGGAAACTTACTCTTTTCTAAAAATCAAGCCCTTGTCGCGTTTTAATTTTTTCTCGTGCACACAGAGGATTCAACTTATGATTGAAGTGATGTAGATTTTCGAATGATTTCCAAAACGAATCGATCAAAGTCTTGTTCGTGTCCTGATATAATTTGAGATGTTAGATGACAACAACAAGAAATTCGCGTTTTACATGAGAAAGAATTCAATTCTCCAGAGTAAAGCTAGAAATTCCATTCATTCACCCATCGTATATGGCGGTGACGCAGGCACGTGATGGTGACAAACAACACCAGCTAATTTGACCTTCAGAACTAACTCAAGGTCAACCAATCAGAATTGATGATTCGACATCGTATTTTGATTAGCTTTTCCCATTATTCTGCCAAGAGAATTTATGAAATACAAAATCTTCCTTCTTTAGATTAATCGTAAACGATAGTCGAACTCATGGCGGAATATTTTATTTCAATCAACAAGAAAGGTCTACATTGTATACACGGAAAATGGTCGAAAAATGCTAACCAAAAATAGTGACCCATAATTCCTTTCGGGGAAGGCGATCAACTCAGCTGGAATGAAAAAATACTAATTGTTATTTCTTAAGCATCTAAAATGGGTTCCCTGTGTTTCTATATCATAATTCCAGGTACGACGAGGTTTGTTACTACAATTTCAACTACGGTGGGTTCAGCGGCCGCACAGGTCACTTCACGCAAGTCGTCTGGAAGGGAAGCACCGAACTAGGGATGGGAAAAGCCACCAGGGGTCGGTGTACCTATGTAGTTGGTCGATATAGACGAGGGGGCAACCGCCTGGGACAGTTTCGGCAGAACGTAGTGAAAGGAAGCTTTAACAGATGGAGCACGTGCCAGTAGAGAGGCCGTGAAAAGCACGTGATATAGTCACGTGATGTGATAGTCATGGGTGTGACAACCTCTGAAATGAATAAATCGTAAAAGAAAATCTAATCTTTTTGCGTGGTTTTGCATTGATTAATTAGCAGTTATTCGCCGAAGGCGAAGTGATTATCGATGAATATTTACCGAGCGGCGAGTCTTCGAGCTGCGAGGTAAATATTCATCGATAATCACTGAGCCTGAGGTGAATAATTGTTTTAGTATAAACACAAAGTTGATTATTTCAAAAAAGAAAGAAGGAAACAACATTGAAAGTGAAAATATTTTATTTTCTAAAAGCGCGACAGCCATTTTGTCCGAAAAGGTGATTATCGGCTGATAATCCGAGATAGAAAACCAATCAGAGCGCGCGATTTTGTATAATCAACTTTGTATTTATACTAATTTATAATAATAATTATACGTAATAGCATGACTTGAGGATGATTAGTGATTTAATGTCCCAAGGCTTGAGGGGACATTTAATCACTAATCACCCGAAATGTCATGCTATTAGTTTGTAATATTGTGATTACCGAGGAATAAAACTGCTCTTAGGAAATATGTTAGCTTTCGTACGACATACTTTAGGGAATTTTCCTTTGTTAAATGCGACAATGGTGAATTGAACCAGCATACATTTATTCGTGGTGCTTTATTCTAATAGCATTTTTCACGGTTACTAAAAATAGATATTGCAAAGCATTGTGGGATCGAAATGCCGACAAACATTGTAAAAAAAGGCTTAGTTTACAGGGGAAAAAAGATCAATATCAGTCGGAAAACCATAGTTTTCCATGAATTAGAAACAACAAGACAACAAGACAACAAAACATTGTTGCAGCATATTAGCATGTGTTTTGGGCTTGGCTTGTCCGCATTTCAATCCCATAATGCATCACCGTGACGTCATCCGTGGAAAGCGCTATTCACTTTGGTTGGCCTAGAGCGGTATTAGTGAAGTGTTTTCAAACCGTCTTGATTACGTCACAAATCGTAAGAAAAATTCCCGATGTAGTGAACACATGCGCAAAGATTACTCAATGGGTCCCACTAGTGCTGGGTGTTGAATAGTGTGTAGTGCAGAATCATTGCTTCAAATTTAATTTCCAATTGGGTCAATGCGATCCAGCCATGGTCCCGGTGATTGTCATATGAGGGGCCATGCTTCATGATTATATTCATGAGGAATATTTAGTCTAAATATCCCTCATTACTATTCATCCAGGGGGATGTTAGACCTTAAACAGCCCTCTGGAAACAATGGATCCCGAGGTAATCATTTGATATAATAATAATAACCGATAATAATAATAATAATAATAATAATAATAATAATAATAATAGCAATAATAATAATCTTTATTATTGTGTCAGAATACCTAGTTTACATGCATGAAGGCAAACTAATTGTGGACACCTATCTACCCCTCTTTATAAAAACATTAAAAACAACCCTCCCCTCCCCCAAAAAAAGAAAGCCCTAACCTAACAAGTGAATGCAAAAATTCCTTTTGAGTGACTACACACAAACGGCGGTAGTATTCTTTCATGACGTCTATTAATATATAGTACTGCGCATGCTCAGTTTGGCGGCATGATGCAATGAAAGACCATCAGGCTGTTACCCTCTTCCTCTCATGTTTAATTTGGATTCATTTCATACGGTTGGAAATCACTGATTTGAAAAAATAAGGTACTTGCCACTACTTGTTCTAATTAGCAAACGTTAGCGCTAGGGTTTCTAACCCCAACTTCGCTAGGGTTTGTGCTAGGGTTAGGGTTAGGGTTAGGTTGGACAAGGTTTGCGCTAGGGTTAGGGTTAGGGTTTCTAATGAGATTAATGAGATTCAATTAATTCGAATAATATATTTATTCCTTTTTACATTTTTGTCATTTTTTCGTTAACAAAGCAAAGTCATATTCTTTTGTTTGTTCATAGTTTTTCTCACTTCTTGTGCCGCACGTTTATATATTCTTGAGGGTGTTGCACAAATTTATGTAGTTTAATAAATGTATTCATATTCATTCTTCCTTATTGTGATGTTGGGCTTATCGCCAGTGAAGTCAGTTCTCATATATTCAAGATACCTGGATGAATTTAAAGGCTTACTTTGATAGATTACTTCATATCGACCATGATTTATCGATTCTTAGATGTATTACCCTTCATACTCGAGAGGTGAGTCACAGTTTTATTATCATGAACATTAGCTATTCCACCAAACGTGCTCATCATCACAACTTGGCGTGTCAGCTTTTTATCGTTTGCGTTCTGTTTTGATATTTGTTCTTCATGTCTTCTCTCGCTTGCGCGCTTACTTCAACATTAAACTTCAACGTTTAAGAGATTATTGCTTCTTTTGGTTCAGGAATCGACCACCAGACCACACGATATGGATCAAGATTGCTATGGAACATGTAAACAAGATGGCGGGCCTGTGGATTCAAGGTATTCATAGTATCATATAGATGGATGCACTGTACTGTATACATTCTTGGCCTTCAAATATCATTGCAAGGTATTTAATAGTCTCCCTTGCAGCCGTTATTAGTGTCGGTCTCGAAAGAGACTAGGTATTTAAAGGTACTGAATTTCATTTTAGAATATGGTACGTGATTTACATGGGATTGGAATAAAGCGATGATTTGACTGGGGGGAGGGGTGGGATAGGGAAAATGACACCTATCTTATATCAATCTAGTAAGATGATGGTCAAACTAGATTTTAATCTTGATGATTTCCCCCTTGAATATACACAACATTTCTATCCTTCCTTTTCGTCCAACATTTTTTAAATTTTTAAGAGACAAAGCAAATATAGAACAATGCAATTGAAGGTATATACTTCATTACAAACTGCTATGAATGCACTGGTGTAGTTATTTCCTAAGGTTAGTGTTAGGCCTTGGTCAGTACATCCATGGTATTATGACATGAATTATATGCCCGATTGATGACAAATTCCAATGACATCTCAACGAAAATCTGTCCAATACATATTTTGATATGGCCTTCCTATTTATTCACACACTGAGTGACCCTAACACCAGTATTTATTCATCCATCTATTTATCCCGTTCTATTGGGTTGCGCAATGCGCATGCGCGTTAATGGTCACAGCTGAGGTGACAAGAGTCTCCCATATGTTCGTTTATTGATTCAGCCATCGCACCGCGTATCTTACCTAGTCTCTCTCGTTCTCTCTACAGTCCGCATAGTCACACATATTCTTTTACTACCAAGTATTTTTTTTCCATTTTGATCGGTGTTTGCAAGATGTATGAAAATCTATTTTCGAAGTTGTTTTATTTTATTCAATCACTCTTTTCTAGTCAAGCAATGTTTCTGGTTCCCACAAAGAGCGTGAAAGCCGTATTTCAACTGCAAGAATAGTGCGTAAATAGTGCGTAATGTGGTTCGATCGATTTTTAGTAATAAGAAAAGGCATTGTTTCTTTATTCAATTTCTCTGACACATCGTCTTAACATACATTGACTACCTGTCAGGGCTAAAGACATTCACTTTTTTCCCATCTTCAAACTTTCAAATTGTGAAATACAAACGCATATTGACTCTGTGTTGGATAAGGACGTCAAACTGCACCCAGATCAAGACAGACTTATCCACCATGGAGGATATCGTCTGTGTGTACGTTTGAACAGCTTTCAGGTTGCAAGAAAGAACAGCAAACACAGCATTATTGATCTAGAATCGTACCATATTTACAAGATATATAAACGACTCATGCACACGCGCAAAAAAATCCGAGAATCGGCGAAAAAAAATTATACTGAAAGCTGAGTTTGAGATTCGGAAATGAGGTCGACGATGTTATGGTATCTGGTTATTCCAGTCCTTTTATCAGGTGAGTACAAAGAATTTTAACTGAATTTTAAACCTAAGTCTGTTTAATTCCCTTGGTAATTCTGTAAAAACTGGGGATGGACAAAAATGTAGGCATGGAATTCAAAATATGACAAGTTACTTTTTCAATACCAAATATTTTTCTGCCGTTTTTCTTCCTTAAAAAGTCAAATTTTAAAGTATATTTTGTGTTCTTAGTCTCTATTTACGGTTTTTCTATTTTTTTATTCTTGAAAGGTTTGGTCCGCCTTAGTGATGGTAAGTTAGTCCGTGCCTTTCTCCCTCCTTTCCTTCCTTGCTCACTGAATAATTTACATCAGCGTTTCCTACCTTTTTTATTTGAATTTTTACTTAGAAAAAATCATGCAATCATGTGACACTATTAAGTTGCGAATGTTGAGCGTATTACCACTCCGCGCGCAACAAGTTTTCTTTACTGAATGAAGAAGCTTTCATTAATCTTTGCAACAACAACAAAATTAGGTTGCATGCAATGTTATGCGGCAAGCTGAAGGATTCTGCTGTTGCGCGTATTCTGTCTCAACTTAAACGCAATCTTTATCACCGTCCTAAAATGTCTGTACGAGTTAGATTTTGAGATGTATCTTTTATCCTGTTAACAGCGAGTTACGAGCAAGAAGCGCTGGACCGACATAACTATTTCCGTCGTGCTCACACCGCGCCCATGATGACGCTGAACGGTGATATGTCACGATCAGCCCAGGCGTACGCAGAACGGCTAGCACGTATGGGATCCTTACAACATTCTGGTTCTAGTGAACGGCCAGGGCAGGGAGAGAACCTGGCTATGACGTGTGGGAGGTCTTTCACCGGGGCCACGGCAGTTGATATGTGGTTAGTAACTTTTTTTATTTCAACGGAAAAAGGGGTTTGGAATTCTAATAGGGAGAAAGGTAGGGGATAGAGAAAGATATAAGAAGAAGAAAAACAGAGAGAGAGAGAGAGAGAGAGAGAGAGAGAGAGAGAGAGAGAGAGAGAGCAGAAGTAAGGAGGGAAAGAAATACAGGGAAAGTTTGATTTGAGGTCTCTTATGTGATTGTAACTTACTCGACGACACAATTTTCAAAGTGAAGAAACCTGCGCGCGCAACTACAGTTAATTCCCCTCTCTAACCCAGCCAATCATACTAAAGCATTCTATAATAATCTTTTTCTATTGGTTAATACAGGTACAAAGAAGTCTGTCAGTTTGACTTCACTAATCCCAGATACGTGAGTGGCACAGGTCACTTTACCCAGATCGTATGGAAAGGAAGTACAGAGCTTGGTATCGGTGTTGCGTCTAAGGATGGCCGGTGGGGAAAGTGTTTTTACATCGTGGGTCGCTACAGGGCTGCAGGAAACATGATGGGAAGCTTTGGAAGGAATGTTGCAAAAGGCTGTTTTGATTATAACAGCTACTGCAGGTCCAAAGGCGAGCCCTGTACGAGTCTGCCTCCTGTGACAGATGGCCCTCCCAACCCCCCTCCGGTACCAACGACAGCAGGTGAGAAAAACGCGTGAGAAAATATTTGCGCATGCTCAGATGATATTTACTAAGGTATCATACATATCCATAATTGGAGCTTGCGTTATTGTATTCGCTTAAAAGTATGGCTTTTGCGCAGAACGGATTTCAACTGTATTTTCATTGGCTAATGCAGCCAGGAAACCACACGAACATGTTCAAAAAAAAGACAGATTCAGCTTGATTCTCATTCTTGAATTCCATCATTTCATAATTTCGCTCAAGGATGTCAATATATTAAAGAGCTGAACGCAATAGGTCTCAAGCATGATGACGTTTTATACCTACACTTCCAGAATCCCTTTTGTTAGCATTGCTTGTTGTGCTAATTTTCACTATTGTCTTGGTATTCTCAAAGGAGTTTTAACTTTCCCAACGAATCAAAGAAGATCTAGCTAATTTTTCATCCTTTTCTTTTATCTTCAGGGTCTTGTTTTGACAATAATAAAAACTGTGACTACTGGAAATCAAATGGATATTGTGACAGCTATCGTGACTACATGAATATCAATTGTAAGAAAGCTTGCAATTTCTGTATTGGCGGAAGTGGTGAAGGCGGAAGTGGAGGCAGCGGCGGAAATAGTGGTGGCGGAAGTGGAGGTAGCGGTGGAAGTGGTGGTGGCGGAAGTGGAGGTAGCGGCGGAAGTGGTGGTGGCGGAAGTGGGGGAAGCGGCGGAAGTGGTGGTGGCGGAAGTGGAGGGAGTGGTGGAAGCGGTGGAAGTGGTGGAGGAAGCAGTTCCTTTTCACAAGAAGGTTTGAACAAGCACAACGAATACCGCAGCATTCATAGCGCGCCCGCCATGACCCTGAATGCTGATATGAATCGTGAAGCCGAGGCTTATGCTGCCAAGATAGCAAGAAGGGGTCGGCTTACTCATTCCAATTCTCGAGATGGTGAGAATCTGGCCATGTCTTGTGGAAGAGAATTCACTGCTGCTGCTGCGACTAAGATGTGGTAAGTAACCAGAAAGTGAATGAAAAATAACTTCTTTAAAAAACAACATTCGATAAAATTGTTTTTTTGGAGTTTTCCTCACGTGTCTAAAAATAACCACAGATGGGGTTCGAGGGCAGCCATTTTGGAGGGAAAAATTTAGACATTTTCTCACTCGGGAAAAGAAATCTGTTTTCACGAGACCATTTCATTGTTTCTGGCCCCCAAATACACCATTTTCATAAAGGCGTATTCTTGCTTTTTTATTTTAGACAAATGCTTTAATAAAATTATTACTGTCATCCAAACGGAAATACTAGAATTTGCAATCTAAAACAAAGAATCTCATTCTCAAGAGAATGACACGCTACTTGGTCTGAAATGGAAAAAACATTGTTATTTCTTAAGCATCTAAAATGAGTTCCCTGTGTTTCTATATTATAATTCCAGGTACGACGAGGTTTGTTCCTACGATTTCAACTACGGTGGGTTCAGCGGCCGCACAGGTCACTTCACGCAAGTCGTCTGGAAGGGAAGCACCGAACTAGGGATGGGAAAAGCCACCAGTGGTCGGTGTACCTATGTAGTTGGTCGATATAGACGAGCGGGCAACTACAAGGGACAGTATCGGCAGAATGTACTGAAAGGAAGCTTTGATAAAGCAAACACTTGTAGAGGAGGAGGAGGTGGAGGTGGTGGTGGTGGAGGAGGGGGTGGTGGCGGTGGCGGTGGCGGTGGCGGAGGATGGTGGAGAGGTCGGCGATGAAATGCCACGCCCTAGAACATGTTGAATGAATTACAAAGAAGCCGCCAATCTTCTAGAATGGATGCTTCAGTTACAAAATAAAAAAGTCTTTGCTAACTATACTCCATCATACTTTGCTACATTGTTTGGTCTCTCTCTTGATTCGAGCTTTTTTTCTGGTTTTCCTCCCTCCTCAAAACCTAATACGCTAAACTCGATCTGTGAGTTAGCTGTTCCCTGACTCTGATCAGTCAAAAGGTTGTTTCAGGGTATCGATAAAAAACCAAAGACAAGTCAAGTAAAGGGGAGAAACACCTCCGCCCTCACTCAAACCCTTGACGTACCCGTGCCAAGCTATTTTCTCTCTCACAGGCCTTGTTTATACAGGAGGAATAACCACGAACAGCCACTCCGTGTTGAAACATGAAATTATATAAATAGCCGATCATTTGCCGCTTGATTATTTCCTAATCTCATGTTGACCCTCTTCAGGTGTATTCTTGAGTCTATCACGTCCATCCACTTATCATTGAATGATTTCTATCAACCGTTTATATGACCATTAACCCACATGTACCTATTTCGTCTACACGTACAGTAACAGTAAATGAAACCAGTGCACATGCGCATTCCCACCAGGCATGACTTGCGACATGCTCGCTCTCTAGAAACGTGATTTAAAAAGATATTTCTCAAGATATATATTTTTAAGGTGATAGATTATATATAATGTCTATAATATAGAAATCTTTAAGCAAGTTTTTCACAGTATAAAATTGTGGGATATCGTATGATAGACCATGTTAAGTGTGCAGTACTGTACTCAGACTTCAACACATACCACACACCACTGATACCGGCATGCAGGCAATTAAAATTATCCATAACTCACTTTAGGTCTATTTTCTGCGTCACTTTTTAGATGTGTAGGAAGCAGAAACACCGACAATGAAATAATGCAGATGATATCGAATAGGAAACCGCATACAGATATGCAAAAAATTGTGAATGAGTCATTTATTGATTTGCATCCCTTACAGGACTAGACTTCGGGAAGCCACTAAGGAAGAAAAATTACTGAAGCTGTTCCAGTTGAGGGATAGTGACTAATAGTCACTAAATAAAAACTATTAGGTAGTAACTATTTAGATTTTATTTCATGGACATAGTGTAAGCACTCTAATGACATGATTTTGTCAAGTTGCTGATAACAATCTAATCAATATACAGTACGTGTACCAATATCTGGAACGTAACAGAACCTGGTCGACCATTTTGATTTTGATTCCTTACATCAACAGTGAATAAAAAGCTTCTTGATTTTAAAGAACTTAAAACTTGAAGGACTTTAGAGCTGAACCATTGAAAGCCACTTGTATCCTATTGATTACTTTTGTTCCAAACTGATTTCTCACTGAACTCCAGGTCGATTGAGTTGCACAAGGTACCATACGCGCAGACGAAACAATATTATTTCCTAACACAAGAATCATTCACGACACAGTTCAACAAGGTTATCGGAATATCCGCCTCGGAGCCGTTTACTTTACCCTCGTCAATTACGATGAGAGATTACAATAACCGCTTTCTCGTGCAAATGATATTGCTCAATTCGGGTCTTATGAGCATGCGGAAATAATGAAAAGTATTTTCTAAGAGATTTCGTTCCACGCAGTCCATGAGAATCGGCTAATTACCAATCCTCTTTTCGCGCGTATGGCTCAATGGTTTGCGTTCTGGTTAGAGTATGCGCAAAATTAAAGATGCGCACGTGAAGAATGTCACTTTGTCAATCAAAAAATGCGTGTACCATTCAAAGCAATCCTTGTGCTCTAATTATCTGAGGTCCTCCTCATTACTCACTGTGCTTGTGCGCCCAAAAACCAGAGATGTTTAAGATCTGTGCGCACTTGCGCAGTTTACTAGTTAAGAATCCTAGCAACTTACAGCAAATAGCTGCGTTTAGTTTCACTTTAAACTTTCTCAGTTGTTTGTTCTTTTTGGTATTTCTATCATTCTATGAAGACACTCTTTGAAGATTTCGCCATAAGGGTCTAGGTCTCTTGCTTGTTTTGAGCAGGGTGATTTCTTAGGAGCACGTACAAGATTGTATTTCGAGCCTTGCTCAATAAACAAGGCCAAAAGCCATTATTCGACCCAAAGAAAATAAAGAAATGAATAAATAACATTCCCTGCTAAAGGTTATGCTGAGTCAAGTGTATTCAAGTAAGATGATCTCCAGGTTCGTTTTTTGTTCAGTTTTATACAGAGCCAGCCAGAGACTTGTGCTTTTTTATTTCCCGCCAGATCACTGATTCAACATCACTTTGTCTTCTTTAGTAGTTTCCCGAAGTCTAGTCGTATATGGGATATAAATCAACAAATAATTAAGTTACAATTTTTTTGCATCTTTCGTTGAATGCGGTTTCCTATTCGATAACTTCTGCATTTTTTCATTGTCGGTATTTCTGCTTCCTCTACATCTTAAATTTGACTTCCGTGCCTAAAAACCACCGTACTCTGCCTAGAGTCGTGTGAGTGGCAGAAAATGGATGGTAATTTTAACTGCTGCATTCCGGTATGTTGTGTGGTACGCGTTGAAGTTTGAGTACGGTACAAGGCTGCACAAATTGCAGAAATAATGTGTCAATTGATCAGCTCCAAAGCTCTTCAAGTTTCAACTTCTCAATCTAAAGCTTTTTTCATTGTTAACTTAAGGGTAAGATCATAAATAACAGACCAAAAGACCAAGCTCTTAATCATGGGTACACGACAAATGCTGCAGAAACTTCCCAACTGCCACATCACAATTCTGGGAAAGGAAATTGCTCCATCTACCTCTGCTCGGGATCTTGGAGTGCAAGTAGATGCAACCCTTAGCTATGATGAACACATCACCAATATCACGTCCACCTGTATGGCAAGTCTATGCCAAATCAACAGGATCAAGCATCTCCTCGATTCAAGAACTCTAGAGAATGTCATTACATCTCTAGTATTCAGTAAGCTGTACTTTTGTTCAACTGTTTGGGCTAACACTAGCAAAACTAATGTGCAGAAGTTACAGAAGATCCAGAACTTTGCAGCCAGAATAGTTACAGGAACTAGAAAATACGATCATATAACACCTGTATTGAACGATCTTAGATGGCTCTCTGTGTCTGCCATGCTGGCGTTTTATGACGCAATTCTAACTTTTAAATGTTTAAAGGGAATAGCCCCAAAGTATCTCAGTTCACGCTTTAAGACGCGTGCTCATGTTCACGGGAAAAATACTAGGAATAAGAAAAAAATAGATATCCCAGCGTTTAGTACTGCTGCTGGCCAGCGTTCTTTTATATATAGAGCGGTGAAGTGCTGGAACACCCTCCCTGAAGAAATTACCGAGTGTACGAGTTTACACAGTTTCAAAGCTAAAGCTAAGAGTCACTTTCATACAGTTTTTAAATGAATTTATCGTTTCCTGTTATAATTATACTATGTTTAGAGTTTTATATCATTATACATACATACATATATATATATAGACTTTTATCATTTCTTTTTTTTTGTAAATTACTGCGGAAGAGCCCTTTGGGAGCATTAATAAAGTTATTATTATTATTATTAACAATCAAAATGGTCGACCCTGAGCTTTTTTTGAAAGTGAGTCAGATGCACGTGCCAATTCAGCCGTCCGCTCGCCAGTAGTTCTAAGCTCTGCATTTCAAAATGTCTTTCATTTTTGTCACTAATGATTAACCTGGTTAAAGTTTCTGTAGTATACTACAGAAGTATTGAGCAGATCTAGAGGAATGGTCACGCTAACCTGTTAAAGCACGCAGTGACTACTTCGAACATTATGAGGGCGAGAGCGCGAAGAAGAACGAGGAAATGAAGGAGAAGGAGGAGAGAGAACTTAGCTTCGGTGGAAACAAGCTAGCTTTTCATTTTTTGTCATTAAAAAATAAATATTTGATATAATAAAAACTTATGATAAGAAGAAGTTCCGTAGAGATCAGTGCTCGAATTCTCTCGAGTCTCTTCAACCTGCAAGAGAAGAAAGAAACTGTTGTAACCATGTAATTTGGCTCAAAAAGTCCATCTCCTTGCGTCATGGTTCATATTTTTATAGAAACCAGTTCTACCAGTTGAGTATTCCTGAAACAAAAATCGCCTCCAATCTTTCGCAATGTTCTCCTCACAAGAACCCTAATCCGTCACCCGAATTTTTTAATAATACAAACTACTCTAAAAACATTAAAAGATCAACTCTAACTAAACTGTTCAAGTTATAAGGATTAGTTTGAATTATCAAAACATTTTTGAGTCTTACCAGTATATCCTAGTACAAATAGCACGGAAATGTACGCTGTCCTGAGGTCAAGATATGGCGTACCACTCCGGAAACACCCTACACGTAACGTCATGTTGTATCAAATTCCTTTATTTAGTAACATCCAGTACGTCTCCACTCATTACCGCGTTTTGACTTGTCTCAAGATCCTTTCTACGCGCTGTCCAAGTTTTTTTGGTTTATACTTGAGATTTGAGTTCACAGGCCCCTAGTACGCTGCATTTGTGGCTGAGGCAACAGCGCTTTGCCGGAAAAAACGTTTTGGATTGAAAATGATGGGAAAAACGAACTTGAAAATTCTGGTGCTAGCATGTGCTATTCTGTGTTTCAAGGTAAGAAAAAGTATTTGAATTTATAGTATCGTACATTTACGATACGTTATTTTGTTGGGGAGGAAAATTGCCTTGTGTTGACTTGGTTATTTTTGATATAACAAAATAACATCTCTTTAGTTTTACATACATCTAGCTATCGTTTGGCTGTTTAGGGGTTTAGAAGTTTAGTATCCATGTGCTCGTGTTGTTGTATCGTGATGAATGATTCACTCAACTCAAAAGCTAACGCCGCGGCAATTCCCATTCGGCCAGCACAGAAACTACCATGTTTATTCACCAGGTATAATTCTGTTTTTCATTGATAAGTATCAAAATTATTTTAAAAACTGCATCATATCGTACCTATATACTTGATTGTACCATAGCTAGCAATAATATCATTAAGCTAGCTTGTACATGGGATCAATCAATCGCTCATTTTCGCCAAATGTTTCTATTTAAACGAAACTTTTTAGGCTTTCACAACAGGTCGACTAATGTCAACTTTTAGATTCACTTGCTCCTTAAAAAGCTTTCCAAAGATCAAGCCTTCTTTATTTGACCTTATATTCAAGTGCCCACGTTCGTTCGTGATTATTTTCCCTCCATTTTATCTTTGAGTGCGCAGCGCTCTACTTTAAGAGTAGTTCATCCGCTAACACCTAATTTAGAAGTTGTTGAAAATCAACACCAGGTTTATAAATCGATCTCCGTGAGGAAAAAAAACATAAAAATATCTTCTTCGTGTTCGCAATTTTTGGTTAAACATCTTCAATAAATTTATAATGAAATTCTACCTTTCATTGATGTGTATGGATACGTTCTGTCTCCCCAGCACTAAATTTAGATTTTCTCCAACTTTTGTTCAATATTCAGTCGTACTTTCCCCTGCGAGTAAGGTACGGAATTCTGACCTGTAGAGACAAGAACACCTCCTGCTGGTCGTAAGAACCTAGTTGGTCGTGTTATCGAGGTTTAGTGGTATTCAATAATCATATTTTGTGCGTTGCTATGTGGTTGATCTATTCTCTTTAGCAGTTTATGTGATGTGGTCGGAACGTTCTCTTTGATCGCATTATGGAGTTGGTTGTAATCCAATTATTCTGGTCGTATTACCGAGGTGGTCGGGATAGAGGAAGCGGAGTGGATAAATCTTTGCTGCCATATCCCATTATTACAAAAGAGTGTCAGGACATTGTTTGGATGAGTCGTAGTTGACCAACACCATCATCTAATGATGATGAGATGTTTTCTTTGGACACATTGCATTTGTAGAACCAAATGTTGAAAGTAACAGTTTGTGACAGAACACATACCATCCTGTAAAACAATGGCTGGCATTGAAACAAATGCAGCGGTTATCGTATGAATGGGAAACGAACGGTATACTGCATGACTTACAGCACGTACACGGTACGACATGCCGTAACACTGAAATGGCTTCCCATTGTCGTCCAGTAATTCATCCAATCACAACACGTAGTTACGGCTAAGGTAAGATACAGTACGGCTACAAATTTGCCTTATCGTTTCACACTCATACGAAAACCGCTCTTTGTATGAAAGCCTGACCCAGGAAGCCTGAATGTCTCGCGTGAGATGAACCGTTTTTGTTTAAAATATTAAAGCACCCGTAAGGACAGGACTCGCGTGAATAATATGGCAAACAACCAAACAAACCAAACACGACAAGGCATCAAATGATTATCCATTGTAAGGTTTTTCTCGTGACGACACATCTCGGGTGTCATCAATATTTAGAACTGAGAAGCCCTTGTTTGTACAACCACGGTTCTAGCCTGTTTAGTCTTTCTGGACAACATGGAATAAGTCCTGAAACGCAGCGATTCTAGATCAGGGGAACATTATTAGTGTTTCCCCTGTCCTTGGTAGGATTTTGCAAACACTCAGACGAGAATGAAATATAGTAGAGCCTCTATTTTAAAAACGGTCAGTTATCAGTTAAGCAATCTTGATCTATTGCAATCTAATAATTCCCAAAACTAGAATTTCCACGTACGGCGACAGAGGATTTAATGCCGCCGCTCAAAGGCTTTGAAACAGTGTCCCACCTTATCTTTTAAAAACAAGATACTACAATTGAAGCATTCAAATCTGGACTAAAGACTTTATTTCGTAAAGCCTATGGATTATAATTCACACAATGTTTTAGTTCATTTTTCAAATTCTCCACACAAGTTTTAGTGATTCTCCTATATTTAATGTTTGATTCGATTTTGTAAACGCATTGAGCCAACCTCTATTTAGCTTCCACTTGACGACCCGCCCGGGGGTGGCCACCTAACAGAGGTTCTACTGACCTTACCACAAGCCAATACCACCATGTTTAGTCTCCCCAGCAGCCGTTTTTAGGGTCGTCACGCAACGCTCTCTCCCCACTACACCATGTTGCGTGACATGTACATATGGAAAAAAATTCGACAAATTTTAAAACATTTTGTTAAATTTGATCAACATGGCGTCTATGGAAAAAAATGGCAGTTAATATGTAGTTCAGACCGGTTGTAGTTGGCACTGATATGACAGTATGTGGTGAAGTTCCTTGGCTACGTCATAATGTATTACCTTTGGGGAGGTCAGGAGTTTCTGTTTATATATATAAAAAAAACCGAAAAAGAGTTGTTTTAAGAATAACATTTTGCCTTGTCTAAGTCAGTTGCATCAGATGAAATAGGGCCATGCATGTGTATTTGTCTTGCAATCTGTCTTTTAGAGTTCTTGGTGGGCATCCAGGGGGATTTGGAGAAAGCCTAGCCTGTGTAGCTGGCGGTTATAAGGGTCTAGGGAGAGGGGAAAGGGAGAAGGGAGGGGATGGGGAGAGGAAAAACCCCTCTCTTCCACTCCCCCCTTTCCCCTTCGCCTCTTCATCCCCTTCCCCACTCCCCAGATCCCTAAAACCGCCAGCTACGCAGGCTAAGAAAACCTCAACCGTTTGGGAGAAAGAAAGAAATATATTTACTTATTTATAGAGAGAACACAGTTGCTTTACATGCTGAGATTTCGTGTTGGTTTAACCATATGTTTATGTAGTTAATAGGTATTATTACAGTCATGTGGCCACGCGGACTTCCTTTTCCTGTTATATTATGCCAGTGTTTTGATTTTAAGGGTCCTACTCTGTCATCAGGACAGTATGGGTCAGCCGGAAATCTGGAAAAGACCTCACAATAAGTAAGCCCGAATAGGCAGGCAAGAAAAGCCGAAACATTTACTCTCCGGCCTAGCCTTGTATTGCTACCACTTGCATTAGTATTACATTGGAAACTTTTGCTATCATTATTATATCTAGTGAGGTAGAGGATCCAAAAGGAGAGAAATGGGAACTAGAGATACAAACTTCTAACTATGCGGAACTTCCTCAAAAATTCATATCACTGTCGCACTAGCTATATTTTGGACAAAATTTAGGTTGAAAACATTTCACATTTCGTTTCAATTTCATCAAAACTAGGAATGACCACACGCTACAGAAACCGACCTATTACTTCTTAAAACTCATTGAACGTTTTTCTTGTACAGTTCCTTTGTTACACAATGTCTGACAGAGTCGTCTTCACTATCATCACCCTAAATTGGCACAATAGTATCGCATCCTCTTGCTTCAAAAATCCTACACCCGCCTCCCTCTCACATCCGACACAAAAAGAATGCCAGTTCAAACTTTCATCAAAGGAATCGGCATGATCTCAATCTATGGTGTGAGCTAACTTCTAGTTTTGATCTCTGATAAGTTAAAATCGTAAAAAGCCAAAATTGACTGATAAGAAGCCATGGCATGACTCTCAATTTATTTGGGAACCAGGCGGTCTACGGGGAGGTCTTCAATTCTAATTCTTAGCTTGTAAGCTTAACCTCAAAACTCAGTTAATGTTTCTTAACCTCATTTTCATAATTAATCGACTGACCAATACAGTCTAAAACGTCTGGAGTTTTTGGTTGTCAAAAATTTGAATTTGATTGACGGAGGCCAAACACCCAGGCGACATTTACACGAGTCGTCTGGGTTACGTAATCATGAAAATAGGTGCAAATCTATGAACGATTTGGGAGTATTAGCTGCAATAAACTAGATTCCGTGCTTCCAGTCTGCTTTCTGTAGTTTGTTGGATTTCTTGTGGCGTTATGATTGTTGACCTTCTTACATGCGTCACTATGGATTACACCATGCGATGGGGGTATAATCCATGTGTACATAACACTCAATCTGTAGTATTAGTTGATGATCATTACTGACTAAATTAGGTTAAACATGTTGGTTTAGCCTTGATCTTGGTATCAGGAAAACCCTCGGGTTTTAGAAAAAAAAAATCAAAAATGTCAGTCATTTAAAACAGTAAAATAATATGTGTGTTGCACAAATAATTAATTCCTATTTGTTATTTGTTATTTTTATGACAACGTTCTTGCAATCTTGTGTATATCTAGAGTATCTTAATACTCTAGATATACGATATATACGATATACGATATATTGATAGTTAAAACTATCAATATATCGAGACCGCCGACAGACAAGGTCATCGGTGTCTTAACAGGCCTCAACGGATCGCTATTCATTCATGACAAGCATGTCGCTTTTAAACAACTCGTTTTTAAAAACGTTTATGCTTCCGGTTTCTTTCCCACTGTAGCAATTAAAAGTTCGAGTGTTTAAATGTTGTAACAGTTCTCTTGTAGTATTCTAATTCCCCCCAAAAGAAAGAATGGATGGAAGGAAGGAAGGAAGAACGGAAGAAAGAAGAAAAGATGGATGGATGGACGGACGGACGGACGGACGGACGGACGGACGGACGGACGGATGGAGGGATGGATGGATGCTTCCCCATTTATAGGAAGTTTTAGTTTTCAATCAAAATATGTTTTTCTTATCTTTCCAATACAGAGTGTAGTACAAGCAAGTCAAGGTGTAAAGGTATCTCTTCTTCTAGTCAGCTTTACTAATCCCAAGAACCTGGATCTCAACAACAAATGTTGTGATCCTGGCTGCTTGAGATGCAATTACTTCTTCGAGATTTGCTTGAAGGAGACTACAGCAGGCAGCTGTGTCCTCTCAGCTACAACAAAGAGGTGGGACAACACTAACTACATCGTGTTCAATCAAGGAGGAGGACAGCTGGGGAACAGGAATGATAATCCGTTAGTCAAGAAGCTGTCTTCTTGGAAGGTAATATTTACTGAAGGTGAAATATTTTGGGTTCATTGAGAAGACCGGTTTTACAGTCAAAACAGCTCAAGCGTACTCCCCCCCCCCCTCCCCCCCGAGAATCTATTAATGAATTGATTATTCGTATAGTAAACCATTTTCACTGCTAAGTAACCGCTCATAGCTAGGCGTGGTTAAGTTATGGGAAATCGGGAAGCCCTGCGCTAATTCGCGAACTGTGAAGGAGTGTTAGCTTGAGCCAGTGCGTGCTGATATGGTACGTCGCCGAAGGGGAGGTGGGTGGGGTCGAAATGTCTTCTTCGTGGGTAGGTCAAATGGAAAGAAGTCTTGAATTCAGTTCGAGTGTTTGAGTCCTTGAATATGCTCAACTGTAGCATGCGTGAATGTTATATAGGTTGAGTAACACCCTCCCGGGGGAATTAGGTGTTTATTTTAACGCACGCCTGCAAAATGCGGTATTTTGAGCAATGAAAATAATGAAATCATTAATGGAACCTAGGGGGGTACGCTTGAGCCGTTTTGACTGTAATCGTTTTTGTGAAAAATGCTGTGATTAATTTCATTTTCTGGTTGGTATAACTATTTTTATATTTATAAAAGTCATTTTGATTCAATCTGATTATTATTTTTCTCACAGGGGAGGCTTAAGGTTTCGATAACAGTTAAGGATTATGACTATGCATCAAGCAATGATTTGGTAGACAGATATTCCATCGATGTTCCTGTTACACCTACCGCTGGCGTTCTGCAGCAGTCATGGACAGAAAAAACTATGACGGTAAGAAGAAACTCTAAGAAAATATAGCATCTAAGCGGTAAGATAAGTAGTCTTTTACCAATGGAAAGATCATTTGAGTGTTTTGGCATTGACTTTTATGGATGCGCGCGCGGCAAGAACGAACCAAGTAGTGGAAGGAGGCTGGTAAGAATCGTATTCTGTGTTTCGTGCGCGCGCGCTGTTTTCCTTTTGTTTTGCAATATGAATTAATCAGTTACTGAGGAAAGGGGGTCCAGTTCTGGACTACGGCATTGAGTGCTGTGTATGTGTTGAATATGTCTTCATAATGGGACGCCATTTCAACGTCGCTATATGCAGTACCGTATATGTCCTAAGTCAGTGGGAAGCCATTTCAGTGTTACGGTATACATGCAATACCATATATATTTTCTGAGTCAGTACAATGGGATGGTATTTTGTTGTCACAGTGTAAAGCACTGTGTCCCAGGTGCTATAGTCAGTTAAATGGAAAGCTACTTGACATACCAGTATTTTTTCACCCTTAAATAAAAACCTATCTATTCTGACAAAACTTGGAAATCTTCTATCACCAGGGTATTCCAAGTTCAATGGTATTAAGATACAGCGTCCAGTGCAACAGGGATTATTATGGACCTCAATGTACGACGTATTGCATAGCACGTGACGACAGCCGGGGCCATTACACTTGTAACTTACAAACCGGAAGTAAAGTGTGCCGATCCGGTTGGTACGGAAGTGACTGCCTCACATACTGTATGCCACGTGATGATGACGTCAACGGACATTACACATGTCATCCGACCACCGGAAGTAAGGTAATGTATAAAGTATAGATATGAGTAACTCGCATAAAGAAAGCGTAACCGATGGCTGCAGATTCATTAAGGATGCCAGTAGGTAGCAAGTGTAGCTGGACTGTGGCTGTGTAATACTAGTGAAATGAAATGCGGTCGGTGTGAATAATAGAATAAAGAATTAAGAGAAAAATATCATATGCCCTTGGCAGGACTCGAACCCACTGTTTCGGTATACTAGTCCGACGTGTTAACCACTACACTACAAGGGCCAACCACGCTGCATGGTTACGCAGCCAGGCAATGTTGTATATGTGGCAACTGTGGGGGTCCAGGGCGATATTGATCTTGTGGCTGTGTAGTTTGGCTACTGAAGAGAGCTAATAAAGGACATGCAACGCTAAATAGATAGTAATTTTACTAAGAACCTTTTACACAGTATTCTTGGCTAGGGTCATATGCGCAGAAGTCTAGATAATAGCTAGAAAGAAACAGATAGCACAGGCAGAAAAAAGAGAGGTAACTGAAAAAAATATTCTATTTCTTTGTCAAGGTCTGTCGCACAGGATGGTATAGAAGAACCTGTACCAGATTTTGCATGGCTAGAAATGACTCTAGAGCAGGCTACACCTGTGACAAAGATGGTAACAGAGTTTGCCTTAGCAACTGGTATCCTAGCAACAAATGTGACGTTTACTGTAAATCAAGAAACGACTCAAGCGCGGGTTATACATGCGATACCATGACGGGTAGAAAAACCTGCTTGACAGGTTGGACTGGACCTGAGTGTGACTGTAGACCGAGAAACGACTCTACGGCTGGGTTTTACTGCAATGCAACAACAGGAAACAGAATTTGTCTAGACGGATGGTATAGCAGTCACTGCGACAAGTACTGCATACCAAGAAATGATTCTACAACTCATTACACCTGTAATCCCAAGACAGGCGCCAAGGAATGTCTGCCTTATTGGTTTGGAACGAACTGTGATGTGTACTGCCCTCCGCAAAACGAAACTACAGCACAGACGAAATGCACGGTTAATAATACACTGATATGCGCGCGCAACTGGTATGGCGCTAACTGTACAGTGTTCTGTGAGCCTCGTGACGATGAAGAGGTTCACTACACATGTGATCAAGAGACGGGACAAAGGATTTGCCTTCAGGAGTGGTATGGTGAAAACTGTAGCAATCACTGCATTCCCCGCGATAATGATTGGTTTGGTCATTTTGACTGTGATTCGGATGGGAGCAAGCGCTGTCATCCGTTTTGGCACGGCAGAGATTGTACGAAGTACTGCAAACCACAGAACAACTCAGGAGGATACTACCGTTGCCGGGAGTCGGACGGGGAGCGTATCTGTCTTGAGAACTGGTTTGGAACAAAGTGTTTGACTTTTTGCAAAACAAGAGATGACGATAAAGGACATTACAGATGCAACCATATCGATGGAAGCATTGTGTGTTTAGAAAACTGGTACGGAGATAATTGTACTGTGAACTGTGTACCTAGAGATGATTCTGAGGGACACTTTACATGTGATGATACAACAGGACAGAAGGTTTGCTTGGAAGGCTGGACAGGAAGGAACTGTGAGGAAGGTGAGTAAAAAATATTGTCATCATTGCGCGTTTGATTGCGCATTATATTATAAATAGTATTATCATTGCGCATTTGTGTTATCAATAGTATTATCTTTTGCGCATTGTGTTATCAATAGTATAACCATTGCGCATTGTGTTACCAATAGTATTATCATTGCGCATTGTGTTAACAATAGTATTATCATTGCGCATTGTGTTACCAATAGTATTACCATTGCGCATTGTGTTATCAATAGTATTATCATTGCGTATTGTGTTACCAATAGTATTACCATTGCGCATTGTGTTATCAATAGTATTATCATTGCGCATTGTGTTACCAATAGTATTACCATTGCGAATTGTGTTATCAATAGTATTACCATTGCGCATTGTGTTATCAATAGTATTACCATTGTGCATTGTGTTATCAATAGTATTACCATTGTGCATTGTGTTATCAACAGTATTACCATTGCGCATTGTGTTATCAATAGTATTATCATTGCGCATTGTGTTACCAATAGCATTACCATTGCGAATTGTGTTATCAATAGTATTACCATTGCGCATTGTGTTATCAATAGTATTACCATTGTGCATTGTGTTATCAATAGTATTACCATTGTGCATTGTGTTATCAACAGTATTACCATTGTGCATTGTGTTATCAATAGTATTACCATTGCGCATTGTGTTATCACCAGTATTACCATTGCGCATTGTGTTATCAATAGTATTACCATTGCGCATTGTGTTATCACCAGTATTACCATTGCGCATTGCGTTATCACCAGTATTACCATTGCGCATTGCGTTATCACCAGTATTACCATTGCGCATTGCCTTTTCAAAGGAGCAATTTGAGACTGCGTTAGGCATTAACTAAAAAAATATTTATTTTTAAAATTTAGCAATATCCACGATACCAAGAACAACACCAGCACCAACAACACAGGTACCACCAATAAAAGAAGAACGTAAGAAAGACGACTCAGGCGAGGAGCTGAGCCAACTGTCATTGGCGCTGATTCTTGGTGGATTTCTACTCTTGATTTGTATGATTGTTGGAGCATCCATTGTCATATGCAGGTCAGTAACAACCGTATTTTTTTGGCAGAGCGTGCCTTGTTTTTATTGCGGGTTCACCGGTTTTTTCTCTTTGCTTAACCTAGCATGCTATTCATCTGTGAGTTAGCCGTGTCCTGGCTTAGATCAGCCCAGAGGTTGTTTCAGGGTTTGCTCTGTGAGTTAGCCGTGCTCTGACTTAGATCAGCCCAGAGTTTGTTTCGGGGTTCGATCTGTGAGTTAGCCGTGCCCTGACTTAGATCAGCCCAGAGGTTGTTTCGGGTTTGATTGTGGTCCAGGAAATACTCAAACAGCAGTCCAAGAGATCTCTATTGCTGATTCTAAATATCGTTTTTTTGCTGTTTATTTGTAGCCGCAGACAAACGAAGAGGCCAGCTAAACCCTTTCCATACTTGAGATATCAGACCTCAGGACATGACTCTATTGAACGAAAGGAGGAAACGTCTAAAGAGAACGAAGCACTCTCATCAGAACCAGACGTGGACCCACAAGAAAAGCGGCAAAGCAGGGTGCCTAACTTGTTGTCACAGTACGATGATGAGAAATCTAGACAAAACGATGTGTTTATTAATCTACAAGAAATATCTTGGTATGTCAGGCTTTGAACACCGAGATAAAGACAAAGATAGACAAACAGACAGAAAAACAGACAGATAGACAGACAGACAAATGGATAAAAAGAACAACAACAACAACAATTGAAAAACACCAAGATATTCTCCACTTCATTTCACTCTACTCTATTGACACTGCACTATTTTCTCTCTTCCCTATTTACTCTTTTCCCCTACTTATTTTTATTATAAAGCGTCACTATTATACTCACCAATATGTTTTTCATATATTTTCTAGGAATGAAGATGGCTCACGCAAAGTAGATGACAAATTAGTCATGTACAATAACCCCTTATTCACAGAGAGAAAAAACATCACCCCAGATGTGTCCTCTACCGACCCGCGGGTCGATCCTGTAACGGGATTGCGGGACAACAGTGACTGGGTAGCGATCTTCGAATCGTATGAATATTGAGTTCAATTGATGACGCAGATGAACCTATGACTGAACAAGCGACGCAAATCTTTAGGATTGAATTTTGAAAATTTAATGTATTGTACAGTTTTTGCAATTGAGAATTTAGCTTTTAGCTTTAACAAATTTTAGATATGTATTTTATGAATCCGCTTACATTAGGCGCAATGTTTTCCCAGATATATTTCATGCATTCACTTATCATAATTTATGATCTCATTGCTATACAAAGAATTCTCAAGTTAGTGGGATGTCTGATATTGGATAAAAGTAAAAATAATTTTTTCTGTAGGAAAAAAATTCAATAATGACGAAGCTATAGCTGTTATATCTCAAGATATAATAATTAGTTGAAGAGGTATAGAAAACGAGGTCTCAAGGTCACATGATGTAGGAGAAAATTAATAATAGAGTAATAATAGTAATAATAGAGTAGGTCACGGTACGTGGAAATGACGTCATCCGTTCAACCAATCAAAGTGCTCGATATTACTGCGCATCCAATCAAAATGCTGCATTTTCGTAATCATACTAAAGCTGCTCTATTCTACACATGCGTGAAATTTGTCACGTGACTGAGGACTGATGATGTCATTTGACGAGATTTTTTCGATATTGAATGCACAATTTGCATGTATGACACGAGTTAAAAGAAAAATTAATTTCAAAGAATTACCGCGCCGCTGTATAGCAAGGTATTTTCGTAATAATTTATTTGATTTCAAGAATGATATAGTGAATTCACATGAATGAGAGAAAAAGCTTAAGCCGGGTTCACACGGCGTCGTATTCGTAGTCATAATTATATAACGACAGCAATCTGTAAATGCGCAGTGCGCAGATTACAACGTCTTGTGAACCAGGCTTAATACATTTTCGTACTGTATCTTAGAGGAGTCGTAACTACGTGAGGCACACCATTGCTATAATACAGTATCATGCGTTTCTCATTTATGCGAAAACAACTTTATCGCGTATATTGGATCTGCTTCGATCCACCCATGGATGTGTACATGTTTTTTCTTTATGACCAAAGTCAATAAAGCTACGTTATTATTATCAAGATCATTATTATTATTATTATTATTATTATTATTATTTGCGCAGTCAAGATCATTATTATCATCATCATCATCATCCTCATTATTATTGTTATTATCATTATCATTATCATTATTATCATCATCATCATCATTACTATTCTTTGCGCAGTTATACTGAAAGCCTGTTTTTTATTTTTCGATCGTCACAATGACACACTTCAATTGATTAATATATTATGCGCATGACTATTAACACTCTCAAATAACTTTTCAAATAACGCCTCCCACATGGACTAAAGCAACTACAACAGATAAGTCCGTATTAACTCAACTTTATCGCTATTCATCACCGCAAGTACAGCAGTGGTACAGCTCAACGGGGTCGAACTGAAAGCATGTGAAGGCGCCTGTCCGTAAGCGGTGCCCAGACATTTCTTCCCCTCTCCCCCTTGGCGAGAAACAGGAACTGAAGAAACGATTCTTTGGACATGTGCCACTAGCGACCCACGTTAACCTCCTGTATTATCTTACAGCAATAATATCAAATTATGCCAAGTCTCAGCGGATAAGTTACGTCACGTCAGTGATTTGGAAAACGTCCCAGTATACTGACGAACCATTCAGGCACGACAGACTGTTTTAGTTTGTATCGATCAGAAAGCCAGCAACAATGACTCGAATCTTTCTTCTGGTTGGGCTTTGTCTGTTCTGGATGTTTCTTGTAAGTATTCATAACACTCTTTGACCATTTTACGTTGAAACGAAGTGTATCTACCGTGACGCTTGTACTCACTAAATACTGAAGTATGCCCAACACAGTCTCAGTACTAATAGTGGATACGATATTAAGAATCCCTGCGAGAAAGTTGATACTTACTTACCAATCATCGATTAACTATTGCTAGAACTTAAAAGAAGATGTCAGACCAAAAAGGCAAAGTGTTTTTAAATATTTTAAAAAGGAAAAGCTTTGATATTGATGAACAACCAAGAAAGGTCCGGTAGATGAAGATTTTTTAAGTAACCTTCCTCAGCTTAAACGGAAATCAAGATGCAGGTTCTGGGAACACAGCCAATATTATTGAGTTACCAAGGAATGAAGGCTTACTTTAACCTTTAATCTTCGACATAAAATTACACATACAGTACTATAAACGTAGCTGCTTGTACTAAGAAATAGACCTAATCGGCTATAGACTCCTTGCAGGTGACGTCAAAGCAGCTTAAATTAGAGGGCAAAACAAAAGAATTTTAATTTAATCTCCTGAAAATTGGAACCTATTGTTTTTCACTCCAAATTGAGCTTCATTCCGGCGTGCTGCAAGGGGTCTATATAACGCGTTAGACCGGCTATAGACCTAATATAATCGACTTACACGTTGCTATGTACTCTGGGAATAAGATTCTTTGTCTTTTGTATTTCGATATCACGTGAAAAAGTTTTCGGATAAAAGTTCTTATTCCTTATTCCCAGACGTTTTGAATTGGGTGGAAACGTACAAAGCAATGCGTTAGCGGATTAGGTCATTTGTTATTGCTTTAGAGACATTTATCCTGACCGCCCTTACCCTCTACAGGAAGAAGTCGAAAGCGGTGGTCAGGTATCAGTGGTTTTCAAACGCTACCGCAATCCAACACATCGTAAATGGACCGGCAAATGTTGTGACGTGAAGTTGTGGGGTCGCTGTACAAGGTGTGAAACGTACTTCAAGATCTGTTTGACTGAAGTAGCCAACCCTCGGTCCCTGAGTAGATGCACCTTGGCAAATATCCGTACCTCAAAGATGGGACATGATGATATTTACCTGAGGTTTAGCACTCAGAGGTCCTTTACTTCTTTCACAGTAAGTACCTTTACCGATACCCTGGAACCACCTCTGGGCTGATCTGAGTCAGGGCACGGCTAACTCGATCACAGATGTCACGATCGAACCCTAAAATAACTTATGGGCTGATCTAAGTCTAAATAAATTGATATCTTGCATTTCTCTAGAGCTCCGATTTGCGCAAGTGTTTATTGAAGTTCTATAAGATCTATTTCAATATTTTTTTGCTTCACGAACAGGGTAAGGTTGGCCTGTACGTAGAGTCTTGGGACTGGGACATGATCACTAATGACGATCTCGTAGATAAAATGTCCTTGACCCTGTATGTAAGAAGACCCGACCCTAACGGACAGTCATCCTCCGTATACCCCCGGACCCTACGAGGAAGGCGCGCGACCATGGGTGTTGAATTCAAGGTATATTGCTCGCAGAACTACTATGGCCCATCGTGCACGAAGTTCTGTAAACCGAGAAATAATCTCTATGGTCAATATCGTTGTGATATGAATGGTAACATGGTATGTCACGCCCAGTGGTTTGGTGCTAGATGTAACAGAAAGTGCGTCGAGTACGATGATGAAAATCATGGACATTTCAAATGCGATGCCTCGGGTAACAGGTCTTGTCGTCCGGGATGGCATGGCAAACGATGCAATAAGTACTGCGTTTCTTACGATGACGATCAGCGGGGCCATTATGTATGTAATTCTGAAGGGATAATGATCTGTCGCACGGGATGGCACGGTGCAGGATGCAAGCTGTACTGTTCTCCTAAGAATGATACTGTCCATGGGCATTACCGTTGTGACACTGATGGTAACAAAATATGCATGCCTGGCTGGTTTGGATTTTCGTGCTTGAAGCACTGCACGCCCAATAGTCATATACATTGTGATAAAGATGGCAACAAAGTTTGCAAGCGCGGCTGGTTTGGACCTTCCTGCTTGAAGCACTGCACGGGCAATAGACGTATCCATTGCGATAAAGATGGCAATCAAGCCTGTAATACCGGTTGGTATGGGAAGAACTGCACTAGATACTGTATTGAACACGATGACAACTTACGCGGGCACTACGAGTGTCGGCTATCTGATGGTAAAAAGATTTGCCTTTCAAATTGGGCTCCGCCTGACTGCAAGGTAATTTGAATGAGGTTTATTTATTTATATCGAAGGTGCTAATAAATACGCCTCGGATGTTAGTAAGTTTCCAGTGGCGGGCTTATGGGAGGGTTGAAGCCCTTTTTGTTGGGGATTCTTTTCTAAAGAACGATGTCTTGTTTCTAGCTCAGGTCATAATATTCATAGAGTGCTTCGACCCCCACCACCCCCCCCCCCCCCCCACCCGTTTATAATTTCTTGGATCATGTGCTACTAACTTGTATTTGAACCCTTTCCCTGCTCGTTCACTTATGGAAACCTCCCTCTTTAGTTCGTCCATAGTTTTTCTGCATGCTTGAAAATCTACTACGAATGTCAAGGGCGGATACAGGAATTTTTGAAAGGGGGGTCCAACCAGCTGATCGGAAATAATGACGTAGAAATGACGTCACGTTTACCAAACTAATCGACCGCCGTAGGCTTGAGCAACTTGGTGGGCATGCTCCCCCGAACCCGAACCCTGGATCCGCCCTTGAATATTCAATGAAATATCCAAACACCCATGTTTCATAAATGCGCAACCAATACAGCCCAAGTCTTCTAAGTTTTTGGCTTCCGCCAATCAAAAAAAATACTAACTCACACCCTTGGATTTTTGATCGACTGAAGCCAAAAACTCAGAGAGCTAGTTGCCTGGGTTGCGTAGTTATGAAAATGGGTATAATTGGGGATATTACCTAATTATAGATATGCAAGAAAGGATACTACCCACCGAGCTGCAAAAGGCGTTGCGAACCTAAAAGTAGCAAGCAGCACGGTCACTACACGTGCGACAAGCTCGACCTGAAGACATGCCTGATGTGGTGGCACAGAGAAGAGTGCAAGACATACTGTGTACCTCACCATGATCCCATCAATGGCTACTACACATGTGACTCTTTAGGACGAAGGAAATGTATGATGGGATGGTATGGGGAGTGGTGCACGACGCCTTGTCTTTCAAAAGATTACAACATCAGTGGTTCATGTCAGGGTCTTAAACGAAGCTGTGAGCAAGGGTTCTCTCTTCCAGACTGCAAGCAATGCGAGGTGGGGTTCTACGGGAAGAATTGCTCTCAGACTTGTCTCTTGCCTGGAGAGATCAATGTAGGCAAGATAGTCTGTAATGATTCTGGAGAAAGAATGTGTAGGAAGTGGTGGTTTGGAAAGAATTGTGACGTGTATTGTGTGCCACATGATGATGATACCAACGGGCACTACATCTGTGATAAACATGGGAGAAAACGATGTCTAATAGGATGGGTCATTCCTGAATGTAAAGTCAAAAGTATAAACTAAATCAAAAACAGTAATATTGCATAGAAGAAGTAAAATTAGATGGGGGCATTAGTTATAATTTTTTATTGGAAAAAAGGAAAATTTGGGAATAGGAATAAACCTTTTTATCAGCGTTGTGCACTCATCAAGACTGACACTGAAGAAGCTCAACGGGACACGCGGTAAGAACAAGGATTTTTGGAAAAGAACCATCAGAGAATTCTTAAAATTGTTTGACAAAAATTATGTAATTTTCTTGTTTAAAAAAAATGTTGCTGCACATTATCTACGAATTGGTCTTTTTTTATTTAGCAGGGACGGCGGAGCATATTTTAAAGGAGAAGGTGGGCTGGTATGCAAATCAAGAGGAATAGTGTGGATCTAAGATGAGAAAATATTGATGACTAGTACGAAAAAGGAAAAGTGTGAGGGGGGATGGGGGCTTAACCTTCTCAGCTCCACTGTCCACTTGGGAATCAAAATCTTCCTTGGGGACCTCTTAGAAGTAGTATTTCGATTTTGATACTTTTTTTGGGAGATTAATGATGGATTTTACTTTTCAACAACCCAAGGAAAGTCTCAAGAAATAAAATGTTCAAATGTTTACTGATATGCTCAACTTCATAATACAACAGTAAACAGACAGTAATGCATCCTCTTTTTATGGTATTTTATATCACATCTTACTTTATATTTACAAATAGCATTTCCTTCCATGATGCAGAGATGTCTCTTACTAATAACATAATAACAAATATGCTCTTGATGATGATAATCACAGTTAGCATCAGAGGTCGGTTCTTAGTGGAATGCTTGTGTCTATATATCCTTGTAAAGGTAGTATTTACTTTTACATGGAGGCATAATTGATAGGGGGACAAGAAGTAATGAAAGACTTCTTATACTTCCTTTTTTTTCCATCCTTTTCATTTCTGAACAAAAATTTCTTTTCCATTCTTAGCAAAAATAAAGACTTTTAAATTTGAATTGAACCTCAAGTCAGGGCATGACTAACTCACAAATGAATGAGTGTTACTTTTCTTTACTTTTTTCTTCATTTTTGCAATTGCTCTCCTCTTCATTATTATTGTCACTTGGATTATTTTTGGCTTCTTCAACTTCTGATAGTAGTTGAGCAACACGTTGCTACATAAAAAGAAAGGACATATCACCATCAGCTCCAATAATTTGACATACAGCATTTGTTTCAATTCATGAATCACAAAAATAAACTTACTGCAACATCTAGTCGACTTCGCATTCGTTTTCTTCTACGTTTTGTCTCTGGGGCAGGTTGTCCATCTAAAACCATCAAGACAATGGATGAGAATTGGAAAATGAGAAATTAGGAGTTAATCTATTTAGCATAGCAGAGTCCTTAGGTTTTTGGTTGGGAATTGGGAGCGGGGAAGTTCCTTCTCCCAAGTCCTTCCCCTTCTCCTGTCCCTTACTGGCTGGCTGAGGAGGGGAGGGGAGGGGAGGGGAGGGGAGGGGAGGGGAGGGGAGGGGAGGGGAGGGGAGGGGAGGGGAGGGCTTAAATTGTAAGGTCTACTTATCTACATATCAACAATATTATTAAAGATCAAGACTAGATTAGGTACAGGAAAACTATGTTCATACCTGAATATGACCAGTCTGGTAGATCAGTTAATGGGCCATACCTCAAACCATCCGGAGCTTGGCCTTGCCTGTAAGTATATTGATAATCTAAACAACTTGATCACGTGAAGGGAAGGGGGCTTTCATTTATTAGTGTATGGATCTGTTGTCTTTTCCAAATATTACCCAACCCTCCCTTCCTGGTTGGCAAAAATATCATACCCATTATATTTCGCCAGTATATTACTAAACCCCTATAAAACTGCATACAATTGGTAACAACCCCCCTATATATGTAGCTTCAGAAAATAATGTGACCCCCCTAATATTGCCGATTCCCCCCAAACACTTATAAATAAAAGCCCCCTAAGCAATGGATCCCTTGCATCAATACCCAGAGCGCTCAATTTGGAGGACAAAACAATGATTTTAAATTTTCATGACAGTAAAGTTAAAGAAAAAGAAAAGGAGACTGCCAGCAGGGAAGTTCTCGTTTTCTCCGCCAAATTGACCTGCATTAGGAATACAGTACTAGATGTTTATTAGGTACAGACACAAAACTAAAGGGCTTTACATTTATCACCTCTGACATCGAAGAAGAAATAGAGAAGTTGTTCTACGATATTTGTACAAACCTTATTCGCCATTTTTGACCAGCATGTAGACCTTGGTTTGTACTCAACAAGCGAGTACAGCAACAAGCAGATCTTGATATACTGAAAAATACTATAATCATAGATAACATTATGATCTGAAAAGAGCACAGAAAGTCAAATATATCAAGAAAAACCAAGAACATTTAAGAAAATTTTCGTACATCGAGACGAAGAAACAGCCGCCATTTTGAATTATGGTGGATAGCCGCTGGATTAAAGTAATGCTGACTCATGAACCAATGGACATAACCGCTGTTCTGTAATACTGCGTATTCATATAATGTCTTCACATGTAAAATGGCGGACCACAGCATTTACAAGACATTGAGATTGTAAGCCTTTTATTCCTCGAAAATCTGATTTGATTTCAACCAAAGAGTTATGGTAGGCTTTATTAACCTTGTGTTCTTCTCTAGGCATATTTCGCCGGATAAATTCTACATCGAGCCGCGAGATCCACAGGCTGTTGGAGAGAAAATCTTGGAGATTGACCGAGTTAGCCAAGAACTAACACTCGCCGGTAAAAATATTATTTTGACCACTTTAATTCTGTTTGATCCTAAATCCGAGATATTTCTTTTTAGTACCCCAAAATCTTATTTTCATTTGGTAATTTTGTCGTCTGTCAAAGAAAATACGAAAAATCGAGCATTCAAAGTAATAATTAATTTTGCGCCGAATCATACGATTTTCACGTCATCGCATTCATGTTGGTAACGCTTCATATCATATATTTTTTCCCCTGAAGAATCTAATTACGGTAATGACTATAGTAATAGCTTCTTTTACGGTCATTTAAGCTGTCTTCATTTTATATAATCCTCATAACCAATTATAAAAATCCAAAAACATCATATTTACATAGTTTGGGATATTCTAAAAAAAATCCCAAAGAAGCCTCGTGAATGAAGTCTTAATTAAGCTTAATATGTTTCAGTACAGTGTACTTCAGGTTTCCAGTTTTAATCACATATTTACAATACGATACAATAAACTTAATTGATTTCTATTAACACTTGTGGGTGATGATTTTTTGGGGAAAAGAAGAAACTCCTTTAAGGATTTGTTGGGTCAGTTTTAATATTTAAAACTGCATTTATTTTTGTTTGTGGTTTGGCACATGAAATTTAGGTTTCATAACCTAAAATATGTGGAAACCTATCCCATTCTGGATTTTTGATTTTTCTTATGATTTGTATAGGCTCATGTTTTAAATACAATTAAGAGAGTAAGAAATTATGAAAATGGATGAAAAATACTACGGATTTCACTGAAGCATAGCACATGCTAAAAAAATCGTCTGTATATTTGTGTGCCAGACACATGCGACTCAGTTTACAAACACTAATGTTTAAGTCTGCATACCTTTCTCTACGGGTTGGCATCCTTTTAATGAGTTGTAGAGAAGAAAATTATAGAAGGAGAAAAAAATGATTTTTTTTGGATGTGCCACATGTACACTTCGGTGAAATCTGTAATAATGCAGTCTTGGTATGAGTAGGAAACATATACTACTGACTTACAGCACATGCATAGTACCACACACTGTAATGTCAAAATGGCTTCCCATTGTCTACCAGTAGTAACTTCATCCAATCATAACATGTACATGTAGTTAAGCCTGTATGTTAAGATACACTACAGCTACAAATTTTCCATATTGATTCCCAGTCATATTAAAACTGTTGATGAAGTATATTCTTTCCTAATTGTGGCAAACTGGTCAGGTGTAAGAGAGAACTTAATTAGGTCTTCATGCAAGATGAAATCTCTTTTATATATATATTGTTTCTCCATTATAGATAATGAAGGTCAGATCCCACCATCAGCAGATACCAAAGATATCTTTGGTATCATGGGTATCATTCACTTACTCGCAGGTAAGAATAGATCAAAACCACTGTTTTTCCATTTCAGATCAAATGTCATTCCCTTGAGCATTATTTCTTTGTTTACTGGTGACAAACAGAATCTTATTCTCAAAAGAGGGAAGGTTCCATTAGTAAAAGCATGGTTTCATATGACTATGAAAAACTCAAGGTACGGAAATGTAGAGGGATTTCATACAGTGTAGCTGTACGAAAAACTAAGAGCAAAAAGGATTGTTGTTGTAGTTTGAGTGGCCCTTGCTCAAGTCTTAAAAAATATATATCTCGCAGAATGCAAGGAGATGGATGGCAAAGAATTGCTTTTACATCATGCATACTTCAAATTCCCCCCTTAAATTCTTGGAAATGCATGTTTTTGCATTGGTTATTACCAGTAGAAGTAGAGACTTGGAGCTAGGGCAGCTTGGCTAATTAAGCATTAAAGCTCACTGTGATTGGTCGGTAAGTTGCACCCGGACACCTGGTAGCAGCAGAGAAATCCCTTTGTTTCTATGGTAATTTTGTTGTGCCATAGCACTCTGATTGGATGAACATTGTTCTTGTTTGCTGTGGGTGGTGCAATTAGCAAAATAAAAATCTTGAGACAAATAAAAGATAAAATTAATGCATTGATTTCAATTCATTTTTTACTTCTGTTTCAATTAATCAGGTCCATATCTGATAGTGATTACAAGGAAAAGACTTGTGGGCTATATACAGGGAAATGAAGTATGGAAGGTGCTTGGCACAGAGGTGCTACCATTTCCTAAAGCAACACTTCATCTTACAGAGGAGCAGGTAATACTTTTTACATTTACCCCTAGATCTGCTCCTGTATCTGCCCTTGGAATGCTTTCTCATGGCATTGTATAACTAGTATTTATTTATTAGTTATCAAAAGATGAACTTTTTTCCAACCTGCTGACAGTCTACTAATAATTTTTTTTACCATTTTTCATGTTCTAAGCTAGACAACTTACAGATCTACTGTATACATTTGCCAGATATTAGAAAGAATTCTAAGTTGTGTTATTCTACAATCTCTTCTCCTAGGTTTACTACAACAAGCTCTACCTGTCCATGATCACTGCTGTACTACAAACAGATGGATTCTACTTCTCATGCACCTATGATCTTACTCACACAGTACAGAGACTATCCAGAACAAGCCCAGATTTCTTACAGATGCCTCTTTATGAAAGGGTAAATAGATGAATAAATTTTATGTCCAACCTGCACCTCTTGCAAAGTTCGCCAGTTATAATAAAGATTGCTGCATTTTTATGCCAATCAAGAACCAGCATTGAAGCAGATTCTACTCTATCGTGATTGGCTCCAGTTTCTGTGCCATGATTGGTTAACTCCGTTAGATTTGTCCTGTCTCTGTTAGTGTCCACACAGTAGGGAAGAGGTCACCTATATAAGATATATACTGTATATAACTTATGATATGAAAACAATATTATCTCTTGAAACAGGTTGATCCAAGATTTGTATGGAACAATCATCTTCTAGGACCATTTGCTGTCCAACCAGAGGTAGGAAAACTAACGATTCAATTAAGAGACACAGTTTTATATCATTCATTCACTAGTTTTAAGTAATATTTTGTTTTTCTTTCTTTCTAACAGCTCCAGAAATTCATTCTCCCTGTCATGCATGGATGTATCCTTGATATAAAAGTCAATATCACAGTTATTATAATTACATATTTCTGGGAAAAGTATAAAAGATTTCTAGATTGAAATGTGTTATTGATAAATCATCAATTTTTGATCCTCCTCACATTTAATCCCTTCTGCAAGTTCAGATGCCAGTCACTTTTGGATAGCAGACCAATAAGAATATCATTTTATTCCAGAATATCTCTCTCTTTAACTTCGATCACTGTAATGTTTTTCTATTTCAGACCATGTGTCATTCCCTTGAGAATACAATTCTTAGTTTGAGTTGTATCCATATTCATGTGTCATCTCATGTGCAACCATTAAACAAAGAAATTAAAAGAATCTCTTGTAGAAAAACTCTAGGGAATGACATGTGGTCTGAAATGTGGCCTGCCTTCAAGTGCAGCTTCCCCATATCTTGTGGTACTATTAATCTTAACACTTTTCAAGTCATAAGTATAAATCAGTGTACAATCAAACAGAATTCATTTGACTTCATCGTGATATCAAGGCGTAGCTGTTACAGAGCAGGTATGTCATTGGTCCACTAGTCTAAATGGCTGTGATTTGCATGACTGGAAAAATCAATCTACAGTACCGCTCAAATGTAACCTATCATGTCTCGTATTGTGAGATGAGTTTATCGTATCGCGAGGAAATTTTTCTCGTATTATGAGACGAGTTTATCATATAGTGAGAAAAGTTTCTCATATCGTGAAACAAGTTTATTGTATCGCGAGAAAATTTTCTCGTATCGCAATATGATAAACTCGTATCAAGAAAATGATAACTTACATTTTGAGCAGTACTGTAGTACTTGATATTATGACAAAATTGTTTTGACGACAATGTTGATTATACCTAAGTTAGTTACTATATAGTTAAAACTGTTAATGTAGACACTCAGTGGGCCACGGAAAGTGTGCGTATTAAAGGGTGGCATGGGTGGTATTCATCTCAGGCTCAGTGATTATCCATGAATATTTACTTCACTGCTTGAGGACTTAGGGCTTGTTACTGTAATTATTCACTGATAATCATCTTGACTTCGGTGAATAATCGTTAATTAATATCTAATATAATATCTATCATGTTGGTTCTTTTAAAACAAAAATACAGAATGGTGTCTGAAATTGGAAAATATTTGATTAGGGAATTATAATAATTATTAATAATATTTTTTACACCTTTCATTTCAGGGGTTCGATACTACATAAGAGGTCTTGATGAAGAGGGTCGTTCTGCTAACTATGTAGAAACTGAACAAATTATCCAGTACAATTCTGGTACATCATCATTTGTACAGGTAGAATGAGCAGAAACCAGGGGTGTGGTGAGGTGTTAATTGTGGGGGGGGGGGGGGGGGGGGGGCAATGTACCATTTTCCCACCAAATCCACAGGAATCTCACATGAATGAATGAAATTTCAGTCCTGAGATATGAGGTGCCAAAAATTTGGGGAGGGGGGGGGGGGAGCCTGCCTTCCCTTACCACTTCTCCTCATGCCACTGGCATGCGCAGGAACTGTCTTAATTTCTTCAAACTTTTCTGACTTTATTATCAACAATAATGTTCTTGTTGTTCATTTCTAGATCAGGGGCTCTATTCCATTGTATTGGTCACAACGACCTAACATAAAATACAAACCCAAGCCTCTCATCAACAGCACTGCAGACCATGTAAGTTAAATACAAGATACGGGATAGGGACAAATGGGATAGACGGGAGAAGAGACATCTAGAACAAGGACAGGGGATCATCGTACTTCAACTAATAATCTTTATGTTACATAATTTACCATTTGCACTACTCATCCTTTTTTATGTTCAATTTGCAGAGTTTAGGGTTCCGTTATCACATTGACAATCAAATAGCTCATTATGGAGAACTAATCCTGGTAAATCTGGTAAGGAAAATATTAGATTATTCTTAAGTTCAAAAGTATTGGTTCCTTGTAATTTGACCATGAAAATTTCATGAAGCTGATACCAGTATTTTTCTACCAACTTTTTTCTGTTGTCACAGATTGATCAAAAAGGACCAGAAAAGATATTAGGTGATAATTTCTCAACAATTATTAGGAACTCAGGATATTCAGAGAACAGCTTAAGGTATGCTATAGAAGGATTCTTATGGAAACAAAGGGTGGTGAAACAGCAGTGCTTCTTGCCTCTGGGGTCTCAGGTTTGATTAATTCCAAGGCTTGGCATCACATGCGAGCAGCATTAATTGTTCATTCTCTGCTTTTAAGCCGATGTTACACAAGATGATTTGCAATGACGATATTTCCCATAACGCTGTGAAAAATTCATCATTTTGAGTTGCCAGGTTTTAACTTCAGATCAGAAACTCGTACCGTGTTGCCTGAAGTTGAAGTTTCTCTAAATATCGTTTTATCTGGCATGTTACATGGTATATATTTCACACAAGGGCATATCATGAAAAATCATCATTGCAAATCATCTCGTGTAACATCGGCTTTAGGCTGTGTCGATGTGACAAAATGGGTGTACATCTTCTAACCTTTTTACTTCAAATGATGTATCTTATTTTTATGTTTATGTTTGTTTCCTCATGGCAGATATGATGCTTTTGACTTTCACAAAGAGTGTAGCAAGATGCGATGGGACAGACTTAATATTTTAATAGATAGGTTACATGGGGATCTAAAGAAATTTAGGTAAGTGCACAACTGTTATTTATTTAATAAAGTTTTAAATTTACTGTCTTTTCTTTTTTTCCTTGCACTGGTTTGACCCTATTTTCACTGTTATTCTCAATACTCTGCTAACTCTGCAGTTGTGGTTTGCCCATTGAAATTTGTTTTTTCACGGTTTGGTATGACATTCCCTGCTTACAGAGTCTCCTTTTCTCCTTTTTCTTTCGCTGGAAAAAAGGAGCCTCTGTCAGCAGATAAGGCACAGCAAATCCAAACCTGCAAACCATTAATTGTTTTTTTCTGTCATCCCAAAACGAAACATTTTTGGAGACTATTTGGCCTTTGCTGTTAGGCCTAGGCAAAAATCTGCCTTACAGATTCTTTCTAATTATCTTTTTTATTTATTGTGAATAGGTATTTCAGCATGTCTAGAGACAAAACAATTCATGCTGAGCAGAAAGGTGTCTTCAGGACCAACTGCATAGATTCTCTTGACAGGTGAGGCAATACTTATACATATAGTACACTGTTTCAATTCAATATTGACTCAATCTATGTTTTCATTGTTTCCTTCTAAAGAACAAACGTTGTTCAAAGTATGCTGGCAACAAAAAGTCTAGAACTTCAGTTTGAGGTAATACATTCTTTTATCTATCTATTTTATCTCAAGTCTTTATAAGATAGTATGGATAAAAAGTTAAATTTTACACCGTAAAAAATAAGAGAGATCACTTACTGACGTTTCGGATGCTAGTCCTTCGTCGGAGTAAGATAAACAAAGAGAACAAAAATCAACTTTAGATGACTATTCTTCAGACAATAGGGAACCAATCACTGTTGTAGCAGTTTTCCCAGTTGAATAAAAATCTTGTCCCACAAGCAACGACAGAGTATTTGGTTTAAAGAGTACTACAAGGATTACGAGGCATTTTTCTAGTTCTTTCTCAGTACAGTTAAGGATCGAAAAAAAATTATAATCAATTTTCTTAGATCAGAGTTTTAATTTATGAGATATTCTAGTTAATTTTTTGAGCTTGTGGGACATAGCAACGGTAACTAAGGGGAGCTAATTTGTTGAGCTTGTGGGACATAGCAACGGTAACTAAGGGGAGTTGGGATTAACTTAACTTGTCAGTGTTAGATTATTACATTTGCCTTTGATGCTATAGGAATATGGGGTTCTTCCTACTGGGGAAAGGATTTCAGAACACAAGGACTTTGAATTCATCTTCAAAAATGGTAAGTAACGAAACATTAACTACTGTTGATTTCTATCACAGCTTTAGTTTGTTGGTAATTTCAATTTACAATTTACAATCATCTTTTAGTTTGGGCTGACAATGCAGATGCCTGCTCTGTTCAGTATGCTGGAACTGGAGCCCTCAAGACTGACTTCACTAGGTAGACTTGTAGCAAGACTAATTATCATTAAATATCATTATGTAGGTTATTTGAATTTCTCAAATCTTAACCAATAGGAGCTGTGCAATCTGTAAAACTGATTCATGACTGGCTGACTGACCAACCAACTAACTGTTATTGATTGACCAACTAGCTGGTTGACTGGCTGACCAACTAACTGACTGACTGACTGCCTGACTGACCAACTAACTGACTGACTGACTTACCAACTAACTGACTTACTGACTGCCTGACTGACAGACCAATAACTGACTGACTGACTGACTGACGGACCAACTAACTGACTTACCAACTAACTGACTTACTGACTGCCTGACTGACAGACCAATAACTGACTGACTGACTGACTGACGGACCAACTAACTGACTGACCAACTAACTGACTGACTGACTTACCAACTAACTGACTTACTGACTGCCTGACTGACAGACCAATAACTGACTGACTGACTGACCAACTAACTGACTGACCAACTAACTGACTTACTGACTGACTGACCAATTGACTGATGACTAGCAACTGAGCAACCAACCAAAAGACGGTCACACTATTCCACAGTATTTGTTAGTGCTTGACGATAGATAGGTAAATGGAGAATGAGAACAGGTTAAAATGATTTTATTTGAATATTAACTAAAGATAAGTGTTATATATTCCCTTTAATAAAGAACTGGTAAACGATCAGTATTTGGTGCCCTCAAGGACGGAGTGAACTCTGCAATTAGATACTACAAGAACAACTTCTCTGATGGATGGAGACAGGTACAGAATTTGACAATGATGTTCAATGTCAGGGGTGGTGAGGGGGTTGACCCCCTCCTTTTTCATGGATAATAAAAAAATTATGTCATTAACTGACAACATTTATCCAGATTAACTTTTTCTCAGTTTGATTGCCTCAATTTAGACATATTTTGCTGTTATTGTTGTAGGATGCTATTGACTTATTCCTGGGCAACTATGTGGTAGACTCAAATGAATGTGTTACAAAGCCTTGTCCTTTACAACAAAAGCGTGACTGGAGATACATGACGGTAAGATGCGTAAATATAAGCTTTAATAAATCTTTTGGGGGAAAACAGTATAGCGAAAAAGGGGAGAGGGGAAATAATTTGAAGGAAATTGAACAGTGTGCATGAGTTTGAACTTCTAGCACAAAGCATGATGGGAATCTGAGTCCTTTAAAAAGCTTTTTCAGCTCCTCTAAAAATTCATCTGACACTTTTTCCTTCAACATTTTCTACGGAAATGTAAGTATTACGACAATTGGGGGAAAAAAGGTTTTTCTGATATTTTCTTTGATTTCCCTGTTCCATTTTTGCAGGACTCAGTTTCCCAGAGTGCTTTGTGGGCTTTGATACACATAGCCTTTTCAACCTTGTGGAAAGTTCTTTTGAAAATAAATTGCTTGAATGAAAACTAAATCTTTTACTTTGCTTCATTTTAGCTTCCATTTATTCTCTTGTTTGGATTCTCCATGTTTATAATTAGCCTGATAATCCCATCAAGTAAGTGTAACATGTTATGAGCTCAAACTTTGCCTTGCAGTGGTCCTTGCAGCATCGGAATGCAAAGAGCCCTTAGCTAGCTTTCACATGACATCAAAGCAGCTCAATTTGGAGTCCTGTCAAAACATAACAAATCTCCTGAGAATTGGAACATGTTGTTTTGTTCTCCAAATTGAGCTGCTTTGATGTCATGTGAAAGCTAGGGCTCTTTGTCAAGGTGCTCTTTCCATTCATTTAAGCTCTCATTAAAGACTCATTTAAGCCTGGTTCTCATAACTAATGCAAGCTGACGCAATCAGACACAACTCCAAGCTAGTGGATGTTCTCACTATGAAAACAAGCAATGAAAGTGCATGCACAAGCACAAGAGAACAGAAGATTTTGTTTTTCTTGCGTTGGCTTGCACTTGTGCTTAATATGCTTGTGTCAGCTTGCATCACTAGTGTGAACCAGGCTTCAAACACAACTCAAGAAGTGGGGCATGTGACCTCTTAGTGCAAGTCCTCCCCTTCCCCTATTTGCACAACTAATCCCTAGCTTAACTCATATTTTCTTTTCTCATAGCTGATTATGGTATTCAGTTCTTGTATGTGGTATTCTGGGGAGCAGCAGTGCTCTTGACACTGTACGTGGTGGTGTTCTTTGGTTATGAATTTGTTGACAAACCAAAACTAGTACAAACAGTTTCAAAGGACAAAAATGTTTGACTAGCACGAACACATCCATCAAAACCAAGAAATTTCGAGGATTACTACTGGGTTTGATTCAAACTCATAAGATTCACCACTTTCCATACATCAGTTCGCTGGTCAAACACAAAGCATTCAAGCGATGTTGGACCAGTGAACCAATGTATGGAAAGTGGTGAATATCCCAATATTGATTAAATGTTATTAACACTTACTAGATAAACCATATGAATCCTTCAAGGTTAAAGAAATTATGATAAAAATTAATATTTATGACCAGCCTGTGCATGGTGAAAAAAGATCTTTCAAAATTGTTGGTCTGAATTATTTTTGGCTGTACTAATAGACAGTTTACTTATTTGTGCACTTAAGTACACAAACCCCTATCTGACTTCCAATTTTATATTAAAACTATAATGCTGTGAGCATACATTTCTTCTTAAACTAGTGGCAACGAAACATACCTTTTTTCCTCCACAAAAAAATAAACAAGGACATAGCTTCAACTTGTGGTTTGTATAGGAATACCTTCAACTTGTTTACCTGGGTATACGTCACAATCAACTAGACTCATTCTCCTCATTTGCTTGGTGGTAGGAAAATGCACAGAAAATCAGGAATTTATTAAGATCAATTTTTTTTTGCAGAAGTGCTCCACAACATTATTAATAGGTTTAATGTAAAATTGGAAGTCAGATTTATATCACTTTAAGAAGTTGTTTATATCACGAAAAAGAAGGCTAAATCCGAGCACCTAGTATAAATATTATAAAAATTCAAATAAATATAGTACAGCTAGGTCATCGTTGCTCACAGGGGTTAAGCTGATGGCACTGTTTAAGGTTTCCTGTTTGAGTTCTGATTGACCAAAAAACTTAAGTTACCAATGACTGTTTTTGTTGCTATGTGCTGATTAAGACAACACTCACGGCAGGTTAATTAGAAATAGACTGGTACCATCAATCAATTAAATCTGTTGCAGCTTTTGTCTCAATCAGCATGAAGCAATATTTAGTAAGAGATCATCAATCCAACCTTTCTGTCTATAGTGTTTTCAGTGCGCTGTCATTTTGAGACACCCATTTTGATCCTTCTATGGGACTTTGAATCTTGACAAAAATCTTCAGTTTTTTCCATAGACTGAGATATCAATCAAAGAAATGTTAAGTAAATTCTTTCAGTCACAAAATCACAGTTCCAGGAAGCTAAAAGATGGTACCAGTTGTTGTTGATTGGTCTTCAGCTGCTAGTAGTCTGACTTTTAAAATAAGTTCTTTATTTTTATTTTGTTCTTGTTGTTTTCTGAGTTTCATGGTGGAGGTGGATGTGTTGTGTCAAAGTCAGTAAGTATAGAAGGTAAATAGTTGGACATAATATTAAGTCTAATTTGCCTAAAGAAATTCTCTACTAGGTACCAATGTACGTAGTCAGGAAACAGTCATTATTTAGAGAGATGTGGGTGAAAATGAGGTATGTCATGCTTAAATTTTCCAGGCCTTTTTCATGTAGTTTCCTATGCAGATGTTCTTAGGATTGTCAAGCAATGTCTGCATAGGAGGCTACCTTGTATGAAGTACATTTTTTCTATGATACTTTGCAAAATTATATGCCGAATGGCTCTCTATTTGGTCCCTGCAAATCAATTACAGTGACTCCCAATTTTCACCAGCCTATCTCCCAACTCTAAATAATGCCTGTTCGTCCAAGGTGAGAGTAAATAAAAGCCAGATAAAATTGTGTACCTCAGGTGGCCCACAGCTTCCTCTAGGTACAAGTTATGATAGAGTGGTAAGGATACTCTTCCCTGACTTCTTATCCTCTCTAGACCAATCAAATGATCACTCATTAATTAAACATAATCATGATGCAAGTTGCAGAGCTATTTATTGATTGAATTAACATAGGTGTCATAATGAAGTATCAGCCTACATCAGGCAATTGCCTCATTCTTTCATTAGTTTCTTGGCCTTTTGAATCCTGAAGAAACATGGGCACCTGTTTATCAATTTGAAGGTTAGCAGTGTATATATTTAATTCTAGCATATCATAAGATCAAAATAACTACATTATGAGAGCACACACTATGTGCATGCATTTGTATTTCATGAAAGAAATAAGAAACTTGCTTGCTGTGCTGTGTAAAGTTATAAAGCTCTTAGGGATTATTGACAGAAGACTCCGTTATGCATCATGCTTCTCCTAACACTTCTCTCGTGTTCTGCCAATCCCTGCATGCTTTGTAACTGCACACAGCACGCACACACAATTTTGTTTTGCCAAATGTTTCATGGATATACTGTTTGCACTCTTTATTATTCAATCTTAACAAAATTAAATGAGACAAGATGTAGAGATTATAGGTGTAGGAAAACCTGTACATTATTTGTTAATTATTTCTTTTACCTTAATTGTTGAATCTTCTTTATCATAATTCATAATATTAGTTTCAAATTTAAAAAGAGAAGGAAAATCTCAAAAATTGAACAAACAAATTTAATAAAGACCAGTACAATTCAAAAATTTTACTAACTTTTATCTTGTGCTTTCCATATATTGCTGGGACCTACTTGACTCCAGACATCTAGTATTTTGGCTTCAGTCAATCAAACTTATGACAGGCCAAGCTCATTCTGATCGAGCGATAAGGAAATTCTTGAGACTAGACAGCCATTTTCATATGGGAATTTCTTTATTGCTTGTGATTGGAATAAACTTGATTGACAGAAGACGAAATGTCAGAGGTTTGAGTCGGTAGGTTGCAAAAACATGAAAAGCACTGTAATTTAAAAACTCCAGGTAAATGACTACCATGACCACACTACTCTAAGTTCACTAAACAGGATACACTCTGCTTTTGCTTCATATTTACAAACAACAACAAATATCAACAGTGCATCAATTTGCTATAGAGCAGATTTTGTATGATTATAAAAAACCTGTCATGGATGGTGCCTTGCCGTGACCATGTCAGTGTCATGTATGAAAACATTCAAGATTTGGTGCCATGTCTGTGCTGCAACATAAAAGTGCCATGACTTTTCATATTCATTCAAAATCTGCTCTATAAGAGAAAGCATTTTGGATGAGGTTGGTGGACCAGGTTTAAGTTTTGGATGGTATTAGCCATTCCAAGGTTGAAGAAATACTTGCGGGTCAAGTTGGAACTGAATTGCACTGTAAGACTGTTTTAAGGGACTTATTTTCAAGATGGTGTCTATTTCATCCCCTAAAACAGTCCCACAATACACAGCAATGTCAACTCAACCGGCCAGTTTTTTTCCCCAACCACAGGTACAGTATGTCATAAGTAAAAGCAAATGTTTTTGAATTTCCTAGAGTTATAAGGGAGGGAAGATCAGAAGAAGTCACATTTTAGTGGAGGTTGGGGCAGTCTTCATGAACTACACCTTGGCCATTCCTTTTATCAATAATTTCAGGTTCCACTTTATTCAGAAATACACATACAATCACATTAAGAATATCAATAGTCATAGTCTTGATCATTGAACAAATGGGACATTTTAAACCAGCGATGTGGTTTATAAGTATATATGACAGTTAAATCTTGCTGTTTCCTGGCCATGTGACCATGTATGTACCATGAATGCCTCGTATCATCCTCTCAAAGGAAAGGAACCTTCCAGTTTATGGTCTTAAGACATCTCTGCTAAGCAGGGTAATTGCTCTACCTTTAACAAATACCTTACAAGTTTCAACATACAATAAAATGTGTTTATAGTAATGGCAAACAAGTAACTGCATTATTATTACAAGAACTGTTTAACAGCCTGAAAGACTAGGAAGAAATCTTCTGTTTAAAAACTTTTGTAACAGGTAAGTATACAAAATGAATGTGTAATAAAGCCGTACATCCTAAATTATCATATTAAATGTTATACAAAGTGTTTTGTAGTAAAGAATGACTCCTGAACTGTTAACAAGTAGAATGGACACTGATCACGTCTTTGTTACAATTACATGAAGAGATTTGGATGTGAGGACAAAAACCCTCTTGTTGCTGGTCTGAAGTCCAAGTATGCTGTTGCTAGGAGATTCAAGAGTCACAACACGCTGAATGGAAACCTTTAACAAAAAAAACAGGATATTTAGAGAGAATCTTTAAAGCAATTTTATTAATTTTGTATTAGCAATGAATTCAAAATTACCATTATGCAATTTTTTTCATGATTTTTTTCTTGATAGTGAAAGTCTGGTTCACAGTTAGCATTGTATTTATAATTGTAAGCAACATGAGCAGACTCAGTATCGCATTTATCACTTTTATGTGAAAAAAGGCAAGCACTTTTAATGATCAGTAAACTACTATACTGAGTCTGCGTATGTTGTTTAAGATTACAATTACAATGCTACCATATATTGTGAACCAGGCTGAAGAGTTAGAAAGGTATAAATTTATCAATCCACCTTTTTGGTGATAGGCTTTCATGTGATAAATAGTGTTACAGTCACCAAAAAGTTCGGACATTGTTGATGAATTGCCCAGGCCTACGACTGTACTAACTTTTGTACAATTTATCAACTTAATTTGTATATTCTGTCCTCAAAATTTTAGCAAAAGTTCTTTAAAAATAAAGCATTTAGATAGTTTCACTATTTTTTTTAACAGAATAAACAAATTAAGTAGATAAATTGTATGAAAGTTAGTAAGATCATGGGACAATTCAACAACAATGTCCAAACTTTTTGGTGACCATAACATTAAGAAATATTGATTGATGTCAATTACTGTAAAAACTATATTCATACCAACCTTTGCTCCATTTTCTGGTTTGTTATAAATATATACATGCTTAGTGCTGTCACTTATTGCAGCATATTTCATATTTGGTGCACAAGTTGAAAACTTTCTGTCCTCCTTTGAGGCCTGAACATAACCCAGCGCATCAAATGTTCCAATGTGGTTCCAGTATTTGTTAGGATCATCAAGGTTTGTTGTAGGCTGCCAAAGAAGTGCATCAACATCATGTCGAAGACAAAAGACAGGTAGACTTCCTGGACTGAGAGTCGTGTTGAATACCCACTGATGGCTGGCAAGACAGACCTGGTAATGATGAAATGTATACAGTCACTCATTCATTCATTTACTCGTACTTCATTGCACCCAATTTCAAAATTACACGACTGTGAGAGCAACAGTTGTCTGGAATCTTGGCTTCTGTTAATCAAGTTACAATGGGCCAAGTTCATTCCAGTTGCAAGCTTTAAAGAAATTTCATCGACTCGACAGCCATTTTCATATGTTTCTATAAAGATGGCTATGCTCAATTGGAGCTGTCTAGGTCACGTAATTTTAAAAGTGGGTGTAAATAAATAAATTTGTTCATGTTTATTCATTCATTTGTTCATTCCTGCCCCATCCATCCATTCATTTATTTACTCCTACAGTTCATTCATTCTTACTTTGTGAGTTATTGTCCCTGTATTCATATCCAGTCTCATAATGTATTCTATATCCTCTGGAAATTCATCACAGTCTTCTAGCTGCTGCTGGTTGAATGGTAGTTTTTCTGCTTTATCATTGCTAACCTGATTAAGAAAATTATTGCAAAGAAAAAGTTACATACTTCCATCATTTTCTGCATGCTGTTTTATTGAATCCAGAAAGGAAAAAGCTGTTCTGTTTCTTAAGTATTTGATCTGTAAACTAGGGTTTATGGCCATGTAGCTTGCTATTATTGTGAATGTGATAATGCACATGGATAAAGATGGGTCACTCTTACTAGATATACCACTAACCTGCTTGTCTGAGGTCAGATGTTCTAGTCTTTCATGGATTTCCTGGACTCTCTTTGCTTCTTCTCCCTGGAGTATATATTTTCCTTTGGTATCTCCTACTACCACGCTACTCCAATGGTGCTCTGTCGAGTGCTTTTGTAGGATAATTTCTAAACTGCAATGAAAAATATACAGTGGTTTCTGTATGAGATGGAAAATTATGGTTCTGTAACACCATATATACAGTTACGGTACCTAGGATATCAAAGCATTTACTCTAGCTCTTTCTTTAGCTTCTTTATTTGAAATATACAAAATTTAATGGTGGAAGTAGGAATAAAAACTCTGGGAATTTTCTAATTCACGAGACAAATCAGAATGTAATGCATTTGATTTTGTCGAAGCCACTGCTTTCATTTAGTGAACCTAGAGAACTGGATAAATTTATAGATTCAACATTTTGTTTAGAGCTTCATGTAATGAAATCTGAGAACAAACTTTCTGGTGATTCTGGAAATTCGAATTTCTATTTATGAAGTGAAAAGGGCACCTTTCGAAACTAAAAAAAACGAATTCGATTATGCAAATCTCCCCTTGTGTTAACCTTACCAATTTTTACTCAACGTCCAGGTACTTTCTCCAGCTTTGATCTTGGCAAACAGTGGTCCTTTAAGCAAAGTTTCCCCATTGAACAAGCTGAGCTCTATTTCATCAGGTTTTATGACACAGATAACGTCATCTTTGGTTGTTCCTTCGGCAAGATCGAAACTGATAGTGACTTCGTCACCCTCCTGAAACCAGGTGTATGTGTGCAGGGGTTGTTTTTCTCCATCTTCTTTTTCATTATCATCATCATTCTTCTCTTTCACATCATTTTGTTCTTTTTCTTGACTTTCTGGGTTTTCATCATTTTGACTTGATCCATTATTGTTATCTGAAAACCATACCAACAAAATTACAATACCATAAATCTTCTAATTTCTGAGGTCCTGTGGGTGCACGTATTAGAAGAGGGGCGCTTAATAGAGGAGTTCCTTTTTCATTTAAACAATCAGATTCTCTTGATATATTTCATAAATTTTATTATCACACAAACAAAGCTAAGAGAGGAGTGCTTAGTACAAAACATCTCTAAAGGGGAGCATTTAATAGAGGGGAGGTGGATATTAAATATTTGAGGTAGGACCCATAACAGAAGATTTACAGTATATGTTCTTAGCATGCCGAGATTAAAAAATTTGCTCTAAAATTCCACTAAAAAAAATTTCAATACCTTTTAACAAGTGAAAAGGCTTTTCACAAGCAACAATGACAGCTTTATTTCCTGGTTCTATCACAGCATACAAAGGCGCACAGTGTCCCTGAATGTGCTTGATAGCCTCACATGTGAAACTAGATGCTCCTGATGACACCACCTGAGAAAACACTCCAAGAGCCAGCTTGACAACATGAGCCTTCTTAGCCGAGATTTCATCATCTTTTTCTATCATACTTAGCATTAGACAGCTCAGTGTTCCAGTTTCTGCATCCTGGATTGTGTGAGTTATTTCAAATGGCTGTTCAAACTCATATACGAATGAGGTCTTCCATTCTGTGCTACCACTTTTGGTTCTGCCTTCGGAGTAGATGATATACAGCTTTCCACAGCCATCTCCTATACAGACAAATTCTTTTGAAGGGAAGGATATTGAAGTGTTCAGTCTTTCCTTGCATTCTTCTGTTAGTGGTATCTTGAATACACTCTCTACAGTATCTATATTGTTATCCTGAAAGGCAAACAATAAGTGATACCATCTATAAAATATATGATATACAGTCAATTAAAACTCTCATAAGTCACCACGTCTAGAAATCAGAAAAGTGGTCATAAATACAGCTGGTCACTAATGAGAATGGGCTCTTAGGGTTTCAAAATCATTTAACTAGAGCTGGTCATGTACAATAGTGGTCACAAGGAGAGCTTTGACAGCACTGTATGACAAGGCTGCTGATTGGCTAGCTATAATGAGGGGAAATTGTCAGGGGTTATCAGGTGCTGGCTTTCAAAAACTTGTGAAGGTAGTAGTGGTGGTGGTGTTGGTCAAGGTGGGTGGGGGGAGGGGAGGTTGTTGATTTTGCCAACTCTCCCATCAAACATAATAAATGAAAGCCCTTTAGTAATCCACGATAGGTATGCCTTTTTAAAATTATTTTTTTCTCTTCCATTTTGTTTAAACGAATTATAAAAAACTCAGCCTTAAATATCCATGGTGTTTAAACAAAAAGTTATCATAAATAAAGTCCTTAAAGTTATTAAAATAAAGCAAAAAATAACTCTTAACACTTTGACTGGTGAAGAACAATGAAGATTAATCAAAGCAATGAAAGTATTTTTAAAATTTCCCAAGGGAAATCAATAACAGATGATTATAAACAGGCCGTTCCTTCAATTCTTTCCTAGACAAATGGTGAATTAGGAAAATCAAAATCAAAAGAAAATCTGTACGATCATTTTAACGTAGTACAAAGTAAGTCAGAAAGTTTACACTGCAGCTAGCTACACGTGCTTTCGACTTCTTAAAATGACATGCACACAACATCTATTTTTAAGAAATCTTAACGTCGTAAACTACAAATATTTGCAAGAAATAAGACCAATTTGAGTTCCTACCTTAAGTTTAGCCTGCTGGACCTCGTTATTCTCGTCCACAAAGTAAACTCGTTCACATAGCGTGGAGTCCTGCCAGGGATCTATCGTGAGATGGTTGTGACTACCGAAGGCACGAATGTATTGTAATGAGAACAAATCATCCCGTTGGTTCACGACTTTAACATCAGAGACGAGGTTTGTAGAATTGACTTCAACTGGGTCTGAAGACAGCTTGTAACCTTCAAATTTTGGATTCAAGAGGGAAGTATCAGGATTTAGCGATTCGGTAGCCATTTTGAAAGCAAGTCAAGTTGACACAGGTAACCCATAACATGTATAAAGGATCATCCAAATGTTCGAAAAAAAGAAAGAAAGAAAAACAGAAAAGTTTTACGAAGAAATACATTTTTAACGACAATTTTGGTATCTGTGAATAAAAAAAGGTTAAGCAAAACGAGCAGGTTTAAAAATAATTTATAATATGGATTTTAAATACTACCCTGCCCAGTTAAGAGTTTTTAGAAATAAGTTACTCAATTGGCTTAAAAAGCCCAAAAACCTTTGTATTTTAAAATAAAATACTAAAGGGTCCTCAAATGAAAGACTTAAAAATAATAAAATGATTTTACACAGAAAACTGAGCTAAAAATATGTTCAAACTTTTTTACTTGGTTACTTAACTACAGAATAAATATTTTGTGATTTCAATTTCGAAGTCAAGAAGGCAGTTGACTTTTGATTGTATTTTAGTACTTTTGTTCTAAATAAACAGGTTTTTACAAGTATGGATAGTTACAAACAAACAAACTGATAAACAAACAGTCTAGCCTCGTTCTGGCGATATGCTAATTAGGCTGTTTATGTGAATTTATTTGACATCACTATGACAACTGCTGACGTAATAATGGTGGCGTGAGCAGTATAAATAGCAGCCCGACGCCCTAACCGCACATCGGAAAGAGAAAGTCAGACGGCCGTTTGTGTGAAAAATCTTTAGCTTTATTTCCAAAAATATTATCCAAATATGCGTGAAATTGTACATCTCCAAGCTGGACAGTGTGGAAACCAGATCGGTGCTAAGGTAGGTTTAAAAATTTGGCTTTTTTCTCTGGAAGAAGTCGCGCTAAAATGATCTTTTTTCGCTTCAGTTTTGGGAGGTGATCTCGGATGAGCATGGCATCGATCCTACTGGAACTTACCACGGTGATTCTGACCTGCAGCTTGAAAGAATCAATGTCTACTACAATGAAGCTACTGGTAAATAACTTGTTAAATGTTTGTCTTGCTTTTGATTTTAGAAAAGGTTGGTCAATTTTGAATTATCTTGATTTTTCTCTGACGGTTTGTTTGCTTGCGTCTCAAACGATTTTAGGCGGGAAATACGTCCCTCGTGCTGTTTTGGTCGATTTGGAGCCAGGAACAATGGATTCAGTTCGTTCTGGTCCTTTTGGGCAAATCTTTCGACCTGATAACTTCGTTTTCGGTAAGTTGAATTCAGCTTTAACTCACTAATCCGTGGTTTTGTTATGAGGAAATAATGTAAAATTGATGAGCTCGAGCCGTTGACTTTTTACCTGCTGATCTGTGAAATTCAAATACACAGATGTAAAAAGATCAAGTAGGAAAAATAAATGGTGCGGTACGATGGATTTTCAATAGCCGTTTTAATTGATTTTATTAGGCCAAAGTGGTGCTGGAAATAATTGGGCAAAAGGCCATTACACCGAAGGAGCAGAATTAGTGGATTCCGTTCTTGATGTAGTCAGAAAGGAGGCTGAAAGCTGCGACTGTCTACAAGGATTTCAGCTCACACACTCTCTTGGTGGCGGAACGGGTTCCGGTATGGGAACACTTCTAATTTCCAAGATCCGTGAGGAATACCCAGACAGGATCATGAACACGTTCAGTGTTGTCCCTTCACCAAAGGTGTCAGATACCGTTGTTGAACCTTACAATGCAACTCTGTCAGTCCATCAGCTGGTAGAAAATACTGATGAGACCTACTGCATCGACAACGAGGCGCTGTACGATATCTGCTTTAGAACCTTGAAGCTTACTACCCCAACATATGGAGATCTCAACCATCTTGTATCTGCTACCATGAGTGGTGTGACAACTTGTCTGCGATTCCCTGGACAGGTAGGTGTTTATACTCTGTGGGTTGCCCAATATACTTTATTCCTAATATTTTTGTCAGTGATCTCTTCTTGATTATGCACTGAATCGTGATTTAACCATGGTTCTTCTTACTTCCTGTTTTGACTTCAAATAATTTTTTCTGATTACTTTTAATAAAAAGGTCAGTCCCTCCCATTACCACTCCTACAGAAGGTCAAACTTATCATTGCTATAGATTTTTCTAGCACCTTAGAGAATATTTGTTGAGACCAAGAAAACAATAGCTTTGACATTGATTAACAAAATGTCTTCCTTTTTAGCTTAATGCTGACTTGAGGAAATTGGCTGTGAACATGGTACCATTCCCACGTCTCCACTTCTTCATGCCTGGCTTTGCTCCTTTGACCAGCCGTGGATCCCAGCAATACCGTGCTCTAACTGTACCTGAGCTGACACAACAAATGTTTGATGCCAAGAACATGATGGCTGCATGTGATCCACGTCATGGACGTTACCTGACAGTTGCTGCCATGTTCCGTGGCCGTATGTCCATGAAGGAGGTTGATGAACAGATGTTGAACGTGCAGAATAAGAACAGCTCATACTTTGTTGAATGGATCCCCAACAATGTGAAGACAGCTGTATGCGACATCCCTCCAAGAGGACTCAAAATGTCAGCTACATTCATTGGCAACAGCACTGCCATCCAAGAACTCTTCAAGAGAATCAGCGAGCAGTTTACTGCTATGTTCAGGAGAAAGGCTTTCCTTCATTGGTATACTGGTGAGGGTATGGATGAGATGGAGTTCACTGAGGTAATTATTGAAAATAATGTGAAAGTCCTGCATATTTACTAACTTAATATATGAAGCAAAAAGTTAAAAAATATGTCTAAAATCAATATTATCTCTTCCACAGGCCGAGTCCAACATGAACGATTTGGTGTCAGAATACCAACAATACCAAGATGCAACAGCTGAGGAGGAAGGAGAGTTTGACGAGGAGGAAGAGGAAGGCGAGGCTGCATAGATATTTATCCCTCAAGAAAATACTTAAACTTATTTGTTGTTGAATGTAGAGTGCTATATGAGTAGAGAGCATGACTTATTTTACCTGACTTTGGCTTGTTTATATTACTTGTAATCTTTTACTTTCAAAAGAATACTACGAAAAGTTTTATTTTTTAAGTGGGTACAGAATTTATTTGTTAAAAGAAATATATATATTTATAGCACTGTGGATATTAAATGTCCCTTGAGTTGAATACTTCATGGAAACTACTTGCTTTGTTAATAAGCAGTTTGGAAAGACCGTATCATAATAAAGAGTGATCTCAGTTGTGTTTATTTGCATTGTATTTGTTTATTCATAGCTGATTACCCTTAAAACAATATAGAAAATATTGATAAAGGGACAAATTTTCTATTATAATTGAGATAGAAAAATCACTTCTAAACATGGTTTATATTGGTTTTGGTAATTGATAATGGATTTTTTCCAGGAACATGAAAGTTTTGGAAAATTCATTTATTTGTCTACTAGGCTATGGAAAAATTATGGATTTTTTTGTAGCTCGTCTGCAGTATTGTTTTGCATTGGTAAATGTATGTTGAATGTTTCAGATCCATGAATTTGGCTCTATTTTTGCTCTGTGATTTTTGAAATTTGAATCAAAGGGCTTAGGAAAGTTTTGAAAAAGATTTGGAAATTCTCACAGGGGATCCTGTACAAATCCTGTCTAAATTTGCAAATGAAAAGATGAAACTCCCAGCTGATTTGCACAGAAAGCCCGAATGTCATATTTGTGCTCTTTTATCCCATCAACATTTTGTCTAATATATTCTAAAATTGTTTTCATAAACAACTTGGATTTTAACCCATGACCCCCCACGTTGACATATGTGTTGGATCAGATCTTGAAAATTTAATTTGCTGATTTAAATATTAGAATATCTCTCAAGCCCTAGATTTTCCGATAACTATTTCCGTGTTCGATTAGATTGCGTTATAGTCTGTTTGGTTAATTAAATTAATCAAAGTACTTTACGAAAAAAATCTAAAATCAATAGCTCTTGAAGTTTTGTATGGAAACAACCAAAAAAACTCGCAAAATGGGTAGAGATGCGAGGAATAAAAATAATATTTCCTCACTTGATCCTTATAATCATTTATATCATCAAATCAACTCGATGAAACGTATCAAAAATGCAATCAAAGTAAAGGCAGTCTTATCACTTGAACGATTTTGATCAAGAGAACCGGAAGTGCACTCGTCATAGAAGTGAGGCAACTTGATAATGATGAATGACCACCGGTTTCTGGTTCCTGTTTAGTGAGGCCTTCAATAATTCATATCATAGTGTAGACTGTGTCTTGTAAATGGCTTCTTTGAACGTAAGTGGTGGCTTTCCAGGGAAACAGAGATGAGGTACACAAGCTTTGCTTACACGATTCCGTCCTCGAATCGAACTCTAGGATGCGAGAAATAATAAACGTTCAGGTTGGACAATGTGGTAACCAAGTCGGCTACAAAGTAAGTCACTTTTTCAATCACTAAAGCACTAGACAGCCATCGTTCGCCTTCGAAGATATTATCTCTCTGAACGTTTTTATAATTACATTCTTTTAACCATATTGTATTATTATTTGGTTATTTAGTTCTGGGAATTAGTCTGTGAGGAACATGGCATAGATCGTGAAGGGAAGTATAGAGGGAACTACAACAAGCAGTTGGAAAAAATAGAAGTGTATTTTTCGGAAGGATCAGGTTAGTAAGCCAATATAGCATGATTCTATATTCAATCAAGTCTTTAATGTCTTGACAGTAATACCTTAAATAAGCCCTTTGATATTACAATGTTACACGCAAATAATCGTCGGTAGATATTATACAAGTTGAGGTAATTATAGATAGACTTCTTGTCATTATTCGTAGAACAACGCTATGTTCCTCGATCAGTACTCGTGGATTTGGAATCTGGAACTATGGACGCACTCAGGTCATCAACTCTTGGCCAACTCTTTCGACCTGACAACTATGTTTTTGGTAAGCGTGATGTTGTTGAAATTATTCTTTAAGCTATTTATCATAAAATCTTGTAAATCATTATCGGAACAATTTCCATCTTACATATGCTTATTTCCCATCCATTTTTTATTCATTTTAACGAGAGGGAATAGAATGTGTCAAAGAATTGGATTCAGTTCCCATGTTGGTGTTTGATTTCCTTCGCTAAGGGCTCTAACTGAACGTAGTATATTTAACGATCTGATTGAATAATATGATGTCAGAATTCGATCTTGCGATAGATCGAGTAATCTAAAGTTGGATCTCGAACTTTCGACAATTTCCTTTAAGCTAGAATATGTTAACATCGCTGTCAAATTTTCGTTGCCAAGTTTGTTGTCTCGCGCGTCGCGCAGCATATCAAAGTCTTCCTTGGCAAATGGCCTATCGTTAAGTTTGCACCGCATTTGTGGTACATTATAACTTTGCTAACTATCCAGATGTTCCGAACTAACGCATTTTCCAAATCTGTAAATATTTGAATATCTAAAGTTGCAGTTTTATTGTCGGGCAAAACGATTTTCGTGTATTTTTTGCAGTTATTATTTCAAGCAATTAAGGATAGGGTCCAACAAGAACACCCGACCATGAAAACACTTGTATATCAATGCAAATGTCATAGCATTTTTCACAAAGCACTCCAATAAATCTTAAGCCATGCTTTGTGTTTCCTATCAAGTGCTTGATCCAAAAGCTTTGTCAATAGAGCCATCATAATTGTTGATGTTCGTGCGTTCTTCAGAAAAGTGCAAACAAGTTTCTGTGAGTCAAACTGGTGCCATTAGCATAGAACATCATGTCATGTATTTTCAAAGACTCATGCTGAGAATAAACTTTGCTGTCAAAATAAATCTCTAAAGCTCTTATATGTCATTATCTGTGGTTGGCGGGAGCCGCGAGTTTCGGAAGTTTCGGATCGACTTTAATAATATTCTTGTCAAAGATTGGTGCTACTTCGATTTACCGTCTGCGCTTGCGAGGTTTTGCTTATGGCCAAAATTGTGGTCTGTCGTTTCTGGTGAAATTTCACCGTTGAAATTTTGAAAATTCAACACAATAACAACACGTGATGCTGCGCTACCTGCAGTCGTCATTTGCATAACAGTTTTAGCCTATAACCTTAGATATTGTTTTCTAAAGATGTGGGGTTTGCGGAAAAAGGGATCTTACATGTCCCGCTAGTAATCAGTATGCGCAAGCCATGAGAGGTTTTATGGGGTAATGGATTCTTTGTCACGCTGAATTAAGCTTCTTCTAAATATCCTCTTGTTTTCTTTTCTTAATGATACTTTTATCAAATAATTATTAGCCTTTTATCAAATGATAAAGCTTATTTGGTCCTCGGTACGAAGTCTTTGGAAGCCATTGTTTGAAGATAACATGTTTGAATGATCTAAGAAAATCATAAGATATACTCTTAGTACGAATCGTATTGACTGAAAAACAACATCTTATAACTGACATAAAACAAAAAAACACTTGACATAATGTTTCTTAACACTAATGGTTATTAATAATCATGGCCAAAATCACGCTTTCCTGATGGCCTGCGTCGACGCATCAATCAATTTCTCCAAACTCTCAGCAATAATAACCTTGCTTCTCAAACGTTGTCAGCCCCTCCAGGCTTCAGAATCTCTTATTATTTAAGTGTTTGTGTGACCTTAGTTCTAATAATTCTCATGCTTGATTGAGTAGAGCGCTGTCAGGCTAATAATGTGAGGTCAACCAAGGTTTTCCCACGAAATACAAGACACTTCTACACTTGCTTGCGTCAAAGCGTGTTGTTATCACTTTTCCAATTACTACGTCATGACTACCATCTCTTAAATCTTGCCATATAATTTGCCTGAAGCCCAGAAAAAAGGGCGCTAGTCTAGACGATCTATATACAGTCGCTTATGATTTGGAAATGGTTGACTGCCGAACGAGAATATGAAATATTTGTTTAATTTTAAGTAGGCTATAATTATAAGGCTACTTTGGAAATAAATTGATTAAATATATTCGTTTTGTTGCTAATAGAAAAAAGCGCACCGCTAACTCAAGCCATGCTCTATATTTACCGTGGCTATAGGGAACTGGCTTAGGACTAACTTTGAGTAATAAGAGAATTGACTTGACGCATAGGAAAAAATGTCGGCGATTTTAAGTGGACAATCAAGATGGTCGTTAATTTGCAAGAGGTCTTCTGCCATTAAGAACTTGCAGACTGCATTATCTATGGAATACTAACTTTTTACGTTTTACTGACTCTTATGAATACCATTTTCCATATATATTTCGAGTTAGAATCGAAGAATGAAATGTTGGTTCGGTATATTTGTTTTTACTTCATGGTGTGCGATTCACTCGTGTTCTTACTATTCATGCTTCATGCACCGTCAAACTAGTTTACTTAGGCTATTCTTTCTCATGCATGGCATACATGTATCAACGGCTCTCAGGCAACTCTGTCTGTCTGTCTTCACAGCTCTCACTAATTTAAGAATGGTTTGGATTCTAGTCTTCCCACCCTTCGAGAAAGTTGCTTAGCAAATGCGCACAATCTTTTAGCTTCAATCTGAGTGCAACCCTACTCTTCTTTTTTAGATAGGCATCTAGTTTTCTTAGTACTAATGTTTTTCATTTTTCCACTTCGATAAAACTGTTTCAGTAAATGCGCGCACCCTACTGTCTCTATCAAATAAACTTCCGGATTTCGTAATGCGAATGTTTTCACCTCGAGAAAACTGCTTAGCAAATGCGTGCAGTATTTTAGCTTCGATGTGAATGCGACCCTAATCTTTATTAAATAAACGTCCAGATTTCTTAATGCTAATGTTTTTTAATGTTCCTACCTCGAGAAAACTGCTTAGCAAATGCGCGCAGTATCTTAGCTTCAATATGAGTGCAACCCTACTAGCTTTATTACATAAACTTCCAGTTTTCACTTAGTGCCAATGTTTTATCACAGGCAAATGTGGAGCAGGAAACAACTGGGCCAAAGGATTCTATTCCAACGGTTGCAACCTTATCGAGGAGGTAATGGACGCCTTACGCAAAGAGGCTGAGGACTGTGACACCATCCAAGGCTTCATGCTAACACATTCCCTTGGGGGTGGTACAGGGTCAGGTCTTGGTACACTTATCCTATACCACCTACAAGAAGAGTACCCAGACAGGATATTGAGCTCGATGAGCGTGTTTCCTTCTCCTAAAGTGTCTGAGATAGTAGTAGAGCCGTACAATGCCACATTGGCTGTGCAGCAGTTGGTGGAGACGACGGACGAGGTGTTCTGCATCGATAACGAGGCGCTGTATGATATCTGCTTTAGAACTTTAAAGATTGATACTACTACGTATAATGACTTGAACCACTTGATATCGAACACGATGAGTGGGCTAACGACATGTTTGAGATTCCCTGGTCAGGTATGTATGTCAAAGTTATTTTTAGATACTTGCGCGCGCTTTATTTTGCAGCTTTTCGTCGGAGGAAATATTTTCAGAACCGAAATTTGCTTTTTCAGGCCATGTTCTTAATGTGTTTGTCTTTAATTACGCGCCTGGTATTTCTAACGAACACTGAGTTGTGGCCCATCAGAACTCCGATGAGCCATGATCCCGTCTTAATCATTGTCCTCAGGACCGGAGACCAAAAGGAACACAGTGTCAGAGAAGAAAGATTAAAGATAAAACCGTTAATAACACAATATAATAACTGCATTACTAGAATACCAAAATAAGTCTGAGGACTTGAGACTGAGTGGCAGGTGCGTTTGAAACTTAGATTTAAAACGGCTTAGATTCGTAACATGATTCGATAAGTACTGTCTTTAAGTGACTTATGATTGTATATTCAAATAGCTAGAACTCGCGTGACTGCGATGTCTCGGTATCCGGTACGGTCACGGTGCGTTGTTGACAGCAACAGTTAAACCAATCATGCACAGCGCACGAGTTTATTGCTCGAACACGGCACGGCACGGCATCCGCACCGCTTGAAAGTTTTTCTCCCATAATAGTCATTTGTTTTGAAAATATCGTTCATTCTGTAGTTCTAACCTGTAAAAGAACCAGTGTTCAAACTGATAAGTTGATATTTTTTTAGTATTTTTGAAAATATCTTGAAGAATATATCGTTATCAATTTTGGATTGATTAAGCTATTCTATTCTTCGTTTGCACATGACATCATAGCGGCCATGTTGGAAGAATTTGACAAATGTTTTTTTCATTAATTCTTTTGTTATATCTTCCAACATGGCCGCCATGTCTTTTTTAATTTTACTCCCTTGGGAATTGTTTTGCTACCAAAAGTTGGAAAATTGTCTGAATTTGAAATGTAATGTCACTAAAAATATATAGCAAAAATTTTCTGTTCCAAGTATCGTTATCTACCTGACGGCAAGTATGGATAAATATTTGCAACAGAGGTTGTTTCTGTGTGCTTTCCAAAGACAACTTTAAATACATGATTTCTTTATTACATCTCGACCACAGTCAGTCATAATGGTATGGTCTTTTAGCTGATTGGGTGTTATGAGACCGCAATTCTTTATATATAACTAAGATAACCGCACTAAGATACCACTTATGGCGAATACAAAGGAAAAGTCATTGATTGTGTGAATGCATTCTGAAACAACTTGATGTAACCCACAAGTGGTTGCAAACTGAATACGTTCCGAGCGTCATAAATTTATCATCATGACCAAGGTGACCAAGTGTCCTCTTGTTTTTTCGCCTGCCTTTGGAGAAATCTTGTAGCAGAATAATATAAACATTACCACAGCTAGTTATCATTATCACCACCGCAACCACCATCATATTTTAGTCTTATCATCATGTATCATTGTCATTACCACACAGTACTATCATCATCATCATTATCATTATCACCACCATCATCATCATCATTTAGAGAATTTGCGCTTCACAATGGAAACGGAATAGAAGAAAAAGTAACAATCACTAACAAAAACACTTTTCTACAAAGAAATTTTTACATAGGAATAGATAAAGAACTACTTAGATTGATGTTGTTTACTGCAGCACATTCACAGCGGGCTTCTTCACCACCCATATCACACTCATACTTCCACTACACACATACAACTCTCCTATACAAGGCTTATATTATTGAAAGCTATTGTAATAGCAAACTGATGTTCGTACTGAAACTAGACCAAAAGGCACCTTGGATGCCGAGTCCAGAAGGGTCCTACAACTCATTAATTCGCAAATCTTTCAGCTCCATCAACAATTCCAGGTGTTTGCTTACGTAAATATACTATATTTTCAGATTTCCTTCCTGATAAGGAGTTGTTATGGTGCTATTTTTAGATTCTGGCCATGCTTTCTTTCTATTAACGTAACCAACTGTGGTTACCTTGCGGTTTTCAGTTCTTGTTACAAGTTAGTGTTTTTGGCTTTTATGGTGACAGAATTAGCTTTTCGCTCGTGCTTTTTGCGTCAGAGCCTGAACGTCAAGTAGCGGCGGAGACGAAAATACATCAAAATAGCCACGTTTTTGAAAATATTATATTTGATGTCGACGGAAAAGAAATACATGATAGACTAAGTTTTCCGTGCATAATTCCAATGTATGAATTAAATAAGTTCAATACTTAAATTATATAAGTGTTCTCTTGAAGAAAACACGGAGGAAAAATATGGTTAGATAAAGATATATATATGTTTAAACTTTCTATCATGATAATTGACTATTGATTGATGCGGTCGAAAAATTGTTTTCAGTAAAGGTTATGCGGGAAGCTGATTTTGTATGGGTGGGAAAGGACATGGAAATTCTTAGCTGTATTGTAGCCGTACCTTATCGTACTATAACCGTAAAAAGTAATAACAATAATAATAATAATAATAACTTTAATATTTATAATGCGCATATTACAAATGAATATGATCACATGCGCACATATTACACTAAATTTACAATGATAAGTAATAGATATTTAAATATATGGAGCAAACACATCAAAACCATGGAATAAACACAAAACAGACACAAAAAAAGTGGACTATTTACACGAAAACAATGAGAAGCCATCATTTATTCTTTGTGCTTCTTCAACGCTAATCATTTTTATAACAATTAAACATCGAAAGAGAAAGAAGAAGAAGCACAAAGAATAAATCATAGATGAAGTACAATGAATTCTCAAATGAGAAACCATTTCATTGTTACGGCATGTTGTCCGTATATGGTTATCAAGCCATTACCGACTGTTTCCCCAAGTACGAAAACCACTCTTATGCGTGGTTTGCTGTGACGTAAAATTTCAGCCCATTTAGTAAAGAGAAGAGCTTGCGCAGACTCACAAAGTGGAAATGCTGCTAAAATTTGTAAAAAAAAGTTTGCATTCGATAGCAAAGGAGAAAGAAGCGCGCCTCCTGTCAGTGCGGAAAGCCAAGGATTGCGCGCGCTTTTCCTGTAAAAGGAAAAGGATTGAGCACTTTCTGGAAAAGGAAACAAGTTCATTGTAGTCGTTGAGGCAAAAAGATTTTTAAACGTTCCTCTTAATTGAAACACAGTTTTGCTCCATCGTTTACTGTGGTACTGACATGGTTTTTTTACTTTCATAGCTGAATGCAGACTTGAGAAAGTTGGCAGTAAACATGATTCCATATCCTCGATTACACTTCTTCATGCCAGGATTTGCACCCTTAACAAGTCGCGAATCTGTGTCTTACCGTGCTTTAACTGTCGCTGAACTGACTCAGCAAATATTTGACGCCAGAAACATGATGATTGCTTGCAACCCTCGAAATGGCAAGTATTTAACATTTGCAGCAATGTTCCGAGGGATGATATCAATGAAGGAAGTGGAAAGCCAGATGCTTGCTCACCAGAACAAGAACAGTTCGTTGTTCGTTGAATGGATTCCTAATAACGCTAAAGTGGCAGTTTGTGACGTCCCACCAACGAGTATGAAGATGTCTGCCACATGTATCGCTAGTAATACAGCCATTCAAGAACTGTTTAAGAGAATGCTTGAGCAATTCACTGCGATGCATAAAAGAAGAGCATTTGTTCATTGGTTTACTGAGGAGGGTATGGACGAGAAGCAGTTTTCTGAGGTAGGTCGGCAGTCATTCTATAGGCAAGATATCCTTCTTTGTAAGACTTTTTAGTGCAGCGTGCGCAAGTCTGAATTTTATACTTTAGAGGGAAAGAGCAGTCATTTTCCATGTCGCCAGTGCAGCCATTGGTGGGGCACTTTAAATATACTTCACTAATGTTTCATAATCTTCTTCTGTTAGCGCATAGGAGAAAGGTTGTATAACTTGTCATGCTTGTTTGATTGTTAGTTATTGTTAATTTGGTGCAACGTTTACCCATTTCAGACCACGTGTCATTCCCTATAGAATAAGATTCTTTGTTTGAGGTGTATATTCATACATACACATATTCATGTGTCTTCTCATGCGCAACCGCGCAACAAAGAAATGATACTCTTGGGAATGACACGTCTGAAATGGGAAAACATTACACCCAAACGAATCGGGTATATTGTATGATTCTACGTGCAATACTGAAAAATCCTACTCCTGAGCATTTTGTCTTTTCTTACTTTCATTTTGCAGGCTGAGAATGAAGTAAGAGATCTCATAGCTACTTATCAACAGTGTGAAAACCTACGGGTAGAGACAGAACTTGATGACCTAGAAATTACAGAGTATGAAGTATACGATGACTCCTTAGAAGCATGGGATAGTCTAGATGTAACGAATGATTCATTATTAGATGACTCCATCAATGAATAAGAAAGATAATCAAAGATGCATCGAATGATCAGGATTATCTCTGAGCCATATATGGCTGCTAACACAAGACGAATTCAATATGAAATTAAGAGTCCTTACCAACTAGAAGTTACTGGATTCAGCATTACTTCTAGGGACTTCGTAGGCACTTTAAAACTTGGTAAGTGCCTCACAAGGAGCTGACAAATCCACCGGAGAAAATAAGAAAATGTACGCAAAATGAATGGAAAACGTTTGAACGAGAATTTGCCCACAGAAAAGACGCTAAGTCATTTTAAGGGAATTTTTGAATAATATTTTTAAATGCCACACAAAAGTACGGTACTCCATTAACAATTTTCTTGGTTAGACACCATGAAAAAAATCCGCAGAATTTACGAGAAGGCAAATATATATACAGAGTTAACATGTGGATTGACGAAGATATGAGAGAAAGGCTTCCAAGGCTTTGTGCGCAGTTTTAAAGACGTTCAGCCAGTGAAAGAAAGCAAGAATTATTTTACCTTTTTGCACAACACAATTATGTAGCTTCGCACTTGTTCCAGTTAGCAGGCTTCTGAGAAGGGCCACACGCTTCACGCTAGACTACAAGCAATACCTGACTAGCTTTTTTTTATTAGGAAAATCAGTTTCTGAATATGTTAGTGCCATAGATGGATCCAAGTCAAAGATCGTTGCTAAATCGCAAGTTTTTTATCTCCATGGTAACACACACTGCTGGTCAGTCGATACTCTTACTCTTGGCGATAAAATGAGCCTTGCGCATTTCATTAATAATTCAATGAGTCGGTGGGTTCCATTTGAACCAATGCTCTGCGCTTCAATAATTGATAATGAATAAAGTGCTTTTATGAACAAAAAGTCCATGAATCAGTATGTAAAAGAAGAAAGTAATTGTAATAGAAAATGCCATTGGTAGTTGTGATCAGGTTATTATGTTAATGTTTCGCATCCAAAATGAGAAAATTAGATGTAAATGCTATCGATTCTAACATGCAAGGTTACTTTTCGACTCGCCGATCAATATGATTATCCATCGGTCTTTTATAATAACCAGTTTCATACACGCGCACTTGTTTTCGATATCCACTATATGCTCGCGCTCTTGAGCCTGTCTACACATATCATACTTGCGCGCATCTCAAAATAGATCCAATCTACACATGCCATACCTGCGCGCCATGTTACAATAGATCCAAACAACATATACCTATGCGCGCAAACTACAAGAGATGAAATCTACACATGCCATACTTGCGCACCATTTTTAAAAATATCCAAACCACATATATGTCAGTATACGTGCAACCTATTTGAGATCCAATCAATGCATGCCATACCTGCGAGCCATGTTACAAGAGATCCAAACATATACCCATGCGCGTAAACTACAGAAGATGAAATCTACACATATCATACTTGCGCACCATTTCACAAAAAATTCAAACCGCAATCCTCGAGATCTAATTTACACATACTAGACTTTGAATTATCTAACAAGAACAAACCACACACCCATGACATGAACGCAACACAAAAAAGATTTAAAATAGATCTACTTAACTCTGCTCATTTCCGAATTTAGTTTTATTCAATTTGCATTACAAGGAAATTACTTATAATAAGCCACAAGTTTTGCGCAAAAATACTTTGTACGATGCTCTGTCTAGATCCTGTTTGCGTATTCAACTATGGCTTTGCTTACGCAGTGTTTTCGAAGAGCATCATATTTGTTAAAGTGACTCTTGTGTGCTAGAAATTGTAGAAGATTCGGGATGACGTAAGTGGTAGTGCTTTGTGCAATAGTCAAGATAGAAGATACTTCGACTTCTTTGTGATAAATGTTCTTCACCCATAGTGCAATTGTTATGTAAAACACCATCAAAAATGCTATAAGTAAATGGAATCCCACGTGTCTACGAAGGGGATCGCAGGCTTCAATGCACGCGTCGAAAAGATGTCGCGAGAGGTAGCTGATCTCGTCCTCATAGTGCAGAATTATACTGTTAGATTTCTTCTGGATTTCGATTTGAAACGAGCCGTCTGGCTTCGAGACGTGTTTCAATGTATTCGGTTGCAATGATTTTGAAAAGGCCTTATCTAACGAAGCTGGATTTTGGAGTAGTTCGACAACTTGGTCGCGAAGTTGGTCGTAATTTTCTCTCAGATCATTTGCTGTCTGGTAACAGAAGAAGCCAACTGCGCCAATCATAACAAGGTAGTCAAAAGCAATTGTTGGAACCAAGAGGATACAAAGATATGTAAACATGGTGACCTCAGCCAATAATAAACACCAAAAGAACATCGTTAACATGAAATACACTACCAGTATTAAAAGAACTGCGCCATAGAACACGCTTTGTGTGACGACAAGGAAAGAATATTGATTCTTAAATACCCAAGACTTGAGCCCTCTGCCAATCGCTACTATCAACTCTTTGTAAAAATAAAAACCCGGTGTGAAGTAATACACGAAGTTGATGACCATCAGGAGAAGAAAGGAAAATATGCCAGGGATTGAAACAACGATCCACTGCATGCACTCAATAGGACTGCCGTTATTTTGGGGTTTAGTATATGGTAACAGGTTAAAACTGTTTTGCCAAAGCATGGACCAAAATCGTGAATCAGATGTGAGGTAGATGCGCTCTCTCATGCAGTGCGCTAGAAGCTGATACTCCGTTTTTGATGTCTGGCGAAATACTCCATCGGGATATGGCCATAGATCGAGGAATCTTTTTGGAAACTTCTGTTTGAGATAAACACTGAAAAAATCCGGGATAATTAGCGCTATGAGAAAGAGGGAAAATAACGGGAACGAATAACTGAAGTATGGAGAACCTGGGATGGGAAGGATTCGATAAGAAACCAATGAAAAGCAGATAAAAAAGATGACACGACGAATACGAGCTTTCCATCCTTGGTTATTTTTCATGTAGAAGCAAAAAACGTATTTCAGAAATGTTCTGAATTGTTTCGGGCTCTTGTACGAGGGATGAAAGTCTTGTGGTACCAAGCCTTGGGGATAGCAGTGCGATGGCACAGATTTTGAGCTTGGAAAATAATGTACCAGTAATGGAGAATACAACCAAAGAATGACAGCAATGATTATAATTACACTGTATCTAGGCATTAGTATTTTCTCTTTTATCTGTCCGTTTTTTTTATAACAACGGTAATGGATTAAATCTTTTTTTGTTCCTTTTCCAAGGTGCAGTGGCTTTGTTAAGAAAAGACGGAGAAACCTCCAGTAGTACCAGGCGTCCGGAAGAGCGCGATGAGGATATTTTATCAAGTCTAAACCATAGTCTAATTGGAGGCAAATAAGTTCCCATTCCACGTCATGTAGTTCGTTGGTATCCTTGGTAACGTTGAGCATAAAGAACTGCACCTCTTGCCAAGTCAGGGAACATTCCTTGCCACCTAAACTGGATCCATTGTAACTGCGTGTTTCACACCACCCTTCAATATCACCCAACTCTTTTGTAATCGTCTGAAACGCTCCGAGCGAAAGTATTACAAAGTTATGCGGATATAAAAGCATGTGCTGGTGTGATTGTTTGACCCATACCCATGTTTGCAGCCTGCTTGATCGTTGGCATTTGGAGGATGCATTAGTAAGGATGTAGACCGGTGACGTAAAGCGCAGAAATACCTTTCGTCTGTTCTTGATGTGTTCGTAAGCCCTGCTTATCATTTCTTGTCTATTTGTCCACTTGAATCGACACATTAAGTCATTAGATAGTGGTCCTAGGTGTCCTTCCTTGGGATTAGCTTTTTGTATATCGCTGTTCGAGTATCCCGCGGGACTTTTGAAATATGATGAAGAGTAGACTCGAGCTGGACAACTGGGTAAAGTTCCAAAAACATTTTGGGCAAAGCTGTTGTACAGATGTCCCAATAGGATAACATGGAATATCCACACCATATCTGTTTTTCAACGAAACACAACAGTTAGAGAAGAGCACTTCAATCTACTCATGTCTACACCGCTATATATATACTATGAGAACTGCGGCACAAGATAGCTGACTGGCTGGTGAGTATAATAAGCATATGTTAGTTTTATTTGACTACAGTACGACGCGCACTATACCGTAACTTTTTTACACGTTAACCAGTAGAAGAGTTGGGAAATTTGTCTTGGTCGATAGACCCAATTTTTGTTTTACAAGTTGAAAAAAACAAAAAAAAAAAAAAAAAAAAAAAAAACAATGGACTCAGTCGCAGTGTTATTTTAAGACAAATTTCTGATTGACTGTATAAAAAATTTTGGGTGGCCACGATAACATACGCGTCGAACTGTAAGGAGTTTGAAATATATCAACTGTAACTGCTAAAATTGATCGCCGTAGCTTCTAGAATTTCCCAACTTTTGGACTCTTGAAATCTAGGATCCAAAAAATGAAATCTTAAATTGGAATCCAGTCATTCCAAGATGAGGAATTTGAAATCCAGCATAAGTAGAATCCAGAAACTGAACAGTCACGCGCGGTTTCGAATTCCATTACACGAGCCAACGAACGACAGACAATACATGTAACTGAAAATCATTGACCCCATTCAACATCACATACCAATCTGTCTATCTTAAATAGGTCGCTGTTATCAAATGATGAAAAATTGTACTTAAATAACTGTTTTGTTCGTTCAAGATGTCAGATGAAAGCGAAACTGGTAGGGTTTTCCCCCCGCCCTTCGACTCATCTTCCTCAAACCACCCCACCTCCACCTCTAAGCTTTGCTAACAGACTATTTCAAATTCACTACATGCTTTCACTTAAATATTTATGCCAAAGCACCGAATTGTCGCCTTCTTGTAACATTACTCACTCGATTATAAATCCATGTCCAAGTGGAATACTTGTTCTATATTGTATATTTTGTATTGTCTTCTATTGTCGTTCTATTGTTACTTGGACATTGATTTCTAACCACTCACACTCTTTCTCTTCTTTCTGGCGATCAAATCCGGCCTTGCCATATAATATCTTTGATAATTGAGTGGTAAAAGTTTTCCTTGTCCGCTTACTTACTTGATTCAACGGAGTAGCAAACATACGAACCACTTATCATCCAAAGCTTAACGTTCAGTTGTTGTGGATAAACAATTCTTTTGAATCAGTCGATGAAATTCTTAAATGGCCTTAAATTTTGACACTATAATCGAATGGTGTTAAAATATAGGACTCGTAGTCCAACACCCAACCTGATATAAACTAAACTTCGCACAAACAGATCCTACAAAATGTAAAAAAGACATCCATAGGAATGTTTACCTCAACCAGTCTCTTTCCGGAAGTAATTCCGATTTCTATTAATTCAAACTTTTGGTTTCAGTTCTATGCTCTGATTGGTTGATCTTTAAGGACCTTTCAAGGAATAATCTTTCTCTTGATGGCTACTGATGTAGCTGCCTGAGAAAGCATACATCCGTTCGCTCCTCGTCTCCACGCGGGAAATGATGTCCGTTTTCTCAGGCTATGCCTTAGGAAGAACTTCCTTTTAGAAGCTTATGAGGAACCGTGGAGTAAGAAAAGCATTAAGAAGACCTATTTTCTTTTCCTCGTGCTTTCCTCGTGCCTACGTTACTCAAAACAAAACAACGCATGAAAAGAAAACCTCGGTTAACCGGGTTATAGTAGTAATCCTTCCCCTACAAAGTCAAATTTAAATAAATAGTGTTATAGTTTTTCTGAACGACGTTAGTTTCTCCTTCCGGCTTCCGGTTTTCGTTGAAGACGTTATATCAAATCAGCAGTTGTTTTCGTCATGCGCAATGAGCTGTGAGAGTCTTTTTCCTAAAGGCATCCCGTGGTGCATTGTACTACCAGCCGGGGAGGCCTAGCTGGGCTTTTTTGGAGGGGGTAGCTCTCACATATCATTTGTAGGCGACTCAGGTTCTGTATGAAAGCAACACTTTCACTTTCTTTACCGAAGGATTTATAAGAAAATTCCTAATTAACTACAACCATCTTTTTACATAAAGTGAAGCAACATTTCCTTATTATTTCATATTCGATGGACTTAAAGCCAATCGACAAGACAAACTGTACTGTGTATAGATCGAACTTGTCTGTAGGTACTCGGGACTTTAAGGAAAAAAAACATAATATATACAGCCCTCATACGTCTTTTAAAAACGATTCTATCGTAATTAGAATAGTCGTGAATGTACATAGACTGCGTCACATCCGGACAAACTACGGTTAACCGTAGTTTGAAGCAGGCTAGAATGTACACCGGAAGAACAAGCCTAGCCATCACCGCCATCACACATCGAACGCTCAAAAGAGAATATAAACTTGCCGAATGAAGTAGGTTTACTTTGAGCCCTCGATTACACGCGCTAACGAGCAGCTAATGAAGTGTAATTTGATGTTTATTAAAGGATCATTAACACCAAGTGGTTTTCATTAGTATGGACCTCTGGCTGTTAATCTTAGTAAACCTTCGTGTTTAATGTGGATTATAGTGAACAAAACTCGCACAATAAGGAGTGATTTTCGGATTTAACGCGGTGTGGGACAACTGGGGTGGTCAATTTGTAGGATAAATTCTATTTAATTGGTAACAAGACGAAGGTTCACGTTTTTTCGAAAGGGAACGTTTAACAAAATTTGGGCATGTTTTCAGTTTTTGACACTAAACATGCCTTCAGAAATAGCAGTCTTCAGTTTTCGTCGACAAATCATTAAGTTTCTACAGTCTTATCATCATTATCATCAAATGGGCCGAGTTAACGCAGGCAGTACAAAGTTTTGCAAGTATAAGTTCGATCACTTGTCGCACTGTCTTTGTAACAAGAGAAAGATTTCGTGTCATTCTCTTTGACTTGCTCTTAAACATATCAACAAAGACGGCTGCTTTCTTCCTTTATGTATCATGCACCAAGTGTAAAACACACATTATGTTTGCTCATATTCATTATAAAAACACCCAGAAGTTTGCTTTTGTTCAAAGCCTTTGAATGCATTCGAATAATATATCACTTTGTTCTTAGCTGTACGTGTTAGCTGTGCTAAGGAAGTGTGGGGATCCGAGTCTTCGTATTTTAAATTGTTGGGTTTTTGGTGCATCTTTTTCAAGCAAATTTGATACGACCTCACAACCAAATAGAAAATTTTGTTCTTAGCTGTACGTGTTAGCTGTGCTAAGGAAGTGTGGGGATCCGAGTCTTCGTATTTTAAATTGTTGGGTTTTTGGTGCATCTTTTTCAAGCAAATTTGATACGACCTCACAACCAAATAGAAAATTTAGTCCATAAACCCATTATATTTTTCAGAGAGCTGGCTACATGTCTTACTGAAGGAGAAGCATTCATATTGAGATTCATACGAGTATTATATTTCGTTCTGTTTACTAAAAAGGACAACAAAAGACGTTCAAATCATAACCACAGCAAGGAAGGTGCTTATAGGCCACCAGGGAGTTAACAAATAGTCCCTGTTTGTTTGTACCGCATCACCAAGGGGGTCACTCATTTATGGTTTAACGTCAGTGTCAACAATCTTCAAAACACTCTACACTTTGTTGTGGTAACTCAACGAGAGAAGGAATCCTGTTCATTAAAAAAAGTAACTCTGAATCATGCGCGAGATAGTTCACATGCAGGCTGGCCAATGCGGCAATCAAATTGGAGCCAAGGTATGTTGATTTTCAATCTTTATGAGTTTTCTACATTGGCCAGATTCTTCATGACAAACTTTAATCTTTACTAGTTTTGGGAGGTGATCTCGGATGAGCATGGCATCGATCCTACTGGAACTTACCACGGTGATTCTGACCTGCAGCTTGAAAGAATCAATGTCTACTACAATGAAGCTACTGGTAAGGGTCATTTTTTCAATTCATGCATAAAGTTTTAGAAAATGTTAGTACTTTAAAATTTTGGTTAATTTTCACTCACATTGCCTTCCGAATTTCTTGACATCAGATCTTACAGTACGTTCTGGAAAGTTCAAAAGAAACACTCTCTTTTCTATTCTTTCTTTTCCTTTTTTTTCAAATGAGAAGGTTTAGATTTTCTGGTGGCAGATACGCCATTTTTGGGCACATTCAATGCAATTCATGTTAACGATCATTACTAAGGTGTTGTCCTTTGATTCTTAGGAGGCAAGTATGTTCCACGATGTGTATTGGTCGATTTGGAGCCAGGAACAATGGATTCCGTTCGTTCTGGTCCTTTTGGGCAGATTTTTCGTCCAGACAACTTCGTTTTTGGTAAGTATAAGGCGCGACATGTTGCATAATTGATGCACCTTTTTTTGGTTGTAAATTTGGCATTTTTTATCTCTGTTAGGCCAAAGTGGTGCTGGAAATAATTGGGCAAAAGGCCATTACACCGAAGGAGCAGAGCTAATTGATTCTGTCCTTGACGTGGTCAGAAAGGAGGCTGAAAGCTGTGATTGCGTGCAAGGATTCCAGCTCACACACTCTCTTGGTGGCGGAACGGGTTCCGGTATGGGAACACTTCTAATTTCCAAGATCCGTGAGGAATACCCAGATAGGATCATGAACACGTTCAGTGTTGTTCCTTCACCAAAGGTGTCAGATACCGTTGTTGAACCTTACAATGCAACTCTGTCAGTCCATCAGCTGGTAGAAAACACTGATGAGACCTACTGCATCGACAACGAAGCGCTGTACGATATCTGCTTTAGAACCTTGAAGCTTACTACCCCAACATATGGAGATCTCAACCATCTTGTATCTGCTACCATGAGTGGTGTGACAACTTGTCTGCGATTCCCTGGACAGGTAGGTTAACCCTTTGTTCAGGCACCACGTCACTAGGCAGTTACTTGCAATTGGTTATTAATTATAATATAGCAATAGATATTCATTGTGGATTAATGCTCAATATTCTTTACAGCTTAATGCTGACTTGAGGAAATTGGCTGTGAACATGGTACCATTCCCACGTCTCCACTTCTTCATGCCTGGCTTTGCTCCTTTGACCAGCCGTGGATCCCAGCAATACCGTGCTCTAACTGTACCTGAGCTGACACAACAAATGTTTGATGCCAAGAACATGATGGCTGCATGTGATCCACGTCATGGTCGTTACCTGACAGTTGCTGCCATGTTCCGTGGCCGTATGTCCATGAAGGAGGTTGATGAACAGATGTTGAATGTGCAGAATAAGAACAGCTCGTACTTTGTTGAATGGATCCCCAACAATGTGAAGACAGCTGTATGCGACATCCCTCCAAGAGGACTTAAGATGTCTGGTACCTTTGTTGGTAACAGCACCGCCATCCAAGAACTCTTCAAGAGAATCAGCGAGCAGTTTACTGCTATGTTCAGGAGAAAGGCTTTCCTTCATTGGTATACTGGTGAGGGTATGGATGAGATGGAGTTCACTGAGGTAATTATTGAAAATAAGAAGACAGGCTTAGCATGTTTGCTGACTTAAGGTGTGAAAAAAGAGCAATTAAGATAGATTTATATTAATGCTATTTTCTCTGCCATAGGCCGAGTCCAACATGAACGATTTGGTGTCAGAATACCAACAATACCAAGATGCAACAGCTGAGGAGGAAGGAGAGTTTGACGAGGAGGAAGAGGAAGTAGGCGAAGAGGCCTGAAGAAAATATCATATTCCTTGCATGCAATTTGGTTTCTTAAAATTAATTTGTAGCATTGCTCAACCAGGTGTAGAATCCAAGTTTGAAATTAAGTTAGAAAAGTTTTCTTTGCTGGGAATATTAAGATATATTCTAACGTGTAAATACTAGCATATTGAAACTCAGATGATCCATTCCATTTGTAATAAAATGATCTTTCCTGTATGAGATTATTACCGAAACACGATGTAAATGATTATATGTCAATTAAGTCAATAAATTCAGTCGTAAATTAACGTTAGCTCAGGACAACAAGAGAACAAGAACGATGGATAAAGAAAGGAAAATAGTGATACAAATGTTCCGGGCGAGGTAAGTTGGAATTTCATTAGCTTCCTTATTAGTTGCATAATACTTGGTATCTATGGTAATGTTTTTTGCAAGACTCTTCCGTGAGGTTTGCTTCACACGCACTATTACTTCATCCACTATTTACAACATTCAACTCACGTAGTTGATGGAGGAAGCAAAACCGAAAAAAAACCCTCGTGGCAAGGTAGCGAACAACACACCAAAAGTTCAGCCTCTAGTTACTTTTATTAAAATATTTGAGATGTGTACATTAATTAGCTGGCTGCCATCAGACTGCCATGTTTATATGATCATGCAAAATTTTTAATATATTTTATCATAGTAATACAAAAACTTCTGTTGTTTGTCTTTGTGCTCTGTGATATAAAAACACTGAGAGCTGTAGATCACTTTAGAAGAAAGAGAAACATACACCTGACCCCAAGGGGGGATCCAGGTATTTGTTGAGGGGGTCTGAACATTGAGAGGAGGGTCCAAATGTATACTTCACCCAAAATTTACTTCAAACCTGTAGTAAGAATAAATTTCAGGATAAAGCAAACAATGGAGCCTTAGGCATGGCAGGGGGTCTGGACACCCTGGATCCACCCTTGCTAACTATGCCTCATACCCAAGCCTGCTTCTTTTGTGCTCTACAGCTATCAGTGTGTTTGACTTGGAGCAGTCTTTTTATTTTTCTTGACACTCTTTGTATTTTTCTTTAACTGAGAGAGGATTGAGGCCAAGACATGAAACCCCTGAGGGGTGAGGAGTGAGTCTCCCTTCCCTGGATATCATAATAGCTACTAACCCTTGCTTGGACAAATAGACCTAAGCAATCACCAAACAGTGACCAAGGGAAATACAGGGACTGCTCGCAGTCTATTAGAGTCTTTATACTAAAGTAGAAATATGAACAATGACAATGACAATGATTTATTTAGTACTATTTTTGTACAAAGTAATTAACATAAATTAATTAAAGAACTTAATTTAGTACATGCTAACTGATCTTAGAAAAAACCTTCTAATGGTCTATCACCAATCTAGCCCTGTGATTGGCTGAGCTACTAGGGGTCTATTAGTGATAGACCTCTGGTAGCGAAAAGCGCTGGTTTTGAAAACCAAAAAAAGTATATTTAAACAGGGACCGCGGAGCATAATTTTGATTGGGGGGGCTAATAATTTTATTGGGGGGGCTAACGACCACCAAACACTGGAAGATCTAGGGGGTTTGGGGGCATGCTCCCATTATTGGGGGGGCTATAGCCCCCCAGCCCCCCCTGCTCCGCGGTCCATGTTAAAGCAAAATCCAAAACTTTTTGCATCCTTTTATTGGACCGATTAGTAGGTTTTTACTAAAACAATTAGACCTCTCACCCTCATGGCCTACGAGTCAATAGACTTGTAGACCATTCGGACTTGAGGACTAATTGTTAAATATATTGCTTAAGCATAATAATTATAATGAAAGTTCATGCATAAATACAATCCAGGTGCGGTGAGGAGAGTGACTATACACACCACTCATTTTGTACAAATAAAAAAAAAAGTTGTTACAACTGAAAACATTTGTCTGGATAAACTTTCATTTGGTTTACTTGAAGCTCTCAAATTTAATTTCCATCAATTTGAGATGCCATTTTTTCCCCCATTTTCCCACGTTTTATGGTTTTCCTGTTATTGACTCAAGGTACCCTGTAACAGTCACTCCCCTTTTAAAAATCTTGGATCTACCCCTGTAAACATAGGTGCATTTTCCTGATTGATTGATTGAAACACTACAAACCTGACACAATGACTTAAGTAAAGCTTAGACTTTAACATACTATAAATAGTGGAGCACTACCAGTTTCCAAAGTATTTGTATTTATACATGGGAGAACCTATGTAGCACTCAGTTGATGTATTAGAAAAATTTTCATATGAGTGTTGAAAGTCATGGCAGATGCAACGTTCTCACCAGGATTTTTAAAATTGGAGTCTGCAGGGCCCATTGAGAATCCAAAAGAGGGTCATTTTGGAGAGAAGGGGGTCCACACTTGTGATTAGGTTAGGGATTGAAAAGTAATCTGCTTTATATCAACAAAACTTGATGCCACATGGAATTTGTGATCTTTTATCAAAAAGATGAAAGATAACTAACCACGAGAAGAATTTCTTTGCATAAGAAAAAGTCTTTGCACACAATCAATGCCACAATGCTGCAGTCTGGCACAGTGTGGACATGGCACTAAATGTTGAATGTTTTCGTACATGCATGGCACAGACATGGTCACAGCAAGGGGCATCCCTTGCCATAAGTTTTTCAAAGTCACATATTAAGAAAACTGCTCTATATTCATAGTCTATTGTATTCTATTTTTGTTCTGTCTATTGTTGTATGTGTTATTCATTATATTCCAGGTTCTTTTATGAGTATATTACATCAAATGAGTGCTTTGTAGGGTCTCTCATTTCTAAATTGAGATTTCATGGATTCTAATCATAATTGTATTCACCAAGGAATGCTGTTTCCTTTGTAATCAAAGAACAAACCAGTTTTACTCTGATCTAAAGACGAGATAACCCTCATCATCCCAGTGACACTTTCCTGCGGTGTGATCAAAGCGTTTGGACCCCCATTGGATGTCTTCACCCACCCTGGACTCATAACTATCGAAGTAATCCCATGCGGTTGGAAGTCTACACTCAGTGCTCTTGTGATCGCATTGAGGGCTGCTTTGCTGCCTCGTGAAGGGTACCGTTTACCAGAAGTATTATCACCAATAGAAGCAGTCTGGGCTGAGATGTTCACAATGAAAGAGTTATTTGCCCGCTTCAAGAATGGAAGAAGTGCTTTCACGATCATTAGTGGACCAACTGCATTTGCTTGAAAGTTGTACAGCATTTCATCTACAGTCACGCTCTCCACAGTAACATTTGCTGTCACACCAGCACTATTGATGACCATATTCAGCGCTTCTTCTTGTAAAACTTTACCAACTTCAGCTGCAACGTTTGCAATATCTTCTTCATTGGTCACATCAAGTTGCAAAAGGTGCAAGTTTGGATGTTCTTGAGCGAGATTCCTGAGTTCTTGAGATCCTTCATGTTGTAAGGCTCTACAAGTGGCAAATAATTTATGAGGAGGTTTTGGAAGGTCAAGAAACTGCTTGACAAACTCGAGCCCTATTCCACGATTACAGCCAGTGATAAACACGTTTCTGAGGTAAGCCGCCATCTTGTCTAACTTATACACAGGGAGCCCAAGCTTGGTTTTTGTGTGTGGTTTTTGTTGTTCAAATTTTCGAGATTTTTGGAAAATTCTGGAAAATTCTATAATTGCTTTTCATCTGTTTTGTTCTTTGTCCTTTTACCCCTTCCTCGCTATTTTTGTTAAAATATAATGTCAACAAGGAAAGACTGGGGTGAGGACAAAATCAAGGCGTATTTCGAAAATACCCTTATATCTTCTGGATGTATTTCCAGATTTCGTTAGCACTTTTAACTTAATTCCTTCCCTCCCTCCCCTCTCCTCCCCTCCCTTCCCCTCACCATCATTTTGTATTTCCTTTTTACTCTATCTGCACATTTTAGACGGCACTGCATTCGTTATGTCCACCTTGCTGGGTATCTTGGGATCATCAACCTTGGATTGAGGAGAGGGGTGGGAGGTGGTCAAAAAGTTTTGCGCCAAATTAATTTCAGGGGTGGACCTCGAAGGGGTCCAATTTGCACCCATGTATCCTCTATTTGCCCGGCAGGCATACCTCAACAAATGTGGGAATTTTGATAATGCAAATTTGACATTTACTTTTGGTTGGACCGACAACTCTGATCACCCAATTATGTCCTTGTGAACTGATTGATTGATTGATTGATTGATTTTATTTTACTCATAAATATGTATATATATGTATTTGTATATATATATACATATATATATTTTACATTATAATTTTACATTATAATAATTAATACATTAAAGAAGAAAAATAAAATGTTATACTAATTTCTATCTATCTATACTAATTTCTTTCTATCTATAATAATTTATTTCTGCCTATGAAGACCAGAGGGGTCTGTCAATCAGTTACCTGAAATCTTTATTGCTGTATTACTATTACATGTCGCATATTCTAAACCCAAGCCGTAAGGTTTTTCATAGAGTGTTCAGTGTTATTCTTCTTCTGGTTATTGCTACGTATACAACTGGTGCCTTTAATACCTTTAGTTTACTGGCATTAGTTTTGGCCACTGAGTGAGCAGCTATACATAGTAATGAAATACTCTCTTACCATGGAACAATTTCTCCTTTGTAGTCGAAGAACATGCCAGTTTTACTCTGATCTAAAGATGAGATAACCTTCATCATCCCAGCCACACTTTCTTCTGTTGTAATCAAAGCGTTTGGACCTCCACAACGTGTCTTCACCCACCCTGGATTCATGACTATTGCAATTATACCGTCAGGCTTCAAATCCACACTCAATGACTTTGTAATGATATTGAGAGCGGCTTTGCTCGCTCGTGGCGGATACATTTTACCAGAGGTATTGTCAGCAACAGAAGCAGTCTTTGAGGAAAGGTTCACAATGACTGTCTTATTAAGGACACCACTGGCCGGGTCTTGTAGTGCTGCTCGCGGCTTCATGAATGTGAGCAACGCTTTTATGATCATCAGAGGGCCGACGGTGTTAGCTTGAAATGCCTGCATCATACGATCTGCTGTAACATCTTCTAGATTTTCTGGCGAATACAACACAGCGTTGTTAATCACCAAATTCAAGCACTCCTCGCCTAAAACTTTACCAACTTCAGCTGCAACGTTTGCAATTTCGTCTTCATTGGTCACATCAAGTTGCAAAAGGTGCAAGTTTGGATGTTTTTGAGCGAGATTCCTGAGTTCTTGAGATCCTTCATGTTGCAAGGCTCTACAAGTGGCAAATAGTTTATGAGGAGGTTTTGGAAGGTCAAGAAACTGCTTGACGAACTCGAGCCCTATTCCACGATTACAGCCAGTGATAAACACGTTCAGGTAAGCCATCTTGTCTAACTTATACACAGGGAGCCCAATCTTTGTTTTTGTGTGTGGTTTTGTTGTTCAAATTTTCGAGATTTTTGAAAAATTCTAGAATTGCTTTTCATCTGTTTTGTTCTTTGTTAGCCCTTTTACCCCTTCCTCGCTATTTTTGTTAAAATATAATGTCAACAAGGAAAGACCGGGGCGAGGACAAAATGCCCTTTAAGATACCCCCTCCTCCTCCTCCCCCAATTAAGAATATTATTTATTCTCAGGCATTTTGACTTGAGTCTTTACCCTAGCTCAGGATCAAAGCGTATTCCGAAAAGACCCTAATATCTATTCTAATCTTTGTAGCCTTATTTTTGATATACATATGGATGTATTTCTAGATTTCCGTTAGCGCTTTTAACTAATTCCTCCCCTCCCCTCCCCTCCCTCCCAATGATTTATGTTTTCTTTTCACTCTATCTGCACTTTTTAAACTGCACTGCATTCGTTTATGTCCACCTTGCAGGGTGTTTTGGGATCGTCAACCTTGGATTGAGGAGAGGGGTGGGAGCCCGGGGGGGGGGGGGGGGGGGGGGTACTTCGTGTCTTTTCATATGGGGATGCTCCGCCCGGACTCTCGACCCCTTACCCTTTTCTATACCAAATTTCAGCAAAAAAGTACCTCTTTTTATACCCTTTTGCCTGAAAAGGTACCCTTTTCATATACCTTTGAAGAAATTCTACCCCTTTTTATACCAAAACTCACAAATTTCCACCCCTTTGCTATACGTGCGGTCTGAAAAAAGTACCCCTATCGGGCGGAGCAGCCCCGTATAGTCCATTATAGGGAGTACCCCCCCCCCCCCCCCCCCGGGGATGGGAGGTGGTCCAAAAGTATTGGGGCAATTTAATTTCAGGAGTGGATCTCGAAGAGGTCCAATTTCCGCCTTGTATCCTTTATTTACCCGGCAGGCATACCTCAACAAATGCGGGAATTTTGATAATGTAAATTTGACATTTACTTTTGGTTGGAACGTCAACTCTGATCACCCAATTATGTCCTTGTGAAGACCAGAGGGGTCTGTCAATCAGTTACCTGAAATCTTTATTGCTGTATTACTATTACATGTCGCATATTCTAAACCCAAGCCGTAAGGTTTTTCATAGAGTGTTCAGTTTTATTCTTTTTCTGGTTATTGTTACAACAGGTGCCTTAACTTTAATGCCTTTGGTGGCCATTAGTGTCTTTGAGTGAGTGTCAGAAATTGAAACAATAGCTGTATATAGTAATGAAGTACTCTTACCATCGAACAATTTCTCCTTTGTAGTCGAAGAACATGCCAGTTTTACTCTGATTTAAAGATGAGATAACCTTCATCATCCCAGCCACACTTTCTTCTGTTGTAATCAAAGCGTTTGGACCCCTAGCCGTGTCTTCACCCACCCTGGATTCATCACTATTGCAAAAAGTCTAGTGTAGCTCCCATCGCGCTAGCTCTGGAAAACAGTGCAATTCTGCGTGTAAGGCTGCCCATGTCTTGCCCATATTGGGTGAATGCTTTTGAATACACATAGCTGAAATTGCTGCGCAAATCATAATGAAATACTGCTACGAAATGCTTTCGCCACAACATTTTCATTGCTATCGCTTCATGCATTGATAGAGTGCGAGATGCTCAAGCTGTGCTTCCATCTATGCACAGTGAAATGTTTTCTCAGTGAGATTTTATTCTAATTCCATTTCAGGTATTTTTCTATACTTGACGCGGACGGACACCAAAGCTTGCGTTTTCAGTGGGGTTTCTAAAGATAATATATATATTTCTGGTATATTCCCTTACCCTAAAACAAATTGCGTCGTGTGACGTGACTCGCAACATCGATTGCCTGTAACACTGCGCGCAATGTTGCACCGTGTCTGTGCCTTGATTATTCTTGCGTTTTCTTTATAGATGATTAACTATCAGTTATTTTTCTAAACGGGATAAGGAAGAAGACTAAGAAGATTCACATCACTTGCACCGTTTTGCACCGTTTTTAACTGATTATTAGATTTTCTCAGGGAGGGAGTAGGGAACCAGGAACTCATTCCCTTCCCAATATAATCATGTGCTGGACTTCAACAATAGTAACAATATCAATACGTTGTTCAAATGGGAAAAAAGGTAAGTTTTTTCAGTGAAGGGGAAGGTAGCAGGGAAGAAGGGATTCTTTTCCCCTCCCCTTCCCTAATATGTTGGAATATAATCAGATAATGCCTAGTGGTTACTAGTTGGGACTATGTTGGAGTGTTGTATACATATACTTATTTCAATAAAGTTAGTCACCGGAAAAGCTACAAAGTTGAGACCAGCAAGGAATATAGTAGATACATTTTACATGTTTCAACTGCTTGATAACTATTGATGGACTTGAGATCTTTTACCAGTTACAGTTTCACCTCCTGTGAGCATTCTCAAGCTGAAGTTTGTATCAAAAAGCATACTTGTTGGATGTGAAATGTTCCCCATGATCCTCAGAAGTCCCAGCGTTGTAGGTTTTTGGTGACTAACTTTACTGAAATAAGTATATACAATGGAATAAGAAGGAAGCTTAAATGCCATGTATACATAAATTTAGTATGGTCACAAACTTTTTTATCCATTGGTTAAGTTTCCTTCTTATTCACTTGTTGCACAATAATCAATGGAGTCATACAAATACAAGTTTTTTACACGAACTTTTTTAATTCACAAGAACAAGCACATTCTTTACTTATGATTCTATTATAACCACAAGTTTCAAACTAACACACAATTACAAGATGGCAGAAAAAGGTTGACAGAAATGAAAAACTTTAGGTTAATGATAAGAGATGTGCACAAGCGAGGGATCGTCAGGCCTGGATAATAAGTTATTTAGCTTTCTCTTCCTGGAACTGATAGTGTAGTTTAGCTACATCAGTCTGAGAGACCTTGATCCAGCCTGTCTCTTGCATGTGGTATACTGAAACGACAAGACAAACTTGGTAAGAATGAACATTACAACATTGAAGTTTAGTCTTATTTAGGGTGCACGTTTTTCAATGAAAGAAGAATATACAAGGCTTTTACCACTGTTTTCATCGCTATGTGTTGATTGAGACAACAGTCATGACATGGAAATCAGGAAATACAATGATCAGTGTATGTAAAGGTACTGAACAATTTGTTTAATTGACTGTTGTCTTGATCAGCACATAGCAATGAAAACAGTGGCATAATGATATTTGCAGCAATTATGAGAAAATATTTTTTCCCAATAGGTCTTTTTTGAGTTTGATAAACAGGATGCAATCTCGTACCCAGAGCCCAAGTTTCTCTTGGTCAACACCGAGAAATGATACTTGGTGCTGACCAGGCTGACCAAGAGGAACATGGGCTCTGGGTATGGTCTTGAAACCATAATGCACCATGTTCACTATCTCATTAAAGGTCTAAGGGCTACGAGGCTATGATAAAATGCTGGGTCAGTATGAATTTAAAACAACGGCAACAAACAAACAAAACAACTTTAAAAACCCTGAAACAACCCCTAGCTTGATCAATGCCTGCTACCTTACAAAATTGGAGTTTTGCTTGTTAGGTTTTGTGGAGGGAGGAAAACTGGAGAACCCAGATAAAAACCCTTGAATCAAGGGAGAGACCTACCAAACTCTATTCACCTAAGATGATGGTTCCAGGAATCAGAGCCAAGAAAGCAGAGGTGAGAGGCAAGTGTACTTATGCTACAACACACTTGATTCCCAAAGATTTCAAGATTTTCACTCACACATTCAAAGGTAAGACAAGGTTTTTACTTACAGTTAACAACACCTCCACTGTAGGCATCTCTGTGAGTTGCATGGTAGATGGCCCTTGTACCTAGGTCATATGCTTCCTCTGGAGTCAGATCATATTTATAGCCACTGTCTAGAACACCATAGGCATAGGTTGAACCAGAACCAACTGAAAACATATCATTACTGAGTCTTGTTCCATCACTGTCTACATAGTACAGACCAGGCCCCTGAAATTATGAATACCAGGAAATCAGAAAAATATTTTCAAGAACATGAATGAATTATCAATTCAGTTCCAGAGACTGTTTTCCTTTTAGTCTCTACCCAAAAATGTAGGGCTTTTTTCACCAGAGACCAAAAGAAATACAGGCTCTGAGATAGAGAATGACCTCAGTAGTTTTCTTCTATTTCTATTGTATATAGCTACAGTATTTCAAAAATGGTTTAAGGAGTGAACAATAAATGGCGATCAGTGATTGGTACAGTAATCACAAACCAAGAGGAACTGGCTCAAGAACTTTAAGGTTTACAGTTGAGTCGTCATTGAAAACACAAGAATGCATGTCTGAATTATTGGATGCAGTTGTTATTCGATTCATGTGTCTGTGATATGTGTCACCAGAGTTCCTTTCAGTCATGCAATCGCCAATTGGCGAATGCCATTCAGTGATTGCCATTTGTTGTTTGCCTCTTAAACACACTGTACAGGTGTATGTTACCAATACTCAATAAGAACACACTTACCTTTTTGTCCCAGCCACAAATCATAGTACCCTGAAGGTAAAAAAACAATGTTACTGATGGATGACTTGGCAAAACAAAAGGTTATATTAATTGTACAGCTAATACCAATAAGTCAATGCTTTCAAAGTACTGTATCAACAAGAAATCTTTGGCTTGAAAAACAGTCCTTGTTATTAGGATGGTAGCATTATACATGGCTTAAAATAACAGCTGGTCCTGGGAGTAGGGTCAGAATTTTGACTGTCTTCAAGTTCTGCACGTTACCTTCTGCACATATTGTCAAAGAAATGCACACTTTTGTTTTATTAGATATATTGTTGACTTAGTTTTTTCTTCTGCTCTCCAAGAAATACTAATGTTTTGTAGTTTTACACTGTTTTCATTGCTATGTTTCTGATTGAGACAACTGTGAAGACAGGAAATCAGACAATAGACTGATGCTAATCAGAGTATGTAATAGGTACTGAACAATTTATTTGATTGATGGCAGTGTATTGCCCTATTTCCCTGTTGCAACTGTTGTTTTGGTCAGCACATAGCAATAGACCTTTTTAGTTTGGGCAGATTGTTGTCCCATTTCAGACCATGTGTCATTCCCAAGAGTACAATATCATTTCTTTCTTTAACAGTTGCACATGAGAAGACACATGAATATGGATACACCTCAAACAAAGAATCTTATTCTCAAGAGAACATGACACATGGTCTGGAATGGGAAAACAAACCACCCAAGATAAAAATGCTGCCTTACCATTGATAATCCCATGCCTTTGTAGTAATACACCATGTTGGCCAGGATTTTAGAGGCGGCAGCTACTGATATCCTTTCTTTGTTACGTAGTTCATAGATCCTACAAACATGATTTAAGACATTATAAGTACTGTACATGTTATGACAATATCCATATCCCCACATACTCTAGATTAACTGGAATTTCCAAAGGGTTGTAAAGGAACATGTATATTCTTGTATTTCAGTATTTTACAGTATGTTTATGAAACTTCGAGTTAACTCCCTTTTGAAGAGATTCAGTTTATCTTCTGCATGAATAACTATTGCTGAAGCATAGCCACCGCTAGCAGTGAATATTGTCTCATAATCACTGGACGCTTGACCAATCACAGCACAAAAAATTCTATATTCAAGTCTAAAATTATACTAATAGTACGATACCAGTATTTACCTGCACTGCTTGGCAAGAAGTCTTTCCCAGAATGAGCAATCAGCGGCTCCTCCAGCCATAGTACCCAGAAGGTAAGGATTAATTTCAATGACCTTCTTAACAGTCTGTGAAGCTAAAATGATAAAGAATGGTTAATGATCATCAAATATGGAGTTGACTAAACATGTACTGAACAAAACCTTCAAAAAACCCTGAAATCAAGGGAAAGACCTAACAAACTCTTTTCACATGATGTGAAGTCAAGACCAGGAATTGAACCTGAGACCCAAATGGGTGAGAGGTGAGTGCACTACTGCTACTGTATGTCAAACAAACCTATATAAGAGCCAGCTGTTGCTCTGGAATCCACAGCTACAATAACGCCATGCTTGAATTTGAAGGCCAGTGTAGTTGTTCCATGGTCAAATTGGATTTTCACATCACTTTCTCCATTACTAAAAGGTTTTAGAAACTCGACCGGCTGAAAATATAAAGCAATAATTTTATGATCTTTTCATACAATAACCATCAAACCGATGTTTGTTTCGATAGTAATCAATAATGATCTTGATACTAAAGGGCCAAAATACATATAATAGGTTACTTTTGAACGAATCTTTCATGAACCTTTCTTTTTTTTTAAGAAAGTACAATTTTTCCATGAGGTCCATGACTAAGCATTTTGACAATCAATCAAACAAAAAGAACTAGAACATACATCCAATCCTGTCGGCACAGCAAATCGGCACTCATTCATAAAATCAGGAGCTAATTCATTCTGTATTTCTTGCTGGTTTATACAAGATTTTGGCTTTCCAAAGACATCATTTAACGAGAAGTTCTGGTAAGCACTCGCCACAGAATGAGCCGCCATCTTGAATACCTCAATAAAGAAAACTGGGGCGAGTTTATTATTCGGAAATACTTCGGATACACTCGGAAATATTTCGGGTGACACTCGGAACTAGTGTCCAGTCTATTCGGAATATTCACACCGTTAATTTGCATATCGCAACCTCGGGTGAGGACCTGTTTCTCGTAGGAGAACATAACATTTCTTCGCCAATTCTAGCTGAAATTTACATCAAAATCAGCTTTATTATGGCAGTTTCCATCTTAAGATAGCAAATAACATATAAACGTCATGGAAGGTAAGTTTTGTTTGATTTTTGTTGCGTTTTTCAGTGTTTTATGACCGAATTTGTACTTCTGTCTTGCAGACATCATCTCGAGGCATTTTCGGGCAGAGTCAATAGCGCGCGTGATCTTGCCCGAAAATGCCTCTTTTCCATGTCTGCGCCTGCGATATTTTTAAAAGCGCTCGCGTATCTCGAAAGTGGTCAATTACGGTCATCGTGCCCCCAGACATAACCCCCCGGCATGCACTGGGGGCGTCATCGCTGTAATAGTTTCTTGTCCAGATTCTGGGTGTTTGGCTGTCATATGTCGTTTTAATCCGCCTTTGCTCTTGCACTTCTTCTGACATCGTTGACATACAATATTTTCGTTCTGAACCTGTTGTAATCAAAAGGAAAATCACTATGGTTAGTGAAATATGGTCATTTGAAAAACGACTACGTAAACAAACCAACAAGATAGCGTTACAACTGCCATTGTTGATATTTTCCGTCCTGCATCAGCTATCGTGGATGAAGTACTCATGAACGAGCTACCAGAAAGCGCCCCGTGTCTCGGTTTACCGAAGATTGACTGCATTAGACGTACAGCTAACCGACGCAGACAAGCCCTTCGCCCTGCAGATCCAAAAGATCTCGACTTTGTTCTCCAAGAAGAACACATCCCAGATGGATTTTTACAAGGCGACGTTCTTGCTAAAGAACGTCGGCACATCATACTGGCCACTGAGCAGCAACTGGGACTCCTTGCCAAAGCCGAAGGGTGGTATATGGACGGTACCTTCAAACTTTGCCGTCATCCTTTCACACAGCTCTATAAACGTTTTCGTTCGGCGAGAGGACTGTGTGAAACACGTACCTGTGCTATTTGTTATAATGTCTGGTGGAAAGGCTAGAGATTATCGCAAAGTGTTCGAAAAGGTAATTGAAATTATTGCAATTCCATGACGCATTTTGTACAAAAAATATATATTTGGCTTTACAATATAATAAATCTATCTTTTCACTTTTAAATAATTGATTTTTGTTTGTTTTGTTTTTACTTGCGCGAGGTCCTACCCAATGTGAATGTTAAAGAAATAACGGTGGACTTCGAAAAGGCAGAATGGAAAGCATGCCGAAAGGTCTTCCCAGAAGCTTCCATCCACGGGTATTCTTTCCACCTGACACAGGCTGTGTGGAGAAAGGTAATGTATGAATTAATGTATGTCATTGAACTGATTGAGCGCAAACACTTTATCCGTGAAATTAGAATCTATTTCAGTGATAGCCACCTGACTGAATATGAGCTATTTGTTTTTACGGATTATAAAAAATACATGAAAAATTTACTTGATCATCATGATTGGCTCGTATATATTGTAATTTTTCATGCATCTAATCGTTAGAGCAATCATGCGGTTGTCTCGGGTAATTTGGAATCAATATTGAGATCTTTGAAAAACAATCGTGAAAATTGATTTAAAATTGTACTACAAACCGTCTGATTACCTGTACTAACATATCAAACTGTTGGTCATTGACAGGTACAAGAGCTTGGCCTTCAAGTCCACTACGAGAATGACCGTGGAACGTATGTGTTTCTACGGAAGATGATGTCCCTGTCGTTCTTACCAACAGATAAATTTGTACATCAGTTCGAACGCCTAAGCGCACAAGCCACAATGCCAGCCCTCGCACAATTGGTCCAGTACTTTAGAACAACCTGGATCCAGAGTGTCGTTTGGCCCCCAGCTACTTGGAATAATAACTTCAAAAGGTCCATCCGAACAAACAATGATGTTGAGGGCTGGCACAATGCCCTCAATCACCGCGCCAGTGGAAAATCACAGCTGCCTTTCTATCTACTGGTGCAGCTCCTCCTCAAAGAGGCCAAGCTAGTCGCTCTACAGGTGCGACTAGTCTCTGAAAAGAAGCTGCACCGTATCCAAAGGAAAAAGTACAAGCAGCTACAAAGTAAGATCTTTGCTTTGTGGGAAGAGTATGAAGGCCGGTAGCGTACTACAAGATTCCTACTGCGAGCAGTGGCCAACATCAATGGTCCCAGACCAATTTAAAGTGCTTCACCAGAAGCAACAAAGGCTCTTTTCAGAGCCGCCATATTTATGAAAGATCATGACCAAAATGCTTACACAAATTCACGACATACAAATGAAATGAAATAAACAATGATTTTTATTGTGTTCTTATAAATCAATGCTATAAACCTTATTTTCGCTGTTAATATCGAACTTTACGTATTCAGCATTTCGAAAAAATTAAATGTATGTTATAAATAATAGCAAGTAAAGTAAAAACAGTGGAAATATACTACTTACTAGTATAAAAACGTTTCAAAGGAGAAGAGACTTGGGGCGTTATGGTATATAACATGACGCCCCCAGTAGGAGTGGGAGCATCATGTCTGGGGGCGCGATGGCCTGGGGGCACGATCACCGGATTCCGAACGACAACACAATGATCTTACTGTTGATATTCTTACAATGATGGTTGAAAAAGCCAAAGAAAAGATTTCTCTCAACAAAATCTTTCCTGAAAATGTTAGAAAAGAAATTCAATCTTATACGTATAATGCGTCTGGAGATACGACAGTTTTGTGAGATCAAAAACATTTATAAACGTTTGGTAAAGTCTGGTAATGCCGAGAAGTTCTACTCTAATTTCTACTCAACTGTACCTCGGGATGCTAAGAGGTTTTTTGGAGGATTATCCAGAAATGCTGCCACATTACTGTCCACGAAGGTTGCAGATTGCATGATAGCCCATAGTAAAGAGAAAACCATGACTGGTGTAATCCCTAAATTGCTAAACAAGCTCTCAGATAAAGAAATAGCTGGATTGCAATACGTTAGAGGCTATGTCCTTCATAAGCTTCATAAAAAAAAACATGCAAAAGGTCAAATGTTTGTACTTAATTTGTGCAGTGGTGCTGACAATGTTGCATTCAACATTCATATGCAGGGATTTCATTAGAAGCCTGTAAATGGCATCTACTTTCCATATCTGAGCCACTTCTTTTTGCCATTCCACATCCCAAATGTATGGCCCCTTCATTGACATAGCTGTTTGTATTAAGGAAACCATCCACCTACTAGGAGTGTTAATGAAATCCCTGCACATGGGTCAAACACCAGTCGTAATCTACCCTATCATGAGCTATGCTGCTTGCAACATTGTATCATGTGTCATTTCCTCAGACATGGACATGCTTGTTGAGGATTCCAAAACTCTTAAACAAAATCATTACCTACCGGTAACCTACCAAAATCCTTCTGATAACCTACCGACATCCTACCAATCCTACTTTGAATTCATGATGAGAAATATAGGTGTAAGACCTATATCTAAGTGCCTTAAGGACATTCAGGAGCATTGATTACATGCATCCTTGCTGTGCATAAGTTTTATGCATGCATACTGTACTCTTCACATCTGCTAAACAACCTCTGGGCTGATCAAAGTCAGGGTGTGGCTAATTCACAAATCGAACCCTGAAACAACCTCTGGGCTGATCTGGGTCAGGGTGTGACTAATTCACAAATCGAACCCTGAAACAACCTCTGGGCTGATCAAAGTCAGGGTGTGACTAATTCACAAATCGAACCCTGAAACAACCTCTGGGCTGATCAAAGTCAGGGTGTGACTAATTCACAAATCGAACCCTGAAACAACCTCTGGGCTGATCAAAGTCAGGGTGTGGCTAATTCACAAATCGAACCCTGAAACAACCTCAGGGCTGATCAAAGTCAGGGTGTGGCTAATTCACAAATCGAACCCTGAAACAACCTCTGGGCTGATCAAAGTCAGGGTGTGGCTAATTCACAAATCGAACCCTGAAACAACCTCTGGGCTAATCTGAGTCAAGGTGTGGCTAATTCACAAATCGAACCGTGAAATAACCTTTTGGCTGATCAAAGTCAGGGTGTGGCTAATTCACAAATCGAACCCTGAAACACCCTCAGGGCTAATCAGGGTCAAGGTGTGGCTAATTCACAGAAATTGAAATTTACCTTGTTAGGTCTTGAAGAAGAAGGAAAACTAGAGAACCTTGATAAAAACCTTTGAATCAAGGCAGAGACCTAACAACATCTACTCAATAAGGTGAGAGTACTACTGCTACTTTTAATAACCTTTCAAACCCTCATCAATTATTCAGTAGGTAATTAGCCAACCAACTGCCCCGATTTTGATCCCGTGACAATACGTGAAACCACGTAAAGTACTCCCGAACCAACTGGAAATCTGTTCTATTGTATTTCTAGACCAATTGCAACAATGTTCCAGTGTAGTTGGACTTGGACTTGAAGAAATTCCAAGTCCAAGGACACTGGAAGAGTGTTGCAATTGGTCTAGAAATACAATAGAACAGATTCCTCATGAATAATTGATGAGGATTGGAAGTCATTCAAAGTCCTCCAATTCGGACTTGACGGGTTTTCAAAGTCCTTGCAATTGTTCCAGTCCTCGGGTACGCCTTATTGCGCGGACTTTGAAAACCCGTCAAGTCCTCATTGTCAGACTTTAAACATTACTTAAACATGTTTAACTTCTGACCCATTTCTTAATTGCTTAGAGGTTGTTTTACCCCTGTATTCTAACATTACCATGCCGTTCCCCTGTCAATATGTCCTCCCAGCTGAGTACCTTCCCTGGCTGAGGATGAAATTCAAAGTTGGCCAGGAATGAAAGGGACCCATCATGTGGTGAGAGAACTCTGTCCCACAGGCTCATGCTTGTTAGGTTTCCAAGAAAACTCTGACTTTGATCGAATCCTCCACCCATTGACCCATCTTGGTCTTGTCCAATGATTGCAATGCCATTCGGGATTGATTCACCTTTTCCTAGGTCGGTTCCCTTGCCACGGATGTGTCCATCAATATAAACTTGCCACTTGCCTGAGGTACTTTCCCATGTTGTACAGATATGATGCCACTTGCCATCATCCAATGAAATTTCGAATTTTCTGTAATTAATATAGTATAATTAGTATTACATCATAAACATTTGAGGAAAGTTATAAAGATTCTAGAAGGAGCATGTGATACACGTGAGGAGATAAAAACTATATTTATAAACTATATTAATTTTGTAATTACAGTTTGATTGGTTGGGTTGTCTATCCTATAGTAGGAGGTGTTGTTGGATGGGGTGTAGTTGTCTATCCTATAGTAGGAGGTGTTGTTGGATGGGGTGTAGTTGTCTATCCTATAGTAGGAGGTGTTGTTGGATGGGGTGTAGTTGTCTATCCTATAGTAGGAGGTGTTGTTGGATGGGGTGTAGTTGTCTATCCTATAGTAGGAGGTGTTGTTGTATGGGGTGTAGTTGTCTATCCTATAGTAGGAGGTGTTGTTGGATGGGGTGTAGTTGTTTATCCTATAGTAGGATGTGTTGTTGGATAGGGTGTAGTTGTCTATGCTATAGTAGGAGTTGTGTGTGTGGTTCCTCATTTCATTTGATACGTACATTTCTTGATCAGAAACGGCTAGGTAGAAATAAGTGTGACCAATGTAGATGCCAATGTTGTTGATCTTGCTTCCACTTGCTAGTGTGTATGGTGTAACCTCATGTTTACTATCAATAGGCTGGAATTGGGCCATCAGACTGAGAGTGAAAGCTGTCAAACTGGTGTTGAATGATGTTTTCAACTTGATGTAGTCATCTACAGACTTGCGTGGAAAGTACAAGACTCGCTGATTTGGAACTGGTGTCAAAAGGGAAAATCTGTAAGTACTTGAATTTGCTTACTTCTATGAATATAATAATTATCGTTTGTGTTTGTATATGGGATAATATTATTATTATTATTATTATTTTTATTATTATCATTTAGAAAGTAAACAACAACCATATATCATTAGAAAATAATTAGTATCGTTATCAGATCAACCTATTAGATTTTCTGTCGTAGAAATAAGGACTGGCTCAATCGTGATTTACTGAAATTTCAATTTTTTCGGCCTTCAAGTAGTCAATTGTAAAATACCTAAAAGTAGTGAGATTTGCAATCGTTTTTATATGAATATATGAAATAAAGTTTCCATTATGTTTCTTTGGGATGGGATAATTATGATGAGCATAAATTCAAACTGTTGTAAATCGTGGGTAATTCTGATTGGCTGAACAAATAATGGTCTTTTTGTCATACTCCATTTTAGAAAAAAGTTACCGCAGGTAAATATAATAATTAAAACCAATTAATACAAGAAATACTTTTAGATTTGGTTTCTTTCTGTCATTTTGTAACACTGTTCCATTAGCTCATTTCTACTAAAACAATTAGACCTCTCGCACACATTTTTTTGCTGGATTTGTAATGAAAGTGAATGATTGAGAGGGAAAATAAAAAAGGAAAGAAAATTTTTTACCCTGGTTTTTAAAGTGCAAATAAATTCAATTTTTTTATTATCCATTTTGTTTGGTTTTCCGCTATCAGTGCATTCAAACGTTGGGTTTTTTTACATCAAATATAGTATATCTCCCGCGCGTTCAAATAGGTAGATCTGTGACGTCACACGCTTTGGATTCGTTATATGACATGATTGCTGTGGTTTCTACTTTTATGAGACCCAAACTAACTTCGAGCTCAAGCTAGCTCTCCTATATCTTCATCAACATTGTTGATTGGGAATCCCTAAGCAAACGATGTGACATCTACGAAATTCGTCCCAGTCCCTTGTACCAATTTCTAGTAAAAATTGCACGTCTTTGATGTGGGAAAAATGTATGATATTTGATATGAGAGGGAAAAACTTATATTCATTTGCACTTTAAAGTATGATGATTAACGAGCTGTGTAGAACATTTACCTTTGTAACACTTGTCAGGATATATGCATCGGTATCCCTGTGGTGTATACCCTGAATGACACTCCATCAGTGGTGGACACGTTTTGTTGCGGCAGTTGTTCTAAGATGCAAAAAGCAACACGTATTTGAGATTTACATAATAGCTGTTAACACCTTCAATAATCAATAACTTACTGACACACACACACATACACACACACACATACAAAGGCACACACACAGGCACACAAACACACACAAACACACACACATAACATAGGGATGCCTTTTTTGTCAATGAAATTACTGCGCAAAACACTAATCACAAGCTGATCTGAGAAAAAATATTCGCCAATGAGAATCGAGAAAATTTGTAAAACTGAGGTGTCATCCTAAGTATCAGCTGCTCGGGAAAAGTTCATTTCTTAACTTTATTTCCCCACTCAATAATGAATATTATAGTATATGAATATCAATGTATACGAAATATCAAAAACCTCACCTGAAGATCTAGATTTATCTCAAATATAAGCTTTTATAAGTAAATTTTCGCAGGCTACATGACACCTAAGTTTTGCAGTGACTTCATTTCTACGTCACTATTTCAGATCAGCTAGTATTGCACGGGGAGAATGTTTAGAGAGTTGTAAACAACCCTTCTCTAACTGACCTTTGTTCCTTGGTAGATCATTCCTCGTCTTTCAACCAAGTCACCTGGGTGTGTTACAGCTTCAGAAGAACTCAGCTGACAGTTGGTAGAGTTGACAGGGTTTTGATCAAAGTTGATGGACACACATCTTGGTTCAACGTAACACTGAAGACGACAGAGCTTAGGTGTTGCAACCGTTATATTGTCAATGACATGCCCTATTAAGGCTTTGTCTGGGATGGATGGCACGAACTCTTGGTTACGACAATCATCTTCATTCGTAGTACAACCTGGGAATGTAAATAAAAGAAGACTTCAAAGAATAACCGCTGAAGCAAATGAGACGTTAAGTTAGATGTGTGAACCGCTTACCGAAGAAAACGGCGATAAAGTTGAGAATCCGCGGACCAAAAACCGGCCGGGATACAGATCATGCGAAAAGAAAGGTAACTATTATACAACTTTGTTATTTTGCACTTATAGGCCCCTTGCACTGATTTCCAAACTGGGGTCAGAACAAAAAACATCCTTTATCTTGAGGAAAATAGATAGACTATTCCATGGCTATTACTACAATTTCAAGATGGCGGCCGGCTGATTAAAAGATCATTTAGAATACACAAGATTAAGAAAACAACCAAAAACGACCAGGGTTGAATTCATCAAACGAAGATTATCAAGCATCGTTTTGAGACTTTTGTATGAATTTAGAAAGAGATGATAGCGTTATCGATATATTCTTTGTGTAAACTCTCCCTAGTCCTCCCTCGGTCCCAGCATTTCGAGGACAAAACTCGTACTTCAGGAAGCTGTGACGCGAAAACGAACTTGTGTCTTTATATCACTTCTTAGTGTCCTTAGAGTCCTCAGTGTGTCCGTAAAAAAAAGCAAAGATCTAAAAATCATCGCCTCTTTTATCGTCAAAGACGACTCACATCTTTTTCGTTTTCCAAATTTTGACTCTTTCTCATCGAAATGCCTTTTTCTAAACGATTTCCTGTACCATCCAGTTCATAAGTACTTTGCTGATTGGTTATCTTGTTCATGTTAGCGGTTATACTTTATAAAAATCGAATAAATCAACAGCTTTTTTCGTTGCTTCGTGTCAAACTTTTTCGTCGCTTTTTCAATATTGAAAAGGCGCCGTTGAGGATTTCTATCAACGGACGTAATTGGTCGAGATTGTCTGCTTGCATGCAGGGAGAATCTGGAGTTTCATATTCAAATAAGTTTCCTGTATTCCTACTTTATTATTCTATTTATTTTATAAAACAAATAGAAAATGTTTTGCCGTGTTTACATAGCCTGACATAAGCACGAGGGAAGTTTGGGAGAAGTCGAGGGCTATTGTGTAAAACCGAGCTGCAGGCGTTCATTGTTAAATGAAAAGTTTTTGATTTTGAATTGAGAACACTGTAAAATATTAATCATCATCATCATCATCATCTTTATTAAGTTAGTAAAGCCTAAGGGCATCACACCAACTATGAAATTAAATCTAGGTAAAGTATTTGCGACCAGGCCTGCATGCAATCCCTCCAAAGTTGTTAGCCTTTCGTAAGCCTTTAGCCCGTGCATTATTACAATGCGTCATTGTGCGAGAATATAAACAAACCGAAGGGAAACCCAAAAAGTCTCGTTCGCTTCTTCAGTAAATTTAAAAGAATTCAAAAGAAGACAAGTGTTGAAAAGCTTGCAGCTACTAAAACATTCGCATTATGTATTTCTACACGTATCAAGATATTCGCAAGCTTTCTATTTCTAGAATTAAAGTGATAACTGTTAAAAAATACTGTTTGAAAATGTTAATTCATGGAACATGTTATAAAGCGGCCGGTCAAAATAAGGCATACCGTATAATATTCACAGAAGCTTAGCATCTATACGAACATGTAACTAGTATTAGAATTTAGTTAAGTTCCCTTCAAATGCAAAGGGAGCTCGCTGCGTCGAATAGGACTCTTCACAATTCAGTTTTATTATTGAGTATTATGAGAATTCATATCAGCTGAATTATTTGTCAGCAACTCAAACTTACTCGATTAGCGCAGCACAACTCGCGTCGCTAGAACTCTTAGAGGAATCCAAAGCCTGTCAAAATGATTTAACATGGTTAATATTGAGATGCTACGGCTAAAACTTCGTTTTAGTTTTTCTATAAACTTCGTGTTCACGAGCTTCTTTGACAAAGTAAAACCCGCATCCAATTATCAAATCAAGGGAGGGGAGCCTGAACATTTTCTCGAAGCTCGTTCTAGCTCTGGAATTTGAAAGAAAAAATAATTTTATTGATAATAACTTTTCAGTATTTTAGAAACACTGGATCCTGCTTTTGTAATGAGAGAAATTTGAATTCTAGTTCCAATTTTGTTTATACCGAAAAACCTTTGCCGTGTCCTACCCTACTAAGGCAGTCATTGGTGCGCAATTTTCTCCCGTCATGGGTTATGCTAACAACTTGAGCTTGTTAGCTTCGCGCTGATTGGCTAGTTACATTTTCTTGTATTACCTAGATATGTACAATAATAAAATACATGTAACTATGCTATAATTCATATGACATTGATGTAAGATTAATAATAACAAATAATATAAATAAATCAATAAATGAATCAAGAGAAAAATAATAATATAATATAATAATATTTTAATGGTAATAATAATAATAATGATAATAATAATAATGATAATAATAATAATAATAATACTAATAATAATAATAATAATAATAATAATAATAATAATAATGATAATAATAATAATGATAATAATAATAATAATAATAATAATAATAATAATGATAATAATAATAATGATAATAATAATAATAATAATAATAATAATAATGATAATAATAATAATAATAATAATAATAATAATAATAATAATAATACTAATAATAATAATAATAATAATATTAATAATAATAATAATAATAATAATAATAATAATAATAATGATAATAATAATAATGATAATAATAATAATAATAATAATACTAATAATAATAATAATAATAATAATAATAATAATAATAATAATAACATGCAGTTTTCTCGACTCAAGTACTCCGGAGCGGGCGCACTGGAAAGACTATGCCCACTTCAGAATACCTGGGTCGGAAAAACTCATGCTTAGGCCAATTCCTCGTAATTTTGGGCAAGATAAATAGTATATACACGGGCAAATTAGAATTCGATGATAATAAGAAATTGGTAGATAATAAATACAATGAATATACAAAATATTCTTTTGGGATACAATTTTATAATAAATAGGATTACGAGACACCAAAAATTCTTCTCGTAATCTTATTATAATAAATATACAGTAATAGCAGGTGTGGGAGACATTAATGATTCAACTTCGAGAGTCACTTCCGTTTGAGACTAGTTATAGTGAGGACACTCGAACCGTGAATACTTTGAGGTTTTTTCATACTTTTTTCTCCTTTATTCCTTGCGTTGATTGTTAAATGAAAAGTTTTTGAACTTCAATTGAGAACACTGTAAAATATTAATGATTCAACTTCGAGAGTCACTTCCGTTTCAGACTAGTTACAGTGGGGACACTCGAACCGTGAACACTTTGAGGTTTTTTCATACTTTTTTCTCCTTTATCCCTTGTGTGAATCGATTGGAAATATGATATATTTTCAACAATAAGATTATTTGAGTTCAGTGCTTCATTTTCAGAAGGTTTAAGTAGTAGAAAGTTCATAAAATAAAAATTATAAGCATATCAAGAGTTCATGGTTCGAGTGACTAATGACAAATTGTATGGAAACTCCCAAAGGTTTTTGAATTATCAGAGATTACAGTCAACGAACTTCAGGCATGAACGCATAACTTGTAGATTACAAATAATAATCGAATATTCAAAATAATAATCGTATATTCAAAATAATAATCGAATATTCAAAGTAATAATAAATTATTCAAAAGAATATTTGAACATTCAAAAAAATATTCGAATCTTCGGATTGTCGGACGTCATACTGTACATGGAAACGGTGAATGAACTCCTTTCGATTTCAAATCTTACATCTTTATATGACTGGGATATTTTTAATCTACGAATATTCATTTTAATCTACGAATATTCATTTCAATCTACGAATATTCATTTCAATCTACGAATATTCAATTGAATCTATGAATATTTATTTTATTTTTTCGGACAATCGTAAAAAATGTGTTCATGCCTGAAGTTCGTTGACTGTAAAAACCAAGGTTGTATTTGACTTTATTCACAGAACGGACTCAATTTTTCTTTTCTAAAACAAAAGCTTTAAGAACTGAAGAAGATAAAGAGGAAGTGATTGAATGAATATAATGTTTTAAAAGCAAAAAACAATTATCAATAGATTATCTATGGAAACCGAGTGATAAAGAAGAGTAAAACTATGTTAAAGTACTTTAGGCGCACTTTAAGATAATGAAAAATGCGAGAAAGTTCCATATAGAAAGTCAACGAGTTTATGAAACAATCTCCGCGCGCCCATGTAATATCCTCTATTCTTATCTCCTCATTTTTCTAAATTCTGAAGTCAAGGAGTTTTTTAAGAAAGTCGGTTTTTGGTTTTGGCATTTATTTTACAGCTTTTTTGTATTTATGCCTTCTGTTCAGTTATTTAAAGATTTCTTAGAGAGAAACGGAAAAAGAGACAGAAACATGGACGCTGACAGACAGAAACCAGATATATAGAGAAAGGAAGAGAAAAAGACGAACACGAGAATAGAGAAAGAGAAAGAGACACAGGCAGACAGAGACCAGATATGTAGAGAAAGGAAGAGAAAAGGACGAAGACGAGAATAGAGAAAGAGAAAGAGACACAGGCAGACAGAGACCAGATATGTAGAGAAAGGAAGAGAAAAGGACGAAGACGAGAATAGAGAAAGAGACACAGGCAGACAGAGACCAGATATATAGAGAAAGGGAGAGAAAAGGACGAAGACGAGAATAGAGAAAGAGACACAGGCAGACAGAAACCAGATATATAGAGAAAGGAAGAGAAAAAGACGAACACGAGAATAGAGAAAGAGAAAGAGACACCGGCAGACAGAGACCAGATATGTAGAGAAAGGAAGAGAAAAGGACGAAGATGAGAATAGAGAAAGAGAAAGAGACACAGGCAGACAGAGACCAGATATATAGAGAAAGGAAGAGAAAAGGACGAACACGAGAATAGAGAAAGAGAAAGAGACACAGGCAGACAGAGACCAGATATATAGAGAAAGGAAGAGAAAAGGACGAACACGAGAATAGAGAATAGAGAAAGAGAAAGAGAACTAGAACTAAGGAGTTTTCTTACCTTGTATGAATAATATCTTGCAAAAGATGATCAGTAACGATAAAGAATAGCTAAAGTCAGTCATTGCAAACCGAACAGTGTTAAAGACTTTAGTGAACTAGTATTTAGTTTCCTTGCATGTTTATTATGACCTTTAAAGTTTAAAAAAACGGTCTTATTAATTATTGACAATCAATTACGAACTCATGTCATATTCGTACCAAATATTTGAGCATGTTGCTATGACAAGACAGGTTGTTTGCTGCGAGAAGTTGTCAAATGAAGTGCGGTAGAATGTCACTTTGAACCCAATAAATTTATTTAGTAGTAACAAAAAAAAAGAAAAAGAGAAAAAGTCGAAGAGATATTGATGACAAAAATATGCTCAAAGAAGATTTAAGAGTCATAGTCTGTAAGGATCAAGCAAATTTAGGAATATCCGGCCAGTCAACCTCACTCACGGATTTTGCTCAAACTTGGTATATAAACTTGTTCTGCGGTCCTAAATACGAAATCGATGATATTTTGTGGAAAACAATTTTACGGGAAAGGTTGGGGGGTGGGTCAGTTTTAGGAGCCGTAGATGACTAGTTACAATGCTGTTCGAGCACTGTTTTGGTAGCGCTCCAAAAAATATAAGCATTTATATTTTGGAAAATATTTTGGTATCAAAATGAACCTCTACTATTCACATAATGTGATCGCACATAGTCAAACCTGACAATTATTTAAACAGCTTAGGAAACGACCTCCATATGTATAGGTAGTATAAACCTTTGTGAACAGCTATCGAAAATGAGGTGATTCTAGAAGCCGATATCTCCAGTGGTATGTCGATTTAGAAGTTGTCTGTGCTACTGAACAAAGTTCGATTATAGCTTATTTCATTTCTTACGTGTTCGCGCTCGTGCCACTCTCCGACGAACGTCCAGAGCCGGTTTGGCCAAATGACGGAAGTGAAGAGCGATGGGTGCCGAATAGTATAATTGAATTACAAAATAAACGGATATTTTTAAATAATTGGGATTCGACATCCGGGACATTCTCAGAATCCTCGATTGACGTCATAGACGCCATATTCAAAAAGGGTCTATTTCTATTTTAGTTTTTTATTTTATTTTAGTGTCTGTTTCTTTAAATTACGAAGGAAAAAAAACTTAAAAGGCAAAATAGTATTCTAAATTTCTTAAACTGCCTGCTTTTCGAGAGAGAACAGACATTTCATATTTTTTTAATCAATGGTTTCTCAGCTGAGCCTGCAGTCAAATAGTCTCTTATTTCAGCGGTTTTGAATAAGTAGCTGGACTCGGAAATACGTCTCAAATTAAAGTCTATATAAAAGTTACAAAAGAGATGTAAGCAATACACAAACGTACCTTATGGAGCTTTAATGTGGTGATGTATTTCCGGGTCAAACTGCTCACAACCACTAAAATAAAGCGAAAATGTTTCTCACTGACTAAACCTCCACCTGAAACAATTCAAACTTTGGACAACAAATCCTGTCATAAAGAAAAGTAAGAAAAACCTTTATAGAACTGCTTTTCGTTTTGGACCCGAAAGTCGTTAATTATCCATACGATTGACGTCACATTGACGTCACTAACTCTATAATATTACACGAAGAAATGTCCGATACACTTTAAATTTGCGATTTTTTTCAAATTCTTACAAATTGCGCATAAATGTTTGTGTACCAAGTACAATTTATTAATGATTTACTCGATGAAAAGGCTACACTAAAGTAGAATATGTTTTTTATCCTCGCACAAACGTGAAATAGTCCCCTTCACAGTTCCCTGCACCATCTTGAATGATAGACGTGACTAGAAGCTGGACATCAGGTGACCTTGCAATGATAGAGACCTTTTTTACAGTCAAAACGGTTCAAGTGTATCCCCCCCCCTTAGAATCCCTTAATGAATTTATTATTTGAATATTGAGTTTATTTTTCACTCTCCAAACTGGAAAATGAATTATCTACTTGAGTTTTGATTGGATTCTTCAATAATTGCCGTGCCAATGTAGAAAATCTTCAAGGAAGGGTAAACCCTTAGAATCTTAGTGTGAAATGAATGTAAAGTTTGAAGTCTTCCGATTTTTTATTGAAAAGAAAACTCAGAGTCAATAATCAACTCAATATTTGAATAATGCAATTATTGATGGAACCTAGGGGGGTACGCTTGAGCCGTTTTGACTGTAACACCTTGAACAATTATTCACACGTATCTATCTTTGCAAGGTTACCTCATGTTACTTCATGCAATTGCACGGCCACCTTTCAAGATGGCGCAGGGAACTGTGAAGGGGACTATTAAAGTACAAGTATTTATGTATGTTATTCATGATTTTTAGCAAATGCTTCTTAGCTCGTATTACTCAAAGTTCAATTTCTAGATGTAACATTGTTTCTGTGTTCGTGCTGGTGTGTCTATTGCGCAATCAGGTGCCGAAAGCCAAGTTGGATGAAAAGAACAAGAAGATTTCCACATTTCGCACCTCGGGAGCAAAACTTCTGTCATTCAACATGGCTGCCGTTACGTGACCGTGGAAATAACGGGAGTATTTGTTAACCTTCGTATTGGTCCAATGGAAACGGGGGAGGGGACATGATTGGAGGAGATGGGAGAGCAACTACGAAATAACATCCCCTCTCCTCAGTCCTCCCTCTCCCTCTAACCCATCTTGACTATGTATTCCCCATCTCCTTGATGTGGGATGCTGTATGAAAGTGAAAGTTGAATATTCTACGTTTTCACAGGATTAAGCATTGTATAACTTATCTTTTCCCATACCACAGAAAATATCAGCGCGTGACATGAAGACACACGTGAACAGACACTTCCCTGCCGTGAGTTGTGATTGCCTGTATTTTCCATGGTATGGGATAACAATCCGTATACAAGATTGGTATTTAAAGCACTCTAACATCACCATGCAGTTTCCCTGTCAACATGTCCTCCCAGCTGAGTACCTTCCCTGGCTGAGGATGGCATTCAAAGTTGGCCAGGAATGAAAAGGACCCATCATGTGGTGAAAGAACTCTGTCCCAAAGGCTCATGCTTGTTAGGTTTCCAAGAAAACTCTGATCTTTATTGAATCCTCCACCTGATGTATCTTGGTCTTGTCCAATGATTGCAATGCCATTCTCGATTGATTCACCTGTTGCTAGGCCGGTTCCCTCGCCACGGATGTGTCCATCAATATAAACTTGCCACTTGCCTGAGGTACTTTCCCATGTTGTACAAATATGATGCCACTTGCCATCATTTAATGAAATTTCGAATTCTCTGTAATTAATATAGTATAATTAGTATTACATCATAAACATTTGAGGAAAGTTATAAAGATTCTAGAAGGAGCATGTGATACACGTGAGGAGATAAAAACTATATTTATAAACTATATTAATTTTGTAATTACAGTTTGATTGGTTGCGTTGTCTATCCTATAGTAGGAGGTGTTGTTGGATGGGGTGTAGTTGTATATCCTATAGTAGGAAGTGTTGTTGGATGTGGTGTAGCTGTCTATCCTAGGCCTATAGTAGGAGGTGTTGTTGGATGGGGTGTAGTTGTCTATCCTATAGTAGGATGTGTTGTTGGATGGGGTGTAGTTGTATATCCTATAGTAGGAAGTGTTGTTGGATGTGGTGTAGCTGTCTATCCTATAGTAGGAGGTGTTGTTGGATGGGGTGTAGTTGTATATCCTATAGTAGGAAGTGTTGTTGGATGTGGTGTAGCTGTCTATCCTATAGTAGGAGGTGTTGTTGGATGGTATGTAGTTGTCTATCCTATAGTAGGAGGTGTTGTTGGATGGGGGTGTAGTTGTCTATCCTATAGTAGGAGGTGCTATTGGATGGGGTGTAGTTGTCTATCCTATAGTAGGAAGTGTTGTTGGATGGGGTGTAGTTGTCTATCCTATAGTAGGATGTGTTGTTGTATGGGGTGTAGTTGTCTATCCTATAGTAGGATGTGTTGTTGGATGGGGTGTAGGTGTCTATCCTATAGTAGGAGGTGTTGTTGGATGGGGTGTAGGTGTCTATCCTATAGTAGGATGTGTTGTTGTATGGGGTGTAGTTGTCTATCCTATAGTAGGAGGTGTTGTTGGATGGGGTGTAGTTGTCTATCCTATAGTAGGATGTGTTGTTGTATGGGGTGTAGTTGTCTATCTTATAGTAGGATGTGTTGTTGGATGGGGTGTAGGTGTCTATCCTATAGTAGGATGTGTTGTTGGATGGTATGTAGTTGTCTATCCTATAGTAGGAGGTGTTATTGGATGGGGTGTAGTTGTCTATCCTATAGTAGGAAGTGTTGTTGGATGGGGTGTAGTTGTCTATCCTATAGTAGGATGTGTTGTTGTATGGGGTGTAGTTGTCTATCCTATAGTAGGAGGTGTTGTTGGATAGGGTGTAGCTGTCTATCCTATAGTAGGAGGTGTTGTTGGATGGGGTGTAGTTGTCTATCCTATAGTAGGAGGTGTTGTTGGATGGGGTGTAGTTGTCTATCCTATAGTAGGATGTGTTGTTGGATGGGGTGTAGTTGTCTATCCTATAGTAGGATGTGTTGTTGGATGGGGTGTAGTTGTCTATCCTATAGTAGGATGTGTTGTTGTATGGGGTGTAGTTGTCTATCCTATAGTAGGATGTGTTGTTGGATGGGGTGTAGCTGTCTATCCTATAGTAGGAGGTGTTGTTGGATGAGGTGTAGTTGTCTATCCTATAGTAGGATGTGTTGTTGGATGGTATGTAGTTGGATATGCTATAGTAGAATGTGTTGTTGGATGGGGTGTAGTTGTCTATACTATAGTAGGAAGTGTTGTTGGTTGGGGTGTAGTTGTCTATCCTATAGTAGGAAGTGTTGTTGGATGGGGTGTAGTTGTCTATCCTATAGTAGGAAGTGTTGTAGGATGGGGTGTAGTTGTCTATCCTATAGTAGGAAGTGTTGTTGGATGGGGCGTAGTTGTCTATGCTATAGTAGGATGTGTTGTTGGATGGGGTGTAGTTGTCTATCCTATAGTAGGAGGTGCTATTGGATGAGGTGTAGTTGTCTATCCTATAGTAGGAGGTGTTATTGGATGGAGTGTAGTTGTCTATCCTATAGTAGGAGGTGTTATTTGATGGGGTGTAGTTGTCTATCCTATAGTAGGAGGTGTTATTGTATGAGGTGTAGTTGTCTATCCTATAGTAGGAGGTGTTATTGGATGGGGTGTAGTTGTCTATCCTATAGTAGGAGATGTTATTGGATGGGGTGTAGTTGTCTATCCTATAGTAGGAAGTGTTGTTGGATGGAGTGTAGTTGTCTATCCTATAGTAGGAGGTGTTATTGGATGGGGTGTAGTTGTCTATCCTATGGTAGGAGGTGTTGTTGGATGGGGTGTAGTTGTCTATCCTATAGTAGGAGGTGTTGTTGGATGGGGTGTAGTTGTCTATCCTATAGTAGGAGGTGTTATTGGATGGGGTGTAGTTGTCTATCCTATAGTAGGAGGTGTTGTTGGATGGGGTGTAGTTGTCTATCCTATAGTAGGAGGTGCTATTGGATGGGGTGTAGTTGTCTATCCTATAGTAGGATGTGTTGTTGGATGGGGTGTAGTTGTCTATCCTATAGTAGGAAGTGTTGTTGGATGGGGTGTAGTTGTCTATCCTATAGTAGGATGTGTTGTTGGATGGGGTGTAGGTGTCTATCCTATAGTAGGATGTATTGTTGGATTTGGTGTAGTTGTCTATCCTATAGTAGGATGTGTTGTTGGATGGGGTGTAGTTTTCTATGCTATAGTAGGATGTGTTGTTGGATGGGGTGTAGTTGTCTATCCTATAGTAGGAAGTGTTGTTGGATGGGGTGTAGTTGTCTATCCTATAGTAGGAAGTGTTGTTGGATGGGGTGTAGGTGTCTATCCCATAGTAGGATGTGTTGTTGGATGGGGTGTAGTTGTCTATCCTATAGTAGGAGGTGTTGTTGGATGGGGTTTCTCATTTCATTTGATACGTACATTTCTTGATCAGAAACGGCTAGTTCGAAATAAGTGTGGGCAATGTAGATGCCAATGTTGTTGATCTTTCCTCCACTTGCTAGTGTGTATGGTGTAACCAGATGTCCACTATCAATAGGCTCGAATCGGGCCATCAGACTGAGAGTGAAAGCTGTCAAACTGGTTTTGAATGATGTGGTCAACTTGATGTAGTCATCTACAGACTTGCGTGGAAAGTACAAGACTCGATCATTGGGAACTGGTGTCAAAAGGGAAAATCTGTAAGTACTTGAATTTGCTTACTTCGATGAATATAATAATTATCGTTTGTGTTTGGATGTTTCTTTGGGTTGGGATATTATTATTATTATTATTATTATTATTATTATTATTATTATTATTACTATTATTATTATTATTATTTAGAAAGTAAACAACAAAAATATATCATTAGAAAATAATTAATGCTTCCCACCCCTTATCTTGTACTAAAGAATGACAGTACAACAGTTTGTGGGCTAAAGGGGCATGGGGAATAAGTACTCCATTTGCATGGCCGCAAAGATACTGGTCAGAGGTAGGGCAAAAAGAAGTGATTAATCTCTCTCTAGAGGTGGTAATCCCCTGTCGACTTGCTTGGTAAAGAGAGGTGTTAATCCTCACGAATTTGTCGGGGTGATAATCCCCAGGGGTGGTAATCCCCTCTTAGGGGTGATAATCCCCTGAAGTCCGAATTGCAGTCGTGATCACACGACTTGACTAGCGTCCGGCTTGAACTAAACTATGGAATATACCAACCGCCTGACAGGAAATGTGTGCTATACCGTGATTGGACTGTCTTAGTTAGAGGCACGTGGACAGCCCGTGGATAAGTGACCCTTGCACTCACTTACCTTCTCAGCAGTATATCACATGATATTTTGTTTGCATTTACGTAACTACGTGAGTGTAACTAGAGATAATGGTTGAACCATTAACTATAATTTATATGAATATAAATTTGCATTAATATCGTTATCAGATCAACCTATTAGATTTTCTGTCGTAGAAACAAGGACTGGCTCAATCGTGATTGATTGAAATTCCAAACATTTTTTCCTTCAAGTAGTCAATTGTAAATTACCTACAAGTAGTGAGATTTGCAATTGTTCGTATAAGAATATATGAAATAAAGTTTCCATTATGTTTCTTTGGGATGGGATAATTATGATGAGCATAATTACAAACTGTTGTAAATCGTGGGTAATTCTGATTGGCTGAACAAATAGTGGTCTTTTTGTCATACTCCACTGATTGTAGAAAAAATTACCGCCGTAAGTAAATATAATAATAATAATAATAATAATAATAATAATAATAATAATAATAATAATAATAATAATAATAATAATAATAATAATAATAATGATTTTAGATTTGGTTTCTTTCTGTCATTTTGTAACACTGTTGCATTAGCTCATTTCTACTAAAACAATTAGACGTGTCGCCCACATTTTTTTGTTGGATTTGAAAGGAAAGTAAATGTTTGAGAGGGAAAATAGAAAGAAAAGGAAAGAATATTTTTTCCCTGCTTTTTAGAGTGCAAATAAATTCAATTTTTTATCCAAAAATTATCCAAAGCAATTACTTAATATGTCACGTCACACAGATTGGGTTCGTTATCTAACATGATTGCTGTGGTTACTGACACTAGAGAAAAACGTTTGCGCATGCTTACCTTTCAGCACGCTTTCCAAGAATTTATAGAGTTTTAGTGAGAAAATAATTGCTTGTTTTTTCCGAGTATACGAAAAAGTTCGCGGGTATGCTTTTGTGAGACCAAGATAATGTGTTAATAAAGACAATATGAAAGAATTAGACTTAAGTTTCAAGAACTGATCTTATGTTTTAGAATTTTGTAAAGTCTATTCTTCAGGCAAGTGTGAAAGTCAAGTTTGCATATTTTTACAATAGGACGAGGACGCTTTTGACTAATTTGCATACGGACTTAGAGCATGTGCAGACGTTTTTCACGCGTGTCGTGGTTACTACTTTTATGAGATCCAAACTAACTTCGAGCTCAAGCTAGCTCTCCTATATCTTTATCAACATTGTTGATTGGGAATCACTAAGCAAACTATGCGACATCTACAAAACTCGTCCCAGTCCCTTGTACCATTTTCTAGTAAAAATTGCACGTCTTTGATGTGGGGAAAATGTATGATATTTGATATGAGAGAGGGAAAATTTTCAATTCATTTGCACTTTAAAGTATGATGATTAACGAGCTGTGTAAAACATTTACCTTTGCAACACTTGTCAGGATATATGCATCGGTATCCCTGTGGTGTATACCCTGAATGACACTCCGTCAATGGTGGACATTTGTTCTTCCGACAGTTATTCTAAAACAGAGCACAATACATGGTTGAGATTGCATACTGATAACCTCACCCGTGAAGTTAACCAGTCAATAACTTCCTGTAAGTCAGGTCTGTAAGCGACAAAAATAGCAAAGATCGTGCACTTTTGAGTACGAGTACCAAACTTGGTACAAATGTTGCTGTTAAATCATTTTATGATTGATGACGTCATCATTCGCTAGTTTGCATATTTGGAAAACGTTTGATATCTCTGCAACAAAAAGAGATATCAAAAAAACTGTAAACGCCATTCTGACATTTTTAAACAGCACTTCCATGTTAGCGCTAAAACTTGAAGGAATATGTTTTTGTTTCATATAAGTTATGATAAAGTTTATCCATCTAGAAGAGAGTATGGCGTGCCTTCTCCCGACCACCATTTTTTTGGAACACACCCAGACTTTAATGTGTTTAGTATGCCCTAACGAACATTTGTGCCAAATTTGGTGCTTGTACTCAAAAGTGCACGATCTTTTTGCTAACAGACCTGACTACTATAGGTTCCAGGATATGCTGTGTTAGATATTATGTTACAGTGTATGCCATGTACATGTGTAAGCTTAGTCTTTAGCTTTGGCTCTTATCATTAGGCTCAGTTCAAACATCGATCTTCTCATGAGCCGAACGCATTGAAAACAATGGATAATAAGGCGGTCTTCTTTGATGTCATTTGGTTCGGCTCATGAGCAGATCAACGTTCGTGCTGGGTCTTAGACTTGGTTACTGGTAATTTCATTTTTTAACCCGCTTTTCCTAACACACACACACACACACACTTAATTGATATGGGAATGCCTGGTTTGTTTACGAAATGACTGCGCAAAACACTGATCATTGCGCGGGGAGAATGTCTGGAGGGTTGCGAGCTACCCTCGTCTAACTAACCTTTGTTCCTTGGTAGATCATTCCTGGGCTGTCAACCAAGTCACGTGGGTGTGTTACAGCCTCAGAAAAACTCAGCTGACAGTTGGCAGAGTTGGCAGGGTTTCGATCAAAGTTGATGGACACACATCTTGGTTCAACATAACACTGAAGACGACAGAGATGAGGTGTTGCAGCCGTCATGTCGTCAATGACATGCCCTATTAAGGCTTTGTCTGGGATGGATGGCACGAACACTTGGTTACGAGAATCATCTAAAGGCGTACCACAACCTGGAAATGTAAATAAAAGAAGACTTCAAAGAATAACCGCTGAAGCAAATGAGACGTTAAGTTAGGTGTGTGAACCGCTTACCGAAGAAAACGGCGATAAAGTTGAGAATCCGCGGACCAAAAACCGGCCGGGATACAGATCATGCGAAAAGAAAGGTAACTATTATACAACTTTGTTATTTTGCACTTATAGGCCCCTTGCACTGATTTCCAAACTGGGGTCAGAACAAAAAACATCTTTTATCTTGAGGAAAATAGATTACATGGCTATTACTACAATTTCAAGATGGCGGCCGGCTGATTAAAAGATCGTTTATAATACACAAGATTCAGAAAACAACCAAAAACTACCAGGGTTGAATTTAGAGAGAGTTAATTTCTGAGACTTTAGTATGAATTTAGAAAGAGATGATAGCGTTATCGATATATTTTTTGTGTAAACTCTCCCTAGTCCTCCCTCGGTCCCAGCATTTCGAGGACAAAATTCGTACTTCAGTAAGCTGTGACGCGAAAACGGACTTGTGTCTTTATATCACTTCTTAGTGTCCTTAGAGACCTCAGTGTGTCCGTAAAAGAAAGCAAAGATCTAAAAATCATCGCCTCCTTTATCGTCAAAGACGACCTACAACTTTTTCGTTTTCCAAATTTTGAGTCTTTCTCATCGAAATGCCTTTTTCTAAACGATTTCCTGCACCATCCAGTTCATAATTACTTTGCTGATTGGTTATCTTGTTCATGTTAGCGGTTATACTTTATAAAAATCGAATAAATCAACTGCTTTTTTCGTTGCTTCGTGTCAAACTTTTTCGTCGCTTTTTCAATATTGCAAAGGCGCCGTTGAGGATTTCTATCAACGGACGTAATTGGTCGAGATTGTCTGCTTGCACGTAGAGAGAGTCTGGAGTTTCATATTCAAATAAGTTTCGTGTTTTCCTGCTTTATTATTCTATTTATTTTATAAAACAAATAGAAAACGTTTTGCCGTGTTTACATAGCCTGATATAAGAACGAGGAAGGTCTGGGAGAAGTCGAGAGCTGCATGTTGTGTAAAACCGAGCCGCAGGCGTTCATTGTTAAATGAAAAGTTTTTGAACTTTTGAGAACGCTGTAAAATATTAATGATTCAACTTCTAGAGTCACTTCCGTTTGAGACTAGGTACAGTGAGGACACTCGAACCGTGAACATTTTGAGGTTTTTTCATACTTTTTTTCTCCTTTATCCCTTGTGTGAATCGATTGGAAATATGATTTATTTTGAACAATAAGATTATTTGAGTTCAGTGCTTCATTTTCAGCAAGTTTAAAGCAGTAGAAAGTTCAGAAAATAAAAAAATATACAATACTTTCTGCATGGATTCAACATGAAGATATATCATATGTAGTATCACTAGTTGAATAGTCAAATATTTCTTGATTTGAGTGTTGCGTCTTTACTGCGATTCTCAATATTCTGCGAACTCGGTAGTTGCGAGTTTCCCGTTAGAATTTGTATTTTTACTGCCGCCAGACAGAAACATAAAAGGTACCGACTGATTAGTTTTGATTGACGGCAGCGAAACACCAATTTCACAACAAGTCATTGAAATGTCTGAGTTCGCAGAATATTGAGAATCGCAGTAAGTTATAATTGTTTATACTTCCAATATGTTAATGAGTGTGATGTCACCCCAGGCTTCATTTCATATACAAACTTTAACAGGTTCACAGAAAAAGTATTTGCAAAGCATCGTCATTCTACTCATGGTTTCCACAATGTTTACTGTAAATTTTGGTTTCTGATAATGGCCAGTGTTTAGTATCATATGTAAAAACAAATAAACTCAAAAGCCTTGGGTGACGTCACGGTCATTAACATATCTTAAAAAGTGTAAACCTTCATATCTTAAAGACGCAACACTCAAATGAAGAAATATTTGACCATTCAACTAGTCACTTCATGTAGAATTGATACAGAAAGTATTGTATCAGGGGTTAGGTGCACTTTAAGATAATGAAAAATGCGAGAAAGTTCCACATAGTTCCGCCCATGTAATATCCTCTATTTTTATCTCCTAATTTTTCTAAATTCTGAAGTCAAGGAGTTGCAGCCGATTCTAGAACCATATAGCAAGCTGTTTTTTTTTAAGAAAGTCGGTTTTGGGTTTTGGCAGTTTACAGCTTTTTTGTATTTATGCCTTTATACAAAGATTTTTTTAGAGAGAAACGGAAAAAGAGACAGGGACGCAGACAGACAGAGACCAGATATATAGAGGAAAGAAGAGAAAAGGACGAAGACGAGAATAGAGAAAGAGAAAGAGACACAGGCAGATAGAGACCAGATATATAGAGAAAGGAAGAGAAAAGGACGAAGACGAGAATAGAGAAAGAGAAAGCGACACAGGCAGACAGAGACCAGATATATAGAGAAAGGAAGAGAAAAGGACGAACACGAGAATAGAGAAAGAGAAAGAGACACAGGCAGACAGAGACCAGATATATAGAGAAAGGAAGAGAAAAGGACGAAGACGAGAATAGAGAAAGAGAAAGCGACACAGGCAGACAGAGACCAGATATATAGAGAAAGGAAGAGAAAAGGACGAACACGAGAATAGAGAAAGAGACACAGGCAGACAGAGACCAGATATATAGAGAAAGGAAGAGAAAAGGACGAACACGAGAATAGAGAAAGAGAAAGAGAAAGAGAACAAGAAATAAGGAGTTTTCTTACCTTGTATGAATAATATCTTGCAAAAGATGATCAGTAACGATAAAGAATAGCTAAAGTCAGTCATTGCAAACCGAACAGTGTTAAAGACTTTAGTGAACTAGTATTTAGTTTCCTTGCATGTTTATTATAACCTTTGAATTAGAAAAAGACGGTCTTATTAATTATTGACAATCAATTACGAGTTCATGTCATGTTCGTGCCAAATATTTGAGCATGTTGCTATGACGACACAGGTTGTTTGCTGCGGGAAGTTGTCAAATGAAGTGCGGTAGAATATCACTTTGAACCCAATAAATTCATTTAGTAGTAACAAAAAAAAAAAAAGAAAAAGAGAAAAAGTCGAAGAGATATTGATGATAAAAATATGCTAAAAGAAGATTTAAGAGTCATAGTCTGTAAGGATCAAGCAGATTCAGAAACATCCGGCAAGTCAACCTCACGGATTGTGCTCAAATTTGGTATATAAACTTGTTCTGCGGTCCTAAATACGAAATCGATGATATTTTGTGGAAAAAAAATTCACGGGAAAAGTTGGGGGTGGGTCAGTTTTAGGGACCATAGATGACTAGTTACAATGCTGTTCGAGCACTGTTTTGGTAGCGCTCCAAAAAATATAAGCATTTATATTTTGGAAAATATTTTGGTATCAAAATGAACCTCTATTCACATAATTTGATCGCACATAGTCAAACCTAATAATTATTTAAACAGCTTAGGAAACGACCTCCATATGTATAGGTAGTATAAACCTTTGTGAACAGCTATCGAAAATCGAGGTGATTCTAGAAGCCGATATCTCCACTGGTATGTCGATTTCAGTTAGAAGTTGTCTGTGCTACTGAACAAAGTTCGATTATAGCTTATTTCATTTCTTAAATAAAAAACTGGGCAAGTAAAGTAAAGTCACTTAACCCGTGAAATAGATATTAGACAAATACACTTTAGTAGACCCTAATTCCATTGTTTTCTTTTGTGTCTATTTGACTAGTACACTTGAACAAGCAATTTTTATTTCACGGGTTAAGTGACTTTACTCTATTAATGCGCCGCTGCACGATGTAGTCAAACATGGGTAATGTGGACGGTATTTTGCTAAACTTTGCAAAGCCTTAAAATGTTGATCTTTTCAAAAGTCATTTTATAGCAGCCGATAACCGATTTTTTAAATAGATATACTTTTTTGAAGGAGTATTAGTTCATAATAACTGTGTACAAAAATCATGGATGGACGATAAAAGCCTACTATATTTTTTGGAGTGATACCAAAACAGTGCTCGAACAGCATTGTAACTAGCCATTTACGGCCAATAAAAAAAAATTTTAGCCTGGAAGCCACTCACATTTGAGAAATTTTGGTTTAAAAACTTAAAGAACAATAGGGTTGAGTAAATGACGTCATTTACTCATAATTTAGATGCTGAAAAAAATGTATAATTTTTATCCGCAAATTTTGACTGTGAAGAAAATATGTTGCTTGGCTACTATTGGGGACATATAGATAAGTTTAACCAAGTTTCAAGGCATTTCCAATTTTCATCGATTTTCATCCAAGTGCCCCTTTAACATGTGGAACAGCCTACCTAAAAATATCGTTGAAGCCGATGGGTTTAGATTATTTAAACAGAATTTGAAGTACATATACATATATACATATATATATTTATTTATATATATTTTATATATATATTTTATTTCGTTATTACATTACATTTACAAAGAATTATAACTTCACCTAAATTGAGACACAAGCTATCTATAATAACTATAAAAGTCAACCAAGATAGATAGCTCCTAAATTTGATTTACAATAGCATACAATAAGGTCGAGGGGAGAAAAACTATATGATACCATAACTAACAAACGAATTAAAGATCAGAAGGGGGGGGGGGGGGGGGGAGGGGGGAAACAAACTAACTACACAAATGAAACAATATAGAAGATATAGAAGATATTTATGAAAAAAAGTAATAGAATAGATCGTAGATCAGTAAGATAGAATGACTAAAACGAACTAATTGGATATTAATAGTTGTGAGAAATTATAACGACTATTAGTAAAATTCTACTACTATACTATTGCAAATCCTGCATTCTGATTGTCTAACGTACTCACTATCTATCAGCCGATAGATAGTGGGTAGAGAAAGCCGGACTTGTTTTGAAAAAATGGCGGCTTTTCCTTCGCGCTTTTGTGAAGTTTAGTTTAGTTTAGTATAGTATAGTTTAGTTGAGATTTTTACTAAAACAATTAGAAGACTCACTCTCGATTTCTATCGAGAGCCCCTCGGAGCCGGAGCCCCTCGTCAACTATCAGCCGATAGAAATCTCGAGTTCGTCTTCTAATTGTTAAGTAGAAGATATGAAATTATAATGACTAATGCATCGAAAATATACTAAATTATTTAAGTGCAAATTATAGAAGAATCAAGTGGATTGAGTTTCACGAAGGTGATCACTTAATTTAACTTTATATTTACTTCTGGATAATTTTTTAAAAGATTCATCAATTGAATTCCAGATCTGGGTGCAATTCAGTCTCACTTAGGTGTATAGTGTTCACTAAATACTGCGTCAAAGACATTTAGATATTTACACTTAAACCAGTATACATCTATCAGTATATACTTATAGTATAGTCTAGATTAAGGAGGAGACGGGTTCTCTGTTGCTCCGGGTTTCATGCTCGCGCGCTCATCAAACAGACTTTAAAGTCTGCCTGGTGTGTGCGTGGGTGTGGGGCTTGGGGCTCGGGGTGGCGGAGAACTTGTCTCTTCTTTAATCAGTATATATTTATATATTTATATTCCATTTTATAACGAATTTTTCGCTAATTACGCTGCTTAGGGAATTATTCTTTTTTAATGTATTTTTTGTCTTGTTTTACCGTTTTTTGGGGGGAGTTTTTACATAGGGTTAACCTCTTAACTTCCTTTCAAGTCGCCTATTATTTAGCTTTGTTGTCCGATTTGTATCACCTTTTGCTCATATTTGCTCTTATTTTTACTAGTTGTCAACAGTTTATTTGCGATTTGAATACACTATGTATGTAACGTCCAGAGCCGGTTTGGCCAAATGACGGAAGTGAAGAGCGATGGGTGCCGAATAGTATGATTGAATTACAAAATAGACGGATATTTTTGAAAATAAGACATCTTAAGGTGACTGACTACTTTAGCAAGGAATAATTACAAAATGTTCTTAGAAAGATATTTTACACAGAATTTAGCGTTGATTCCAAAAATGAAAAGAAAAATGGGGTGTCCCGAGCTCGTTTTCGAGATAATGAATTTTGAATATGACCATCTTGACTAGTTTTCGAAAGAAAAATGGCGGAAATCAAGCTTTGCACACAAAAATTTATAACTCAAAAATTAAAGAACCTCTGAAAGCAATTTTCTCAGGACATCTACTTTAAACATTATTTTTGAAGACTAACTAAAAATATTTGAAGACATTTTTTAAAATAAGCTAAAAATTCAGCTTCTTGTTAGCTCAACCAACCGAAAATCGTACTCAAACGACAACAACAAAATCACATAAAACGCTTTTTTTTATAAGTTCTAATAATTACGTTTTTCTCAAACTTTCTCAAAAGATTGATTTTTGCCTGTTGTTTTAGGAAATTGAAAGAAAAATATAGAGTCCCGTGCAAAATTCGGGGTTTTTGCCTCGTTGAAGTTCAAAACGTGTATGGTTCCTCAATAAAATTTTGAAGGTTGTTATGCAGTTTTGAGCGATTTTTGTGCGCGCGCACATCGTGGGCTCAAATTGTACGTTCAAAAGTATATCTTTCTAAGAACATTTTGTAATTATTCCTTGCTAAAGTAGTCAGTCACCTTAAACTGACTGCTTTTCGAGAGAGAGAACAGATATTTCATATTTTTTTAATCAAAGGTTTCTCAGCTGAGCCTGCAGTCAAATAGTCTCTTATTTCAGCGGTTTTGAATAAGTAGCTGGACTCGGAAATACGTCTCAAATTAAAGTCTATATAAAAGTTACAAAAGTGATGTAAGCAATACACAAACGTACCTTATGGAGCTTTTATGTGGTGATGTATTTCCGGGTCAAACTGCTCACAACCGCTAAAATAAAGCGAACATTTTTCTCACTGACTAAATCTCCACCTGAAACAATTTAAACTTTGGACAACAAATCCTGTCATAAAGAAAAGTAAGAAAAACCTTTATACAGCTGCTTTTCGTTTTAGACCCGAAAGTCGTTGATTATCCATACGATTGACGTCAGATTGATGTCACTAACTCTATAATATTACACGAAGAAATGTCCGATACAATTTAAATTTGCGAATATTTTCAAATTCGTACAAATTGCACACAAATTTATGTTTACCAAGTACAATTTATTAATGATTTACCCGATGAAAAGGCTACATTAAAGTGGAATATGTTTTTTTCCCTCGCACAAACGTGAAATAGTCCCCTTCACAGTTCCCTGCACCATCTTGAATGATAGCCGTAACTAGATTGGGCTCCCTGTGGTTCGACAAATGGAAATAGGATTTGTTTCAAGATTCGAAAATATATAACCGTTCTAGTTGATTTGGCTTGCTTGGTTAACCAATCAGAGCTCGTTGCTATGATATTATCAACAGCCAATGAACTTTGATATATTTTTTAGGGTTGTCCAGAGCCTATAGATCTTTCGTTAGAAAGCTGAGAAGGCTCTGGGAACGAGAATGTTGTTTCAGGCAGACAAAAGAGTTTGAGTTTAATCACCTGTTAATCAAACATGTTCGGGCAAGATCGTTGTTTTGATGTATGAGCCATGTTTCTTTCTTAACTCTTCGGATCGAGAGGAAAGACTTTGAAATTGTAGACGATCATTTAAATAAAAATAAAAATTAGTTCTAAAGACAGAATTTTATTCTTTTCTGTATTTCGTTTGTTTGTGCGTTGGTCTAGCAATGGGAGCTCAACAATCTAACGTGAATCATGCAACCTTCAGCCATGTTTCTTTAGGTTTGAAATCTTACCGCACGAAAAAAAACCGTCGAAAGTAGCTGAATGAATCTTTTTTCTGGCAGGAAATGAAGACCCTACATCGTTCCTCAAGTAAAGGCTGCTGAGGTAGGAGCACTTTGTGATTTAGAGATAATTTCGTGCGATTGAATATCGTTGTGCATTGATAATCATTAGTGTCACGACAACGTCTCAAAATGGCCAATTTTGACCTCTGTCGCGATAACGTTTCGGGCTCTAGAATTTCATAATTTTAGTAGTAGTTCTGGAAGCTGAGATACTGGTCTTTCATCGGGGCATGCTTTCCCAGCCCCAGGTCATGTAACATGGTACGAAATTAACAAACAAAAAATTCCTTTTTTCGGAGGTCCAAAAAACGGGTCCAAAAAGCCGAAATTGTAAAACCCACAAAATAGTAAGTTTGTCGTCTAACTCGATGATTGTTCTTCAGTAATGTGGTTTCATTACCGTTCTTATCATTTCAGTTCTTGGTATTTAAAAAAAATCTTAATGTGAGTTTTTAGGCGAGTTTTTTGTGAGGTCTCTCAAAAGCCCGTAAATTACGGCATCAGTTTTGACCACCTGTCCGTGCTTTACGTTTGGAATCTAAAAAGCTACTGTGCAAGCCTTGTTTTAACCTCAACAGTGATGGTAGAAGAGCTTTTCAGATAGCTGCACCAATTTTATGGAACGATCTTCCATTTGACATCAAAAAAAGTTTGACTTTGAATTCATTCAAGAAAGCTTACACCTTTTAAGAGCGGCTGTCTGTAAATATCGAGAATCGGCGGACAGTCGTATAAAACCGTAATTCTTTTTCTTTCGCCAATTAAACCCCTTTGGTGAACTGTTTTCAAAAATCGTATCGAAAGATCAAACGGATTTTTATTTCCTTCAAAATCGAAGTTTTTCGAAATGCCCTAAATTGACCTTCAGCAAGCCTTATGACTAAGCGAAAATCCTGCATTTTTGCTTCACTTTTCCACAAAAACCAAACAACGAAAGGCATTGACATTTGGCCACGAGCAACATCATTATTTCCTCTTTCTAAAACATTGAAAATATTACCGATATTTGGAGTTTCACTATTTTTGGAGAACACTTTATTAGATGCGGTGAAAGCGTTGGCGCGAGAGCGTAAAATTTAACTGTTTTAAAAGTCATCGAATCCAGCTTGGTACATAGAATTTTAGTCGATCCCAAACTTAGATTTTCCAAAAGATCAACTCTTCTCATTTAAGGGGTCAAAATATTATTGATGGCACTCAAAGCTTATTTTATTACGATTCGTAAACGCGAAACCCCCCCCCCCCCCCCCCCCAAAAAAAAACAAAAAAAAACCCAAAACCCGCATTTCAATCCCATGATGCATATTGTGACGTCATCCGTGGAAAGTGCTATCAGATGTATCTTTTGTAAGTACGGAATAATAGAAAATAATATACATCTCAAATCTTGTTGGTATATACTAAAACAGTTAAATTCTCATCAAAATGAAAATTATATTTCGAATTAATTCGTCCTATTTGCAATTATTTTTTTTCATTTCTTCTTATTATATGACCGTTCTTGCAATTATATTTTTCTTTTGTAAGTACGGAATACTAGAAAATGAAATAGAAATTATATTTCGAATTAATTCGTCCTATTTGCAATTATTTTTTTTCATTTCTTCTTATTATATGACCGTTCTTGCAATTATATTTTTCTTTTGTAAGTACGGAATACTAGAAAATGAAATAGAAATTATATTTCGAATTAATTCGTCCTATTTGCAATTATTTTTTTTTCTTTTCGTCTTATTATATGAATGTTCTTGCAATTATATTTTTCTTTTGTAAGTACGAAATACTAGGGAAAAAAATACAAATTATATTTCGAATTAATTCGTCCTATTTGCAATTATTTTTTTTTCTTTTCTTCTTATTATATGACCGTTCTTGCAATTATATTTTTCTTTTGTAAGTACGGAATACTAGAAAATGAAATAGAAATTATATTTCGAATTAATTCGTCCTATTTGCAATTATTTTTTTTCCATTTCTTCTTATTATATGACCGTTCTTGCAATTATATTTTTCTTTTGTAAGTACGGAATACTAGAAAATGAAATAGAAATTATATTTCGAATTAATTCGTCCTATTTGCAATTATTTTTTTTTCTTTTCTTCTTATTATATGAATGTTCTTGCAATTATATTTTTCTTTTGTAAGTACGGAATACTAGGGAAAAAAATACAAATTATATTTCGAATTAATTCGTCCTATTTGCAATTATTTTTTTTTCTTTTCTTCTTATTATATGAATGTTCTTGCAATTATATTTTTCTTTTGTAAGTACGGAATACTAGGGAAAAAAATACAAATTATATTTCGAATTAATTCGTCCTATTTGCAATTTTTTTTTTTTTTTCATTTCTTCTTATTATATGACCGTTCTTGCAATTATATTTTTCTTTTGTAAGTACGGAATACTAGAAAATGAAATGGAAATTATATTTCGAATTAATTCGTCCTATTTGCAATTATTTTTTTCTTTTTCTTTTCTTCCTATTATATGACCGTTCTTGCAATTATATTTTTCTTTTGTAAGTACGGAATACTAGAAAATAATATACATCTGAAGTGTACACCTGTTTCCCATAGCAACATAATAGGTACTCCTACGAATTGGGTTAAGTTTTCTTCGATCATATTTTAAAGTAAATTTAAAGGTTTTTTCTTGTGTTTTTTCCCGAGGAAAAATAATATTCGAGGCATGAGGAAAATGTTCCATATAAGTAGTAGTAAGATTATATTGCAGTGTTTTTGGCATAAATTGTTAATACTTAAATTTAGTTTCAAATCTAATAGTAAATTAGCACAAGAAAAGTATAGAATATTAATGATAAATAGTCCCTTTTAAATTGAAAAAAGTTAAGGTTTAAAAAATCATCTGAAGTGGTCATTGAAGCTATTCAATTTGTGAAAACTAAATGAAAATTTAGGAGAATTTTCAAAACTTCAAAATTTTCAAACATTTTAAATCGACAGAGATGAAAAGCCATGGTTTTTGTGGCACTGCTTCGCGAAGCAGTACCACTATGTTATCGAGCGATGTCCGTGAGTAAGTAAACTTTACACGGGAACCCCAAATATCAAAAAAGATGTCAACCGAAACGATCAATACCTTCTCGGATCTTCTCGAAAACTATAATAAAGTTCGGAACTCTTCGATTTAGAAACATCTTGGTTACAATATTTAAACAACATGTCTATGCAAGGAACATGGGCTGATCATATCATAATACAAGCTGTGGCCGACGCAATAAATTTAAAGATTCATATAATCGAATCAAATGAAAATTATTCTGAAATGACCTTGGTTGAAGCACAAAATGCAGTACAAAGTGTACCTCCTCCTATCACAAGATCGCAAGATAATTGAGGTTTGAAAGCTGAACTGATTTTAAAAAATAAGTATAATTTAGCGCGATTTCGATTTATACGATTTATGTATGGTTTTATCTTCGTATTCCACTATATTTCACCTAATACAAAACATATAAACGACATCTTATCACCACATCCAAAACTCACGAAATGGACATCTTGTACAAATTTCTATAACACTATAAATCCCATTACTAGCAGTGCCACATGCGCATTATAAGCGCTATTTTTGGTGTTTATTAACAGAACGAGCTCGGGTTTACAAGAAGAGGTGAAAGACTAATTGAATGCATTGTTTTGAACTACCAAAATTTCTATCAATATATACATTGAAATTTTTATGAAAGCCGATCAAAACTATGTTAAGATGATAAAAAGATGCGAGAAAGTTCCGTCATAAAGAGTCAAAGTGTTTATGAGTAAAACAATTTAGAGACAGAGAACAAGAAATAAGGAGTTTTCTTACCTTGTATGAATAATATCTTGCAAAAGATGATCAGTAACGATAAAGAATAGCTAAAGTCAGTCATTGCAAACCGAACAGTGTTAAAGACTTTAGTGAACTAGTATTTAGTTTCCTTGCATGTTTATTATAACCTTTGAAGTTTACAAAAACGGTCTTATCAATTATTGACAATTAATTACGAGCTGATGTCATGTTCGTAAAAAATATTTGAGCATATTGCTATGACAACACAATAGGTCGTTTTCATGATGACGTCATTTTACTATCACTACCAGAATGCTTCACGTTTCGTCATTCTTTTTAAATATTTTATTTCCTAATTAGAAAAGTAAGAGAATGGATGGTAAATATATAACAGAAAGTGTGCAAGGGATTCTGGTAGTTGTAGTAGATGACGCTATCACGCAAACGGTTTTGTACCATGTACAATTTATTAATCATTTACTCGATGTAAAGGCTACATTAAAGTGGAATATGTTTTTTTTCCTCGCACAAACGTGAAAGAGTCCCCTTCACAGTTCCCTGCACCATCTTGAATGATAGCCGTGACTAGAAGCTGGACATCAGGTGACCTTGCAATGATAGAGACCTTTTTTACAGTCAAAACGGCTCAAGTGTATCCCCCCCCCCCCCCCCAGAATCCATTAATAAATTTATTATTTGAATATTGAGTTTATTTTTCACTCTGACTCCAAACTGGAAAATGAATTATCTACTTGAGTTTTGATTGGATTTTTCAACAATTGCCATGCCAAGGTAGAAAAACTCCCAAGAAAGGCCATCCCTTAGAATTTTAGTTGTGAAATGAATGTGAAGTTTGGAGTCTTCCGATTTTTTAATAAAAACAGAGTAAATAATCAACTCAATATTTGAATAATGCAATTATTAATGGAACCTAGGGGGGTACGCTTGAGCCGTATTGACTGTAACACCTTGAACAATTATTCACACGTATCTATCTTTGCAAGGTTACCTCATGTTAGCTCATGCAATTGCACGGCCACCTTTCAAGATGGCGCAGGGAACTGTGAAGGGGACTATTAAAGTACAAGTATTTATGTATGTCATTCATGATTTTTCGCACATGCTTCTTAGCCCGTATTACTCAAAACTCAATTTCTAGGTGTAACATTGTTTCTGTGTTCGTGCTGGTGTGTCTATTGCGCAATCAGGTGCCGATAATCATGTTGGATGACAAGAACAGTAACATATCCACATTTCGCACCTCGGGAGCAAAACTTCTGTTATTCTGTCATCCAAGATGGCTACCGTTGCGTGATCGTGGGAATAACGGAAGTATTTGTTAGACTGCGTAGTGGTCCAATGGGAACAGGGGAGGGGACATGATTGGAGGAGATGGGAGAGCAACTACGAAATAACATCCCCTCTTCTCAGTCCTCCCTCTCCCTCTAACCCATCTTGACTATGTATTCCCCATCTCCTTGACGTGGGATGCTGTATTAAAGTGAAAGTTGAATATCCTACGTTTTCACAGGATTAAGCATTGTATAACTTATCTTTTCCCATACCACAGAAAATATCAGAGCGCGACATGAAGACACACGTGAACAGAGGCTTCCCTGCAGTGAGTTGTGATTGGCTGTATTTTCCATGGTATGGGATAACAATCCGTATACAAGATTGGTATTTAAAGCACTCTAACATCACCATGCAGTTCCCCTGTCAACATGTCCTCCCAGCTGAGTACCTTCCCTGGCTGAGGATGGCATTCAAAGTTGGCCAGGAATGAAAAGGATCCATCATGTGGTGAGAGAACTCTGTCCCAAAGGCTCATGCTGGTTATTCTACCTTCGCCAAAGCTTTGCTTTTGTTGGAATCCTCCACCCATCGTTCTATCCTGCTCTTGTCCAATGATTGCAATACCATTACCAATCACCTTGCCCGCTGCTAGGTCGGTTCCCTTGCCACGGATGCGTCCATCAATATAAACTTGCCAATTGCCTGAGGTACGTTCCCATGTTGTACAGATATGATGCCACTTACCATCATCCAATGCAAAGTTGACTATTCTGTGATTAGTAATAGAAAGATACAATCATGTATAGAGGGAAAGAGGTGGTTTCTGTACCACGATAGACCCTCTAATCAGATTCATATACAACCTAAGCCTCGTTTGGAAGCACGGAAAACAAAGACTGTGTAAATTAATGTTTTATTGCATCCTTGTGAGGATCAAACGACTTTGGACTTGCATGACGCTACCCTCCTTAAACCAAGTCATTGTGTCAAAATGTCGGATTGGCAGCTCATAATGTAGAATGATATACAAGATTTTACGTACGGATTTGTATGGGAAAATGTGTTTGTTGGCAAGCTCTCTCCAATCCAGCACATTTTTTTCTCCATGCAAATCCCAATAAAATGTTCAATTTTTAAGTTATATCCATTTTGAAATCACAAGCAAATCGTGCAATCTGATTGGCTCTCAACAGTGCGATTTATTCACGAATCGCACCATTTTGAGTTCTAAATCGCACTGTTTTGAAGAGCCAATGAAATTGCAGAAAACATAAAATTTGACCAATCAGATCACAGAAAACAAAAGCCAATTCAAAGCATGCATGAGAAAAAAATATTTGAAGGAGATTTCCTAGGTGAAAATGTATGGAATTTTAAAAATGAATTTAGATTTGAAATTCCTACAGTAGTGATTTCAAAATGGATATAATTAATTGATAATTAAACTTCGTGTCGTGCAATTTTGATTTCAAATCAAACTCGTGATAAGCCAATTGCACTCCCGCTACGTGGCCGTGCAATTTTGTATTCATTCATTTGATTTCACACCAAACTGCACTCCACTCAGTTCAATTACCATTATCAGTATATTTATCGTTATGTCTCCTGTGTCGAATTTTATGAGCTGAAACTTTTTTGTAATATCAATTTACTATTTCAATTTCTGGTACTTGTTATAAGGAGGTTAGGGTCACATGACCTGTAAGTGAAGTCCCTAGTTGCATAAATGTAATAATCATTTTTGTTCTTCTTACCGATTTTGATGAGAAACAATGAATGTCACACTGTCAGGTCTGATAAATATTACCAAATGATTCATGGCAGCTGGAGTCGCCAGGCTGAATGGCACGGATACTTCCTTGGAGTAACTGGATTCGATTTGTACCATCAGACTGAGAGTGAAAGCTGTCAAACTGGTGTTGAATGATGTGGTCAACTTGATGTAGTCATCTACAGACTTGTGTGGAAAGTACAAGACTCGCTCATCAGGAACTGGTGTCAGTAGGGAAAAGTAGATTATTATTGTGAGTATAGACAATTGAGTGATAGCAGTTTTCGTATGAGTGGGAAACGCAGACACTGACAAGGAAAGGAAAGGAAAGGAAAGGAAAGGAAAGGAAAGGAAAGGAAAGGAAAGGAAAGGAGGAATATAGAATTGAACACGGAACAGAGTAACGAAAAGAAAGGAAGTCAAAAAGAAAGAAAGAACGAAGAAAGAAAGGAAGGGAAAAAAAGAAAGAAAGAAAGAAAGAAAGAACGAAGAAAGAAAGGAAGGAAAAAAGAAAGAAAGAACGAACGAACTAACGAACGAACAAAGGAAGGAAGGAAGGGACGTAAGGAACGAGGAAACGAATGATTGATAAAGTAAATGAATAGACATGGTGTCCCTCTTCAGGTTTAATATCAAGAATGAAGAGCTACCATTACTTATTTACCTTTGCAACACTTGTCAGGATATATGCATCGGTATCCCTGTGGTGTATACCCTGAATGACACTCCATCAGTGGTGGACACGTGTCATTGCGGCAGTTGTTCTAAGATGCAAAAACAGACATTTCTCTGAACTTTTACCCAGGTTAGTTAGAATGTATCTGAGTCTCATTGGTTTTCTTTTCATTCATCATTTTTTTCAATTTGGTGGACACAAGGAGACCCTCCCCTCTTCATATATCTGATACATGTCCCTTAGGAATGTGAGAGGACCTTAAGGGGAAGGTGTATTGAGTCAGAGCTTGGCTTGCTTTGTTTTTGTTCACTTGGTCATTGAGATGGTGCTCATGGGTGATGGAAGAACAGAATATTTCATTGAGTGTAAAAGGTTGATAAGCTCATTTTAAAACAGCAAGAATATCTATAGGGTTGTAAGCTACCCTCGTCTAACTAACCTTTGTTCCTTGGTAGATCATTCCTCGTCTTTCAACCAAGTCACGTGGGTGTGTTACAGCCTCAGAAGAACTCAGCTGACAGTTGGCAGAGTTGGCAGGGTTTTGATCAAAGTTGGTGGACACACATCTTGGTTCAATGTAACACTGAATACGACAGAGCTGAGGTGTTGCAACCGTTATATTGTGAATGACATGCCCTATTAAGGCTTTGTCTGGGATGGATGGCACGAACACTTGGTTACGACAATCATCGTCATTCGTAGTACAACCTGTTTGAACAAAATTAACCTATATCAGGTAAACCTCAGGGGGTGGGGGTGGGGGGTTATGCAAGCTTCGCATTCAGTGATTCCTCAAGGTGCGGTAATACAAGCAACAAAATCGTGCAACTTGTCGCGCAAAATTGTTGCGTTGCAAGGTTCAGAGGGATGTTGGCAGTATTACCATCCACGTACGCAACTTGTCACGCAATAAAAAAATCGATGTTGGAAGCTGCAAAATTTTGTTGTAAAAAGTAGAAGTACTATCTGCTTTTTACAACAAGCAGCCACAACTTGCAACATCGATTTTGTTGCTCGTATGACCACATCTTTAGCTGAAACCCTTCATTAAATATACACTAGTTGCCCGATCCTACGTTTTCCTCCATATTTACTGTAAAACAAACCTCTGTTCAGCAGACAACCTTATTATTATCATTTATTTATTCGTTTTTTAACACACATACTTAACTAGTATCTCATGACGTCATATTGTTGGGGTATATGTGACGTCATAGATGTTAATTTCATCTTGGGTTTGGTATATTAGTTATGTCATATATCTTGGCAATCTTGCACGTCTTCTCTATCTTACATTATTCTGATTATATTTCAGAAAGAAATTACGGAGTAATATGGATCGAAGGAAAGCCAATGGATGTCTGTCAAAAACCAGCTAAGGTTTGTTCCAATTTCTTCTTTTTTAATTAGCACATTCACTATGTAATCACTGCGTAAAGATCAAGACTTTTGAAAGGTATGTTTTAATATTTCATGCAATCGCTTTTCAACAAAGGATTTTGACAGCTGGATGGGAATTTTTAATTAAAGAAAAGAAAAATTAGAAGGAAAAAGATGTGTGAATTATCATAAGGTTACTTTTTTTCCTTCTTTTCTTTCTTTTTTCTTTCTTTTTTTCATTCTCTCTCCCCTTTCTATTCCTTTTTCACCTACGTTGTTCTCAGAAGTTTCTTCCTTCCTTTTTCTTGGCAAACGAGAAAACCATGAGAGTCTGCCAAGCCTTAAACATGTTATTCTTCTACTTTATTTCTTGCTTTTCTAGCAGCATCATTATTATTATTATTATTTCTTTTTTTTTTTGGTTTTCTGTTGTTTTTGTTTTTTTTGTTTTTTTTTGTTTAGTTTTCTTTTCGTTTTTGTCACAAAATCTGCCCCCTTCGATACTGTATTACTTGTGTTACTGGCACAACTCTGTTTTCAATTGAATGGATCGCTTCGATTTCACTAAAACTTAGTCCCAAAACTTAACCAACTAGGATTGCCTAGAGCAGTGATTCGTCTTCTTCTCTTTTAAGTGAATTCAAAAAAGAAAAAAGAACCCTACTACGCGTCGAAAAATACACAGCCCGTTCCGCTCTGCCCATTATCGGCGAGTACCATAAAATTTCCCTCTAAGATAACATGAAACAGTTACTGTAGATCTGTTGTCAAACATACCTTGAACTACCAACATGTTACAGCAGAAAAGCATCACCGACACACCAAAAACACTCATCTCGTAATCCGATGAAACTAAACTCTTTTTTCAGTCCAGATACTTTTCTCTTGTTTACTAGTCCGTTTTGTAAAGCCAATCCAGAGATTTCACTTCATAAATTATTAAGGAAGAATCTCGTTGGAGAATAAGATGTCTAATTGATCACTATGGCAACGGAAGTGAAGGAAATGTTTAATTAAGCTAATTAAATTCGGTTAGGGCAGAGAGATTATATTGTAAAACTTATGTTTAATTGCTTTTACTAACTTTGACCATGGAATTCTAGGTCAAAAATATATTTAGTTATACAGAATCTGGGAACAAGCGGCTGAAAGAGTGTGAAAGAGTTTGAAAACAAAATTTAGTGTAACCGAGTTTTTACTGACCAACTTCGGGGTGGTTGGAAAGAGGTTGAAACCCTCTTTCAAATAATTAACATGGTTTCTCAATTCAGTAATATTGTTTGGAGAAAATGAAAGCAAAAATTACCAAATTTTATGTTAGTTAAGAACGTGCAAACCAACGTCACTTATTTTGTTTACGGTCCTCGTGAAATATTAATGAGTTTGAGAATTCCTGATAAAAAAAGTTGATTCATTGCTACTGTTAATTTCTGCAGATGGTCAGTATGATGGAGGAATATGGCAGAATAAAAGACGAAAGAATTCAAGAAAAGAGAACAAAACTGAGGCAGTAATACAAGGAAGGAGAAACGAGAAGGCAAAAAGAATGAAAAAAGCGACAGAGAACTAACAGAGTAAACGATTTAATGTTTTTAAAATTTTAGATTTAAAAAAATGGTGATATATATAGACGGAAGATAGGAAAATAGAATAACTGAAGGAGAGGGGGAAACAAAGAAAAAAGAACGATAAATATAGGAGAAGTTCGAGTATTAGTTAAGATGATTAATAGTAATGAAAATAAAGTCTGAAAGAAAATGATAAGAAAGAAAGGAATGAAAGAAAAAAAAAATTATTTTCTAATGCAGGAAGTCTAGATCTGAAGTCTGAAATGAAATGTCCCTCTTGGGCTTCCTTAGGTATTAGATTAGTTAGATCACGTAATTATGGTTTGAAAAGAGAAAGTAAAAAATTAAAAATCAAGAAAAGAAAATGAATGAAACTTGAAGGATACAAAAAAAAAAAGAAAAAAAAAAAAAAAAAGGAAAGAGAGAAAGAGAGAAAGGGAGAAAAAGGGGGGAAAAAAAAGATAAAGAAAGAGTAAATCGTGAAAAAGGAATGGAAAGTAGAAAACATTCAAGGTACAGGCAGAGTGGAAGGATACCAAGGATGAGAAGTGAATAAGAGAGATGTACTAAATAAATACGGTTTATAAGTGTTGAAGTTAATAAATATATAGAAATGATATGTTGTGGTTTTAAATTGAGAATAAAAGATATCAAAATGAAATTGAGTTTTAATATGAAATAAAGATGTTTTAAAACATTACAGAATGTCAGTCATCACTTCATCTTTACTATTACCCTCCCCCCCCCCCACTATACACCTAATATACCAACTTCGATAAGAGCCTCTTGTGAAGATATAAAACAAAACAAATATATCACACATTCTTACAAGAAAAGCTGTGATTTCTTTTGTATTTTTCTTTCATGCCAATTTTTAGGGTAATTGCGAGAGTACGTGAACTGTACAAAGACTCGTTCAACAAGTACCTGAGCGTCACCAAGGAACAAAGAAGTAATACTCAAGGGATTGACAAATGAACAATAAACAATGCAGTCAATAAGAGCATTTGTTTATAAAGTGCTAGATTCTTTGAGGCTTGCTTCTTTTTTTCCGTGTTAAAGAATGCTGATTCTATGAAAAAAGAAATGATGCTCGAGGAAACGACGTGACTAAAACACGCAAAACCGTGAAAAGTTTACACTCAAAAACCAAAGGATGTATTTTTAAGTGCGAGATTCTTTGTGACTCGGGGCCTTTCTTTTGGTTCCTTTTCTCGCCATTACGGGCAATAAAAAATGCTTTATCAAAGACAAGGCTTGAAGTAACGGAATTATGACGTCACATATTGGATGTTTTTGCGCGCAGTTCAGTTTGGTTACATGTTATTCCCTAGAGTAGTTGTTTTGTTCTACGCTTGAAAACACTTATTGAAGGAAAAATTATTATGCGTATCTAAAGTGATCAAACCAACGGTCCGTGATGTTTTGCTCCAAGAAGTGTACTTAAAACGACCGCGCAAAGTGGCGAAGCAACAAGAGTTAGAGCCATTTTATGTAGTCTGTGAAAGAAGGATGACGATATAGTTGGTACTAGTCGATAAAGAACACAAGAAAACAATGGATTTAGAGTCTATTACCAATTATTATTTTGCCATTTTTTTCTCTGGCTAAGTTGAAAATCACTCAAAATCCATTGTTTTCTTTTGTTGTTTTGAGTCTACTACTAAAGGCTTGTTTACACGGGCGACTTTTGCGGCGATTTGATGTTTTTCGGCGATTCTGTTCATAGTCAAGAATGGTAAAAGACTTGTCAAGTTTTATTCCAGACACGAAGATGTGACCTGGACAAGTGTCTCATCAGAAGCATAAAACAGAAATTATTATATTTTCAAAAATCGCCGCAAAAGTCGCCAGTGTAAGCGGCTATTAGTTTGACAAGTTTTTTTCACAGGTCAAGTAAAATCACTGTTAAAATTTATGGTCTAAAGTGTAATAAAAAATGTTGGCGCTACATGCGTCTGGAAATCTTTGTTTGTTAATTGTTGTCTCTGGGTGTAGTTTATTCTTGGTCAGGTGTCTCAATATCAAAAGGGTATTTTCAGCTGTTGTTATATTTTTCTCGTTTTCTTTTTTTATGGGTGTCGAGCAATACAGGGGAAAAGAAAAGACATCAGACAATAAAAGTTTAATGTTCTTTTATTACAAACTTCTTTGTTTAATAAATAATCAAATACAATGAAATAAACTGAACCCCTCCAAAATGATTTTTTTTCATCGAAAAATTGAAAAATCGACAAAAAAACACAAAATTGAGGGGTCACGTGACATGTCACGTGACTAATTAACATAATATAGTTTTTTCCCTAAAACAGTCGTTTTTACGGGGTTTTATCCTCCGTAGAGTGCTAAAATAGCTTTCTCCACTCATATTTAATGTTTTGGGCCAAAAATATTGCTTAAAAACCGCTAAATTTTCGATATTTTCTCGCAAAAAAGTCCAATTTTTCGCGGGTTGCCTGTGTAAAATGCTAGTATCCAGTCCCATTGTATGTCACCTGCACATTTTCTGCACGCTGCAGTTGGTGATGGACGTTTGTTCGACATGTGCAAATACACGACGGGTTTTTGGCTGAAATGTACAAGGACAAAGATGGTTATTAGCTCGTGCTCCACCTAACAGAGAGAAATGAACACAAGAACTGTGAAAGGTAAGAATTATTGCGTTTTTTTGAGTTTTTCTTGTGTTTTTCCGTATTTTTGACCAGCTTAAAAATTTCGAATGTTCGACTCGCCGGCTTCGTCCGCCATTAACACGTGCTAACTTTGAACGCTGAAAATTCTACTTTTTTGTCAAGAAACAACTAAATTTATGATAAATATCCAGTTTTAGAAAGCTTTATAACATTTTATGAAACTTAGTTTGGGTATATTTCTGATTTTTTTTACTTATTTGAAAAATCCGGTTTTTAATCTTTATAAAAAACTTGGTTCGTGAAACTTTCCAACCACATTTCCCTCGTTAAAACAAGCAAAAATCATAACTAGTGATCTAATGAACCTGTCATTTTTGTTTTGCAGTTATGAAAATAAAAATAACACGAAACATTCTCCATAAAACTGTCCAGTGATCCTGTAACAAGATAGCTGTTGATAGCTGTTGATACCTGACGTCTAAGCCTGATAACCATATGCACACCAAACTGCAAGCTAACCATGGAATAGTTAGATATCAATCCTGTAATGATGGATTTACTGCACTAAAACAAGAAGAAAAAAGACTTTGATAACAATATGGACTCACCTTGTTGCTGTATGAGTATAGACCTCATTATCATGATAATTGATGTGGTGACCTGGTGATGACCCTGTGACCTTCATAACAATATGGACTCACCTTGTTGCTGTATGAGTATTGACCTGATTATCAAGATGATAATTGATGTGGTAACCTGGTGATGACCCTGTGACCTTCATTACAATATGGACTCACCTTGTTGCTGTATGAGTATTGACCTGATTATCAAGATGATAACTGATGTGGTTACCTGGTGATAACCCTGTGACCTTCATAACAATATAGACTCACCTTGTTGCTCTATAAGTATTGACCTGATAATCAAGGTGGTTAATCCATTATGGTAACCCTGTGGTAAAGGGTGTGCATCCCTGATGAATCCTTTACAATGTTACAAGGAAAAGATCATCTCTAATTATCAGGTATGTAAATTTCTACTCTACTCTACAGAAACAACTGTAACTATAAAGCCATCTGTACAAGTTTTCTACAAATTAACCAGTTAAGAAATAACTGTGTAGAATATGTTAATTCATATGGTTGGTTCATATGTAAAATACTAATGCTCTTATAAATTTTGGTATCTTGTATAAATTTGAGAAATTTTAGAAAACTAAAAATTGTAGAAAATTTGGTTCAACACAAAACTATAGGTTGAATTTTACTTGGATATCCAAAAGAAGATAATATACACTTAATGACTGGTCCCGAGGGAAACAGTTAGTTTTGTTTCCCGAGAATCTCAATGTTTCCCGAGGCTCCGGCCGAGGGAAACATTGAGATTCGAGGGAAACAAAACTAACTGGTTTCCCGAGGGATCAGTCATTAAGCGTTTTGTTATATAGCTAATCATTTTAGACAAGTCAATTTAGATAATTTGAATTTTTATTCCGTGCGCTGGGCACTTGTATCCCGGTCGGGATACAGTTAGATTTAACTTGTATCACGTGAGCATCTATCAACCAATGAGAATGCTCGTTATATAGTCAAAATGATTAGCTATATAACAATGTTCTATGTATAGTTAGTATATGTATACACTAATCTAAAAAGTGTTCACTCCTTCGGACCACCTGCAGTACATGTTTCTAAACAGATGTCTCTGCTCTTTTTCCATCAGCTTGTCAGCCATTAGAGTCAAGTGTCAGTTATGATGCTGTCAAGATCTGGCCAGTACACATGACAGACAAGTAAGTTCAACTATCTGTTGTCAATGTAATTATATAAAAATGTACAATGATTGGCAAGTAATATTTGTATCCAACCTATAGTAGTATAGTAGGGTACAGCAGAGTACAGTACTGTACATTAAAGTTCTGTGTTTAGTACAATGATAGTAATATTTGTATCCAACCTATAGTAGTATAGTAGGGTAAGGAGAGTACAGTACTGTACATTAAAGTTCTATAAATCAAGGTTTATATAACTTATACATTTCTAAATAGCTATCTTTATCTACTTACAGTTTGTCAGCCATTAAAATCAAGCCTAATCCTGTCAAGCTCTGGAGGGCCATTGTGAACATGACAGACAAGTAAGTTGCTATATTTTGTAATTATAATTATAAGAAAGATGGACTAGAGATGTTTGAATTATTGCTGTAGTAAAACAAGCTGTGTGCTTCCATCCATTGCACTTGTCCTTTCTAGCATTTAATATTTAGCAAACTAAACTTTATATAATTCATACATGTTTCTTATATATCTGCGTTTTTTCACTAGCTTGCCAGACATTACAGTCAAGTGTCAGTCAATTGTCTTATGATGCTATCAAGCTCTGACCAGTCCATACATGACAGACAAGTAAGTTGACCTATTACATATGTTAGAGTATAGACTGCAAGCAGTCCCTCTCTTTCCCTTGGTCACTGTTTGGTGTTTGCTGTGGTTTATTTGGCTGAGTTGGGATTGGTAACTAGTCTAATATTCCCAGGGGGAGGGGGTTATGTAGTGGGGGACAAAAAGAAACTATAGAGGGTCTTGCTACAATTCTCAATATCCTGCAATCTTAGTAGTTGTGAGTTGCCCACTTGAATTTGGTTTTTCACTGCCTCCAGTCAAAAATACAAAGGGTACCAGCTGATTAGTTTTGATTGACAGCAGTGAACAATAATTTCACAACAAGCCGCTGAAATGTCTGAGTTTGCAGAATATTGAGAATTGCAGTAATTCCCATGTTGAGCCTGATACTCATGACATGATTAGACAAAAATATGAAGAGTGACCAAGATAAATAAGGAGACCAGTTGCTGACATGACTCTAGTTTACCACCATTTTCATGTTTTGGCAAATTGAAATCAGGATATGGGATTTAACAATATCATTTTGTTTTTTCCCCAGGTACACCAAATCTGTCATAATCTATTCAGTTATACCAAGCTGTTGTGCTGCAAAGCCTTGTCAGATGATGCAGCCCCATCAAGATCCAGTCAATCAGTAGTGAAGAATCAGGAATCATCCAACAAGGATAAGGATATCTTGCTATCAAACTGAGTAACATGGTTTACAAGTTGAAATTTCAACATACCAGATATTTATTAGGATTTAAAAAAAAAAGTTAAAAAAAAAAAAGAATTCAAAAATTAGCATTTTCAAAGAAATATTTGAAAAAATCTAGCATTATTTAGGAATTACCAACTTATCTAGGATCTCAAAAAAAAAAAAAAAAAAAGATTAGGAATTTCCTAGACCTAGGTTAAAGAAAAAATGAGCATAACATAGGATAAAAAAAATATGGCTTTACAAAAGAAGTATAATATATAGTTTTACCTAGACCTAGAAGTAAAAACTCTTTAGGCAAAAAAAAAAAAAAAAGAAAAAAAAAAAAAAAAAATTAGGAGATTCAAAACAGATATTAAAGAAACTAGAAAATAGTAAAATAATGTTTTGGGCTAGAGGACTGGTATAATGCAGAACTCAAAATAGCAAAAACAGTTGGTCAGGACATATAAATCTTGGCTATAAAATTTCATCAAATATTATGTTCTAAATTTTATTTCAAAATTATCTTCATACGCCCTGCCAATAGTGCTTCCATGTTGGCTGCTATTTTGAGTCCTGTAGATAAGGTTATTTCACAAGTACCTTTGTAGGAATGTTTTGTTGATGGTTTACAATTGAAGCCATCTTGATTCAAAACCATTTTCAGCACACTGCAATGACAGTAAGATTTCAGACAACTTTGTTTTATTCAAAGACTACAACTATAAGTTACTTTTGAAAAGATAATACCAAAATTATTATTATTTGCATTGCTTGCATGATTTAATACGATGAAGATTATTAAGAAGTTATTCATTTATCTGAAATGAAGTCATAGAGACATCAAAACATCTAATTTTATCACTAATATTAAATAATTATTTAATGTTATCAAAAAATACTTTGATTACCAGCCCTCTAGCCTGACAGATATTAGATATAGGAGAGTGTTTCACTATAATATTTGAAGATTTCAATTCTTACTCAGAAATATTTAATTTTAAGATTTAAAACTAAAAGATTTTTGCAACTAGTCAAGGGTTCTCAGTAAAAACCAAATTAAATACAAAGTATTTACAGTTTTGCCCAATTTTAATTTTCTTCAACTTTCCAATTTCCATCAAATTAAGTATTGGCTGTTAGTTTAAAATTCTTCAAACTCTACTGAGAATCCTTCACTAGTTAGAAACACTCTCCTATATCTAATATTAATATTATTATCATTTATTATTTGTACATCAGAAAAATGAAATACAATTCATACCTCTCACGAGGTCCTGCCAGCACCAAACAGAAGCTGCCCCACCAGGCCAGGAAACCAATAAAGGCGGTACAACATTGCTGCTCTCGGCAGAGTCTAACCTTGAGGCCATGATCAGATGACTGCTCTGAAGCTGGAGGTTGTCGGTAAAGATACCAGGTGATGGCCCTCTGCAGATTTCATGGGAATACGCTGGTGGCATGGATGCCGGTCACTGTGAAGGTTAGTGTAAGTAGGAGCAGAGATAATCATACCTCACTATTCATGGGTGTGTACAGCAGTGATACCTTTGGGGTGGTGAGCTCAATAGACTTCCATAAGACACCATTCAGGCTTACATAAAGTAGATTATCAAGCTGGGAAGACTAGAAGTTGAATCATTTCTAGGTGACCTAATCTTGCATTCAATGATGTTTGGCTAGACTGATACACAAGGTTCTATCATAGGATTGTAATTTAATAAGTTTTTTCACCAGCAAAAACAAGACCTCAGTTTCTTATCAATCAATTATTACAAAAAAATTAAAATATTTAATTTAATATAAAATAAATATTAAAATAGGAAAAAGGAATTTGAACAAATTAAACAAGCAAAAAGAAAGCAAAAAAAATCTCTAGATGTTCCATCATTCATCTCATTTCAAAATAATTAAAAAACACTGATCAGAAGCAAAATTCAATAAAAATGAAAGGAAAAACAAACCGGGGGGAAAAACAGACAAAACATTATAATAAAATATTTTCCAATCTTATTTTCAAACAATCACAAAAACATAATCCCAAATTATGGTTTAACTGGATATTTGTTGAAACTGAGGTCTTGATAAAAATTGTTATCTTGAACTATTAAAAACACAAATTCTTTGGAAACTTTGACCCAAAAAGCAAGTGCCTGACCATTGATATCAAATTATGTGAATAATTTGAATATCTTTCTCATAATTTACAAAACATGTATCATTTCTAAAACTGGTTTTCAACAATACGAAGCAAGAAGTAATTTACCAATTCCAACTTGTCAAAAATTGCTCAAGCCAAAACATTTATGATTTAAATTTTTGTTTCAATTTATTGATCTGAAAAAGTGCCAAAGGTTTGATAATTACAGGAAAAGTCTTGTACAATTTGAGTCTTATTCAAATTGAGATTAAATATTTTACATCAGAATAATTTTGCTGTGCAGAATCCTGAAATGATAATACTCCAAAAGTGCAAACAATGAAATTGAAACTCAAAAAGTGTAAATGGAAAATGAATGAGGGCAAGGTGAGCCATCATATTATGGCATTGAAATACCATACCTCATGATCAACAAATAATTACACTTGTATGAAATGAAACTATTATAACAAGTAAAACCAAGAGTTGTTTTACCATGAATTATGTTCAAAGCACTTGTATTATATGCACAAGCTGTCCAAAATTGTCACATATTGAATCAAACTTTACGAAAAATTCAATGTTTTAAACTGTTATTACAAGTACCGGTAAAACCAAGAGTTTTACTATTAATAATTGTTTTGAATCAAACCTTGGCCAAAAATATATCTTATTAATTTGATGCTTTCAATCATGATACATGTTGATAAAAGTCATTACAACGAAAGGCACTTGCAATTTAATCTGTCTTGATCCAAATTATGGCTCGTTTACTTCTGTTGAGAAGTTTTTGCTGGTGAAAAAACTGAATCTTAGGAAATTAATAACAAGATAGAGATGAAAAGTAGGCAAAAATAATAAGATAAGATCGGATAAGACTAAAAAATAGGAGTAGAAACTAAGTGTGCTTTCCATTAGTCAGAACTGGCTGGCCAGACCAGTTCATTCATAAAGCGAAATATTAGATGTTAATAAACAAAACTGTCCAGCCAGATCAAGCAATTACATAAAGGAAAACTCTCGAGAAAAAGGACTTCTTCCTTTGAGCAGTCTGGCTGGTCAGTTCTGACTAATGGAAAGCTCCCCTTAAGTCTCTCCCTTTTCCCTAAATGCTAAAGAGATAGAAATAAACTTTCAGATTTTTTGGAGAACAATTTCAAACAAATTATCCTTAAAAAATGGACTCATTTTGGCTAAGTTTTTCATAAGATTAGAGTAGATTTTGTATGACTGATGGCATGTTCCATCCTAAACATTTATGCGGTTTCCTAAAAATAATTATCTTGAATTTCATACATTTTGTATTTTTTTCGCTATACAAAATCTACCCACATCTTTTGATAATATATTGTTCAGTTGATAACGTCCCTTTAGTACCCCTGTAGATATTAGTTCATAGGCTGTTTGCATTATGGTATCATGTAAATGCTACTACGAAAACCAAATCTCATTCAGTTACTCATCTCTAAGTATAATCAACTGAGATGAGAAAATTGGCGAAGTATTTTGGTAGGGTAAAATGATGTCATAATGCAGAAAGTCTACAAGATAAGTGAATATATGCCACTTTTGGACCACTGATAAATAAATATTTGATTGAAGAAATTATAGGCCCAGTCCCTTAGCAGACTCTGAATAAATTAATATTTAATTGAATAAATTATAGGCCAAGTCCCTTAGCTGACCCTGAATACATTAATATTTAATTGAATACATTATAGGCCTTAGTCCTCTAGGGAAACATAAATTAATTGTTGAAGGTAGAGTCTAGTTTAGCTTTTCATATTGAATTACATGTTGGTAGTTTCCTTTTCGGAATAGACCGGCTCATTTTGCACAAGTTTAGTAGCCTAGAAACTTCGTTATTTTAGTCTTCGCAAACCAGTCTTGATATTCACATACACTTTATGGAAGCCTGAATACCGCCTTTAGTCTATTAATCCCACCACTCTAAGATATACATCACTGTTGTGCAGTAAAACCTATGGGTATTGGGGTCTGGTTATTTTATAAGTCTCCTACTTGCACTGACCCTCGCAGTACAAAGGCTGGCTTTGCCATCAAGGTATTCTCAAGAGTCTGTAGTGGGTTTCAGAGTCTGATATCCCTATTGACGATCTTCAACGTCAGAGCAGCCACTTGGTTGTGGTTTCATAAAATGGCTCTTGTCGGGACAGTAAGTACTGCTTGGTCCTGGTCTACCGGGGTAGTGAGACTTGGTGCTGGTAGGACCTCGGGGAGGTATTTTTTTTGTAAGTCCAAAAAGGGCGTGGAGAGGGTAAAGATGGAATTCATTAAAAAACACAGGAAAACCACTAAGTCCAAAAATGAAACTTTATCTCACAACTAACAACACATAAATGACAAAGGCAAAAAGAAAAAACAACACAAACTTGATAAAATTTCTAAGTCCCCAAAATCACCAAGTGAAAAATTTCTAAGTCTTACCACGAGAATCCTAAGTGCCATCATCATCTCCTTGGTTCTCGAAAAAATTCCTACAACACCCCTAATAACTAAGTGTCACACCACACACATCACTCCACTCTCCCATGTATACGAGTATCTCCTCCCCCCTATACGAGTAGTTTCCTCCCCCCATTCTGAGTATCCCCCTCCCCCCATATGAGTACTCCCCTCCCCCCAATAGCAAGTTTCCCCTCCCCCCAGTAGCAAGTTTCCCCTCCCCCCAGTAGCAAGTTTCCCCCTCCCCCCAGTAGCAAGTTTCCCCTCCCCCCAGTAGCAAGTTTCCCCTCCCCCCAGTAGCAAGTTTCCCCTCCCCCAATAGCAAGTTTCCCCTCCCCATGTAAGTTAAACCCAGTTGTGATTGACCATTACAGTATTTCATTTCAAATTCTGGCAAAATGTCCAAGTATATATTTTCACAATTTGATTGGGAAATCTTGATGTTTATCTTATCTTTCGTGTGACTTTTGGAACCAATCTAGTAGAGTATTTGCAGTGATTTTACTTAACTTGATTACACATCAGTTTTACTATAAGTCTTGCCTTTTGCTATAGACTGATTTTTTGATCAATGTAGGCAGATGGTTTGTCAGTTTGAGTTCAAATTTGGCTTCTGGCTACGAGATTGATTTATTGATCAATGCAAGTAAACAGAGATTGACAGGTTCTTATTCAGCCCTGTTAATTACCAGGTAAGTATCACCCAGCTTGGTTTGATATTACAGACTTGTAAATCAATTTGTTCTGTAATGTTTCCTGCAAGATTTGTATTCATGTGTTTAAAGTCATGTTCAGTAAAATCACTGCATGAAAATGGTCAATCACAACTGGGTTTAACTTTAATTAACTAATAATGGACAACAGGCAACATACTCATGTGTGTATGTGTTTTAGAGTGTGGAGTGCATGATGATGCTGTTTGAGGCATACTTGCAAGCTAAAAGGTAAATGGGCTGCAATTACAGTGCATGTAATTCAAATAATTCATCATATTTATTTATAATCATGAATTTAGATTTTAATGAGGACAAAATCCTTCCAGAGCTGTAGTTCAACATGGAACCCTATTATATCAAGCTCTAGTTTTGTTTGAATTTAAACTCCATCTTTGTCATTCATGGTAAGGTAGAGTGCCATAGAATACAATGTTACTTGTAGTTCAAATACTAAGGTTTTTATAGTATTATAGCACCCCCTTAGTTTTTAATAAGTAACTTGCATTTAATCCACAAATTTTTTCTTAGTTTTTTAAGGTAAAAAGATTGATACTTTGGAATTTTCAGTCTTCCAAATAACTTTCTGGGAACATGAGTGTCAATTGCAGCATGCCTCAAACAGCTGGACTCCTTCATACAAATAGATGGCTGTTTAGTAATAATAACAAGTGTACCAGTGGAAAGGTTAAGTGAAATATTGGAGATCAAAATAATAAATCCTTCATACATGCTACCGTAACCAAAACAATAGCTTTCAGTTCTTCTGAATAAATAAATATAACGTGGGAAGCCATCTATTTGCATGAAGAGTCCAAAGAGAATGTATTGTATGTGAAGTATCCCCTTCCCAATTTTTTGTATTTTATTTAAAATTTCTATGGGGGCATTACTTTATTGAATGGGAATCAGGGAAAACAGAATAAAAATATCAAACTAAACAAACAAACAAATAAATAAATATATAATATATGACAAGAATACTTGAACAAGAGTCAGTGTCTTTATGCAAACTACCAAAACAATCATTAATTCAACTCATTATTTTTATTTCCTTGTTCAATAGGTTCCAAGTAATTTAGCTAGACAAATATGCGCTTCTATCCCCCCCCCCCCCCCCCCCCCACAAGTAGTCATCTTAACTTTCATCCCCCGGTATAACATTTGTGGTAATTTTCCCTGATCATAATCTGATTTTACTTTCAACTATCCAATATCCACTTATCAATATCAATAAATTGATGTGGAACTAAGCTAATCCCCCATATTAACCTTGCAATAAGCCATAGGGTCCAAATGGACATGTGACAAATTATAATGGTTTCTTACCTGTTCAGAGTTTGAATATCCCAATTTGAATAAAATTTAACAATTAAGCTTTAAAAAGTGATAGTGGACATGGCTGGTATCACAAGCACAGCCAATTAATAAGCACTGAGCAATTTACAGGTTACAATCATGAAGATGTAAATTCTTAAGTTTGTTTGACTTGAAAACCAGTTGTTTCCTTTTTATTAATTGTCTTACCTTTCATTGGGCATTATGGAAGCATGCTATAGTATATTATAACTAAAATGCTATTGTTATCGAAAAAGTTTCATAATTTTCTGCACCAGAATGTAGGAAGGATTGAAGTATATTGTAAGGTCTTTACATTACTGTGACATTACACTAACGAGTTTGCAGAATATTGAGAATCGCAGTAATTAGTTGCATTGCTATGTGAAAATGTCAAATCTAAATCACAAGTCCTATGACTGTTAAATTACTAATTAACCAATGGCAGAGTATTGTGGCTAAACCTGAATAACATTTATTATCATTCTGTAAGAAATTTTGCTACATTACGTAATTCAATTTTGGTCCCCTGAACTAACAAACATACTTATATCTTTCATAAAAATATCAATTTAGGCAAGAAAGAAGAAGAAAAATAAGAAATAATAATTATTTTGTGACTAATTATTAGTAATTATAATTATAAGTTGTTTTCTTTATGTATTGACACTTGTGTTCAAACTGTTAACTAAGAAGAGACTGCAAGTTTTAAGATTGGTTTTTGGTCAGCGAGGTAACATGGCGTCTCTTTCGCTGCTCTCCAAATCTGTATGTTAACCGTTCCTGAGCAATAGATACAATGAGCTTAACAAGGATTACACCAAACTTAAATCTTATTACGACAAAATTAATAAGGAGAATAAATCCTTAAAGACCGAAGTCCTCCGAACTGCTTAATATGTCAAGGAATTATCAGAAGGAAGAGGTGAATAATGTTGAACAATATTCAAAGTGGGATTGTTTAGAGATTCAATGAGTGCCATTCACTAGTGATGAAGATACTGATGAAATCGTGAAAAAAGCTATAATTGAACATAATCGAGTGGCACTAATCAAAAATAAAGTTCAAGTTCAAAAATTGAAAATTAACGGACTGTTTTAAAATTAAACACCAAAATACATACAAATTTAGTAAATGAGATGATTTGATTTCTTTGAAACATGAAAGCACGAAAGATCTAGTGAGAAACTTGCACAATTTCAGCACAAGTTGGAGTAAAGTCACACACGCCTCAGTTTGTCAACCTAGTCTCAGCGAAAATGTCCCCATAATTTGCAATTGAAATTAATTGGTATCAATACCTGTTGCCACTAAAGCTGCAGTGAGTCAAAGGAAGAAGAAATAAAATTATATTTCAGTCTATAATAATAGTCTTACCTAGTCTTATTCTAGAAAAGCCCAATACAATTCAGTTCCAAGAAATTATTCAAATTAAAATCTAAAAAGGGTGTTAATAGAAGTCAAGTAGGTTGTTGGGTTATTTGTAAGGTGATAAAGGTTTCAGTAGGTGGTGGGGCAAAAGTATTACCAAGTGGTTATTAAGATGTCCATGGATGGGGTGTCAGTGGCTGTTGGTTTGCTTGGGAGGTTGTGGAGTTGGTGGAGTTATGTGCAAGTTGTAGTAGCTAGGTTGTATGTAGTTGTTTAATTGTCTGAAAACCTGTCCATCTGATTTCTACCTTAAGTTGATCAGGCCCATCTTTCATCATTTATTAATGTTTACTTGAACAAATCTATTATGTATTACTGGGATAATACTCAAAACGAGGATCCTGGTTTACATCATGCTCTAAATAGAATTTTTTCGTATGGTGCAACTGTATTATTTTGGACCAATAATGTGACTGCTTTATGTGCCTTCTGGCATGAAGAGTGATGGCAATGAACTAACTTATTTCCTTAAGCAAAAATTATATCAATTTATTCCCCCTCCCCTCCCCAAAATGTAAGGAACAATTACTTTGAGATAAAATATGTTTTGTATATACCAACCATGTTACTTCCTTATGCAAAATACATTTCCTATTTCCGCCCTACCTCTTAAGAAAATCTATATCAAAACTTAATGCTCAAAACTTGGACCTGGCTGTCTATAATTACTTTGAGATAAAAGATGTTTTGTATATATCTACCATATTACTTCTGTATGCAAAACACTATATACACTCCCCCCTCCCACTTGAGAAAATTCATTACCAAACCTCAATGCTCAAAAACAATTAATATTAGGACCCTGCTGCAATCATTCTGCAAAATAAATGACTTTTGTATTAATAGTACTTAATCAAAGCATGGTATCCAATTCCTTCCCTCCTCCCGCCCCAAAAATTTAATGTATTACTGCTCGAAACAAGGATCTTGCTGCTTATAATCATGCTCCAAAATAAAAGCTTGTTTGTAGAGTACAACTTTAATTCTCCTTTTAGGCAAAATACTTTATTCACTCCTCTCCCAAAAAATAAAAGAAAAAAAAGCAAAAACTATATATTTTTTCAAACATACAAAGCATGGACTGTCATCACAATATGAATTTAAACAGAGCAAATAGGCCCTTTGCAGCTAGAGGTCACGTGCTTGGATACCGGTTAGCAACACAAAACTGGATAGCAAGTGTTCCAGTAGACAAAGGCTCGTAAGAGGTCAAGCGTGCTTGTAGCTCAACAATAGTTTTTTAAGTCAAGAGGTCTTTTAAGATTAAAATCTCTCTCCATTTCTAATTTATTAGCAAGTTACTATCTAGAGGTCTTATTTTTTGTTTGGTTTGAGCGCCGATAAGCATTTTTAAGGCAATGGTCTATGCCAGTACTGCTAAGGGAGGAAGAGTTAATCTCTTCCCATCAGGATTAATAATTCACCCAGAATGCCCATGGTTAGGATGCAGTCCCGACAGAATAGTCTATGACTTAGATGCAGTGAATAACAACCAAAACCCCTTTGGCCTCCTAGAAATTAAAGTCGTGAAAGAGGGTGAGACGTCATTTGATAATGTAAAGTATCTTACCAAAGACGACACTACCAACCAGTACACACTAAAGAGAAGTAATATCTACTATTACCAGGTTCAATGTCAGTTGGCACTCACTGGACTAGCTGCAAAGGGCCTATTAACACTGAAAATGGAATAAACTGACTATTTTTGCAACTAAAACATTTTACTAATTTGTTTGCTGAATTACAACTGAACATTATGCCTTCAGGAAATGGAAAAGATGTTTAGATACATAACACTGCTATTCATGAGATTGAGTGCATATAATGATCTACAGTTAGTAAGATGTATCAGCATGGAAGAAAACACAAACAATACTAGTACGCAGAGAACTCTAAAGAACATGATTTCTTGAACTCCTGGTACATCCTCATATAAAAATTCTACCCTAGATATTAATGAAATTATTGCTGGCAAACCATTGAGTAGCTATCTTTGACTGTTCCAGCTAGGTCATAACAACGTAATGTGATAGTTGAAGATGGCAGACACTGACAGAATGAGCTTTGACTTTGTCACATTAGGAATTCTAAATGAACTCCTAAAAACGCTGATGGATGTTATTAATCTGCCATTGACTATCTTTCCACTATGATTTAATTAGTCTTATTTGAATCCAAAGACAAACCCTTGAAGTAATGGCAATGCATTGTTCCCCACACACTTCTATCCAACCTAGATTAATTTTTTCCATCCATTAAATCCATTAATTTGTTGATTAATAGGCCTTTTCCAAATTTGCTTCGTGACCATCAAACTTGAGCTTCAGGTTGAGGTTGAACTTGATGTACAATGACTTATCCAGTTCATCCTTGATTTGAAACCATTGTTTTGTGGTTAAGCAAGTGAATTTGGGAAAGGTCTATCAAACTGACTTTAGCATTATGATATACAAAAATAATGGTGAAAACTAATTAAAATTAATGACTGAAGATGACAGGAGTATGTCAAAACTGTCAAGATGTCTACAAAATTAAAGAATGTCATGATATATCTGAAAAATGTTTAGGTTACATGGCATAAACACCAATATGTTATTAATAAGATAATTAGGCATTTTTTAGGAGTATGTTTAGTCTTGCTTTGGTGTTTAGTGTCTCATCAATTCGAAACCATGGAATACAAATTTTGGTTATTATTAAGTTGCATTAGGCAACTTATATGTATGTTATTAATTATAATTATTTTGTTTTAATCATAATCAAAAGTTTGAATAAAAATACATAGAAAATAGTTTTTACGAATTTTGAAAGCTAACTGTGCTGAGCATGAGTTTGACATCATGCGATGGATTCAATATTCATTTTCTGGCTTGCAAAACAGTTGGTTGAGGACACTGGTTGGAATCACTACAAGGCACGTAACACTGAACTCTTGCTTTGCTTACAATTTGGTTGTTTCATTTTTTATTCAAAGTCAATTTATTTTAAAGTAATCTGGCTGAATTCTTGCTCTTCAAGGCTTTCAGCATTTTATGATTTTTTTGTTTATATGAAGCTGAATGCCTGGCTTGCTTTTCAAAAGTGACTACACAGCCATTGCCATCCTGGGACACCCAAAAAAAAGCCAACAACACAGTTTAGGGACCTTAAAGAACCACTGAGGACACAAAGAAATCCTGGCAATGACCACCCTCAGTGCCTACACCTCATACTAACCACATCTTATGATTGTAAAGCACCTTTCATAATATATATATAGAAAGGGCGCTATATAAATAATCATTAGAATCACATGAAAAAATGAGAGGGTGAAGATAACCTGAACTCAACAGCAAGACCAGAATTAACATGTACCATGACTTATTATCAATGATATATATGTATATCACATTGGCTATATACAATGGCAATAAGGATAAAACCAAGACAGCATGACTAATGATGAACTGAGCTCATCTCATGCCACAAGAACCACCACCAATGTGACTAACAATGAATAACAATAAAGCTTTTTTCAAGTAACCAAAGATTGTACTGACAGATTGCACTGAGATAGCTGTGCGATGTGAAAAATGGTTGAAAGATACTGAGCAGGAATTCATGTACTTTGGAACCGCCATTAATGCAATTAAGAAAGATAGGCTTATTTATGGAGGCCCAGCTATTGCAGATTTGCCGGGCTCTGACATTTACCGAATCCTTAATGCAAAGCAAGAAAGTAAGAAAAACAAATACTTTGGATGGTTTCAGTTTGGAAACCCTTGTGTCGAAAACTCAAGGGTCACGTTTTATTTTGATGTTTTTCTTTCTAGCAAGTAATAGACTAGACAGAAGATTAGACATCACACTAAGTTCCTGCTTCTAAATTCCTTCTTTATGAAGCACAAAGTAAACTAGACCCTCAAAGCACCCTTATTCCAGAGTGGAATTAGTAAGGAATAAATGTATATACCAATAAACAATGCTATAAAGTTATGATAAAACATATAAATTAATATAGACAGGAGAAATGAGAATAAAGGGGGCTAGAATGACCATACTATGTACCATAAATATATTATGACTTTTTGTGTTATACAGAGAAGTGTACCAGTTATCCAATACTGCAACTCCATAAATCATTGGCATTTGATCTCACTGAGTTTTCTCAACTTTTTGACTGCTTTGACATGTAAACATACTGCAGATAGTTGGGAGCAGTTCATGATAATAGGACAACTGTATCTTCTCTTGACTGATGGTAGAACTCTTGGACAAAGATATCATAAAACACCCAAGTGAATGCTGTGTGATATGGAAGTCCTTTGCCCTTTTCTTCATGAGCTTGACTGTCGAATCTCGCACTTCTGTAGCTTTTCAAAACCGACAAACCAAACTCTAATAATGCTCAGAGCAGCCCCTTAAATGGTTAATAGGGCACTCCCCAGGGGTTGGGTACCCTAGCTTGTGTTGATCCCTAAAAACCAAGGGTGCTACTGGCACTGTCTGATTAGATAGTCAAAATGCGAAAATCATACATCCTCCAACATTATGGCTTGTTATTTGGCTTTTTCGTTATCAAAATTTTTTGCTTATCATTCATTAGCTTCTCACATTCCTTGCTTGTGCTGTATCTTGCACAAGGATCAATAAAGGGCTCCATCAGGTCCATCATATTTGGATGATTCTAATATACTTGACATATTCCTGTCTTGTTCTGTATCTTGTACAAGGTTCAATAGTGAGTTGCATAACGTCCATCATATTTGGGAGATTTTAATAAACTTAACACATTTCTGTCTTGTTCTGTATCTTGTACAATGTTCAATAGTGAGTTGCATAACATCCATCATATTTGCAAGATTTTAATAAACGTGACACATTTCTGCCTTGTTCTGTATCTTGTACAATGTTCAATAGTGAGTTGAATCAGGTCCATCATATTTGCAAGATTTTAATAAACTCGACACATTTCTGTCTTGTTCTGTATCTTGTACAATGTTCAATAGCGAGTTGAATCAGGTCCATCATATTTGCAAGATTCTAATAAACGTGACACATTCCTGTCTCATTCTGTATTTTGTACAATGTTCAATAGTGATGTGCATCTATCACATTTTGTTAAAGTACAACTGTCATACTTTATGTATAAGGCTTGTACTATGTATATTGGTACTTGCAAATTTTTACTAGTTGTATGATGATACATTTTGATAAATTGAATACTAAAGTATGGTCATCTAGAGAAATTTAGAACTGGGGGTTAAATATTAAATTCATATTTTTAGTTAAATATTAATGCATTGCAACATTTTGTGGATTGCATTTAAATATTTTTTTAAAATTTAGCATAAATTTTAAACTATTTAGTTTTAGATCCCAGGTAATAAGACTTGAAAGAACTTGATTCTTTTGTAAAACACACTGATTAGGCTGGCTTGGAAGGTTCTGCAATGGGTTCTTGTTGTTGGGTAAGTTAATCAAGTTAGGGATACCACAAACACTGTACCATGTACCAATACGTGCTAGGTCATCCAGGTAACATCACATATTCTAATTCCATCAAAGAGTTAGCCATGTCCTTACTTAGATCAGTCCAGGGTTGTTCAGATTTTGATCTTTTGAGGTTTCTTGAAGTGCATAAGTAGTAAACTTGCAATGTATCATGGAGATTTTACAGCCACTTGCTGGACGATCTGGTTGTTTCTGGTAAATAAAACTGTCAATCATGAGTCTTAAGAGTGTGCTGGTCCACAAGTACATGCATCATTTGTAAATATAGAACCAAATACTGCTGAATATGACATACTCCCTTGCTGAAGAACTTGCCCTCATCTGCACCAACCACAAATGGTAGTCAACATGGACTTGGTGACCTAGAAAGTACTTGCAGGAATCCCTGATAGGCATAACTCATCATGCTTGACAAGTCTTTCAGGCAAAAGGAGATGACACTGTATCGTATTTGAGCTTTTATACTGTCTCTGGAATGGCTGTGAATGACTCTTTTACATTGAAAACTGAATGAGAAAAAGGCATTTGACTTGGAAACGATCATAAATCTGAAGAAGACTACAGATGTCGTCGAAAACTCAGTTCATAGCTTTCACTGTATTTTACTTTCTTCTTCTTCTTCTTCTTCTTCTTCTTCTTCTTCTTCTTCTTCTTCTTCTTCTTCTTCTTCTTCTTCTTCTTCTTCTTCTTCTAATTTTTAGGTCAGTTTCAACCTTTTGGACATTACCTATAAGGCATTACTTCGTGATGGGGAACTCCCTCAGACAATCAGATTGTATAAGCTTCATGTTTGTTGAACTGGAACTTGACGATTTTCTTGTGGGCTGAGTTCCCTTGTACCCTCTCTGGTTCATGGAGCCTCTTATTGTGATAGATAAATAGCTTTCAGACTATCAGAAGTAACTGCAATACTTGCATGGTGACTTTGGGTGGATAAGTGTCTTCATCTTCTTGCATTAGTGGCAGTTGATATTTTAGAAGTGGTTTTAAATCTTGTACTGTCTTTATTATTACCCATGGCGCACTAGTTACTCTTCATGTTGCTTAAAGAATTACGATTTCCAAATAAGATTGAAAACTAAATTTCATATAAAGACAATGTTATGTGACTTTCTCAACAAAGAGATGGAATAAGGTTCTTCTTCCTGGACTGAAACGTCTTGACAATTTAAGTGTTGGCTCTGGTGCTTGATACGTTTTCTGTAAGGAGCACTTCAAGGTATAGATTGGTGTGACCATTGGTGGTAACATCAGAGGTTTTCCATGGCTTACAAGGATTTCTTTCCAATGTCCAGGGCATTAAGTAGAAATTTCAGTTGCATTTCTCTTGAGGCTTGATAATGGAAGAGTGGTTCAGTTGTCAAAAGTTTTAGCTGTTTTATTTTTAACATCAGAGAGGTCTATCCATATCATACAAGGGTTTCTTTTCTATTTCTAGAGCATCCAGACAGTGCAACTGCTTCCTCTTCAGGGTTGATAATGGATGGGTGGTTTAGTGGTCAAACGTTCTTTTGTTGGTGGTAGCATCATTGGTCTATATTATATAGCATACTTGTAAGAATTTCTTTCTTTTGTCTAAGGTTCGTAGTAGAAATTTCAGTGGCATCCTTTCTCATCAGATTTGATAATGAAAGGGTGGTTCAGTGATCAAAATATTTTTGTTAGTGCAACTGCATGCTCTTTAGGGCTGATAATGAAATGGTAGTCCAGTGGTCAACATTTTTAACTCTTGAAATTCCAAACACCAGAACATTATTCATGAATCTTGAGCTATACTTTACTTGCTGATTTTCCTTTACTTTGATTGGCTTGCATTTATGTGCATTTGACAGGATCATCAATTCTTTATCTTACTTCAATTAGCAGGCTTTCTGTAACTTGTCCAGTGAAGAAGGCATCATATGAGCAAATTTCTCATCCACAGATAAATAGTTCCAGATATACTGCTTATTCAATGCACATCTCTTTTAGTGAATGATTATCATATAAAAGTATTTTCTAGTAAATTTATTATATTTATTATGAATAATTTACTTTATATTTTTTCTACCTTCTGTTTATAAAAATGCGATAACAAGTGTTTTAAATAGGCAACATTTTAGGTTAACTTATTTGAGTTTATTTATTGGTAGTTACAGTGTGATTACTATGACCAGGGCCACTTAAACGATGAGAACCTGAGAACCAATCAAAATGTAGAATAAAAATGATGCATTCCAACTTTGGCTAGGTGAGCCAATCAGAAACTGGCACAGCAATAGTTGTTCATATGATTGTCTTTTTCTCATGGGAATCTGAATAATTTGGTTGCAACTTATGGACTCAATGTTGAAATGCAATTGTTTTTGATGATCTCTGATTGGCTCAAGTACCCAAAATTGAAATGCAATGCTTTCATTCTACATTTTGATTGGTTCTCACTGTCTAAGTGGCCCTAGTTATAGTAGTCGCATTGTAAAATAACCCTTTACAATTTATTTGTTTAAAATCTTAATTTAATTTATGATATACAAGTTTAGTAGCTTATCTTCCATTAATTCTAATATGAAAATCCCTACTGGGGTAAGATAATAAAGTATACATGTACATAAATCCATTTTTCCAAAATGATGATAAATAATTTCAATCACAGTATCTGATTCAGATATTCCGTGTTTGTACTTGGAAATCAAAGCATGCCAATTATCATTAATAAAATATTTTTTCAGGTTTTACATCATTCTGCCAAAATATCAGAATGTCAAAATATCTTTTAAACAATGTAAAAATGGACTCATGTAAACTTTTTATTCTGTGGCATGATTTCAATACTAGATAATGCCTAAATAATACTTATAATTTTCTTTGTCATTGGTGCTTACAGCGTATGGGCAAAAGTATGACCACATTTAATGTATTTGCATAATTCTATACACAGGCTATTTGCTACCAAACAAGCTTTACACACCTTATTTGGTAAAACCAGACAGCTTTGCATCAAATGTGTCAGTTTAGCGTACAAAAGCCTGTGCATAGAAGTATGCAAATACATTAAAAGTGGTCATACTTTTGCATGTTGCACTTTAAATGTTTATAAGTAAAGATAGTTTTTTTACTCCTCTAATACTTTAAGGGTATGTTTTTGTCTCTTTCGATATTACTTCTCAGAAATAATTCTCTAGCGATATCTCTCAAACATTTCTGTTTTTGTTACTTTCCTAGCTGGAGCACTACAAAGTATACTGATAAACTACTGACAATGGATGTACCACAACACCTATGCAAAATGTCAAACAGTACTGTGATTAATTGATTACTCAACACATGTCCATTCCACATCAATCCTGATTGAACTGACACAGCTGTCTGTTGGGAGAAATGGCTGAAGAATATTGAGAGACAATTCTGATACGTGAAGATTAAAAGATCCTAAAAATTTTTCTCAGTGCAAAATATTTGTGTTTATTTTCATATTTCCTTTTTCTTTCTTTTTGTTCGTTATACTATGTAATAATGTATGATATCTATCCTTAAGTAAAACATTATAAACCAAAAAAAACCTAGTTCCTGAAGCAAAGAAAGACTGTTTACACTAACAGATGCAATTTTTTCACAGAAATGAAATACCAAAAACCAAAGTTGAAGGAGACATTTGAATGCATATGTTCAGTTGTAAATCTATTAACTACAGTAATTGGAAACTTGTGTCAATTATTAAATGCTTACTAGAATTTGAAAATCAGCATAATTATATGATATTTTGGTTCCTGATTAAGCAAAAACGGCCTACGACATGGGGGGGGGGGGGGGGGGGGTTGTGATGACAGTTCATACCATATTGTTCAAGACAAATAGCAAATTAATAACTAAAAAATGTTTAAGAATGACTAAAGCAACGGAACCCAGATATCAAGATAATATTTGAGTTGTCAAACTTATAGACTTCTAAAATGTAAAAATTCAATAAATCTATAATAAACAAGTAGACATGAATCTGTTTTTGTAAATAATATCATATTTTATTGAATAAATTAAGAAATTCTTATAGAAAATTTTGTGAAGAGCTTGAACTAACCAATGTTAGTGCTCAGTGTTTGTGTTGTATGTTAAAACATGGTGGTTGTCCTGTAAAATACTCCTAATAACAGCATTATAAGATACAGTAGTAAATGTCAGGAAGATATAAAGCTGCATAATGATTTTAATGTTCCTCAAAACCTAGTTACAGCAAAAAAAACGAGGAAGTACCAAGTGTAAGTAATCAATATATTTTCTTCCATTCCTTTGGCAAACTCATGTTAAGTTATCATAGACTCACAAATCTGTTTTTGTAAATAATAACATATTTTTTTAGAACAATAAAGAAACCTTTTGTGGAACATTTTGTGAAGAGCTTGAGCTAACCAATGTTGGTGCTCAGTGTTTGTGTTGTATGTTAAAAATGGTGGTTGTCCTGTAAAATACTTCTACTAACAGCATTATAAGATACGGTAGTAAATGTCAGGAAGATATAAAGCTGCATAATGATGTAATGTTCCTCAAAACCTAGTTACAGCAAAAAAACGAGGAAGTACCAAGTGTAAGTAATCAATATATTTTCTTCCATTCCTTTGGCAAACTCATGTTAAGTTATCATAGACTCACAAATCTGTTTTTGTAAATAATAACATATTTTAGAACAATAAAGAAACTTTTTGTGGAACATTTTGTGAAGAGCTTGAGCTATCCAGCATTGGTGCTCAGTGCCTGTGTTCTGTATTAAACACAAAAGATTTGACCTTCTAAATTTCTCAAGCAAACAAGTGGCAAAATAGAAAGTAGGAGAACGCTCAGTATATGAAGTTGCCTTCTTTATAAATGAGACTACACTTGAAGCAAATAATACTATATTTGGTAATAAATTGTTGTCAGGAAAATATAAAGCTGCGTTATGTTGTAAGGTTCCTTAAAACCTAATTACAGCAAAACCAAGTTACAGCAAAAAAAAAAAACAAAAAAAAAAAAACAAGGAAGTACCAAGTGTAAGTAATCAATATGTTTTCTTCCATTCATTTGGAAATCATGCAAAAAACTTCTGACTAACTGAGGTTGGTGACTCATTAGACTCATTATTCTGTTTTTGTCAAGTTGATATTTGAGTTATCAAACTTATAGACTTCAAAAATGTAAAATTACAATAAATCTATAATAAACAAGTAGACATGAATCTGTTTTTGTAAATAATATCATATTTTATTGAATAATAAAGAAATTCTCATAGAAAATTTTGTGAAGAGCTTGAGCTAACCAATGTTAGTGCGCAGTGTTTGTGTTGTGTGTTAAAACATGGTGGTTGTCCTGTAAAATACTCCTAATAACAGCATTATAAGATAGTAAATGTCAGGAAGATATAAAGCTGCATAATGATTTTAATGTTCCTCAAAACCTAGTTACAACAAAAAAAACGAGGAAGTACCAAGTGTAAGTAATCAATATATTTTCTTCCATTCCTTTGGCAAACTCATGTTAAGTTATCATAGACTCACTAATCTGTTTTTGTAAATAATAACATATTTTAGAACAATAAAGAAACTTTTTGTGGAACATTTTGTGAAGAGCTTGAGCTATCCAGCATTGGTGCTCAGTGCCTGTGTTCTGTATTAAAACACAAAAAATTTGACAACAACAACAAAAAACAAGGAAGTACCAAGTGTAAGTAATCAATATATTTTCTTCCATTAATTTTGAAAACATGCAAAAAACTCCTGACTAACTGAGGTTGCTGACTCATTAGACTCATTATTCTGTTTGTGTCAAGTTGATATTTGAGTTATCAAACTTATAGACTTCTAAAATGTAAAATTACAATAAATCTATAATAAACAAGTAGACATGAATCTGTTTTTGTAAATAATATATTTTATTGAATAATAAAGAAATTCTTGTAGAAGAGCTTGAGCTAACCAATGTTGATGCTCTACAGTCAAAAACTTGCTTATTTGAAGAATTATTGTGTATTCAAGAACATTGTCAACATGTTTGCAAGTTTTTCTGTATTTTTCTGGCAAAAAGTGCGGAAAATGATAAATAGTGCAATTCCGTGCGATTTTCGGGAAATAGTGCAGAAAAGCACCCTCTCACTTTTTCAGATGCCCTGTTATTAATGTAAAAATACAATGAATCTATGATAGAGTAGAGGTAGAAATGAATCATTTTTTTTGTAAATAATATCATATTTTATTGAATAATAAAGAAATTCTTGTAAGAAACAACCAAAAAATGGAACCAATCAAAATCTAAGAGTTCTAATTTTGTAGCAAATTATGTATTAAGGACATCTTATTTTGAAGCCACATTCGAATGTTCTGCTTGTTAGAAGAAAAAAAAGGTTCAAAATTTGCCAAGAAAAGATAGGAAAGCTGAAAGTAATAAAAAACTGACAAATGCTTTTCTTGAAAGTAGCTAGGAACAATTACAAAACAAGAATCTAGACTGTATCGTAAAAATAATGTTCAAACAAATTACATGTTTTTTACTTCATTTTAATACCTTCAAAATGTACTTTGATTGGTCAAACTGTGATGTCACAAGTGTCAATTTCGAAAAGCCAAATGTCATACATGTATCTTGCCTAAAAATGATGATGAATTTCAAGGTATGGTAATCAGGTGGAAAATATTTCTATCAGTCTATAATTAACAATGAAATTACTTCCTATCTCTAGTATTATAACATACTCAGGATATAGGGACCATACTAATCATTTGTTTATTGAGCATACATGTAAGATTATTAAATTTCATGATCTCATCCTTCATCACAATGCCTCTTTTGTCTATAACTTTAATACAGGAAACCTACCTAAAATATTGCATAGGATAGGATTTAGAAAGGAGAATTCCCAAATGGAACTGTAAAGTAGGTAAACTATGATAGTTATCGCCGAGAAAAGGTATAAGCAAAGAATGGCTATTATGAACTTTTGTGAAGGATAACAAAATTGTAATGGAACTGTAAAGTATTGAAGTTATGTTACTTATAAAACATATAATTATCAGCCATTTTTTACTTCTGGTGCAAAAAGAAAAAAGTGATGATGATAATACTTGAAGGTTAAGAGAACAATTTGCTTATACATTACCTACATTTTACATATGTTAATGCTTTACTAGAGGTAAATCATCCCTTGTTAATACCAGTACACTGTGCTTATGGAAGAACTATCAGACTTACCTTGTCTATCCTTGTGACTTCAAGTGCCAAGTGCCATCAAAACCCAAAGCCCACAAAATATTTCTAAACCCCACGATATAATTTATTGGGAAATTATCAAGATGTAAGAAAAGTAATAATGGAAGAACCCCAACCCTGAATTACGCATCTATTGTCTTACTAATTTTTTTGGTCAAGAATAAAAGTTCTGAATGGAATTGGTTGACTTAAGGCAGTGTTTTCCCATTTCGTAGCTATTGCTTCTGCTTTGATTTTTCTTTTTCTTTGCTGATACTATATACCGATTTATACCAGTAGATGGCATTCAAACAAAGACTCATAATTCACAATTCATAAAGAGGATTTAAATGGGAAAACACTTAAGTCCAAATGAATTAGATGCATTGACTGACTCTTGTTCAAGTATACTTAACCACATTTGTTGTCACCAGGGCTAATACTACTGAAAAATGATGGAATTCCATGAGATTTTCTGAACACAAAAAGAAGTGTAAATTCCATGATATAGAGCTCAGAAATTTCATCACTTTAATGGAAAAACTGAGACTTCCAGGAATGCAAATGATAACTTTTAAATTCCAGAAGTCTTTTAGGAATTCCAGAGGTAGTATGAACCCTGTATGACACAGATATACTTTTACAATTTACTCACTAAAGTCCTGCTAGTAAAATCACAGCTGTCTTCTGTGCATATACAAAGCATGTACATGTACTGTTACTTCGTGTTTTTCTTCAGTGTTATTGTGCATTCCCATCTTCAAGTCTTTGGTTTACTTTAGAAAGAAAATATAGAGAGCTGAATATTACAACCTATTAGCGATTTCATTAGAAGCTGAGCTGCCTACTATCCCAATAGACCCTTTTAAAATATTGCGTCTATAACGTCAAACGAGGAGTCCAAGAATGTCCTGGATGTTAAGAGTGATAATGATTGTGTTTTGAAATCTAGGACATTCCAGTCCTGGATGCTCCTTGTGGAAATCATTGGGTTTTGACATCTGGGACATTCTCAGAATTATCGTTTGACGTCATAGATGCCATATTTGAAAAGGGTCTATTGTGCCTGTTACTGAATTGATACAATTAAAAGTTCCCTGTTTCAATTATTTTTCAGGAGGTTAGCTATTATTGAAGCACTGTTGGTATAGTTGTGAGAGTGCTTGCCTCCCACCAAGGTGACTGGAGTTTGAGCCTCACTGGGCTTGGTATCGTATGTGAGTAGAGTTGTTTGTTGGTTCTCTCCTGTGCTTCGAGGGTTTTTCCGGATTCTCCAGTTTTTCCTCCCTCCTCAACAATCAACTTCTAAAATCCAATTGAAATGCAACAACCCTACCTCTTGATCTTCAAAACAATATTGTGACCCTTTAGCCAATGTTCCTTCAGTTTTCTTTGATAGGTGGGAGAACTTTGGGTTGAATCAAAAAATTGCATTTGTATACATGTCACAGTGCAATATATATTTAGTCATTGCTATCAAAAACAAATGAACCTCAATTTTTGCCTGAGTAAGAGGGCTAAGAATAACAGCTGGTCAGTTTCCTGTCATGTTGACAGCAAAATTAGTAATTTTAATTTATTTTAGGAGGTTGGGAAGACCAGTAGAGTCTATTAGACTATTAATGAAAATTAATAACCCTACCTTTCTTCAGAAGAATATTGAGATCCTACGTACACCCATATTGCTACTTCACTTTTCTTTGGTGGCCTTTGACCTTTGGATTGAATTAAAAAATGCATTTATCATATGTACACATATCATAGTGCGCTTTAGAAATACATTGTATATCTAACATTATTATCAAAAACCAATGACCCTCATTTTCACAGGGTCAGGTCTGTGTTACAGGGCTGAAGATAATGGCTGGTCAGTCACCAGTTATGATGACAGCAAAATTAGTAATTTCAATTCAATTTAGAATTTTGGAAGGACAAGTTGGGTCTATTAGACTATTCAGTGGCGTAGCGAGGGGACAGTTGCCCCCCCCCCCCTAAATTTTTTGGATCGAGCAGCCTTTTTTCTTTGATGTATGATGTCAATGCCACTAGAGTAGGGAGGGGGCAGCCTCTTGCCCCCCAAATTTTTGCCATAATTAGTTTTTATATGCCACTGAGACTATTAATAAAAATTGATTACCTACCTTTCTTCAAAAGAATATTGTGATCCTACATATACCCACATTGCTACTTCACTTTTTCGTTGGTGGTCTTTGTCCTTTGGACTAAATTAAAAAAAAGCATTTGATGATATGTCCACTTGTCATAGTGCACTTTAGAAATAACAAATCAAATTTCTTTGTCTTTTACTCAATAATATCCATGTTTTACTGTAGAATGATTCACTAGCTGGCATTTGTGCATGACAAAGTCTGGAAAGAACTAGTATCATGGACTGCAGAGTACCCTAAAATGTGGTGGGGCTATGTATAAGAGGAGAGAATAGTATGGGAAAAAGTGGCGAGGCGAAGATTGGAAAATATAAGAGACTAGTATGGGAAAAAGGAAAAAGTGGTAGGGTTATAGCCTTACCCCCCCCCCCCCCCCCCCCCTCGCGTGCATGATTTGTTATTTTTCTTTTGATCACTTCCGTGGTACTATATTTACAGTACTCAGGCTTCTACAGGAATGCCCTAGTTTAAAAACGGGCTTCATTTCTTGGCAGGTTATTTGTCAGATAACTACTAGACTAGGTCAATTGTTAACTAGGTCAATTGCCAGTTACCGAAAGTAGTAGAAGAATGAGGAAAAGTTATCATTCCTTTTAAACCAAGGCCCAAATAAGCTCACATCGCAAGCATAGGTAGAAAATAGTTATAATTTGAGCAGTAACACTTTAAAACTAAAGTTTTAAATAACTAGCACTGATGTATTTTCATCATATTTACGACAATGGTTATGGCGAAAACGAAAGCATGCCTACAGATAATGAACAATAACAATCCCTTAAAACTCCGTAAAAGCTGACGGAAACATTGAGAATACAAGTCATAAGCAAAGAAAAAGTGTTAATCTATTGATTCTTATTAGTAAAAGAGTTTTACTAACCATTAAAACAGATGAATTCTGTTGCATTTTCACCTCGTTCTGCACGCCTTCCAAAAAGTCCGCCATTTTCCTCTTGTTGCTTCCAGACACGCCACATGACGTCACGTCGTACTGCATGATGGGACTAGTGACTGATTTACTGTCAGGAATGGCAAAGGGACTGTGGATCTCAAACATTCCAAGGAGTTGGGAGCAGGGAAACTTTTTCTTGTTTAATCTATTAATGATATTTTAATAACAACTTTCTTGGGAATTTTATACTCTCAAAGAAGGAAGAGTGACGACGGGAAAAGAGATCCATGCGAAGCGGCCTAGTTTTTTGAGAAGAGTTGACTTATGGGGAAAAAAGAATTTTTTTCGTGCTCTCAGCTCGCGTGGTCTTGCCGCTGAGGTGAGGAATGAATTTGCGACTTTTATTTTTCTTATGGATGACTTTGATTTACCGCGCATTTAACAGCATATGGATGCACGGTAGACGAGGAATTTACTAATAGTACTTCAAAAAGCGGGGGCATATATAGCTGTGGAAGGGGGCCGGGGGCGGTTAACGCTGGCCCAGAAGTCGGCATTCATGACTTTATTTAGAGGGCTAGTTTTTGCTTGTCGTGAATGCTCAAGAGAAAGATGGCGGACGCCACTGTGTCACTGTAGAAAGAAGATAAACCTTCAAACATGCCGTGGGCACGGAGTAAAAATCATTAGAATTAGATTCATTCTGATTTGTAGGCAGCTAAAAGATCAAAATCAAAATCACATTTATGAACCGGTAGAAAATACCGGACCCACCTCCCTGGGGAACGGTGAAAAGTACTAAATTGAACGCGATGTAAACGTCAACTGTTATGGGAGGGGGGGTGTGGTATTTCACTTACTGTGGTACAAAAAAATAAAATAAAATAAAATAAAATAAAAAATAGAAAGTCGCATTTCATTGGCTGACAACATCATGCATATTGCAGCAATGAACTACAGAAGTGGTACGATCAGTGCGAAATGGTTGCGCGCACGGTTGAGGCATTGTTGATCTTGATTCAACATCTGCGAGTTTGCTGCCAACAGTTAGAGAGGTATTAAAGCACACGGTGCAGTTTGATTGTAGCGTGCAGCGCTGCACCGTGTGGACGCGGGGAAATGTTTAAAAAGTACAATAAATTTCCGCTTATCTTGGCTGAATTTGTTTAATCAAGGTCTTCCTTGTGGTCTGGAAAAATGAAAGAAAGAAAACAGATGAACGCTCATGGAAGTAGAATTGACGAAATAAAAAGTGCGCGCTCGTACGCACGCTCTCCCTACCAATCAGAATAGTCCATTTCTTGTGATTATTTTTTTTAAATAATTTATCCATTTTCCAAACAGACAAGACATGATCAATAAACAGGCAAGATATTATCAATAAACAGACAAGATATGATCAATAGTAGAATCGTTTTTTAATTAAATTGCTGCATTCATTTACTACTCTATTCAATATAATCCTGGTATAATCTATCTATCGTTTTTCAAAATGTTTAAGTCAGCGAAATATATAAATAGTATTATTAAGACAAGATGACTAACACGAAAGGTGCATGAAGTTACTTAGTGGACGCAAAAACCTGAAACAATTTTTAAAATTTTACTCAAAAAAATCCTTAAAGATTTACTTAGGGTATCATTTTTTAAGTTCCGGCATGTCACAGCCGTTCAGTGATGTTGATAAATTTTAAAGCTACGGGCACACGGTGCAACATTGCACGCTGTTTTGCCGGCCATTGATGTTGCGAGCCATATGATACGCAATTTGTTGCACGTAATGTTGCTGAAGTAGAGAACGATCCTACTTCAGCTACATTGCCTGCAATATTGCGCGCAATGTTGCACCGTGCACGTGTGTCAGTAGTTTTAAAATGTATCGAATTAGCGCGTTATTTTGGTTTGAAGGCTGACTGCATTAAACTTTCTGGAACCTTCTTCCTTGAAACGATACTTGAACCACTGTTAAGAGAATTTGCGTTTAAACTAAATCTTTTTCGAGCCTGTAACAGCTTGCCTACCTGTTAATTATGCTATCAGGCTATCTTGAGCCATGAGAACTGCTTTAACTTAATCATTCCTAATTCAAACCGTTAACTAGGAGCTTGAGTAGCTGATAGTAGGATTTGCGCTTTGTCTTGAGGTAAAGAATGGAGTAGGGTCTCAAAATCTTGAGGATACTGCTGGCGAACACTCTTAGTCATGTTAACTAATCCTGCACGAACATCTGAGGAAGAAGAAGAATATGATGCAAAAAAATCAGATTATGTGAAAAGAAAAAAAAAAGAAAAAGAAAAAAAGAAATAAAAATTAAAAAAAGAAAGCGGATGTTTTATTCCTTTTCGATCTCCAGTTGCAATTGCAGTTGCGATACTTTTCTACACATTTAATTTTTCGAATCCAATTGCAATTTTCAAGGTTCCTACTTAAAAGACAACCTCAAAAATATCAAAAAAATTTCTTTTTGGCTGAGTAGAAAAATCTTCTACTTCTGTAACAAAGTCGCGCAACAAAATTTTGTTGTTGCTCGGGGTGGTAATACGAGCAGCATTCGCTCTGAAGCTTGAAACGCAACAAAGTAGCTCGACAAGTTGCACGATTTTGTAATGCTCGTATCTCCGCGCCTTAATCGGATCAAAGTTTACACACATACACATATATACTATATACACGTGATTAGAGGAATGTCCTAATACACATTTATACAAATATCTAAATTGCAAAAAGATTTAAAAAAAATCTAAATTCAATAAATCTGTATATGTTAATGACTTTCTTTCTCTCATTTCTTAAGATTTGGCAGTGTCTTTTAAAATATACACTTATCTGTTTATACAATCTATAAATTTACCGTCAAATTTCGCTTTTGAATTCGGGGGAAGAGACGCGTGCTTTATCCGTTTTTTTAAAAATTTTATATGAAAAATAAAAAATAAAATAAAAAAAAATTTCGCGCTTTGCTGTTTGCCGTTATAAAGTACTTCGGCATCGGAGTAAAGTGAGTTTACTTAGAAGTGCTCTGCCAATCCCACCCAAGCTGCACACAGCATGCGCGGACGTTTTATCTCTCCAACACTTGATATTCAACAGTATTCGCTATCAAGAACGGATCATATGGTCTCTTGACGTTGCCTAGTGAATAATGAACACTACATGATGGATCCTACCCAAATACGGCAACTAGTATTAGTAATATTTCATACGTGAGCTAAAGATAGCTAAAGATAGCTAAAGATAGATAGATAGATGGATGGATGGACGGACGGACGGACGGACGGACGGACGGACGGACGGACGGACGGACGGACGGACGGACGGACGGACGGACGGACGGACGGACGGACGGACGGACGGACGGACGGACGGACGGACGGACGGACGGACGGACGGACGGACGGACGGACGGACGGACGGACGGACGGACGGACGGACGGACGGACGGACGGACGGACGGACGGACGGATAGATATTCAACAAGGAAAATGGCTTATACTGGCATTATATTCGTCACGGACGGACGGACGGACGGACGGACGGACGGACGGACGGACGGACGGACGGACGGACGGACGGACGGACGGACGGACGGATGGACGGACGGATGGATGGATAAATATAATATTCAACAAGGAAAATGGCTTATACTGGCATTAATGAAACTGTTTTAAATCGATTCGTTTTACAGACTGGGAGACAAAAGGCCTTTTTAGGCGGCGAAGGCAAATGGAAGTGATGCTTGGACATAGACCATATGCTTTATTTAGTAACTCTTATGACATATTTTACATAGCAGTGATTATCTTTACCAGGAAGTCAGGTAAAAGCTATCTATAACTAAAAAGTTAACCGAGATAGACAACTGCATATATTAGAATTGCCAGGAAATTGCAGTCAGAAAACGTTATATAAAGTACAGAAATAATTACATAAATGTGTTACTGAAGAGAAAAAGGAAAAAGAGAAAATATATATAAGGAAAAGAAAGAAAGAAGGATGAAGACAAGGTGGATATATATAATTTACAGATCATATACTTGTTATTATACATAGTTATTGATGTGGATGCCGTAGAAAGAAAATGCTTGTCATTGCAATACTCCAGTTTCACATTCGGTGGAAACCGCTGTTTTTGAAGAACACAGACTCATTTGCACAGGCTTAGCCTCGTTCATAAGTCATCTATCCAAATACAACATTAAAAGTCCGTGGGATTGGTATTTTTCAACTTGCACATTCTTTACATTACAGTTGGCTGTTGCTAATGATTTGCAAAAGTCAACCGTAATGTAAAGAATGTGCAAGTTGAACAATACCAATGTTTTGAAATCCCACAGACTTTTAATAACGTCGTTGAATAGCTGACTTATAAACGAGGCTAAGCCTGTGCAAATGAGGCTGTGGTCTTAAAAAAACAGCGGTTTCCATCGAATGTGAAACTGGTGTATTCCGCATCTTTTAACGGTTCCTGAATTTCTTCACAAGTTTTAAACTGTACCGTCTCAGTCGTTTGCTCCTCAGGAAGTACAAATATGGATTAAGGCTGGCGTTTGAAAGATAAAGAGATATTGTTGCCTGGTATACAAGCCTCAAAATTGAAATATTTTCCAGAAGGTTTGAATTCTGATACAATATTTCCACGCAGATGTGTGGAACATAGCAAAATAGCAAGGCTGCAGTAATGCAAGCCGCGGTTGCTAGCCCACGCCTTTCTTTCTTGCAAAGCGCATTAGGATTGAGAAGTTTGGTCTGGTTGACAATCTTGGAAGACTGTGTTTTAGAAATACATAAAAGTTTCAAGTCAATGAATGTCATGATAAACGTTATAACGATAAGAAACAAAAACCACGAAAAGGCAATAACAGATCTCATGGATGGCAAAAAAGTTCGAAATGAGCTCAAAGCAACGCTGAATACCCAGGAAAAGGATATGAGGAATGCCACTCTCTTCTCGCTGAGAATCGTGGCATATCTAAGGCTGTGAGAGACAGCGATATATCTGTCCATAGTCACTAAGAATAGACTCCCAATCGAAACATTTACAGCTACCATCCCAAGAAGATCTAAAACAAAACGAAAGTGCGATGTGCAAGGCCTAGAGTATTCTGCTAAGGCTAAAAACATGGAAACAGCGAACCAAGTTTGGGTCAAAATGGCCGTAAAAAGATTAGCTGAAGCCAGATTGACCAAAAACCAGTTAGCTGTCACATGTAGCTCCTTAAAGTACAGAACTGTGGTAATAACAACAGAGTTACCCATGATGGATAGTACAAGCAGTAAACAGCGAAGGACAGCCGATGCCAGAGCTATGTTAGTGTGATTTTGAACGAGTTCTTTGTCAAGACTTAGAAGATCTTTTCTGGCAGAACCGTAGCCCATCTCATATTGAGCATAAACGTGGCAATCTTCAGGTGACACTGAAGAATTCATGGTCGTATTCATTTTTTCCAACCGTAGTTTCTTCAAGGACCTTAGTTTTCGCTAGTTGAGACGAAATGTGAATGGTTTTGGCTTTCTTGCTCCCTTGAAATGCTGACGACAAAGTCTCTCCCTCTAAATCTTGTTTCTTGTTGTGCCTTTTTTCCAGACGAGATAAAATTTGAATGTTTTCGCGCTCTTGGTTTTCGCGCTTGTGTCTTTTCTAAGCCGGCGAGACCTATCAGAAAGTCTCTCTTTCTCTATGTATAGAAGTCTTATTCCTCCTTGTAGTATCTCTTCCTATAAGTGAGACCAGATGTGAATGGTTTTGGCTGTTTAATTTCCTTGTAGTATGTTTTCGCAAGGTGAGACCAAAAATGTGAATGGTTTTGGTTGTGTTTCTGCCTTAAAAATGCTGCAACAAAGTACCTCTAAGTCTTAGTCCTTGTAGTGTCTTCAGTGAGACTAAATGTGAATGAATCAGTGCTAGTTTGCAATGTCAAAGATGATACCAGAAAGTCTTTCCCTCAGTCTTGGTCTTTGTAGTGTCTTTTCGCCAGATTAGACCAAAACGCGATCGAGTTAGTACCAGTTTGCCATCTCAAAGATGTTACAAGAAAATGTTTCCCAAAGTTTTGGTACTTATCGCTTTTAGCAAGACGAGAGTAAATGTGAACGATTTTGGGCTGCGTCGTTTTTAGGATGGCGATAGAAAGCTTCTCAGTAACAGTTTTATAACATTATTTCAATAAACCAGAATCGTCTTGATCTTTGTCGTGCCTTTTCTTATGCTTTGCCAACGTCTTCGCACAACCAAATGAAAACAAATGTGAATTAACAGTTCCGTTTGTCTGTCGTGGGTTGTTGTGTTAAGGAAGCTATAATTTTTCTAAACTCAAACAATTACGCCAAACTTATATATATGAACAGAAAGTGCAAGATGCAAAAGTTAGAATACCGGCAGAGACAGCCAATACGAAAACAAATGACGCAAGAAGTATCCATGACAACGCTAGGAAACATGCCATAAAAGCCGAATTCTATTCAAAAACACGTTTTTGCGAGAGAAAGTTTCATTATTAGATATTCATGTGTTTGAAGAACATCTCGTAAACATCAGGATACTAAAGGTTTGCAAGCCTTTAAAAGCCTATCTTTCCCGGAGTCTTTCACCACATGAAATGCTTAACTGACGCAGGGAGGTGACTGACTGACTGACACTAACCATGAAGATTGTTAAAGCTTTTTTCTGAATGCCATTTTTACCATTAGTCACTTGATAGTTAATAAAAGGAAAAGCTACAGAGGCAGATGGTGCAAAGGTGAGAACAGCAATGATTATGTCGGGTAGATAAATGTTTTGATAACTATTGATAATCTTGGGATTTTTATAGCTTCATCTCCTGTGATCATCCTCGTGCTGCAGTATAATGTTTCTCGTGATCCTCAGCGGTCTCCGCTTCCTAGATTTATGCATAGTGACTAACTTTACTAGTATATAAATAATTATATTTAATAGGTATATTAGTCATATGCATGACCATCAAGAAAAAAAAAATATATGAAAAATTTTAGTTATAAGAAATCATGGGCTCCTGTTAGTCTACTAACACGGCTATCTAAGAAACAATATATTAGTGTCATCTATTGGGCCATTATTATGAGTGCATGTTAAACTAAAGCTTTCCGTTCCCATTAAACACTAGATAGTTCTTTAACGATATAAAATCAACGGGGCTTCATAAGAAGAGGAATAAGTAAAAAAAAAAAAAAAAACAACTGCATATGAAGACAATTAGCCCGTCGTATCCATGAAAAGCTTTGCTTATTTTGTACTTAACTTAGCTTAGTGTCACGGGGGAGTATCGCGGCCGCGTACGAAACCCCGACGGCTGAAATCTGAGCCTAAACTTAGCTCAGTGTGTTTTAGAAAGATAAGAAGATGAAAAACCTAGGTTATCGATGGTAACTTTTGGTAGGTCTTCGTAAGAGACGTTTTGCAGCTGAAAAACGAGTAACCGCTCAGGAAAACGACGGCGAAAACCTCTAAAACAACCTGCCTCGGCTGTTTGATCCAGAGGAAGACGCTCTATATAGCTATACTGATTCGTCTTGTGAACTAAAAACAATGAAGTTAGACTGTGCAGACGCGATAAATCAAAAGATCAAAACTTATAAAAGATTCTAGCGTTTGGCGCCTTTAAGGTGATTTTAATCCGTAGGAGTTTATGGAGGACCATAGAATAATTTTTTTTTAAGTGGCCTCGGAAATAACACATGCTGTTTTTTGGAGTTTTTAGAAATTGCTGGGAGATGTTTTTCGGAAATACGGAAACTCGCTTTTGAAAAGTGTTTTAACCCTATCCAAACATAACTAGTTTATTATTATTTATTAGATTAAATTGCTTTGTTCAACAAAATGGGTTTGTTATGTGGCTCGAGTAGAATAAACAAAAGAGGTAAAACATGTGATGAATAAAGAATGAGCACGGGGGGGGGGGGGGAGGGGGTACGGGGTACGTCGCATCGTTTCATACGCGGATGGTCCGCCCGGACTCTCGACCCCTTACCCTTTTCTATACCAAATTTCAGCAAAAAAGTACCCCTTTTATGTACCTTTTTGCCTGAAAAGGTACCCCTTTCATATACCTTTGAAGAAAATCTATCCCTTTTTACCCTTTTTATACCAAAAACCACAAATTTCCACCCCTTTTCTATACCTGCGGCCTGAAAAAGGTACCCCTTTCGGGCGGAGCATCCCCGTATCATAGGGAATGAGCAGCATGACAGACTGAAAGTTTCTTAAGTATATATTGTAAATAACCCGCGGCAGCGCTCTAACTGCTCGCCCAGTGCCCTAACTGATTCTCCATTAACAAATTGAACTTAAACTTTTTCGGTTAATAATGGGCGAAGAGGAGAATCTTATTAGTAACACAAAAAGGAACCAATTCAATAAATAGGTTGTGAGATTCTTCATCTTATTAATAATCAATTAATTCTTAATTCAAGAACTGGTAATGTCTTAGTAATGTCTCCGTGTTATTCTAGTAGAGGAAAAAAAGGCTTTAAAAAACCACCACCGACAATAACAACAACAACTATGACGAACAACAAAAGTAACTTCTTCGGGAAGACTGCACCACGAACAACCACAAAAAAAAAAAAAAAAAAAAAAAAAAAACAATTATAAGAAAACATGTACATAAAAAAAGAAGAAGAAGAAGAACTTAAACAGTTTCTATAATTGCTTGTTTTTAGCTTTTGATTCGGCTTTGTTTTTAAGGACACCTGTAATTGAATTGAAATTTGAATTGCGGTGACCTACTCGACGTATGGCAATCTACTGTCAACAATTGGCAGGAGTGGCGTAAACGAGCGCCGTCTGTGATGAGCTCGATCAGAAAAGGATCGAGGAGTATGAAAGGCGAAGAGAAAGGAGAAGGAGAAGAGAACTGTGCAACACTCGTCAGCAGGTGGTAGGCGTATCTATTCGGCTTTGTTTTTATACTCCTTAAGAGTTTTCTTAAAAATGGCATAAGCGGCAAGAGACAAACTAAAATTTAAAAGTTAAAATTAGCCGATATCAGTGGCGTAGCGATGGGGGGCGAGGGGGCGGCCGCCTCTCTAAAATTTTCGGATCGAACCTTTTTTCTTTGATGTATGACGTCAATGCCACTGGCGTATAAAATTTTTGGTAATAAGTTTATATTCTAGGTGCCCCCTTCCAGATTCTCCTACCTCGCTACGCCACTGGCTGATATGACCACTCAAGGTCTTGGTGACGCCCACCACCACAAACTACAGATGATATCTCTCACAAACATAGGACATCTGTTTTCTCAGGCTAAGAAAACTGAAGAAAAATCGAATTTTCTTGACCTGACTGAAAAACCGAGGTCTCTTACAATTTCTCTGCTTTACGAAATAACGTCTTTAGAAAAACAAGTGAACGTCTTGATCATCAAAGAACCAGTAATGGCTTAAAAGTTCTAGCATTTCACATAGTTTATATTATTAAAATATCTAGGAGATATTCTCGATAACGCTAACCTCTTATACCTCCTTTCGCACTATGATAAATAAAATAAAATAAAAAATAAATGCGAATTAACAGTGGAATCCACAGAGTGGCTCTTCCTCCACTGCATTCCAATTGGAATTTAGAAGTTGATTTGATTCTTAGGTCTATTAAGTCTAAGTCTATTCATGAAACGAATAATTTGGTGATTTTTAAAACATTTACAGAGAAAGACAGCTAAGCATATCGAAAACTGGGGTCTCTGATAACAATTCCCTAGCTCATAATAAAGAAACTTTTCCGGTGGAATAAGTACTTGTTAGTGTGATCTTGCTTGATGAACCGTTTATCGGCTCTCGAAGAGAACACAGAGAAAGAATATGTTTAAATAAAAAAAAAGTACTTGTTCATTTCATCACCAAAAAATGTCGTGTTTTTTCCATGCCTTATGGCCCAAGCGTAAGCGCGCCATAAAAAAAGTGAAGAGAAAAAAACGAGGATCCATAATTTACGGTACGGACCGAGCAAACGAGGTTAATAAGACATTTATCATGTGGCAAGGCTAGGTGAGACAATTTTTATTTTCGGTCGATACCGTAAGTTACGGACCGCAAATTGACTAATCATAGCGCGTGAAATGACCTTGCCATATAATAATTATGCTTATGTTAAGTGTGAACCAGCCTTATTTAAGACTTAAAGACAATAGCAGATACAGAGTTACACAATTGCTTTAAGTTATGGCATTTGGGCCAGTTCACATAAATGTACTGTATTGCTGACCCAAATGCTCGACTTGAAACAATATCTGCTATTCCCCTTGCGTAAATTAGAAGTACAATACCTTCTTGGAGGTCAGATGATGGTAAAACTTGAGCAAAGATTCCTAAAATATGACCAAGATGTTGCATAACCTTCAACGGAAAGAATTAATCAAAAGCATTAGTACAGGCAAAACAGAGAAACCGAATCTCTGGCTGGATTACCGGGGATCTGGATGACCCGGGGGAGGGGGGTGGGTTAGTTTTTTACAATCATCAAATACTAATTTCTTGGGTCTACTACATTTCGAGTCTCAGTTACCTTACTTTAAGGGGTTCTCCGCAGTCCTCACATTATACAATAAGACGCCATCATCATCATCACTACCATCGTCACCACAATCATCATCATCACCATCACCACCACCATCATCATCATCACCATCATCACCATCATTATTTATCATCATCATCATCATCATTTATCATCATCACCATCATTTATCATCACCATCAGCATCATCATCATCGTCATCATTATTTATCATCAGCATATCACCATCATCATCACCATCATCATCACCATCATCACCACCATCAGCATTATCACCATCAGCATCATCATCACCACCATCATCACTATCATCATTATCACCATCATTCATCATCATCATGATCATTAATTATCATCATCATTTATCATCATCACCATCATCATCCTTTATCATCATCATCACCATCATTTATCATCATTATCATCACCATCATTTATCATCATCATCATCACAGTCATCATCATCGTCTTCATCATCAACACCATCACAGTTATCATCACAATCATCATCATCGTCTTCATCATCATCACAACCATTATCATCTTCACTATCAATAATATCTACTAATACAAGGAAAACCAACATGTGTTCTATTTTCATTAGACAATACAAGTGAATACGAGACAAGAACGTATGTAACAAGCACTCACCTGTGGATGCTGATCGCTAAACATTTCAATAATACACGAATAGACGGTTGGATTCTCCTCGAAATCCTCCTTGAGCGGTAAGCATTGGATGATCATCGGAAATACCTGTCAAAAAAAAAAAGCAATGAAAATAATTACTCACCAAAGGTTACACAACAGAAAATAACAGACATTGAAAGTGTTTTTTTCCTTCTACAATTGACGGATGTATCATAGCAGTTCTGGTTGTGAGAGGTATGGGGTGAGTTTTTGATTCGCCCAAGTTACATCACTTAAAATACTTAATTTTTAGGCGCAATTGTAACTGAGAAAATTTGGTATGACTATAAAAAACTCACGACGCGAACGGGTTCTGATTGGATAAGCAGTGTTTCCGTGCGCTGTGATTGATTCAAATAATGTCATCCATTCCTTGGCAGTACCTCGCCCTTTCAGAGTCATACGACATTTCTCTAATTGCTAATATATAGATTTAGGCACTGCCTAAAAGCGGAGCTCCCATAAATAGTATATTTAGTGCTAAAAGCGTGACAATTGTGTGACGCGGCATAACGCTGGTTATAGCGTTACCACATTGTTTGATTTTACCAGAATTCAGGAGGAAAAACTAAAAGAAAAACCATTATTTTAAGCCTTCAAAAGCATTAGAGAACTTTTCAATTCGAAGAATAATAATTATAGATTGTAGAACACATGAATACATGTATAGAACGAAGGATTTTATTCAGCAAATCTTAGTAATCAAAGTTGTAAGTTTTTTAGGTGGAAAGTAAACTACACTGAAAATTGTCGAAAAATATTACTGATAAGCTTAGGGACCGTTCATTATTTATGGGGGGGAGGGGGGTGGGTGATTAATTAGCAAAGGCACCTTTTTTTTTCAGAGCCCCCCCACAATAAACACATTTTTTTTCAATGACCCCCTTATTTCAAATACAAATATTTCGGAGCCCCCCCCCCCCCAAAAAAAAAAATTCTCAAAATGTGCCATATGCTATTTTGCTTATTTATTTCATTACTATTTTTATTTCAAGTCCCCCCCTAATAGCTCAAAAAGATTTTCAAGACCCCCCTTTTCAGGCTTAAAAAAATTTCGAGACCCCCCATTTAATCACCCACCCCCCCTCTCCCATAAATAATGAACGGTCCCTTAAGCTTACATTCACTTGAACTTCACACGTAAAAAGAGACACATTCATTAATGCAAGATAATAATTTTCTTTGTTAGTAAGTTGGTCTTTGTAAAGTATTTTTTTTAGATTTATTCTTAACTTTATTATCGAGCGAAAAATCTTACAAAAACATAAGCTTATCCATAAAAAAAAACAAGCTCATCATTTTTGCGATTGTGTAATAGTAATAGCTGGAAAAGCCCAATAAATAGCAAATATTTGGTGTGATATGTATTCCTTTTTCATATTTCATTCAACATTAGAATAAATTATCTATAAAAATGTCAAAATATTCATATGATTATGAAACTGGAATCTTGTTTTGACTTCGCGTAAGGTTCGCTGGCCGTCAAATATATTTTTTCAAAGAACCAAGTCTTTTTACTAAGTCTTAGCCTTTTTTCTTGAAATGGGATCAAAAACAAATAATCAGAGCTTCAAATATCGCTTTTTTGGTTCAGATGCATGCAGTAAAAACGACAAACTATCCAAGTTTCTCTGACAATGTTTGCCGAACCAACGTCCTTGGCTTGTCTGAGAGTTTCTCCAGCTAGTTTACACATTTCTTGTCGATTTTTTACGAAATATTAGTTAAACTTAATGAATTTACCTTCCATGAAGTGTTTTCTACGAAACTGAAATATCACTCTTGCAGTATGATCAGGTTTTTCTGGTCTACAGGCCACTTTTTCTCTCACTGAAGTTTCAGTCACGAAACTTAATTCATCGTAAGATTAAGAATCTTCCCTCGCTTTCCCTCGCTAAATCTTCTTTAACAAGTCGCTAAAGTCGAAAAACTGTTTTTGTTCACTTTAAGACAGACATGACTTCGATTAAACGTATTTTTCGCATTGCAAAAATAAGAAAAAAAATACTTCTTGATCCATTGACTACATTATTGCAATTTTTCTGTGCATTTGTGAGTAAGCAAAGCGCGCGGGAACCCTGTGCAAAGTGGTACACGGACGTATGTACGTATGTATGTATGTATGTATGTATGGACAAATCAAGCCATGAAAAATCAAGTCGATGGGTTACCATTTTTTCTTAAGTATGGTGCTCCGCTCGCGCTATTACATTTTTCTGATTGTAAACTTTGCTGCCAAATTGCCGCTTTATTACTCTGAAGTTTTTCACCGACAATAAACTGTAAGACACGCTGCAACGTACAGGCAATGTGATGCGATGTGTCGTCAGTATAAAAGTTTTCCTCGTTTTACGTGCGCAGTACTCAAATTCTCACAATGCCTTGCAATCTCCGACGCACGTTGTTGATTTCAGAGGTGCACACGAGACACTCTTACCATTGGTGGTTTGAAATCATTCCCAAGAGAGTTAAATTGACAGACATGGCGGCCATGCTGGTGGTATTAACAAAGGAAGCTAATGAGAAACCTTTTGCTAAATACCACCAACATGGCCGCGGTGACGTAACAGCCAAACAAAGAACCAGGGACGGCGGAGTACATTTTTAAGTTGCGGGGGAGGGGGAGGGGGAGGGGGAGGGGGAGGGGGGATTTAGGATCTTTGTTTTACCAAGACTAAGTAGGTTCTACGCCGTCCCTGACAAATAGATGAGGATACTGTGGTTGTTTCCACATAAGTTGCAAGTTAACTAAAACTAAAAGATATTGACCTTGTCAAGAGGTACCGCTGACCGGTTAGCCATAATCATCCGGCTCACAGCACCACAAACGTTATCTACTACACGACCAGGCTGCTCGGACGACGACATTGAGAAAAACGCTTCCAACAACACCTGGTAATATCTGTTGGGATTGTCAAGGAATAAATATCTATATCTAGAATAGCAAATGTTCTGAGATATCAAGTTCGATTCCTGGACTTGGAAATAGGAAAGTAGTTGAAAGGAAAGGAAAGGGAAAGAAAGTAAAGGAAAGAATTGGAAGATAGAAGAGTGGGAAAAAAGGAAATGGAAAGAAAAAATGCGAGAAGGGGGTAATGGAAATGAAGGGACAGATAAGTAAACTACAACAGTCTACCTAAAAGCAAGGGAACTCCACTACATCTACAGTCACCTACAACTGAACACAGAACTAAGAAGAAGAAACTATAAACACAGTCTACCTCCAACCAAGGGACAGATAAATCCAAAATATTCAGAGAAAGTCACAAAAATAAATCGAAAAAAAAGTCATAAATCATAACAGAATATAGGCGAGTAACGCAGGAAGATGTTGTCTTTCTGTTTGATAAGGATACGGGACCATAATATCACCGCCATTCATGACGAGTAGACCCAGTCCATATGTCGCATTACTTCGCACTTCATCATCCGGGTCTTTGAGTGCTCCAAGAAAGACTGGGTACAGGTGTTGGACAAAAGGAACGGTTGCTGGGCCAAGTGCCAAAACAACCTATAGATTACAATATAAAATATTCTGGTGAATTATGAATGATATCGACTTAGTTTGGTCAACATGTGAGTTGAGTTGTATGCATAGAATACATAATGTAGTGGTAGTGTGTGTGAGTGACAGTGGGCCAAATTGGAAACCAGTATTCATTTACTGAATTTGTATCCCACTATAAAAAAGTGATTTATTTTATTTATTTGGAACAACTATTGCGGCAGTAATTTCTAATGGTTGCACAATTACGTCAGTTTTGAGTGACTGCACAACTAACTCAGTTTATAGAAATTAAGGGTGGTTTTTAGAGAACTAGAGAACTAAAAAACTACTGGCAGACTCTATCTGTTTCCACTGACTATAGCTAGTGCCAGTATCACAAGCATGACATGTGAGAAGGGTTTGTTAGGTCTCCAGCTCTTTTGATTTGAGGGTTTTTCTCTTGGTACTCCGGTTTTCCTCACACCACCGAAAAATCAACATGCTAAAGTCCAATTTGATCTGTGAGTAAGCCATGCTCTGACTTTGATCAACCCAGGGGTGTTTCAGGGTATCCATAAAATTGCTTTCTATAATTTTGAATAGCGAGCAGCTGTGTTTCATATAACTAAATCTAAATAGATTGCGCAAGTAAGTTTTTGAATGTCCATAATGCAGCTTGAAAGTAAGGAAAAATCCTGCTTACCTCTGATATTGTACCAATGGCAAAGGACTTGTCTGATGTTGGTGACGACTTGCGCTGAAGCAAAAAATGACAAGAAAACGTTAGTAGAGAGTCATGTGTATATTACATCAACCATCAATTCCTGGGCATCATTTTAAGGCACGGACACAAGGTGCAACTGCGCGGGCATGTTTGTCCGTAGCTTTAGAGTTGCATTTGTAGCCAAAACAAACTATTTCTCGAAGAGATTTTCTTGCCAAAATTACTTCATGTTTCATGGTGACGCAATGGTCACAGCGGTGAAAAAACGAACGATTATTAGCAGCGTACACCACTCATGCCACTAAACTAACAAATAAGAAATTTGGCAAGGCAAGGCAAGGCAAGGCAAGGCAAGGCAAGGCAAGGCAAGGCAAGGCAAGGCAAGGCAAGGCAAGGCAAGGCAAGGCAAGGCAAGGCAAGGCAAGGCAAGGCAAGGCAAGGCAAGGCAAGGCAAGGCAAGGCAAGGCAAGGCAAGGCAAGGCAAGGCAAGGCAAGGCAAGGCAAGGCAAGGCAAGGCAAGGCAAGGCAAGGCAAGGCAAGGCAAGGCAAGGCAAGGCAAGGCAAGGCAAGGCAAGGCAAGGCAAGGCAAGGCAAGGCAAGGCAAGGCAAGGCAAGGCAAGGCAAGGCAAGGCAAGGCAAGGCAAGGCAAGGCAAGGCAAGGCAAGGCAAGGCAAGGCAAGGCAAGGCAAGGCAAGGCAAGGCAAGGCAAGGCAAGGCAAGGCAAGGCAAGGCAAGGCAAGGCAAGGCAACTTACAATTTTCTTGAGAAGAAGAGGCATAAATCCTGCGAAGTAAGGAGCGAAGGCTTGAGCACCGATAGCTTCAGCAAGTGCAGGAAGACAATCGCCTGAGTATTCGATTAACATGGCATCGAATTCCGCCTGCTGATCGTCATCACCATCATATGATTCGTCTTCATCTTCTTGACATCCAGTCTGACAAGTGAAAAATTCACAACGGTTACACTGTAAATATACAGCTATTTCGAAAAGGTTGGTGAAGGTCTTGTTTGTGTTGCATGTTGCATACCAAGCCCGAAACTCACTATGGGTGCCGTGAACTCAATCAGCCCGAGGTCAGGGAAATATATATATATAGACTCCTGGGATTTCCCCAAACATTTCCTGCACGGTTTTTCGGCATGATTTCTTCTGTGCTGACATCAATTACATATAATTCAAAATTCATTTCGCGTTTGGTATGATAAATGAAACAAAAGCTTCCTCAACCTCTTTGAAATAAATTTCAACAAGAGAAACCAGCACAAAAGTAGTGAAGACTAATTTCACAGGAGAGACGAGGGCAGAGCAGATTAATGTTTCCAGGACAAGGAGGATCAAATAATTTCCTTTCCTTACTTATCTCATTTTGCATTTGTATGGCTAGTGTAAACTCACATGTAGCTGAGTGCTCACCTTGTCTCTAAACGCCCTGACATGCAGAGCTTCTTTTGCGCGTGATGCTGTGCACATCAGAACAGTCTGACGTACCATTTTCCCGGCAACAACTTAAGAAATCTAAGAAGCGCGCAAAACATTATGGTATTCTAATAACCAATATATCAAAATAGTGAACATTTATTTTCCAAGAGCATCGCATCATTGTCAACGAGGCTGCAGATATGTTCACATAGTATACCCTATTGTTGCTGGTGAAGTTGTGCGCAAAAGCTGCGCAGTAAGATGCCCGGTGCATTTTCACAATTTGTGCATTTTCAACGACTTTCGAAAACAATCTTTCTTACCTGTTGAAGAAAAATAGCTCGAACAGCCGCAACGATAGAATCCACGTGACCTTCACCAACCAACGCAGCACCCTTCATATTCTTCAGCATCTCGTTCAGCGCCTGAAGGGTTGCCATGACAACAGTTCTATCTTTGTCCTTGGTAATGACGGTGATGTAGAGACTAACAGTTGTGGTAACAAGCCGTTGCACTAGGCGTAAAAAGAAAGAAAGGAAGTAAAACGGTTAGCATTTACTTACGAGTCTTTCTGACTTGATATGCTACACCAGCATAAGGAACAGAAACAAAGATCCTTTATCTCAGACTCGTTAGAGAAAAAAATGTTGTCTTAGGGCGCGGAAATACGAGTAACAAAATCGTGCAACTTGTCGCGCAACATTATTGCGTTGCAAGTTGCAGAGCCAATGATGATTTTCTTTGTTGCAGAGAGTAGAAAGCGCGTCTACTTCTGGAACTAAGTTGCGCAACAAACTTTTGTTGTTGCACAGGGTGGTAATAAGAGAAACTTGTAACAATGTTGCCCGACTAGTTGCATGGTTTTGGTGCTTGTTTTTCCGCCGCTTTGCCATATGGTTGTTTAGTTAGTTTAAGTTTTATCTAGTGTATCAACTGACAATCAAGCCTCAAGATCAACCTTAAAGTGGTGCACGGTTTCGCAGTAGCTCACATCGTTGAACCAAGCAGTTACAGTTTTAATCGCGAATCTGCGCCCCACAAAATCTTTGCAAGCTGCTATCTAGTCTCAGAAACGCGAAATTTTCTTGCAAGACTTCTTAGAGGTAGGGAAACTGATTTGCGCGCGCGATTTTCTTTGCGACCACTTTCTTTTGCTATTCCAATAAAATTTTGTTGTCGAACATTTTTCTTCATATCAATATCAAACTGAAGAAATAGAAAAACGTGCGCGCGTGCTGTGTGTAGTTATAAAGCATGCGGGGATTGGTAGAACACGAGAGAAGTGTTAGGAGAAGCACGACGCTCCTCAACACTGCTTGAATCATTGTTTTGACCATCCCTTGACAATGCTTCACAAAACAGAGCAAGCAATTTTTCAATATAGATACAAATGCGCGCGCGTACTGTGTGCTCTCATAATGCACGCGCCATCAAACAATGAGAATTAACCATATTTATTACCATGTTTTTTATAGGATTTATAAGAGTTATTTTATGAGGAACAAGCAAAGAAGCAAAAGCGCAAGCAAAGAACTAAGCTGCAGGCAGGCGGGCAAAGAAACACAAAACAAGCGAGCGAGTGATTAGACTTACGAGGTGTTCTTTCTTGAGTTTGACTCTCTTCCAAGACTTTATGAAGTACAACACAGAATTGAGCCAAGGCTGTTACAGCACCTTTACGCACTCCTGTATGCGGAAACTAGAAAAACAATCGCAAACAATAGTTCACTATTAAAACAAACTGTTATCAATATGTAAAACAAAGTACCAATCTGTGCACATTGTGAGGGATGACAGTATGCAAAAAAATAGTTTGTCCTTAATGTTTATTCTTATAAGAATAAGAACCTTAAAGCTTGTTTAACTCTGCATAACCTCGTCCCGAGGAACTTGACAAATGGAAGCCGTTTCAATGTTACGACATGTCTGTAAGTCAGAACCGTATGTTTCCCACTCATACGATAACCATTCTTATGGGAAGCCATTCCAATTTCACGACATGTCGTACCGTGTACGTGCTGTAAGTCAGTACCGTATGTTTCCCACTCATACGATAACCATTCCAACATCAAGTCTTAATTTCATAGCTCTTGTTAAGAGTTATACTACCCCCATAATACGCATCCCTGACAAGGACTGACTGCTTACCTGAACTAGTCGTAAAACCTCTTTAGAAACTTCGTCTAGATAGGGCAGGAACTTGATGCTAAAAAATAAAATGAAATATTCATCCCTTAATTTGTGAACTCCCATCCATTCTTATCATTTTATTCCTTTTCTCCGCCCTTTTCCATCCATTCTTCCCTTTTTCAGTTCTTTCTTTCATTTATTTGATATGGTCCCGCCGGGCTCGGTGTCGTATGTGAGTAGAGTTGTTTGTTGGTTCTCTTCTGTGCTTCGAGGGTTTTTCCGGGTTCTCCGGTTTTGCCTCCCTCCGCAAAAATCAAATATTAAATTCCAATTGGAATCCAGTGGAAGAAGAGACACTCTGTGGGATCTACTGTTCATTATCTATTAATTATTATTCATTGATAGTTTTATTACCCTGTGTTTTCTGCTAATTCTCCTAAGGCATTACAGGTATCCTCTTTTTCTTCCAAATAAGAATTTTCTACGCTATATCTGTTGATCAAAAATGAAACCAAAATCAATGATAACCATAACAGCTTAAAATTGGTTAACAAACAGTCGACTAAAACGATAGATGCCATTTTTATATGTGGAAAACGACAAGAAGAATACAGCTATTTCATAAAAGGTTAGTGAAGGTTTCCTTGCATGTTGCATGTTGCATACCAAGCCCGAATTCCACTATGGGTGAATTCAATCAGTGAAAGGTCACAAAAATATGCAATTTTCCCAGACCTGTCGGTTTTTCCAGCATATTTTCTTCTGTGCTGACATCATTTACATGTGAATATAATAGATTTCAAGCTTGGTAAGCAACATATAACATCCAACATGAAGCAAAACCTTCACCGACCTTTTTTCGTAAACAGCTGTAGATCTCAAAATAATAGGGACCTTAAGCAACTCGAAATCTAGAACGGGAACGTCAGTATCTGAACGAGAAAGGACGATATCGTTTTCGCCAGAATGCGATTTCCAACAATTGCACGTCGTTCACGTCTTGAGATCAAAAAGTAACACCTATTTCCAGATCTTCCTCTATCATTAAATTCAGTTTTGAAACTTCGGGTCTCACGTTCCGGTTCTAGATTTCGAGTTGCTTAACGTCCCTAATGAGTGCGAAACAATAAATACTCGTACCGGAAATGCAGGGTAGATTTTGTATTTATGGTTTGCAAACATTCTCAAGAGACACGGAGGCCATGTTGGTGGTATTAAAAACGGAAGCTAATGAGAAGTCTTTTGTCAAATACCACCAACATGGCCGCGGTGACGTAACAAAGAATAGGAGTGAAAAGACAAATTTGTAGTCGCACTAAAGAAGTAGCAGTAACCAACATATTGCGACTGAGGCAATTTCAATGTTACCGCATGTCGTACCGTATGCGCAATGGATGTTTGTAACATAGAGCAGTTTTCGTATCAGTATGAAAAACCTACAGCATGGACCGCGCCTTGCCGTGACCGTTACAGTGCCGTGCCGTGTATGAAAACATTCGACATTCGGTGCCGTGTCAACGCCGCGCCTTTAGCCGTGTCGTGACTTTTCACACTCATAGAAGTCTGCTCTACGTTTCCCACTCACACGAAAACCGCTCTGTTGCACTCAAGTACTTGAAGTGCGGCAACACTTACCCAGTAATATCTTCATCATCCTCCAGCTCTTCGTCTTCCAGCTCCTCGTCTTCCAGCAAGAATGTTGGATCGTCCTCTTCAGCGTAATGTGTCTACAAACACCCAACAAATAGTCAATTGAGCAAATGGTCGTGTAACCAGTATAACCAGTATAACCAGTATAACCAGTATAACCAGTATAACCAGTATAACCAGTATAACCAGTATAACCAGTATAACCAGTATAACCAGTATAACCAGTATAACCAGTATAACCAGTATAACCAGTATAACCAGTATAACCAGTATAACGACTAGTTAAAATGTCGCCAGTGCTATATGGGGCTGTGCAGGGTGCATTGTTGTTGTAACAGTAACATTTTGCAAGTATAAAATGTTAATCTTTGTGCATCTCAGGGTATGACATTAGCATGAGACCACTAAAACTTAAACATTAAAGACCATAAACCAACCAGATTTTGATCTTTTCTTTTCAAGTGTTTGCTAATCCAGAACTAAACCCACTTTTCTCACTAACGTATAAACTTATATCGCAAAAATAACAGGAAAACAGCGCACGCGCACGAAATACAATACTATCATTACCAGTCAAGAGACCATATGGTCTGTTGTACCAGTCTATTTCCACTACTCGGTTCGTCTCCACCGCGCGCGCATCGATAATAAGTGGGTCCAACTCTGCTTTACGTGTTTCCTAGAGTTTCCGGAAGTTCATTAAACATGCGCAATAAATATCTGGTTAAATATCTGTTTCTTACCACGATTCCTTCAGTAGATTGTAAAGAATCGATCATGTGTTTCATTATGTCTGGTAAGAACTTCTCCATGTCGGTTTTCAATATCGTTGATATCGATGCGAACAAACCATACCTGTAGATAGGAATCGGCAGTTGGAACAGGAAATTAGTTATAGTTACGGTAATAATGACAACCTTAGGGAGCGAATGTGGCTTGGTGAGGTATTGCGCTGCTAGAACTGGAAAAGCAAGAAATTGTATGGGAAGCTTATTGTGCGCTCCTTATCGAATTCTTTCATGTAAGTGAGGTGAGATTAAAGAGAAAGCGCAAATAGTGAACAATTCGATTTTGGAAAAAGGGCTTCAACACTAAATTCAGGGTTCGTACATGATCCCATGTGAGAATTTTCAAAACTTTTCCAAAACTTTCCCAAGCCCTTTGACTCAAATTTCCAAAACCATACATTAGTGCAAAAATAAAGCCAAATTCATGGATCTGAAACATTCAACATACATTTACAACGAAAACAATTCTTTGCAAGGCATAAGACAGCCAAGCTACAAAAAATCCATAACTTTTCCATAGCCTAGTGGACCATAAATCAATTTCCAAAACTTTCAAGGTCCTGGAAAAATCCATTATCAATTTTCAAAACTTTCCAAGACTTTCAGTTTCAAGACCCGTACGAACACTGTAAATTCTTCACACTGGAATTGAACCAACTGATGTGGGATATTCTACTGAGCATTATCTAGTAATATCCCTATGTCATTTCGTTTGATGGCATAAAACTGTATTACAACAGTCTCACAAAATCGGAGCAAGCCAAGACAAAGTCGATAAAAACACAGTCACTGAATTCCGCTGATAATTTCTTTGCTGTATCTTAAATAAAATGCATTTGTTTATTTTTGGTTAACGTTTTTCTACGTACGTGCATCTTCTAAGGTCGGGATCCCTGTCCTGCGCAAGAAGATTCTGTTTACAAACATAAAATTACACTACGTTATAAATCAAAGCCTCAAGCCAATCAGGGTCTTAGAGCCACACCGCACTGTGAATATGATAGGTCCAATCATTCTGACTGGAAGGCGAGTCAACTCGCGCCTTTGAAATGTTTGCTTCTCACCACAACGTTGCGGTGCCTGCAGGTTTTTCTTCGGTGTTCAGTAATGACTTTTTAATATGTTGCCAATAAAAAAGATAAAATAAATATATGATCCTTGTATTGCAATGGTATTGAATTAATGACCTAGTGGCTAACAAACGTGTGGCCCTCCTTTCATGATCGAATTGGAATTTAGAAGTTGATTTTTGTGGAGGGAGGAAAACCGGAGAAAAACACTCAAAGCACAGGAGAGAACCAACAAGCAACTCTACTCAAATGTGACTGCGAGTCGATCTTGAATGTAATTGTGCCCTTAACTTTACAGTTCTTTGCGCCGTCTTGAAAGCTAGCTGTGCCTTTGCATCGAAGCGAGACATGAGGTGACCTTCCAATGATAGAGACATGTGAATAATTGTCCAAAGGGTTAAAACAGGTCTCTATTATTGCGAGGTCACCTCATATCTCGCTTCGATGCAAAGTGACAGCTACCTTTTAAGATGGTGCAGGGAACTGTAAAGGGGAAAATGGTGTGCATTGCTTCAACATATAGTATAACATATAGCCTTTTTGCAGGCATAAAGCGTAGTATAGCATTTGCGCATCTCAAAGTACATTAGTATGAGACCATCAAGTAGTCACTTCTTACCAGCCCTAGTTGTATACATTCTTCAGCAAGTGGAAGAAAGTTCTGAGCACCAATAGTTCTCGCTAAGACTCCCAGGGTATCTAACGTCAACAAGAACACAAGTTAAAAGTATGACCAACACACTATACTACTTAATGTGCTGCCATCCCTTGAACGTAAATGTAAAGCTACGAACATACGTGCAACATTGCACGCAATGTTGCAGGCAGTCGATGTTGCGAGCCATGTTACACGACGCAATTTGTTACGTCGTAATGTTGCTGAAGTAGAAAAAGGATCCTATTTCAGCAAGATTGCATGCAATATTCCGCGCAATGTTGCACCGTGTGGCTTTGTTGGCTATGTATTTCAGAGCACATGGTTTAAAGATTACACTCCTTCACGAGATGGAAGCTTACGCATTTTGATGGCGACGCGTGACTCCAAACGTTCACAAATCCTGTTTAGGACCTTTTATCATGATCATTTCTTTTGTCCATGCCATAAAAGAAGCATAACTGACGTCAGAGAATGTTTCATAAAATTGGAACACAGTTTTGATCCTTTTTAACGTTTTGATATACGCGGAAAGCTGAAATAGAACGCGCGCTGTTTTTTTTCGTGAGTGTAGCCAATATACGATCTTTGTTACTTACCTATGGTTTGCACTTGAAGTAAATTTCCATCGGCACTGCTCGTCAAGTAAACCTACAGGTAATAGAAGATTATTTCGTTATTGGATGTCGACGTCTTTCTTATCGTTAACAAATAGTTAATCACAAAGTACAGGAATCAATTCAACAAGATCACGAAAGGGTTTTCCATACAAAAACGTTTAAATATTGATATCTCGAAACCTGTTTCTATCAAAACTCGTTGAAATTTGGTTGAAGTAAACGTGAGTTTAAGGAAGAGCGAATGTCAATAATAACTGAGCTCATTTACAGCCTTCAAAAATGCAAATCTGTGAGAGGATAGGATGATCATTCATCAAAAAAATATCCCCAAAGAACTACACCGGGTTGGCAAGTATTTCAAACATACTTTTGTTTTGAATGAAGATGTTTTTTTTTTTTTTCGGGGAACGACAGTCTTAAACTTTGAAGCGAGGGTGCGCTTAAGAAGGAGTGGATATCAATAACAGCTTATTTATAACATCAGGTTTTGAAAATGCAAGTTTGTGGAAAGTTTGCGAGCTAATCATTCATAAAACAGTATTCTTCAAAACGTATACAAGGGTTGTCGAGTATTTCCAATTTTTATAGAAGGAAAGTATTGAACATTGAAGCAAAATCGCATGCCAAGAACTAAGCATATTTACAACTATACCTAGTATTTGAAACGCAAGTTTGAGGAAAATCTGGGAGAGGATCACTCTCAATACAGTAGCCCTCAAAATGTACAAGATTTCCCAAGTATTTGAAGCATAATCACAAAGGAATCACGAAAACAAGTCTTAAATTTCGAATACCGGATGGATGTCTCGAAAATTTTGCTAACAAAAAAAAGTTGCTATGTGGACGCCTTGAAAAAAATTTCAATCCAAAAATGTGATGTTATATGGACGCCAAGAATGCAAACCTCTCACCTTAATAAGTTCGACTATCTGAGGGAAGTAGGGTACTAAGTTTTCTTTTGCTGCATTCGCTATTAAAAAAAAAAAAGGAAAAATACCTCAACTATAGGTCATTGCATAGTAAGTTGTTACAGCATTTCCCAATCAAACGCGCGAAATCGTAAAATTTGCTGTTGCAACGAAGTTGGTTTTGGTGGACGTCAATCAAGGTGTTTCCACAACATTCCACGTGGCACGTGCCTTGATAACTTTGTGTTTTCCGACAATGTCATGGAAACACTTTGATCGACGTCCACCAAAACCTTTTTTCGTCGCAATGACGATTCGCGCGTGTGATTGCGAAGCGCTGTAAGTAAAACGCCTCCCGGTTGGCTCAGTTGTTTGGCCATCGGAATATTGTGCGGGAGGTTGTGGGTTCAAGCCTTGGCCTACACTCAGGGAATTGAAATATTTGAGTAGTAGGTGCTGCCTTTGCCACTTTAAAAAAAACTGCAAAAATCGGATGACCAAAATAGTCTCATTTGGAGACGTTAAACATCGAGGGCCACGAGTTTATCAGTGCTAAATTGAGACTGTCACGTGTCGCCCTTTCTAAATAAAGTTTATTATGAGTAGTAGTCACTGCAAAGGGTACGTCAGTAAGATACGTGCGTGCAGGAGGGAAGGTTTTGACGCCAAAATTGAACAATTCAGAGAGTGAACTTGGTAGTTAATTTGACGGGTTTAATTAATTCGTAGTTCAAAGATGGCATAATCATACAGGATGAAAGTAATGGACTTGCTTAGCTTGGCGTAATGTTTTCCCATTTCAGACCACGTGTCATTCTCTGGAGAATGAGATTCTTTTTTCAGTTGTACCCAGCTAGAGAATGACATATGGTCTGATATGGGAGAAAGCATTTGCGTAAAAGTTAGACAGGTGTATGGGTCTAATTGCTTGTGAGGATTTGTGCTGCCGAAACATTAAGGTTAAACTTTAGCTTGTGCATAACGCTTCCCCATAACAGACAACGTGAGAATAAGATTGTTTGTTTGAGTTGTATCCATATTCACGTGTCTTTTCTTGCATGCACAACCGTTAAACAAGGAAATGATACTCAAGGGAATGACACCTGGTCTGAAATGGGAAAAAATTATGCACAAGCTAAAAGGGTCTATTGCTATAAACAATAGTTCCTCCATTTAGAACCTTACCTGCCGCACCGATGCCACTAATAGCCAGCTCTTTTAGATGTGTATTCTGAAATAGAAAACCATGGAAAAGAAAAATATGAATAAAACTCATTACAAAGCCCTTACTAATTGTTACAAGATGGCAATAGAAAGACTGCAGCAATGACAAAGTTAACAGTGCCTCACAATAGCACCGGCGGAATTGTGTTGCTACGAAGTGGGTTTTGATGGAGGTCAATCAAGGCGTTTCCATGACATTCCATAGGCACGTGCCCACGAAAACTCAGTGGTGGTTTATCGTCCAGAGACTGAACTAGGGAGGTTATCTTGAAATTTGTTGCTCGCAATTTTGAAGAATTAGATCTCGACGGCCACCACTCAAAATACTGGGAACGAGTTTATTGGTGTAGAAAAACATGCCTCTTATTTATGACTAAAGTTCGCAATGGAGTTAAATAAGGTTTTCTATAAGGGGTTCTATAAAGTAAAGAGATGAGAACTAACGGTAAGCTAGTGTGGGCTGCGTCGGTGTTTCTAATGAAACAGTTGTGATAAAAAGATAAATTTTACACCGTAAAAAATAAAAAAGATCACTTACTGACGTTTCGGACGCTAGTCCTTCGTCGGAGTGATCTTTCATATTTTTTACGGTGTAAAATTTACCTTTTTATCACAACTGTTGTACTACTAAAGTAGATTAGAGGTAAGTATCATGTTCGTAAAAAAGTATTGTGATTGATGGCCGTCGAAATGCTAGTTTACGTGACATTAAACTTCGCGAGCCGCACCTCAACGATAATGGTTATAACCAATAATAAAGCTGGTTGCCAAATGGCCTATCTTTCTAAACCAATCAGAATCTGAACGTTTATATCATGTGACTCACCTGTGAGGTTGATATTACTGTTAAGAGCTTTTCTAGTAGAGCAGGAAGATATGGTAGTATTCCTTCACCTGGAACCACAAACAAAATTCTAAAATAGGATAAACCTTATCGAAAAAAAAAAAAAAACCTAGAGGATTCACTTGATAATATAAGAAATGTCTTCATAAAATAACTGGCATACATCTCGCGTTCTGTTTGGTTGGAGGCGCGTGCAATATAACTGCACACAGCACACGCGCACGTTTTCTCTTTTTTCACTACGCGTCGTGCTTCTCCTAACACTTCTCTCTTGTCCTACCAATCCCCGCATGCTCTATAACTGCACACAGCACACGCGCACGCTTTCGGCTCTTTCTTCACTACGCGTCGTGCTTCTCCTAACACTTCTCTCGTGTTCTTCCAATCCCCACATGCTCTATAACTGCACACAGCACGCGCGCACGTTTTCTCTTTTTTCACTACGCGTGGTGCCTTCTCCTAACACTTCTCTCGTGTTCTACCAATCCCCGCATGCTCTATAACTGCACACAGTTATAAAGGGTGTCAGTAAGAAAACGCTCAGGCAGATAGTAAGTTTTTAAAATGTGTCGGTAGCAGTTGATGTAAGTGTCGGATTGACAACAAGTTATCGGAAGGTTAAAGATAGGTTGTTTCAAAGATGTTGCTGGGTTGTGGAAGGGTGTCAGTGGATTCATGAGAGAGAGTTGTCGCTAAGTCGAAGATAGGCTGCTGGCTGGTTATTGGAAATTTTAGGTTGAAAAACCCAAGAATAAGTAAAGTCTTGAAAGAGAAATTAGCCAAAGTACCTAAGTTTTCACAGAAGGTTTCCAATGCGTAGTATGTCCGTGTTGCACTAGGGCACTGGTCTTTGTTGTTCATGGTGCTGCGTCCAAGATGTTCAAACAAAATTGGAAGAATTTTTTCACTGTATGCGCTAATGTCGGGCTGAAAAAGAACGAAAATAAAATATAAATTATAAATGAAATAATTGTCTGGATTCCACAAAAATCGAAATATCTAAGTTGTTATGATGAAACGATATCTAAATAGATATTAAAATATTAATTTTAGAACTGCAGATGGGACAACTGCAAAAGTCGAGCATCTGTACCTGAAGATGTTCTGAAAACTGTCCAAGGGCAAACAATGCTGCATTCTGGACGATGTGATGATTATCAGACAACCCTGGAAAATAATACACGACGACGTTAGCAAATAACCGCTACAGGATAAACTGTGGCCTTCCATGGCTTATCGAGTTATTCATAATATGTTCTTTACCTCTGCAAACTGTTTCAAGCGCTGCTTCTAAGTATCTAGAAAAGAAAGTGGAACAAATTAAAAAAATAACCATAAAATCTTTCACCAAAGATGTACATTGGGAATAAAAATATGGGACTATTTAGCAATTATTCGCCGAAGGCGAAGTGATTATCGATGAATATTTACCGAGCGGCGAGTCTTCGAGCTGCGAAGTAGTATAAATAAAAAGGTGATTATTTCAAAAAAGAAAGAAGGAAACAACATTGAAAGTGAAAATATTTTATTTTTTAAAAGCGCGACAGCCATTTTGTCCGAAAAGGTGATTATCGGCTGATAATCCGAGATAGAAAACCAATCAGAGCGCGCGATTTTGTATAATCACCCTTGTATTTATACTAATGTTCAGTATTGAAAATTCAAAAACTATAATAAGAATATTTTTACTAGTAGATTATGATGAAGAGAATAATAGTGATAATTGTGATGGCCAAGATGGTGACGTTGATGTTCAGTTGTTGGTGGCAAGTAGAATGATGGCGATAATGATAGTAATCGTAATAGTGATGGCGAAGTTGGTGGTGAAGTTGTTGTTGATGGTAGTGCTGTCGTTGTTGGTGATAGTGCTGATGGTGGTGCTGTTGTTGTTGGTGATGTTGTTGTGGTTGATGGTGGTGCTGTCGTTATTGGTGATGGTGCTGATGTTGGTGGTGGTGATGTTGTTGTTATTGTTGGTGGTGCTATCGTGGTTGGTGATGTTGCTGATGGTGATGTTGTTGTGGTTGATGGTGGTGCTGTCGTTGTTGGTGATGTTGCTGATGGTGGTGCTGTCGTTGTTGGTGATGGTATTGGTGGTGGTGCTCTCGTTGTTGGTGATGGTGCTGATGTTGGTGGTGGTGATGTTGTTGTTATTGATGGTGGTGCTATCGTGGTTGGTGATGTTGCTGATGGTGATGTTGTTGTGGTTGATGGTGGTGCTGTTGTTGTTGGTGATGTTGCTGATGGTGGTGCTGTCGTTGTTGGTGATGGTGATGGTGGTGGTGCTGTCGTTGTTGGTGATGGTGGTGGTGCTGTCGTTGTTGGTGATGGTGCTGATGTTGGTGGTGGTGATGTTGTTGTTATTGATGGTGGTGCTATCGTGATTGGTGATGTTGCTGATGGTGCTGTCGTTGTTGGTGATGTTGGTGATGGTGGTAGTGCTGATGTTGTTGGTGATGGTGCTGATGTTGTTGATGGTGCTGGTGGTGGTGCTGATAGTAATGATATTGCTGTTGGATATAGCGGTGCTGATGGTGCTATAGATGGCGATGTTGATAGTGTCTGTGCTGATGGTAACAAGACACCAGTACCTGTTTCTCAAGTAATCTGCACAGCCTTCAGCCAAGACTGCCAATGCTATTAGAGCTGCTTTTCTCTCATAAGGATTTACGCTTCCAACAGCTGGCTGGATAAACTCCATCTGAAGACAATCATTCAACAACAGATAAGCTACAACACGGTGAACAACTATGCACAAAACTTCATAATAAGGTAAGTAAATTTCCATACAAATAGTAGTATACCTATCTAACAGTGCAGGTCAATGCATATACTTACCAGAGGCGGAATAAGTGTTTCTGGGGGAAGATGTAAAGCAAGGTTGTCCAGAACCTAACAAAAATAGATTATTTTTTTGTCAACTAAAACAAGCTACCTTTGACAAAGGTGTATATTGAAAAAGTACATTAAATCTGACCCTCTAAAAAACTGCTGTGTGTAACATTTGCTCAAAAAGTTGCAGAAATATATGTACTGTCATCTTTGATGTTTGTCTCCTGATGCTGAATCACTCTAGTATTGATAGTATTCCATATGTTGCTGACAAAAACATACCTGTGAGGCAACAGCACAAGGTCTACTGGCTTCTGCCCCATCCTCCAACTCTTCATCCAGTTCTTCTAATTCTTCTTCACTGGGAGCAGCAGCCATGATTGGGAAGACTACAGCAAGTGTTGGCATGATAAGTTTGTTCTTAATCAAAGACTGCAAATACAAGATCAAGGATTTACTGTGTCACTACCTGATTTTTCATTGGCTTGTTTACTGCAATTTTCATGAACATGCGAACTCTGCAGTTGTGAGTTGCCCGTTGGAATTTGGTTTTTCACTGCCACCAGTCAAAAATATAAAAGGTACCGACTGATTATTTTTAATCGATGGAAGCGAAAAACCAGCGTGCAGCTTGCAGATATCGAGTTCGCATGTTTATGAAAATAACAGTAAAGAAAATTATTCGCCTGTGGTTTGCGTTGTATACAGCTATTTTAGAAAAGGTTAGTGAAGGTTTCCTTGCATGTTGCATGTTACATACCAAGCCTGAATTCCCCTATGGATGATGTGAAAGCAATCGGTGAAAGTTCACAACGATATTGAATTGTCCCAAACTTTGTCTGCACTTTTTTGAGGCATATTTTCATCTGTGCTGACAGTATTTACATAGGAATATAATACATATCAAGCTTTGTAAGCAACCAGCAACATGCAGCATGCAACATGCAACATGCAACATGCAACATGCAACATGCAACATGCAACATGCAACACGCAGCATGCAGCATGCAACAAAACCTTCACCAACCTTTTTTGAAATAGCTGTCTAACACTGTCAAAGCGTTTTGGTGTTCAGGGGACTGTTATTACTTGGCTGTTTGGTAAGCTGTTTTTGATAGTTTGTTGGTTGATAGAAGTGTTGGTTGATTAGGCAAGGGGATGGTTGACAAAATATGGTTGCTTGGGTAAGCTGGGTTGTTGAATTTTGTTCTTTTGGCTTCATCAGAAACTAGATAAAATCCAAACCAATAAAATATGTCACACACAGAGTTGTGTTGGACATATATTTGTAAAACATATCAAATCATTCATTGTGATTGGCCGAGATAACCACTTACTTTAGGCTTGATGCGAGCAAGCCAACTAACAAATGACAGAGCTTTAATACGAGAATTGTAACTGTAGTTGGTATTCATTGCAAGCTGTAAGTAAAACAAAACCAGATGATTGAATAGCGAAACAAAGTAATGAAAATGTTAGAAATTAATATCCAAAACGCAACAACTTAAGATACAACAACCAAATGAGATAAAATAGGGAAAATTAAAAAAAAAATGTAGAAAATAAAAAAGAAATGACTAAAGGTAATTTGTACCAAAGATTTTTTGGACCTAAAAATGTTCTGACTGATCAGTGGTTTGCTATTTGTTTCAGTGAAAAAAGGGTCAGTTATTGGGCTCAAAACTAAGGAGATGTTGAGAGGGGAGAAGATATTAATATAATGTTGATCAAGTTAATGTACCTTCAAGCAGAACTCCATCAATGGAATCAGGTGTGGAGTAACAATGCTGACTTCAGACTCAACTAACTCATCAAATATTTCCATGGCTTCACATGCTTTATCCTTTGGGATAGAAGTAATGAATATTACTGTTGTTATATTGTGTGGTTTCTGAATATATCCATGCTCCACCATGAAGGGGATCGAAATTCCCAGGGAGTTGGGGGTCTGAGGTAAAATATTTACAAGGTTGGTATGAATTCAAAGAAAATTGGAAATTTCAGAGGAATTGGTTTTTTTTCCCCGAAATTCCCTCAATGGTAGGTATGGATATTTTCTGGAACCACACATTATTGTAGCAGATGCCACACAATATGGATTATGTTATCTTCACTTTCTTAGTTTGAATCATGACTACTACATAAACAGTCATTGGACTCACCTCATCTACGTCAAGAAGAGCTTCAACAACCTTCATAACTTTTGGAATTAGAGGTCTGATGTAGGCCTAAAAATTAGAAGGAAAAGCAATTTTAATAAAATAGAACCATGTAAGCTTTTGGGGTGGTTCTGCCTACTAGGATTATTTCAACATTTATGAGTCCACTCACTCTCATGTACGTATGATTCGTGCGGGTGGAGATCCAGGAATCTGAGAAAGCAGGAGCCATAAAATTTTTGGGCTAGACGGTCATCATTAACTGTGCAAAATGAAAGGAGGAGTTCTGTAGAGATGTTCCCAATGAAATTCTTAAAAATAAATCATGGTTTACAGAAATGCTATTTCCAGCCTTCTGGAGATATTTTTGACAAAAAAGGTAGAAAAAATTAAGGGGTCACTGCCCTAATTATAAATCCCCTGGCATAAAAATATAAAACTAACATTGTGTGCACACAAAACTCAAACTCTCAAGGGGATGATTTGCAAACCAGTGTACCAGCAGAAACATTACCCTTTGTTTAGGGACAAAATAAGGTGTTGAACAAAACTTACATTTTACAACCATATGCACTACCACTTTATTCTATATTTTACGTGAAATGAATATTTTTTATGCTCTAGTTGATGGAATGATGAACTCACCACCTCATCTGTTCCAATGCTTTCTATCATTGACATCAGAGCCCTGCATGAATAGACAATGCACATTGCTTGAATGCATTCTTAAAGTTCTTTAATACTGTTCCAACTAAACAAAGACAGGCCTGCATATTTTCTCTCTCTCTCTCTCTCTCTCTCTCTCTCTTTCTGAATACATGGTTTGTTTTGTAAACCACAAGGCATGATCAAGATTGTCAAATATATTCTGTGAGTTAATACAACTGTAGCCACAACTGGTTTAGCAAGAGGCTGTGGGTTAAGCCCCAACACAAAGGGTCTCACAATATCTAAGAAGGAGATGCTCCTTTTGCTCTAAAACATCTGCAAATATTAGCCCTAAGTTTGCTGTAGCTTGGTTTGCTGCCACTGGAATGACAAAATAAACAATGACATTCCATCTCATTTAGAGATTTCAAACATGCAGGACTGAGCTTAAAATCAATGCCCAGTTACAACTGTCAAGTCACACTCTTTATATACCGGAGTTGCTTTGATTCCTTTTCTACTTCAATTTGAATAATTACTGTTAGTCCAAGCTTAGACGTCAAATTTCACATGTGGCAAATCTTATGAAAATGAGCAAAACCTCAAAATTCAACATCTAAACCAGGGCTTAGTGCGCAGCCTAACCAAAAACGCATTTGAGAAAGTGCTTACGCTGAACAGTCAGAAATAATACTCATACCTTATGGTGTAAAATGGTACCATTTTACTGCCTTGGTCTTCTAACGTTGACGAAAAGAGTGTCAAAAGAACAGGAAATTGAGGTTTCAACTGTCAAAGAATCAAAATTAATGAAATTGAAAATATTATATCGATTGAAATAATAATGATTCATTGACCATTTGGTTTGGGTGTAATATTTTCCCATATCCAACCAGGTGTCATTCCCCTGAGTAATATTTCTTTGTTTTCCTGTACTTAGAACTTCTGAACTTACTTTTTAAAGTAACTAATGTAATAGAAAGAATTTTATCAATAAGCAGTAGGGGTGAGATTGACACATGGTCTGAAATGGGATAATATCACGTCTAAACTAATTAAGTTATAGTGGAGCTATTATCTTAATATTCTATAATCAACCAACCTGCTCTCCAACAGACTCTGTAACTGAGCTCAGGACAAACATACCCATCTAAAGATTAAAAATATATAATATCAAAACCTTAGTTTCATTTCAAAAATTAAATCATCCAGGTTCGAGCCATGGCTCGGATTTGATCATATGGGATCTGATTTTGCTTGATGTGTTGCTTTCTCCATTGCCACAAGTGTTTTTCTTCGGATTCTCCAGTTTTCATATGTTGTAAATAGCGAATGCAGTGGTAGTGTGTGTGAATCAAACCTCACAGAAGAGCTCCATATGCATGGGGACTGATCATTTTAAGAATACAAATAATGTATATAAGTTTCTCAGCTGGCATCATTACAGATTATATGAACACCAGCCAAACAACATGAGTTTGTCATGTGCTGTGTGTTATCTCTTTCACAACGAGCAAGCAAGCTAGCTTAATTAGATACCATAAATGATGTAGTAAATGAATACATTTTTACCAGTGAGAAAGTAGCAACTGCTTCTGCAATAAGAATATCTGTGCACTTACTTCTCTTTGGGCAGGTTCTTTGCTTCTGACGTATTCATTTAAGAATTGCAACAGTTCGGGCCATTGTCCAGCAGGAATTTCAAACTTTGCAATGACACTAACAATTTGACCTGTTGAATGCCGAACAAGTTGGATTGGCTCTTGGACCAGAACTTGTAATAACGACTGCTTGAGCATTTGGTGTATTTCAGGGGATAGTTTAGTCCATTGTTTGACCACACGTCGCCTGAGAAGAACTGCAGCATACTGACGCACCTTGAATGAATAAAAATTGATATTGAAAGTACTGAAACTAGTAAAAAAGCACCAAGTTTATAGCCTATTTCATGTTTTCTGAGATCCATGTTGCCTTTTCAGCAGCAGCCATGTTGGCTATAGAATATTATATTTTCCCTTTGCCCTCTTGGTATTTGATGATGTGATCTCCATTTTACACTAAGGGGAGTGGGATGGGGAATGGTTTGAATCATGTACTGAACAAATGGATTTTAAAAGTGTCACTGCTCATTGGATATTTCATTTCATACAATGTGGGGGTGGGGTGGGGATGGAGTGACTTACTGTACATATCTGCCTTTAGTTTTCATATTTGAAAAAGGTAACCCTAATGGAAAAAACTCATCAAAAATTTGAAAACCCCAACTCCATGCAAAAATTATCAGCTATTTACAATTTAAAACACAATTTTACATCCTTCTTAGTCAAATTAATATAGACACAGGTAGCCCAACAATAGGAAAATAGATAAGATACCCCTGTGTACCAGTCTATCTGAAGTCCATGCACCAAACAGGGTGGAACAGGGGTTATATGTGTGACATGGGGTTTTGGCCTTTTTTTGGACCATGATTCAAAACAAATATAAAAAAATTAGTTTGTGATTCATGACTTCCTGTCTCCCTGTGATGCATGATCTGCTTATTTTGAAGACAATCATTCATGAAAATTCCAATTACACCCTAAATCCTCGTATCAAGGTTATTCATTAATTCATTAATTGTAATTTTAGTGATTCATGAATTTATGAAAAAATTGTGCATGATCTGTGATTGATATCCCCTGTGCCACCCTGACCTTCACCAGCTGAGTTGATCGCCTTCCATGAAAGGAATTATGGGTCACTATTTTTGGTTAGCATTTTTCGAGCATTTTCTGAGTATACTAGACTTTTCTTGTTGATTGAAATAAAATTCTGCCATGAGTTTGACTAGAGTTTATGATTAATTTAAGGAAGGAAGAACTCATGTTTCATGAATTCTCTTGGCAGAATAATGGGAAATGCTGACCTGGACCTTGAGTTTATTCTGAATTAAGGTCAACTCAGCTGGCAGTACAGGTAAGTGAATGGGAATAATTTCAGATCCATCTCCTCCCCACCACATTTTCCCACTCATCATTTCTCCAATAAATCAAGAATGGGCTTTAAATTAAATTTTTAAATGAAGGTTTTTGATTTCAACATCAATATATAAGACTTATATGTTTGTAATAGGTAGAATAAAAAATGCATAATTTTAATGAAACCTTTCATCACAGAAATCTTATTTTAACTTCGACTGCAGTCCAAATAATAATTAATATCATGAAAAAGTTCTTCTAAATAATTAATGGAAGAGTCTGTAGTAAAAAGACCATCGAGTAAATAGACAATCGTATAAGATCTAATCTTACGATATACTTTAACTCAGGTATTTTTTGGGTCACAACACGTGAGCATACTCTAATGTCAATACGAAAAAGAGATGTCGGTAGGCTGAATTAAACACCTGCAAAAACATCCTTGCACCTGATAACTGATTTCTAAATTAAGACTAAGTATTCCACATCAAAATTATCGTGAATACTATTACTCTAAAGTTACCTGGGGATTCTGTGAGCTGGTCAACACTGTGATCAAAGATGGGACGACAGTAGGACTCTTGAAGGCCTCTCGTAATTCAGCTGTTGCCTGGGAGGAAAAAAAAGATCAAAAGTTTCCTCTATGATGTCCACAAGGGTTAGGATCTATCTGTAAGAGAATCGCAGGTGTTTTACCTGTTTGATCACTGCATTGTCCGGCACAAGAAGTTTTTGTAGAATCTGCTCCAGCTCCGCCATTTTTGAGGTTTGATTGACTTGGCCCCAGGCCCTCGCGAATACTGGAGGTAAAACGAGGGAGGGGAGGGTGGGTTAGAAAGAGGTACACAGGGCGTGGCGTTTCAAATTTCCCTTAATTTTTACGTTTTTCTTTAAACTTGCTTAGAAAAAGAGAGATTGCAATATTATATAAATATAAACAGACCTAATTACAGATTGTTTTGGTGTGTCTTTTAGTGATATTCTTTCATGTACTATTTTCGTCCTTCCAATCAGAATCGAAAAAATTCGCAAACTTGAGGTGTTACCCTTAGAGCCTACTCTCTACGATTAGATAAGAAAATACTGCATGCTTCTTCGCTATTTTTTTAAGGATATTGCTGAGATTTTGTATTCTGGACATTTTCTGCATTTCTGAATAAGCGCCAGGCAAATTATCGCAGACTTCATGACGTGCAATGACTTCATTTCTATCTCAGATCAGTTGGAGAGTCACACTCTGGTAAAGAATTCCACAGCTCAATGAGACATGGGACTTACGTAGCATTCCTCGGGAATTGTTCAACCCATCCATAAAATAAAGATGGTGTCTGGGGCGCGATAAAATTGATCTTTTCATCAAGGCTATCTTGGCTAGACATTATGGGTCTGCTGATCGGAATTCAGTAAAATTTCCCTAATCCTCGTCAGGAAGTCATCAGGCGCAGGTTTTGCGCTTCCTTCCTTTTTAGCAACAGCTTGCCTCATCTTGCGCTGTTTACTTGTTCTTTTTTTTTTTTAGCCGAAAAAACAAACAAACAAAACAAGTTGCATGTGTTGCGCAAACATACGCGCGAGCAAATCATTCAGTAGAACTTGCTAACTGAAAACAGACTGAAGGCGTGAGGAGCGGATAAGCAAGCTGCCATACTGCGCACTGTCCCTTGTAACAATATGTACTGCGATGTTGCGGTTTTATGGGATCGCTGAAAATCTTAGACATTTACGGTAATAATCTCGAGTTTGCGTGCAAATTTAATGAGTTTAAACAAACTGACACTCCAATGTGGATGTCTGTTGGTTAGGCCGAGCCTCCATTTTGTACGAGGCTAACCCTAAGTAAAATTATGTAGTATCCTCAGTAGTAGACTAGAGTAAATCTGTAATCGTCTGTAATCAAGGTTAACAGCGCGCGGTATTGTATTGAAAATGTTCTATTGCGCGATAAGTTACAAGGCCTTGTTACCGACTTGTTGATTTGTATCTAACGAGAGATAAAAAATAATCAAGGGAATAATGCAATGCTTTTATTTGATAATAAACTTTACAAAAAAACGATGTACAAACCACACAGCTAGGTAACGACAGAAACCATAAGAGATCTTCGTATAAATTTTGCGGTTCGTTTATTCCATTAACGGTTTACACAAGATACTCCTTTGGTTGGAGTCAGTCAATGTTGATGAACTTCTAATGTTACAAATGACAAGTATTACTGTTCTACCAATTTAGTCAAAGAGTTCAAAGCAATTGAATATAATACAGGTTGATTTTACGGTTGCTATGGCAATCACATCAAACGAATTGATTTTCCAGTGACGATAAGGAAATCTTCATCTTGGAGAATCTTGAGTGCTCCATCATAATGTTCTCTTGAAACAGGCTGAAAACAAATCGACGTTTCGAAAATAAGAAAAACTGTTGCATCCAGTTCATTCAGAAAATGGAGAAACGGGGAATGGGGGTAGGGAAGATGTGCCATAGAAACAAAAAGGTGGGGTCAACAAAAGCAGAAATTGCGCGAGAAAAACTACTGAAGATACACAGTAGGAGTAGTGTCCGAGAGGAAGCAAAACAACATTATTTTGTTTCTATTTGGTCGCAATGCAAACTCAAGTTTATGGTCTTAAATGCTTTTTTGCGTGGTTTTGTTTTATGTTTTAACAACGGCATCTTTTTTTCAAAACGGCCAATAATGCCAACGATTTTGTTGGGAGGAACGACCTCACACGTTTCAATTGCATCAACAGGGGATGTTCTCATAGCATCTTCTTATAGCACATTCACCAAAAGTTTTGAAATTTTTGCCACAATTTTTGCGAAAAGTATAACTCGGAATTAACACCAATTTCGGTAAACCCTGCAACACGCTTTGTTAGGTCATGTCCAACTGAAGTTTGCAAAGAAATCACTTACAGTATTCATTTTTCCCTTTGAGTTTCAACTGGTGTCATCTTTCATCAGCAAGAAAACAAACAACGAAAAACTTGGTGTGAATTGTTACATATTCTTACCATATCTGATGCCTCTCTAAGTTCACCGAAGGTCTTCTGGTAGTCCACACTGGCTATCTTGCCCTTTGCTTGAATCATGTCCTTAAGCGACTTGGCTAGCTCCATACGCTTCTTGCGATCAGAGCCACTGAGACCAGTAGTCAAAATGTTGACATCAATCAAACCAGTCTTTGGGTCTGTAGCAGATTGCTTCAAGGCCTCGCGATGGAGTCTGCAATACATACAAGAAGAAACAGCAATAAGACCTTCAAATTCTGAGTGCACAAAAGTCAAGACAAGAGAGCGCAAGGCAGGAATTTGATGAAAGCTTACTAATTTTAATAACTTAGACATCCCCAAAACCTTTGAAATCGAAGCATCGCCATTTTAGTCGCATTCTTATCGCTATGCCAACTCATCAATACATAAGTTTGGAAACCAGGTTATTCAAAACACTTGTTAACTAAAGAAGGACTATTTGGGCAAAGCAAAAACACACACTGCGAAAAAGTACGTTTGCAATAAAATTTCCGCATAGGGTACCAGTTACTAACATTTGCTTATGACTCCTACCTTATTGCTTCCTCTACATCAACGTTTTCGACCACATTAGACAGTCTCATCCGTGCATGAGCTTCTGATAACCTGATCAAGGACTCTAGCTGCCTGGGGTACGCTGATATAGCACCACGGCTACTGCCCACCTTACGCATTTCTGGAAACACAATAGATGACATTTAATAAACAAAATCTACCCCACCTTGTTTAGGTGTAATGTTTTTCCATTTCAGACCATGTGTCATTCTCTAGAGTGTCATTTCTTTGTTTAACAGCTGCACATGAATATGGATACAACGCAGCTAGTTTTAGTGTCATCTGGTAGCACACTAAAACCTGTGCGTGAAGCACACTTAGTTTGGGGTAGTTGTGTTTCAACCTTTATCCCATGTCCGTCACTTCTTCACAAACTTGAACAGGTAAGTTTACTCACCAACATATACTTGTATAAGTGCCTGTGAAGCTTCTTCACTGAGCTTCGGAGATATACATGCTCTTGCATAACCAATGTAGTCTTTCAGGATACTCATATCCTGTCAAAACAAACACAATATATCTTGTTATCCTCTTTTATGGGCCAATGCTTTATTCCAATTGAGCTAGTTTGTACTACCAGTACTTGCAGCCACAGGTGCAGTTGTGTAATGATGTTTAGTTTGTCTGGTGGTATGCTAGCAACCTAACTACAGATTTTGAAGGTACTAATGATGTGCTATAAAAAATAATCTTGGCAAAGGTGTCATATTTATAAAATAATGATAACAATTTGAAGAGACATAAACTTTTTATTACCAAGTGTTCTTCTTCTTCCTCTTCTTGTGTCTGGTAGTACAATGAGACAAGATGAGTGGCAAGACGGCGATCATAAAACTCGTCTTGAGGGTCAAGCATCAGGAAGATCAAGTCAAACCTGTTAAAAAAATCAATTGAATTAAGATGATATACACTAATGCTTGCGTAGTGGCACCTTTACAAAAGGACAAAATAATCTTTACTGCAAATGCTCAATACATGAAGAAATATAAATATATCATTGTTTCATAAGGGTTAACACTCAATAGCAAGTAGCAACAAAAACTGTGGATCTCCTTTATGATCAAATTGGGATTTGAAAGTTGATCTTTTACAGAGGGAGGAAAACTGGAGAAAAATCCTGAAAGGTCAGGTGAGGGGAGAACCATCGAGCAACTCAGCTCACATGAATGCGAGTCTGGAGATCAAACCCACAACCACTGAGATGATAGGAGGCGCATTAGTAGTGCATTCTATCCATGCCATGCTTCCCAATGTGAGTCAATGACATTCAATGTCCCTTTTAAAAAAAATCACTTATAGTTTACCTAGATAGTAGAGTATGCGGCAATTGGATGTTTTCCACAGTTGTCAGTCTTGGATCCCACTGTGACCTCACTGGATTGGCTGCAGCAAGTATGGATGTCCTGGCATTCAACTGGCAAATGATGCCAGCCTTGGCAATTGAAAGTGTTTGCTGTTCCTATGAATAAAATGATGTAAACAGTTGAATTTGATGTCTCAGTTGAATTTGTGCATGGTATGTTTCTACCACCACAACCAACAACAACATTTATACACTAGGTATGACTTACCATGACTTCATGAAGAATTGCTCTTGTGCTATCACTCATCTTGTCAAACTCATCAATACAACAGATACCATTGTCACTGAGCACTAAAGCACCACTACATAATAGAAAAAAAAGATGAATAGCTGAACAGGAATTACTTTACATATCCAGAACTAGAGATAAAGAGTTTTGCACAGTATATTTTTCTATATTGTTGGGGGAGGGGGGTCATAACATTTATGTAGATAGCATGCATATTTTCTGGAACTTCACATTCATTACTTACGTTTGTAGAACCAGTTGTCTTGTCTCAGGGTCTCTAGTGACATAAGCTGTCAACCCAACTGCTGACGACCCCTTGCCTGACGTGTACTGACCTCGTGGAACAAGGTTGTGTACATATTGAAGAAGCTGAGACTTGCTTGTTCCTGGATCTCCACACAGCAAAATGTTTAATTGAGATCTGCAGAAAAGCAAATAAGATAAGATTAGGTGGTATGTGTGGCATGCACTCCCACAGTGCTATCTCTTGAGCAAACTGCTGCAAACTTCAGGCCTGGGGTTGGGCGTTTAATTCTTGAATGAACTGCATACTGTATGTGAGCTGAGACTTCACTGTAGAAATCGATATGGAATATCCAACAAGCGTTCAGGGGCTTGCTTCATATTATATGTTATGAACTATTAAAAGATTACCTGAACTTTCCTCTACCAGCAGAAGTAAAATCTTTAGAAGTTCCTCCAAAAAGTTGCAGCAATATTCCTTTTTTGATGTCTTCATTTTCATAAATACTTGGTGCTAAGAAACAAGTTAAGATTTGTAAGATTTCTTTCTCCCTTCCTCCCTCTCTTTTATTCTCTCCATCTCTCCTTTCCTCTCTTCTTCCCTATCTACTTCCCTCTATCCTTCCCTTCCTTTTTACTTACTCAAGAAATTTACTTTTAATATTAAGCCTAATCTACCTAAAGCCTTCTTAACTCTTCTTCATTTCCCCTTCCTTGCCTGTTTTTCCCTTCCTCTTTCCTTCCTTGGAAACTTTCTCCTTTCTCTCTTATCCCTCCTTTGTCATCCATTCAGCAAGATATACTTAGAATTTGAAGCCCAACATACCTAAAGCCCTTGACAGTCTCTCATAGATATCAGGCTGCTTGGAAAGACCCTTGAGTTGATCAATCCTCTCTTGTGTGAAAATCAAAGCACTGAAACACAACAAAAACACATAATCAAACTTGCCTAACAATTGTATTATTAAAGTCATAGCGTGGGACTAGGTTACCCTACCCTAGGTTAACTCTTGTATAATATGATAATTCATGGTTCTGATTCAGACAATAGCAAACCAATCACCATTGCAGCAGTCTCAGAGATGTGTTGTGCCAAACAAAGGATGACAACAACAAAATCCCAGTTGTAGTCATACTCAAACTTGTAGTTAAATCTAAAGCTCCCTAATATTTATAATACAACTTCACAAACATTTTCATGACAATTCCTTTTCTAAAAGCAGCAACTAAGGAGAGAAAAGCTCACCTGTCTGGATCATTGGAGTAGAGTTTCTTTTTATCTGCCTTCTTGTAATGGATGACGTCAATATATGTTTTATAGACAGCCCTTACATTTCGCTGTCTTGGATTAACCCTGATGGGCGTGGCTCTATAGATACCAGTAATAACTACCCTGAAAAACAAAGAAACTTCCAAGCTAAATATTTTTCTCATACAAGTAACAGTAGCAGCAGTAAAAGTAGTAGAGGTGGAGCAGTAGGAGTAGAAGTAGGTGCAGCAGTAGAAGTAGTAGCAGGTGCAGCAGTAGGAGTAGAAGCAGGAGCTGCAGTAGTAGCAGGTGCAGCAGTAGGGGTAGTAGCAGGTGCAGCAGTAGGAGCAGGAGCAGCATTAGTAGCAGGTGCAGCAGTAGGAGCGGATGCAGCAGTAGGAGCAGGTGCAGCAGTAGTAGCAGGTGCAGCAGTAGCAGTAGTAGCAGGTGCAGCAGTAGGAGCAGGAGAAGGAGCAGCAGCAGCAGCAGTAGTAGCAGGAGCAGCAGCAGAAGCAGTTGACCAGTCACAGCAGCAGCAGCAGCAGCAATAGGAGTAGTAGCAATAGAAGAGGTGGTGGTGATGATGAGGATGATGATGATAATAATGATAATAATATCTGTTTTATGAGTTTAACACTTTACAATTCTGGCTAACAATTCTGTGGTCTTCATTCCATGACTGGAATGTGATTTATTATAAATTATAAGTGCTGATTTTTGTTTTCATTCAGTTGTCTTTTTTATTCCCCTCTCCCCTTACCTGTCTCCAGGCTGGACAGTATCAACCAGATCATTATGAGCATAAAGCATGATGGTGTGAGGTGTCTGGCCAGCAGGCATGTCATCTGTCAAGCAAGAATAGCAGTGATTAAAGATTACTGTTAATAGATAATCTATGGACCAGTGGACCCAACTCTGCTGAGAAGAGGGGATAGATCTATATGGGAGTACATACCCCTGGGTACTGATATCCCTTACTTACCAGGTGCTTCTTGTAGTTTGACAATTTGTTTATCACTAAACTGCGATCTGTTATGAACGAGCATCATGCTGTGGTTGGTGTTACAGTGACGGCATAGAGTTGGTTCAGCTATCCTGCCTCTGTCTATTTCAACTCTAGCAGTTGATTTGCAAACATAGCACTGAAAGAATGCTAGAACAAATAAAAAATTGTTATCATTAGGGCATATATGTCCAGGGCTTGAAATAACGGCCAGCCAGATGCTGGTTATGGTGAGCAGCCAAATTGGTTTTAGCATGGCCATGCCCCCTTTGTGGCTCAATGTTACTGTTCAAAATGACCTGCAAGGCAAAGATTTGATTGGGCAGTTTCCAATTCTAGCCAGACATTGTCCTTTGACTGGTTGTTATTTCAAGCCCTGTTTTTTCCAAAAAGCCATAACACAATTGCCATTTCTTTCATATTTTCTTGTTAGCCTCACATCTAAGTTTATTTTGAAACGTGTCTATGATTGCCTTAAAATAATGACAGCTATGTTCTATTTTACCTTCTCTCATTTCAGGTATTATCTGTGAAGTACGGGTCACCATACCACTGATAGTGATAAGAGTATCAATATCTGTGAAATCAATAAGACATAATTTTAGACAATATTGACTAATTAAAACAAGACAATAATACTGAAGCATTTATACCACTTCTAGAATCCCTTTTGGTAGGTTTTTTTTGTGCGTTAAGTTTCACTATTGTGTTGACTCAAGAGGGTTAGTATGTTACCCTCATTAAATAAAGTATATTGTATTGTATTGTATTGTGTTGTGTTGTGTTGTGTGGTGTGGTGTGGTGTGGTGTGGTGTGGTGTGGTGTGGTGTGGTGTGGTGTGGTGTGGTGTTGTGTTGTGTTGTGTTGTGTTGTGTTGTGTTGTGTTGTGTTGTGTTGAACATTTGAATATAAAGAGATTTTGAAAAGGATTATGGTATTGTAGGTACAAAACATCATTAGTGTTCAGGTCTATTGAGGGAAAGAAGTAGACTCTATGTATACCCAAAATAAATAAAGTAAAGCCTGGTTCTCACTAACAACACAAGCCGACACAAGCATAAGCATGAGCACAAGCCAACGCAAGAAAAACAAAATCTTTCATTCTTTTGCACTTGTGTTCACCCTTGCAACTCTTCTCTTCATAGTGATAACATGCACTAGCTTGGAGTTGTGCCGACTTGCAAGTGTCAATAGTGAGAATCAGGCTTAATGTTTGGAATCAAATTTTCATGACACAAAAATATCTTTACCTTCTGGATTCAAAGCTCGCATGTTTTTAGTCTTGTCAACATTAAATGTTCTGACCTGAAAAGATAAAGACCACAGCATTTTTAAATTGAATCCGACCTCAGAAAAAAACCATCTAGTATCCTAACCCTAGGTTTAAGCTGAGCTTACTAATTTTTCTAACCAAGGTAAATTAACTAAATTTACTTAACCAATAACAAGCAAAATATTCTAAGAGTACTTTATACTTTTTGGCATACCTGAATTTGGTGTTCAAGCTGAGCATCTGGATATTTCTCAAAAAAGATTTCATTGACTGCCATGTCAAATGTAGGAACAACTTCTTGAGGATAGCACACAAGCTGTCTGTACAAATCAGCATCAAATTCCCTCAGCTGACAACAATCAATATTCAAAAATGGAGTCTCTAGCACATGGATCTGGAAAGAAAATTGTCCAAACATAAGCCAAAGGCAGAAGAAAAAACGAGCTGTAGCGTGCTATCATTTTTCAGTCCAAGTTCTACGATCGGAATGTGTAGTTTAAAACCCATCAATTTAATCAAACCCTGAAACAGCTAGCCTCTGGACTGATCGTGTTCAAGGTCGGGGTATGGGTAACTCACATTGAATTGAAATTTAGCATATTAGGTCTTGCTGAGGAAGGAAAACTAGAGAAACTGAAGAAAAACTCTTGAGTCAATGGAAAGAGCTAACATATCCAAAGGATTTTCTTGTGGGTCTATATACTTTGACAGCCTTTATTAACACAAGTGGAGTGAGTCCGAGGATGCAAAAACTGTTGAAAATATTTCAAAAATAGTCTACACTGAAAAGGTCTACACCGTATTACCTCATCCAACCTTTGCAAGTACACAGGAAGAAGAGGATCAAAGCCATCACCCATGTCGTCAGCATTCTCATCCACAAACTCATTAAGGAACTTGGTGAATTTTCTTTTTGTTTCACTGACAACAACATCAGTGCCCCAGATAACCAAAGATGGTGCTGCTGCAGCTACTTGTCCAGATTCACTTGTGACACCTGTGGGTTGTTCTGTGGCATCAGATGGCTATGACATTGAAAAAAAAATTGTTGTTGAAAATAGCGTCAGTTACCTTGACAATAAGGATGTATGAGCAAGGAATTCACAGTGACTGTCTTGTTCAGAAGGAAGGCAGCATGGAGAAGTCTCATCAGAGTATATCAGATGAATATAATCCATGACATTCATCACTAAAGACAGCAACTGTTAAGCCTAGAACATCTTGAGTTTACACTACATTTTCTCATAGAACAAATGTCATGACTAAAGAATACTATATGGAAGTGACATGCCATGACCATAATGGAGCCTTAAGCATTTTCATTGTTAATGGTTCAAGAGATGCCATCAATTCTGTACCACAACTGAGCTGTGTGCCGTGCCATTCCAGAGATACGCCAAATCTATTCTAAGTTGAATTTGCAGGTGATGACTGAATGACATACGATGGTACAAAACCCTTGGGAGAATGCTACCCATGATATCAACCCTTCTCAATTCCTTTTTTGACATCTTGCTCCCTAAATACATTCAGAACACTGACCGAAGTTGCAACTATTATGTGGATGGTTGACTAAAATATGTACACTTACTGGTTGCTCCCCCATGTTCACTTGTCTCATTCTTCTATCACTTCTTATATCAGTTCGATGTCTGATTGGAGTTCCAGCTCTAACAGTTTATTTGAAGTTAAAGAAAATGAGCCAAAGCATTTTCACTGAAAAATAGTCATGCTAGAAGTGTGTCAATACAATATTTTAAAAACATCATAAGTAAAAATAAAACTTTACGCATTTTCTTTCAAATATATTGCTTTTTTTTGCCAAGGGATCACACTGACCATCTGAGATGATCTTCAGAACAAACTCAAGGTCAACCAATCAGAATTGAGGATTCAACATTGTATCTTGATTAGCACTTTGTCAAATTCATGCCAACAGAATCCATGAAATATGAGATATTGATCATAAATGTTAGTTAAACTCTTGTCAGAATTCCATTTTGATTGACAAGAAGTCTACATTGTACTTAGTCTCTGATTGCAAAATGTTGAGCAAAACCAGTTGAACCATAAGCAATGCTTTTTGGGAAACATGATCAAGTCAGCTGGATTGATGGTATGGAAAAACGTGATAGCAAGAACACAACAAGATTTCAATGAATGACATTGTCAGGTCTAAGAAGGATACATGCTTCCTCTCGGTGTGCCCGCCAGACGTGAACTTGGTGTCCCATAGTTCAGCGGTGAGCTCAAGTCAATTTCACTAGTCTCCAATCCAGCTCTTTGTTGTGGAGAAGAGAAAAGTGAATGGTCCTGATCTGGTTGACCCACAGAGGGTGAGGTGGGGGCAAGAGGTAGAGGGGAGGAAGTGTCATCTACGCGACGACGCTGCGATGGCGGAGAGACTGCATTGGTTTCTTCTGGTATTGGCTCGGGTGACCCAGCACGTGAGCTTTTACGGCTGCTACGAGTGGAACGACCTTTAGGAGAACAAAAACAATTGACATTAGTAAATTAACTTTTATTTTATTACACTCTTAAAGATTAGATTGTTGGCCAATACTAGAAGGAGATAGGGAAATAAATAAAGAAAAAAAATATGGACAAACCGATGAACATAAAAATATCGAAATTACAACTTAAGTATTCTCTAAAGATGGATCAATATTCTTATAGATATTCAACATAAGAGATTGATAGTGATGCATGCACATGTTAATAAGCAGTGATAACTAAAATTATGCGAAAAAAATATGTTTAGAACTGTGAAAAACTAAAATGATCTAGAAACAGAGCAAACATCTTAATCGGATGAGAAATAAGTGTATATTAATAGAACTCTTGAGAAAAACGAAGAGATTTTCGAAGTTAAAATATGGTCTGTTGAATGATCATTCTTTGTTCCCGCGAACGTTAAAAGTCTGAGAACAGACACAAACACGATCAAACCATTCCTGAACAGAACGAAGGAGAACAACTTAAATTCTGGCTTATTATAGTTCATTAAATCTTTTTTAATTTGAAATCTAACGTGTGATAACGAACTTTAAACACAATAAATCTGTTAGTGAAATGTACAAACTCGTGTTCGGCACGATCTACGAAAAATATCGCGATATTTTTACCCTAAAACTCAACCGATCGAGCTCATATTCGCAATCAGCCATCATTAATAGTTCTTCTTTCGATATTTATTATTGGACTTACTTGGGGTACTCGTTCTCGATCGTTTTCTTCCTTTTGGTGTTGATGGTTCCGACATGTTGAACGAACGCTCTCTCGATCAGCTTCTTGCTCACGTGTGAAAAAGCCCGCGAAAATATCACGTGACATTCAGGAACGTTCGCAAGGAGCTATGGGTAAAGATTCTTTCGGAAAATTTGGAACAAGGCCCTAAAGGAATCTGGAGCCTGGAGCTGATAGGAAAAATATCAATTTTTTTCAACTTCTTAATCAGAAAATTTAAGATTTCTTCGATGTAAAATTATCAGTTTTGTAAATTTTTATGAAAATTATAGATTGTTGTTTTTGTATCAGTTTTTGAGCTCCTTATCCCAAACATTCATTTTCATTTTTCTATGTTTCCCACTTTGCACTGGTTTTATTTAGACTTTATCTGTTTTTCCAATTCATAATATTTTGAAATGCAAAGCTACTGTAGTTTTATGATTTCATTTTAATGTAGTAAGTAAATACATTTTTAGCTTGAATTTCAATAGAATAAATTTCGGAATGGACTGGAGGAAAATTGGAGTGGAGTGAGATGGGCTGTCTAGGGTGTCAAATGCTTAAATAATTAACAGCTGAATCGTTCCCGATTAATATAAATTTATCATTTTTGAGTTGAATTTGTCAGTTTAATTTCAGAGTAAAAATATATAGAAAACCAGTGGCTTTTGTCATTTTTCACAGTGAATTTCTTCTAGCTATAACATTCACAAATTTGTTATCAAATTGAAAATAGCTGATTTGAAACGGTTTTTTTTAACAATAATTATAGAAGTTTATTTTTCTCAAAGTGAATACTCATTATATTTTTCAGTGGGGGGTTGGGGTAGGGTAGGGAGGGTATTGGATGAGTTGCATGACCAGGACAACGTGGAATTTTTTCCACTTAATTTGGGCCTGATGATTTGATGGGAAGAAACTTTCCTGTGATTTTTTTTATTTATGACTGGAACCTAGAATTTTTCAGTTTTGAACTGAATTGTTCAGGTGGACTTACCATTTTTTACCCACCCCCACCCCCCTCAAAATGGAGATGTTATTTTATGCAATTGCAAACTGAAACATTTGGAAACTGAAACATTGTCCAAGTTTATTAGGGAAGCACTTTTTGACTCTTTTTTGATTGCATAATAAACTTGGCAATGGAAACTGAGCAAAAGTAAGAGGAGAGAGGGGAAATCAAAACCAGAAGAAAAGATGAAGAAAAAGGAACCAACAACCCACATACAGTTCATAACAAATAACAAAGAAAAAAGAAAAAGACTGAAACTTCTGTCAAACTCTTGTATCATAATTTTATTTTATATTCATAAGCCTCTTTCATCTTTTATTTTTCTATTCTTATCAATGGCAATTGTCAATTTTTTCTACTCTGTGACCTACCCAACTACCTCTATCTCCAGATATAGGAGACCTTAGCTAGTAGAGTACAGGCTGTATCTATGATCATTGATCACTATTATTGTGTTTTTAGCATGATAACCCAGGATGATTGTTTTCAGATGAACTGCTGTTACTGCAGCCAATGTTGTTTTTCTTTTTAACAGGATTTTGTCAACACATAACTTATGATCCTGGTTTCAAATAGCACTAAGCAATAGACCTAATTTCTCTTGTTGCTTTCCCATTTCAGACCATGTGTCATTTCGAAGAGTAACATGATGTCTTTGGTTAATGGTTGCAAATGGGGAGACACATGAATATGGATACAACTCAAACTAATCTAATTCAAAAGGGAATGACATGTGGTCTTAAATATGGGTAAACACTGCACCAAAATGAATTAGGTCTATTGGCCCATCATTTGACTGTGCTGCAAGGCAGCCTAATTAAAGTGGAGCAGTCCAAATTTAGGGCCAGTATCTTGACTGGAGGTCTTCATTAAATAAAATCCTAAAATCATATTAATATCATTGTTTTTTTTAGCTAGAATTACTTTCTTGCTTCATCCTATCTATTGTATTTTTAAGATCCTGAACAACAATGTCAATGTCTTTTGTAGTAGTTTCCCTACCAACACTCATTCTAATAGCATTAATTGCAACATGACAAGGAATCCCTAGAGCTTCTAGTATTGGAGAAGGTTTTGATCCTCTGTCAGAGTGACAGGCTGCACCAACACTAGCTAAGAGGCACTTGACCCTACTTAATACAGCTCTTCCTTGGAGACCTTTACCAATAAATGAGACATTGCAGGTGTTAGGAAGCCTTTCACTTGTAGGGAATTTCCCATTGATGTGAATGTTGTCACTCCCAAAGACTTCTTCTAGTCTTGTTTCAAGGTAGTCTCTGACCTGCAAGCATAAAATATTAAGGGTTGAGTGGGGCACTAAATTTACAATTATAGCTGTTATTACAGTTGAGCCCAAAATGAGATATCATTTTGTTTTAAGAATCACACTAGTGAGGCTATCGGGTCCATACAATGCTTGTTGTCTCATTTGCATCTCATTTGCATGTATCCATAATAACTGCTATTCAACCACTTCCCAGTTGGCTCAGTTGGTTGAGCACTGGTCTGTTGTGTGAGAGGTTGTGGGTTCAAGTCCCTGTGGCCAGACCCACACTCTGGGTGTTAAAAAATATCTGAGTAGAAGCTGCTGCCTTTGCACTAAAAAATATCTGCAAATGGTTAGACCTTTGTCAAATAGTGGTTCTGTCTCTTTCAGAGATGTTAAACATAGAGGGACACACGTTTATCAGTTGCAACTGTCACCTGTCAACCTCATAAATGAAGTTGAATTTCATTTATTAAAAAAATTATTGATACCCTGAAATATAACCAACTAACTCACAGATCAAATTGGAATTTAGCTTGCTAGGTTTAGTGGAGGAATGAAAGCCAAAGAAACCAGAGAAAAACCCTTGAATTAATTTTTCTCTAGAGACTATACCTGTTTCATATGAATCTGATATTCATCTAAGTGTTCAACCACCAGTTGAGCTGCTTGTCCAAGGCCAGCAATCATCCCTGTGTTCTCTGTTCCTGGACGATAGTTTCTTTCTTGTCCACCACCAAATAACATTGGAAACAAGGGAGGTCCTGAGTTTTCTCCAAGACAACTAATATACAAGGCACCTGGAATAGATCAAAGCATAGTTTGGAACTTAGATTGGTGGAAATAAAGGAATCTTTCTTAGGCTTTTCCAAGATACTTTACACGCAAATTAAAGTTGCACAGAACTGAAATCAATGCTTTATTTGTGTTAATTGTAGGCAAAGTATATTAGCTGGTGGGGGCTTTATTTACTGCGATATGTTGATTTCATTTTATCAGTCAAGTGAGAATGTGACAGATTCATAGATCAAACTGCAACTTATTGGGCTCATGGTTTTGACTCACAGTGGAAATAATAAGGCTGGTTTACACGGTATGATTTTTCCTCACGACTTTAACATGTTGACAACACAAATTGCTTTGTGTAAATTGGCTGTACAGCTTGCTTACAACTGTAAAGGGCAGCTAACACTTGGCCTATGTTGCGTGTGATAGTTGCGTGGAAAAATTGTACTATGTAAATCAGCCTAGAGTCAATAGACATGCACGCATGAAAGTTGTATCAGTTTAAATCAAGAGAGAAAAGCTAGCTGATGTGTGACAGATGATCTAATAAAAATTATGATAGTTGAGTTGATGAAGTCTGACCAGTGCTCAGCTTCCTATTTCATGCTATAATTTAATTAATAAATACCCAAAAAAAATTTTTCTGTCAAACACAAAGGAAGTCATTTCTCAGATTAGCATGTACATACTACTTTCATTTTGAGAGCATAGATGTACAAACTTAAGATTAGTGTACTGTGGAATAATTTTTGAGTTAAGCTACAGTAATAGTATACTGCATGATAGAAGCATGTGAATAATGATTAATTATTGTTGAAGGTGTCAAAAAAAGGGATCTATCATTGCAAGGTCACTGTTCATCTCACTTCAATGCAAAGGCACATCACAGGGAACTGTGAAGGTCACTATTTTTTTTATTCCAGATTGAATTGGAATTTTGGGGTTGTTTTTTTGGAGCGAAAGGCAACTCTACTTGCAGATGATGGTGGGAATAGGGGATCAAACCAGTGCACACAGTCCTGAGGGCAGAGTATAGACTCTTAGCAGTTCATATTATAATTTTTAGTCATTTTTTCGATTTCAAAGATGCACACTTACCTATTCTAGGAGCATAAAACTTGTGGCCCACTATTGTCAAATAATCCACTCCCAGATCATTGACATCAACTCTTATTTTCCCAATAGCCTGGGCAGCATCTGTGTGCAGGAGAATCCTTGGTAAGCCAGCTTTTTTCCTCTCTTTGTTAAGACTTTCAATGACTTGGGTGATTTCTGAAATGGGCTAAAGTTGTTGATACAAAATAATGAAAAACACAGTCATGCTGTACTAAGCTTGGAAATTATCTTGCAAATCACTCCTTTGTGTACCAGACACAGCCTACTGTATGTAATTCAATAAAGACAACAAAACACTCCATGTTAAACAATTAACAATTCTTAAGCTTTCAAAGAAAACGATAGGTTTCCAGTACACAGTGGATCTGGAGGAGCCAGTAAATTAGAAACATGGTAACAAGAATGTTGTACATTTTTAATGATAGAATATTTTGACCATCCTCTGACTGTCATCACTTTGCAGTTGAAGGCCATCAGATGAAGGCCAAAATATTTTTTCATTAAAATTGTACAATCTTCTTGTTAATATGTTCTCATTAACTTGTATGCCTGCATCAATATATTAAAATTAGTAAATGAATTCATTTCCTTTTCTTGCTTTCAGGAAGTCATCATCTTAATTAATATTTTTCACAGGACATATATCTTGCTTGGGAATTTTCAAGAAATCCCCAGACAATTTCATTTTTAACTCATAAAATTACACAAATATCCTTCTCTAGCTCGCCCGAATTGAATTCATTTTTGGGGGCCAGGGGGAGGGGGTACTCTTGAAAAAATATATCAAAACAAGTATTATAGTGCTTGGTGCTTGGCTCACGATGAAGGCAATTTGACTGACAGCTGTCTAAACTAGTAATAACCTCATAATTACTGGTCTAAGAGATATAACTTCTCATCAAATCTTGAATGAATGGTCTACTGTACTATTGAGAATCAAGGGTGCCGTAGCAGAATTGCACTTGCCTCTCACCTCTGGGGTCTCAGTTTATATTCCTTGAGTATCACCATGTTTATGTGAATAGAGTTTATCAGGTCTCTCCTTTGATTGGAGGGTTTTTCTCCAGGTTCTCTGGTTTTCCTCCCTCCCAAAACCTAACAAGTTCAATTCCAATTTGATTTAAATTTGTGAGTTTAAATCAGCCCAAAGGTTGCTTTTGGGTATCAACGAAATTTGAAGGTTTTTTGAAGATATATATAACAAATACAATACTGGGTGAGCCAATAGTCCCTCAATTCATCTACTTTCAATACAGGATGGTTGTAGCTACTGTCTAATGATTTCCTTAATAATACAGAATCAACAAACATGAGGTCAAAGACTAGTAATTGGCAAGTCAAGTGCTATAGAATCACTGGCACTATACTAATACTACAGCAAGTCGTACTGACAATGTACATGGTAGGTACTGTACCATGTTCCCCATTCACACAAAAAACCCAACACTTTTATAGTAATTGTAGCTATTCAGGCTAGCATTCCCATGCAACCTAGTTCATGAAGCCCCTGTCACCATGAAAAAGTAAACAAGGCCAATAGCCCACTTTCCACATAATTTCTGGTTTAGTAATCATGCACAATGTAATTTAAAGTGAGGCTCTTGGGAAATAAAAGAATATCACTAGAATTTATAACTCCATTGTTTCCCCACAGCCTTTGTGTATGATCACTCAACCAGTACATAGAAAGTAAGCTATCGGAATTGTGGAAAGCCATTGTATGAGTTGGTGGTATTTAATCCACTCTTCCTTCTCATTAGGGATCAGGCTTTTCAATGTAGGGATAAACATATTCATGCAAAGGTTTCTCATGGTAAACCATGGAATATCCCACTTGTCACTTGTATTTTCCTTGTATATATACACCAAATTCAAAAAACGTTGTCAGTTGGAGATCTGAAATCTGAGACTGATGTCATCGCCAAAAGGTGGTGTCATATTTAGATATTAACTTGCTGCGACTAATTAAACAGACAAAATAATTATCACTTTCTTTCATATTCAAATTCACAGCTCAGAGCCTAATATACAAATTAATTCCTCTTTGCCTCAGATTTCTCCAACCAACAACATTCTTTGAAGTAAGTGTATACCAGCCTTCATTGCCTTGTGGGATATTCCATGGTATGCCACTCAAAACCATTGTATAACTAGTAATACAGCATGGCTTACTTGTATAATTCCAGTCTCATTATTGGCCAACATAACAGAAACCAAACATGTATTGGGCTTGACGGCATCCTTGATGGCTTGTGCAGTTACCATCCCAGAATCCTTTTCAACATTAACAATACACTCCTCTGCTGTCTGGACCTTTGCATAATGTGCGACTGGAAGGCAAATGGAATCATGTTCCTGATTGGATATTATAAACTGTGGCTTTGATCCTTTGAGAGCATGGTTTTCAGAAGTTTCCAGAAACTCTTGGTAATAGCGAATTGCGGTGTGGAATACCATGTTATTAGCCTCTGTACCTCCAGAAGTAATTATGATCTCAGAGCTCTGTGCTCCAATCATATCTGCAATGGATTGCCGTGATTGTTTGATGACATCATTTGCCCTGTGACCAAGAGGATGGGAGCTACTAGGGTTACCCCATGCATCTCGCAGAGCATCATGGATGGATTGAAGAACAGTGTTGTCTAGAGGAGTTGTGGCATTGTAATCCAAGTACACTTGTGGCTCTTTTTCTTCATTCATTATTACTAGAACAAAAAGTCATCCAATGAAGGTGAAATTTTCAACTTAAAAATCTTGATAATCAGTCAGAAATATCTGATAATTGAGTTAGAAACTAAGTCTTCAACATTTGAAAGATCTTAGAACATCTTTATGTGGTATCATAAGCGAGAGTAGTTGAACAAAAGGTATTTTTTTCTTCACTCTGATTCACGTACTTGGAAAAAAATTTCTCAAAAGAACAAACTGCGCCTACGTTTATTCTTGTCAGCGGTACTTCCCAAAACTCGTGGTTTTTTATCTTTTTCTTTTCGTTTCTTTTTTTTTTTCTGTTCCTTTCTTTTAGCTTTCTTTCTTAATTTTCGCATTAAGATCATAAATCACATCTATTAATTCTAAAGAAGCAAAAATAAAACTTTTTCGTATTCTATTTTTAGAACATTGAATCACCAAAATATACCTTCCCCTCCCCACTCAGTAATATTTTATTCCCTTCCACAGGGGTCCCAGTGAGGACAGGTAGTTTAACCACAAGAAATACTAAAATATGGCGGATGATTCGGCGCTGGTCGAAGCCGAAGAACTACCCGACGTATCTTACGATCCACGAGGGTATATCCAACAAGATTCCCTTCAACATGAGCTTGAGAGACCATCTAACCTTTCCTTACCAGACGATGTAGAAATTTTCGATCCAAGACCGAACACGGTTCCAGATTTGATAGTCGCTGTTTTTGTGGTCCATTTCGACACACGTAAAGGTAAGAATTGTAGACCACTTTATTTAAATTTTGAATCTATTTAAAAGAAAATTATAATGAGATCTTTGAGAAGGCCTATGTGATCGTCTAATGCACATCCATTTTATTACGATCGATGTTATTGGAGTTCTACGATTTTCAGTTCAGATTGTTGACGATCGAACATATGATTTTTGTTGTGTTGGCGAACATCACATGAACAGTACACATCAATCACTCAACCAAAACAATATAAAAATATATAAATAGTTACCTCATTACTTAATGTAACGATTATAAGATTGTTGATCCTTTCTTCAGAGATGTAAAAAATATAAGCTTAGTTGTATTCCAAAAAAAATTTACGCAATATTTGAGAGAACTATCGATGATATAAGGCTTAAAATGTTCCACCCCCTCGCGCGTGATGTCGTACGATCGTCAAATTGATGTTGGATTTAAAAATTACACTTTATATGTTATATAAATTGAAATATACGATAGATTTGATGATAGTGTAAATTCGATCTTTAATACTTTAGTCAGTAGTTAGTCTAGACTAGGTTTTACTATAATAGGCATCGTCTAGCATCGTCTTCGATTTCACACCGGAAGTGGATGTTCAAGCATGAATGAGGGATTGTCAGACGATAGTGTCGTAATTTTTCTAGATAAATTTTAACGTCAACTGTGTAAAGTACAAATATAAAAACATCCTTATCAAAATAGGTTAGTAATCGTTATTTGTTAAGAAGATTTTAGATTATAATTGAAGATTATCTTATCCATATATATATATACAAGTAAACTATGTACTCTTGTACTTGTCCCATAACCTTTGAGACTCTTCACTGACAATTGATGTGAAGGACTGATTGATATGAACTATGATTACAGAAAAATCCTTATTGTTCAAATAACTGGGACAGATCCAGGGGCGGCTAGCAAACTATCGCTCTCAATAGAAACCATAAAAATATGTTAGAGTAATTTAGAATGTTAGTTTTTCAGTGGAAGCCATCCCTCCCAAAAAATCCTGGGCTCATGCCAAAAATTGAACACTATCATCATTATGCATGTTGCTAAATATATCCAGATTGTCTGAGTCTTTGACAGGATTTTCGACCCCTTACCCTTTTACCGGTATATACCAAATTTTGGCAAAAAAATACCCTTTTTCCTGAAAAGGTACTCCTTTCATATGCCTTAATCTTGAGGTAGACCAGATATAAATATCTAAATTACTTTAGCTAATTTTTCTCAATCTACAGCATTCAATATACATTTATCATATTGTATGTTCACATGATTGTTTTGTTGTATTTAGGTAATATCATAGAATGGAAATACCCCAAAGACGTTGACTTAAGTGAGGTGGAATTCAAAGCATTAGCAAGTGGCTCACACACCATTACACAGGATTTTATGTAAGTGATTGAGTTTCTGGCTGATGACAAAATTATTTCTTGATTTTAAATAGAAAATAATTAACCGGAATATGCCAGATGAGGATGTATGGGGTTGTAACATCAGCGCCCCTCTGAGTGGGTGTGGTGGGTATGGGTAATTTTTCCAAATTTTTAATACAATTTATTTTCATTTTTTCATTTCCAGATATTTCAAAACTAAGGATAATTTATTTGGACTGAGCTGCTTTGAGAGGATAACAGTGGATAATGTTGAAGAGAGAGGGTCACGGATGAAATCTGTTGGTATTCTGTGTGCAAGATACACATCACTACATGAGCACATGCCTTTCTTAGAGGATGAAGTGACGTAAGTAAGAACTCCAGTATATAGATTGCCCAGCTTGAGATTAATTATATTCTGTATAGAAATTGTTTCAACTTATTGGTCCCTTCATATAAATATTCTCTATGTAACAAAATGAAACAGCTTTTCCGGATCCTGTGCTCTGTTTAGTAACAAAGCATGCAGGAAGTGATGTAAGCATGAAAGAAGTGTAAGAGAAACATGAGCCATTATATATAGGCACAAGCTAGTGTACTTCACACACTTCTCAAGTGTTTTTTGCTTCCTAATTAAGTTACAAAACTCTGCATATTTGATATAATTGATTTAAATCCTTGAATTCTATATTTCACAGAAAACATTTAGACAATCCTGGTCACTATGAAGACCTGGAAAACTATTACCACAGTTTTAAACATTGTATTGTAAGAAACAACTTTGTAGCGTCACCACCACCTGAGCATTTACCAGGACTGGAAGATATCCCTGTCTTAAAGGTGCATGGAATTTTATCTATAAAATCTAGAACTAGCCTTCCAAACAATGAATGAAGGGGCAGCCAAGCAAAAAGATTGATCTATGCTTGGTTATTGATAGATGTTCTTTAAGTTAAGCATCTGACAATCTTAGGAAAAAAGAAGCTTGGGCGAGTGGACACAAGCCCCTCCTGTTCCCTGTCAGTCCCCACTTCCACCATCATTGACATTTTCAAGCATGCATGCACTTTTTCAGGGGAAAAAGTGAGAGAGAGGGGGCAAAGACCTCCCTCTCACTCCCCAACATCCACCATCAGTGACATTTGCAAGCATGTGTGCACTTTTTGTTTAAAAAAGAGGGGAGAAAAGCCACTGCCACACAGCTCCCAACTTTCCAGCCCCCTTGCATTTGCATGCATGTGTGCATTGCATGCATGCCTTGAGCTGCAACATTAGATTAGGTACATATGATATCATATCTTTGTAATGCTTATCTATTACATACTTCTCTCTATACTAGATTACTCATCCTGCAGGCTGCTTCCCTCAGTTTATCAACTTCTTTGGAGAAAAAATGTTTGCTTTGTGGAAACTTGTATTGTTACAAAAGAGAATTCTATTCTTCTCACCTCCACCAGTGGGTGTGGCTTGTTATAGAGGTAGGACTTTCTTGTACCTGTGTCATTTATGCTGTATGCTTTCCTTGAGTCTTAAAGATGACACTGGATATAACAATTGTGGTAAATATCTTCTTCCAGTTTATTGTGCATGTCTGCTGGCCAGCCATGGTATCCCTTTTGGTTTTGAAACTGGTAGTAATCCACTCTTCTTCACGAATGTATGTGACATGGACACATTACACAATGAGCACAAGTACATAGCATGTGAGTATGCACAGTAGTTCTTTGGATCATATGGCTATGCATGCACATGGGAATACAAACAGAGGCCTTTTCTGAGCTCAATAAACATGATGTATTCTGGTCTAGCTTGGGTACAAACAACACCATATATAAGGCATGGTCAATAAAAGATGTTTGTACTGAAGCTAGATCACAATGCACCATGTTCGCTATCTGAGAAAATGTCTATGACAAATTGCTGCACTAGCTGCAATGCATGCATGGTGATACCACACTTACCTTCATTGTTCAGGCTCGAATACAGCTAGTATATAGCATCGTTCTACTGGATGAAGAGGGACTCTAGATTTGTAGAAATGCCACTGTTAGTTCTTATTTCTTATATGATTTGATTTGTTTAACCCTTTAACTTTCAGGTACAACGGAAAAGATATTTGAGACCAAAGAAGGTGTCTGGGATGTCTATGTAGACAATCAAAATATACGGGCTAAAGGATATCTCAATATAATGACACACACCAACCATGCAGACCGAGAAAGATTTGAAATGCTGGATATATACAGGTAAGGCACTGTACTATATAACTATGCAGGGTTGTAGCCAAGATTTTCCAAAGGGGGGTTTCATGCACAAATCCAAAAAGCTGCAGCTATTTTGTTTGTCCCCTCCAGAACGCTGAACCAAACAAAAGGTGTACCTCGGATTTTTCAATGGGGGGTCTTACACCAGTGTCTTATAGCCCTCTCCTCTTTACCCGATGGCATTGACATAAAAGGGGTCATGGGCACCCTCAGGACCCCCTAATCATGCATTATATATGCATGTATGATGTGCATTATATAATGCCTCTTTTGGGTATGTTGCAGTCGTTACTGAATGCATGGACCTTGGACTTGTTGATAACTAATTGTTTTGTGGAGCTTTATTTCATCTTACTAACTAAATTTTTTTTTTTCAGGCAAGATCAATTGATCAATGGTGGTGAAGTTGTTGATGATGAAAAAATGTATACAAAGTAAGTATTTAAGTACAGACATTTTATACATATCATAAGCCATGTATTCTTCTTACATAATTACCTTTCCTTTTTCTCCTTTAGGTATTTTGTTCATCTGAATAACACATTATTCCAAGCTTTATTTGAAGTAGCCTCAACTCCTGATAGAATACTCAAGCCAGAAGTTATACAACGGGTTGGTTTGGATCCCAAAGCTGATTTAACATTTCTTAATGACTTGACAGAACTTTATGGTATTGATGTACAAATACCTGAACCAACTTGCTGTCCATTTTACGAACCTATAAAATAACATGGATATTACAAGAAATCAATTAAATAACAAGGGGCATGGACTTATGGCAATACCTATGGAGGACAACATATCTTGCATTTACAGACCAGGATTAGGTGATAGCAAGGCCACTGGGTGCCCTTGCACCCCCATTCCTGGCCAGGAATGCCTCAAAAAATGCAAGAAATGGCATCTTCAAGAAGGTACATTTTGCAAATTATCCGGGGGAACATAATTGAAGACCCCTCATTAAATGTACTCCTTAGGCACATTACTGAAAATCCTACATCTTCATCTGGATTGAATGATGTCCATGTTTGTCTGGTTGGTAAAGACTAAAAAGACTATCCAGTGTCATAGCAGGCAAGAGAAACTGTGAAGACTTTTTCCTCTTCACTTTAAAGAAAATCATATGGCCCATACATGTAGTATGCTTCGATTTACCCTGTTCATCTCATCAATAGTTCCCCCTGCTCCCCCTGCTAGGGCTCTGATTGTGTCACATTTAGTGTCATACCAACCAACATAGAATATTGTAATCCAGGAGTCATACAGCTAAAGTTACGACTTGAACAAAGCATTCAAAATTTTGCAATTTGCAATTGGGAAAGGAGAGTTATTTCAATTGCTTGGGTTGGGTTAGTATAATAAAATGTATTTGAAATAGTATTAAAAATAATATAAGAAAAAAATATAGAATTAATTATCAAAATTATAGTCCTGCTTGCTGCAAGATGCTTCATTTCATTTGTGATAATAGGAGAGTCTTCTTTCCGACACAATTGCTTGCTTCGTGAGATACACCTACTTTTTATAACTATGCAGTGAGGGTATTATGAACATTTTGTGTAATAATGGAAATAAGTGTAATAGAAGTGGAGATATCATATCTTCGTACTAAGATGCCGTTTATTTAAAGGTAGGGTGATCCTACTGCTAGAGCTATCTCTTTCGTCTTGGGTGCCCCCTTGGAAAAGTATAGATAGTTTGTCACTAGCATCAAGATCGCACCACAAGCAAAGAACCATCAAGCTGTGCACATGCAAATGTGTAAGATTCTTCTGAATGGCGCACGGGAAACACTGTCCCCCCCCAAAAAAACTATAAAATATACACAATCATTATATTAGAATAAATGGTTTGAACCCAGGAGCAGCAGTAGAGTGAGTAATGTGATCGTCCGAGTGAGCGTAGTCTTGAGAAAGAATCAGTTGATGGTGGTCACAACACTACACTCACCCGGACGATCACATTACTTACTCTACTTATCATTACATTGCCATTCAGTATCTTACCTTTCAGCATCCAATATTTTTTTCATTCAGCTTTTCAGTATTTTTTATAGTTTTGCCAGAGTTTTGGAAAGTTCAAGAAGCATGACGCCTGATTTTGCTTGAATTGATTTTGACACAACGGAAGATACCGTGTTTACTCTGCAAAAAAAAATCTTAGATTTTTTGTGAAATTATAAGTTGAAAATTAACTTTCAATTAAAGTTGCTAAAGCACATCTCCCCCTTCAAGCTGATGTCACATGCTGCGATTAGCGAAGACCCTTTCTTTGCGCAATGGAGTGTCGCTTTTTCAACTTCATATTATATTAACTTTTTTTTAGCGCAACTTAACATTAGTTTGAAGCCGACGTGTTGCTGAATCCGTGTTTCTGCGTTGCATGTTACTTGAAATTTCTTTTACATAACTCCGTTAAGCTACGGACACACGTGCAATATTGCGCGCAAAGTTGCAGGCAATCGATGTTGCGTGCCATGTCACACGACGTAATTTGTTGCATGCACTGCAATGTTGCTGAATTAGAAAACGAACCTACTTCAGGAACATTGCCTACAATATTGCGCGAAATTTTGTTGCGTGACTTTGTGCGTGAGTAGAAGCTCTTTGTACTTTCTACAACAATGAAACTTTGTTGCACGCGGGGTGGTAAAACGAGCAACATTCGCTCTGAAACTTGCAATACAACGAATGTTGCGCGACAAGTTGCACGATTTTGTTGCTCGTTTTTCCACGCCTTCAGTACAGATAGGCATTGATTTTATGGCTTCACTTTACCAGAATCCTTCGCAAATTTTCTTTCTCATTTAAATTTTCATTGCCTCATGATAGAAAGACAACTAGTGCTAATTGTCTTCACAAAGGAAAGTGTGCAAAAGATTCTGGTGGTAAAATATGATGCTATAATGCTAATTGTTTATTACAAAGGAACTTTAATTTTTCTCGTTCTAGAGACTAAACTAATATTGATTTGAGGGATATTTTTCATTTAATGAGAAACACTCATTTGCATCTTTTTCCAAACTCAATAATAAAGTTTGTATTTTTCAAGTGTTGCATGATGTTTTAATAAAAGGCGAAAATGTTTTCCGATAGTGAATTCACTATTTTAAAAAGTTGAATCTGTTTGTACTCTTAGTGATACTTTGGACTCGCCATACCTATTTTGCAAATGTTTCATGGTATTTATTTTCAAGAACGCGCGCGCGGGTCCGGCTTCGTCGCAACAAAATATGAGGTTTCAACAAAGTTTGGATGGATGACAACTGAATCAAAAGTTTTCCATGGAATTTCGAGAAAACACCAAGCTTTAAGCACGCGTCTATGGTTTGCAAAAGGAAAAATCCTCGACGTCCAAAAACAATTTTGTGACAGCGACTACGCGCGGGTTGTTGAAAAGAAGTGCATCTTGTTACAGCTCTAGTTGTCTGAATGTTATAAATAACATATTTTGTTCTGTTTTTCTTCTCACAACTTAGAGAAAAGGGAGGAAGATAATTTTTATAAAACTTTTCAACATCAACCGGTAAAGAGGTGTAACCAATGTCGTTCTGATGTAATAACCAGCCATTAATCAAAATTCAGCATTGACCTTCCGAGATGACAATGAAAAACTGACAATGAAAATTTTTGAAAAATGACAAATAAAAATCCCAACTTCCTAGAGTTGGGACAAAATAAATTTAAATTTTTTTTGTTTATTCTGAGTTTCCCACAATAATGGATTCATTACCAAACTATATTGTCACCTTTGCTTTATCCGAGACAAAATGCGCATGCGTAATCCGCTATCCCACCAGACAGCACATGGAATAACCAGCCATGCGTCATCAACAATTTATAGGATTGATATAACAAAAAACAACTAAATATAAATGGCCGCCTAATTCTTACTAAGGAGATTGGATTTTTATAGTTTTTAACCTTCTTCTAGTTGGACACAAATCGACGGGTTTGGTCACAGATGGGCCAGGTCTTGGAAGCGATTTCTCTAATTTGAAGAATTGCAGGAAAATGGCTATTGATTCGTCGAAAACCCCAAATGGAAATGATTATTGAATGAATTAGATTCGTGGCCGACGATTTAGATGTAAGAAGACATCGATCTTTGATCGTTCTGAAGTCAGTTACTCAAAGTCAAAACCTACGAATTATTTCCAGGAAGAATTCCTTCAACTTCAATGGAAAACATTTCCTTAAGAATATTATACAACAGATGCTACCCCGAATGCTGTTAACAAGAACTATTAGCTTCACAGAATTCCTCATCGTCTTGATGTTTGGGTTCTATTCTTGTTCTTGGTGTCATACTAACTCGACGAGGCAGTGTGCAGCTGATGGTTATTCGAATGGCTGCAGTGTGCCGTTAGGCATGGAGGCTCCTTACAAAGCGAGTTTTACTCCTGCCTGCAATAAACACGATATCTGTTATGGATGCGTAAGTATTCTGTTTGTAGTTTGTCGTGGGTTTGGTTGTTGAAGTGGACAGGTTTATGGAGTGTATGGGGCAAACTGATGGAGCGTATAGGCTTGTCACACGGTACAATTTTTATAACTTGTATTTTAAAACTTTCACTCCACGACCTCCACGTAAGGAGTTCTTCCTTGAGATTCACTCTACCACCACACGTTGATTTTTACAGAGGGAGGAAAACCCTCGTGTAAATTCCTTTGCAAAACTTGCCTCACATCGGTCAGTCTTAGAATAACAATTGCTTAGTTACCACTAGCATATTTCCAAGTTTTCACGATCATCTAAGATTATAAACGTTAAGTACATGGGAAAAAAGTTAGTCACTAAGTTGTGCAAATTCAATTATCATGCGATCTGTTAGCGTACGATTACATCGTTCTCTGGGGAATTAGTTACTAAACGAATGAATGTTAGTTTTTTAGATGGCGTATCAATATTCAGTGTACATTTTCTTATAATGAAATAAAAGGTACAAGAGTCAACAGTTTCCGAGGCCCTTTTTCGACCTTAAACTTGTTACAAAAATTACTTTTTCGACTTTAGAATTTACATGTGTTGAAAAATACGATAACAATAAGTTTGATCAATGAATACGTATCATCTACCCAGATACTCTTTTTTCACTGATGTAGTATGAAGAATGCAAGAAGGATGTGGTATTGGACGAATATAGCTTTAATTGACTGATTACTGAGTGATTAAGTTTGATTCTTTTTTTTGGGAGGCTACATAAATCCTATCAAAACTACTCTTGAACTGTTTTTTCGTTCATGTGTATTTTCGAATTTCAAAGTAATTTATGATCATTTGAATATGGTACATTAATGAATCAGAACACTCAACCCAAGATGCATCCGGCGCTCAGTTTTATAATCTAATATCTAGCGTTACTATTTCTAGGTGTGCTTTGTTTCCAAAACGTTATCATAGTAAATCAGTTAGAAACGTAAGATAAAGTAATGTTAAAGCAAAGTCAAATGGATAACAAAATATGTAAAAAATTCAAAGAAGAAACTCAGTTTCCCGATACGAAAAATTGTTTTGGAAAATTGGAAAATATCTCGTACGAGGTAAAACTTTAAAACATGGAAAAGAATTAATGGTAGAAGAAAAAATGTATTGTTTCTGGAGCTCTTGATGACATTGTGATCAAGGTTAGCCGGTTGGATGAACTAGTACATGGCCATTATCATCAACAGGTGGCCGCGGATAATAAACTTTACTGATGATTTTACTGATCTTATTCATGTTAAACAACACTCTCCTCTCGCGGCGCGTTGCTGTGGAACCGCATTTTCAATTTTTAAAACTTCATGTTGGTAAATTAAAAAGATTTTTTCCTTTTTTTTTCCATTAAGAGATTTGTTCTTGACTAAATAATGAGATATGACATCAGTGGGTCATGCATGGCTACGTTTTTATTACTGCTTGTTGAAGTGCCTTAGCACCATAAAATAGTGATTTTCAAAGAAACGAACTTACAAATCTAAAATGATTGTAAATCCCGGAGTTAGGAAAGGGCCTTTGATTGAACTATTGATGTCTTTAAGTGAAAAGCCAACGAGATACGTTTGTTTAAAGTCAAGGAAAAGTAGCCTTTCCTGCATGACATTTGTCCAAGTGTATCAAAGGTATCCTATAAGCAAAAGAAGAAAAGACTAGTCGAGAATTGACGAACCTAGTAATTGTAAACTTACGATAAATATTTTATCTACAACTTACAGGGCCATCATTACAACTGGACACGTGATCTGTGCGACGATGCATTCCTCGCTGACATGAAAAACACGTGCAAGAATCTCCATGGCAACGTGCGACGTAAGCGATTCCTCAGTGCTTTGCTAGAAGTCTGGTACTTTATCCAGGGTATCAGTAAGGATAAACGCAGGTGTAATCTCTTTGCTGAGATGTATTATAAAGGTGTCAGAACGTTTGGAAAGTCTCATTTTGAGATCAGAGATCACGATTATTGCTGGAACACTTGTGCTGATAAGCATGGAAGTCCATTTGAGGATGTTCCACGAGAATTTTTTTAACTGAAATAGTGCATTTGAAAAAAATGTCAACGAAAAAAAAAAACAATTCTAAAAGAGCCGATATCTGGTGTCACGATGAAGAAAGAGTGACAGCAGGGATCAAGAAATCCAATGAAGGAACAAAGGACGAAGGAGAGAAGAAAGGAAGAAAAATGTGAACAAACGAACGAATGGAAAAGAAAAAGACAATAGTTGCAATACAGCTATTTCAAAAACCTTCAGGTTTTGTTGCTTGTTGCTGTTGCATACCAAGCCCGAAATGCACCATAGGCGATGTGAGTCCAATCAGCGAAAGGTCAGAATGATGTGGAATCTTACCAACCTTTTCCTGCAGGTTTTTTCCAGCATATTTTCTTCGAATTCTGTCCTGACATTATTTGAATATGAATATAATACATCTCAAGCTTGGTAAGCAAGATGGAAGATGCAACATGCAACATGCAACTTGCAATGATGCATTAAAACCTTCACCAACCTTTTTTGAAAATAGCTGTATAGACATCCGTTATTATATAATATTATGTATATTATATTAATTACTGGATATGGAAGAACAATAAGGATTGCCTATTCAGACCAGTGGACTTTTTTGTCCATGAGTTTGAATGACGTTGGACTGCTGGATCGGTCTGTGTCTGTTTCAAATACTATTGCCTTTTCGCCCTGAAGATGCACTAGAAGTGCGAAAGCTCGGCAACTTGATAAAAAATTAGTGGAAGAAACAAACGTGAACAATATGGGTATCTCCATGTACATAACATTTTAGACTGTTGCCTTTGTTTGTGCCACTTGCTGGAGTGGACGTGGTGACATAACCATCATATCTTAACAAATTCAACAAAGATTTCATGGTTGATGCCCGTGCGTTCTTCGATCTTCCAATCATCAAGCACAGAAAAAGCTGGTTTTATCTCCTGAGTTATGAGTTCAGTTCTTCGGCTAAGCAAACGTCTTCAAATTTGCCTTCAAGTCCCAGAAATCATGTGAATTTTGATACTGACAAGAGTTCCTATCGTTACATTTTTGTGGGTAAATAAAATGTTGAACATTAAAATTGTCTGCTAAACAAACCTTACCTAGCCCCCTTATTTCCTGGAAGAACCATCCGTATTAAGAAGATGGTTTATTTTTTTGTGATCATTTGCATCTTTTTTCAACATCTTTAAAGTGGAAAATATCTAATTGTAAGTTTAACAATTCAATAATATAGTTCATCATATCATAAAATAATGTTGGTAAAATAAAACTAGACTGGTGTACTTTTAGTGAGGATGTGGTGCTCTTCTTCAATTCCTTCCTCTGGATCCATCCCCATAGTCACATGATACATCAGCTGATCAGTTGCTTTGTTCAACTTACATCGGGATTTCCTGTATAGAAACGAGATCAATGAACACGGATCAGTGATCTAGTAGTAAGCTCCCAAGCCAATTTTTCTGGAGAACTTTTATCTTGGGCTGCTTCGCGCCAAATTTACCAAACTTTTGGGAACGGCGTCGGGTCTGCGATGCTAATGTGCGGCCTAAAATAGATGCGACCCGGGTTCGATTCTCGGGCTCGGTATCGTATGTGAGTTGAGTTGCGGCTTGTTGGTTCTCTTCTGCAGTGCTTCGAGGGTCAGTTCAGTTTAAATAAGTACCCTCTGGCTCGAAAAACGGAGCAATCTCTCTCGCAAAAAAACTGTACACTTTACCGAGGGGTTTTCCGTTCAGTAAGTGAATAGATAATTCGCATGGATTTATTATTTCCTTTGCGCAAATATGTTCGATCTAAATATGTTAGATCTCGAAAACGAGACCTAATACATATTCTAACGGTAGCCCAGAATGACGGTATTGATGTGCGCAAATCGTTTTTAGCAAGGTAGCGCACAAATGATCTCTAGGTTGTACAAAAAATGATAGTATGATTGAGCACAGATAGCAGAAAGCTGGTCCATTGTGATCTAGTGCTATAACACATGTATGTAAGATCACTAAGGAGTCTGCACATATGAAGGAGTTCTAACAACAAATACTCTAACCTCAGTTCATTATAAGCACTGATCAGTTCTGTTCTCAGCCTCTCTTCCTCCTTTTCACTGTGCTTCAAGATGCTTTTAAGAACTTCAATTTCTCTTTCTAAGCGAGTGATTTGACACAGTAAGTGTTCGTTCCTGTCGCGTTCTGTTTGTATATCCAATAAACGCGAAGCTAATTCTCTGGAAAAGATAGAAAAGTATTTCATTATATACTTTCGTTTCATCAGCCGAACATTAATTTTATAGCCCGCGCTTTCGAGCAACTTGCTCTTCATCAGGATAGACGGTTGTGACAAGAAACAACAAAATCATGCATGCACGTAAGTTCTTCAAGGTAAGGTAAGTAAGTGTCCACTGGCATATTCTCGCATCCCCTCTGAGGGGGTCAAGGGTAGTGTAGTGGTGGTGCAAGGTCTATCGAGTCTTGCGTTCGATTTTTGGTATCTTCAGTTGGACTCGCGAATTTTCTGCGTCTCTCCCCTGATTCAAATTAAAAGTTTCTCTCCGGGTATCCGATTTTCCAAATTCCAATTCTATATTATTTATATTATATCTATATTACTTAGCCGTGCCCTAACTTCCATCAGCCAAGGTGTTTCAACTTGGCTTTTGTTTACTGAGCACAAAGAAAATCGAGATTTTTTTGAAAATTACTATGCAGTAAGAAAATAAATGTAATGCTTTTTGTTAAACTGTACATCGTCAGTGTGACAATTGTACAATACCATATAATTTGTTTTGTTTCATCTTTAACCTACCTGTCCTTAATGTCGAGTTGACTTCCTAATGCGACTGCCCATCGTTGATTTGCTTCCAGTTGCTTCATAAGCTCACTAAGAACAAAAAAAACAGGCGTAAATATTGTTATTGCGGCTTTGGCATTAATACGTTGATTTTATTGGATAATGGAAAATACATCAATCTCAATATCTCACCTCTTCGCTTCCTCGATATCATTTGTTAAGCAGCTAGCAACAATGCCCATTTCTGTCAGTGCTTAATCTAGCTACTTGTCAGGTCTTTAAAGCAATGTTCGTGCATTCGCTTGTTGTAGCAACGATTGTGACGAAAGTTTTGAAAGCGCGCGCGAAAAGTTGGACGTTACCCAATACTCTTTGCGACGCATGCAAGAACAAGAGCTAGTCGGGAAAAATATGATGGAGCTAATATAAACGACTAGAAAAGGAAGTAAAAAAACCTACTTTCGATATTCTCAGTCTTATTATTAATATATATATTTTTTCAATTCTTGAAACTTAAGATATGTGTTTTTATCTTTTTGATGGAATAAAGACTTATTATTATTTATTGTTGATAATTATTCTTTTTGAGTGATCACGCACAAAGTAATTCAAGACGAGACTCCGGGAAAACGAAAGAATATGTTAGATCACTCAATTGTTTCCCCGGAGCCTCGTCTTAAATTGCTTTGTGCGTGATCACGCAACCAGAATATCGAAAGTGGGCTATTGTAAAGGAAAGAAAAAGAAAGACAATAACAGAAAATAACAAAAAGAAGTAAAAAACAACGTACAACAACAAAGAATTGATAAAAATTAACAGAACCGTACAAAAAAGTACTCATCGTACTCAACCCTCTTGCACCTGTCATTTCCAAAGCTTCTTTCTCTTTTTAGCGATCTAAGCTCGGACGAACAAACGGCAATCGCCATACAAACTGGTAAGGGTAAACTTCTTTTTTCTCACATCCTGAAAAATCAATAAAAAATTTCATGAACAATTGTGTACTCTCGAGAATTTTCTAGCTAGATATTACAGCTAAAGAACGCTGTGCGCCAAAATTAGTTTATTGGACTCGAACAATAAAGACTGCCACCAAAAAACTGAATAATTAAAAGTATTTTTGTGATCGGAAAAAAACGTATGGTGCGTCAGCATGTGATCCACTGTTTGAATAGGAAATCACCTTGGAAAAACCTTAGCTATTGAAAAGTATTTTCGTCACAACAAACAAAGTCCTAAGGCATATCAGCATGTGTTCCATAAGAAATAAAATTTAATAAGCTTTGGCTATTGAAAAGTCATTTTTGATAAGAAAAAAAATATAAGGTACATCAGCATTTGAACCGCTATTATCAAATACAATTAAAAATATGACAGTCCTGATGGGAAAGGAACAGATGAAAAAGGTGATTAACAGACGAAGATATTCCTGAAGTCAAGATCAACCCCACTGACTTTTATGTTTTTTTTTTTTTTGCTTTATATAGATAGACCTTCCATTAAATTTTAATTATACTAGGAATCACTCAGTTATAAAACATAGTACATTGGTCTGCAATCAAATCAAAGGGAAAGCAACAAGATGGTAGACGCGAAGGTGAGTTGATCTTGAAATGTATTTAAAAAATTTCGAAAGGAAGTCAGAGAAAATAAGTAAAAAATTTGTATAAAATTCCTTCCCAGGTGATTTATTCAAAAACCGATTCCAATATAATTCTCAGTATAAAACTAATTCAAAGTGATTATCATGCCTCTCAGCAACAACTGCGACAAAATCTTGCAAGAAAAATATTGCTGCAGAAAGGTTTAAATTTCTGGACTTTCCTGTGCAGGAATCTGCATCTCTTTTCTATGATGAAATACTATTGATGTAGTTGTAATACAGACCCTTTTGATATTACTTTTGATGTTTATCTAAAGGAGAAAAACGACATATTCGTCCTTTAGGAGTTTATAATATTTTTCTTAAGACTGTAAACATGCTGATAACACAATCCAATACTGTTAAAAATGTTGTTGTCATAATAAAAGTTAATCTTTTTCACGCTTTTTACGCGAATGATGCTGGTGACAAGCGTAAAAGCTTTTTAAAAACGTAAGGTGTTTAACTGAACATACCTGTCGTAAAAGAAAGTAATCTTCCCTTATTTTCGTATTTTAAATATATTTATTTTCATTTTTTGGTATGTAAGTTTGAGGTCCATGAGAGTGTCAAAGACAGATCTAACACCTTACCTTATTATATAACGACATTATTTATTTATCATTTTGAATTGCATAACTATGGAGAGAGTTAAAACAGAATTTTTCAAATATTATGAATTTTATGAAAAAAGATCGAATGAAGAAGTAGGAAGTAGGATGCATGGGGATAATGGTGATGTATTCGGTTCTCATCTTATATTATGTTTCATAACAGGATAAACTGCGGTTATCACTGGCCATCATAGCCTGGTGTGTCTGTATAGTCTGTGCAGGTAAGATATACAATTGCCATACATCATGACCGAGTTTCCTCGTTCTCCTACATTAGGTCTGACACCAGAAATATACAATATACAATTGCCACATCTGTGCATGATGAAGTTTCCTATTCTACATTAGGTCTCACCAGAAATATACAATATACAATTGCCATGTCTGGCTTGATGAAGTTTCCTATTCTACATTAGGTCTCACCAGAAATATACAATATACAATTGCCATGTCTGGCTTGATGAAGTTTCCTATTCTACATTAGGTCTCACCAGAAATATACAATGTACAATTGCCATATCTGTGCATGATGAAGTTTCCTATTCTACATTAGGTCTCACCAGAAATATACAATATACAATTGCCATGTCTGGCTTGATGAAGTTTCCTATTCTACATTAGGTCTCACCAGAAATATACAATGTACAATTGCCATATCTGTGCATGATGAAGTTTCCTATTCTACATTAGGTCTCACCAGAAATATACAATATACAATTGCCACATCTGTGCATGATGAAGTTTCCTATTCTATATTAGGTCTCACCAGAAATATACAATATACAATTGCCATGTCTGGCTTGATGAAGTTTCCTATTCTACATTAGGTCTCACCAGAAATATACAATATACAATTGCCATGTCTGGCTTGATGAAGTTTCCTATTCTACATTAGGTCTCACCAGAAATATACAATATACAATTGCCACATCTGTGCATGACGAAGTTTCCTATTTTATATTAGGTCTGACCAGAAATATACAATATACAATTGCCACATCTGTGCATGACGAAGTTTCCTATTTTATATTAGGTCTCACCAGAAATATACAATATACAATTGCCACATCTGTGCATGACGAAGTTTCCTATTCTATATTAGGTCTCACCAGAAATATACAATATACAATTGCCACATCTGTGCATGACGAAGTTTCCTATTCTACATTAGGTCTCACCAGAAACAACGAAACATTTATTTCCAGTTACATTTTGGTAGTTATTTCATTTCCTTTTATTCGATTATAGGTAACCTTGCTCTGCGTCAACCTGCAGTAACAAGCTCGACAATGGAGTGTTTCGCACCACAGCGGGCAGTTGACGGTAGTTCTGGAACTGTCTTTGTACAACTGCCTGGCAAATTAGAACACTGTATGCACTCGTTAACGCAAAACAATCCCTGGTGGAGAGTAGATCTCGGGAAAAGCTATATTGTGGATCAAGTTGATGTGATTGGTAGAACAGACTGCTGTACCAAAAGACTTTCTGGAGCCATTATTAGAGTAGGTAAGAAAATCAGAAAAACTTAAACTTAATATAAACTAACTTAGCATTATAACCTAGAATTAAAATAATAATGTGCCACTTTTTAGCACCAAGTCTGACTGTGTGTTCAATGATGGCCTTTGTTCACGAATGATAAAAGTATTTCAACAGTTCGGTCTGTTTCCACATTTATTAAGACTGACTTTAACTAACTGTTATTGAAAACGTTAAAAATATTGTGAGGCGTGCCATTTTATTAGTACAAAAACGTTCGTACAAATATTTTTTTCTCAAAACGTCATTTCAAGGCTAAGAGACCAATAAGGATGTTCGCGACATCCAATGAGTAGCTATGACGTAACAGCTTTTCTTTGGAAATAACAGTGCGTGAAAAATTTCGAAGAGGTTTTTCATTATCAACTAAAACCATAAACATCATAAACTACTTTAGATTGTTCGGTAGAATTTCTTGTTACTTTAATGATTTATGATTTATTAACTACGATATAATCAAAGACGCTTTACAATCATGAGAGGTGGTTAGTATGCACTCGACCCAGTCTCACAACACGCGGTACTGAACCGAAGAGTCTCGTTTTCAAATGGCGTTTAAAAATTGGGAATAATTCCAAATGAAGAATTTCTTTCATTTTTCGATTATTTATAAGTATAACTTCAAATTAGGATAGGTCTGTTTTTATGCTTTTAGGGGCACTTTAACTTTAACCATGATATTTTGTCATATCAGGAGATAGCCTGTTGGAGAATGGTACAAGCAATACCATATGTGGTGTAATTGGGACAATTACTGATTCCTTAAGAAAAGCCTTCATTTGTCCCACTGGAATAAGAGGAAGATACGTTACGATTCAGCTGATAGGAGCCGAAAAAACCCTTATACTTTGTGAAGTGATTGTAAACAGAAATCCAACAGGTAAGACAAGAAATGAATAAGAAGATTACTTTTAAAAACATTGTGTAAAAAAGTTTGTAACAATACAGACGTTCCGAACGTTATTCCTTCGTCGGAGTTAAGAGAAGAAAGATTGAAAAAAAAGCATTGCTAGGGAATTTTGCTGCCTAAGGTGTGAATAAGTCTCATGAGAAGCACAGGTGGTGTGCGCTGCTACTACATCGCTTCTCGCCTCTAGCCTTAAAACCATTATTAATGTATTGATTGTATACTCTATTTCACAGAAAATATCGCGCTTGGTAAGAAAACTGCACAATCAAGTACACTTTCAGGTTCCGATGCAAATAGCTCGAAAGCAGTTGATGGAAACAGCGATGGAAGGTTTGAGGCAAAGACATGCACACATACTCAGGAATCAGGAAATCCTTGGTGGCGCGTTGATTTCAATGAAAGTAAAGACGTTTCAGAAGTCTTCATAGTGAATAGAAAAAATGAATCTGGCAGACTGTCAAACTTCGAGATACGAGTAGGTTAGTACTTCAATTGTAGAGGAATGAAGATTATGATTTTTAAAATATTTATAACATTTTTTTTATCTTTTTGTGTGTGTGTGTGTGAGAGTGTGTGTTTTGCCTTTCCTTTTTTAGTGAAAGTGACTGATTGTCACTAGATGGCTGCTACTTGTTTGTGTCTGTTTTGTGTTTATTCCATGTTTTTTATACGTTTGCTCCATATCATATTTATATATCTATTACTTATCATTGTAAATTTAGTGTAATATGTGCGCATGTGATCATATTCATATGTAATATGCGCATTGTAAATATTAAAGTTATTATTATTATTATTATTATTATTATTTCTTTCTTTTTTAGTTTGTGTTTTAGAGAATTTTTATTACAATTTAATTTAGATGATTAATTTGAAAGATTTTGAAAGATTAATTTTAATCTTTAGATGGAACTTTTAATGTCCTGTTGATTATGCCCTCAAATAGATATTTTGCGCACGTCCCATCCGAATTTATATTCCATTATTCCGTATTTTCTTTGTCAGGTGATAGTCTCACGAATGAAGGCAACGACAATCCTCGGTGTGGTGATTATTTACACAGTATGGCTACTTTATCTAAAGCATCGTTCTACTGTAAGCCAAGGAAACGTGGACGCTACCTGAACATTCGGATAATAAGTATGAATGGAGTTCTAGCCTTATGTGAAGTAGAGGTGTTTTCAGAAAGCAAAGGTAATGATTAAGAAAACGGCTCGTGCTTTTCCTACGCTCTCTCGTGTTCTCCCAACATCACGCGTGTTTAGATCAGGCTATATATATAACACGGAAAATCGTCTTCTATTTCTTTTATAATTTTTTTTTTGAGGCTAAATCGGCATTTTAATTGCTGATAAGAATAGCAATTCTGCATACGTGCGCCATCCACCAATCCACAGATGACGTGAGCATGTTTAGATTGCCTCATCCAACACGCTTTTTGACCAATCAGAGCGCGCGTACTATCTGAATTATTTTATAATAAATATTATAAAACTGTCAATGACCATGGCAGTGATAAAAAAAGCAATGTAAGACTCTGAGACAAACTACAGAAAAATGATAGAGAAATACAAAACTATCCGAATGACGATAAATAGATAGGATAAATATAATACACCCTATGCAAAAAGGCGTGGCCATGGATAAACCTTAGCTCATCAGTTATTGAAAACACCATTGCTTTCATTGTAAAGAGTATATCGATTTTAGTATTCTTCAAAAATTTCAGCTTACTAACATTAAATGATAAAAAGCTACGGCTGTTTGAAATTAGAAAGATTTGTATGGTTACAACAACCAAGGCCTGACCAGACTCGTTTTCATGTTGTTGGCACATTTCAAATACTTATAACTCTGCAGTGATTTAATATATAACAACAGAACTCTACCAAATTACTAATTTAGACATGCTCTTTCTTGTAATCAAAATATATTTATCAAATCATTGATGATTCATGGTGCTCGTTCCCAGTCATTAATCTTTATGCATAGGGTGTATACCGATGTCCAAGAAAACAATGCACTTTAAGTCTATCCACAAATTAAGATTGTTAACTTTTGTAACATTAGAATTTACATCCCCTTCTTTCCATGAAATTTGATTATCCATTATTGTTGATCATTGCAACAGCTGAGTAATAAACACTGTGATTCATTATTTGTTTTAGCTTCACTTAAAAACAAACCGCAAAATCCAACCACTGTGCAAGTCCTTGGTCTACGTTCACCACTCAGCCTCACCTGTCCTGAACCATTTGGTTATCCAGTACCATATGTGGCATGGGCACGAGATGGAGTGGTATTCCAAAACAGTACCACTACTTCTGTGTTCAGCGGCAGCGCACTGCAAGAACGCGAAGCAGTATGGGAATGCATTGTATCAAATATCCACGGATCAGACTATCATCAATTCATATTAAAAGGTATTTTTTCTTCTTCTTGGTATTGTTAAAGACTTGCCTCAACTTTTCACTAAGATCCTGTAATCTTTTCCATCCATCTCCTTTGAGATTATATCCATATATTATTCTTTTCCTGTAAAGTTTCAATGAGGGCTCCTATCGACTATTCAACAAGAATTCATTCCCCCAATTTATTACCAAATCCTAGAATTTTATCATTGATTCTCAAAAACAATTTTACGGTTTAAGAAAAGGGAAGATAACACGTCTCATTTCAACGGCAAATAACGCTTATTGTTTTCCTGTTAATTATCTCAAAGGAAGTTACAAAATGTGTGCCAAATACCAAGTCATGCCGATAAACAAACGGTCCATTTATCGTCTTGCTGAAAACCTCCTTCAAGCATCGAATGACAGCTCTATTGATAAATCTGTGTGGTTTCGTTTTGAAGATGCTAAGATGATGACATCGATGCAGGTAGGACTGCTTTTTACTTAGACAAATCTGTAGTTTGCCCCAAAGAGCAAAAGTTCATGGAGGGGCTCACTAGCTATTCATTTACGATACAGATACGTGAAATGAGGACGGGGAAAAACATTCACAAGATGAATACAAATAAAAAAAGAAACAACGCAAAATAGAAGTTGAAAAAATGAATATAGAAATAGTTAGGTAAATACAGTAGGAAAGGAATTAAAAGGAGAAATGTTTGTTTTAGGATATTGCTGAGTAGACTAATACGAACTGAATTGTCTCGAATCTATGATTTTTGAGAATCTAAGAATAAAATAGATTTAAGACTACTTATCATTGCTACATTTCGTTTTGGCTATCTTCATCTTCATCTTCATCTTCATCTTCATCTTCATCTTCATCTTCATCTTCATCTTCATCTTCATCTTCATCTTCATCTTCATCTTCATCTTCATCTTCATCTTCATCTTCATCTTCATCTTCATCTTCATCTTCATCTTCATCTTCATCTTCATCTTCATCTTCATCTTCATCTTCATCTTCATCTTCATCTTCATCTTCATCTTCATCTTCATCTTCATCTTCATCTTCATCTTCATCTTCATCTTCATCTTCATCTTCATCTTCATCTTCATCTTCATCTTCATCTTCATCTTCATCTTCATCTTCATCTTCATCTTCATCTTCATCTTCATCTTCATCTTCATCTTCATCTTCATCTTCATCTTCATCTTCATCTTCATCTTCATCTTCATCTTCATCTTCATCTTCATCTTCATCTTCATCTTCATCTTCATCTTCATCTTCATCTTCATCTTCATCTTCATCTTCATCTTCATCTTCATCTTCATCTTCATCTTCATCTTCATCTTCATCTTCATCTTCATCTTCATCTTCATCTTCATCTTCATCTTCATCTTCATCTTCATCTTCATCTTCATCTTCATCTTCATCTTCATCTTCATCTTCATCTTCATCTTCATCTTCATCTTCATCTTCATCTTCATCTTCATCTTCATCTTCATCTTCATCTTCATCTTCATCTTCATCTTCATCTTCATCTTCATCTTCATCTTCATCTTCATCTTCATCTTCATCTTCATCTTCATCTTCATCTTCATCTTCATCATGATTATTATTATTAAATAGATTCCAAACACCTGTGTATCACCATGGCGTTGCTCCACCCAAGCCACAGGCTGGATGCCCGATTCCCATCCTCAGTTTGACGATGGTGTGGTCCAGCGTACTGTATGTTTTAGCTGGAATGACAATTGCTGTAGGTACAATACCTCAATTCTTGTACGAAGATGCTATGGTTACTATGTCTACAAACTGCAAGGTTCACTCACATCAGACGTTAACGCTGCCTTCTGCGCAGGTATCAATAAAGACATAAATTATCAAATATGTTTTATGTTACCAAAGTGCTGCTTTATTACACTAGGGCACTAACTAACATTTATGATGTAGATATCTTTAGCACATGGAAGTCAGTGTGCCCTAATTACTGTTCAGCAATTAAGTTAGCTAATTATCAGCACTGTTGCTACTAACTCTTTTACAAGAACACATAAAAGATCCCTAAGAAAAAGTCCGTTAAGTATGATCTTAGGAGTGTATCTAGCTATATGCCTAAAGTGAGGACAGAACGTTTCAAAGACAGCTTTATAAATCGCTTACACTTTAAGTATTATATTTCCCTGTAACGTTCGTAATGTATGTTTCATGAACGAATAAAGATTTACTTTACTTACTTTAGTTTACATAAATCTTAAGCCTTTCCTTGTTCTTTTGAAAACGTGAACTTCTATTTATAAGCTTATAATATATCGTAATATTATATATATTATATGTTAGGACATAAATTTACAAGTTAAATTTTATGAAATTTCTTTACTTTTTAAGAAACATCACAGGCCAAAGATCCGGACACAATGTTCAGAAGTATCAAACCAAGTTATGCGTTACAAGATCATGTCATCTACACAGAAAAAGACTTGGTGATCCATGAGTGTATAACAGTTTGTCTGTCTGACATGTTGTGTCAATCTATCAATTATTATACGGATAAGAAGCTATGTGAGATGAACAACGCCACTAAAGCCACAAGTCCCTCTAAGCTGAAAGAGAGTCCAACAAGCCAGTACTACGAGAAGCTTGACCTAATGAGTTCCAGCTATCATCCATGAAGGACCGTGCTAAATCTGATGAAACAAGACCTAACGATATGTGGCCCAACTGCCATATGAGCACCAAAATTGTAACTCAAATGCCTCTAGCATAGATGTTTGTATGACTGGGGGTATACAACATATCTCCAGTAATCCAAACTTTTGTAAATTTTTCAATTCCTAACTTAAGTTTTTTGGTAGATATAACACCTGACATAACGAGTCTTTGTAGGGATACTTTGTATGTTTGTTTTTTCAGTTGAATTTTAAATCATTTGAATTTGCTGCTGCCATTTTGGAGAAGGCTTTATTATCTGTAATATGTGAGGCTATAGTTATGATTCTAAATCTAAAATTTTATGACGCGCTTATTATACGACGTAACGATCAAAATGTGCGTCATATTAGTTAGTTGATAGTTGTTATCAGTAGTTCTTTAATAGAAGCCAGACACTGAGGGTGGTCACTACCAACGTTATATTAGTTAGTTGATAGTTGTTATCAGTAGTTCTTTAATAGAAGCCAGACACTGAGGGTGGTCACTACCAACGTTATATTAGTTAGATGATAGTTGTTATCAGTAGTTCTTTAATAGAAGCCAGACACTGAGGGTGGTCACTGAGGGTGGTCACTACCAACGTTATATTAGTTAGTTGATAGTTGTTATCAGTAGTTCTTTAATAGAAGCCAGACACTGAGGGTGGTCACTACCAACGTTATATTAGTTAGTTGATAGTTGTTATCAGTAGTTCTTTAATAGAAGCCAGACACTGAGGGTGGTCACTACCAACGTTATATTAGTTAGTTGATAGTTGTTATCAGTAGTTCTTTAATAGAAGCCAGACACTGAGGGTGGTCACTACTAACGTTATATTAGTTAGTTGATAGTTGTTATCAGTAGTTCTTTAATAGAAGCCAGACACTGAGGGTGGTCACTACCAACGTTATATTAGTTAGTTGATAGTTGTTATCAGTAGTTCTTTAATAGAAGCCAGACACTGAGGGTGGTCACTACCAACGTTATATTAGTTAGATGATAGTTGTTATCAGTAGTTCTTTAATAGAAGCCAGACACTGAGGGTGGTCACTGAGGGTGGTCACTACCAACGTTATATTAGTTAGTTGATAGTTGTTATCAGTAGTTCTTTAATAGAGGCCAGACACTGAGGGTGGTCACTGAGGGTGTTCACTACCAACGTTATATTAGTTAGTTGATAGTTGTTATCAGTAGTTCTTTAATAGAGGCCAGTTACTGAAGGTGGTCACTGAGGGTGGTCACTGAGGGTGGTCACTGAGGGTGGTCACTGCCAACGTTATATTAGTTAGATGATAGTTGTTATCAGTAGTTCTTTAATAGAAGCCAGACACTGAGGGTGGTCACTGAGGGTGGTCACTGCCAACGTTATATTAGTTAGATGATAGTTGTTATCAGTAGTTCTTTAATAGAAGCCAGACACTGAGGGTGGTCACTGAGGGTGGTCACTGCCAACGTTATATTAGTTAGATGATAGTTGTTATCAGTAGTTCTTTAATAGAAGCCAGACACTGAGGGTGGTCACTACCAACGTTATATTAGTTAGATGATAGTTGTTATCAGTAGTTCTTTAATAGAGGCCAGACAATGAGGGTGGACACTGAGGGTGGTCACTACCAACGTTATATTAGTTAGTTGATAGTTGTTACCAGTAGTTCTTTAATAGAGGCCAGACACTGAGGGTGGTCACTGAGGGTGGTCACTACTAACGTTATATTAGTTAATTGATAGTTGTTATCAGTAGTTCTTTAATAGAGGCCAGACACTGAGGGTGGTCACTGAGGGTGGTCACTGCCAACGTTATATTAGTTAGATGATAGTTGTTATCAGTAGTTCTTTAATAGAAGCCAGACACTGAGGGTGTTCACTACTAACGTTATATTAGTTAATTGATAGTTGTTATCAGTAGTTCTTTAATAGAAGCCAGACACTGAGGGTGGTCACTGAGGGTGGTCACTGCCAACGTTATATTAGTTAGATGATAGTTGTTATCAGTAGTTCTTTAATAGAAGCCAGACACTGAGGGTGTTCACTACTAACGTTATATTAGTTAATTGATAGTTGTTATCAGTAGTTCTTTAATAGAAGCCAGACACTGAGGGTGTTCACTACTAACGTTATATTAGTTAATTGATAGTTGTTATCAGTAGTTCTTTAATAGAAGCCAGACACTGAGGGTGTTCACTACTAACGTTATATTAGTTAATTGATAGTTGTTATCAGTAGTTCTTTAATAGAGGCCAGACAATGAGGGTGGTCACTACTAACGTTATATTAGTTAATTGATAGTTGTTATCAGTAGTTCTTTAATAGAAGCCAGACACTGAAGGTGGTCACTGAGGGTGGTCACTGCCAACGTTATATTAGTTAATTGATAGTTGTTATCAGTAGTTCTTTAATAAAGGCCAGACACTGAAGGTGGTCACTGAGGGTGGTCACTACCAACGTTATATTAGTTAGTTGATAGTTGTTACCAGTAGTTCTTTAATAGAAGCCAGACACTGAAGGTGGTCACTGAGGGTGGTCACTACCAACGTTATATTAGTTAGTTGATAGTTGTTATCAGTAGTTCTTTAATAGAAGCCAGACACTGAAGGTGGTCACTGAGGCTGGTCACTACCAACGTTATATTAGTTAGTTGATAGTTGTTATCAGTAGTTCTTTAATAGAAGCCAGACACTGAGGGTGGTCACTGCCAACGTTATATTAGTTAGTTGATAGTTGTTACCAGTAGTTCTTTAATAGAAGCCAGACACTGAGGGTGGTCACTACCAACGTTATATTAGTTAGTTGATAGTTGTTACCAGTAGTTCTTTAATAGAGGCCAGACACTGAGGGTGGTCACTACCAACGTTATATTAGTTAGTTGATAGTTGTTACCAGTAGTTCTTTAATAGAGGCCAGACACTGAGGGTGGTCACTGAGGGTGGTCACTACCAACGTTATATTAGTTAGTTGATAGTTGTTACCAGTAGTTCTTTAATAGAGGCCAGACACTGAAGGTGGTCACTGAGGGTGGTCACTGCCAACGTTATATTAGTTAGATGATAGTTGTTACCAGTAGTTCTTTAATAGAGGCCAGACACTGAAGGTGGTCACTGAGGGTGGTCACTGCCAACGTTATATTAGTTAGATGATAGTTGTTACCAGTAGTTCTTTAATAGAAGCCAGACACTGAAAGTGGTCACTGAGGGTGGTCACTGCCAACGTTATATTAGTTAGATGATAGTTGTTACCAGTAGTTCTTTAATAGAGGCCAGACACTGAAGGTGGTCACTGAGGGTGGTCACTGCCAACGTTATATTAGTTAGATGATAGTTGTTACCAGTAGTTCTTTAATAGAAGCCAGACACTGAAAGTGGTCACTGAGGGTGGTCACTACCAACGTTATATTAGTTAGATGATAGTTGTTATCAGTAGTTCTTTAATAGAAGCCAGACAATGAGGGTGGTCACTGAGGGTGGTCACTACCAACGTTATATTAGTTAGATGATAGTTGTTATCAGTAGTTCTTTAATAGAGGCCAGACACTGAAGGTGGTCACTGAGGGTGGTCACTACCAACGTTATATTAGTTAGATGATAGTTGTTATCAGTAGTTCTTTAATAGAAGCCAGACACTGAGGGTGGTCACTACCAACGTTATATTAGTTAGATGATAGTTGTTATCAGTAGTTCTTTAATAGAGGCCAGACAATGAGGGTGGACACTGAGGGTGGTCACTACCAACGTTATATTAGTTAGTTGATAGTTGTTACCAGTAGTTCTTTAATAGAGGCCAGACACTGAGGGTGGTCACTGAGGGTGGTCACTACTAACGTTATATTAGTTAATTGATAGTTGTTATCAGTAGTTCTTTAATAGAGGCCAGACACTGAGGGTGGTCACTGAGGGTGGTCACTGCCAACGTTATATTAGTTAGATGATAGTTGTTATCAGTAGTTCTTTAATAGAAGCCAGACACTGAGGGTGTTCACTACTAACGTTATATTAGTTAATTGATAGTTGTTATCAGTAGTTCTTTAATAGAAGCCAGACACTGAGGGTGGTCACTGAGGGTGGTCACTGCCAACGTTATATTAGTTAGATGATAGTTGTTATCAGTAGTTCTTTAATAGAAGCCAGACACTGAGGGTGTTCACTACTAACGTTATATTAGTTAATTGATAGTTGTTATCAGTAGTTCTTTAATAGAAGCCAGACACTGAGGGTGTTCACTACTAACGTTATATTAGTTAATTGATAGTTGTTATCAGTAGTTCTTTAATAGAAGCCAGACACTGAGGGTGTTCACTACTAACGTTATATTAGTTAATTGATAGTTGTTATCAGTAGTTCTTTAATAGAAGCCAGACACTGAAGGTGGTCACTGAGGGTGGTCACTGCCAACGTTATATTAGTTAATTGATAGTTGTTATCAGTAGTTCTTTAATAAAGGCCAGACACTGAAGGTGGTCACTGAGGGTGGTCACTACCAACGTTATATTAGTTAGTTGATAGTTGTTACCAGTAGTTCTTTAATAGAAGCCAGACACTGAAGGTGGTCACTGAGGGTGGTCACTACCAACGTTATATTAGTTAGTTGATAGTTGTTATCAGTAGTTCTTTAATAGAAGCCAGACACTGAAGGTGGTCACTGAGGCTGGTCACTACCAACGTTATATTAGTTAGTTGATAGTTGTTATCAGTAGTTCTTTAATAGAAGCCAGACACTGAGGGTGGTCACTGCCAACGTTATATTAGTTAGTTGATAGTTGTTACCAGTAGTTCTTTAATAGAAGCCAGACACTGAGGGTGGTCACTACCAACGTTATATTAGTTAGGTGATAGTTGTTACCAGTAGTTCTTTAATAGAGGCCAGACACTGAGGGTGGTCACTACCAACGTTATATTAGTTAGTTGATAGTTGTTACCAGTAGTTCTTTAATAGAGGCCAGACACTGAGGGTGGTCACTGAGGGTGGTCACTACCAACGTTATATTAGTTAGTTGATAGTTGTTACCAGTAGTTCTTTAATAGAGGCCAGACACTGAAGGTGGTCACTGAGGGTGGTCACTGCCAACGTTATATTAGTTAGATGATAGTTGTTACCAGTAGTTCTTTAATAGAGGCCAGACACTGAAGGTGGTCACTGAGGGTGGTCACTGCCAACGTTATATTAGTTAGATGATAGTTGTTACCAGTAGTTCTTTAATAGAGGCCAGACACTGAGGTTGGACACTGAGGGTGGTCACTACCAACGTTATATTAGTTAGTTGATAGTTGTTACCAGTAGTTCTTTAATAGAGGCCAGACACTGAGGGTGGTCACTGAGGGTGGTCACTACCAACGTTATATTAGTTAGTTGATAGTTGTTACCAGTAGTTCTTTAATAGAGGCCAGACACTGAGGGTGGTCACTGAGGGTGGTCACTGCCAACGTTATATTAGTTAGATGATAGTTGTTACCAGTAGTTCTTTAATAGAAGCCAGACACTGAAAGTGGTCACTGAGGGTGGTCACTGCCAACGTTATATTAGTTAGATGATAGTTGTTACCAGTAGTTCTTTAATAGAGGCCAGACACTGAAGGTGGTCACTGAGGGTGGTCACTGCCAACGTTATATTAGTTAGATGATAGTTGTTACCAGTAGTTCTTTAATAGAAGCCAGACACTGAAAGTGGTCACTGAGGGTGGTCACTACCAACGTTATATTAGTTAGTTGATAGTTGTTACCAGTAGTTCTTTAATAGAGGCCAGACACTGAGGGTGGTCACTGAGGGTGGTCACTGCCAACGTTATATTAGTTAGTTGATAGTTGTTACCAGTAGTTCTTTAATAGAGGCCAGACACTGAGGGTGGTCACTGAGGGTGGTCACTGAGGGTTGTCACTACCAACGTTATATTAGTTAGTTGATAGTTGTTACCAGTAGTTCTTTAATAGAGGCCAGACACTGAGGGTGGTCACTGAGGGTGGTCACTGCCAACGTTATATTAGTTAGTTGATAGTTGTTACCAGTAGTTCTTTAATAGAGGCCAGACACTGAAGGTGGTCACTGAGGGTGGTCACTACCAACGTTATATTAGTTAGTTGATAGTTGTTACCAGTAGTTCTTTAATAGAAGCCAGACACTGAGGTTGGTCACTGAGGGTGGTCACTACCAACGTTATATTAGTTAGTTGATAGTTGTTACCAGTAGTTCTTTAATAGAAGCCAGACACTGAGGTTGGTCACTGAGGGTGGTCACTACCAACGTTATATTAGTTAGTTGATAGTTGTTATCAGTAGTTCTTTAATAAAGGCCAGACACTGAGGGTGGTCACTGAGGGTGGTCACTGCCAACGTTATATTAGTTAATTGATAGTTGTTATCAGCAGTTCTTTAATAGAGACCAGACACTGAAAGTGGTCACTGCCAGGGTTTCTTTACGTCCTCAGTGGTTCTTTTACCCATCTCCATTGCAGGGTAAATGAGTGCCGAGAGATGGGACCGCCATTTTACGTGATCTCCCAAGCCACACGAAAGTGTAAGCATCAGTACTATCAGTTTAAGATGTTATTCTATATTTCCAATACCTTTTCATTGTTATTTCAAAGGGAAGCGACTAGCATGGGACTTAGAGTCCTGTTCGCACTTTCCCCATTGGGTAGCGTAGATGGCATTTGTAATCTTTTTATTCTTATATGCCCAATAAATATGTAAAGAAATTTGTAGATGTTACAAAGGCAACGCCTTCTCCTCAGATCATGAGTGTTGGTCCAGTCGGGAATTGAGCCTACTACGATTTGTTTGTCCGATGCTCAACCAACTGGGCCATGGGCGGTTATAGTTTGATTGCCTCATTGTGCATGCACAGTTATTGGTTATATGGGTTTGTAGAATTTTTAAAGGAATGTAACCATTTTGTAGTTCAATTTAATGCAATTAATGCTTTGTTAAACTGACGCTCTAGATAACCTCAGGTTCTGAAAATTGGTGTTCCTCAGGCACTATCCTGGAACCCCTCTTATCCTAATTTACATTACTTAGAATGCGTATATATAATCGTACCATACTGTGAAATGGACTCAGAAATAATTCTGAGCCCCAGATGGGAATCGAACCCACGACCCTCCGGTATACTAGTCGGACGTTCTGCCACTGATCTACAGGAGACTCTGTAAGATCGTAAGTTAGTGTGGCAACAATCAATCACTAAATACGCAAATATTTTCATTTTTTCATTACTACTGTAGTTACATTGACGAAATTGATAACTAAAATTATCGTTCTATTTAATACTTATCCACTTATGATTATCAGTCAATAAATTCACTTTAAATATGACTATAACTTGAGTTGTTTTAGTTATTGAATCGAGACAGACCTCCTAATCTCTGTTGCCGATAATTTATGCACCGTAAAACAGTCTTTTTTTTCATTAAAATCTTTACGTGCAGTTAATGTAGGCTGTGCATGCAAAACTATATTAAAAATACAACAGTTCAACTGAAGAAAAGATACTCAAAATGCCATTGATTGAATTTGCTGATGTCAGTTCTAATGACACATTTTCTAAACACATTTCACCTATTGAGAAGTGTTCATAAAAGAATAGTTTTCGTATCCCTTGTGTTGGATTACAGTCCATCTAAATAAAATCGATGGAATCATAAAAGAGCGGTAGAAAACGAAACTAGAGAAGGCGCAGAGACATGCTCCCATGGAAATTGTTTTAAAAAACATGGTTTCTAGAATGGCTACTTCCTGCGTTCTGCCTGTATTTTAAACAGTGAAAGGCATTAAATGCATCCCAAACTAAAAGGGGGACCACATCGACCCCCCCCCCCCCCTTAAGCTACCCCAGAAGAGAAGAGGTTAAGACACAGTCAAGCAACAAACGTTCATGTATGCATTACGCAGGATGATAAAGCATTCTTCACCTGGGTCAAGACCCTAAAGACTGAAACCACTTGTTTCGAAAGAAAGCAGCAAAGACTGATATTTCTTCATAAATGGGACCAGCATTGCTTAAAGATAGAGTTATTCTCATTGCTTAAAGAGGTGAGTAAGGGAATATTTACAGCTAGGAAAAAGAGCGCCTGTGTGGCTTGTGCGATTCGAGCTGTCGGCTATACATGCCGACATGCACCTGCACCAACGTGTTCTAGAATATAGTTAATTTGGAAACACCTTTGTGAGAGCCATGGAGAAAACATCCTTGATATGAATCTATCTCCATGGAACATTTTTCAATCCTAAAGGCCAGAATTCAAGAATAAACCCGATTGCTTAATTTTCGAAATGCTACTCATCAGAGAACACAAGCCAGACTTTAATACCGAGTCTGACTCTGTTTATTGACATTAGGACATTGATCACGAACTCTTTAAAGTATTGTCCAATATTTGCATTTTCATTTTACTACGCTTGAAGCGGATGATGTTATGTCAACATCTTGTAAATCAATGGAAAATAAGCTAGTTAACTTTATGAGCCTTCATTAAAATAAATTTACAGCGCGACGCGCAAAAGTATGACCACTTTTAATGTATTCGCATACTTCTATGCACGGGATTTTTGCTCCAAACGAGCTTTTTACACGCCTTATTTGGTAAAACCAGACAGCTTCGCATCAATATTGTGTCGGTTTAAAGTACAAAATCTCGTGCATAGAAGTATGCGAATACATTAAATGTGGTCATACTTTTGAGCGTCGCGCTGTAAAGTCGAAACCAATATTTCATTAATTAGAATAACATGTTCAATGATCATAGAATTTTTCAACATTTTTACATATCATATATTGCATATAATAAAATGGCATTGTAATAAAATAGCTCGGTAAAAAAACAATAAAATAACATATAACAAGATGACTTGGCCGGTAATAAAATATTAATAGATGCATACTCAGACACATACAGATAGATCACCACCAACAAATAGATTCAATCGTTCTCCTCACCACACATGATCTACGATCTTTAAGCAGCATTATCAGGGGGGAAAATATCAAAAAGCAAAATTCATGGACACTTTTAGGATCAGAGAAGATATTAAGCTAGAGAAAGATAAAATAAAGCATTAATTTACCGTTCAAAGTTGTCCAAAACCCTTCTTCTTCGCTTACCATGAGGAGACCGAGTTCATCACTGCCAAAATATGCTACGCGCAGGGCATTGTGGTATTTACCATGCTACTTGCAGTATTAGCAAGTCTGTAAATAAATCATTACCATAGTAAAGATGTCTACAGTAGTTTAAATCTGCATTTAAGAAACTGTTAGCATTGAAATCTCTCCTGAAGTTTCTTTTTTCCCGACTTTCATCCCTTCTTGCGTGCTGTATTATTGAACAGAGCACGAAAAAGCTGTTCAATTTTTTAAGCAATGTAAAAAGCGCACGACGCAGTGCAGTACCTCCACCGAGAAAATAATGCAATTAAACTTTGGCTACGGGTGCCATTTTGTTATCTAATTTCAGGTTTTCATAAAACACTCATTTGAAGCTGAATTTTTGAGATAAGTTTTTAATAAATACAAAATGAAAGTAGTCTCCAGTTTCTGGCTAGAATACAAACATTGACATTATCTTTAAATGACTAGGTCATCAAAACTTCCACTGAAGTGATGATCTGATTTTATAAATTAAATATCTGTTTTTTTTTTTACATTAAGATATTTACACAAATGCATGTATTCGGTCTTTCTATATACCAAGCAACAAGAGTGTATTCAAATACAAGTTGGAACCCAACTACTTATTAAACCAACCAACCACTTCGAAACTCCAAGCACTGATTGGTTTGTACAGAGACGGAAATAACGGCTGTTTCCTGTGCCAGATGAGCTCTCGAGAAGCTAGCTGAACCCCTTGGTCTGTACCATTTCGTATGTTCTCCATCCCAGGTGCACACTGCCTAGGGTTTGGCTTCACACTAAGTACTTATGAATTCTGCTCACTTATATATTCTACATCCAAGTTGCACACTTACTCTAATATGGAACAAGCAGTTTGCATGGCAAAAGTAGCTGAGCTGACTAGGCGCTGTCAATTACTCCTCCTACTTCCAATATGTATATCTTTTTCCCCGGTATGGAATACCCGAAGTTTTCACCAACGTCGTCACCAATTTCCTTTTTTCCTTTTAGAGTTCGAGGGTACTGGTTTTAGATAACCAAACAGAATAGAAAATGTGTTCAAACAAGGAGAAGTTCATTAGTACACACGGGTATGACGGTAACGTCTTCGTCCTCTCGTGATTAAATATCAATGGAATACCCGTAGTTTTCATCAAGATATTTCGAGTACTGGCTTTAGACATTTCCAAAGAAATATGTTCTAACAAGGAGACGTTTCATTTGTATATGAATCTAAAGATGGCAATGGTCTTCTTCCTCTCGGCACCAAAGGAGGAAGTTCATTCACTTCTGATATTCTAGTTCTCGTTTCACTCTTCATTTCGACGAGTTCTTTTTCTTGCATAGATGATCGCAATTTCTTTCCCTTTGTCTTTCTCTTCTTCGAAACCTTATTTGAAATATCATTTTCATCTTTCAAGTTATTTATTTCTTCCCTTGTTGGTTGAAGTGAAGGATATGTAGTATTAATAGGCATGAGTTCCTCGCCTTCACTATCACTTATTTCTTTGTTTGAAAGCTCCTTTTGGTTATTTTTATCACTAGGTGACACACCAATACTTGATTGAATATTTGTTGCTAATGGAAGTTGTTTCGAAGCGGAGTCTTTGCTGTTTGCCGCATGTGTTTGTGACACATCGGGCTGTGATTGGTTGGAATGTGACACTACTGCGTCATCCAAATTGTCTCGTGGTGCGGTCCGAACATCCTGTGTTTGATCTGAGGTAGAAGGTCTAGTAATGTCCGAAGGTGTTTGGATATTTATCCGAGGAACTTGTTCAGGATTTTCAATTTCACGGAGAGATTCTGCAGATGAAGACACTGCAGACTCGGGGATGGTAACGTTGTGTTCTTTAGGATTTTCATATACTGCAGTACTATCTATGTCATTGTGATGCGATTCAAGGGAAAAATTACGTTTAGCAACCTGTAAAACAAAAACAAAAAAGATATTAGTCTTGAGTAACATCCAAATAATTCCATAATCCATGACGTCTTTGCATCACTGTGTATATAACTTCTCTGAACCCAGTCACACAATAGTACGATATTTCTGCTGTTTCCATCATTACCATCATCATCATCATCACCAGCACCACCACCATCATTATTATCATCAGTGCCATCAACACCACCATCATAATGACCTTCACCATCACCAACCTCACCACCACCATCATCATTATCATCAGCACCATCAACACCACCATCCTTTTCTTGAGTCAAGGAAAACTTGTCTTACCTTTGAGCTTACTTCATTCATAACTTTAACAGTAGTTTCACATGGAGGTTCTTCAGAAGAAGAAGAATGCTCTGGCTGTGCTCTCTCAACACTGCAAAGAAAAAAAATATAAAAAGTTCATTTCAAGTGGGAAATACAAGAGTTTTACAATAATCAAAAGTTAATTTCGTTGGACATTATAAATTGCGCCAAAGGAAAAATTTGAAATGGGAAAACATTATGCCCAAGCAAAAGAGTTCTATTGATGCAAGAAAGATACTGGTAGGAACTAGAAATAGACTCAGACACCCCATTGCACATGTCCAACGTGGAGCACAGCATAGTATGAATACATTTGACTGTGAGTGAATTTCTCAGTTCGTTTATTATCTATTATAACACACCTCAATTCACCATTTTCCATTCCCTCTGGAGTAGGCCTGACTTTGTTCTGTGGAAAATAAAAGAAAGTATTCAAATGAGAAATCGATGCCACATAGGGTTACATAAAAACTTTCAGGAAACCAATTTCCTTGTTTTTACATGGAACGCATAGAAGTATTTTGGAAATCGTTTGAAGATCTTATCAGCAGTTTCTTTAAAGCATGAATGCACGATGCAACTGGTGCGCGCAATAAGGGCCTCGTGCGCCACTGGCAGCAGCTTTGCAGGTCGTCTTCACATGATAAAACTAGTTGCATGCAACTTCTTTAGATGTAGACGCCCAGTGCAATTTTATGATGAGCAACGCTGGGTGCAGCAGTTGCACTGTGCTTGCGAGCCTTCAGTGATTACTCATAAAACTAGAAATTATCAACAACAACCAAGTCGCAAAGTCTAAAGCTAGCACGATAAAGTAATTGTCAACTAGTTAAAACAAACCTGTTATAACAGAGCTTGCTGAACAGGCGATATAAAAACTACCCTATTACATGAAATTTTCGCGACACGTTAATTTCGCGATGTTGCGAAAAAATCATATTCTTGATCATTTTAATTCGCGATTTTATTGAATAAATCATTCATAATCTGTTTCCAAACACGCACAAGTTCCTTTAGAAAATACACTACGTAACATTAAAAAAGTTCACATTAGTTCCTTAGTTTTGACTTTCCTATATTGACTACAGGTTCCAATCATTCATTGCTTATCAGGATTAGTAGGCGCTAGTACTTGTTTCTCAGTAACATCTTTTATCCATGCTTTTAAATAGTCATTCATTCTTTACTTTTTCAAAAATGAAGGGTCACTTAACTTTTCGCGTCATTATATTTTCGCGACATTTATTTTTCACGTCACTTTAATTTCCCGATATCATCGAAATCGCGAAATTTAAGTGTCGCGAAAGTTTCATGTAATAAGGTAATAATTTTTACTTACCCTAAATCGCTTAAGACTAATAGGTGTTCCTTCACATGATCGCTGAGCCTCATGATCATTGGTTGGCTGTTTTCTTTCTCTTGAATTAACAATGAATTCATAAGTGCTTAGATTCATGTAAACTGGAGGAAAATAAGAAGAGAAGAGAAATTAGTAATAGGAACGGAGCTAGGGAGTATTTAATGATTAGCACTAAATATGTTCCTGGGGTTACGCCCATACAAAAACCTCTTCCTCCAATGCATTTCAATTAGAATTTAGAAATTGATTTTTCAGGAGGAAGGAAAAATTGGAGAACCCTGAAAAGACTTTGAAGCACAGGAGAGAACCACAAACAATTCTACTCACATGACACCCAGCAGGGCCTGAACTCAGGTCACGCCTTGGTGCCCACTGCTACCCCACCCGTGCTTCCCAATAAAATGGTTTTTAAAAGGTATTATGTCTACTTTTCATTTGCTCCCATGAAATACAAGTCCATTCAGTAATCTTTCCTAACTCTTTTACATCATATTAAAATATTGTCAGAAAATAGATACGAGTACAAGTAGATGGTCTAGAATGAGAATCTCATCATTTACAATTTGCCAGTAAACATACAGTTACTTACTTAAATAAATATGAAAGCCTAATAGATGACCTAGAAGTCCAATAGCAGTAAGATGAAGGCCTTCAATAGCACCCATAAATACTATAAACACAGTATCTGATACTGGTCCAAATAATTTAAACTTGTCTCCTACAAGAAAACAAAATAGACATGAAATGTATGATATGACTTGAAATGGGAACAAGATGTCTTGTGATGCAGAGGGACCACTGAATAGACCATTTCATGTTTGTCATCGCTCAACCTCAGCTTGATAGCGTGTAATTTATTCTTTAGAAATTGACTAAAGCCCATGGAAGTTTTAAGTTTTGAAAGCGCTAGTGCATCTCAAAAATGGTCTATTGTTTGATGTATACATTCCTTAAATTAATGTGAGCTTAAGTCAAATTCTTAAGAATATATTACACACTATCGAGGCAGAGGTTGAGCAACAATAACCATGAAATGGTCTATTGAATACAAGTTTTGTGTAGGCAAAAATTCACTATGTACAACAGTACTATGCATTTACAACTTATATTCATCTGTATACAGCTATTTTAAAAAGGTGCAAAATTAATGAGATAAGTGATTAGCTATTGCACAACCAAGCCATTTAGGTCTTTCCTGAATGGTGCAGGCATTGTTCAGGTATTTAAGAAATGAACATGAAGAAATTCATATAACCATACAATTCCTTTCGGTCTTGCAATCGCCAATCACTGATTGTGATTTCCCTTTTCAACCTTTTTTGAAATAGCTGTATGAGCAACACAGGATAGTACAATATATATATGTACATGGGTAATAAAGCAAAATAATTGATATTTACCAGTTTGAGTTTCCAGCAATGAATTTTTATCAGTAAAATACATGATAAATAAATAGAGAGTGACTGAAAACATCAACAGTGAACCAACAAATGCTGTAGCAATGCTTCCAACAAAAAGTCTGGAAAAGAATCAGAAAAAATAATGTGTGAACCATCTACAAGTACCCAGAGAACAACCTTTGTGGCAAGGGAGAGAACTGGAAAACTTACAAATTCCAATTATCAAGCATTCACTATTATTAATACATGTAAAGTAAATAAAGCTGCTTCTATCATCAATAGTTCTATGATAAAATAATTCAACAATTATCTTCTATACTCACTTATAGTTTCTCCCTCCAACACATGTGTTCAACCATTTACAGTGATGGTCAAAGTCTGATACACATTTGTTACATGCCGAGCAGTGTTTACTTTTAGGAAATCTGTCATTTAACAACAAATACAACATTAAAAATACAAATACATAATAAGCTTAAAGTAAGTTTTCAAAATTTTGTACTGATTCATCATAGTTTAAACACTTTTCTATAATAATTACCAGTATAGATGAATCTCTATAATTAAAAATATGTAATATTTATTAAATTATGTACAACTAAAAAGGAAAAACACAGTTATAGAAATCACTGGTCACTCAATCAATCAGAGTGAAACTCTATATTCAAGTCTAAAAACTATACTAAAACAGCATATCCAATATGTATTGGTATTGCAATGGCTTGCCTCCAACTTCAAGATTTTAAATGCCAACACAGATTGGTTCTCACATAATTTTACTATATTTGCTGCATACATTACACTTTAAAACTGTACTATAACAAATATATAGTTTTTTTCCCAGATACTTACACATCTGCTTCACATATATGGCAATGGTTATTTTCTATAACATGAGCATGAAGATTGCGGTCAAAGGCATTCTTCTCCCTGCCTTGTCCAACACGTATGTGAGGATCTGCAGGGTCAATGGATAAGGCTAATAGATGGACTATTATATGAATGACATAAAGGCCACCAGGTATCTTCACAATCAGTTAAGGATCTTTCTAGGATTCTATACTTGATAGATGTTAGTTAGAATTTTTTCAAATGTCACTTTTATTAAGATATTAGTTGATGAGACTTGTTAAAAGATGTGTAATATTGGGACCAAATATAAATAACCAGCACATAACACTTTTGGAATGGGGACGTGCAGTTGTTTCAAAGGGTATTATCCACACGTACATGTAGGATCATGTATAAGAGGTTTAAAAAATTGGAATATCAGTTTACATGGCTATAAATAGGAGAAGCATATCTTTCATATCGTAGTCGTGCTCAATTAGAATGACCTCTGATCTTTGGGTATAACTCCACATATCTGTGATGAAAATACAGTGACGTCCTATTTCTAATAAAACTATTAATTTTCTTCATATTTCATATCCACATCACTATCACTGTACAGACCATAGACATATTTTTGATGAATATACAGTGATGACCTAATTCTAATAAAACTACGAATATTCTTATATTTCATATCCACATGACCATCACTTTAAATTAGACATATCTTTGATGAAAATACAGTTATGTCCTACACGTAGTTCTAATAAAACTACAAATTTTCTTTACATTTCATATCCACATCACTATATACAACCATCTTTCAAATACAGTCCAAAGGACTTCACTTCAATCTTTTATTGCATGTTTCAATTGAATATTTTTTACCGACATAAAAAAAGGCCCCAAAAAATTTACACACAAAAAAAACACATGCCTTCATCAGTGCTAGTGTTAAAAAATAAACAAGAAGAACAAAGGAAATGTTGCTCAAATATTCAAAAAGCATATGATAATTCATTGGTCTTTTGACTTTTCCACACAACCATTAATATTCCTCAATAGTTAATCGAATTTTTGTGGTTGCTAGGAAAAAAATACCAAAACATTCAAACACTTCATCTCTCGAGACTTTTACTTCATCTTCTTTGCGTGACTGGATTTTAGATTTTAATTTGAAAAAATCCCCACTTAACAGTTTAAACTGCTTAACATTTTCCAGTTAATCAACATGTAATCAATATAGTTTTTATCGATTTATGAAAAACCAAGTTAACCTTAATGCATTCATAAAGCACATAATAATTATGATCAAAAGAACTCAATGCTCGAGTTGAATGTCAAGAAACGATGGTTCTTCACTACGAACGGAAATTGTTATGCAATTTCAAAAGAAATATCCAAGTTACAAATTCAAAATTAATAAAAATATAATCAGAGAAGGATACAATATGGGCAGCTGGTCTCCATTCTCGAGGAAGATAAGAAACAATAATTCCAAAGTAAGTCACAGCGAAGAAACAGAGGAAAACCCAGGCGATCAGCTGTAGAGGGTGCCAAGGACAAGACCAACCGTTCTTTCGATCTTTTTGTATGATCTGAGAGCTGGAACTTGCCCTTGACGATGTCTCGGTCTGGTTTGTTCCGTGTAAGAATCGGACCATGATTCTAAAGAGAAAACAGACTTGGTTAGCAAGGATGAACGATGAAGACAAAACATCAAGTCTAGAGTCAATATCAGCTATGAGTTTACAAGGTCGACGATAATGAAGGGCAAATTTCTCGTGAAAATCTAACAGATCTCCCTAAAAATCGCTTAGGTGATGCAAATAGTCCTTACCTTACGCTGGTATTAGTTACATTTGCTATAAATTAAAAATATCTCGCAAAATCAATGGAATTTTTTCTGATAATCGCTTCATGTTTATCGACGATTGATTGAAAAATTGAATGTCCGAGTGGAGACTGGTTCCGTATTCCGTCTTGTTGGCATGGAAACAATTGTTGACTATGATGTCATAATTTCCCACAGGGCTCCCATAAACAGCTAACAGTCACATGGAGTACACAGGTAGCCCATAACTATTACAAAAATTTTATTAATTTTTTTTTTTTAATGTTTGTAAAGTTTGTAAAATTGAAGCGATCCAAGAGCAATGTACATTTTAGGAAATTATAATAGATGATTTTCCTTTGGGTGTAATATTGTAATGGTTTCCCATTTTGAAACCAAGATATTTTCAAGAGGTTTTAAATGGTGAACGACGTCTGCCATAATCAGGTATAAGGAGGTCAATCTCAATGCAAACAAAATGAAATATGTACTTGCCCATCTCATATGAGAAATCCCTTCAGCTAATCTTAGTTAAACTCGGTGTATTTTCTTAAAAAAAGAAAATACGAAAAATATATCTTTACTCCAGTGTAAAGCCTCCTTTCTTTTGAGGTGGGCGGGGTCATATACCGAACTTCTTAAATAAGCCAATACTTAGATCGCGTTTATACATCCAAGATAGCTCCACATTAAGTGGCATTTTTTTGCAATCAGATCGTGTTTTAGCTTCTGCTATCAAATTTACAACGGCCTAAGTTAGTAAATTTATGTAAGTCAAAAACCCTGCAGACTCCGTCTGGAAGAAGTTGTTGTGCAAGCGGTTTTAATTGTGAAAGTCTCTCACTCTCTGAAGGCGTCTTTCCATTAAACACAGTGCTATGCAGTTGATTCGTTAGAACAAAACCAAAGACAATTTTACAGGTGCGCAAATGATCAAATTTCAACTCAAGCTCAAGTATTAGTCAGCCATTGATAGGATTAGGACTCGATGCACTATATTTTTAATATATCTTATTTATAGTTATAGTTATAGTTATAGTTATAGTTATAGTTATAGTTATAGTTATTATTATCATTATTATTATTATCATTATTATTATTATCATTATTATAATTAACTACATAATTTAGTTTTCCATAGTTACATTTATTATTATCATTATCATTATTATTATTATTATTATCATTATTATAAACTATATAATTCAGTTTTCTAATAAAGCTATCTATCTGTATATTTATTCGCTTTCATCGCCTTATTTGATCCCTGATACCACATTTCGATATTACATTTTCACACCCTTTGAATCTTAAATTTCTCGTATGTCTTATCCCTGATTATAAAAAAGTTGTAATCCCCAGATCCCTATACCTCATCATAATCTCGTTTGTTGCATATTGTTGCTAATCCAAATGCAACCATGCGTAACACGGGTATAAATATGGGCGCACACAATCAATCGAGGCCAGTTTGTTAAACTAGCGGGAAGGTAACGGTAGGAGGGCAAACCTGTCATTACAGTGTATATGCGTTTGGGGGTTGGATTCCAACCTGATTCACCCACCCTCGCCCTCCCTGATCCTAGGTCAACTGCTTCTTGCTCTACGGCTCACGGACTCGCTTTGCCCATAACTAATTCCCATCCGTATGCCCATGTGGAGTAGGATGCAGTTGGAATAGATTACTGTTTCAACTGCTTTGAAAATTAAGAATTAAGAGAAAAAATATCATATGCCCTTGGCAGGACTCGAACCCACGGTTTCGGTATACTAGTCCGACGTGTTAACCACTACACTACAAGGACCAACCACGCTGGTAAGCAGCCAGGCAATATTGTATAAGTGGCAACTGTGGGGGTCCAAGGCGATATTAATCTCATGGGTAAGCTGAACACCGTAAATATTTATGCACAATTGAGGATAATACTAGTGAAATGAAATGCGTTCGGTGTGAATAATAGAATAAAGAATTAAGAGAAAAAATATCATATGCCCTTGGCAGGACTCGAACCCACGGTTTCGGTATACTAGTCCGACGTGTTAGCCACTACACTACAAGGACCAACCACGCTGGTTACGCAGCCAGGCAATATTGTATAAGTGGCAACTGTGGGGGTCCAGGGCGATATTAATCTCATGGGTAAGCTGAACACCGTAAATATTTATGCACAATTGAGGATAATACTAGTGAATTGAAATGCGTTCGGTGTGAATAATAAAATAAAGAATTAAGAGAATGGGTTCGAGTCCTGCCAAGGGCATATGATATTTTTTCTCTTAATTCTTTATTCTATTCACACCGAACGCATTTCATTTCACTAGTATTATCCTCAGTTGTGCATAAATATTTACGGTGTTCAGCTTACCCATGAGATTGATATCGCCCTGGACCCCCACAGTTGCCATTTATACAATATTGCCTGGCTGCTTACCAGCGTGGTTGGTCCTTGTAGTGTAGTGGTTAACACGTCGGACTAGTATACCGAAACCGTGGGTTCGAGTCCTGCCAAGGGCATATGATATTTTTTCTCTTAATTCTTTATTCTATTATTCACACCGAACGCATTTCATTTCACTGCTTTGAAAATTGCTGTTTCCGCACACATGTTTTTACATGACTTGTTTCGTCACTGATATGAGTTACATATAGAAGGGCGATCGGCAATTGTATCTCAAAAAGCCATATTGACATGCACCACAGTAACTGAAAAAAATAGCTCGGTTCAGGCAAATAAACGCGGAAAAAGGATAACCCTCGAAACTGAACAAGTGAAACGTGTATGAAGGCAAACGAAAACAAGAAAAGCAAGAAATAACAGGTGTTGTAGAAAACAGTTAAAAAAATAAAGGTGCAACAATAACCAAAATATGCTTGACACTTCAAGAATTTTCAATTTAAATTAACTAATATGCTTTAGAAGTTGATTTATTGAAAGCCTAAAAAACCCCAAAATTATGATTTTCTCATCCTTTTCGATCTAATTCGATGGCTTTTATCCAGTTATCAAATTTTTATGTAAAAAGTACTTACACGGTTAAGCAATTTCAATTTCATTTGGAAATCTGCCGTTGATTTTCACGCCTTTCAAGCTTTCGGAAATGGTTAACACGACGCCTCATTCAGTTGAATAGCGAAAATAAGGCACTGAAAAGCAAATTTCAACCCGTTATCCCTTTTCAAATATCAGCTCTTGCATTCATATCTTCTACATTAATATTTTATAAAGTTCTTTCATAGTTTTACCCTGCAAAAGACCAAAATGAGTTCTCTTGGTCGTGTCACCTTTCTGTACAACTATATCATGATTTTTTCCATTGAGAAATAAATTGTGAATTGGTTTCTGTGAAACCTGTCTAACGCTCATACACTAATTCATCAAAGCCTTTTAAAAAAACTGCAATTTATTTGAATGTCAACAGTCATCAATACATGATAAAATGAAGTCGACGAGAGAATGAAGTGTTAAGTGCTCGAACTTATTAACACGTTCAAAGAGGTTACCGTACGTACAATGTATTTTAAAGGTTTCGCTTGCCCTATAAATAAAAGCTAATTGCTGAGAAAAAACACAGTTTCTCTAGCTGTAGTTTAAACTAGACCTGCAATACCACAACGAGTCATAAAAGTCTAAAAATTACAGGTAAGATCTTTTAAAATAAAGAACTTATAGAAATCTATCATTATGAAGTACAGCTCTTATGCATCGTTCAATAAGGAACTAAGAAGTCAAGAGTAAATCGACGAAAAAGGCGCGCGCTATATCAAATAATGTGACAGTAGAAGTCTGTTTTTGTATTAAAAACTTTTGGAAGCTTTCCCGACGATCTAATCAGAACAATTTTATGGATGAATGTTAAATTCTGTTGTTCTTGTAGATCTGTTTTATGACATTTAGTATCGACGCCCGCGGGCGTATTTTCTGAACAAAAAAATCTCTCTGTATGTTTTCGAATTGCAAGCCAAAAAGTATTTGTTTAAAGATTGTGAGAGATTTTTTCTAGAAATCCTTGCGCTAACATAGCATGAGATAGCACGAAGGAAGTCATTACCACAGAGAAAGATAATGGCAAGATGCTTCAGATGATTTCATCATTTCCGATGTCATCTGGAAAATAGTTTCAAAGAGATCGAAAATGCGTAGAAAGGAAGCCAATATCAATCTTAAAATGTTCTGCTAGCTATTCATATCTATTATAATCTTGTCGAGATGAAAAATTCGTTTTTGGCGGGTGTTAACGTTTTCAGCTTCGAAGTGCCACTTTTTGCTGCCAAATGAAGCCACTTGTCAAGCTGTAGAAGTCAGAAAAAATAATGAAATTCGCAAATCTTGTTAAAACTATGTGAGAATTTTTAAGAACAGAACAGATTCGTTTATTTTCTATCTTCATATCAAGAAAGGTTTCCAATAACTCTGATTTTAACGTCTTCTTGAAAGAAACCAAGGAAGTTTCTGCAACGATGACATCGAAAAAAAGATGTACGTGCATTCCATGAAAATGATATGCCTTTACCTAAAAAGGCTTTATTGGGTTGAAACGAAGAGAGCAATATGAACGAAGGTTACTTGCTCAAATCTCGAAAAAACGAAAAACAATTTCTCACGTAACGCCGGAGAGAAAATGACAGAATCAGATGTGTTAGAAAGGAAGAGTGCGTTCACCTCGAGGCGATTAGGAACGGAGTGAGGAAAGATGCATGTTAATTTAAATCATTAGAAAAAAGTGTTTTCTTTCGTAGTCTTAAAGAAAAATTAGGCATAAGAAACGGGGTACTATAGCTTGAATAACCAACATTTGTTATGATTAATTAATCATGATGATATTGGTAAAATAAAGATAATTTAGCAGTGACATTAATAGTCACTTCTTACTGTAAGTTGCTCCAAAAATATACCTAAAAACATAATTTATCAACCTGTTTACAGTTTTTTTTATTTTTTTCCTCTTATGAAAAGTTGCAAATTGATATTACGATGCTCTTAAGAATCATTGGGGGCAAGAGTTTTAAGATAATTCTCCTATAGAAAGTTCTTGGTTATCAGTCCTTTTAAGAAGAATTAGAAGCACACTCCTTTTGCTATCGAAGCAATTTCCTGTAGTTACTGTTTTATTGATTTTGCCTTGGGATATTAGATATTAGAACTTCAGTATTTAATGGTACATCGATTGATAAGAATTATGCTTCAGGAGGGCCTTTATACCACCTTTTTAAGGTAGAATTAAGATGCGGTACAGATAAAATAGAGAGAAAAATGGACAAAAGAAATATGTTATGTTCTTGCTTAAGGCTTTCTGTAAATGATGTTTCATTTTAGCTTGAACAAACAGTTATGCGGTTTTGAGCGATTTTTGTGCGCGCGCACATCGTGGGCTCAAATTGAACGTTCAAAAGTAGTCAGTCACCTTAAACAAACAGTTTGACTGCATCATGGTCTCTGTTGAACTCGAACTGCTTGCGATCAGGCCAAGACTTCTTCGCTATGTGTAGTTTAAATTACGGCTTGGACGGTGCTTACCCATAGATGTATTTTGTAACCACTCCAGTGTCAGTCATATTTCAGTCAGTTTACTGATATTGGTCAATAATAAATAGTTTCTGTTTTTTTTTTGGGATGATATTCGTTCTAGCTCATTTACAGTGACTTCTAATGAAATAGGTATTTGATAATACTATGTGATAAAGGCAAAACTGGTATAGAATGATGTAACTATTTAGTTAGTTTACAATTAGTATTTTTCTGACATTTCTCGTTAGTATTTGCTTATCCCACATAGCTAGCGCATATTTTGTATTTTGTTGCCAAGAAACGCAGTTTCAATGAGGTGTGTATGTGAGGGGATAATTCATAATGCATATATCTCTCATTTACAACAGTAGTATGAAATACATAGACCTTTTTGTGACACATTTTAGGGTACCCAGCATATTTTTCAACAAAAACCGCGGAAAACTATAGAAGGTGAAGGTTTTAAAATAAAAAAAATAGTAGACTATAGTATACATAAGACTAGCTGCGGCTGAAGACTTGAACTTTTGTGGATGTTAACAAATAGTGGGGAAGGGCTATGCAGCCCCCTAGCCCCTCCCTCTACGCGTTCAATGGTTGCCTGTCCCATCAGTATGGTGTTGTTCGTGCTGAAGTTACAACAGAATGCATCCTGTTTATCAAAAAGGCCTATTTGAGATAGCAAGCACGGGGGAAGCACGTGGCAAGCACGCGGCAAATCTTTAGTCACCTGGCTTTACTTACAAGTCCGCATTTGCTTATTATAAATGCGTTCCACTTGAAAAGGGTTCCGAAATTGAGTTAGCATATACTGAAATCTAATGTCGGTCTTCACCCTTGTGAAAGGAAGAAATTTCAATTAAAGAAGAAAAAAATATAGCATACAGGGAGTGGCTAAATTACCTATTTTTGTGAGAAACAACAATAGCCATTTCTAGTTATCATTCTGTTTACTATGTTAGGGACGGAAAGGGGAGTGCCAGAAACAGCGGGAAAACGATTTCGGTTATTCTACGTCTTCTGTTATCATTTTGTAAAATTGAAGAGCGACATTCCTTCTCTATTACCAACATTTTCTTTCTTTCTTACGTTCGTGTGACTCTTTCTATTTTCCTTTCTTTCTCTTTTGCCACAGCTTTTCTTCCTTTCCTTGTTTTTTGTTTTTTGTTTTTTTTGTTGTTGTTGTTGCTGTTTTTGTCTTGAACAACAGTTTAACAGATGAGAAATATAGGCAAGTTTGAACGCACATTTTCCATAGAATGTGAAAAAATAATTTTAAAAACAATAAGAAAAAATCTCAGAAAAAAGAAGAAAATAACGATAATGATGACCACGCTACAAAGAAAAGAATATAAGCACTTTCATAATCTCCCAGATTATTTAGAAATATCCCCAAATCTATTTCAGTGAAAATAGAAGAAATCTTGGGTGTATGTACACAAAATGTTTACCAATCCGTTATCGTGCTAACGCCCCCAGCAACACTCTACTTATTATCTCCCCAATTAACATTTAAATCGTATGTCTTTAATCTATATTAAAACTGAACAAATCTTGATATTTACTATTCTTCCTGCCACGTCAAGAGATAATCCCCCAGACATGTAAAGATTAGCCCGAGGTTAACTGACTGTTAAGGCAGTGACGCACAAACGTCACGTTATCTTTTCACAGCATAAGTTATAAAATCCCTTCAGTTGGGTTCAGACAAAATCAAGTGTAAGCGCCTGTTTATTCTAAGGGATTTTTAGCAAGGCTCTTTGTGTTATCCAAAGATATTTTTAAGGTATGTTATGACTAATAATCCATAAGATGGATTTTTAATTTTAAGCTCGAAAAGAGGATTACCCTGGAAATTGAGATTTTCTCCATTTTATGAAAACTAGCTATCGAAAAATTTCCCTTGAAAGCTATAGACAAAAATTGCGGTATAGCTTAGAAGATATTTGCGCTCAACTTCGTTAGTAGGTATTTCACTTTCTTCTTCTTAAGTAACTAGTCTTGGGATCAGTGCACGTTTTAGTTGAATCACAGTTTTGTCATGACAACTGCTTTTCCCTATTTTATGGATGCGCACAATAATCGAAGAATTTAGCTTCAAAGATGTAGACAAAAATTGAATTATATACCTTCAAGGATATTTGCGCACAAATTTGAGGACTATATCGAGTAGGAATTTCACTTTCTTTTTTTCTTTCTTTTTCCCCCGTCAAATCAAATCTAATCAAAGCACATTAATATCAAGGAAATAGCGCAATATATATTTTTTTTGCATTAGTTGAACAATATAACGTCAAAATTTCTTTTGTCATTTAAAAATACCATGTAACATAATTTTAAATAAAAATTGGACAAGAATTTATCAAAATCATATCACAGGTTTCTAAATGCTTTATCAATTTCAATTACTGAACATCTTTAGAGGTTAACGGCCGAGACTACAAAACCTTTTAGTTCATGAGTGCCATAACTACTGCCCGTTACACTGAAGTAGACCCCAATTATAAAAGTGTAAATTCCAAGTAACAAAAAGTGAGGGTTAGGTACTAGATCGCCACGTGCGCAGGTGTAATGTGTCATAATAGCTTAGGTATTATTTGTAGACTTAAGTAAATTAAGTAAAATAAATGTATAATAAAATACTGTTTTCAGTGGCCGTAGACGATGGGTAAGATTTCATTTGAGTATAAAAAAAACATTTTAGTTGGGTAAGCGATCATCTCACGCGCTGTGATTGGTTCAAAAACTGTCGACAGATTGGTTTCCTTAGGGTGTTGTGTGCCTTGCCTTTAAAAAAAAATCACGTGATTTACTCTATATTTGGTATTAGTATAAACCATACGCCCGCGCTATCCAACACAAGAGCCTTCTAATATGCGACAGCTCTTTGGCTTGACTCAAGTTTAAGTTCAAGTTCAAGTTTATTATGACAAAAAAGAATGTCACAGAAAAACGAAAACGACCACTCTTCTGCAAATAGTATGACAGTGGTTATAAGAAAATTACAGTGATTATAATTCGTATTTTGTTGAAAAAGGAAAAAAATATTATAACAAAAATAATGAAATTGAATTACAATATTGAAGGAAACGATGAGTAAAAATCTATTAACAACAAGATTGGATGAAATTAAGTGAGAATAAGAAATATTTATGTATTGTAACGACAATTACATAATTGCTGTCTGTCTGTTCCTTTTGTTAAAAGCATCGAGACTTTAGTTAGATGCGTTTCAAGAACTCTACATTATTATTATCATTATCAATTAAAGGAGAATAGGCAACAAATTGAGAAATATACACAAGAAGGTGTAGATTGAATGTGTTAAACAGACAAAGAAATTGGGATCATATTCTAGGGATCATCTTTAGTAGAGAGAGCGCACTCGACCTCAAACATAACATGGAGATTATACGAACTATATATTATAATTCTTAAATTTCAGAACCTCTAAGCCCCTTCAAGATGGACAAGATACTGATGATCAGCCTATGCGTCCTCTTTTTGTTCTTCATCTCACAAACCAAATCACACGAGTGGCAGTCAGATGCAATTGAAAGAAATGACTTTGAGGCGGAAAATGACCCAAAGGAAGAAGCAAAGAGATCTAACTGGATCCCAGGCCCTATTTTCAAAAGGACACCCTTCGCCAGTCGACGGCGGCAAGGGCGTTTTGGTGGAATGGGAAAATAAATCTATGTAAATAAAAGAATAAAAGTATGAATCATATTAAAAAAATGAAATCAATAATTATAAATAAATGTTTCAGTTCTTATCATTTTCGCATGCACTCCATATCCACGGTGAATAATGTAAGAAATATCGTATGTATAAGAAAATATTCAGAAAAAACTTTAGAACAAATAATGTACGCTCAAATGTTCTTAAAATCCGTTAGAAACTTCTGGATTTATATAATATCGTATGGACAATGATATATGTTCACTTGTAGCAAACACGTGCAATATTTTAATGTAAAGAATATGCTGCAAATTGATCTAGTGAAAACTTCACCCATGCAGACTCAATACGGCTACACTCAATATTCTACTCATGCAATTCACTGACAGAAGCTTTTCATTGCACGGAGCGGTGGATACTACACACTTGATTTTACAGAAAAGGTCCAGTATCCTGCGCGCGCATTGATTGATTAGGTGTAAAATATAAAGATTATTGTGAGGAAAAACATTGGGATTCACTAAAACACAAGGCAAGATAGTTCCTAGAACTTATGTGTAACAGTGAAAGACATACATAATTTGGTAATGGTGATAAATTTATTTTTTTTCTAGACTGCGTTCTTTGTAGCCTCCTTCGCAGACGTTATCAGGGTCGTCACGTCGTCACGCAACGTTTCTCGTTGGGAGAGAAGCATTGCGTGACGAACCTAAGAGCGTCTGCGTACGAGATTAAGTTCTTTGATGTTCATAGAGCAGATTCCGTATGACTATGGGCAGAGCAGAAAAACGACACGGCTGCTACTTTCACGAGTTTTATATGTTTAACTGATACACCAAAACTATAAGCGTTTCGAATTCATTTGTGTCACTGTTGCTCCAAACTTGTAACAAAATTCTGTCAAACTAGAGTAAAGCTACATGTTTGGAGATATTTACAGGGATTTCAGTTTTTCTCCTGATCAAAATATCACCTCTCCTACAAGGCGTCATCTCTCTAAACCGCATTCACTAAATATTGGTTGCATTTAATATTTTGTTCTTTAGCCCCAAAAAGAGCGTGTTTACAAAATATTGAGCTTACAAAAGCATAGCTGTCCTTATATTGAGAGACCAAAAACGGTTTTTCTGTTCTGTCATGACTATGAAAAACTTACGGCATGGAGTGTACTTTGCTGTGACCGAGTCAGTGCCGTGCCGTGTATGAAAAAATTAGACATTCGGTGCCATGTCCGCGCCGCACCGTAACCGTGCCGTGACTTGTCACACCCATTTATGGAGAGGGAGTAAAAACCGAAGAACGCGGAGATATCCTTAATCCGCTGATGTACAGAAGAGAACTTCCATTATGTAGAACTCTACTGACGATAACGGATCCGATTTTCTAGCCTTCTCCCTCTTTTAATCGGTTTTTAAAAAGCCTATGTTATGCTTCCCATAAACTCACATGCAAATACAAAATGTCCTGCTTTCTTTGATATATGTCACTTTATAGCTGGACTTTCCAGGCTTTAAAGTTCAAGTACACACCAATGCATACCAATGCGTTTCGTCAATATTGTCTGACCTCAATGATGTTATGACCTAGAATTAGAAGAAATGTAGACAATGGCAATCATGAATATTCTTCAGAGCTCAAAGTCCTTTGCTAGACGCACATCCACAATATAGCTCAGCCCATCTTCTCAATTGCATATTTCGTCAGTTTGAAAAAAGGTGAGTGTTAGACATCGAGAAGGAATTAAACTTATTTTACGAACTTCCTGCAAGAACAAAAGGCGATAACTTTAGGGGGAAAAGTAAGAATTATAATTGAACAAATGTTCTCAATTTTCTTGCTGCGATGTCTTCTACCGTCTTGCATGGACTCGAAACTGTTTGGCTTCACATTTCCAGAGTACAAGTAGGCTTTCATTGTGATATTGTTTTACTTCCTAGTAAGCAGCGAGTTGATCATGAGTACTTGATAAACCTTTTCCTATCTCTTATATCGACTGTTCATTATATATAACCAAGACATTTTCTAAACTTTCATCTTCATAGAATCGAACCAAACTGTGTTCTTATGACACGGATGACTACAGAAAGACGTTTTGACTAAAAACATATAAAGTTTGTACAAGCAAGTTTGGCAAAAGTCGCTTTCTCATATGCATAAGTTTAACTCAGAGATCTACATTAAATGCTTTTGCTGCATATATTTACAAGACGGAAGTATAGAAATGATTGATAATAGATTTCCTCAAATGTAAGGGCACGCCACGAAATATTCAAGACGAATTCGTGTTCCGGAAATAGAATCCTTGGATTTTTGCCGAAAATACTAGAAGCTTCTTTTGTTGAAGGTGAATAACAACGAAGCTTCAGGCCTTGACCCCATATTTGTTCAATCAATCATGCTTAACAAAAAGTTCATCAATATAGTGTTTGCATTGAAGATCGTATATCTTATTTTTCTTGTTCATACCTCTGGTTTGAACATGTGAAATGACAAGTGGTAAACCTACATGCAGAACAATTACGAAAAGAATGTTATGACCTCAATTATTTACCAGAATTTCGTGTCTGCCTCACTATCTTGGCAGTAAATGCCAAATACTTCGGTCTATATTTACACATCAAAAAAAATAGGCCTGACTTCCTTGTCACTGTGCTTTGTAGTGGACTACTCATTTACATATCAACGGTTCTTTGGAAAGTGGGCGAATGCCTATAGACATGCGCACAGAATTCGAAGTACGCAAAGTATATCCAACTGATCTGAAGAAAAATGTTAGCCAAAAAAATTGCAAAACTGAGGTGTTTTATTTTATTCATTTATCTTAATCTTTATTTTACGAGGGTAACATAATTAGCCTTTCAGTTATCTAACTTATGGCCCTCGAAATATAAAAGTATTATTAAACTTGAAAATACGAAAATAACATAGTTCCTGGAGTACTGACCGTATACTTCCCTATCGCCAAGGTTTTTTTTACGTTTACTTCTCTCTTCTTCAATTTTGAGTTGTGTAGTTTGCTTGCGTGTATAAATCATTGAAAAATGTAGTAGGGTATGTTTTAAGAGTGTTCCCATTAGTTTCCTAATACCTGTATATAGAAGTATTCAAATGCTTTGAACATGTTTTCCCGCGAATTTCAAAACATGTAATAATGTATCACCTTGTCGAGAAATAATGAGTTGGAATAAGTGGGGATGTACGACTGTAAATGCGAAACATATACAAGCGGCGAAAAGTAAAGTTATTATAATGTTCTCTGATATATTCTCAAGATAGTAAGTAATATGTACCATGTAGGGACCGTGGAAAACCCAAAAAAGTGGTGGGGCTATAGAAGAGACTAGTATGGTAAAAAGTGTTGGGGCTAAGATTGGAAAATATAAGAGATTAGTATGGGAAAAGCCCTAGCAGCCCCTCTACCTCCGCGGTCCCTGTGTACTGAAACTAGTTTTCACAGTACATTAAGAGAATAGTACGTAAAATACAGTTATATCTAGTTTTATCTAGTAACAAAACGTATCCAATATGTTACCCCATCGTAACAACAGTGTCTTAATATAACTTTACCGACCTATCTATCATCATTTTTAGGCTCATCATGTCGAAAAACATTGAACTTGAGCCTATTTTGAACAGTTCGGATAATTCAGATGATACGCCAGTTATCATTATTGGAACGGGTGATTTTGGGAGAGCGTTGGCCACAAGGCTCCACCGCTTTGGAATACCAGTTGTGCTTGGCTCAAGGAACCCAAGCATCGTTGAGACGAAAATCATCCCACATCAAGTGGAAGTGCTAGAGAACAAAGAAGCATTGAAGCTTGGCAACGTTGTAATACTTGCAATTCATCGAGAACAGTATGAAGTTGTCACAGAAGAATTTCAGACAGCCCTCAAAGGAAAAATTGTCGTCGATGTTAATAACCACCAAACATCAAAGAAAACCAAGTCAAGTGCTGAGTATCTGGCTCAGCTCCTACCCGGGTCTAAAGTTGTGAAAGCCTTCAATGTGATATCAGCCTGGGCACTAGAGTCTGACTCGTTTGGTGGAAGCAAGCAAGTCCCACTCTGTTCCAACAACGCCGAAGCACGCCGAGTAATTTTCCAGTTGATTCGTGATATAGGCTTTGAGCCTATTGACCGAGGTAGCCTCAAGACAGCTGCAGAACTGGAGTCAATACCTTATCGATTTTTCCCAACATGGATTAAGCCCGTCATATTTTCCTTTGTTCTCTTTATTTTGATCATTTGCTTTGAAATTCTGCGCCGTTTTGTGAACATGGGAAAGGTGAATATCAACTGGGAAAGCTTTCCCGTCAGCAAGCTTAATGTCTACCTTGGCTTTAATGCCATTGGTCTTCTGTACTTGGCCTACCTTCCTGGTTCCATCGCTGGCATCGTTCAGCTTGTTAATGGTACCAAGAGGAAACGATTCCCAACCTGGCTGGACGAATGGATGAAGGCTCGCAAGCAACTAGGGTTGCTGGGTTTCTTCAATGCAATACTACACGCTATCATGGCAATCCTTTTGATGAACTCGGCGTTTCTAGGTTCTTTCTATGAGAATGCTGGACATTTCAACGTCCAAAACCAAACCATCCATGTGTCATCAAGGCTGAGTCTGAACGGAGAATTATCCATGTTTTTTGGAATCGTCGCTTTTGCTCTACTATGTATCCTGGCCGTGTGCTCTCTTCCAAGTGTAATCAACACTATGAGCTGGCGTGAATGGAATTTTGCGCAGTCAGGAATAGGTCACCTCATGCTGGCATGCGCAATTGGCCACATGGCAACAATGGGAGGTTTTGCCATGGCACACAGAAATTGGAAGTTTCCTTCCAACTACTTTCTGCCATCGGTATTCTATATAGAGTTGTTCCTGGGTTTTGCATTGATGTTTCTTAGAGTTCTGCTTTACATGCCTTGTTTATTCATCCCGCTGCAGAAGATCCGTCATGGATGGGAAAGAGTTTCAAGTGCAAGGCAAAAGGGAGAAGAGTTCGAAAGGGTACAAGTATGAGTTCTTGGGTACTCCTGCTTTTTGTTTTGTTTCATGGAATTGCAAGCTGATCTGATAAAAAATCTAGCTAGATGAATAAGTAAATCAACATATCGAATTAATTACTTAGATTAGTGATTCAAGACTTTAAGCTTTATCTGGATTTTTTCAGGCTTCACTGAACTCATAGTTATCATAATTGTAAATGGTGCGTATACAGCAACACTTTTCTATCTGATGATATCAAATTATTTTCGTTTTATTTGCCACTATAAAAATGTAGATAAATTACATAACAACACACTAAGCATGACAAGCAACACCAACATCATATAAAGAATCGAAACCAAATGTAGTGGGCAAGAATTTCCCATCCAAGGAGGAAGCTGCTCTGAAGTAAAGACCCTGAACATGTACATGCCATGTAATCAAGCCATAGTTTACTTCTCGTTTATAGAGCAAAGGTTTTACAGCCACATTACAGAACATTGAGATGGATAAGATACTTAGACAATAACGAAAGCACACGACACCAGCATCATATTGGTGAGTATTGCAGTCAGAGACAACGCTTCCCCATGCCCAGTGAGAACAGCTCCCAAGTGAGGCCTCTGAGCCTGAACATCCCATGTTGTACAGCCATATCTTACCCGTCCCTCGTCCATTCCACGAAAGTCCTAGGGTTTTCGTAAAACCAAGTTGACGACATGCAACCTTGGCATCATTCATTTCCCAGTAAAAAGGATAGACATCACAAACTGTTCCCCATTATTATATGCATGTTACCCTTCTTCATCTAACGTTCGCGTTGTTGTACATCGCAATCGTTTCCAATGACACATTCCCGCCTTCACCGTTATATAATCTTTGTTATTACTTGGTTTGTATTATCTAGAGTCAGTTAGCTATGGCTTTTTTTGTTTTGTTTCATAGAGCTGAAAACGTTTGATTGCTAGCTGAAAAAAAACCTAAGAAAACATTTTGAAGTAAATGTACATATTGAATCAACCACTTTACCAGATTTAACATACTTAAGGAATTTAGCGATTTAAGGAATTTTTCAGAAGTGAACACATAGGTATTATAATTGTAAATGATGTTTATGAAGTAACAACTTTTTATCCTGATGATCAGTGCACAAATCATTTTCATTTTGTTTGCAATTAAAAAATGTAGTAAATGACAACAAAACAATAAGCATAGCACACAATACCAATATCATATTAAACCAGCCTCAGCTGAATTGGACCCCGTCTGTTTAAATATTGCTAATGATGAATACATAAAATAAATAAATCATATTGGTGAAAATCGAAGCCAAATGTAATAGGTAAGAATTCCCCATCCAAGGTGGGAGCAGCACTGAATTGAAGACCCCGAACCTGTACATGCCATGTAGTTAAGGCATGCTTTACCCATCTCTCGTTCGTAGAGCAAAGGTTTTACAGCCGCATTGACAAACATTGCTCAAGATTCAGGAGATACAACACCAGCATCATATTGGTGAGTATTGCAGTCAGATGCAACGTTTCCCCATGCATTATGAGAACAGCTTCCAAGTGAGGCCTCTGAACCTGTACAGCCTATGTTCTGCAGCCATATCTTACCCGTCCCTCGTCCATACACCGAACGTCCAATAGTTTTGGTAAAACCAAGCTGACGACATGCCACCCTGGCATCTGGCATACCCCAGTAACCCTGACATACTGTTCCCCATTGACCCTGGTGATACACCTCAATAATATCTAACAGTATCCACTAACAGAAAGAAGCACGACTGATACTGAAACACTAACAAACAAACAAACAAATAAAGGACGAGAAACCAGACGTCCTAAGGTCATAATGTCATCATGGGCGAGTTTGACTTAACCAATGCTAAATTAAATCAATCGTAGAGCTTTGACAAATCAAACAATCTTCACTGACGTCAATTCATTTCCTCAGAGCCAAGATTGCAAATGCAATGTTTTTGACCTGTTGACATATATCGATCGTAATCTTTTTTATCAGTGTTACTCTATAATGGTCATTTCTTGTTAATCTAGCATTAGTTGGCTTTGGCTGCTAGCATTTTATTTACAAGATTTTTCATTTCTGGTAAAATCATTGTAAGTTAGTTTACTTTTGTTAATTTATTTTACTTCGAAAACACGAGGCCGGTTGCCCAATTCCTCCGAGCCAGGGGATCATGTATAAAGCCTTGAAGGCACTCTCTTTACCCATTCAAACTAGCAGTAGTCTTTATCACGGGTATTCTAAAACTAAAGTTACACAGGACCAGCGAGGTGGGAGAGAGAAGTGGAAGCAGACGTGCAGTTCCTACAGATTGAACGATGGATCTAATGATCAAGTAATGATACCTATGGACCAACCTTACCAGAACACACGACACCAACATCAACTGTGTGATCGCAGCCCCCAACGTTGCCCCATCCATTGTGAGTACAGCTCTGAAGTGAGGACTCTGAGCCTGAACACCCCATGTAATTCAGCCATACTTTACCCGTCCCTCGTCCATAGGCCCAATATCCTACAGTTTTGGTAAAACCAAGTTGTCGGCATGCAACCTTGGCATCATTCATATCAAAGTCACTATGACACACTGTTCCCCACTGACCACTGTGGTAGACAAAAATAGCGATCAAATGTTTGCGTTAAAAGCAAGCTTATATATTCTTATAAAACACGATCATCCAAGACACAATCCCAAGTCCTTGAGTTAAAGTGGCTAAATTGAATCACATTTACTGGGAGTTGTATGTTAAAACAAGGTTTTGGTCAGACTATTTCCAATCTTGGACTCGGTGGCAACTAGAGACAAAATGGTGAGCAAAATTAAATAATCAATCATTAATTGATGCGAGTAGCGAAACTAATCTCACAGATGCCGTCACCAATACGAATATCCGACTGTTTTAGTAAAACTAAGTTGACGGCATGCAACGTTCGCATCTGGCATATCCCTGGTAATTGACCCTGGTAATACACCATCACGATGACTAGCAGCATCCACTAACAAAAAACAAGAAGCATGACATAGTAAAAAATATATAAACAAAGGAGAAGACACCAGCATCATATTGGTGAGTAAGGCAACCAGAGCCAACGTTTCCCCATCCATTGTGACTACAGCTTCCAAGTGAAGATTCTGAGCCTGAACATCCCATGTAATGCAACCACACCTTACCCGTCCCTCGTCCATCGTGCAAAACTCCCACAGCTTTGATGAAACCTAGTTGGCTACATGCAACCTTGGCTTCCTCCATATACCAGCCATTACGACAGACTGTTCCCCATTGGCTCTGGTGATACACCTCCACCAGTCCCTCGTCCATCCCACGAAAATCCAACAGCTTTTGTGAAACCCATTTGCCGACATGCAACCTTTGCTTCTTCCATGTACCAGCCACTATGACATACTGTTCCCCATTGACCCTGGTGATACACCTCCACGATACCTATATGGATATCACTGGTTTCAACAATTCAGATTATTTACGCTTTTTAGATTAAAGAGTAGTGTTAAACGCAAGTTCAAAGAGAAGAAAATCTAATCGAACTTTCAACGTCAAAAACCAAACAATCCATGTGCCATCAAGGCTTTTTCAAGGGTTTCTTCAACGCATTGCTACACGTTATCAAGGTAATCCTTTTGATAAATTCGGCGTTGGAGGTTCTTTCTATGAGAATTCTTGATATTTCAACGTCCAAAATCAAAGCATCCATTTGCCATCATGCAACGTTCAGATTGATTGAAGAGTTATCCTTTTTTTTTTGGAATCGTCGCTTTTGCTCTACTATGTGTCCTGGCCTTGTGCTCTCTACTAAAGGTAATCAACACTGTACTGTGAGCTGGCATGAATGTAAGTATTTTTTTTTTTTTTCATAGAACTGCAAACTGACAATTGCTAACTGATAGAAATCTAAGTAGAAATGTTTAAGTAAATTAACATATCGAATCAACAACTTAGATTAGCGATTTAAGACTTTAACGTTTATCTGGATATTTTCAGTCTTGATCTATAGTTATAACTGTAAATGGTGCGTATAAAGTAACACCTTTTTGCTCAGTACACAAATCATTTTCTTTTTGTTTCCAACTAAAAAAATGTAACAAATGACAACAAAACAATAAGCATAGCACACAACCCCAACACCATATTTGCAAGAAACTCAACCAAATTCAATGGCTAACAATTTCCAATCCAAGGTGGGAGCATCTCTCAAGTTAACAGCCGTATCCTGTACGTATACATGACATGTAATCAAGCCATACGTTACCCATCTCTCGTTCATCTAGCAAAGAATTTACAACCGCATTGACAAACTTTGAGATGCATGAGATACTAAAGCAATAACGAAAGCACACGACACCAGCATCATATTGGTGAGTATTGCAGGCAGAGACAACGCTTCCCCATCCATTGTGCGAACAGCTCCCAAGTGAGGCCTCTGAGCCTGAACATCCCATGTTGTACAGCCATATCTTACCCGTCCCTCGTCCATGCCACGAAGGTCCTAGAGTTTTCGTAAAACCAAGTTGGCGACATGCAACCTTTGCTTCCTTCATGTACCAGTTACCAGCACACACTGTTCCCCATTGACCCTGGTGATATACCTCCACAAGACCTATATGGATAAGACTGGTTTTCTTCTAATTCTTCACTTGAGATTTTCAAACTTCTTAGTTCTTAGAGTACTGGATAAAGCTGCAAAGATATTATTCGCAGCAATTACTAATGTTATGAATATAAGATTCAAAATAGGAGGAATAATAAGCAAGAGAATAAAATCATTCAATTTCCTGAAATGTCAGGTGTATTCTGTTTTCTTCTAAAAAGAATCTACACCCAACTATGTGAATAGAACTGCACAATTGGTTTTGATGGACAGAGTAGCATCTAATTTTTCTTACTTTCGGACTTTGATCCTAAATATGTAATTTACGAGCTCAATGTTGAAAATAACCACCCACAGCATTACAAATGCAGATAAACTGTCGGATCTCTTTTATGACCTTTCACGTATATATCTAAAAAAGAGACGTAGATCGCCAACAAATCTTCTACCAACGTTCAAACGCAAGCAAATTAAGTAAAGACGAAATGGTATAAATATTTGTTTGAAAAATGACGAAATAGTTCTGACCATGTTTCAATCTTTTCATCGATAGCTTGCATTCTAAGTGTGAGCTAAGTAGTAATAAAGATCCAGTGAATCAAAAGTTTTAGAATACTCATTTAAAAACATTAAACAAGAGTTTGGTAAGGTCAGAACACACAACACAAACATCTGAAGTGTGACCACACCAACTACCACTACCAAATCCGCTGCTAGAACAACTGTGAAGTGAGTTTTCTGTGCCGGAACATGCCATGTCAGTCAGCCATACTTTACCAGTCCCTCGTCCATAGTACCAATATCCTACAGTTCTGGTAAAACCAAGTTGTCGACATGCAACCTTGGCATCATTCGTATCAAAGCTACTATGACACACTGGTGATATACCTGGTGATATACCTCCACAAGACCTACATAGATAGAACGGTTTTCTTCTAATCCTTCACTTGAAATTTCCAAACTAATTTTTTTCCTTTTGGACTTTATTGGCTCAATATTGAAAATAACCATCCACAGCACTACAAATGCACATAAAGTGTCGAATCTCTTTTATGGACTTTCACGTATATCTATAAGAGAGACGCAGATCGCCAACAAATCTTCTACCACCGCACAAACGCAAGCAAATTGAGTAAAGACATATTAGAGTCACAATCTAGCGTGTGCGCAGACAAATTGCATAATGCTTGGGCTACTATTATTGTAAAGAACAAAGGGGTATTTAAAACGAAATCTGAAAGGAACCGAGAATCGCCAGTTTTTAGATCCTTTTTGTGGATGTCATCATGACGTCTCCTGTGTTTAAGGGTGGAGCTGTTTTTCCATGGATGAGTGATTTTCTGAGTGATTTTTTTCATCACAATGGTATAATATTTGTTCAAAAAATGACAAAATAGTTCTGACCATGTTTCAATCTTTTCATCGATAGCCTGCATTCTAAGTGTGAGCTAAGTAGTAATAAAGATCCAGTGAATCAAAAGTTTTAGAATACTCATTTAAAAACATTAAACAAGAGTTTGGTGACGTCAGAACACACAACACCAACATCTGTAGTGTGACCACACCAATTACCACTACCAAATCCGCTGCTAGAACAACTCTGAAGTGAGGTTTCTGTGCCGGAACATGCCATGCTAGTCAGCCATACCTTACCCGTCCCTCGTCCATAGGCCCAATATCCTACAGCTTTGGTAAAACCAAGTTGTCGACATGCCACCTTGGCATCATTCATATCAAAGCTACTATGACACACTGTTCCCCACTGACTACTGTGGTAGACTAAAACAGTATTCAAGTGTTGATCAAGTAATGATACCTGTGGACCAACCTTACCAGAATAAACGACATTAACAGCAGTTGTGTGGTCGCAGCCCCCAACACTTCCCCATCCATTGTGAGTACAGCTTTGAAGAGCTTTAAAATATGTCTACATAATTGTCTTTCTCATTAGATAACTACCACTGTTTGCTATGACAACACGCTCATTTTTAAAGGTTTACCTTGTTTTATAAATGAACAATTTTAGTTTTAATGTAGAAGTCAGTGTAATTTATGATTATGACTATTGATAGTATGAAGAACACACGACACCAGCATCATTAGTGTGATCGCAGCCCGAGTAAACATTTCCCCATCCATTGTGAGTACAGCTTCCAAGTGAGGACTCTGAGCCTGAACACTGCATGTCGTACAACCATATTTTGCCTGTCCCTCGTCCCCTGTGCAAAATTCCTATAGTTTTCGAAAAGCCAAGTTGTCGACATGCAACCTTGGCATCTGGCATATTCCAGCCACCATCACATACTGTTCCCCATCCACCGTAACAATGTTGTGAGGTAGTATGATACAAGAAATAACCGGCTTTCCAGAAAGAAGTATCCCAGTTAATCAGATATTATGCAAATGTGGAAAAAATATTTCTTACAAGTTACATATTGTAATCTTACAAATATTTCTTAAACTAAATATCAAAATCACAAGCAGGCAACTATGGTTACTGGGCTTCTTCAACGCTATTGTATATGCTAGCATGTCAATGTTATGAATTCAGCGTTTGCAGGTTCATTGATAATACTGAGGACAGAATGTAGTTGGGAGGAAACTTCCAATTTCTGGCTGCCATTGTCGCCACGTGGCCAACAGTCCCTTTCACAGTTCCCTGCGCCATCTTCAAAGGTAGCCATGTCTTTGCATCGAAGCGAGACAAAGGGTGAACTTGCAACGATACAGACCTTTTTTAAGTTACACAGGACCAGGAAGGTGGGAGAGAGAAGTGGAAGAAGACGTGGAGATCCTACAGATTGAACGATGGATCTAATGATCAAGTAATGATACCTATGGACCAACCTTACCAGAACACACGACACCAACATCAGTTGTGTGATCGCAGCCCCCAACGTTGCCCCATCCATTGTGAGTACAGCTCTGAAGTGAGGACTCTGAGCCTGAACACCTCATCCAGTACAGCCATACTTTACCCGTCCCTCGTCCATATTTCCAATATCCTACAGCTTTGGCATAACCAAGTTGGCGACATGCAACCTTGGCATCTTTCATATCAAAGTTACTATGACACACTGTTCCCCACTGACCACTGTGGTAGACTAAAGTTGTGATCAACTGTTTATGTTAAAAGCAAGCTTACATATTCTTATAAAACACGATCATCCAAGACACAATCCCAAGTGCTTGAGCTAAAGTGGCTAAATTAGATCACATTTACTGGGAGTTGTATGTTAAAACAAGGTTTTAGCCAGACTATTTCAAATCTTGGACAATGTGACAACTAGAGACAAAAAGGTGAGCAAAAATAAATTATCAATTGTTAATTGATGCGAGTAGCGAAACTATTCTCACAGATGCGGTCCCCAACACAAAAATTCTACTGTTTTTGTAAAACCAAGTTGACGGCATGCCACTTTTGCATCTGGTATATCGGTGGTAATTGACCCTGGTAATACACCTTCACGATGCCACGATGCAGCATCCACTAACAAAAAACAAGAAGCATGACATAGTAAAAAATATATAAACAAAGGAGAAGACACCACCAGAGAAGACATACTGTTCCCATTACTCAAATTCACTCAGAACAGATTAATTAAACTTTCAACATCCAAAACCAATTACCACCCATGTGTCATCAAATATGAGTCTGAACGGATAATTATCCGTGGTTTTTGGAATCGTCGCTTTTGCTCTACTGTGTGTCCTGGTTGTGTGCTCTCTACCGAGTGTAATCAACACTATGAGCTGGCGTGAATGGAATTTTGCGCAGTCAGGAATAGGTCACCTCTTGCTGGGGTGCACAACTGGTCACATGGCAACAATGTGAGGTATTCATGGCACACAGAAATTGTGAGTTTCCTTCCAACTACATTCTATTTGCAACTAAAATGTAGATAAATGACATAACAAAACAATAAGCATAGTACACAAAACCAACACCATATTGGAGAGAATCGAAACCAAACGCAGTGGGCAAGAATTCCCCATACAAGTTGGGAGAATCTTTGAAGTGAAAAGTCTTAATCTGTACATGCCATGTAATCAAGCCATATGTTACCCACCTCTCGTTCATATAGGTTCTACAGACGCATTACAAAACATTGAGATACATGCATAAGATATTAAGACATTATTCAACGAAAACGACACCAGCATCATATTGGTGAGTATTGCACCCAGAGGTAACACTTCCCCATCCATTGTGAGAACAGCTCCCAAGTGAGGCCTCTGAGCCTGAACATCCCATGTTGTGAAGCCATATCTTACCCGAACCTCGTCCATACCGCGAAAATCCCACGGTTTTCGTAAAACCAAGTTGGCGACATGTAACCTTTGCTTCCTTCATGTACCAGGTACCAGCACACACTGTTCCCCATTGACCCTGGTGATATACTTCAACAAGACTTACATAGATATAACAGTTTTCTTCTAATTCTTCATTTGAGATTTTCAAACTTCTTAGTTCGTAGAGTTCTGAATGAAGTTTCAAAGGTAAGATTTGCAGCAATTTCTAATGTTATGAATATTAAATTCAAATTAAATAGGATTAAAAAACGAGAGAGAAAAATCATTTAATTTCCTAAAATGTCAGGTATATTCTTTTGTCTTCTATAAAGAACCTACACCCAGCTACACCCACCTATAACTGAACAATTGTTTTTGATGGACAGAGTAGCTCCTAATTTGAAATCGTGACAACAAGACACACTTGGTATCATGATAAAAATATCACGATCTGACATCGAGGGACCACACCAGAGCCTCCAGGAAGTGTTTGTATGCAACAAGTAAGCCTAAGGGAGGCCAATTATTGATTTGTTTTTGGCTAGGCAAGTGTAGCACTTTAGGTAGCAAAGTATGGATATAACATGTGTAAAAACGAAAATTATCAAACAAAATAGAGTAGAGCTAAATAGTTCATTGATAGACGGACGCAGAGAACTGAAAAACACAGAATCTATATTGGGCTTTAAAATATTCCTCGGTTATTATATTACTACATGAACTAATATAACCTTATTCCTTTAAATCATCTTTGATGGCTGTTGTATAAATGTTGGAAAAATATAGGTGCATGGTTTTTTATTATTTTTCATATTTTTTTTCCTTTCTGATTTTGATCCTAAATATGTAATTTACGAGCTCAATATTGAAAAGATAAACTGTCGAATGTCTTGGATGACCTTTCATGTTTATCTATAAAAGAGACGTAGATCGCAAACAAAACTTCTACCAACATCAAACGCTAGCAAGTAAAGACATTTTAGAGTTACAATCTAACGCATGCGCAGACAAATTGCATAATGCTCGGGCTATTAATACTACGCAGAACACAAGAAGCCAACATGGACATCAATAGTTTGATAGCAGCCAGAGAAAGCCTGCCCTGATTGTTTGTAACCTTCCAAGAGAGGACTCCAAGTCTGTACACAGTGAGTTATGGTGGCAATTCCCAGCCACAACACACATTTCCCTACTAACCACTGTTTTCGGGAATGATACACAACACGACACCTCTGAGCCTGAACATGCCATGTAGTGCAGCCATACTTTACCCGTCCCTCGTCCTTTCCACGAAGGTCCAAGAGTTTTGGTAAAACCAAGTTGACGGCATGCCACCTTGGCATCATCCATACCCCAGCCATCTTCACACACTGTTCCCCACTGACCCTGGTGATATACCTCCACAAGACCTGTATATGAACAGTTTTCTTCCAATTCTTCATTTGAGATTTTCAAACTTCTTAGTTCTTAGAGTACTGAATAAAGCTGCAAAGATAAGATTCGCTGCAGTTTCTAATGTTATGAATATAAACTACAAATCAGGAGGAAAAAACGAGAGAATAAAAATCATTAAACTTCCTGAAAATGTCAGGTGCATTCTGTTGTCTTCTATAAATAACTCACTACACCCAGCTCTGTGAATAGAACCACGCATAGAACCACCCTGATAGAACTACGCTTTTGTTATTGATGGTGGTGGAGGGGGGGGGGGGGGGTGGCGGGAGGGGGCAGAGAAGTACCTAACCTGAAATTGTTAACAACAAGACGCACTTGCTACAGAAAGTGTTAGAATGCAACAAATAAGCTTAAAGGAAGCCAATTATTGTTTTTGTTTTTGGCTAGGCAAGTGTAGCACTTTAGGTAGCAAAGTATGGATATAACACGTGCAAAAAGTTTCAAACAAAATAGAGTAGAACTAAATAGTTCATTGATAGACGGACGGAGAGAACTGAAAAACACATAATCTATATTAGGTTTTAAAATATTCCTCGGTTATTATATTACTACATATGAACTAATATAACCTTATTCCTTTAAATCATCTTTGATGACTGTTGTATAAATGTTGGAAGAATATAGGTGCATGGTTTTTTATTATTTTTCATATTTTTTTCCTTTCGGAGTTTGATCCTAAATATGTAATCTACGAGCTGAATATTGGAAAGATAAACTGTCGAATGTCTTGGATGACCTTTCACGTTTATCTATTAAAGAGACGCAGATCGCAAACAAAACTTCTACCAACATCAAACGCTAGCAAGTAAAGACATTTTAGAGTCACAATCTAACGCATGCGCAGACAAATTGCATAATGCTCGGGCTACTAATACTACGCAGAACACACGAAGCCAACATGGACATCAATAGTTTGATAGCAGCCAGCGAAAGCCTGCCCTGATTGTATGTAATCTTCCAAGAGAGGACTCCAAGTCTGTACACAGTGAGTTATGGTGGCAATTCCCAGCCACAACACACATTTCCCTACTAACCACTGTTTTCGGGAATGATACACAACACAACACCAGCATCATATGTGTGGCTATTGCAGTAAGAGGCAACGGTTCCCCATCCATTGTGAGAACAGCTCCCAAGTGAGGCCTCTGAGCCTGAACATCCCATGTTGTACAGCCATATCTTACCCGTTCCTCGTCCATCACGCGAAGGTCCTAGAGTTTTGGTAAAACCAAGTTGACGGCATGCCACCTTGGCATCATCCATACCCCAGCCATATGCACACACTGTTCCCCATTGACCCTGGTGATATACCTCCACGAGACCTGTATATGAACAGTTTTCTTCAAATTCTTCATTTGAGATTTTCAAACTTCTTAGTTCTTAGAGTACTGAATAAAGCTGCAAAGATAAGATTCGCAGCAGTTTCTAATGTTATGAATATAAACTACAAATCAGGAGGAAAAAACCAGAGAATAAAAATCATTAAATTTCCTGAAAATGTGAGGTGCATTCTGTTGTCTTCTATAAATAACTCACTACACCCAGCTCTGTGAATAGAACCACGCATAGAACCACCCTGATAGAACTGGCATATCCCAGAAATCCTGACATACTGTTCCCCATTGACCCTGGTGGTACACCTCCATGATACAGTACTATTTACTATCAAAAAACGAGTAGCATGACGTAACAAAACAATGATATAAACAAGAGACAAGGCAACAGCATCATATTGGTGAGTAGGGCAACCAGAGCCAACGTTTCCCCATCCAGCATGAGGACAGCTTCCAAGTGAGGACTCTGATCCTGTACACTGCATGTTGTATAGCCATACTTTGCCCGTCCCTCGTCCTTCCCACGAAAACCCCACAGCTTTTGTGAAACCTAGTTGGCGACATGCAACCTTTGCTTCCTCTATATACCAGCCATCACGACAGACTGTTCCCCATTGACCCTGGTGATACACCTCCACGAGACCTATATGAATATCACTAGTTTAGTTCTTTTTCTACAATTCAGTTTATTTACACTTTTTTAGATTTTAAGAGTGTTAAACGCAATTTCAAAGAGAAGAATCCCTCAGAACAAGTTTAATCGAATGACTCTAAATTACAAAACAAGACAAACAACAATTGAACATCTCATGTTCCATAGCCATATCTTACCCGTCCCTCGTCGCCAATACGAACGTCCTACAGTTTTGGAAAAACCAAGTTGACGGCATGCAACCTTGGCATCTGGCATATTCCAGTTATTATTAGTACACACTGTTCCCCATTGATCCTGGTGATATCAATTGAGATTTTCAAACTTCTTAGTTTGAAGAGTATCGAATAAAGTCTCAAGCAATTGCAAGGTGAAGATTTTCTCAAAGCAAATTTACAAAAATATAAACAAAGTTCACAACACTAACATCATATCCTTGACATAGTTATGTTTAATTTATCAAAAAAAATTCTTATTTAACAATGAGTTAAAAAACGTCTATATAAAGTTGAGTGGACATGTTGTGTATTGATCACAAAATATCGCTTGCATTACTCCATCTGCCGAAAACGTTTAAGACAAACACAACCAGCATCCCATGTGTGACCATTGCAGTTAGAGTTAACACTTCCCCATCCATTGTGAGAACAGCTTCCAAGTGTGGCCTCTGAGCCTGAACATGCCATGCCATACAGCCATATCTTACCCGTCCCTCGTCCATAGTATGAAGGTCCTACAGTTTTGGTAAAACCAAGTTGTCGACATGCAACCTTTGCATCTGGCATATCCCAGTAATTATAAGCACACACTGTTCCCCATTGACCCTGGTGATATACCTCTTCAAACCCTAGCAGTATTGGATACCGTATATACAATGATACTCTTATGATGAAAGACGACCGAATGCCAACACAACTTGAACATGGAAACCTGCGTGCAGCTTGTGTCAGAGAGGTCCAGAAAATGATGTATAACGGTCAGTTCTACTATTATACAAGCCCAAAAAGCTATTACCCAGACAAAGTTATTGCTACTTGACCCCTCCAAGGTCAGAGGAAAGAGCGTGAGAAATTACAACGTTAGATAGAAGGAAGGAAGAAAAGGGTAATTTGCCTTACGCAATATCTTTTCTGCACCAACTTCATTGCCAGGTTCGACTGTTCCAATGATCTATTTTTCATCCCTCATAAACTGTTCATAATTTTTTAGACGTGGAGATCCGGAGGATCGAACCGTGGACCTCTAGCTACGCCTGCTCCTGATAAGTAATGATCAAGTAGTGATAGCAATGGACCAACCTTACCAGAACACACAACACCAACATCAGTTGTGTGATCGTAGCCCCAAACGTTTCCCCATCCATTGTGAGTACATGAACAGCTTTGAAGAGAGGTCTCTGTGCCTGAACACTCCATCCAATCCAGCCATACTTTACCTGTCCCTCGTCCATTGCGCCAATTTCCTACAGTTTTGGTGAAACCAAGTTGGCGACATGCAACCTTGGCATCATTCATCTCCCAGTTACCTTGACATACTGTTCCGATCTCCATTTTCTATTATGTTACCCTTCTTTATCTATCGTTCGCGTTACTGTACATAGCAATCGTATTCCAATGACACATTCCCGCCTTCACCGGTGTTATATAATCTTTGTTATTACTTGGTTTGTATTATCTAGAGTCATTTAGCTATGGTTGATCTACAAACGTTATTTCTAAGACTTGTTTATATATTTTTTTATGTACTCGAAACAATTATCATAATATAAAATATGTCTACATAATTATCCTTCTCATTAGATAACTACCGCTGTTTGCTATGAAATACTATTGTATTAAAAATTAAAGCTAAAAGGAACAGAGATATGTCGAAAGATCCTGAGGATCGAACCATGGACTCATAGCTACGCCTGCTCCTGATGATAAGAAATGATAAAGTAATGATACCAGCATCGGTTGTTGAATGAGCCTAGTACGTTGCCCCATCCATTGTGTGGTCAGCTCTGAAGTGAGGTCTCTTTGCATGCCTGAACACCGTATCCAATCAAGCCATGAATGTCTACAGAGTTTATGAGATGACCAGCATGCTTCATCGCCAGTTTTTAGACTCTTTTTGTGGATGTCACCATGACGTCTCCTGTGTTTAAGGGTTGGGCTGTTTATCCATGTCATCCCTCTCCAAGTACTGACGCTCCTTGCTCTCGACGAAATCCTGCAATTCCTTACTTTCCAAACCAAAACCTCTACCGGACTCCACCCAATTCATATAATCCATGGCTACGACTTGAATACTCTATAAATCGATTAAATAAAGACAGAAAAGTTAATGTTTACGCTTAAACCATTAGATAAATGCTATAATTCTACTTCTGTAATTCTCTTCGTTTCGTTTCGTTTCTTTTCGGTTCTCATCCTACACATTTGTATTGTCTTTATTTGACATAACTTCATGTTTTTTCTGATTTTACTGATATGTGTTTTTAAAAAATGACCAAATAGTTCTGAACATGTTTGAATCTTTTCATCGATAGCTTGCATTCTAAGTGTGAGCTAAGTAGTAATAAAGATATGATAAATGAAACGTTTTAGAATACTCTTTTAAAAACATTAAACAAGGTTTTAGTAAAGTCATGAGAACACACAACACCAACATCTGCAGAGTGATCACACCAATTACCACTACCAAATCCGCTGCTAGAACAACTGTGAAGTGAGCTCTCTGTGCCGGAACATGCCATGCTGTTCAGCCATACTTTACCTGTCCCTCGTCCATATAGCCAATATCCTACAGCTTTGGCATAACCAAGTTGGCGACATGCAACCTTGGCATCATTCATATCAAAGTCACTATGACACACTGTTCCCCACTGACCACTGTGGTAGACTAAAATAGTATTCAAGTGTTGATCAAGTAATGATACCTGTGGACCAACCTTACCAGAATAAACGACATTAACATCAATTGTGTGATCGCAGCCCGGTACGTTTCCCCATCCATTGTGATTACAGCTCTGAAGTGAGGTCTCTGAGCCTGAACACCGCATCCAATCCAGCCATACTTTACCTGTCCCTCGTCCATTGTTCCAATATCCTACAGCTTTGGCATAACCAAGTTGGCGACATGCAACCTTGGCATCATTCATATCAAAGGAACTTTGACACACTGTTCCCCACTGACCACTGTGGTAGACTAAAATAGCGATCAAATGCTTACGTCAAAGACTAACATTTCTTAAAAAAACACCATCATACAAGACACAATCCTTAAAGCTTGGATTAAAGTGGCTAAATTGGGAGTTGAATGTTAAAAAAGGTTTTGGCTAGACTTTTGTCAGTCCCAGGCGCGTTGGTAACAAGAGAGAAAAAAATGAGCAAAAATCAAATACCAATTGTTAATTGGTGCGAGTAGTAATACTAATCTCACAGATGCAGTCCACAATACGAGAGTTCTATTGTTTTAGGTAAAACCAGGTTGGCGGCATGCAACCCTAACCAGGGCCGTAGCTAGGTCAAAAATATTAGAGGGCTCTCGCGCTCTCAACTCGAGGGTTGCGTTTCAATTAGAACGGGTGTATATATTAGCAAAAGCAGTTGCAAAAATTATTAGAAGCAGGACCCCCCAATGCCCATCCCCTTGCTACGGCCATGCTGGCATATCCCAACCACTCTGACATAATGCTCCCCGTTGACCCTGGCTATACACCTTCACAATACCTAGCAGAATTCTAAGTCGCTAAGGCATTATGCAAACCTTAATTTCGGTGGATCAATTGAATGAACGAAGTGAATTCTTTGAAGAATTAATTTACAATTAATTTTAAAATTTTGTATCTTACCTTTCAACTTTTTGAATCATTTAGAACACAAAAAAATATTCTTAATGTTTATTTATGATCACTGTCAAAATGATCCATTTTTTCTCAGCCACAAGTTTATTATAATAAATATATATTTGAAATAATGATTCATAAGTTTAATGCAATGCAATAAAACATTTTTTTCATCACAATATGAATACCCAATATTATATACGACCAAACACTTCAATCTCTATTTTAAATATTAACCAGAACACACAACACCAGCATCATATTCGTGAGTTTTGCAGCCAGAGTCAGCAACACCCCATCCAGGGTGAGAGCAGCTCTGAAGAGAGGTCTCCGATCCTGTACACGCCATCTCGTCCAGCCAGACTTTACCCGTCCCTCGTCCTTTGTACGAAACTCCCACAGCTTTGGTGTAACCTAGTTGGCTACATGCAACCCTGGCTTCCTCCATATACCAGCGATCTTGACAGACTGTTCCCCATTGACCCTGGTGATACATTATTGTACAGAAGCAAGTAAAGAATTCGTGAAGCGACTTTTAGTCATCTTGTCAATGACTAGCCACATCTCTATACCAAGAAAGATCAGAGCCACCAATACGTTCGCTCTCTCCTAGCTGCAATATCACATGTGGATCGGAGATTGGCTTATCAACACGCTGAGAGAGCTTGATAGAAGATGCAGAGATATCATCAGAGAAAATGGAGGCATGCACACCAGCGAATCAGTGAAGGTATTCTACCTTCCAGAGAAGCAAGGAGGCAGTGGCTTGAACTGCATTGAAGATAAATACAAGCTAACTAAGATAAAGATGGCAAATTACCTGAACAGCTGCCAAGATAAGAGGATACAAGTATTAAGAACGCACGAGCTCCTTAAGATAGACAAGGAAAGCAAGGAAAGAAAATCAATCTTCAAAGACGCACAGAAGTACCGAATATGACATCATCTGCAGTTTCACAGAAAAAGAAATTGTCCTCGCCAGTGAAAACAAAACTGTCACCACAAGGCTGCCTAGCCCTGGAGCAGTCAAGGAATTCCTAAGAATGAAGACCAGTGAGATACACTAATGAAGTAAAGAAACAACCATGGTTGGGAGTACTTACCAACGAACAGCTCAAATACGAAGAGATACCAGCTACTGTCAACCAGCTCTTTAAAAACTGGAAAAACGTACCCGATGTAGTGTACAGCGTAACCAAGAGTATAAGTCAACAACTACTCCCAACCAAGACGTACCAACAGAGCAAACTACAAGTGACCATTAGAAACAACAAATGTCGCATGTCCAATACAACTACAGAGTCAACCACACACATAATGTGTGTCTGTCCAAAGATTGCTCAAAGATTACTACAAAGTCCGGCATGACCGGATGCTGAGACTGATTTATCACTGCTGCATAAATACGATTTTCAAGAAAGCGACAACGAGAAACCTTGGTATTATCAAAGAATACCAACTGCAGTATTAGAGAACGATATAGCCAAGATCATTTGGGATGTTCCATTCCACCTAGAGAAACCACCTGAGAATGGAGCAAACAGAATTGATATGGCCGTGATGGATAAAGAAACAAGCACATGGACATTATTTGAAGGAACAGTGTGCCAAGTTGGAAAGATTAAAGAAAAGACAGCTATTAAACAAGATTAGTATACAGAACTGCGAGCTGGGATCCAAAACATCTACCTAAGCGCTTCCGTAAAGCAAATCAATATAATATTCGATTTCCTTGGAGGATACCACAAGAAACTGAAAGACGAACTAATTCAGAAATGGATCGTTTGTCAGAATGTGAACATTGTGCAAAAATGTTATGGGTATTCAACCTAAGAAAGGACTCTAATTAGCAATATTTATATATTCAGTAACAAAGCCCAGGCACAACCCGCTTGTTATTGTAATTGAAAACGACAGAGGAATAATAATGATAATAATAATAATAATAATAATAATAATATTGATAATGATAATGATAATCACAATTCCACAATGAAGTATACCATTTAATCATGATCAGATGTTATGCTCATGTGTAAACAAATATTTCTTACAACTTGCATATTGCAATATTACAAATATTTCTTAAACTACATATCAAAATCACAAGCAAGCAACTATGGTTGCTTGGCTTCTTCAACGATATATTATATGCTATCATGCCAATGCTTGTTATGAATCCAGCGTTTGCAGGCTCATTAAGAATACTGAACATCTTGGACAATTATTCACATGTCTCTATTATTATAAGCTCGTCTCGCATCGATGTAAAGGCACGGCTACTTTTGAAGATGGCGCAAGGAACTGTGAAAGGGACTATTGGCCACATGGCGACAATGGGAGTATTTGTCATTGCAGACAGAAATTGGAAGTTCCCTCGCAAATACATTCTGCCTTCTACTCTGGTGATACACTTCCACGAGACCTATATGGATATCACTAGTGTAGTTATTTTAGTTACAATTCAGATTATTTACACTTTCTACATTGAAGAGTGTAAAACGCAATTTGAAATTAAAGAGAATTATCACTCAGAACAAGTGCTTCCTAAGGTGGACAAGTAGTTGTATAGAATTAAACACTAAGCTCAAGCATTTCTCACTGGGCATTTCCCCATGCCCAGTGAGAACAGCTTCCAAGTGTGGCTTCAGAGCCTGAACACCCCATGCCGGTCAGCCAAACTTTACCCGTCCCTCTTCCATTCCACGAAGGTCCTAAAGTTTTGGTAAAACCCAGTTGACGGCATGCAACCTTGGCATCTGGCATATCCCAGCTACCATGACATACTGTTCCCCATTGACTCTGGTGATACACCTTTTCTATAAATATGTTCAGAATTGCCTGAAAGATCAATTTCTGAATCGTGTTTAAAAATTTACTACACCTTTCAGAAGTGAGAAGCACGACATACTGAAACAAAAATACAAACAAAGTTCACAACACCACCATCATATTTTTGGAAAAAAAAACAAACCAAGTTTCATATTTCCTATTTAACAATGAGTTAAAAAATGTCCATATAAAGTTGAGTGGAAAGTTGTGCATTGATCACAAAATATCGCTTGCATTACTCCATCTGCCGACAACTTTGAGCCTGAACATGCCATGTAATTCAACCATATCTTACCCGTCCCTCGTCCATAGTATGAACGTCCTACAGTTTTGGTAAAACCAAGTTGTCGACATGCAACCTTGGCATCTGGCATATCCCAGTAATAAGCACACACTGTTCCCCATTGACCATGGTGATATACCTCTTCGAACCCTACCAGTATTGGATACCGTATATACAATAATACTCTTATGATGAACGACGACCGAATGTCAACACAACTTGAATATGGAAACCGGCGTCCAGCTTATGTTAGACATGTCCAGAAAATGATGTATATTGGTCAGTTCCACTATTATACAAGCCCCAACAGCTATTACCCAGACAAAGTTATTGATACTTACCCCCTCCAAGGTCAGAGGAAGGAGCGTGAGAAATTACAACGTTAGTGAAAAGAAAAAGGAAAAAAAGGGTAATTTTCCTTACGCAATATCTTTACTGCACCAACTTCATTGCCAGGTTCGACTGTTCCAATGATCTATTTTTCATCCCTCATAAACTGTTAATAATTTTGCAGACGTGAAGATCCGGAGGATCGAACCGTGGACCTCTAGCTACGCCTGCTCCTGATGATAAGTAATGATCAAGTAGTGATAGCAATGGACCAACCTTACCAGAACACACGACACCAACATCAGTTGTGTGATCGCAGAAGCCAACGTTTCCCCATCCATTGTGAGTACAGCTTTGAAGTGAGGACTCTGAGCCTGAACACCGCATCCATTCCAGCCATACTTTACCTGTCCCTCGTCCATTGCGCCAATATCCTACTGTTTTGGTGAAACCAAGTTGGCGACATGCAACCTTGGCATCATTCATATCAAAGTAATTATGACACACTGTTCCCCACTGACCACTGGGGTAGACTAAAATAGCGATCAACTGCTTACGTCAAAGGCAAGCTTACATATTCTTATAAAACACCAAGACACAATCCCTAAATTGGATCACAGTAAATGTAGTTGTATGTTAAAAACGGTTTTGGCTAGATTTTTTCCAGTCTCAAATGCGGTGGCAACTAGAGAAAAAAAGTTGAGCAAATGTCAACTACATGCTGTCCACAATACGAGCGTTCTATTGTTTTAGGTAAAACCAAGTTGGCGACATGCAACCCTTGCCAGGGCCGTAGCAAGGTCAAAAATAATGGAGGGCTCTCACGCTCTCAACTCGCGGGTCACGTTTCTATTAGTACGGGTGTAAATATTAGCCAAAGCAGTTGCAAAAATTATTGAGGGGGCGTGCACACTGTTCCCCATTAACCCTGATAATACACCTCCACGATACCTAGCAGAATCCAACCAGTGCCAGCGTTTCCTCATCTAACAACTGTGAAGGGAAATCTCTGAACCTGATCATAACTTACTAATTCACTTTTTATTTACTCTTCACTCGCCTGTATTTAATGGTGATTTTGAGAACTGAACCCATGATCAAATCGCTTCAAGTCGGTAAGGCAGTATGCAAACCTTAATTTCAGTGGATCAATTGAATGAAGTGAATTCTTTTAAAAATTAATTTTAAATTAATTTTAAAATGTCGTATTTTACCTTTCAACTTTTTGAATCATTTAGAACACAAAAAAATATTCTTAATGTTTATTTATAATCACTGTCAAAATGATCATTTTTTTCTCAGCCACAAGTATATTATAATAAATATACATTTGAAATAAGGAGTCATAAATTTAATGCAATGCAATAAAAAAATTTCCCACCACAATCATGAATACCCACTATTATATACGACCAAACAGTTCAATCTCATTTTTAAATATTAACCAAAGCACACAACACCAGCATCATATTCGTGAGTTTTGCAGTCAGAGTCAGCAACAGTGAGAGCAGCTCTGAAGAGAGGTCTCCGAGCCCGTACACGCCATCTCGTCCAGCCAGACTTTACCCGTCCCTCGTCCTTCCCACGTAACTCCCACAGCTTTTGTGAAACCCATTTGCCTACATACAACCTTTCCTTCTCTATATACCAGCCATCACGACAGACTGTTCCCCATTGACCCTGGTGATACACCTCCACGAGATCTATATGGATATCACTAGTGTAGTTCTTTTTCAGCAATTCAGTTTATTTACACTTTTTACATTGAAGAATGTAAAACGCATTTTGAAATGAGAGAGTTATCACTCAGAACAAGTGATTCCTAAGGTGGACATTTAGCTGTATAGAATTAACACTGAGCTGAAGCATTTAATTTCTCACTGAGCATTTCCCCATGCCCAGTGAGAACAGCTTCCAAGATTGGCTTCAGAGCCTGAACACCCCATGCCGGTCAGCCAAACTTTACCCGTCCCTCTTCCATTCCACGAAGGTCCTAAAGTTTTGGTAAAACCCAGTTGACGGCATGCAACCTTGGCATCTGGCATATCCCAGCCACCATGACATACTGTTCCCCATTGACCCTGGTGATACACCTCCAATGATACCTAGTAGCATTCAATATAAAATATTGAGAAGCATGACATACTGAAACAAAAATATAAACAAAGTTCACAACACGAGCATCATATTTTTGACATACTTATGTTTGATTTATCAAAAAAAAAAAAAAAAAAAAACAACAAAAAAAAACAAAACAAAGAGTTTCATATTTCCTATTTAAAAATGAGTGGACATTGATCACATTGTATTGATCACAAAATGTCGCTTGCATTATATTGTACGCCATCTGTCCACAACTTTTAAGACAAACACAACCAGCATCCCTTGTGTGACCATTGCAGTAGTAAGAGTTAACATTTCCCCATCCATTGTGAGAACAGCTTCCAAGTGAGGCCTCTGAGCCTGAACATGCCATGCCATACAGCCATATCTTACCCGTCCCTCGTCCATAGTATGAAGGTCCTACAGTTTTGGTAAAACCAAGTTGTCGGCATGCCACCTTTGCATCTGGCATATCCCAGTTACTATAATCACACACTGTTCCCCATTGACCCTGGTGATATACCTCTTCAAACCCTACCAGTATTGGATACAGGCCCTGAATACCGTATATACAATAATACTTTTATGATGAAAGACGACCGAATGCCAACACAACTTGAATATGGAAACCGGCGTGCAGCTTGTGTCAGACAGGTCCAGAAAATGATGTATAACGGTCAGTTTTACTATTATACAGGCCCAAAAAGCCATTACCCAGACAAAGTTATTGATACTTACCCCCTCCAAGGTCAGAGGTCGAAGGCGTTGCGGAAGAGTTAAAGCAGCTGACCCTTAAGCTGAGATAAGGAAATACTTCGTGAATTCACGACTTCCTTTGAAAAGAGCGTGAGAAATTACGACGTTAAGGAAAAGAATAAGAAAGAAAAGGGTAATTTGCCTTATGCAATATCGTTTCTGCACCAACTTCATTGCCAGGTTCGACTGTTCCAATGATCTATTTTTCATCCCTCATAAACTGTTTATAATTTTTCAAAAGATATAATAATGGTTGGTACGTGATGTTGTTAGTTGAAAGGAAAAAAACGCCGCTCCCTTCTCATCTTCGAGAGTATCCATACTATTCTTCATATAATATGCAGTGCAAAAATATTCTAAATTTATTCACATGTGTATGAATTACTTACATGAAATTTTGGACACACATGCAGTAGATGCCCTGAGTTTGCAAAACAAAATGGTCGATCAGCGTATACACTTTGTATGGGAGAAGAGTGAAAAATGTGTCCAGGAATTTCCAAAATGTTCTATCTGATGTTGCTTGTAGACACCGAGAGCAAACTGTCAAACTCATAGATAGGATATATCCCTATATATTCTTTGCGGTATGAGCACAATTTCTCCTAAGTGGAATCAAGAAGGCATTAAAGGGCGATGATCCACACCAGCACCATTGAAGAAGTAAATAATGCACCTTTTCAAAAGAACACGAAGAGATTTGAAAAAAATGTTCTACCTTCATATTGCACTTCGTTGTTGCACTTCTTAGTTTAATGTACCAATAATTCCAACAATAAATATCCATTGCAGTATAAAGTTTTACTCTTGAGGGGTTATTAACAACGCATATCGCTGGAGATAATTAATTCGATATAAACAATACTTTTAACAATACGTAATTTTCTCCAGCGATGCGTGATTTTAAACATATATATCTCACAAGTTTGGATAGGATAAGCTGTAGAAATTTCCCCACATTCTAGATATGGTCATGATCTATTGATGTAGGAAGTTTGAAGAAAAAACGTTTTGGCGAAATTGTGATTTTGGAAAAAACCCTCATTTCGATGTATCTAACAGCAAATAAATCTTTATTCAATAAGTGATTAAGATTTGAGCCTGATTTATCGTGAGTTATACGAGTAATTATATCATCACTCCATAATCCCATGCATATAAGCAGCTATGGTATTATTTTCAAATTTTCATTCTGTCCAAATTAATGATTAATTTCTTTGTCATTAGCGATGTTTTTAGTCGAAATCATGAAAATTCCCTTCACAAGGAACTGCAAGAAGTAGATGACTAGAAGTATCACCAGAAAATTTAAGTGGCATGCGAGAAGTAAGAAAGGACAAAAATACACAAAGAAGTAACGCGACATGGATGATAATATTTGACTGCTCGAGTGTTCAACTGCTTGTGAAAACCGTAAAATCTCGTAAAACGGTGCACCTTCACCACAGAAAGGTCTCAAAAGTACTAGAGTGGGCGACTGCTGGCAAATGACTAGGCATGAAGCCAGGCAATATTGTCATATTTGAGCTATTTTCTAGCTTTTTATCTACCTTATTATAGGAAATTAACGCTTCATGAAATTAACGCGAATTTCAAGAAATCGCGTTAATTTAAGTCGTGTTAATTTCTTTCAATGTTAATTTCCATATCATTTATAAAGTGGAACGTTAATATTCACGACATAAATTTCTGACAATTTTATCTGTTATCTACTTTTGAAAAATTATTTATTTAAAACAAAACATTACAGCTAATAACACTTAATAACAAAATTTCTGCAGTATTTGTTGGAAATTATCGTTTATTTTTCTATTCTACAAGCTCTTTGTTTTCACTTTCAGATGAGTTATATTTGTGTCCATCGCGTTAATTTCATTTAAATATAAATTTTGGCTTGTCTTTTCGCGTTAATTTTCTTCACTTGGACGTTTTTTTGCCCTCAATGCGCGTTAAAGTCGTGCTAATTTCCAATACTTTAATTTCGTGGAGTGTTAATTTCATATAATAAGGAATTTGTTTTTTATGATTGTAAGTTTGTCATGATATAATTAATGATACAATTTTGGCATTCCTCGGAATTATTTTCATGCAATTATTTCCAAATCGGACAGCATGTAATCCTATTACCTATACTAATACCTAAAATAGATATGTCAAAAGTTCAAGACAATCTATCATAAATGGCGATCTTTCTATAGCCCAATATTCTGTATGCGTCAACTTTTAGATTCCATTTTAGACCATCGTCATAACTTTGTTCCTGGCCAAAATTTGCCATTCAAATTTGTACACAAGCTGTACCTGTAATAGATGATAAGATTCTGAAACTTTTAGAAAAAACGAGGACGAGGAGAAAAAAAGCTAAAAATATAATTGTTTGAATTTCCGTCGTCATAGGTCATGCATTTAGAAAATATGAAAATAAAGTACACTGATAGAATTTAGGATAATCAAATTACAAATATGAAAAAATCAGTTAAATTGATGCTATAGTTTTGTTATATAAGCGAGCGAGGATAAAGTTGAGCAAAATTCGCATTGAATTAGTTGGAAGTCCGAACTAGACTTTCTTATTTACTAAGGAGCATAATGTTAGCAGCCAATTCAATCAGAAGCCACGATTCCGTGAACATGATTGACAGCTGATTTTTGTAATAAATAATTATCTCCGCCTATTGATGACCATGCTGTATTGTATCTTAGGCAGGCATTAAAATGTGCATTTTTTTATACATGGAAAAGGGTTCTTTTCCTTAGTTTTTAAACTAAGTTTTTAAAACTAGTTTTTAAAATTTAAAGATTTTACTCAAAGTGTAAGCGCTTTGATTAACGAAAGACATATACCATGCAAAAACCATGCAGAAGACGTTCAGCCAAGGTATCGTGATATCAGTAGCATCTTTTGTATTTTTCTAGGACATTTCCTTAACTTTAACGTAGGACGTTTTAAAATACACTACTATTTGCTATTTGGTTAATGTTTTTCAAACATATATTATTTAGGTTTAAATAAGTCAAAAAATAATTTCTCGTAGTATGCAAAGGTGTCGTTCTTGGTGATGTCTTCTGGAAACTCTTGTCGTGTAGCGTTGTTTAGCTGACAAATCTTTTTTCCTTTGCTGTAGTTGAATGACTTGCAATCCACGAAGATGATGCAGTAATTCAAACAAATATGATCTTTCTGCACTTCCGCTTCCGAGTACATCACGTGACCAACGAGAGCCTCGCGACTGTTCTCGCTCGTAGTGAAAGTGAAATATGGGATTTCTGCATTTCAAAAAAGTTATAAAGACTTTTTAATTGTTATGAACAAAATAACTAAAAAATAGCAACTTGTATGAATTGAATTACCTTGTGTATTGATGAGTTTGTTTTCAATGCAGTGTCGCGGTGCAGGTAACTGTTTAGGTACAGCGCCGAACTTGTATACGTAAAATCCAAAACACTTTCTGATTTGCACTGTGGTGTTCCGATAACAACAGTCACCGTTGAAGTGAAAGCAGACCGTTCTCTTGACGATTCCATCTTGGACGTTTGGATGTGTTCCATTCAACCATCCAGGGGCCTGGGTACCACACTTGTTCTGTGGGACACACGTGGTTGGTAACTGATTACCAGCCGGGCTCTGGATTTGATACCACTTGCTAAGGTCAATATCTGTGCTGTCGTTCTTGACTTGAGAGGACTGGAAAATGTGATTAACAGCCCTGGAAACATCAGTGATGAGAAGGTGGTCGTGACAAAGTTGGAGAGGAGCTTAAAAAGAAACAAAGGCGAGTGAGTCACAAATCTCTTTCTCAATATCAGTGCATAAGTTTTAAAACATCCTGCCAGATAGTGTGGGACTGCTCCTGAAAGAAAGAAGGGCATCTTCTCGTTGGCCAATCCATCGGACTCCAAAACCTTGAGGCCATAAATAGGTCGAGAATGTTAAACATTAATAAGGAGTCCTGCTTTCACGTATCCTGGGGTGGGGAGAGAACGATACTCTGGACTATACGGGGATACTCCGTCAGAAAGGGGTACCTTTTCATGAAAAAAGAGGTATATGAAATGTGTACCTTTTTGCCGAAATTTAGTGTATAAAAGGGTAAGGGGGGGAGGGGGAGTCTGAACGGAGCATCCCCATACAAAATGTTTAGGAGTACCCCATATCTCCCGGGATACGCACTTGTCATCAATCTCAGTGATAATGATCTCTATAGTGGATATCTTTTTTTTTTTACTTAGTAGCACCATTCCCCAAGCTGAAAAAGTTACTGGTACTGGTGAATAACAACTATACATGGTAACTAACCTTTTGCCTTGACAATCAATTTGTCGATATTTTGTCGGTTGGAAGCAATACACACGTACTCGCCATCATTCTCAGTGATGGTGATCTCTGCAGTAGATGTCTTGTTTACTAACACCACCTCTGAGCGTTCCCAGGCCACATATGGAGTCGGGGAACCATCAGCTTGACAATGTACTGTCTCGTTGGTATACACAACTGTATTGTTGATGGAACGTTTTGTATACTGTATTGGGTCTAGATACAAAATGTTTTTATTTTTAAAGTGCCTATCAGGCAGCCCTGAGGGTTAAATTTGAAAATCACTTCTACATGTAGGGTATAATACAATGGTACAGTTTTACAGGACACGGATTTTTCTGTTCTGAGATATAAAGGTTTAAAATTTGAAAATGCAATAGAGATGACGTCGACCGAAGTTTCTGTCCCCTTTTTTCATGTGTGTTTTACTAAGCAGTGACTTTCAAGTAAACTCGCCAAGACATATATTTTGGTAATAAAAATCATTTACTAATTGAAAACGGGCATTACCTTACACGATAGTAATTAAAGTAGAAAATGTAGTTCAAGAATGACCAGTATGAATTAATGTCTAGATTTACTGGTGAAAAACAATAGATATCTAACCTTTTGCCTTGACTATCAATTTGTCGATGCCTTGTCGGTTGGAAGCGATACACACGTACTCGCCATCATTCTCAGTGATGGTGATCTTTGCAGTAGATGTCTTGTTCACTAACACCACCCCTGAGCGTTTCCAGGCCACATATGGAGTCGGCGAACCCTCGGCTTGACACTGTACTGTCTCGTTGATATACACAACTGTGTTGTTGATGGAACTTGTGATCTTTGCTACTCCTGATAATTTAAGAGAACAGCATCTGAGAGCAGTGGATTTAGAAAAGAGATATCGCGCTGAGATTGTTCAATAGGATTCCCTTTCGGTGCATTTTCTCAGATGTGAGACCCTATGTAGTTATACAAGCCTCTTTTCTTCAAATTCTAAAGAGTTCAAATTTTGTGCAATATTTGATCTCACCTATTTTTTTGGTGCACAAAGTCGAATATAGTGATAAAGCAAAAAGGTGTATTAAAGAAAAGAAGGTGAGAAATTCGGGATAAAATCGCATGCGAACTGAAAACGATTCTTAAACTTTGAGCTTGCTTATATAACTCTGAATTTGTTTCATACAAGCGATCTCTTACCTTTGAGGCTAGTAAGCTGTTCACTGAGCAGGGCTGCTTCTATAATGTACAAATCCATGATGGAGCCAAGAACCTGATGATTATGAAAATGTCCATCATCTCCAATTTGATAAGTATCTTGTGTTGGAGGCTGCCATACTGTTGCTGTGCTAAATACTTTGGAGTTATCTTCTTTACCGTCAATGAATAGCGTCACAACGCCTGCTTCTTGATTCCATGTGACTGCAACGTGTGTCCACTTGCCCACCTCAATAACTTTGGTTGATGCCAATTGAAACCAGGGCTGTGTACTGGAATGCCTCTCAAAGACCAAATTTCCATTACTAAAAATTGCCAAATAAAACTGCCATGGATGGTACCAGTCAGAAAATAAATATTGATATCTTTCAAAGTTTTTTACTATAAACCAAAAAGCAATGGTGAAACTTATTCCACGAAGTTCAACTTTAGGGATTCGTGCAAAGCATTCGGACGATTGGTTGAAGTTGATGGCTCTACTTCCTGGGTAACGACCTTCGACAAAGGTGGGTCCACCGTGAAGCCTGTAAGAGTTTACAGTGACAAAAGTCAAAAATTTAGAAACTACAAATCTTACTAATTATAACTACAATTTACCAATTTACCAAGTTAAGAAATTAAAAAAGTACTTTTTTTCTTTAACATTTAGCTAAGTCAATGCAATTTGATATTTTAGTCCAAAGGATAAGTTTAAAGAATCAGAACTTGAAAATTACTGAAAACGCAGGTTATGAATAAAAGCCAAGTTTTTGATTCTGTTTTAGCCAGCATGCTAGAAAATATATTGGTTATCCAGCTGATCTTAGAAAAAATGCTAAGCAATCAGAATCGAGAAAATTTGGAAAAATGAGACGTCATCTTTTCAAGCTTGGCGACTTGAGAAAAGTTAAATTATTTATTTATTTCTTAATAGTCAATATCATAGTAAAGTACAAAAAAATATAAAAAAGTTCTTTTAAGACAATTTTACAAGGCTTCGTGACACGTCTCTTTTGCATTATTAACGTCATTTCGAAGTCTCTATTTTATGTCCCTACGATAATTCTAAACGAAAATGCGAAAAAGTTTATAGAGGAGCAATTAAGTACTGAATAAATTAAGCGAATAACGTCAAGGGAAACTGAAGTCAATGTTTAGTAATACATAATTATTACGTTAGTCCTTGTTCAGTGCCATTGAGGGACCAGTGAGCAAGAATATTGTAACCTGTAAACAAATTATACAAAAAAGTTTTACACATTTTAATTAAAATTGCTTCTGGGAAATATTATTTGAAGAATGTTTGCTCAAAATTTTCTGCATTCGTCACTGATTATGTTTTTGCTTCGGCAAGTTTATTTTTTTAGAAAAATAATGAACTACAACTAAATAGCTAACTATTTGAAGAATTACAAATGATAAGGAAATTATAAGATTATGAATAATAACAAAATGAAGGGGCTTAAAAAAAGAGTTTGGATGTTAATTTGTACCTTTCACTTGATGATCCAGGAATGTTAGTAGAGAAATGATCTGTAAAAAACAAATTATATAAAATATTGTCACCCACTTTGGAGTTTTATTATGTGGCGCCTTAAAAATTCTTACCGAATACTCAAATACCTTCAGCATTTGTTTTGTTACTAGATTTCATTGTTTTGTCACACACGGCGTTGGAATTAAAACAAGGTCGTATTCGAACCTAACTATCTATCTAACTGTGTGACAGGTGTTTCAAAAATCAGAATTTCGCATAAATGTCCTTACATTCAGCGACAATTAATATCCCTTAAAATAAGGAAATTATTGAAGAAAGGGAAGTTTTATCGAAAGGAAAGTTGCTCAAAAATTAGTCTTAAGGCGTAATTTCAGATTTTTAACCGATAAACGTAAAACAAAAACATGAACTGCTATGACTTATTGTTTAAAAACTTGAAAGAGGTACACCAGTACATTTTTCATTAATTGTTTTGACATCCCGTCCCCCCCCCCCCCCCCCCCATGGACTCATTTGTATGCATAATATTATTCTAAGCGCTGTATGATATTTCTCTATTGGAAACACCGAGGTTTTTTGTAAACACAACACCTTATAAGACCTCATTCGACTTGTATTGCAAAAGAATTCTAGCAAAGGTACGAAAATTATTATCAAGCCATGAAAAACCAAAATCTTAACCATTAGTTGTGGAGAGGCATACACCATTGAGACCTTCTCAAATACTTAAAATAGCACAGAGCAAATATGGTTTAATAAAGAGTTAAAAAATATTCAAAAATATTGGAGGAGTAACATATTTAGCTTGTATTATAAACACTAGGGCAAGTCGAACTCCTTTCTAAAAACATATAAATAATATGTAGGAAACATGTCCTAAGGAGAAAAAAACATTGTTGAATATTCATTTTTTATCAGTTATATAGGTTTTATAGTCAATTTCACGAAAAAATCCCTTCGGCTGTTTTTTCCAATCGTAAATTAACATCTCAAAAATCTTAAATATTTCTTTCTGTGTTGAAAGGCAATCTTAAGTACATGACAGACAATAGGATTCATTACATAATACCCCACAATGGCCGACCCTAGTCGGGGGACTAGTATGAAAATCGGTATTAATTCGGCTGAAACCTTCTTGGAATGGTCTTTAAGAGTCTAATAAACACTAGTTAAATTTCTATTCACGTTCTATCTAACGTTCTAAGGGCTTCAACGTTCTATCTTCATCAAAGTTGACCCTTTTCTTCTTTTGTCGCCTGACGCTAGAAATCAATCATTTCATTTCCTTGTGTTGTAAAAGCTCTTCCTTGTTCCTGGTTCCATGTCTCCATAATGGATTTCATGAATCAGAATATAAAGCAACACTTATGGTGTAAAAGTATTTTAATATCCCTAAAATTTATTTCGATATTTAGTATTGCCTATACATTAACCCTTGCTATAATATTGTCTTCGGAATGACTTTCATGAAAGCAGTAAAATTCTTAAAATTCGTAAAAATTCATGAAACAATTTCCAAAGAAAATTATGTAAACTGAAAGAAGTTAAACTTTTGAATATGTGCGATTTGGTTAGGCGAAACTTCTTAACATGAAAGATGTGTGAAATTAGCTTACTGCAGCTGAAATATATATATTAGAATATATTGATCTCTATACTTAAAATTTAAAATTGAATAAAGTAAGGAAAACTAGTAAATTACGCTAAAAGAATTTGCTATTTTAAAACAACGTGCATATTTAAACGTCGTCGTTAATCCTTATTGCGAGCTGTGTTTTTTTAAAGGATTCTACAGCTAATTAGGCTCGATTTTCTATAATACCAATATATTTATCCCTGCTTTATGAAGTCCCCAAAACAATATCCATAAAGCGGGATTATGAAAATTTGTAAGTCGCAAGAGACTATTTTGTCCCTACAATTTTCATGAACCAATTTCGAAAGCTAGTTAGAGAGCCTCAAAGACAAGTTAACATTTTTAAAGTCATTCAACAAGATATATAAAATAAAAATGACAAAATGGTATAATCAACTAGAATAATAGCAAAATGATGAATATTGCCTAACCTGGACAATAATGCTCTTCATCGTAACTTTCGAACGGCGAGACAGGTTTAAACCTCAGTCTGCAGGTGTTTGAATTTTAACTTTTTTTTATTTTAAGAGCTCTAACGTTACTAATAACAAAACATGACGTACATCAAACGTCACCTAAATAGAACAGTTGCGAGAGTTACGAACCGCTAAAGATCGCCGAGGCCTAATGTGACAGGAGAAGGAGATAGGTAAAGATTGCTATCACCGAACTAGACGTATAGACGTAATTTTCAACACATGAGTTTGTTTACATACAGAAAAATATTTGCTATTTAGCACATATACTATGACAAACCAGGAATAGCTTTGATATTTAAATATCATTCCTTATAAACAAGTTCATTGACCTTTAGTGGCTGTAGTAGTTCTTGCATGTGATTGGTTAGAAAACAATACTAATAAACATTCTATAAATATTTTAAGTGTTCACGGTTTTATAAGTTTGAATGTAAAAACCCGTGGCTTATTTTCACCTTAATCCATATCATTAACGTTCTCATCTTCTTCACTGATTTCTTCGTCACTTTTCATTTCTTGCTTGACACTTGTACTTTAATTCAACAGCCCTTTTCTCCTTTTTTATATCGTTTCCCATAATCTTTGCTGTTAATATGTTGTTCCTAGAACATTCCCTCACTTTGCATAATCATTGTCGTTTGCCTTCCCTCGCACACTTACAAACAATTATTGGATGAGGTTGAGCATGCTATCGTAAATTGTTAAGACCAAGGTTTTTATAATTTACGGCCGACGTCTGGATGATTTACGATTTCATGCGAAAACCGAATTCCATGATTGTTGAACAGCCATACTTTACCCGTGCCTCGTCCATCCTATGAAGGTCCTCATCAAACTTCCCAGTCAAATTGGTAGGGAATAAAGTTAGTTACAATATAGGATATAAGATGCATGTCTGCTAGTGTTATACAACACCAGCATCCCTTGTGTGACCATTGCAGTAAGAGTCAACACTTCCCCATGCATTGTGAGAACAGCTTGCAAGTGACGCCTCTGAGCCTGTACATCCCATGCCGTTAAGCCATATCTTACCCGTACCTCGTCCTAACCGCGATGGTCCTACAGTTTTGGTAAAACCAAGTTGACGGCATGCCACCTTGGCATCTGGCATATCCCAGTTCCAATGACATACTGTTCCCCATTGACCCTGGTGATACACCTCCACGACACCAGCATCATATTGGTGAGTAGGGTAAGCAGAGGTAAGAACTCCCCATCCAAGGTGAGAACAGCTGCCAAGTGACGACTCTGAACTTGTACATGCCATGTAATTCAGCCATACTTTACCCGTGCCTCGTCCATACCCCCAATGTTCTATGGTTGTGGTAAAACCAAGTTGTCGACATGCAACCTTGGCATCATCAATTTCCCAGCCATTGTGACACACTGTTCCCCACTGCTCACTGTGTTACTATTTTCTTTTTGCTAATTACTGTATATCCTTGAATATCCAAATTCACATTTTGGTCTTACTGGCTATTACATTGTTCGCATTCTTGTAGACTGCCATTTTGCTATCACATGCATTTGGTGAGCTTTTAATTATTCAGGCACTTTACTGTCATATTTTAAGACGCACCTTATTTAGACTTTTTGTTCCAGATCGCTATTCTTTCTCAAAAGTATTACACTATCATGACCATTTAATCTTAGCTTAGTTAGACTTAGTAAGTCGCAAAATTAACAGCAGCAAATCTTACATAATGGTAATAGTCTTGCACTGACGATGAATACTTGTGTAACCTGAACACACGACACCAACATCATACAGGTGTTTTCCGCCGCACCAAGCACCATTGCCCCACCCTCTGCTAGAACAGCTGCCAAGTGAGGACTCTGAGCCTGAACATGCCATTCTATCAAGCCATATTTTTCCAGAGCCTTGTCCATTGCGCCAATGACCTACAGCTTTGGCATAACCAAGTTGGCGACATGCAACCTTGGCATCCCTCATATCAAAGATACCATGACACACTGTTCCCCACTGACCACTGTGGTAAACTACGTTAGTCGTAAGTAGCAAATAAATTAAAAAAGAAGAAATAAAGAAAAATCCAAGAAAACATTCAACCTATTTTGAAATTTAACATAAAGAATTTTACGTTTTAATAGCTAGCATCCCGCCAAAACTTTCGCTTAATACTTCCAAAATTGCTTCAGGCGGCCGGGTTTGCCAGATTCATCAAGACGTAAATACAAGACGTTCAGCAAAATTAAGAATGTTAAATTATCTGCATCAAGGTAGTTGCAAAAGTTATTAAAAAACGATGTTTTAAAAGACTAATCTAGTAAACGTAATTTTTTTTACAATGAATTTTGATGCACAATTTTTGTATTCTCCTTTCCGTAGTCTTCCCACAATCCCTTATGATCCTAGCGCGAGCTCGAGATCGGGGTAAAATTTGCATAAAAATGTATTAAAAATATGCAAATTTTAACCTGACCTCGAGCTCGCGCTAGGGTCATAAGGGATTCTGGGAAGACTACAGAAAGGAGCATTAAAAGAAAAACAAATGCAAACGACACCAGCATCATCATCATGATCGCACCACCATACAGGATTTCCCCATCCAGCATGAGAACAGCTTCCAAGTGAAGCCTCTGAACCTGAACATCCCATGCTAGAGAGCCATATCTTACCCGTCCCTCGTCCATCATACGAACGTCCCACAGTTTTGGTAAAACCAAGTTGACGGCATGCAACCTTGGCATCTGGCATATCCCAGCTACTATGACATACTGTTCCCCATTGACCCTGGTGATACACCTCCAAGATATCTTGCAGCACCCACTAACAAACAATAATATCAACAAAGTACACAACACTAGCATTATATTGGTGATTATCGCAATTAGATCCACACCAATCGCGAGGGAGGCTTCCAAGTGAGGACTCTGAACCTGCATGAAACGTAAACCTTGCGGCAATAACCACATTCAGCTAATTGTTTTACTATGAAAAGAAGCTACTAAATTATCGGTTAACTACTGCAAGAAACATTTCATTTACCGAGCTTTTTCACGGTAAGATGTCAACGTTTGCTGTAAAAAAATCCATATTTGTATTTCTGAACCTTAACTCTATACTAAACTAAATATAAAGTTTGAGTTTTCGTGCGATGAACCAATTTTGTCTGCTCAAAGCTAGTATTTCTGAAGTTTACTCCCTAAAAAAATTTAAAAGATGTAATACATTTTTTATGCAGAGTAGAAATTATTATTCTTTGAATATAACTTTAAATGAATTTCAGCTTGATATTATTGCAGGTATATTTTTCCTCTTCTATAGAGTAACGACATTATATAGTACTACCAATCGTTGAGATGCAAGAGATAATAAAGCAATATAAGAAAAGTACACGACACCAGCATCATATGTGTGACCATTGCAGATAGAGTGAATGCTTCCCCATCCATTGTGAGTACAGCTTCCAAGTGAGGCCTCTGAGCCTGAACAACCCATGCGGTACAGCCATATCTTACCCGTACCTCGTCCACTGTACGAATGTCCCACAGTTTTGGTAAATCCCAGTTGACGGCATGCAACTTTGGCATCTGGCATACCCCAGTAGTAACGAGCACACACTGTTCCCCACGATATTTAGAAGTATCCACTGCACTAACACCGAGAAGCAAGACATATTGAAACAATAATATAAACAAAGTACACAACAAAAGTATCGTATTGGTAGGCTATGCCATTAATATGTAAATCCCTTCCCCCATCAACACAAGGGGGAAGGCAGCTTCGAAAGTGAGGACTCTGAACCTGTGCATGAATTGTAACCCTTGCTGTAATCACAAGTTTCAGCTGCGTTACTATGGGACAAAACTACAATAATTGGTTAACTACTGCAAGACACATTTACTAACATTTTTCGTAAGGTGTCAACGTTTACAGTGCAGTGAAACGTATGATATTCCTATGATGCTTTGCTGAGTAGTTTGTATGAAGTCAGGGATATAACTGAATCCTAACGGATATAGGGTTGCTGTTTTTAGATATATGCTGGCCAATCCTCATCCTTAAAGTGCATATAAGCCCTACAGGATGTCATCATGATTTAAACGCCCTTATAAGATAAATAGGAACGGCGTTTACTATTCTTTCTCAAAAGTATCACACTATCTTACTAATCTTAGCTTAGATAGACTCAGTAAGTCACAAAACAGCAGCACATCTTACACAATCGTAATATTTTTAACATTGACGATGAATACTTGTGTAACCTGAACACACGACACCAACATCATACAGGTGTTTTCCGCCGCACCAAGTACCATTGCCCCACCCACTGCTAGAGCAGCTTCCAAGTGTGGACTCTGAACCTGAACATGCCATGCTATCAAGCCATACTTTCCCAGACCCTCGTCCATCGCGCCAATGTCCTACAGTTTTGGTAAAACCAAGTTGGCGACACGCAACCTTGGCATCATTCATATCAAAGTTATCATGACACACTGTTCCCCACTGACCACTGTAGTAGACTAACACATAAATTGCTTCTACACATATAATTTCATCTAGGCATACGTCAGTCGTAACTAGCAAAAAAACAATATTCAAGAAAACATCCTACATGCAAGGGTTGAAGTGGCTTAACAAAGTTTAAGTTTTTCATTACACACATATAAATATTAAATAAAATAACAATTAGTTTGTATTAGTTAGTATTTACAAAAGTACTTTGTTATATGAGTTATAAGCACTTACTTCAAGCAACCAAGTTAATACTGGGATTTGCACCATAATAAAAGCACACGACACCAGCATCATCAGTGTGACCGCAGCCACCTACGTTTCCCAATCCATTGTGAGAACAGCTTCCAATTGAGGCCTCTAAGCCTGAACATCGCATATTGTACAACCATATCTTACCCGTCCCTCGTCCCTGGTACGAAGCTCCTACAGCCTTCGTAAAACCAAGTTGACGGCATGCAACCTTGGCGTCTTGCATATCCCAGCTACCATGACCAATCGTTGAGATGCAAGAGATAATAAAGCAATATAAGAAAAGTACACAACACCAGCATCATATGTGTGACCATTGCAGCTCGAGTGAACGCTTCCCCATCCATTGTGAGTACAGCTTCCAAGTGTGGACTCTGAGCCTGAACAACCCATAGCGTACAGCCATATCTTACCTGTACCTCGTCCACTGTACGAACGTCCCACAGTTTTGGTAAAACCCAGTTGATGGCATGCTACCTTAGCATCTGGCATATCCCAGTAAGCATAAGCACACACTGTTCCCCATTGACCCTGGTGATATACCTCTACAACACCCTTAAAGCTAGTCACAACATTCAGTTGACTGTTTTTCTATGGGATATGTAATACAATGTAGAAATTATTATTCTCTGAACATATATTAGTGTTATTCATGTTACTAATTGCCCCGCGTGTAATCTTGGGATACATGAGCAACGCAAGTGTGTCCTTTGAACGGCATGTTGTTAAACGCGGACGGCAATGGAATGGACTGGACTCACTCTGTCGATAACGATTCTGAACCTGTACATGCCATGTAATTCAGCCATACTTTATCTGTACTTCGTACAAGATGCGAAAATCCCACAGATTTTCTAAAACCTAGTTGGCGGCAAGCAACCTGCGCTTCCTCCATATACCAGCCATCATAACACCCTGACCACTGTTGAAAATGTTTTGAATGATGATACACGACACCAGCATCATCATTGTGACTATTGCAGTATGAGGCAACGCTTCCCCATCCATTGTGAGAACAGCTTCCAAGTGATGCCTCTGAACCTGAGCACCTCATGCCATACAGCCATATCTTACCCGTACCTCGTCCGCGGTACGAAAGTCCCAAAGTTTTGGTAAAACCAAGTTGACGGCATGCGACTTTGGCATCTGGCATATTCCAGCCACCATCACACACTGTTCCCCATTGACCCTGGTGATGAACTTCCACAATACCTATATGAATAGCACTAGTTTACTTATTCAAGTTTGTCATTTGAGATTCCTAAACATCTTGGTTTGTAGAGTATTGAGAAAGTTTGCCCACAGTAACTCCTAATATTATAAATCAACAATCGTATGAAGTCTACACTACAAAAACCGGACACACGAGAAATAAATTTATTGAAAATCATTTCCTTAATATGTCACGTGGATTTTATCCTATATATCAAACGTATAGCGCTATGATTGTAACAATACTTTTGCTTTTGATGATCAGTGCATATAAATTGAAATTTGAAACTTAAATGAACAAATTCGTAGTTTTCAAACCATTATAACCTGTGACTTTGGAATTGGTATATATACATTTTCGTTGTAACATGCATTTCCATTGAACGTCATTAACTTAAACAAATGATCAAACAAAAACGTCACTAGTTTCAACAAATAATCAAGCAAACAGTAAAACCAAGCTGTTCACATGCAGCCTTGGCATCCCTCATATCAAAGCCACTTGCCACTTACATGTTTTCGTCTTCTTCAGGCGTACGAAGACCTAACAACACTAATATTGTAGTTTGATGCTAGAAAAAAGTATTATTTTCACATCCTAAGTTTTTCGTGCTGGTGTAATCTAATCTAAGAGTCAAAAATGACGAAATACGTAAAACTGAAATAAATAGGCCTTACTGGAATCGCTGAATTCAGATACTCAATCTTAAACACCATGAAATAAGAAATGGTTTCCTTTGCTGGTGATATAAATTATTAAAATTTACACATCCACCATTTGAAGTTGTTACTTCAAGTGCAGAAGGATGTGTCGACGCTGAATAGTTTGCATGAAGTCACTGATACAACTGCACGCTATTGGGTACAATAGGGTCGCTGTTCTTAGATACTCGCCCATCATCCTGACCAATCCCCATCCTCAAAGTGCATATAAGCCCTACAGGATGGCTTCATGATTTGAACGCCCTTATAAAATAAAAAGCAATGGCGTTTACTATTCTTTCTCAAATGTATCACACTAATCTTACTAAATCTTAGCTTAGTTATACTTAGTAAGTCACAAAACAGCAACAAATCTTACACAATAGTAATATTTTTGCATTACGGTGAATACCTGTGTAACCTGAACACACGACACCAACATCATACAGGTGTATTCCGCCACACCAAGTACCATTGCCCCACCCACTGCTAGAGCAGCTTCCAAGTGATGACTCTGAACCGGAACATGCCATGTTAACCAGCCATATTTTACCAGACCCTTGTCCAAACCACCAGTATCCTACAGTTTTGGTATAACCAAGTTGGCGGCATGCAACCTTGGCATCATTCATATCAAAGGAACTATGACACACTGATCAAGCAGATAATAATATATGAACATCGGAAAATGACAAACTAAACTAATCGCTGTTGAAAAATAAATATAACCTTAGAGGACATCTGGTTGTCATTGATGTACATAAGAACACTGATCCACCAAAACTTTCGATTAATGCTTCCAAAATTCAGGTACGACAACTTTTTTAATTGATCACGACGGAATACATGATCAGCAAAATTAAAAATGGCAAATTATCTATATCAAATTATCTTCGTCCCTCTAACGAAGCTCCCACAGCTTTCGTAAAACCAAGTTGACGACATGCAACCTTGGTATCTGGCATTTTCCAGTAATCCTGACATACTGTTCCCCATTGTCCCTGGTGATACATCTCCACGTTATCTAGCGGAGTATACACTAACATACACCAAGAAGCACGACATACTGAAAAAAGAATATAAACAAAGTACACAACACAAGTGTGGTATTGGTGACTATTGCAGTAATATGTAACTTTTCACAAACAAATGTGAAGGTGCGCTTCGAAGTGAGGACTCTGAATCTTATTTACTGAGCTTTTTCACGGTAAGATGTCAACGTTTGCTGTAAAAAAAATACTATATTCCTATTTCTGAACCTTACACTCAATTCTAAACTAAGGTCATTTAAAAAGATATAATTCATTGATTTCTATCTGTGGTTTTGAGTTTCTGTGCACTGAAACAATTTTACCGAACTTTTTCACCGTTAAGATGTTAACGTTTGCTGTAAAAAATACCATATTCCTATTTCTGAACCTAGCACTCTATACTAAACTAAAAAGAAATAATTGCTAATTTTCTATCTTTGGCTTTGCGTTTCTGTTCAATGAACGAATTTTGCCTGCAAAAACTGAATATTTCTGAAGTTTACTCCCTAACAAAACTTTAAAGGAATTTCAGCTTGATATTATTGCAGGTACACTTTTCCTGTCTCTCGTCCATAGAGCAACGAAATTATAGTACTACCAATCGTTGAGATGCAAGAGATACTAAAGCAATATGACAAAAGAACAGAACACTAGCATCATATGTGTGATCGTTGCAGTAAGAGGAAACACTTCCCCATCCATTGTGAGAACAGCTTCCAAGTGAGGCCTCTGATCCTGTACATCTCATGCCGTCCAGCCATATCTTACCTGTACCTCGTCCATTGTACGAACGTCCAACAGTTTTGGTAAAACCAAGTTGTCGACATGCAACCTTAGCATCTGGCATATCCCAGCCATAATAAGCACATACTGTTCCCAATGAAATTGACTGGACTGGGGTTTTTTTGAAAAACACGGACTCACTTAGTCACTCACTCACTGAGTGTGAACAATGCGGGTCAACGATATCCAGATTTTTGAATTCTTTTTAGGAGAAATCTTCATCTGGATCATGTTTGAATAGACTTACAAGGCCACCATTAGCATTTTCTAACGTGAAAATTATTGTTAGGCATCTGTACATGTGGTTCTTGGCCGTTCTTGGCCGTTCTTGGCTTGCGTATTGAGTGTAAAATACTTTTGGTTTTGATCAATCAATAAAAAGAGAAACACATCCACTAGAATAAAGCTGGTATATTGAATGATATCAACATTGACGGCGTGCGGCCGAACCTTACCATGGTAAGTGCCGAACGATACATGACACTACACCACATGAAGCTCGCAACTGACGTTTTGTACCTAAACGGCAAGCTGGAACAATGTTCATACACCTTCTCTTTTAAGGCCAAACAGTAAATCAAAGGTAAAATACTTTAGAATATAAATAAAATTTTGAATAGTTTGAGTATTCATTGAAGCAATAACATAAAAATGTACAAGACGCCCACATCATATTGGTGAGTATTGCAGCCAGAGCCAACATTTCCCCATCCATTGTAAGGACAGCTGCCAATTGACGACTCTGAACCCGTACATGTCATGTAATTCAGCCATACTTTACCCGTACCTCGTCCAAGGTGCGAAAATCCCACATATTTCCTAAACCCTAGTTGGCGGCAGGCAACCTGCGCTTCCTCCATATACCAGCCATCATAACACACTGACCGCTGTTGAAAACGTTTTGAATGATGATACACGACACCAGCATCATCATTGTGACTATTGCACCATTGTGAGAACAGCTTCCAAGTGACGCCTCTGAGCCTGAATACCCCATGTAATTCAGCCATACTTTACCCGATCCTCGTCCATTAGGCATTGGTTAGCGGGAACAATGGTTGTCGCAAAACCAAACAGATGCGACTCATTCACCTATCGGGTACTCATAATCCCAATTGGATAAATGAACGCTTCGCTTTTAATTAATCTATGCTTTTGTCTTTTCTATTCTCTTTTTATTGTTTGTTTCTTGTAACCTTGCCTACCTTGCTCTCATTGGTTATCTATTTATCATCTTTACCATATATACACTACCTTCCACTCTTATTCTCTCTTTTACTCCGACGAAGGACTAGCGTCCGAAACGTCAGTAAGTGATCCTTCTTATTTTTTACGGTGTAAAATTTACCTTTTTATCACAACTGTTTCATTAGAAACACTGACGCAGCCCACGCTAGCTTACCGCTAGTTATCATCTATTTACACAACACAGTATCGTATTGATGACTATTCCATTAATATCTAAATTTTCCCCACCAAATGTGAAGGCAACTTCGAAGTGAGGACTCTCTAGCTGAACCTGTACATAGCATGTAACCCTTGCGATAATCACAAGTTTCAGCCCTGTTACTATGGGACGAAACTACAATAATTGGTTAACTAATGCAAGACACATTTACCAACCTTTTTCGCAGTTAGACGTCAACGTTTGCAGTGCACTGAAAAGTTCGATATTCCTATATCTGAAATTTATACTCTATACTAAAATAAAAAAATTTAAAAGATCATAAATTTCTATCTGTGGCGTTTAATTTCTGTGCATTGAGCCAATTTTGTCTTGCACAAAGCTAGTATTTCTGAAGTTTACTCCCTAAAAAAATTAATGTAATACGTTTTCTAACACAAACTAAAAATTATTGTTCTTTGAATATAACTTTAAAATAATTTCAGCTTGATGATATTATAGGTACACTTTTCCTGTCCCTCTTCTATAGAGCAAAGACATTATAGTACTACCAATCGTTGAGATGCAAGAGATACTATATTTGAAGCAATATAAGAAAGGTACACAACACCAGCATCCCATGTGTGACCATTGCAACTGGAGTCAACACTTCCCCATCCATTGTGAGAACAGCTTCCAAGTGAGGCCTCTGAGCCTGAACACCCCATGCCATACAGCCATATCTTACCCGTACCTCGTCCGCGGTACGAAAGTCCCACAGTTTTCGTAAAACCAAGTTGCCGGCAAGCAACCTTGGCATCTGGCATATTCCAGCCACTATAACCACACACTGTTCCCCATTGACCCTGGTGATACACCTCCACGATACCTAGTACCATTCACAAAACACAAAACACAAGTCGCAAAACACATTTAGTAAGCGTTTTCATGGTATGATATTGCTGTATAAAAATAACATACTCGTATTTCTGAACCTTGTTACCTGTTACCTGTCTTCTTAATTCGCAGCTACAAGAAGTGCATAATGTTTAAACAACATTTCTCCTTTTCTTAACTACATATATAGTCTACACATATATAACTCATATAGTCCTCTGAAATTGTCAATCAAAAACATTTCAGCTGGATATAATCAATTGTCCAACACAAAAGTGATCACGTTGGAAAGTCAATGGATGGTCCTTTAAATTGTTACCCACTATAGTTGTAGGCACTTACTTCAAACAAGCAGGGTGGAAACAATTATCAGTAATAATATCATAGATATATCCCAATCCATCACGTGTGTCTATGTTAAAGTTGATACTGGAATTTGCACCATAACAAAAGACACCAGCCAGACATGACACCAGCATCAACAGTGTGATCGCAGCCACCTACGTTTCCCCAGCCATTGTGAGAACAGTTTCCAAGTGAGGACTCTGAGCCTGTACATCCCATGCTGTAAAGCCATATCTTACCCGTCCCTCGTCCCCGACGCGAAGGTCCTACAGCTTTGGTAAAACCCAGTTGCCGGCATGCAACCTTGGCATCTGGCATACCCCAGCTAACATGACATACTGTTCCCCATTGACCCTGGTGATACACTTCCACCACAAACTGAAACAATGATAAGCATGACCACCTGAAACAATAATGTAAACAAAGTACTGGTTGCCGATAAGATCTCGTATCAATTTTAAGATCATTTTACTTACATTTAAAGCTATCTATGGGCTCGCGCCTAAGTACATTAGTGATCTTGTGGTTATTAAGTCGTCTACGTACAATCTCAGGTCTGCTGATAGTTTATTGCTTAGTGTTCCATCTATTAAATCTAAGACGACTTTAGGAGATAGAGCATTTGCCATTGCGGCCCCTAAATTATGGAATTCTTTACCTATAGATCTGCGTCACATTACAACAATTACTATATTTAAACGTCAGTTAAAGACATATCTTTTTAGGTTGGCTTATTGTTAGCCACTTTCTGATTAATTATTAGTTATTATTATCATTTTCTAGAATCTTCTTCTATCATTACACTTTTTTTATTAGTTTTTTTTTCGTATTTTAACCTATATGATATTTTTATAAGTCGATTTTACATTTATCATATGTTATGCGCGATTGATCATTTTTATGAATATTGCGCAATATAAGTGATTAAATATTATCAAATATTATTATCAATATCATTATTACTCTGCAACAGCAGAATCATATAATATTCGTGTAATCCTTGCGGCAATAACCACATTCAGCTAATTGTTTTACTATGGAAAGAAACTACCAAGTACAAGTACTTGGTTAATAGGTACTGCAAGTAACATTTACGGAGAAATAACTATCCATATTTCTGAATTTTACAATCTAAACTAAAACTAGACACTCTAAGAGTGTGAACTCGGGCTACATTATAGAGAGTATCTAGTTATATATTTGCGACCATGGCATGGATAGGAATTGATTTGGTAGTCAAAAATGATATATATTGAATGCAGGTGTATTTTGAGTGTATCCACACTGTTTAAAACATAAATAAATGTAAAAGGAGATTATGTATTATAACCAAGGGCAAGTCGTCGTGATGTACAACAGCTGGGTGAGGTGGGAGATTGTAAGAGAAAAATATGTGACCATAAACATTAAAAAACATTTTAAATTCTAGTAAGGCATTAGTGTTACTGACTTATCAACGCATATTATATTTCTACTTGACCTACTAGAGATACCTTTCAAGACTAGCTGATGAAATAAACATATCTATTTCAGTATCGAAACTGTTCGCTGCAAAACAAACGTTTTATCAATGTAAATACTCTTAGCCAAAATGTGTTTAACTGGTCATTTGTTTTTTCCTCAATTTTTGTTTTCTGTATTTTCATAAATGAAAAAATTCAACAAGGAGTCTTGGCAGTTCGCTTTCTTGTAGATCACTATCAGCTCGTCTGACTACAAGTTCTTGGAGTCAGCTTTCATCAAAGCTTTGTTTGTCACTCGTTTTGTAGTTTGTCTCTCGTTCTGTAGTTTGTCTCAGTATTTTTTTATTTTTTATTTTTTGTATCTGAGATCTGGTAATAGCTAGGTAGTTTATAGATTCTCTTAATCTATTTTGACTAGTTTGTCTAGTTCTACGATTCTCATACCGTAGTTTGCTCATAGATTCTCATCATCCAAAATCGCTCAATAACAACTTTTAATGTGTGTCTACCACGTACGGCGTGTGCGTCTGAGTGGCTCTGAGTTCATTTAAGCTCATTTGAGTACGTTTGTTTGAGTTCATTTGACTGTCTTTGGCATTGCTTTGAGTATTTTTTGCATTGTTTTTGCATTTCTTTGGTTCGTTTCGAAACTGACGCTCGACATCATTTAGTGTGGGTCTACCGCGAACGGCGTGTGCATGTGTATTGAGCGTCCCAGAAGGACTCCATGATTTTCAGTAAATATTTACACCATAAGACAGCGAGACCTTTGAAGAGCAAAGCAAGTCACTTAATCAGTTACGTGACTACTGCTCATGCAGAGGAACACCGCTGACCGCCGAGCAGCGCAGGCTTACTTACTTCTAACATCGTCGATAGATAGATAGATAGAAAACCCAAACCTAGACTCGGCCTACCTTGCAGGTAGCCCGAGTAAAAATACCTCTTTGTCATATAAGAATGGATAAATTTCTATTTGTGGCCATCTTTCCATTAAACCAATTTTGTCCAGCTTAGGAAATAATGGAAATAAAAGCAGAACCACAACTGCAAAAAGCGAGTATTTCTGAAGTTTACTCCTTAACAAAATATGAAATTGAATATATGTTCGTACAAGTAGAAATTCTTTGAATATATCTTTTAAGAAATGAGCTTCATAAATTACTCAAGGCATACTTTACCCATCCATTGTCTATACATAAAATGCAATATAGCACTACCAATCGTTTAGATGCAATTAAGAATGAGATGCTAAGGCAATATAAGAAAAGCACAATGACAATGACGGAGTTTTGTTTGATGGCAACTTGTTTGGATAATATTTACATGTAGATCTAAGGGAAAAACGTCTTTTTGTACAGTCTGACTGTGATAACTACGGAAAGCTAAACTTATATTTTGGTCAATATTTGGAATATTTCCAAATATTTCCAATATTTGGTCATTGAGTAATACAAAAAAAACAACAATAGAAATGAATATATAGAATAATAGGTAATACACACTCAAAAGAAATAAATGAATAGCAGGAGGGATATATTTAGTAAATTAAACTGTCAAGATTATATTAATAAATATGAAATTAGTATCGGTTATTTGATGGATGATGAGTAATGAATAACAGCTAATAATGGTAAATAAATTAATAATTGGAAAGTATTCTGTTTTTGATTATTAAATGGGATTCTATTTATAGTTATCTATAATTGATATTTTCATTAAGACTTTAAATTGAGATATGCTGGAGACCTTTTTAACATCCTTATCAACTGAATTCCATGCTTTAGCTCTAACAAATCTTACACTAAATTTACCATAGTTAGTTCTAACTTTTGGCAGGCAGAGAGACGATCTTAGCAGTTTTTCTCAACGTTTTTTGCAATTTTTAATGTTTCAAAAAGGTATTATGATATTTGTTTTCAGAGTTTTCCCCAAAGCATTATAAATAGCCTCGTTTCTCGATATGACTCGTTTCGATGGGGAATTCTGTGCGATGTTTCGAAGAACACGAACCCACTCAGTCACTCACTTACTGAGTGCATACAATGCGGATCAACGATTTCCAAGGTGCAAAAATCTCAAAGATTTTGTAAAAACTATGCTTCCTCTATATACCAGCAGCCATCAGGACACACTGACTGCTGTTGAAAATGTTTTGAATGATAAAACACGACACCAGCATCATTAGTGTGACTATTGCACCAAGAGGCAACGCTTCCCCATCCATTGTGAGAGCAGCTTCCAAGTGTGGCCTCTGAGCCTGAACACTGCATTCTGTACAGCCATACCTCCACAAGTACTATATGGATAACACAAGTTTAATTATTCAAGTTCTTCAGGTTTTAAGAGTATTGAATAAAGTTCCAAAGAGAAAGTTCCCTCACAGCAACTTCTTATAGCACAAATCAACAATCGTATGAAGTCTACACTACAAAAACCGGACACACGAGAAATTTAAAATAATTTCCTTATTATGTCAGGTGGATGTTGTCCTATATATCAAACGTACAGCGCTATGATTATTACAATACTTTTGCTTTTGATGGTCAGGGAATATAAATTGAAATTTGAAACTTAAATGAACAACTTCGTAGTTTTCAAACCATAGTGACCTGCGACTTTGGAATTGGCATCGATAAATTTTCGTTGTAACACGCATTTTCATTGAACTTCATTAATCTAAAAAAACAATCAGTAATACCAAGTTGTTCCAATACATGCAGCCTTCGCATCATTCATATTAAAGCCACTTTCCACTTACATATTTTTCATCTTCTTTAGGCTTACGAAGTCCTAGAATCACTGATATTGTAGTTTTATGCTAGAAAAAAGGGTTATATTCACATCCTGAGTTTTTCGTGCCAGTAATTTAAATAAGTATAACTCAAATAAATAGGCCTGTTTGCTGGAATCGTTGAACTCAGATACTAATTTACAAATAACAAGGTGATATAAATAATTAAAATTTACACATCCCTAAAGTTGTTATCCAACATTTGAAGTTGTTACTTCAAGTGCTGAAGGAATTGAAGGATGCATCCATGCTTTGCTGAGTACTTTGTTTGCATGAAGTCAGTGATATAACTGAATCCTAACGGATATGGTTGCTGTTTTTAGATATATGCTGGCAAATCCCCATCCTTAAAGTGCATATAAGCCCTACAGGACGATGGCATCATGATTTAAACGGCCTTACAAAACAAATAGGAATGGCTTTTTACTATTCTTTCTCAAAAGTATCACACTAATCTTACTAATCTTAGCTTAATCTTAGACGTAAGTCACAAAACAGCAGCACATCTTACACAATCGTAATATTTTTAACATTGACGATGAATACTTGTGTAACCTGAACACACGACAAAAACATCATACAGGTGTTGTCCGGCGCACCAAGCACCATTGCCCCACCCACTGCTAGAGCAGCTTCCAAGTGTGGATTCTGAACCTGAACATGCCATGCTAGCAAGCCATACTTTCCCAGAACCTCGTCCATCGTGCCAATGTCCTACAGTTTTGGTAAAACCAAGTTGGCGAAATGCAACCTTGGCATCCCTCATATCAAAGATATCATGACACACTGTTCCCCACTGACCACTGTAGTAGACTAACACAGAAATTGCTTCTACACATATAATTTAATTTAGGCTTATGTCATTCGTAACTAGCAAAAAACAATATCCAAGAAAACATTCTACGTGCTGGGGTTGAAGTGGCTTAACAAAGTTCAAGTTCTTTATTACACATATAAATATTACAGAAAATAACAACACAGATAAATTAGTTTGTATTTACAAAAGTAATTTGTTATAAGTTATAAGCACTTACTTCAAGCAACCAAGGTGGAAGCAATTATCAGTAATAATATCATAGATATATCACAATCCATCACGCGTGTCTATGTTAAAGTTAATACTGGGATTTGCATCATAACAAAAGCACACGACACCAGCATCATCAGTGTGACCGCAGCCACCTACGTTTCCCCATCCATTGTGAGGACAGCTTCCAAGTGAAGCCTCTGAACCTGAACATCCCATGCTAGAGAGCCATATCTTACCCGTCCCTCGTCCCTTGTACGAAGCTCCTACAGCCTTCGTAAAACCAAGTTGACGGCATGCAACCTTGGCGTCTTGCATATCCCAGCTACCATGACACACAGTTCCCCATTGACTCTGGTGATACACCTCCAAGATATCTAGCAGTATCCACTAACAAATACTGAGAAGCACGACATACTAAAACAATAACATAAACAAGGTACACAACACCAGCATCATATTGGTGACTATTGCATTTAGATGTACATCACACCAATCGTGAAGGGAGCTTCAGAGTGTGAGGACTCCGAACCTTCATGAAATGTACACATGACGTTTTTAACACAGATTAGAAATTATTATTCTTTTAACATAACTTTAAAAGAATGTCAGCTTGATATTATTGCAGGTATACTTTTCCTCTCCCTCGTCGATAGAGCAACGACATTATAGTACTACCAATCGTTGAGATGCCAGAGATACTCATAAAGCAATATACGAAAAACACACGACACCAGCATCATATGTGTGACGATTGCAACTGGAGTAAACACTTCCCCATCCATTGTGAGAACAACTTCCAAGTGTGGTCTCTGAGCCTGTACATCCCATGTTATTCAGCCATATCTTACCCGTCCCTCGTCCATTGTACGAACGTCCCACAGTTTTGGTAAAACCAAGTTGTCGACAAGCAACTTTGGCATCAGGCATATCCCAGCCATAATTACAGACTGTTCCCCATTGACCCTGGTGATATACCTCCACAATACCTATATGGATAACACTAGTTTGCTTATCTAAGTTCTTGATTTGAGAGTTTTTAACCCCTTGGTTTGAAGAGTATTGAATAAAGTTCCAAAGCGAATTTTGGTCACACCAGTTTGGAATAGTATGAATCAACAATCGTATGAATGTACGCTACATAAAACGGATTTAGAGAAATTTAAAACCATTTCCGCATTAAGTGACGTGCATTTTGACTCTTCCTCTATGTCAAACGCACAAGCCTATAATTATAACAAGATATTTGCATTGGATGGTCAGGGCATATAAATTGAAACTGAAATGAACAACCGTGTAGTTTTCAAATTATGCTAACCTGCACACAAATTGGTATTGATGCATTTTCGTGGTGACATTCATTTGCATTGGACGTCAAAAACAAATAACCAACCAACCAACAAACAAACAAACAAACAAACAAACAAACAAACAAACAAACAAACAAACAAACAAACAAACAATCAATCAAACAATCAATCAAACAAACAAACAAACAAACAAACAAATAAACAGACAAAAAAAACAGACAAACAGGCAAACAGTATATCCATAGTTACTTGGTTATCGCATAACATGACACAAAAAGGCATCGTCTCGTATGGCTCGCATACTTTCGTAGAGCCTTGTCCATAGTACCACTATCCTATGGCTATCCTAAACAAAGTTGTTCACATGCAGCCTTGGCATCCCTCATATCAAAGCCACTTGCCACTAACATTTTTTCATCTTCTTCAGACGTACGAAGTCCTAAAAAAACTAATATTGTTGTTTTATCCTAAGTTTATCCTAAATTATGAAATAAGCATAACTCAAATAAATAGGCCCTTTTGGAATTTTTGAATTCAAATACTAATCTATGAACACCATGAAATTAAAAACGGTTTGCAGATGATAAAATTAGATAAAATTAACCCATCCACCATTTTAAGTTGTTATTCAACATTTGAAATTGTTACTTTACCAGGTCAGTGCGGAAAGAACTAAAGGATGTGTCGATGCTTTATTGAGTAGTTTGCATAAAGTCATTGATATCACTAAACCCTAACGGATATTAGGTCGCTGTCTTTTAGATACTCGCGCATCATTCTGGCTAATCCCCATGCTTATCAACGTTTTCTTCATATTTCTCAAAAGTATTATTACAATTACACTTAATATTCGCTTAGTTAGACTTAGTAAGTCGCAAAGCCGCAGCAAATCTTAATAATGGTATTTTCGCATCACGATAAATACCTGTGTAACCTGAACACACGACACCAACATCATACAGGTGTTTTCCGCTGCACCAATCACCATTGCCCCAACCACTGCTAGAGCAGCTTCCAAGTGAGGACTCGGAACCAGTACAAGCCATGTCGACCAGCCATATTTTCCCAGACCCTCGTCCATAGCGCAAATTTCCTAGAGCTTTGGTAAAACCAAGTTGGCGACATGCAACCTTGGCATCATTCATATCAAAGATATTATGACACACTGTTCCCCATTCACCACTGTGGTAGAATAAAATAGCGATTGCTTCATAAACATCTTCTTTAAACTTACGTTAAAAATGGTAAATTAAGAAGTAGGTGCAAAATTTATTTAAAAACCGATTTTTAAGACTAAGTTAGCAAACGTAATTTTTGTGCAATGAATTTTGATGCACAATTTTTGTATTTAAAGAAAAACAAAAGCAAACGACACCAGCATCATCATCGTGATCGCAGTAAAAGGGAACGTTTCCCCATCCAGCATGAGAACAGCTTCCAAGTGAAGCCTCTGAACCTGAACATCCCATGCTAGTGAGCCATATCTTACCCGTCCCTCGTCCCTCGTACGAAACTCCTACAGCTTTCGTAAAACCAAGTTGACGGCATGCAACCTTGGCATCGGGCATATCCCAGTAATTATGACAGACTGTTCCCCATTGACTCTGGTGATACACCTCTATGATACAGTAGTATTTACTATCAAAAAACGAGTAGCATGACGTAACAAAACAATTATATAAACAAAAGACAAGGCACCAGCATCAAATTGGTGAGTAGGGCAACCAGAGCCAACGTTTCCCCATCCAGTATGAGGACAGCTTCCAAGTGAGGACTCTGAACCAGCATGAAATGTAACCCTTGCGGCAATAACCACATTCAGATAATTGTTTTACTATGGAATGAAACTACTTGGAATGGAATGAAAGTATTTGGTTAATAACTACTGCAAGTAACATTTAGAGAACTTTTTCGCGGTAAGATGTTAACGTTTGCTGTAAAAAAATACCATATTCCTATTTCTAAACCTACCATTCTATACTAAACTAAAAATAAATAATTATAATTGATAATTTTCTATCTGTGGTTTTGCGTTTCCGTGCAGTGAACAAATTTTGTCTGCACAAACTGAGTATTTCTGAAGTTTACTCCCTAACAAAATAGAAACAAAATGTAAAACATTTTCCAACACAATGTAGAAATTATCATTCTTTGAATACAACTTTAAAGGAATTTCAGCTTGATATATAAATGCAAGAGACACTAAAGCAATATAATAAAATTACACAACACCAGCATCATATGTGTGACGATTGCAACTAGAGTGAACACTTCCCCATCCATTGTGAGAACAGCTTCCAAGTGTGGCCTCTGAGCCTGAACAACCCATAGCGTACAGCCATATCTTACCCGTACCTCGTCCATGGTATGAATGTCCCACAGTTTTGATAAAACCAAGTTGTCGACATGCAACCTTAGCATCTGACATATCGAAATAACTATCAGAACCATAAGGACATACTGTTCCCCATTGACCCTGGTGATATACCTCCACAAACCCCTTAACGTTAGTAACAACATTCATTTTACTGTTTTACTATGGGAAGTGTAATACATTGTAGAAACTATTATTCTCTAAACATATATTTCAGCTTCATGTTAATAATTGTCCCCCTTTGAACGGCATGTTGTAAAACGCGGAATGCAATGGACTGGGCTGGACTGGACTCACTTAGTCCGCATTTTCCGACAAATATGGACTCTTGCAGTCGCTCACTCACTGAGTGCATACTATGCTTGGCAATGTTTTTCAAATTTTCGATTGTTTTTGGAGAAGTCTTCATCTGGATCATGCTGGATTAGACCTACAAGGCTACCAAGGCTTTTTTAAAAGGTCAAACAATACATGAAAGGTAGAATGCTTTAGGATATATATATATATATATATATATATATATATATATATATATATATATATATATATATATATATATATATATATATATATATATATATATATATATATATATATATATATATATATATATATATATATAGGATTTTGAACACTTTGAGTATTCAATGAAGGAAAAATATAAAAAGTACAAGACACCTGCACCATATTGGGGAGTATCGCGATTCTCCAATCAGTTTGATAGGGAGAGAGCCGCCAATATACACCCGTATTGTTGGCTCAGAATTACCGCGCAAAAAACAAAATCGCGATACAAAACTTATTGCGATTTTGAGCCGCCAATACGGATTATATTGACGTCGTTGGAAGAAAATATATTCCGTATTGACCTTCGTCGCTTGGCAACTACAGCCAATACGGAATATATTTTCTCCTAAATAGCCGCCAATATAAACCCCTATTGGCGGCTCAAAATCTCAATAATTATACAAAAGTATTTCAGACAGAGCCCACGTTTCCCCATCCAGCATGAGGACAGCTTCCAAGTGACAATTCTGAACCTGTACATCCCATGTAATTCAGCCATGCTTTACCCGTACCTCGTCCAAGGTGTGAAAATTCCTCAGATTTTCTAAAACCTAGTTGGCGGCAGGCAACCTGCGCTTCCTCCATATACCAGCCATCATAAAACACTGACCACTGTTGAAAGTGTTTTAAATGATAATAAACGACACCAGCATCATCATTGTGACTATTGCAGTATGAGGCAACGCTTCCCCATCCATTGTGAGAACAGCTTCCAAGTGATGCCTCTGAACCTGAGCACCCCATGTTATACAGCCATACTTTACCCGTCCCTCGTCCATTGTACGAAGGTCCCAAAGTTTTGGTAAAACCAAGTTGACGGCATGCGACTTTGGCATCTGGCATATTCCAGCCACCATCACACACTGTTCCCCATTGACCCTGGTGATAAACTTCCACAATACCTATATGGATAGCACTAGTTTAACTATTCAAGTTTGTCATTTGAGATTCCTAAACCTCTTGGTTTGAAGAGTATTGAGAAAGTTTGCTCACAGTAACTCCTAATATTATAAATCAACAATCGTATGATCAAAAACCGGATACACGAGAAATAAATTGATTGAAAATAATTTCCTTATCATGTCACGTGGATTTTGTCCAATATATCAAACGTATAGCGCTATGATTGAACAATACTTTTGCTTTTGATGATCAGGGCATATAAATTGAAATTTGAAACTTAAATGAACAAATTCGTATTTTTCAAACCATAGTAACCTGCGACTTTGGAATTGGTATTGGTACATTTTCGTTGTAACAGGCATTTCCATTGAACATCATTAACTTAAACAAACAATCAAACAAAAAGTCACTAGTTTCAACAAATAATCAAGCAAACAGTAAAACCAAGGTGTTCACATGCAGCCTTGGCATCATTCATATCAAAGCCACTTGCCACTTACATGTTTTCGTCTTATTCAGGCGTACGAAGACCTAACAACACTAATATTGTAGTTTGATGCTAGAAAAAAGTATTATTTTCACATCCTAAGTTTTTCGTGCTGGTGTAATCTAATCTAAGAGTCAAACATGATGAAATACGTAAAACTGAAATAAATAGGCCTTACTGGAATCGTTGAATTCAGATACTATTCTTTAAACACCATAAAATAAGAAACGGTTTCCTTTGCTGGTGATATAAATTATTGAAATTTACACATCCACCATTTTAAGTTGTTATTTCAAGTGCAGATGGATGCGTCGACGCTGAATAGTTTACACGAAGTCACTGATACAACTGCATGCTATTGGGTACAATAGGTCTCTGTTCTTAGATACTCGCGCATCATCCTGACCAATCCCCATCCTTAAAGTGCATATAAGCTGTACAGGATCATGGCTTCATGATGATTTGAACGCCCTTATAAAATAAATAGGAATGGCGTTTACTATTCTTTCTCAAAAGTATCACAATAATCTTACTAAATCGTAGCTTAGTTATACTTAGTAAGTCACAAAACAGCAACAAATCTTACATAATGGTAATATTTTTGCATTACGGTGAATACCTGTGTAACCTGAACACACGACACCAACATCATACAGGTGTTTTCCGTCGCACCAAGCACCATTGCCCCACCCATTGCTAGAGCAGCTTCCAAGTGATGACTCTGAACCGGAACATGCCATGTTAACCAGCCATATTTTACCAGACCCTCGTCCATACCGCCAATTTCCTACAGCTTTGGCATAACCAAGTTGGCGACATGCAACCTTCGCATCATTCATATCAAAGGAACTATGACACACTGTTCCCCATTGACCACTGTGGTAGACTAAATCAACGATTATTGCATTACATTGGTTGAAGTGGCTAAACCAGATCCCAGTTATTATTGGTTCTGGCACGTTAGAAAGGTTTTGGACATTTTTAGCCAATTTTTACCGCTCAAGCAGATAATAATATATGATCATCGGAAAATGACAAACTAATCGCTGTTGAAAAATGAATATAATCCGAGAGGACAACTGGTTGAATTAGTCATTGATGTACATAAGAGCACTGTTCCACCAAAACTTTCGATTAATGCTTCGAAAATTGCTTCAGGTTTGACAACTTTTTTAATTGATCACGACGGAATACATGTTCAGCAAAATTAAAAATGTCAAATCATCTATAGATAGGTGCAATTTACAAGTTATTAGAAACCAATTTTTACGACTAAGCTAGCAAACGTAGATATGTTTAGAATGTATTTAATAATGAAGCACAGTTTGTATTAAAACAAAAACAACATTTAAAGCAAACGACACCAGCATCATCATCATGATCGCACCATGAGGCAAGATTTCCCCATCCAGCATGAGAGCAGCTTCCAAGTGAAGCTTCTGAGCCTGAACATCCCATGCTGGAGAGCCATATCTTACCCGTCCCTCGTCCGTCTAACGAAGCTCCCACAGCTTTCGTAAAACCAAGTTGACGACATGTAATCTTGGCATCTGGCATTTCCCAGTACCTACAAGATGTCTAGCCGAATATCCACTATAACGTACACTGAGAAGCATGACATACTAAAAAAAATAATATAAACAAAGTACACAACACAAGTGTCGTATTGGTGACTATATTACAGTAATATGTAGCTTTTCCCCACCAAATGTGAAGGCACGCTTCGAAGTGAGGACTCTGAACCTTATTTACCGAGCTTTTTCACGGTAAGATGTCAACGTTTGCTGTAAAAAATACCATATTTTTATTTCTGAACCTAGCACTCTATACTAAACTAAAAAGAAATGATTGATAATTTTCTATCTGTGGCTTTGCATTTCCATGCAATGAACGAATTTTGTCTGAACAAACTGATTATTTCTGAACACAAGGCAGCTCATGCAAGTGCTCTGTAATATAAATATTGCGTGACCATCAAAGTTGTCACGGATCACAAGGAGGTTGGTTGGATCGGACGCAGTTAACAACGGTTCAAAGTACTTCTGATTGTGCGTGTGAGGGCTATGGTATTCGAGATCACCACTTCATTTTATCTCTACCTTCCACATTGTGCTTACAAGTTCCAGGTTGTTGAGCAGAAAATGAATGAATGAGAATGAATAAATAAATGAATGAGAATGAAAGATAGATTGAATAAATATATAAACGAATAATAATTAAATGGAGAAATGAATGAATGAGAATAAATGAATGAATGAATGAGAATAAATGATAATGAATGAATGAATAAATTAATATAAGAATGAATGAATTCGCGTGAACATCGCTCGTGAGGTTTTCGGCTCTCCTTTTTTTATCAAGATTTTTGTTTATTATTGTAGCCTCTGTTTTGCTCACGACTGCTTCAGTGTCCTCTGACCTTCCTTCATTCCTTCCTTCCATCATTCCTTTGAATATATATTCTTTGAATACGTTTTAATGGTGTTAAAGCAACTTTTATCCAGAAACAATTTTTATAATGAACATTTTAATTTCGAAAACGCCATTGTTATTTTCTTTTCGTCTTGTTTTGCTCAACTCAAACCAAGTAATCAGCACAGTGCATGTAATTTCGAGGAATGTGATTCATTACACTGTTCTGTCTAAAAATAACTCATTCCTGAAACACATCGGATGGATACTTGGTGGATGGATACCAGATGGACACTAGTTGTGGACTTCTAACTAAAGCAATATAAGAAAAGTACACTACACCAGCATCATACGTGTGACCATTGCAACTGGAGTCAACACTTCCCCATCCATTGTGAGTACAGCTTCCAAGTGAGGTCTCTGAGCCTGAACAACCCATAGCGTACAGCCATATCTTACCCGTACCTCGTCCATCGTACGAACGTCCCACAGTTTTGGTAAAACCAAGTTGTCGACATGCAACCTTAGTATCTGGCATATCAAAGTAACTGTGGGAACCAAAATGACATACTGTTCCCCATTGACTCTGGTGATATACCTCCACAAGATCCTTAACGCTAGTCACAACATTCATTTTACTGTTTTACTATGGGAAGTGTAATACATTGTAGAAACTATTATTCTCTAAACATATATTAGGGTTATTCATGTTACTAATTGCCCCTGGTGTAATCTCGGGATACATGAGCAACGCAAGTGTTTCCCTAAACGGCATGTTGTAAAACGTGGACGGCAATGGAATTTACTGGTCTGGACTGGGCTCACTAAGAGTTTTACGAAAAACACGGACTCACTTAGTCAGTCACTCACTGAGTGCGTACAATGATTTACAATCCAGATTTTTCGTTTCTTTTTAGGAGAAATCTTCATCTGGATTATGTTAGATTAGACTTACAAGTCTACCATTAGCATTTGCTAACATGAAAAGTATTGTTAGGCATCTGTACATGTGGTTATTGGCCGTTCTTGGCTTGCGTATTGAGTGTAAAATTTACTTTTGGCTTTTATCAATCCATAAAAAGAGAAACACACACTAGAATAAAGCTGATATATTGAATGATATCAACATTGACGACGTGCGGCCGAACCTTACCATGCTAAGTGCCGAACGATACATGACACTACACCACATGAAGCTCGCAACTGACGTTTTGTACCTAAACGGCAAGCAGGAACAATGTTTATACACCTTCTCTCTTAAGGTCAAACAGTAAATCAAATTTTGAATACTTTGAGTATTCATTGAAGCAATAATATAAAAAATTACATGACACCAGCATCATATTGATGAGTATTGCAGCCAGAGCCCACGTTTCCCCATCCATTATGAGGACAGCTGCCAAGTGACGACTCTGAACCTGTACATGCCATGTAATTCAGCCATACTTTACCCGTACCACGTCCAAGGTGCGAAAATCCCACAGATTTTCTAAACCCTAGTTGGCGGCAACCAACCTGCTTAAACCTGTTAAACACTCTTTTTCATTTATTCGACCAAATCGTGCCAATCATGTTTTTACATTGTTTTCGTTTCCTGGAGGAATTGAGAACAGTGCAAAAACTATTTTGGGAGTTCTAATTAAGAAATCCGAACAATTGCAACTGTATGACGCTAATTTGTTGATTGTTCCTTAATCCGTTGCAAACGTTTCTCATGAGTGCATAATTCAACGGCATTGAGTTTGTTCACATAAAATGTCATGGAAAGTGAACACTAAAGGAAGATAATGGCTTAATGGGGCTTCATATCCCATGAAAACTAAAAATCAAATAATTTTAACGTATATAAATACAGGATCGACAGCTCCTACAGCAAGACAGGAAAGGGTCTCTTATAATTTTGTTTCAAAACTGATAACTCAATTCCAACTGTCAGCACAGTTGGGCTCACGCTCGTTTGTTAACAGACTTTCTATGTGTATGGCAGAATGGATGAAAGTGTATATTGAAGCCCAAATAATAATTTATCCTACAATTTATCCAAGAGAATGTGTTCAAATGATTGCAGATAATTTCAATCTTCAGCCTGGTGACCTTCCATCAATTTCAGCGGTGAGAGGACTACTCAAAGAGCTCAATATAACACGAAAGAAGTGTATAACGGTAGCATGTGAACGGTACTCTCCGTATGTCATGCAATGCCGACAAGTATTTGTACGTTGGCGAATGTGCATTGATCCTGCTAAAATGTACTGTTTTGATGAGACTGCTTTTAATACTGAGACAGATTAACGATCTTATGGGAGAACAGAATCTGGTTTTCGACTCCCTTCCTATAGAAGAAAAAGTCCAGCTGTACCGAAATACTCTGTAATTGGTCTTTGTGGTTACAACGAAGGATTTATGCAAGCAATACCTATTGAGGGAAACTTTAATACTGATTTAGTGAACGAAGTGGTAGAAAATCAGCTGCTACCACTTTTACAAAGAGATTCTTATCTTGTATGTGATAATGCAAGCATTCATAACAATGGCACTTTAACAGCGATACTTATGGCTAAGAACATTACTCTGGTTAAGTTGCCAGCCTAAAGTTACGATCTGAACCCAATCTAAATGTCATTTGGGCTCGCAAAATGTTTGGCAAGGAAAACTCCAGGTGCCTTTGAAGATAACCCAATGATCGCAATATTACACTCTTTTTTACAAATAAATAACTTGGCTATTAAGAAATTTTATCGAAAAGCTTGGAGAATTATGCACTAATCATGATATATTTTTCTATTGCTTTGGCATTTGAAAACTGTAAAAATGCTAGCAAAAAACTAGGGGAAATGCTGCATTAAATGATTTATAAATGAAATAAACAAATCCACATACCTTGCTTGTCATTACTAATTAAACTTTGTACATTTACTAATCTATTGTATATTGCTCTTTGTGTCATATAAATTGTTCTGGTTCAGTGATAACGTCTATTAGTATATAATAGCATATAAATACCGACTAATAGTTAGAAGCTAATTTGATTTTGTTTCATGGTTCAAGTGCTTTCGCTCTATTATAGGTACACTTCCTGTCCTTCTTCCATAGAGCAACGACATTATAGTACTACAAATCGTTGAGATGCAAGAGATACTAAAGCAATATACGAAAAGTATACCACACCAGCATCATTTGTGTGACCATTGCAGCTCCAGTGAACGCTTCCCCATCCATTGTGAGTACAGCTTCCAAGTGAGGCTTCTGAGCCTGAACATCCCATGCCGTTCAACCATATCTTACCAGTACCTCGTCCGTGGTACGAAAGTCCCACAGTTTTCGTAAAACCAAGTTGCCGGCATGCAACCTTGGCATCTGGCATATCCCAGTTACCATAACATACTGTACCCCATTGACCCTGATATACCTCCACAAGACCCTTAAACGTAATAATTACTACATTCACTTTACTGTTTCAATATGCGAGATATAACATAGTGTTGAAATTATTATTGTCTGAACATATCTTTCAGCCTCATGTAACTAATCGTCTGGCGCAGATTAAGCATTGTAAAACTTGTCATAACATACAAGGCTTTGAACTGACTATCACCGAAATACATGACCAAACAGAAACCATCTCGTCTTTTGCGTACCAACTTTGAAGACAACACGAAACTCAGGATTCCTAATTTCAGGACCAAGAACTATGCTGGAAAAGGCTTCTCACTGACGTGTGCGCCGCGTTTATGGAACAATTTTTCGAAACGTTTACGGTACTCTCCTGCTGTGGATGCTTTCAAGAAGAGAGTAAAGACATTTATTTAACTTATAGTCTATTTATACCTGTAAATGTAGTTTTTCTTGATTTCATCATCATTAATCTGAACCTCGTTACTTGTCTTCTTAATTCGCTGTTAAAAGAAGTGCTTACTAACACAATATAGTAACTTTAATTTTATCCGTTAAAAAATATCAACCATTTCAGCCTTATATAATCAATTGTCCGGCTTAAGCTGCTTTATCTCGGCCTACAACGGCAACACCATAATTCTCTGATAAAACTCTTCGTAAATGCCCCTAACGAGGAGTATATGAAATATGCAATATATTGAATACTGGAACTCCAAAAAACGTTTTACCAATGTTGAATGAATGAGACTTAAGTCTACATTAAAGAAACCTGCCAGCATTTTGCTATGATTCGAATTGGTTGAAATGGCCCAGTCTCATCAAGCTTCCCGGCCCGTCAGTCAAATTAGTAGGAAATAAAGGTAGTTACATTATAGGTCAAAAGATGTCTGCTAGTGTTAAACATACAACACCAGCATCCCTTATGTGACCATTGCAGTAAGATGCAACGCTTCCCCATCCATTGTGAGAACAACCTCCAAGTGAGATCTCTGATCCTGTACATGCCATGCGGTTCAGCCATATCTTACCCGTACCTCGTCCCCAATACGAACGTCCTACAGTTTTGGTAAAACCCAGTTGACGGCATGCAACCTTGGCATCTGCTATACCCCAGCCACCATGACATACTGTTCCCCATTGACCCTGATGATACACCTCCACGAGACCCTTAACGGTAATCAACATTCATTTGAGGATGGAATATACAATAGAGTTTAGTTCTTTGTCCATAACGGGATTATTCCACCTTCTTTAAAATTTGAAGAGAAGATAAATCCCAAAGAAAAATAATGTACAAAACTATACCAGCATCAATAGTGTGACCGTTGCAGTAAGAGTGGACGTTTCCCCATCCATTGTGACGACAGCTTCCAAGTGAAGCCTCTGAGCCTGTACATCCCATGCTGTACAACCATATCTTACCCGTACCTTGCCCCTCGTACGACGCTCCTACAGCTTTCGTAAAACCAAGTTGACGACATGCAACCTTAGCATCTGGCATATCCCAGCCACCTTGACACACTGTTCCCCATTGACCCTGGTGATACACTTCCACGAGATCTAGCAGTATCCACGATTAAAACACCAGAATCAGATGTGACTTTTCCCCATGCATTGGAGTGCAGCGTCCATGTGAGGAGACTACCTGTACATGACATGTAACCCTTGTGGCAAACACAACTTCAGCTAGAAATTACAATTTTTGTGAGAGTTTCTTCAAGGAACCCTCCTTTTGTGTCACCGTCGAGTGTTAAGCACCTGCTGAATGAAAGTCGGAAGCTTTATAAACACGACAGTGCTAGTGTTGCTAGGCAAAACCCTTAAAGAAAACATCAACGATTTGATTAGGAAAAATCAACTTCTAGCAGTGAAAAACGACATCAACAAGAAGGATAAATGATCTAAATCGTGGTGGAGTATGGTCAATTCAATAACTGGTTGGAAAATTTCTCATGTATCCATCAGCTCTATTATTAATCCAGATGAAATTAATAATTACTTCTGTACCATTAACACAGATCCTAACTAAGCTGAACCTGAAACTTTGACAATTCTGGTTGGTACTAGAATCCTTTATCGCCTATTCTGAAGGATCTTCACTGGCTACGAGTTAAACAGCGGGTGGAATTCAAGGTTTTACTAATAACGTATAAAGCTCTGCATAACATCGCTCCCTCTTATATTAGCAGCCTACTGGTTTCCTACATTCCAAGTCGACAACTGCGCTCCTCAAGAAAATCTCTGCTTAAAAAGCCATGTGGGATCAAGACATCAACCTATGGAGAAAGGGCTTTCTCGTTTGCTGCACCCCATCTCTGGAATAGCTTACCAGATGACGTTAAAAACGCTGAGAGTACTGAACGCTTCAAGTCATTATTGAAAACTCATCTTTTTTTACTTAGTCATAGCTAATCTGTTAATCTTTATTTTTATTATTATTACTATTTATATACACATCTTTTATCTATTTATTATTGTTAAAAGCATAGAGACCGTAGTGATATGCGTTTTTAAGAAACTATTATTATTATTATCATTATCATTATCATTATCATTATCATTATCATTATCATTATCATCATGATCATGATCATCATCATGATCATCATGATCATCATCATCATCATCATCATCATCATCATCATCATCATCATCATCATCATCATCATCATCATCATCATCATCATCATCATCATCATCATCATCATCATCATCATCATCATTATCATTATTATTATCAATATTATTTACTCAAACCCTTCGCAACTTTCTAATTAATCTGAAGAGAGGAGCTGCTGATCCTGATCACCTTTTTGGCTGTGGAGAGACTTTGGTTTTGACCTGGAAACCTATTATAACTCCATCTTTAATTGCTAACTAGATGTCAAAAAGTCCCTAATTCGTGGAAAATGGCTGATATCATGAATGTAAGGAGACATATAATTAGACATGTAATTAGCATAGACCCATATTATTAACTAATATCATAATAAAGATTTTTGAAAGAGTTATTTATAGATCTGAGCTTTCCAAAAGCATTTATAAGTTTATTGGATCTGATGAATTTGCTACCATAATACTACAATGGCTATAGTTAAGTGTCAGCACGAATGGCTTAAATGGCTTGATTGCGATGCTGATTTTATTAGGGTTTTTCATTTGATTTTAGTAAGGCCTATGGTTCAGTCCCGCATGATATAGTTTGTAGGAAGCTAAGGAATCTCGAAATCAACTCCTACTTTCAAAATTGGATAGTAAATAGTTTAAAGCATAGACAACAGAGGGTTGTTGTTGATTTAATTAGTACTAATTATCTAACTATCAATAGGGGTATTCCCCAAGGGAATGTTTTTGGCCCCATTCTTTTTTCGATTATGGTTAATAACATAAAGGCAGTAAATTCCATCAAGAAATCTTTTGGTCAGATATGCAGATGATATTTCATTAAGTATACCTGTTGGCACCAAATTAAATCAGACAGATAGCGAGATCGATGTTGGCCATTTATTATGGAATGGGCCCAAGAAACTCGTATGAGCTTAAATCCAGGGAAAACATGGGAAATGTTAATGAGAGGGAAGACTGAAAAAGATCAGCCCGACCCGTTGCAGTTTATTGAGCCAAAATAAAATTCAAAACTTATAGGAGTTACGTTTGAGGATTGTTCAACTAATTGGGATACACATTTTGATTATGTGTTAACTAAAGCCAGCAGTCGTCTATACGTCTTACGCGTTTGCAAATATTATTGGTTCTCAGTAGATTACTTAAATCTTGTCTTTTTAAAAGTCCTTAATTCATTCAATTTTTACTTATGCTATAGAAAACAGGGATGGTGCTTCCTATAATAAATATCTTAGTTATATTGATCATTTTTTTTGTATAGCTTTCAACGGAATTAGGATGTACTAAACAATGTTATTCTATTTCAAGTATTTCAGCTTAGAGGGATTACAAACGTTGGGAAAAAATAAAGTGGAAACAGAATGATCCTTATAATACCAAGAATAAGAATTTCAGATAATGTATGATATATATACTGTGTTCTTTTTTTCTCGTCTTCTTATCATACATATTATGTATTTACTTACACTGGCACGTCAGTTGTTCAGTGATGTATTTTAAATGATAAATAAAGAATATTATTATTATTACAATAGTTGGTTAACTACTGTAAGACACATTTACACTGTTTTTTTTTTTACAGCTAGAAGAAAGCAAGTACCATATTCATATTTGTGAACCTAATAATCTACTAAACTAATACCTCTTTTTCATAAAATAATTCATAAATGTCTAAATGTGGCTTTTTTTTCTTTCCTTTTTTTATTTAAACATATGTTTTCTCTTTGCTCTCTTCAAGAGCCCATAAACGGCATTGAACCAATTTTGTCTAGCTTAGAAAAGAAAGCAATTAAAACCAGAACAACAACTGCACAAAGCAAGTATTTCTGAACTTTAATCCTTAACCAAATAATCGTAGAGATGCAAGAGATACTACAATACAGCAATATAAGAAAAGCACACTCCACCGGCATCACTATAATCGTGATTGCACCATGAGGCAACGCTTCCCCATCCATTGTGAGTACAGCTTCCAAGTGAAGATTCTGAGCCTGAACATCCCATGCGGTACAGCCATATCTTACCCGTCCCTCGTCCCCACAACGAAGGTCCTACAGCTTTGGTAAATCCAAGTTGACGGCATGCAACCTTGGCATCTGGCATATCCCAGCTACTATAACATACTGTTCCCCATTGACCCTGGTGATACACTTCCACGATACCTAGTAGTACCACTTCCACTATCAAGTACCTTAAAGCATGACTGAAACAGTAACATAAATAAAGTAAATAGTTTGAACGTGTAGCACTGATCACTACAAAACAGTACAGTTGATACATGCATACCACCTGTTACAATACCAAAATACACAACATACAACAACAGAATCCCATTCGTGGCGACTGCAACCAGAGTGAACGTTGCCCCATCCATCATGAGTACAGCTTCCAAGTGTGGACTCGGAACCTGCACATCGCATGTTGTTAAGCCATACTTTACCTGTACCTCGTCCCCAATGCGAAGGTCCTACAGCTTTGGTAAAACCCAGTTGCCGACATGCAACCTTGGCTTCCTCCATATACCAGTCACCAGTACACACTGTTCCCCATTGAGCCTGGTGATACACCTCCACGAAACTCTTACGGGAAAACGCACATTTAATTAACGGTTTTGCTTTAGAAAAACGCTATTCAATAATGTGTTAACGATATGATATTGCTGTATAAAAATACTATACTCGTATTTCTGAACCTTGTTACCTGTTACGACCTGTATTCTTAATTCGCAGCTACAAGAAGTGCATAATTTCTCATTTTTTTAAACTACATATATAGTCTACACATATAACTCATATAGTCCTCTGAAATTGTCAATCAAAAACATTTCAGCTTGATATAATCAATTGTCCAGCTAGTAGCATCCTGGCACACACACAGGCAAGACAAGCGTGATTATGTTGCAAGGTGGAAGCAATTATCAGTAACAATAACAACATATATATATCGATCGCAGCCACGTACGTTTCCCCATCCATTGTGGGAACAGCTTCCAAGTGAGGCCTCTGAGCCTGAACACCACATGCTGTCCAGCCATATTTTACCCGTCCCTCGTCCCCGACGCGAAGGTCCTACAGCTTTGGTAAAACCCAGTTGCCGACATGCAACCTTGGCAGCATTTATGCTAAAGCCACAAATTGTTCCCCATTGGCTCTGGTGATACACCTCCACCACTAACAAACACTGATAAGCATGAATACCTGAAACAAGAATGTAAACAAAGTACACTGCAACAGCAGAATCATATCATATTCGTGACTGTTGCAGTAAGATGTAACTTTTCGCCATCCATTGTGAGGGCAGCTTTCAAGTGAGGACTCTGAATACCTGTACATGATATGTAATCCTTGCGACAATAACCACATTCAGCTATGGAAAGAAATTACCAAGTATTGGTTAACTACTGCAAGTAAAATTTATAGAGCTTTTTAACGGTAAAATGTCAAAAAATAAGATGCTGTAAGAAATAACTATCCATATTTCTGAATTTTACACTCTAAATTAAAAAAGATTCCTCATTTTCATAAAAGAATGGATAAATTTCTATTTGTGGCCTTCTTTTCGTTAAACCAATTTTGTCCAGCTTAGGAAATAAAGCAATTAAAAGCAGAACCACAACTGCAAAAAGCGAGTATTTCTGAAATTCACTCGTTAACAAAATATGAAATGTAATATATTTTCTAATACAAAGTAGAAATTCTTTGAATATATCTTTAATGAGCTTCATATATATTACTCCAGGCATACATTTCCCATTCCTTTTCTATACATCAAATGCATTATAGCACTACCAATCGTTGAGAAGCTAATGCGACATCAGAAAAGCACACAACACCAGCATCTTCATAATCGTGATCGCACCATGAGGGAACGTTTCCCCAGCCATTGTGAGTACAGCTTGCAAGTGAGGCCTCTGAGCCTGAACATCCCATGCTATTCAGCCATATCTTACCCGTACCTCGTCCCAGACGCGAAGGTCCTACAGCTTTGGTAAAACCCAGTTGCCGACATGCGACTTTGGCATCAGGCATATCCCAGCCACTATAACATATTGTTCCCCATTGACCCTGGTGATACACCTCCACGATACATACATACATACATACATACTTTATTAGCTTCATCCCTTTACAGGGCTTTTCAGAAGTAATTACAAATAAATGATAAATATAGATAGCCTAGTATATTAATAAATAAATAAATAATTGTATATATATATTCTATATTTAAAATAATCATTAAAAAATAATAAAGATCATTAATTGAAATAAGGAATAATAAAAGAGAAATATATAGCTGAATAATGTGCATCTAAAAATATTAATTCTAATTCTATTTCTATTTATTAAGAAATCATTCAAGAGCTTACTTCGTAATGCACATTTGAAAGTTTCGAGATTTTTACTAAGTTTAAGCTTATCACTTAGATTATTCCAAAGCTTAATGATACCTAGTACCATTTACGAAACACAAGTCGCAAAACACATTTAATAAGCGATTTCATGATATGATATTGCTGTATAAAAATAACATACTCGTATTTCTGAACCTTGTTACCTGTTACCTGTCTTCTTAATTCGCAGCTACAAGAAGTGCCGTTGACTGCTTTACAAACAAACACAAATTATTATTCTCTGAACATATTTTAAAAAATCAGTTTGGTGTTACTAATTGTGTTTTTTTCCGTCGTCTTGCTCGGTTTCATGTGAAGAACTATCGTGAAACAAATTAAAATAAGACAAAGAAAGAGAACGTGATGTAAATTCTTGTGTACATAATAAATGGTGTTACGTATGTCCAAATCTCCGACCTTACAAAGACGCAGTAGACACACTTCTGAGAGCCACAACTTTATTAGCCTTTTGGCTATTTAGTGCCAACCTCTTTAAATAAAGATTTTACTTACTTACTTAATATAGACTGAAGAGTTATGTCTTGCTAAATGTGACTGCAGGACAACATAGATTTTAGCAATACGATGCGATGCGATACGATACATACGATACGATACCATACAATAAATTTAAGTTATTTTGTAATTGAAGAGCATAGCACATTAGTTCTTCATGATAATCAAGATTGTTAGAAACCTGCAGGAATAAGTTACAAATGTTATGCTTAAAGCTTATTAATTTAGACAATATCCAATTTCTTGACAAGACTACTTCCCCGAAGAATCCATTGAAGATATAAAAAGTGCCCAACAACTTTAGAAGAGGATATTCATAATCAATGAACTGTAACTCGATCAAACTGGTCAAAGAATCTGAAACCCCATTCTAACCGTCATTCTCCCGATAATGCTTTCAGTAAACAATAGAACCATTCCGCTCCAATGGTACTAATGCATCACCGCCCAGCCTTCATTATTTTCACCTGCGTTTCCACCACTCATACTATTGATGACGTGAAAGAGTAAACAACACCAGCATCACCGTAATTGTGATTGCAGACAGTTGGCACGTTTCCCCATTCATGTGAGCTTCCAAGGGAGGCCTCCGAGGTTGAACATCCCATAACATTCAGCCATATCTTACCCGTCCCTAGTCCATAGTGAGATCCTACAGTTTTGGTAAAACCCAGCTGACGACATGCAACATTCGCATCTGGCATGTGCCAGTTATTATGACATACTGTTCCCCATTGACCCTGGTGAAGGCCTCTGCTGTTTTATCCGCCTCAGCTTACGCACTTCAGCAGATAATTTACGACACCATGCTCAAACCTCATTGAATATTTTGTCAACACAGACATACTTTTATGTACGTAGAGCAATTGTATTGAATACTACTAAACCGTTGATGCATGCATATGACCTGCAACAAAACTAATTAAAGCACACAACACCAGCATCCCAATCGTGGCGGTTGCAACCAGAGCGAACGTTACCCCATCCATCGTGCGTACAGCTTCCAAGTTCCAACTCTGAGCCTGTACATTGCATGTTGTTGAGCCATACTTTACCTGTACCTCGTCCACCGTGTGAAAATCCCACAGCTTTGGTAAAACCAAATTGGCGACATGCAACCTTCGCTTCCTCCATAAACCAGTCATCAGTACACACTGTTCCCCATTGAGCCTGGTGATACACCTTCTTAAGGGAAAAAACATTAAATTATCTATTTTACTTTAGGAAAAAGTTATTCAATAATTTGTTTACTACTGCAAAACCCATTTACTAGGCTTTTTCATGATGTGGTAATGTAGCTTGCTGTATAAAAATAACCATACTCGTATTTTTGAACCTTATTACCTGTTTTCTTAATTTGCCGCTACAAAAAGTGCCTGATTTCATAACACAAAGTAGAAAATTACATCTTCTAAAAAATCAAGAACATTAATGTATTGTCTTATCGGCTTAAGCACGGTAGTATACTCACAGATTGTGTTATATGTGGTCTAAAGGTATTTTATTAAACGCTTTATTAAAAATTATAGGATTAAATTATGAAGTGAGAAGAATTAAACAAACAAACAAATAAATAAATAAATGGATAGATAGATAGATGGATGGATGGATGGATGGATGGATGGATGGATGGATGGATGGATGGATGGATGGATGGATGGATGGATGGATGGATGGATGGATGGATGGATGGATGGATGGATGGATGGATGGATGGATGGATGGATGGATGGATGGATGGATGGATGGATGGATGGATGGATGGATGGATGGATGGATGGATGGATGGATGGATGGATGGATGGATGGATGGATGGATGGATGGATGGATGGATGGATGGATGGATGGATGGATGGATGGATGGATGACTAAATAAAAAAGTAGTAGATGCCAACAGCTGAACCGATTTCCTAAAGTTCACTGTTTGTTTCGAAGAAAGCCTTAAAATGAAGATTCACAGTGGAGAATGGGGGACAGTGTGTGATGATTTTTTTGACATGAGGGATGCGAAGGTCGCTTGCAGACAACTTGGTTTCACCAAAGCTGTGGGATATTGGGGTCTTGGAAGAGGGACGGGCAAGGTATGGCTGGATGACATGGCATGTACAGGCACAGAAAGTTCACTTCAGAGCTGTTCTAGCAGTGGATATGGTAATGGTGGTTGGTGCAGTCACACTGAAGATGTTGGTGTTGTATGTTTTGACTTTGAGTGTTTCAAAACACTCTATGATCTTCCAAGTATTTTTAGGAGCAGGAGGTGCGTACACCTTAATAAATTTATTTCAGAAAGCGTTATCATTAATTTCATTACGAAGAGCAGAGGTTTCGAAAACAAAGGCATTTAGCTAGAAATAACATCAGTAAAGTGAAGAATTATAAAGATAGTCAAATGCTTGTCATAGCAAAAATTATGAAAGGTTTTTCTAACAAAAGATATATTCTAAAGTTTGAATATATTATTCCATTGGGGTTAATGTCGGTCATCATGTATACATAGTACACAACAAGGAAGAACTTGGTTGTTGGATGGGATACAGGTAAAGCGTAACGTTTTTGGATGATATTCCCAGGCTCACAGTCCTCACGTGCCTCGCTTTTAATGAGAAGTAGGCGATAGCTGCAATCATTCCCATGTGTGATAATCATGTATCATTCGTTTAACATTGCTTTTAATTTTGTCCTTAATTCCAGACTCATTAATCACAGGTATGTAATAACCTTAACAGTACTAATTTATGAAATTACAAGTGAAACTGTGAATTAATCATGTACAATTATCAATTTGGGCTAAACCTGTAGAAATGAGCACATTAGCACAACTTATAGCGCAGCCTCATAACTGAATCTCGGCGTGCTATACATACAAACATACATCATTTTAGGAGCTGAAAATAATAGCTTCAATGTATAAACTTATTTATCAATTAAATAGGTAATGGGAATTTTTTTTCTGAAAGAAGCAAAAGTTTTGGCACTAGCAAAATTCGTACCAACAAATTCGTACCAAAGAGACAGAGCTACAATGGCAAAAGAACTTGCGGCACATATTCTGGTAGCAACAGGTCAGAAAAAGCAGAAAGTAAAGTACAAGAAAAATAGCGGTGGCATTATCAACATCTTCCACGCTAATCAGTGGAGAAAACTGTGTACATGTTATTTATGGCTGCGTTTATTTAGCTTTACTCGAAAACTGTTCCTAAAATTATAAATATAGATAAAGTACAATTAAAGAATATTAATTCGGTCTCAAGGAGTTCACGAGAGAGATACTAACCCATTTGATCATGAAACCTTTACACACTGAAGTAACTGAATTGAAGGTTTTGCATAACATACAAAACATTGCTTGATTATTTTTTTGAAACTAAAGAAAAAACATGCTAGATTTTAATGCCCAGTTTTCAAAAAATAAATACAAAAACAAACAAACAAGCAAACAAACACACAAACAGCAACAACCAAATATTGTAACCAAAAGGTCAGATGTCGGCGGCATTATCCAAGTCTATCACAGTGCACAGTGGGGGACAGTGTGTGATGATGGCTTCGATATGAGGGATGCTAAAGTCGCCTGCAGACAACTTGGATTCAGCAAAACTGTAGGATATTGGTACTATGGACGAGGATCTGGCAAAGTATGGCTGACTAACATGGCATGTTCTGGCACAGAGAATTCCCTTGGAAGCTGTTCTCATCATGGATATGGTAATGGTGGTTGGTGCAGCAGTCACACTGAAGATGTTGGTGTTGTGTGTTGTGTGAGATAGTAATTCTGCTCAGCACTTTTGGCTTGCATTCTCTTGATGATTAAAAATATGAAAAATATTACATACAGTACATATTAACTTATAAAATCTATCAGTCTATCACAGTGGAGTATGGGGAACAGTGTGTGATGATTATTTTGACATGAGGGATGCGAAGGTCGCTTGTAGACAACTTGGGTTCACCAAAACTGTGGGATATTGGGGCTTTGGAAGAGGGACGGGTAAAGTATGGCTGGATAACATGGCATGTTCCGGCACAGAAAGCTCACTTCAGAGTTGTTCTCATCGTGGATATGGTAATGGTGATTGGTGCAGCACTCACACTGAAGATGTTGGTGTTGGTTTTTTTTCCTGGATGGGAAACAGTATGCCAAGGTGGTTACACTGATGACTTTGATATAAGGGATGGGAAGGTTGCTTGTCGGTAACTTAGTTATACCAGTGCTGTAGGATACTGGTGGGGTGGACGAGGAACGGGTAAAATATGGCTATACGAAATGCAGTGTACAGGGTCGGAATCTTCCCTTGGAAGCTGTGCTCACAATGAATGGGAAAATGTGTATTCTTACTGCAAGTATAATAAAAAGGCTGTCGACGTATTAGTAGTCGCATGTTGCAAGTAAAATGCCGAGAGTCTGCTTGAGGTCTGATAAGTAAAAAATGCACAAGTAACTCTGAGATCTGCACTTATTCTATACATTATTCAGGTTTCTGATAAACTACAACATTTCCTGATATCAAAGAAATTTTGTGTTCCTCATTTTTTTTACAACAACAAAAGCCATACTAAGAAGTCTGTCGCCTACATTGAAAGATTAAGACAACCAATAAGAAAGGAATTTTCTTTTAACAGGTATCATATACAAATCTACCACAGTAGTCAATGGGGAACAGTGTGTTTTGATGGTTCCGATGCGTTTGATATGAGGGATGCCAAGGTTGCGTGTCAACAACTTGGTTTTACCAGTACTGTAGGATATTGGTGGTATGGACGAGGGACAGGTAAAGACAAAAAAGACCGCGGTCTTCTACAAATGACTATCAATCGGTGAGACAAACGAAGAAGTATCATTTCTTTGTATATATTTTTTAAGTCACACAAATAATTAATTGGTCTTATTATAAAGTGAGAAGAATTAAAAGAAAAATTGATAATATTAAATAAATGAATAGATAAATAAACAAATAAATAAACAAACAATCAAACAAACAAACAAACAAAAAACCAGATTCCCTAAAGTTCACTTCTTGTTTCGAAGAAAGACTTAAAATGACGATTGACAGTGGAGAATGGGGAACAGTGTGTGATGATTATTTTGACATGAGAGATGCCAAGGTCGCATGTAGACAACTTGGGTTCACCAAAACTGTGGGATATTGGGGTCTTGGAAGAGGGACGGGAAAAATATGGCTGACATACATGGAATGTTCAGGTACAGAGAACTCACTTCATAGTTGTTCTCATCGTGGATGGGGTAATACTGCGTGTAGTCACACTGAAGATGTTGGTAAGGTGCGTTTTGACACTTTCTAATCTTCAATGTATTTTTGGGAGCATGAGGTGTGTACACTTAGCTACTGGTGAATATTAGAAAATGTTATCATTAATTTCGTTATGCAGAGCAGAGGTTTCAAAACAAAACAAAAACTTTTAGCACTAAATAACATCAGTAAAGTGAAGAATTATAAAGATAGTTAAATGCGTGTCACAGCAAAAATTAAGACAGGTTGTTAAATACGGTGTCTAGCAATAAAAGATATAAAAATTATTCCAAAGTTTGAGCATATTATTCCATTGGGGTTAATGTCGGTCATTATGTATACATAGTATACAACAGGGAAGAATTTGGTTGTTGGATGAGATACAGGTAAAGCGTGGCTTGCAAGTCCTCACCTGCGTCGCTTTGAATTGGAAAGAATAGATAGATGCAATCAACTCAATATGTTGGTTTTGATTTCTCATTCGTTTAACATTGATTTTGATTCTAAATAACAGACTCATAATTCATAAATTTATGAAATAGCAAACCCCATTTTGGGGTGTTAGCCCATAGAATAAAGGATTTTTAAGATGAACTTTCAATTAATTACTGATCAATTTGGGCTAAACCAGTACAAATGACCTGACTTATGGCTTATAGCGCAGCCTCATGAATTAATCTCGGCATGTTTTACATATACAACTTATCTAAGGAGCTAAAACTAAAAGCTTGTCGATTAGCTGATAAATAGGCTTTCAGGTTTCTTATGATAGAAACCAAAGTTGTGGCATTACAAATATCCACGAATCAGTTCGAAAGAGACAGACCCGCAATGGCAAAGGAGCGAGCGGCATATGTTTCAATTTAATAGACAGGTAGTTCGAGTAACAGGTCAGAAGAAGTCAAACCCAATGTAAGAGAAAAATGGCGACGGCATTATCCACGTTTAAAACGGTAGCAATTGGAGAAAACTGTGTACATGTTATTTATGGTTGTGTTTATTTACCTCACTTCGAAAAGGACGTAAAAGAAGCAAATGGATAATGAATTTTAAAGAAATGATGATATTTTAAAAGTTTTTCAGTTTTACGTACATGTTTCGGCAACAACAATTATCATCACTAGAGTGATTGTACAAGGCCAAAAGATAGAATATATGTGCTGGAAAGTTATAAATATGTATGTATTAACAACAAAGGAAAAGAACAATGAATGAAAAAGGTGTAAAACGGTATGCTTAAGTTTTTGGTTTAGGGAGGGCTTGAGCCACTTAATCCAAATTTAGTGCTAGCTTGATCAATTATAGAGAAGCATTCAGTGGAACATGCTTCACGACAAGTCCTTGGTCTGTAAGAGTTCACGATAGAAACCCATTTGATGGTGAAAGACAAAAAAAAAAAAGACAAAAACCAAAAATTGTAACCAAAAACTCAGATGTCGGCGGCATTATCCAAATCTATCACAGTGCTCAGTGGGGGACAGTATGTGATGATGACTTCGATATGAGAGATGGTAAAGTCGCATGTAGACAACTTGGATTCAGCAAAACTGTAGGATATTGGTTCTTTGGACGAGGGTCTGGGAAAGTATGGCTAACTGGCATGGGATGTTCCGGCACTGAGAATTCCCTAGAAAGTTGTTCTAGCAGTGGATATGGTAATGGTGGTTGGTGCAGCAGTCACACTGAAGATGTTGGTGTTTATTTATTCACTTAACTTTGCCTTTTAAAAATGAAATCAGTAATCAGTTTAGTAGGTGGAAATGGGAGGGAGAAAATGAAAATGAGAGATAGTGAATTGAATAGCGGGGACACCACAGCAGCTTTTACTAATTACGGTGGGCTGTTACGCTATTACTGTTGGTTACATGCAGGTTATTATGTTTGAACAAGTGAATTGAATGGCGTGGACCAAGAAATGCGTCGCCGATCTTGAAAGATTTAAACAATGAGCAAGAAAGAAATTTTCTTTTCATTGGTGATATACAAGTCTACCACAGTGGTCAATGGGGAACGGTTTGTCAGGATGGTTACGGTGATTACTTTGATATGAGGGATGCCAAGGTTGCGTGTCGACAGCTTGGTTTTAACAGTACTGTAGGATATTGGTGGTATGGAAAAGGGACAGGTAAAGTGTGGTTGTGGTACATGCGATGCTCAGGCTCAGAGTCCTCACTTGGAAGGAGTACTCACAATGGATGGGGAAACGTTCACTCTGCGTGCAACAGTCACACTGAAGATGTTGGCGTATTAGAAGAGTAATATCATGATTACCTCGGGATCCATTGTTTCCAGAGGGATGTTTAAGGTCTAACATCCCCCTGGATGAATAGTGATGAGGGATATTTAGACTAAATATCCCTCATGAATATAATCATGAGGGATATTTAGACTAAATATCCCTCATGAATATAATCATGAGGGATATTTAGTCTAAATATCCCTCATAACTATCCATGAGGCATGGTCCCTCATATGACAATCACCGGGACCATGGCTGGGTAGCATTTACCCAATCGAAAATTTTGCGCAATGACTCTGGACTACACACTATTGAACACCCCAGCACTTGTGGGATCCATTGAATAATCTTTGCGCATACGTTGACTAGCCGAGAATTTTTCTTACTATTTGTGACGTAATCAAGACGGTTTCAAAACACTTCATTAATACCGCTCTAGGCCAACCAAAGTGAATTAGAATAAAGCACCACGAATGAATGAATGCTGGTTCAATTCGCCATTGTCGCATTTAACAAAGGCGAATTCCCTTAAGTATGCCGCATATCAACAGCTTTGTAAAACTTTGTAATTTATGCATCGTACAAAAGCTAACATATTTCCTAAGAGCAGTTTTATTCCTTGGTAATCATAATATTACAAACTAATAGCATGAAATTTCGGGTGATTAGTGATTAAATGTCCCCTCAAGCCTCGGGAGGTTTAGTTAAAGTCCCTCCGCCTTCGGCGTCGGGACTTCAACAAAACCTCCCTCGACTTTCGGGGACATTTAATCACTAATCACCCTCAAGTCATGCTATTACTTATAATAATTAGAATTGAATACAAAAAATTGTCAGACTAAATTGCAATAACTTAGAATGGATTATTAGCTCAATTTACAAAGTATTTCGCAGTCTCTACTATGTAGTGTAGATAAAAGTGTGACGGCACAATTTCTTGGCCGCGAGTTCGTTGAGTTACGCGAAGCAATTACATGTTACACATTATATCAAGACAAATAGTTTACTTTCAGTATTGATACACAACAGTCTCAAACAAACATACATAAACTGGTAAGCAAAATTCACGAGCCTTTGTAAAAAAATCACATTACCTTTATATGCTAGTGTGTCCTTACATGTTTTTTAGTCCCTGAAGTCTTAGTCTCTACTTCTACTCAACTCTTGGGGCACTCTTTTCTTATGTGACTCTCTAAAATCCTGCACGTGCCTGCTCTGACTTAAATAGTAGCCTTATGCCATGATGGACAGATGTCAATCTAAGGTCCATTTTGCTTAGCAACTGGTAAGATGTGCACCCGCCGACTGGTAGCTAAGAAGGAGCAAAGTGTCCTTATACATTTGTTTAGAAGTACATCAAAGTAAAACAACCAATGCAAAGAACGACGATTTTTACAACTTTCTATCAAAAGAAATGTAAGTTGTGGCGTTCTTCGTTAATAAGCTAGCTAAAACTTCGGGTAACAGTAAAAAAAGAAAATATCGTAAACAACCCATAAATAGAATAAAATATTAAAATCATATTAAAGGAATTTTATAGCGTCTCCGGCAACTACGGCTTCAAACGTAAAATGAATAATACTGAAATACTATTCACTCAATGGACATATGTCCAAACAATAAGGGAATACCTTATCATGCCCGAGAGTTCAACACAATGAAGACCGATTTCAGATTCTTATTGTATGGACATGTAGTACATCGTAACCCCTATCAACCCTATTAACCCTTAAAACTTCCGCCTTTGTATGATAAAGCTTAGTGGATACTGTTCCCCCATTGTCCCTGGTGATACAGAGAAGATCCTTAAGGGTAATCACAACATTCAGTTTACTGTTTTGTTTTGATATACCTTATTTAGCATCACAATTTACAAAATTTAAAAATCAAGAAGCACTACATACTGGAAAAAGGATTTCAACAAAGTACAATACACCAGCATCATATTGGTGAGTAGGGCAGCCAGAGCCAACGTTTCCCCAACCATTGTGAGGACAGTTTCCAAGTGTGGCCTCTGAGCCTTTACATCCCAAGTGATGCAGCCATACTTTACCAGTACCTCGTCCATCCCACGAAACTCCCACAGCTTTGGTAAAACCTAGTTGATGGCATGCAACCTTCGCTTCCTCCATATACCAGCCATCATGACAGACTGTTCCCCATTGACTCTGGTGATACACCTCCAGGACACCTAAACACCTATAGGCAGGGTGACCCTAGTGCCACTGGGAACTTTGACTTTTAAACATATTTTACCTCTATTAATGTGATTCAGCAGGCATGCATTCATTTACTGGATTAGCTTATGATAATTATCAAGTTATTCATGAAACAACAGGTTTGATAATCGATACAAAATTGTCCCACAAGGCGGATTATCTCTAGCCAACGACTTTAGAAGGGAAAAATTATGCCGGGCAGAATTGTTACCCTATCGACCAGACAGGGGAAACCAACCACTAGGGTACCCTAGGGTACTACGGACTATTGCAGTAAGAGTCAACATTTCCCCATCCATTGTGAGAACAGCTTCCAAGCGAGGCCTCTGAGCCTGAACATCCCATATTGTTCAGCCATACTTTACCCGTCCCTCGTCCAACGTGCGAAACCCCTACAGCTTTGTTAAAACCTAGTTGGCGACAGGCAACCTTGGCTTCCTCCATGTGCCAGCCACGTTCAAACATTCGATGTTCCATAGCCATATCGTATCGGTCCCTAGTCCTCAATACAGTTTCAATATAGCTAAGTTGACGACATGCAACCTTTGAATCTGTCATACATCTTAACAAACTGTTCCCTAATGATTCAGATAATAACACGCAATAACACCAGCATCGTTATAGTGATTGCAGCCAGAGGAAACCTGTCCCCATCCATTGTGAGTACAGCTTCCAAGTGAGGCCTCTGAGCCTGTACACTGCATGTTCCACAGCCATACTTTACCCGTCCCTCGCCCCCAATGCGAAGGTCCTACAGTTTTGGTAAAACCAAGCTGAAGACAAGCAGCTTTGGCATCATTTATATCCCAGCCACCAGCACACACTGTTCCCCATTGACCCTGTCAATAGTTCTATTCTTGGATATTTCGTTTGAGATTTTAACTTGTTAGTCTAAAAGAGTATCAAATAAATCTTCAAAGAGAAGATTCGCTCACAACAGCTACTAATCATAATGAATGCAAATACTACAAATGAGGACAAAAAAGAAAATTAAAATCACTTAATGAGGTTACGTGCTTTCTGCCTTGTCTTCTTCAGACAATTATAAATGTATGAAAATAGCAGTATACCTTGTTTAAAAAGTTTAGCTGAAGAAGATCCGCCAAGGATGGGAAAGAGTAAATGAAAGGCAGAAGGGCGCAGCTTGCCAAAAGAAGAAAGTGTTAATGGCAACTTACTCTTGAGCATGTCATTTGCAGACTGAAAGCCTGAAAAAAAAAATTAGATTGGCCAGCCTACTCTTCAGGCCTCGTCCACACAAATGCATCATTGCATAATTTCCGGTCGGATTTACATGAACAATTAGGTTTTCGTTTCCAGACTCAAATGTTTAGCTTATCTAGGGAAACATTTCCACTATTTTGAAACTGGACGATTTCGTTGTTTTGCCATGGTAGGTGTATACGGATTTTACAAAACAGATTTTACGTTTTATTACAACAAAAAATATGGATAAATTAGTTAATTTACATTTAAATATACTGCTTGAAAATATGATTTTAAATTCGATATTTTGTTTTTTCTGCAGTTTGTTTATTACAAGACCCTTTTGAAACAAGCGTAATAGAACATGATTTGACGTTTCGGCTATGGTGATGATAACCTTCTTCAGAATGATGATGAATGTGGGTAGCCGGCTGTGGAAATGAAGATGAAAACAATGGAGTGTCGCAAGTGAGGCATTTGATTAGAGACGGACTGGATCTATTGCTTTGAAACATCATATCGAGAAAATGGTGGTTAGAAGTAGATTATGAGGTATGTCAACATCTTCGAAGTTATAAAGACTTTCTAGACACACTGGACACAAAAGGGGTCTTTCTTGTTAAATATGAAAATGCTATTTTTGACAGACAGCATAGACCCTAACCATGAATGGACAAAACTGCCATTCCACGATTGCCGATCACACTTACTCCAACCCAGATCACTACATAGACATGATAATATTCGATATTTTGACTACAAGGTGCGCAACGTTATTAGAGAAGACTTTTAAGAGCCAGCTTGCTCCACCTGGACAAGACTGATTAAGGATGTTAACACCTCATTCCACATTATTCCATTGTTTTGAACGTGGCTTACTTAGAGTATTAATATTGTGAGATATTAAACATCAACGGCACAATCATAATAGTGATTGTAACCAAAGGGAACGTTTCCCCATCCACCTTCCAGGCCAAGCCCATGAGCCTGAATACAAGAAATGGAGTACAGTATGTCTCCACGTACGTACGAATGTCCAATAGTTTTGGTAATCTTGCATCTCTCAGCTATGATGACATACTGTTCCCCATTGACTCTGGTGATATACCTGAAACCATGCCTGAAACAGTAACACTTAAACAGTAACATACACAAAGGACACCAGCATCATATGTGTGGCTATTGCAGCCAGAGGCAACGTTTCCCCATCCATTGTGAGAACAGCTTCCAAGTGAAGCCTCAGACCCTGAACATCCCATGTTGTTCACCCACACTTTACCCGTACCTCGCCCACGGTGCGAAGCTCCTACAGCTTTAGTGAAACCCATTTGGCGACATGCAACCTTTACTTCCTCCATATACCAGCCATCAGTACACACTGTTCCCCATTGACCCTGATGATACACCTCCACAAGACCTGTTTTATTTATTTTTCAATAATTTATATCATTTCCACTTTTTATATTGAAAAGTATTAAATAAAAGTCCAAATGTAGAAGAATTGATCAAAGCAATTTTAATCTGACTCGATACTACAAAGGAGGGCATACAACCGGATTCGAAAATTATTTTCTGAATATGACAAGTGCGATCTGAATTGCCTTCAAGAGAGAATTTACTGCGCTATTTGAATATAGTATTACGTTGACTTTTGATGGGTATGATATCTAGATTTCAATATTTTTTGGTGTTCAGTTGTACTTTGCAAACCAAAGTAATATTTACATTGGCACCTATGTTATGACTAATCAAGAAAACGAGTATATAGAAATTAACCTTAAATAATGAGAAATATGATTAAAAATAAAATTGAATATAATAGGGATCTATGTAATAAGGGTGTTGGTGACAAACTCTTGCCCTCAAGTCCATTTTTTAACACACATCTTCCATATTCTATTTATTATTATACTTCTTTATATCGAGGAGCGTCTTCAATTTCTTGGCATACTGGGATTACTGCTTTATAAAGGATAGAGTCATGACCTCTTTGTACAAGTTCCTAGTTGTGTAGATAATTCGTTTATGCGAATGCAAGGTCCAGAAATTCTTGTTTCTGCAGATGGTGTTCTTCATCGTTTTCATATACCCAGTGTCATTTTTTTGTTATCATGAAGAAGTTTCGTGTATGTGTTCTGCAATGGCCACCAGATCATTGGGTAATTTCTTTCCATAGTTAAACAGCAGCAACAACAGCATGACCGCAGTAACCTACATTTCCTAATCAATTGTGAGAACCATTGACCCCATTTTATGCCTCCACATTGTATGAATCTAAACTACAAAACTGAAGAAAAAGGAAATTCAAAATAATTTCCTGAATATGTCACATGCATTTCGCCTTTTATAGAGAACGCATACATTTCTTTAATGGATAGGCAGGACACCTCAATGCCATTTTTTTCCCAGAGCAGAAATGGAAAAGGTTGTAGTTTTCGGAATTGTTAATGATACATGTTTGTATATGACGCAGGAAAATATCATTAATAATGCTATCGAGTATTTTTTACATATCCTTTATATGATATTAATTTCATATGTACTCAAAACAATTCTCCTGCACTCAACATTGTTGGCTGAAACTTCGCCTTATTACTATTCTCATTTACCCAACACAACACCAGCATCATATATGTGACTGTTGCAGTCAGAGTAAACATTTCCCCATCCATTGTGAGAACAGCTTCCAAGTGAAGATTCTGGTCCTGAACACCCCATGTCGTACAGCCATACTTTACCCGTCCCTCGTCCATGGTACGAAGCTCCTACAGGTTTGGTAAAACCTAGTTGACGACATGCAACTTTAGCATCTGGCATATCCCAGTTAGTATGACACATCGTGGAAAGCGATAACCTATTTCCATCTACAATCTTGGACAAAAAGGGTTGAGAATTTTTGATCATATCAAAAAAATGGAATTTTCCTCATAACATATTATCTAAACTAAAATTCCCCCTCCCCCCAGCACAATGTTGGTTCCATTGACTAGCACAGCTCCCTCTCGACAGACCCAACGTTGTTCTGGGGGGAGGGGGGGGGGGGGTCGTTAGAGACGGATTTAACTGTGTTTTACACAATGTATCCTTAAAAACTCAAAAATTCTCAACCATTTTGTCCAAGATTGTAGGTCAGGTTTATATAATGCTAAAAAGCGCAGTAGACACAATCCTAAGTGAAATACTTTGTGAAATGAAATTATAAACTTAGATCGCAGTTCATTTTAGGTTGATGCTCTAAAAAATACACACATACAATTCAGAATTTTGCATTGGTTTTCACCGAATTAGCATTCATGCTCATGCTTAAGCTAAATGTTGGTCAAAGAATAAAACAATTAGTAGATTAGAATACAGTTATTTTGGATCATAACTTTATAAATTGTTTTACTCCGTAAAAGTAAGGTGATGCACGATGATGTGATGCAAGTGACATATCTATGTTTTGCAGTGTCCGTTCATAAAAAAAAAAAAAAAAATGCTGAGTGATTCTTTACATTGGATGTCTCTATAAGCTGGTTTGATGAAATGAAAATGATTTAGTGTCATTTTACCCATAGAGGTCTCATGGAGGTGTATCACCAGGGTCAATGGGGAACAGTGTGTGAAAGTGGCTGGTATATGGAGGAAGCCAAGGTTGCCTGTCGCCAACTAGGTTTCACCAAAGCAGTGGGGGTTTCGCACGATGGACGAGGATCACTATTATAATGATGCTGGTGTTGTGTGCTTTGTTATTGTTTTTAGTATGTTATGCATATGAAGGTTTTGTAGTGATCAAGACAATTAATGTGCACTAAAGTCCATTATAAACAATGCCTGCGTTTGTGAACACAGTGTACAAAATCAAATGTAAAAACTGGGTTAAAATGTTTTTCATATTTTTTTTATCAAATCCTGGCAAACGATTATCAGTGTTTGCACCTGAAAACATGTTGTGCGTGATCTAGATATCTGGACTCAAATCGCTGCCTTCGTTCATTTTGAAGCTGTGCAAATTAAAATATGCTATCTACTGTACTAGCATTTTGTTATGTTTTCTTTTGTTTCATGTCTTCAATGAGAAAAGGGTATCAACATTTTGTCTCTCAAACAAGTATATTGTTTATTTCTTAAAAATACTTCACCACTTATTACATTTGTTATTCAGAAAACCTCCCCAAAGTAAAAATAAACCAGATATCGCCCTTCATCTCGTGGTGATGTGATGTACTGAAGCTTAACCAGGGACACTAAGACCCAGTATTACTCTGTCAAACCAAGATCAAGGAGAAGATTTTATGAAATGATTTAGGAAAGGAAATTATTTAGGAGCATGTGTAGCTCGGTAAGTGCGCGGCCTTCGGAGCTAGAGATTCACGGTTGAATCTCCATGTCTGTTTCAACTTCTCTCTGTTCTGTACAGCTTTAGCTCTGGATTTAGCTTTAAATACCCGCAATAAGGAGTACTGATAGTTTCAGGGGGTAAAAGGCGCACCTTCGAAAGCTTAATAGATGAGTTCCTTTCTTAAATCATTTCATAGATTATTTTCTATGATCTTGGTTTGAGTAATACTGGGTATATATCCCTATATAAGCTTCAGTTGGAAATTTGAACATGCTTATACCAGTGAAGGATTTGGATCAATGTTGTGGAGCGCTACAACTGTGTAAATTAAAGTCCATGTCGTAGATTTGAAGGGCATACAATTTTATCAGCTTTGTATTGACTACAAACTGATGAGGCATATTCGTTTGTTATCTCTGTAACCCTGTCATAGCAAACACGTAGACCAAGCTGGTACAGGTTTATCAACGAGCATTCTACTTCTGGTGTGAGTATGAGTATTCAATCCGAAATATTTTAGGGAGCCGGCGGTGGTTCTCGTGTTTTGGAATGGAGTGTCTTTCTGCTTGTTTTAGCGGCACATGTTTTTTTTAATTAAATACAATCATCTGTGCAATTGTTAGACATGCTTGTGAGACATCTGAGGGTTGATTTTGTATGTTTCTTCCGTTTAATGGCAGGGATACAAAATACAGCAAATTAGGTGGCAATTTTTAAAATTTACTTCAAATAACATTATGTCAAAAAATCAGATTGTCTCGAAACTTGCTGCACTTAAGAAACAATTTTCGAAATGAACCATGAACACATGTTCAACATAATTACAATTACAAATTGTGAATTATATAATCTTTTAAACTTACTTAGTTATGTTTAATTCATATATTTTTTATTTGCTATGTAATAATGAGTTAACAAACGTCCACACGAAGGTTTTAATGTACATGTTGTATTGATCACTAAAAAATGTTCAGATGGATGGCAATTACTAAAACAGGAAAAGGATACAACACCAGCATCAACAGTGTGATCGCAGCTACCTACGCTTCCCCATCCATAGTGAGAACAGCTCCCAAGTGAGGCTTCTGAGCCTGAACAAGTCATGCCGGTAAGCCATATCTTACCGGTCCCTCGTCCATATAACGAAGGTCCTACAGTTTTACTAAAACCAAGTTGACGACATGTCACCCTGGCATCTGGCATATCCCAGTAACTATGACAAACTGTTCCCCATTGACCCTGGTGATACACTTCCATGATATCAGCGTTCACTAACAAACAACGAGAAGCATGACATACTGAAACAATAATTTAAACAAAGTAAAGTGACTGTGGGATCTGATTTACGAAATCCACGGACACTCGCGGTAAACAAGATCTTATTTCTCGATTTATTCCAAGCTTGTTCCTCTGAGTTACGTACAGCTTATATTATTTTTCGAAGTAACAATATTTCTCGAAGAGACATTATTTGTATAATGATCATCCGGGTGGATGTAGTCCTGAGAAGGACTGTTTGATGTGACTGACGTTTCGACAACCTGTGCGGAAGTCATCTTCAGAGTCTAGTGAAGAAAAAGTCAGATATGGGTCTTATTTATACTGCCACGATAAACAATAGAACAATAGAACAATAGGTAAGGTTGTGAAAAGATGCGCGTCGCTGACTTGGCGTCGCTTCAGTTTCTGTTTAATAGTCTATTAAATAGTCTAGACTATTAAACAGAAACTGAAGCGACGCCAAGTCAGCGACGCGCATCTTTTCACAACCTTACCTATTGTTCTATTGTTCTATTGTTTATCGTGGCAGTATAAATAAGACCCATATCTGACTTTTTCTTCACTAGACTCTGAAGATGACTTCCGCACAGGTTGTCGAAACGTCAGTCACATCAAACAGTCCTTCTCAGGACTACATCCACCCGGATGATCATTATACAAATATTGTCTCTTCGAGAAATATTGTTACTTCGAAAAATATCCATTCACCTGGGTTCAGACCATTCTTTGTAATACAGCTTATATTCTCCCTTTTTATTCTTCCTTACGTTCAAATTATATCAGTCTATCACACTGGAGAATGGGGTACAGTGTGTAGTGATTATAGACAACTTGGATTCGCCAAAGCTGTTGGATACTGGGGTCTTGAAAGAGGTGCGGGTAAGATATGGCTAGCATTCGCATAAAGTCAATTTTCGCCTCACCCTAGTCCAGTGCGTCAAAAAATTGTGTGCTTCATCCAAACCTGGAAGTAGGGAAAGCATGTAAATATTTTTGGGAAAAAACATACATTTTCCGTCTTTTCGAGTGTTCAACAGCCTCACTCGTGTTTTATCAGAGAACAGAACATAGCCAATCCTGATCTTTTTGAGTTATCTAATAGATTTTGTCGTTTTGTTTGTGGACGTTCCTACAGTGAAGTTTCCACTGGCACTAGCGTTACCCTACCTATATTTTTTCGAGCTATCTTTTGACCCTATTAGGCAGTTAACATTACTACCAGGGTTACCCTCCCCCTTTTAAAAAAGTCCCTAGAATTTTTTTTTGTCCTTTTTTAGTTTAGAGGCGTTCAATTAAATTTTTTACCCTATTCTATCTGAAAAGCGTAAATAATCCGATTTGTCGAAAAAAAGACTTCAAAATTGTTGATCATTTAGGTGTCTTTGAGGTGTATCACCAGAGTCAATTGGGAACAGTCTGTCATCATGGCTGGTATAGGGAGGAAGTTAAGGTTGCATGTCGACAAATGGGTTTTACAAAAACAGTTGGATTTTCGCATCTTGGACGAGGGACGGGTAAAGTATGGCTGGTAAACATGCAGTGTTCAGGTTCAGAATCCTCACTTGGAAGCTGTCGTCACAATGGATGGGGAAACGTTGGCTCTGGCTGCCCTACTCACCAATATGATGCTGGTGTATTGTACTTTGTTGAAATCCTTTTCCATTATGTAATGCTTCGTGATTTTTAAAATTTGTAAATTGTTGGTGGTACTACTTGTCACGGTACTATTATGTAATGCCAAATTGGCTTAGTGGAAACAATTAACTAACTTCATATCTTCCAGACAACACGGAATTTTATTATTGGTTATGCTTGATAGCCTTGATAATGATGATGATGGGAAAAGTGTGAAGTATGTAGATAAAGTGTAAGTGGGGGCATTGAAGCAAAGCTATAGTGACAAGTATATTGTTCTCTCGTGAAGTTGTCAGGGAAAATTTTTAATGTTGTCTCCTTGATGAGTTTATCTGGTCCAGTTAGAGATAAGAGGATAGAAATCTTTTTTACATCGGCAACACAAGTGTGTTAATCAATGGATGCCTGTTGTTTCCCATCCATAGTTATAGGTAATTCCTTCAAACAACCAAGCCGGAAGCAAATGGCAGTAATGCAATCAGGATATCAGAACAGTTACATGTTGCAGTCATTCCCTATAAGTATTGATTCTTGTGTATTTATAAACCGGTATTAACAATTTACAACCAATATATCATTTTAATTTATTACATAGACACTATATAGTTTTACTGGGAAATATGCGTCTCTTTTTTTTTCATACAAACTGCATATGGGACCTGAAATATTTTCCAAAATCTCACACGTGAAGAGGTCGATGACGTTACTTCCGATGTTTTCCCGCTCACGAGCGTCGCAACCAGCAAAGATCAGTTAAAAGGTTTTGTTTGTAGATGTTACTGTAGACCTTACTTTTTTTAATACCGCGAAACTCAGAATGACTGTAATTTCTACATTGTCTTAAATTTTCCATAGTAAAACAATCAACTGAATGTTGTAATTACCGTCTTGTGGAGGTATATCACCAGGGTCAATGGGGAACAGTGTGTACTGGTAACTGGGATATGTCAGATGCCAAGGTCGCATGTCGACAACTTGGTTTCACTAAAGCTGTAGGAGCTTCATACCTTGGACGAGGTACGGGTAAGATATGGCTGTACGCTATGGGATGTTCAGGCTCAGAGGCCTCACTTGGAAGCTGTCCTCACAATGGATGGGGAAATGTTCACTCAGGCTGCAACAGTCACGAATGGGATGCTGGTGTCGTTTGCATTTTTTATTATATCATGCATGTAAACGTTCGGTATTAATGGTTCGGTCAATACGTATAATCTGCACTAAGCCTTAAGCGGACGTTTTTCAACCCAAATTGTGTCAAGTTTAAAAGAATAGTTTTAATCACTTTACTTTTAACTACGTTACATAGTAGATACCCCCAAATAATACTTTAATACATTGTAAAGCTAGCTAATATATTTAGGGGAACTCTCCCCTGTCTCTATCACAATAAACTCGAATAGAAAAAAAATCAAAGTTGTCAAACAACCTTGGTAAGATTAGTTGAAGACTGGAAGCAGGTGACCGACAGAAAAGAATTAGTGGCTATAAATTCTACTGACATTAGTAAGGCGTTTGATTCTCTGTCATACTCTCATCATCAAGACATTGGAGGCATATGGCTTTAATAGTCGTTCCATTGATCTCATTCGCTCATTTCTTGACGAAAGATATAATCGAGTAAAACTCGATAACATCACAAGTGAATGGAAGAAGATGGTACGTGGATGTCCTCAAGGCTCCTCGTTCGGGCCTCTTCTTTGGAACTTGTTTCAAAAAGAACATGTCCTTCTTGGTCTAAGACGCCAATCGTACCATGTATGGTGATGACCACCAGTTATATTCAGCAGGGACAAAATATAACACTGTCATGTCAAATTTAAGCACGCAAGGCATGCTAGCCATGTCCTGGTATAGAGACAATTTTCTCTTAGACAATTTCAGTGTCTTAGTATTAATCCTAGAGATATAGATAGAGAAAATCAGGACACTGTTCTGCAAATAGGAGATCAAGACATTACTAGTACTCCACTAATCAAGTTATTAGGGGTTGAAATTGATGGAAATCTTAATTTTACTAGTCATATAAGTAATATATGTACGAAAACTAGTCAGAAAGTGGGAGTCCTTATGAGATTGCGAAATTTAATACCTTCCAAAGCTAAGCTAATAATTTATGTCATCCATTCTGCCGCATTTGACTTATTGCCATCTGGTTTGTCATTTTTGCAGAGCATCGGACAGTAGAAAAATCGAACGTATCCAAGAGCGAGCAGTTAGAGCAGCATTCAAATCCTTCTCAGAACCATGTCAGTGAAGAACTTCTTAAAAGAGCTAACTTAACTTCATTACTGAATCGCCGTTTACAGGACTTAGCAGTGTTAATGTAAAAAGTTAAGCATGGACTCGCGCCTAGTATCCTTAACGAGCTATTTAGTTAATATAAACAAATACGCAATATTCACTTAGAAATTATGATATAATATTCCTAGATTTGATACTGATATTTGGTCAAAGCTTGATAAGGATATAAGATTATCCGTTAGTATTTACTCTTTTAAATTGAAAATTAGGAAAACTGACTTATTCAAGCTTTTAGAAAACCATACCGATTGTTGCAAATCGTGCAGCTCGCGACTTGATAGTTATTTATTCTTAATTAATTAATTAATCTTTTACTATCTTTATCTATCTATTCATATATTTTACTAAAAATTATTAACCTACCTTAATTTAATATTTAGATATTTTTTAGTGTGTCCCCAATTAGCTGTATAAACTAAATACATAGACATGTAAATAAAGTTATTATTATTATTATTATTATTATTGTTATTATTATTATTATTATTATTATTAAATAGAGTGGGTGACCCTACCACTAGTGCGATGTGGAGGCATTAAAATAAATAAGAGAAAAAATTTATTTCGAATGCGCCTGAACACTGCAAATTGTACAGCCATATTTTACTCGTTCCTCGCCCTTCGTGCAAAACCCCCACAGTTTTAGTGAAACTTAGTTGGCGACTGGCAGTGATTGCAGCCAGAGGAAACCTGTCCCCATCCATTGTGAGAACAGCTTCCAAGTGAGGCCTCTGAGCCTGTACATTGCATCAAGTACAGCCATACTTTACCAGTCCCTCGTCCATTGTACGAAGCTCCTAGCCCTGGCATCATTCATATCCCAGTACCAGTTCTTATCATCACATACTACCAAACCTTCATAAGCATATAACATACTAAAGACAACAACAAAGCACACGACACCAGCATCATCATAATTGTGATTGCAGCCAACATTTCCCCATCCATCGTGAGAACAGCTTCCAAGTGAGGCCTCTGAGCCTGAACATCCCATGTTGTTCAACCATATCTTACCCGTCCCTCGTCCGTAATCCGAAGGTCCTACAGCTTTGGTAAAACCAAGTTGACGACATGCAACCTTAGCATCTTCCATACCCCAGTAACCATGACATACTGTTCCCCATTGGCCCTGGTGATACACCTCCACGAGACCAAGCAACACCCACTAACAAATAGCGATAAGCATTACACACTGAAACAATAATATAGACAAATTACAAGTCACCGGCACTATATTGGTGAGTTATAATGATAATAACTGTAAGTTTTGGTTTTGATTCGCAGAAGTTAATAATAAACAAAGTTATCGATTTTCTGCCTGGTTCCCACACAAGAAAACCGCCCTGCCGGCAACAAATCGAAAAAGTGCCATAACTCGTAGATATGTATATTTTAAAATTCGAAACACATGTTTTACATTTACATATTGCATTTACGTGACTCTTATAGTCCATTTTACTGTCGAAGATGATTCCAATGTTCCTTGCTGACTGAGAGGGCAAAATGGAGTCATTGCCAACTCTTACTTCAGGAAGGCGAGGTGGTTGACTGCAGTGCTGAGATCCAATGACGAGAAGTTCAGTCATATCTGTATTGAGTTCAAGCTTATTAGCTACCATCCATTACTGATATCTGTGATACATCCTTCCATATTGGCTGATGACATTTCAGTTTTTTGGCGATGTTAGTTGAAATGAAAAATAAATCTGTGTCATCTGCATAAAAGTGACTGTCCATGTCATGTTTGCAGCCAGAGCCAACGTTTCCCCATCAATAGTGAGGACAGCAACACTTAGTAATGTACTCTTCGACTAGTATATTGTTGATCTCTTTCCCAACTAAAAAAAACTGTTCGCGTGCTGTTCTCATGGGATACGGTTACCAGTCAGCATAACGGTTAGTCATGTTCTTCTTCTCTCCATGAAACTTACATTCTGTATTTGCATAAATGTACTGTAGTATGTGGGGAGAATTTCAGTACGTTTTGAACGCTAGGAATACAAAAATCAACTCCTTACAATAGCTCGTCGACAATATTTTGTAACTTTACCAGCATTCAGTCAAAAATATTCATCTGCTCTCGATGATCGCAAGACATGGCAACACATTTTCGACTCTGCAGTTAACTACCAACTCAATCTTGAACAAATGTTGAACTATATTCAAAATCGTTAATTTTAGCTTTGTCTTTATCAGGTATGTGTAAATTTATTCTCATTTTATAATAGAGCTTGACTCACATTTTGTGTCCACTTTGCAGCAGTGGCATCGCAAAGGAAGAGGGAATAAAATAAATCCACAACCGGTTGTGGAGATTTTAATAACCAAGACTTCCCTGGATCAAGACAAATCATCACGAAGAGATCCTGGTGTCAGATAATTGTTCTATGAAGCAAGAAAAAATGTAAAACCCCAAAGTTCAGCTAAATGCAATTTAACGAAACTATTTAAGATTACTTGAATTGAATCCCAAAATGGCCTTAGCTCAAATTATAACTCCAAGGTGTGCAAACAAAATTGGTTAGAAGTCCACCAGGTTCTTATGCAAGTTATCAACTATCATTAAATGAAAACAATTTCAAACTGTACTGCGATATCACTGCAGTAAGCAGGCTAGAACCAGGTAACCCTGACGTATCAATGGATTCTTTCCCCAGATTACCTGTAGGGGTAGGTAGTGATAACTTTCAAATACCAACAGACATTACTATGACAAAGAATACTTTATTTTATTTTAGGAGGCAGCATGGTCGAGTGGTCGAGTGGCAGCGTTGGTCTCGCAATCCGGTGGTGCCGAGTTCGAGCCCCGCTCTGGCCACTAGCTGAGACTGTATTTGTCCTGATTTCGATTAGGTCAAATTCAGTTTCTCGACCATGCTTGTAAATGGCCAACTGGTTTGTCTCCTTGCCAGTTGGGATTCTTAACACATGATCATATGAGTTGTCTTTATTTCAGTTTATTCAACGCTTTGGACAATTAGTGGAAATGCGCTATATAAACATAATATTTTATTTATTTTTCATTTATTTTTTATTGGAAAATATCTTATGTGCAAAATTATGTGCAAGATAACATGGACATGTTTGTACATTGAATCTTAAAGTACAATTTGTGTACTCATACAAAATTAAAAACAAACGACACCAGCATCATCATCGTGATCGCACCATGAGGCAAGATTTCCCCATCCAGCATGAGAACAGCTACCAAGTGAAGGCTCTGAGCCTGAACATTGCATGTTGTACAGCCATATCTTACCCGTCCCTCTTCCCTCATGCGAAGGTCCTACAGCTTTAGTAAAACCAAGTTGACGACATGCAACCTTAGCATCTGGCATATCCCAGCCACCATAACATACTGTTCCCCATTGACCCTGGTGATACACCTCCAAAAGATTTATATGGATGGCTCTATCGTTATTTATTTATTTACAATTATTTGAAATTCTTAGATTGAAAAGTAATAATTAAAATTCCAAAGAAAAAGCAATTTTAATAGGACTACAAACTACAAAACAGGACAAACAACAATTTAAATTTTATTTCCTAAATATGTCAACTTCATTCTGGACTTCTAAAGAGGTTTTACTGCTCTTTGAATATAACAGCACTTTTGGTTTTGATGGGCGCGATATGTAAATGCCATTTTATTGGTGCTGAAAATAACAAGCTTGTACTTTGATAACCATTGTAATCGCCTGCTTCTTAGTAATTGGTATTGGAACGTGTGTTATGTGACACTAGAGAAATGGCATTATAAATAGAATAAAGTAATTTATAGGTGCATATAGAGAAAAGTGTTGGTGACATTTTAGACACAAATCATCTATTTGTTGTTCACAATTTTACTTTAAGCAATTTCTCCACAACACAACAATACGGGTTGAAACTGCGCCTTCTTACCAATATTGAGGAGATCGTTTCATTTCTGGGGATTTTTTAACTATGTTTGAAAAGGTAACAATCGTTTTAGTCGAAAGGTAAGGTTCAGCCATTCTAGTGTCTGCAGATGGCGTTCTACAGCTTTTTAGACAACAAACGTCTACTTCTTTTTATCACGAAAACGCTTAGTATACGTCTTTGGAAGTGAACAACAAATGATTTGAGGTATTATGCTGATGTATAGGATATATGTATGGATATCTTCAGAGAAAGATCAAAGATAAGATTAAGGTAACAATTACCAGTGTGGCTGGGCGAATGGATGAAGACCCGCAAGCAAGAACAACCGCTAGGGTTCTTTACTCTGTTATGCATCTATATACCTACTTAATTGTGATAAATTCAGCTACATTCGACGAAATGCGAATGGAGATTTGTCGATGTTCTTTGGAACCGTTCCCGTTGTTACCAAGTGTTATCAGTTTTCCTGTGCCTCGTCCAAGGTGCGAAAAACCCACAGCTTTTGTAAAACCTAGTTGGCGACATGCAACCTTGGCTTCCTCCATGTACCAGCCACCAGTGCACACTGTTCCCCATTGACCCTGGTGATACACCTCTACGAGAACTTACTATGGGAAGAAACTACCAAACTATGTTTCATGGTACGATGTCGACGAACGCTTGCTGTAAAAAATATCATATGTATTTCTGAACCTTATACTATACTAAAAATACATATTTGTTATAAAACGAATGTATAAATTACTGTCTGATGCTATTTGGTGCACTGAGCCAATCTTGTCCGGCTGATTAAAGAAAGTAATAAGTCGCAGAACTTTACACCAGAAAAAATAAGAAAGTATAATATATACATTTGCTAACACAATGTACGAACTTTTGTCATTTCAAAATATCTATAAAAAGTAATTTATCCAAGGCCACACAAGTGCCATTTGCATAGTCAATGGATTCTTGTTTGTTTACTTCATACAGCAGGCATACCATGTTAATTCCTGTGTGTGTATGACCACCAGCATTAACGGTAATGGCCTTTGGGAGTGGTATGAATATACAATATATTGAATACAATTCTCATTCGTGAAATCGGACTCCTATATGGCAAACATGTAAACCAGTTGTAATTTTTATTCATGGTATGTAATGCAGCTGATGTTTTACCGTGTTTAAATAAAGTTTTCTGTCTGTCTGTCTGCCCACAGAAAATTGTCACCATTCTTGAAATAAGTAGCCTTAAACCAAACAAGCCTATGTTCAAGAGAATTGATAGAATAAATGTGTTTCGAAAACAAATAAAAATTTCGAAAGAAAGGTACCAACTCCAGTTGTTTCACAGCTTCCGAATTGGTAAATTTACAGTGACTGAAGTTAGTTACTTTTATATGTCAAGGATGTCTGCTAGTAGTACGCCGTTTATCACCACTATACGACCATGACTAGCATCCCTTGTGTGACCATTGCAGTGAGACGCAATGCTTTCCCATCTATTGTGAGAACAGTTTCCAAGTAAGGCCTCTGACCCTGAACATCCATGTTACTCAGCCATATTTTGCCCGTATACCTTGCCTCAAAAAGAAAGTCCTACAGTTTTAGTAAAACCGAGTTGACGGCATGCAACCTTAGCATCATCTATATCCCAGCAACCTCCACACACTACCCGATTTTATTCGATATTTAATCAAATGCCTTTTTATCCTATGTCAACACACTCTGTTAAAGTAAAACCTAGTAAAACGCTGTGCAATTTATGATTTATGATTCATTTATCAACTATTTGCTCTGAAACGTGCGCATTATAAGTATTACATATTATTATTATATTCTAAAAACCTGTGCAAAAGCTTTACAAAAGAGTATATTTACCGAATGAAAATATGGACGATAAATGATACGAAAAACACACGACACCTTGGCACCATTTTAACTTACAACTCTCTTAATAGACATAAAAGCACGGCAATTGTTATTTTATTATTATTATTTTTATTATCCTTTTTGGTGTTCAAAGAAAAAAAAGCTTGAGTTCTCAAACAATAGTAAGTTTCTGTTGCTTCGGAAGGGCTATTGAGACACTTGTCAGTCTAACATGCATTTTTACCATAACAAAATAACACGACACCAGCATCAATAGTGTGATCGCAGCTGGACACCTGTCCCCATCCATTGTGAGAACAGATTCCAAGTGAGGCCTCTGAGCCTGAACAACCCATAGCGTACAGCCATATCTTACCCGTACCTCGTCCATTGTACGAAACTCCCACAGCTTTGGTAAATCCAAGTTGACGACATGCAACCTTGGCATCTGGCATATCCCAGTAACCTTCACAGACTTTTCCCCATTGACCCTGGTGATACACCTCCACGAGACCAAGCAGCACCCACTAACAAACACCGATAAGCATTACACACTGAAACAATAATATAGACAAATTACAAGTCACCGGCACTATATTGGTGAGTAATAATGATAATAACCGTAAGTTTTGGTTTTGATTCGCAGAAGTTAATAATAAACAAAGTTATCGATTTTCTGCCTGGTTCCCACACAAGAAAACCGCCCTGCCGGCAACAAATCGAAAAAGTGCCATAACTCGTAGATATTTTTTTTTTAAATTCGAAACACATGGTTGACACAGTTTTATGAAAGGAAACTCACAGACTGAGTATAAGGAAGATCGATTTTTTATGCCGAAAGTCGATGGGTGATTTTTAGCGAGACCGCCTATTAATAAGCTAGTGATATAAAACTGGCGCTAAACCATTTAAAGCTTTGAATGTTATGAGTAGAATCTTAAAATTTATGCGTTCTTTAACTGGAATCCAGTGTGTTCTTTCAGAACTGGTGTAATATGATCGTGTTTTCTATTGCCAATTACGAGACGGCAAGAAACATTTGAATGATTCATACCTCAGTAAACTATACACACAGTTCTCTATTGTCCTTTGTGATACATCTTCACGAGACTGCTATGGGTAACACAAGTTAGCTCTATATCCTCATTTCAGATAACTTAAACTGCTTGTTTTAAAGAGGAGTAAAGAAAATTTCAAATTCCGAATACCAGTTTGATGACATGCAAAGTTGGCATCTTGCTTATCAAGGTCAATATTATAACAGGCACATACGGTTCCATTACTGTAGTATAAAGGTCCATTAACTTTGTCTTGATTAACTGACGTGTGTTTCATTTATTTAAAACAATAGGCTTTCTAGTTGCAAAAATGATATTCTCCTTATGCATTAAATAGATTTCACTTTATCTTACAGCGTGACAAGCAAAAGTAGGACCAGATTCAATATACATTCACATACTTCCATGCATGGACTTTTTGCTGCCAAACGAGTTTCTACAGTCCTTATTTGGTAAGACAAGACAGCTTCGCATCAAATGTGTCGGTTTAATGTACAAAATCGCGTGAATAGAAGTATGCAGATACATTAAATGTGGTCCTACTTTAGCGCGCCGTCCTATTAAATCCCCTACTCGTTTCAATCAAGAAGAAATATTCATACTACGGATCTTCTAGAATATTGAAAAAAGCGTAGAAAATGCTGTTTTTCACGACATTTATAGCAATATTAGTACAGCATTGAACGGACCAGGTTAAGTAAGATTACCTCGACAGAACACCTACATGATAACTTTGTCGAGCCACGAAGAAATGGCGACACCGACCTATGCTTGAAGTACTTCGTAATAAATATCATGCAACTCTTTCTATCTACTCAGTCTATCACACATCACCTGATTAACTGAGGTGCCATAAAGCCTGCGAAAATCGAAAAAAAAATATATCTGAGGTAAATCTAGATTTTCAGAAAGGGTTATTGAAATTTTGTATAACATTATCATGTATCATTATTTGGAGGGAAAATAAAATAAAAAATCAACCATTTCCGTAGTCTTCTGGCTACTAAGGATGACACCCCAGTGGGGAACAGTGTGTCATGGTGGTTACAGGGATGCCTTTGACATAAAGGATGCTAAGGTTGCGTGCCGACAACTTGGTTATACCAGTACAGTAGGATATTGGTGGAGTGGACAAGGGACGGGTAAAGTATGGCTTTATGACATGCAGTGTTCAGGCTCAGAGTCCTCACTCGGAAGCTGTACTCACAATGGATGGGGAAACGTTTATTCTACCTGCAACAGTCATACATGGGATGTAGGCGTATTTGATTATTAATACTGCATACCTCTCTAACAGTGTCAGTGATTAACAATATCAGGGTTGGATCCAGGAATCAAAGAAAGGGTAAGTCGGAAAACTTGGTCCTGAGAACTAAAACGTTTTTGTACAAAAAAACGAAAACAAACTTTGCTAACGCTAGTCACGCGTAAACTTGATGTACTCACGATGCATGAGAAAACGTTTTCTCTTACTGCAGTTATCATACAGGGAATGTTAAGATATTACTAGTCGCAGGGTGCAAGTGAAACACTGTGATTCCCATGTTATATTAGCCATATTGAAAATATTATACAGAGGTCTGATATACAAAAGCCATGAAATCATTGTTGCAAACCAGCAGGAGAGCAGCAACACTAATCGTGACAATATAGTCTATACCATTGTGTTTATCTGTTTATCTGTTTTTGAGCCGCCATGCATCATGGTCAGTGATGACAGCCAATATCGAACGTGGATATTTGTGGAATAATTTAGTTCTTCTAAAACCAGTGTTTACTTATCTATAAATCATATCAAGCATTACATTTAGCATTGCTGGAAGTATTCATCAGGGTGACAAACGTTTTAGCGAAGAATCGGGTGGACGACAATGTGCATTCATGAGTTTAACAGCATTGTTTATTCCTTCAGCACAACAGCATTCCACTTTTCCGCTTATTCCCGATTTTGAAACACTGTCGATCGATAATATTCCAGATATCATTTGTCGGTCTGCCTTACAGTCCAATAATGAATTCCTCTATTCTTATATGTTTGTCTGGTGAGACTAACAGCGTTTTTAATATGTCCTGGATGTTTATTTCATTGCATGATAATATAAAGCAGATGAAAGAATAAAAGCAGAGGTAATTATAAACTTTCTATACATCTCTATTTCCAATTACATCCTCAAACCAAGTTTTTTGATTGACATTCATTACCCTTCGTCCTTCTTTCCAAAAAGGAGGCTCACAGCAATTCACTTGCAACCGAACAACCAGTACTATACATAATTTAGGTTTCTTTTAAACAGCTACAAATAGTTGCTAAAATAAATGAAATTTAAGGATCTCACATCTAAACAATCTAAAACAAGAAAGCCATGCTCAGACTACCTTCTCTGTATTTGGGAGTTTGAATTTGTATTTTATTGAAAATCTTTTAAGGACAATCCTTCTCCTTCAATTAATTTCTAATCGCATTGTTAAGAATTTCCTTGTCGACCTTTAAGATACAAACCAAGAGTAAGACAGGATTTTTTCGTTTTACAGGTATCATACAAGTCTACCACAGTAGTCAATGGGGAACAGTGTGTTTTGGTGGTTCTGATGCGTTTGATATGAGGGATGCCAAGGTTGCATGCCGACAACTCGGTTATACCAGTACTGTAGGATATTGGTGGGGTGGACAAGGGACGGGTAAAGTATGGCTATATGACATGCAGTGCTCAGGCTCAGAGTCTTCACTCGGAAGCTGTACTCACAATGGATGGGGAAACGTTTATTCTCCCTGCAACAGTCATACATGGGATGTAGGCGTATTTGATTATTAATACTGCATACCTCTCTAACAGTGTCAGTAAATAACAATATCAGGGTCGGATCCAGGAATCAAAAAAAGGGTAAGTCGGAAAACTTGGTCCTGAGAACTAAAACGTTTTTGTACAAAATAACGAATAAAACAAACTTTGCTAACGCTAGTCACGCGTAAACTCGATGTACTCACGATGTATGAGAAAACGTTTTCTCTTACTGCCGTTATTATACAGGGAATGTTAAGATATTACTAGTCGCAGGGTGCAAGTGAAACACTGCAATTCCCATGTTATGTTAGCCATATTGAAAATATTATACAGAGGTCTGATATACAAAAGCCATGAAATCATTGTTGCAAACCAGCAGGCGAGCAGCAACACTAATCGTGGCAATATAGTCGATACCATTGTGTTTATCTGTTTGTCTGTTTTTGAGCCACCATGCATCATGGTCAGTGATGACAGCCAATATCGAACGTGGATATTTGTGGAATAATTTAGTTCTTCTAAAACCAGTGTTTACTTATTTATAAATCATGTCAAGGATTACATTTAGCATTGCTGGAAGTATTCATCAGTATGCAGAAATTAGGTGATTTACATTAAAATTATCCAAACGCTTAGGTTAATGCCTTGTATTAGCCAGTACTGCAACCAGAAGTAATGAAAGTAAAAAATCCTTATCAAATGTGAGAGAAACTCTTAATATCCTTGCCTATCCACATTTACATTCTCGTCTGAATTATTACAGAGTTTGTATTTTGGCATTTTGTTTCCACATACATCCATTTGACAACCATTTGTACTTTTGTACAGAAACTATTAATGATAGCAAAACGCAAAACACACGAGCATCAATAGTGTGATCGCAGCCCGATACCTGTCCCCATCCATTGTGAGAACAGCTTCCAAGTGAGGCCTCTGAGCCTGAACATCCCATGTTCCACAGCCATATCTTACCCGTCCCTCGTCCCCAATACGAAGCTCCTACAGTTTTGGTGAAACCAAGTTGACGGCATGCAACCTTGGCATCAGGCATATCCCAGTTACCATCACACACTGTTCCCCATTGACCCTGGTGATACAGCTCCACGAGACCTACATGTATACAGCTATTTCAAAAAAAGTTGGTGAAGTTTTTGTTCAATGTTGCGTATTTCTTCTTCATTGCTGACAATATTTACATATGAATATGATACGTTTCAAGCTTTGTAAAGAACGTGCAATATGCAGCATGCAACAAAACATTCGCAAACCTTTTTTTGAAATCGATGTTTATGGGTAACAAAAGTTTAATTTCATATGGAATAAAATGAGTGTAGACTAGTTTCTAAGGAATGTGAGACACGACACCACAATCTCTGGTGTGACCGCAGCCAGCTACGTTTCCCCATCCATGATAAGGGGTGCTCTGTAGTGAGGATTCTTAGCTTGAGCATACCATGCATGTAAGCCACTCTTTACCCGTCCCTCGTCCCCAATACCATTTGACGACATGCAATCTTAGGTCATTCATATCAAGATAACCTTAACAAACCTACACAAACAGATTTTGGCAAAAATCTAAGATATGGTCGAACTTATACATCGAGTCTACCGCCAAAACATTCTCGGGGTACAACTAGATAGAGGCAAGCAGAAAAAATTCCGTCGATGGTTTTTCGAAGAAACCTTATACTCTTTTGTAAGCAGTTAACAGCCATTTGTTTTTTGATGATCACTATATCTAAATTACAAAACTTTCGCTTAAAAGAACAAGCTTATACTTTCAATTAAAAGTAATCGTGTAACACTTTGGAATTGGTATTTCCCACGATTCTACAGCCATTTGTGGCTGATGTCATTATTAAAAGAAAACGAGAATGTGAATTTTCTGTTAGTTTATACAAGAGTGTCACGCTTTGTGATTATAGTCGAGTTTAACTTTGCTATTTACTATTACTAGTTTTTACCAGAATAGTCGACATATTTTTATTACTAGAAAACTTAATATACGTGTTTTACAGAAGTCAAGCCATATCATTGGATTTTTCCCTATTCAAAAAGTTAACTACAGTACACCCTACGACACCAGCATCAACAGTGTGATCGCAGCTACCTACGCTTCCCCATCCATTGTGAGAACAGCTTCCAAGTGAGGCCTCTGAGCCTGAACATCCCATGCCGTTTAGCCATATCTTACCCGTACCTCGTCCAAGGTACGAAGCTCCTACAGCTTTAGTGAAACCAAGTTGTCGACATGCGACCTTGGCATCTGACATATCCCAGTTACCAGTACACACTGTTCCCCATTGACCCTGGTGATATACCTCCACAAGACGGTAATTACAAGAGCCTGAACATCCCATGCCGTTTAGCCATATCTTACCCGTACCTCGTCCATCGTACGAAACTCCCACAGCTTTGGTAAATCCAAGTTGTCGACATGCAACCTTCGCATCTGGCATATCCCAGGAACTTTCACAGACTGTTCCCCATTGACCCTGGTGATATACCTCCACGTTACCTGTATGGGATACAATAGTCTATATCTTTGTCCACAATTTAGAATATTCTACCTTCTGTATAACTATAAGAGGGGTAAGTGAAACCCAAAAGAAAAAACAGTATACAAAAAGATACTAAAATCAATAGAGTAAACTTTTCTCCATCCATTGTGAGGAGCTTCTAAGTGAGGACTCGGAACCTGAACATTGCAGCAAGTAGAGCCATACTTTGCTCGTCCCTCGTCGATAGTAAAGCTTTGGTGAAGCCAAGTTGACGGCAAGAAAATTTTGCATGATTCATACCCCAGTAACCAATACATCTCCATGAGACCGCTATGCATGAATACGGATCTTCTCGAACATTGAAAAAAATCATTGTCATTTATAGCAATATTTTACTGTAGGCACTTTAAATTCTTTTAATACAGCATTGATTGGACCAGATTATGTGAGACTACCTCGACAGAACACCAACACAATAACTTCGTCGTGCCACGAAGGAATGGCGACACCAAACTATGCTTGAAATACTTCGTAATAAATATCATGCAGCTCTGTCTATCTACTCAGTCTTTCACACTGACATCACCTGATTGGAAGAGAGTAGTATTGCTACTACGGTGTAGGGATCTGAACAAATGAAGGCCATGTGACGTAATAGTGTTGCTCAATGTTTCCAATTTGCGACACAGGAAAAAAACGGTAGTTTTAGACTGGTTTGCCACAGGATGACAAACAGGATGACAACCAAAGAATGGAAAAAGTTTTTTTGTCTGATTGGTATTATACAACCAGCTGATCTGAAAGAGTGATGTAGAAATGACGTCACTGCAAAACTGAGGTGTCATTAAGCCTGCGAAAATCGACTTAAAAAAATTTATATATGAGATAAATCTAGATTTTCAGGGGGGTTATTGATATTTTGTATAACATTTCCATGTTATACATTATTTGGAGGGAAAATAAAATAGAAAACTGTCCATTTTCGGAGTCTCTGTACTACTATAGTCAGTGGGGAACAGTGTGTTATAGTGGTTACAGTGATGCCTTTGATATGAGGGATGCCAAGGTTGCGTGTCGACAACTTGGTTTTAACAGTACTGTAGGATATTGGTGGTATGGAAAAGGGACGGGTAAAGTATGGCTTTATGACATGCAGTGTTCAGGCTCAGAGTCCTCACTCGGAAGCTGTACTCACAATGGATGGGGAAACGCTTATTCTACTTGCAACAGTCACATATGGAATGCAGGCGTATTTATTATCAATACTGCATACCTCTTTAACAGTGTCAGTAAATAACAATATCAGGGACGGATCCTGGAATCAAAGAAAGGGTAGGTCGGAAAACTTGCTCCTGAGAAAAATGTTTGTCATACGAAATAACAAATAACACAAACTTTGCTAAAGCTAGTCACGCGTAAACTCGATGTACTCGCGATGTTTGAGAAATGATTTCCTCTTACTGTAGTTATCATACAGGGAATGTTAAGATATTACTAGTCGCAGGCTGCAAATGAAACGCTGTGATTCCCATGTTCTGTTGGCCTTATTGAAAATACTATATAGAGGTCTGATATACAAAAGCCATGAAATCATTGTTGTTTGAAAATATTATATAGAGGTCTGATATACAGAAGCCATGAAATCATTGTTCGCCTTGCAAACCAGCAGGTGAGCAGCAACACCAATCGTGACAATATAGTCGATACCATTGTGTTTATCTGCTTTGTCTGTTTTTGAGCCGCCATGCATCATGGTCAGTGTTGACAGCCAATATCGAACGTGGATATTTGTGGAATAATTTAGTTCTTCTAAAACCAGTGCTTACTTATTTATAAATCATATCAAGCATTGCTTTTAGCATTGCTGGAAGTATTCATCAGGTTGAGAAACGTTTTAGCGAAGAATCAGGTGGATGACTATGTGCATTCATGAGTTTAACAGCATTGTTTATTCCTTCAGCACAACAACATTCCACTTTTCCGCTTATTCCCGATTTTGAAACACTGTCGATCGATAATATTCCACATATCATTTGTCGGTCTGCCTTACAGTCCAATAATAAATTCCTCTATTCGTATGTGTTTGTCTGGTGAGACTAACAGACGTTACTTCAAATACTCAGTTAATTGTTCGCCAACTGTTATATTACAGACTTAATAAATATGTTTTCGTACGTTTACATGATAGTAATACTAGATCAATGTATTGTAAACGTTAGCGTTTTTAATATGTACTGGATGTTTATTTCATTGCATGATAATAGAAAGCAGATGAAAGAATAAAAGCAGAGGTAATTATAAACTTTCTATACATCTCTATTTCCAATTACATCTTCAAACCCAGTATTTTGATTGACATTCATTACCCTTCGTCCTTCTTTGCAAAAAGTAGGCTCACAGCAATTCACTTGCAACTGCGACAACTAGTACTATACATAATATAAGTTTCTTATAAACAACTACAAATAGTTGCTAAAATAAATGAAATTTGAGGATCTCACATTTTGTGTTTCTCTGTGGGCAGACTCTTTCATTACCTACCAATCTTAAACAAGAAAGGCATGCTCTGACTACCTTCTCTGTATTTGGATATTTGTATTTGTATTTTCTGGACAATCTTTTAAGGACAATCCTACTCCTTCGATTAATTTCTAGTCGTATTGTTAAGAATTTCCTTGCCGACCTTTAAGATACAAACCAAGAGTAAGACAGCCGGATTTTTCGTTTTACAGTTATTATACAAGTCTACCACAGTAGTCAATGGGGAACAGTGTGTTATGGTGGTTCCGGGTTTGATATGAGGGATGCCAAGGTTGCATGCCGACAACTTGGTTATACCGGTACTGTAGGATATTGGTGGTATGGACGAGGGACGGGTAAAGTATGGCTGTATAACATGCAATGTACAGGCTCAGAGACTTCACTTCACAGCTGTACTAGTAGTGGATTTGGTAGTGGTACTTGGTGCAGTCACGGCTCAGATGTTGGTGTTGTATGTTCTAACTTTCCAAAACACCACTTAGTATTCATGAGTTTATAACTCACTAGATCTTACTACTGCTTAATAGGTAGTCATAATGCAATGTGCATCTATTGTTTTGCTGTTTTTTGTCTTTTGTGATGATTTCCATAATATTTATCTAAATCGTATCTATATCTCTAATCTGTAAAGTTTGCCAATCACTACAGATGTACTTTATGGCTTTCTAATAACTGCTTATAAAATCAATGATCAGCATTATACTTTTGACTGTTGCACACAGAGTTAACATTCCCCCATCCATTGAGTACAGCTTCCAAGTGAGGACTTTGATCCTGTATATTGCGTGTTGAACAGCCATTATACTTTACCTGTCACTCGTCCACCGTACGAAGCTCCTACGACTTTTGTAAAACCAGGTTGTTGACAAGTAACCATGACAAAATGTTCACTATTCGTTTTACAGGTATTATACAAGTCTACCACAGTAGTCAATGGGGAACAGTGTGTTATGGTGGTTCCGATGCTTTTGATATGAGGGATGCCAAGGTTGCATGCCGACAACTCGGTTATACCAGTACTGTAGGATATTGGTGGAATGGACAAGGGACAGGCAAAGTATGGCTATATGACATGCGATGTTCAGGCACAGAGACCTCACTTGGAAGCTGTACTCACGATGGATGGGGAAGTGTTCACTCTGGGTGCAATAGTCACACGGATGTTCGTGTAATAAAATATTAATTAGAATAAGCCTTTTCATAGTCTCGCGGCACCATGTTCAACGCGTCGGATTACAGAGAAATATGTGGCAGGTGAGTAATCTAGAGTTGCTTCAAACTGTATTTTACCGTTCTTTAATAGTTATTACAATCAGACTTTACACACACTACAAGGAATAGCTAACCCCACTTTTTAAAAAGTTTCATGATATTTTAATGATAGATTAATGAATTAATTTTTTTTGTGGCGATATAATCAATCGCGACATTGGCGACTGAGTGGTTTTTCTCATCACGGTGTTCTGTGATTCTTTATCTGCTCGAATCTTGATTTCTTCTTTTTCAGTTGTCAATATCACGATTGAGTATTTCGCCAAGAAAAAAAAACATATACATACATACATACATACATACATACATACATACATACATACATACATACATGCATGCATGCATGCATGCATGCATGCGTACGTACGTACGTACGTACGTACGTACGTACGTACGTACGTACGTACATACATACATACATACATATATACATATATAAAAAATCAAGCTATACAAGTCTACCACAGTGGTCAATGGGGAACAGTGTGTTATGCTGGTTCCACAGTATCTGGTTACTTTGATATAAGGGATGCCAAGGTTGCATGTCGACAACTTGGTTATACCAGTACTGTAGGATATTGGTGGTATGGACGAGGGACGGGTAAAGTATGGCTGTATAACATGCAATGTACAGGCTCAGAGACTTCACTTCACAGCTGTACTAGTAGTGGATTCGGTAGTGGTAATTGGTGCGGTCACGGCTCAGATGTTGGTGTTGTATGTTCTAACTTTCCAAAACATACTTAGTATTCATGAGTTTATAATTCACTAGATCTTACTACTGCTTAATAGGTAGTCATAATGCAATGTGCATCTATTGTTTTGCTGTTTTTTGTCTTTTTGTGATGGTTTCCATAATATTTATCTAAATCGTATCTATATCTCTAATCTGTAACGTTTGCCAATCACTACAGATGTACTTTATAGCTTTCTAATAACTTCTTATAAAATCAATGATCAGTATTATACTTTTGACTGTTGCACACAGAGTTAACATTCCATTGAGTACAGCTTCCAAGTGAGGACTCTGATCTAGCATATTGCGTGTTGAACAGTCATTATACTTTACCTGCCCTCGTCCACCGTACGAAGCTCCTACGACTTTTGTCAAACCAGGTTGTTGACAAGTCACCCCAGCATCATTTATATACCAAGAACCATGACGCTAGGTTCACTATGCATGAAAGAAAAAATAATGAAGTGTCGTTTTACTATGTTTATGGAAGATGACTTTTCTTCTTGACATGTATACAGTAAAGGAACATGACAACGTCCCAGTTGTGAATTGTGCACCCAAATAAACGGTTAGCCATGCTGAATGAGATGAGATTCCAAGTAAAAGCTCTGATAGAGTAGATTTGACATTCGTCCAAGACCCAAATCCAACTGCCAACATCTTCATTGTGAGCGCACCAATCACCATTGCCATATCCACTGCTAGAACAACTCTGAAGTGAGCTCTCTGTGCCTGAACATCCCATGTTTTTCAGCCATATTTTACCTGTCCCTTGTCCCTCGTGCCAAAATCCTACAGCTTTGGTAAATCCAAGTTGTCTACAAGCGACCTTAGCATCCCTCATGTCAAAGTTATCATCACACACTGTCCCCCATTGACCACTGTGATTGACTTGGATAAATTTTTTCACCGAGATTCTAGAAATTATACTAAATATAACACATCTCAAAGTTAGATTCTGTATATAAGTTGGCATCTTTTAAATCATTCCATATTCAGTGTTTTGCAAGCATATTTAGGACGACAGGAAATTCAAAATGAAATAAACGGTAGGTTCACTTGCAGGTTTTGTTATTCAAGTCTACCACAGTGGTCAATGGGGAACTGTGTGTCAGCGTTACTTTGATATGAATGATGCCAAAGTTGCATGTCGCCAACTTGGTTATGCCAAAACAGTAGGATATTGGCAGTGGGGACGAGGAACTGGTAAAATATGGTTGGACGTGATGCAATGTACAGGCTCAGAGGCCCCACTTGGAAGCTGTAATTTTCGTTCACATGAATATAGAAACGGTCGTATGACAGCAACAATTATTAATTGCTACAGAAAAAAAACATTTACGTCCCCAGGGTCAAATACGTCTATGGTAGAGGCATAGAAACTTAGTTTCTATTGCTTTTATGATATAGAAGAAGATTTTTTAAGATTACAAAAAAGTTTTATTTTCTAATCAAAATTTCAATTCTACAAACTATGGGAAATAAACGAATCACAATCGCTGTACTTTTTCTTATTCACGAAGGCGAGTCTAACAAAGTAGTTTTCACGAAAGTGTCTTAAAAACAAAAAGATAAGAAGGATGTAAATATTAAACTTACAAAAAAAAAAAAAGGTTTGGGAAATCCGACTTAAAATTAAAATACAAGTGACAGTTCCTCAAGATTAACACGTTTCCACATTCTGGATCGTGCAAGCACTACTTAAAAAACAACACTAGATTTTTTTCAGATTTTATGACCTTCTCTTCTACCTGTTCCACATCTACATCAGAGGAAACATCACATTTTTGGTAGATTTTATGGCTTTGTTATTTGAGGGACTGTTTGTGAACCCGTTTCTATTCCTTAGTGAAACCAGACTGTTTCCAGGCCATAGTTTTCGCCACTTTCCGATCTAAACTGGAAGTTGCATTGGAGAAAACTTACAATGGATGGGGAAACGTTTATTCTACCTGCAACAGTCATACATGGGATGTAGGCGTATTTAATTATTAATACTGCATACCTCTGTAACAGTGTCAGTAATTAACAATAGCAGGGTAAAAATCTATGAATCAAAGAAAGGGTAAGTCGGAAAACTTGGTCCTGAGAACTAAAACGTTTTTGTACAAAATAACGAACAAAACAAACTTTGCTAACGCTAGTCACGCGTAAACTCGATGTACTCACGATGTATGAGAAAACGTTTTCTTTTTCTAAAGTTATCATACAGGGAATGTTAAGATATTACTAGTCGCAGGCTGCAGGTGAAACACTGCGATTCCCATATTATGTTAGCAATGTTGAAAATATTATACAGAGGTCAGATATACAAAAGCCATGAAATCATTGTTGCAAACCAGCAGGCGAGCAGCAACACTAATCGTGACAATATAGTCGATACCATTGCGTTTATCTGTTTGACTGTTTTTGAGCCGCCATGCATCATGGTCAGTGATGACAGCCAATATCGAACGTGGATATTTGTGGAATAATTTAGTTCTTCTAAAACTAAAGTGTTTACTTATTTATAAATCATGTCAAGTATTGCTTTTAGCATTGCTGGAAGTATTCATCAGCTTGACAAACGTTTTAGCGAAGAATCGGGTGAACGAGAATGTGCATTCATGAGTTTAACAGCATTGTTTATTCCTTCAGCACAACAACATTCCACTTTTCCGCTTATTACCGATTTTGAAACACTGTCGATCGATAATATTCCACATATCATTTGTCGGTCTGCCTTACAGTCCAATAATAAATTCCTCTATTCGTATGTGTTTGTCTTGTGAGACTAAGAGACGTTACTTCAAATACTCAGTTAATTGTTCGCCAGCTGTGGCTTGTTATATATTACAGACTTAATAAATATGTTTTCGTACGTTTACACGATAGTAATACTAGATCAATGTATTGTAAACGTTAACTTTTTTAATTTGTCCTGGATGATTATTTCATTGCATGATAATATAAAGCAGATGAAAGAATAAAAGCAGAGGTAATTATAAACTTTCTATACATCTCTATTTCCAATAACATCCTCAAACCAAGTTTTTTGATTGACATTCATTACCCTTCGTCCTTCTTTCCAAAAAGGAGGCTCACAGCATTTCACTTGCAACTGCAACAACTAGTACTATACATAATTCAGGTTTCTTATAAACAACTACAAATAGCTGCTAAAATAAATGAAATTTGAGGATCTCACATTTTGTGTTTCTCTGTGGGCAGACTCTTTGATTACCTACCAATCTAAAACAAGAAAGCCATGCTCAGACTACCTTCTCTGTATTTGGGTATTTGTATTTGTATTTTCTGGACAATCTTTTTATGACAATAATTCTCCTTCGATTAATTTCTAATCGTATTGTTAAGAATTTCCTTGCCGACCTTTAAGATACAAACCAAGAGTAAGACAGCCGGATTTTTCGTTTTACAGGTATTATACAAGTCTACCACAGTAATCAATGGGGAACAGTGTGCCAAGGTGGTTCCGATTGGTTTGATATGAGAGATGCCAAGGTTGCATGCCGACAACTCGGTTATACCAGTACTGTAGGATATTGGTGGGGACGGGTAAAGTATGGCTGTCTAGCATGCAATGTACAGGCTCAGAGTCTTCACTTCACAGCTGTACTAGTAGTGGATTCGGTAGTGGTACTTGGTGCAGTCACGGCTACGATGTTGGTGTTGTATGTTCTGACTTTCCAAAACACCACTTTAAGTATTCATGAGTTTTTAATTCACTAGATCTTACTACTGCTTAATAGGTAGTCATAATGCAATGTGCATCTATTGTTTTGCTGTTTTTTGTCTTTTGTGATGATTTCCATAATATTTATCTAAATCGTATCTATATCTCTGATCTGTAAAGTTTGCTAATCACTACAGATGTACTTTATAGCTTTCTAATAACTGCTTATAAAATCAATGAACAGCATTATAATCTTGACTGTTGCACACAGAGTTAACATTCCCCCATCCATTGAGTACAGCTTCCAAGTGAGGACTTTGATCCTGTATATTGTGTGTTGAACAGCCATTATACTTTACCCGTCACTCGTCCACCGTACGAAGCTCCTACGACTTTTTTAAAACCAGGTTGTTGACAAGTAACCATGACAAAATGTTCACTATTCATTTTACAGGTATCATACAAGTCTACCACAGTAGTCAATGGGGAACAGTGTGTTAGGTCTCTGAGCCTGAACATCCCATGTCGTTTAGCCATATCTTACCCATCCCTCGTCCATCGTACGAAACTCCCACAGCCTTGGTAAATCCAAGTTGGCGACATGCAACCTTTGCATCTGGCATATCCCAGTAACCTTGACAGACTGTTCTTCATTGAACCTGGTGATACACCTCAAAATACCTTTATGGGTTACACTAGTTTTTTTCCAGGAATTTAGATGACTCAGCCTTTCTTGTAGTTTGAAGGGTAGTAATAGAAATTGAGAAAAATTGAGAGATGCAAATACAGCATTTTGTAATTGGACGACTGGAGACTACGAAACAGGGCAAACAACAATTATCTCATTCTCTCAATATATTACGTGTACTTCTTTTCATAAGACAACATACAAATAAACTTAAAAAAATGGTGGTGTAACTACAGTGCCTGCTACTTCGGCATTGGTATTGGCACATGTTTAACTTAACATGCACAAAGCTTATTGTATAATTTACCAATAGACCCATTCAGCTATCTACGTCATAAGTTGGTCACGTGGTCTGTCGTGGGTAAACACGCACACTGCTTGTCAAAGCCGGTCAAGCCTAGAATCGAATTGTTTTTGAAAATGGTTCATTATTGTTGTGTATACGATTGGAAAAATAGCTCATATGATGAAAGACTTTCTTTCCATGGATTTCCGAAAGACAAAAAGCTTCAAAAAGTAAATACATTGTTGGTTTTCCTCAAAAGTTTCCTTGCCTTTGTGAACGAGTATATGTCTCGTAACTTAATTCGAAATTTTCCCTTGATACTTTTTTTTTTAATTTTGACTAGGTATGGACATCGACAATACGGAGAGATCCAAAGAAAGATTTCAACATAACAACTAGCACAAAAGTTTGCTCTTCTCATTTCTCTGAGACGGATTTTAAATTTTTAGACAGCAAGTCCAGACGACTAAAGATGGTGCATGTCCTTCGATTTTTGCGTGATCAAAAAAGTAAGACTTATGAGCAATCCACGGAGCAATCCACAATGGAACATTTTAGATAGATATTGATTTTTGTTATTTGTTTACACATAGACGCAAAGAGAGGTCTTTACCTACAAAAAGAGAAGAGTTTCGAAGAGAAAGGGAGATCCTTGAAAACGAAGAGACTAAATCAGCTTCTGAAGGCGAGGGGTTTTATGAGATAACTTCAAATCATTCAGCTAGTCGTGGAAATCAAACTGATTTTGAAACCCCATGTTGTCATCAACTGTCAATAAACATGTTTAAAAACTGTACTTCTAAGAAGCAAGAAAAGTTCTTTGCACATTATACAGCATTCAGGAACTACTTACAGTTTAAGGGCTTTCTTGAATTTGTACTGCCAAGATGAAAGAGAGTAAACATTATATATTGGGGAACAGTTCAAGCTCGAAATAATTGTATAGATACTTCTACTTTATTCCAGTCAGTACAGGAAACAAACCAGTCAGATTCTGATGACAGTCATGATGATGATGATCTTAATAGTGATGATGATGACGAAAACACCAAAGGTGCAAGTAGAGAAAGAAAACATAAATTAGATATTAAAGATGAATTTTTATTGTTTATGATGAGAGTAAAGTTGGGTCTGACAATAATAGATCTGAGTTTCCGTTTTAGCATATCTGAGGGATCTGTAAGTACCATAATAACAACATGGTTGAATTTTTTATATCTTCGCTTAGGGCAACTTAAGATATGGCCCCATAGGAATATATTAACCAATAATATGCCATCTGACTTTAAAACAAAGTACCCCAATAATATAATTATCATTGATTGCACAGAACTAAAGATAGAAACACCAACATCATTTATAAAGCAGTCATAAAGTTATTCAAGTTATAAAAGTCCCAATACAATAAAGAGCCTTGTGGGTGTTGATGCTAAAGGGGTATTCATGTTTATATCCCAGCTTTATATTCCGTTTTATACAGGGTCTATATCTGACAAGCAAATTGTAACAAGATCTGCGTTTTTAAATATCTTAGAGCAGAAGTTATCAGTAGGAGAAATATTACCTAATGATTCAATAATGGCAGACAAAGGCTTTGATATTAAGTCTGAATTGAAAACACTCGGTATAGAACTGAACATACCTCCTTTTTTTGGGTTCAGAAACCCAGTTTGAAGAATCTGATGTACTTAAGACTCAAACTGTTGCTCAACACCGGATACATGTTGAGAGAGCCATAGGTAAAGTCAGGAGGTTTAGCATTTTCTCAAAGCCTTTACCTATTTCATTTCTTGGTTGTGCAAACCAGCTTTGGACAGTTTGTTGTGCAATAAGTAACTTCATGGACCCTATTTTAGAGTAGCAATAGTGTGTACATGTACACTATACATATCTATTAGACTATTGTTATGTGCATTGTTCGAACTATTCAATTATTGAGTGCTTATCAACCAAGTTAGAATTCATGCTGGAATAAATTACACAAATTAAAGAAACAGTTGTATATGGCATACATGCACTCTTATTAGACATATTCCATATAGATATGATAATATAACACCCCATTTCAAAGCAAATTTAAGAAGTGTTTACTTAGTTGCTTGTAAATAATTAGAATTGATATCAGTGCAGTATAAATTTATTTAATTCAATGCAATATAGTCTATGCCAACTTGCTTTGAAATGCAGTTAAAATTGAATATTGATCAATTACTTAAACTTGATATTTATTCATTGTTCAAATTGTAAATTGAATAATTGTAATCAACATTAAAGTGTACTTTCAATCAGTACTCTCCCTTTCTTTATATCATTATATATCTCTAGTAAGAAATTGAACAGCATACTTAAAATAAAAGTCATTCAACTTTGGCATAACTACTTCATCCCAGTATAACTTATCAAAATATATTCTTTCAACATGCATTTGTTTTGAAGCTGTTAGGAAGACTACAAAATCACACCACTGTGCCTTACACAAAGCCAGCTGTCCCTGTACTTGTGATTAGTATCCAGCCTTGTGGTCCTTCTTTAAGCTGCACTTTCCATCCTGAATGGTACACATAAAATTAGGATCCTGGCAGGCATTTTAAAATTTGTAGCTTCTCCAGGTAAAAGGGCATTTAATCTCAATAAATCCAAAAGGTTCTTTTTCAGTAGGATCAAACACCTTTCCATCTGGGCTGGCCCCAAGAAAAGGCAGTCCTGCCTCACAGACAGTGAACTTCCTGGTTTTCTTTTGCATTTCACTTGAATGAATAATTCTTGCTTTCAATTCATTTTGTCTGCCATGTCTTATAGATTCCACATTTGAAAGGTCTTTAGGATTAAAAATGTTTTGAAGAAATGCTTCAATTGGCTTTTTTTTTACGATGTTGAACCAAGCCAAACTTTGATGCTGTTAACCTTTTTTTTCTTGCTTCAAACCATGTAGTAACTGATGATTGTCCCATATTTGTATTGAAACGTTTCTGAGCATCACTGAGGGTAATTGTGATAGATGATAAAACTCTCATTTCATCAGAGCTAAGATTTTCAGGAGGTGCAAAGGGAAAACTATTAATTTCACCTAGTGGTAACCTAGGAAATTGCTTGATATGCTTTAATATTTCTCCCTCACTTCTGATGTTTTCTTGATTCCTATAAAAACCAAATTGTACTTCTTCCTTGTTTATATCAAAAAGTTGATATCGTAGATAGGAACCCACAGCCACAATGCCAACAACAGTGTTAATATTAACATTTTGCTCTTGATCTAACAAAAGATAAGATGCAGGAGGTTTCTTGTCACGACTACATAGTTGAGTACATTCAATAAACACATTCTCTCTTTTCAACCCTTCACTTTTAAGCTCTGCAGATCTGGCATCATAAAGCTTGCACTGTACAGGTAGTTTCTTTCGTTCACCCTCTTTATCAGTGTTTGCACAAGCAAAAGTGCAGCTCATAAGTGGTTCAGGTTGAGTTTGTGGCCCCCTAGGAACATGCCAGGATTGTGGCATACTTGTGCAAGTCTTATCAGCTGGCTGGGATCTCTGTAAGGTTTAGCAGAAGCCAGTGACTCAAAGTGTACAATAATCCAAACACATGATTGCAATGTCCGCCCATCCTTCAGAACAAAATAGCAAATAAATGATCGAGTTGTTGATTGAAATCAGAATCTATTAAAACATAGTTAATGGGGGACTTACTTATTTACCAGCCATGGTTGCTATGGAAAGGATTTAAATCTCTAAAAGGTTTTTCTTATATTATAACTTGTTCCAATTCATGTCAGCTATAATTTCGCTTATTTTTAGGTCAAACGGACCTATTGCACGCTTGTTTTTAAACTTTTTATGAAATATGACGTCATTAATGACGCAAGAGTGATGGCGTCATCACACATATCAAAAAATGGTCCATTTCACAAATTGGTTTCATCATGAGCTAAAAACATTAGAAAAACCTCGTAGGCATTTATAAATCCTTTCCTTAGCAACTGTGGCTGGTAAATAGGTAAGTCCCCCCTTAAAGTACTGATTAAAAATTTAAGCTTAAAATGAAAGTCTTACCCGGCCTTGCATGAACATTTCGCTTTGATTATTTTAGCTTGAGTATCTTCAGAAACTACTTCTAGCTCGATGGAATGAGGGGATTCACTTTTTTTTTTTGGCTTCTGTGCCATTGCGACTTTACTTTTGCAGTATCAAAACATGTAGCCACGTGCACATCATGGATATACGATTCTACGAAGAATTTGTATCCTTTTTCCCCGATTTGCTTTTTAGCACAACCTCTTAAGTGCTCACAGATAGTATTATAAGTAATTTTTGGTAAAATTACAAGAGATTTTTCCCAAAGAAGAGCAGAAGCCGAATTTGACCTATCGTCCGTCATATTGGATCGTGGTTTGTTTACCCACTTCAGACCACGTGACCATGGAGCTGAATGGGTCTATTGTACCACAACACCAAATAGACCATATAACATGTAAAAACCCTTTTCCCCTTTTTAAGAACAGGAAAAAAACTTCACGTACTGAACTTTCCAGGTACTTATTTTGCTAGCTCAATGGGGAACAGTGTGTCAAGATTACTTTGACATGAGAGAAGCCAAGGTAGCTTGTCGTCAACTTGGTTATAACAGCGCTGTAGGATATTGGTACAATGGAAAAGGGACGGGTAAAGTATGGCTGGACGACATGGGTTGTACTGGTTCAGAGTTCTCACTTGGAAGCTGCTCTCATCCAGGATGGGGTACCGTTGACTCTGACTGCAAGACTCACAATTATGATGTTGGAGTCATGTTCTTTTGAACATTTTATCATTTTCTATATCAAACTACGATTTATTTCATAATGTCGATGACACTACCGTGGTCAGCATCTTTAATTAAGACTTAGAAGATTTAATTTAATTGTCAAAAAAATAACTTATTTTGTCTCTGTCCTTGGTCTTTAATTATCACTTACAGTCAACGAACTTCAGGCATGAACGCATAACTTGTAGATTACAAATAATAATCGAATATTCAAAATAATAATCGAATATTCAAAAGAATAATCGAATATTCAAAATAATAATCGAATATTCAAAATAATAATCGAACATTCAAAATAATAATCAAATATTCAAAATAACAATCGAATATTGAAAAGAACAATCGAATATTCAAAAGAATATTTGAACATTCAAAAAAATATTCGAAACTTCAGTCAATTATTCGTGTCTGTGGACAAGGCATGCTAGCGTTTATATCAAATGTCAAATTCCGTTATTACGGAGTCGTTAGTTAAATCATGGCTAAAAACAAACAGGGCGGCTTTTATATTTCTGGGCAGCCATTACCAAACTATGTTAGAGAGAAAATTATTGAGCTTTATAATTCACAAGTAAGTATTTCGGGGATTGCAATAACGCTGAATGTGTCCAAAGGAGCTGTTTTGAAGATTGTGAGGCACTATTCTAATCACGGAACAGTTGAGCCTTTCTCCTCTGGCGGGAAAAATCCTACTCTCATAACCGACGACGTTTTAAAAGTAATAGAAATGCTCAAGCTTCAAAAACCAAGTATTAATGGAACTGAAATTCGCCTTAGACTTATCAGGGATGGCATTTTTACCATCGGTAATGCTCCAACAGTTAGGCACATTCAGAATGTTATCAGCAAGAAGTTGGGGATGACTTACAAGAAGTTGAAAAGCATTCCAAGTGAATACATGACACCACAAAACTTGATGAAAGTTGATGCTTATTTGGACGTAGTCTCAAGACTCGATAGCAACACTCTTCATTTCTTTGATGAATCATCCGTAATCGTTACAACTGGTAATCGAAGGTACGGAAGCGCTTACCGTGGGAAACCAGCAGTCGAAGTACAAAGATAAGCTTCCAATGCCAACTACACCGTTAACTTATTGCACAGCGCAACTGGAGTAGATCATTTCAACATTTTCCTTGGTGCCTCCAATGGTCAACACATGATAAAATTTTTCCATGATTTATTGGATATGAAACGTGAGGACGGAACGAGAATCTTCTTGCCTGGTGATTATGTTATTACGGACAATTGTGGATTTCACCACGGACGCATTACAGAGCGTCTTTTACGTAACATGCTTCAAACTAGAGGAGTACGATTGGTTTTCCAGCCTCCCTATTCTCCCCATCTAAACACTTGTGAACTGTGCTTCCGGCAAATGAAAGCTTCTCTAAGACAAAACGAACGGTATGCAATAGAGCAAACAGAGATAGCTATAAATGACGCTGTCAAGAGAAGAAGCGCTTTGAACTCACTGATGTATTTCAGGCATTGTGGTTACATAATGTAGTATTTTGCAGAATGGTGATACAGTAAATCAAGGAAAATGAATTATCATGAAGTACAAAATTTGAACACTTCAAATACATTGTTTATATAAACAGTCTTATTTTCATCAGTCACCTGGATTCCCATCAAATTGCAAAGAATCAAAGAAGTATACCTAACTGTAACGCAAATTGTAAACAACAAAGTTATGTTATGTTTAGTTATCATCCTTATGCCTCCTGTCGACCCAGGAGTCATTTGTAGGAGCAGATTAGTCAACCGGATATAAAACGCAAATACAAAATGAGTAAACAAAAATGTATCTTATTACATTAATATTTGTCCATCATATTAGCTAAAACAGCAGCAGCTTCTCTTGTTCCTATGTAGGAGTCATTTGTAGAAACAGATGTATCAGCAAAGAGATTATTATCAAATAGATCAAAGCTATAGTTCGCTTGACGTCTAGGTGTTCTGATGGGACTAGCTGAAGGCGACACCAAGGACCTTGAATGACTTGAATTATGAGAAGAATTGGGGGTACTTGTATAACGAGAAGCATTTCTTACATGAATTGAATGACTGTAGTGTATATCAGACGAGTCTCTTCTTGACGAGGCTGTTTGACTAGTGTGGCGGCGTGATGTTTCATGTCTATAGGGACGAGGACTTCTCTGTTCGGTTTGCTGTTGTCGCTGCAAATTCTGCCTCCAGGTATACCCTTTATATTGCTTATTTATACGCTGCTCTTGCGACTGCGAGCTAGATTCAGTTTTGGACCGATTAGAATCTCCTCGGCTTCGTTTTCTCTCTGATTTGGTAGATGTTAACCTGTCTTCAAGAGATGAAGAGCCTCGTTTCAACTGGCTACATTCCTGCTTTTTTCTCTGAATGATACCTTCAATGTGAATAGGTTCTTTTTCAGGTACTTTGTGTTTTAGTGCCGCGGCAAGTACTCTAAGGTCATTTTCTAAAGTTTGGCGATTAGAATATTTAATCGGGTCACACGCTATCACCTTGGGTCGCATAAGGCTAAACAAATTCGCCTTAGTCCGGTCTTTCATCAAAGTTAATGAGTCAAACTCATAATTCTTTTCTTTAACTTTTTTTTCTAATGTTTTAACCTCGCTTTTTTGCTTTGCTGATTGCTCCTTTTTGTTCTTGGTGCATTGCCAAAATACCACATTCCTGGTAACCTCTACATGGCTGTAGTCGGCAAGGTTTCGATACTTTGTGTCCTTTGAAATGACAATTGGTGCAAGTGAAATTTCCTGTGCCGTGCCATGCACGAGGTGGTGGTGATTCTTGCAATGATTCGAGTTTTGCCTTAGCCATCTCCAGGTCATCCTTCAAGATACTGAGTTCTTTATTCAATTGTGAAGTAGTTTTTTTCAAAAGCATCACCATGAAAACGTGAAGCGGCGTTACTAGTTATAGTAGCTGTTGCTGGAGATTTCGTTTCAGCTGCAGGTGATTTCCCGACTGATTTCCTGCCATTAGGAATTTCCTGCAGGTAAAATTCATAACTACCATCGGTTTCCTCTTGACATACGCAGCACTTTTGAAGAATAATTCCTTGCTCCTGTTTAAGACTGACTGGCATATTTTTAAATACAAAGCGCCAATGTTCTGGTAAAAATTCCCCGACTTCGTCTAGGATGTCTTTCCGGATATCGACAAGTAATTTTTGAAGGTACTCTTCTGATCTTTCTACGAAACCTAAGGATGCTTTATCGCTTTTCTCGGATATTTTGAAGACTAAAGTTCTACCTTTCTCCGCCATCCTAATGCAGTACCTGGTGTCTGACCACAAGAAGCTAACACTACATTCGTAACATTCCGGCGTGCAAACAAACTAATGCCCGGAGACAGTTTGTCGGATTGTCGGACGTCATACTGCACATGGAAACGGTGAATGAACTCCTTTCGATTTCAAATCTTACATCTTTATATGACTGGGATATTTTTAATCTACGAATGTTCATTTTAATCTACGAATATTCGTTTGAATCTACGAATATTCATTTGAATCTACGATTATTCATTTGAATCTACGATTATTCATTTGAATCTACAAATATTCATTTGAATCTACGATTATTCATTTGAATCTACGAATATTCAATTGAATCTATGAATATTCATTTTATTATTCGGACAATCGTAAAAAATGTGTTCATGCCTGAAGTTCGTTGACTGTAAGTTTAATCTATATTCAGTGGGTGGTTGTTGACTGGAACGTTTATACTACATGAAACACTACACACACTTAATGTAATTTTTTTTTTCAATGCTTATACATGTATTTGTCTATTGTGTGTATATAACCTTGGAAATTCCCAGAAAAATAATGTGAAATAGTGTGAAAAGATGAAAGCGTAAATACTTGGCCATTAGTTGTTGTTTATTGCTGACAATAGTATTGAATAAATTAATCTATTCGTTGTGCTTGCTATGCATTTATATTTTTGCACTTTATAATGGTTCAAGGCATTTTCGCTGTGTCACAGCCATCGATTTACTCTAGACCCTTGTACTGAAAGTGGTCTGTCTCTAAGTGAGAGTTATATAAGGAGAATGAAGACTATTGTCTATAGTTTTAGGTTTAGTTCAGTTGTAATTAAGTCCTGAAAAGCCCCAATAAAAGCCTAAATAAAATAAAAGATAAATTATTATTTATAATACAAATTCTTATCATTATACTTGTTTGCCAAACAGAACACACGACACCAACATCACTAGTGTGATCGCAGCCTGCTACATTTCCCCATCCGTCATGAGAACAGCTCTGAAGTGAGGTTTCTGTGCCTGAACACTGCATCCAATTCAGCCATACTTTGCCCGTCCCTCGTCCATATCGCCAATGTCCTACAGCTTTAGTATAACCAAGTTGCCGGCATGAAACCTTGGCATCATTCATATCAAAGTAATGATGACACACTGTTCCCCACTGACCACTGTGGTAAACATAAATAGCGATCACAACTTTACGTTTAGTACAAACCTACATATGATAACACCATCTTTGAGGAAACAATCCTGAGTACTCAGGTTGAAATATTTATACTAGATCATAGTTCCTGGAACTTGTATGTGAGAAAAAAAGGTCTTTCAGTTTTAGTCGTAGTAGCGAGAGTACTAAGAACCTAAAAATTAAAAATCATCATATTGGTCAATTATTAATCTTGAATCTCAAAGTATCTGCACCAACGGAGTTACGTCTGCGCCACAACCCATATCCTTTGGGGTTCCTCAGGGTAGCGTATTAGGCCCGCTACTATTCATCATCTACATTAATGATCTGCCTAAGGTAGACCTAGGTTGTAACATCGATCTCTATGCTGATGATACTCTTATCTATTTTGCAAGTAAGTCAGTCAATGATATTCAAACCCAGCTAAGTTCCGACTTGATTAATATCATGGGCTGGCTTCAGACCAACTGTCTTATACTTAATCTAGCTAAAACTAAGATCATGCTAGTTGGCACGCACCAAAGGATCTCGGCAGCTCAAAATGTAGAAATTGACATAAATAACAAGTGCTTAGAAAGGGTAGTTAAGTTTAAATATCTGGGGGTCCTTTTAGATCATACTCTGTCCTGGAAGGACCATGTCGAGTACATCGGTAATAAAATCTCGTCTAGACTGGGTATACTCCGCCGAGCACGAAAGGTTCTGCCTAGATCTACCTGTATTATGTTGTATAATACCTTAGTTTTGCCATTGTTTGACTATTGCGCACCAGTCTGGGACAGCTGTAGCAGCGGAAGTAAAGCTTATCTGGACAAGCTGAACAGGCGTGCTGCCTGTATCATTGAAGGACGATCTCTCGGAGCCGATGAGCTGAAACCTACGCTAAGCTGGCCCAGCCTTGAAGTGCGCAGACAATATCTGAAATGTTTACTGGTTTACGAATGCCTCCATGGTATGGCACCAGTTTACTTGCTGTCCGAATTCAAACATGAGCATGAAATCCACAATTATAATACCAGAGGCCGTGATATGCTGCACCCACCGCTCACGCACACTTCTTAGTATCAGGGCTCTTTTAGGATTAGTGGGGTTCGGGCATATAATGCCCTTCCTCGTAGTCTTAGAGAAATTGACTCACTCAAGGAATTTAAACTTAAGCTCAAACGCCATCTTAAGAATATGAACTAACTAGGGGTAGGCAGGGGTGGGATTTTAAGTGACATAAGGGATTGTCTGATTATGGACCAACTGTTGTTAAATAATTTATTATGTAATTGTAAAGTTCGTATTTTCGTGCTCGTGATATGTAAACTACTTATCTTACATCAGGCCTCCTTTTAAACTAGCTATTGCTAAACAGGATATGTCTGTATTAATATTGATTTATATATATATATATATATATATATATATATATAAAAAAAGAATGCAAATATAAATCTTTAAATATCCGAAAATTACTAACTAATGGGTGTTGAGCAATTTGAATACACATATTTTACTGCCTAAATGTTGAATAAAGTATTAAATAGTGTGAAATATATCTTACCTAGGTAGGAGTAAAGTGACTTGTATAGTTTTTGTGTTTGCTAATGTAAACTTTGCATCTGACATATCCCAGCCACCATACTGACAAACTGTTCCCTATTGGCCCTGGTAATATACCTCCACAAGGCCTATATGCATGGATAACACAAACTCATGTGGACGAAAAAGAAAGACGTGGGAATTAAGTTTATTATTTTTTTATTTTTATCTTGATATTTATCTCATTAACTCAGGATTATTCAAAATAACATTTTAAAGAGAAGCCATTTCGATTTGGATGACTTGGGAGTGCAAAACAGAGAAAACAACAATCCTAAAGCTCATTTGGTTAATGCGCGGCTCTCAGAAGTCCACTGTTTGATCCTCAGGATCTCTAGGTCTGTCTCGACTTCTTTCTAGTACATTAGAATCCCGAGCTCTTGAACCTCCACAGGAATCCAAAATTGGTTATATTTGTTAATAATAACGAAGCGGGATTAATTTTTCAAATAACTTTGTTTTCCACATATCGCTCCAAATACCAGCGAATTCAATTGTTTTTTACATGTGTTTCTCGTTGGATAAAGTAAAGTTTTATACAAAAAAAAAAACCCTAACAGCTGTGCAAACCTTTACTTTTACCGTATTGTTTATTATAATTGAAGCATGCACTGTTGGGAACTACAGCTTGTGATCTGCATTTTGTATTACGTTCTTAAACTACAATATATTTTGATTGTAATTAAAGGTCTTGGATAATTTTTCCCACGTGCGGTACTTTACGGCAGCTGCCAGTTGGTTCATGCTGGCGAGAGTTTCAAATAATCGAGGGTAATCGGGGGGGATAATTGCAGGGAGAATCGACCAGAGTAAACGCGATTGCCTCGAGTTATCGGGAGGTTCGAGAAACTACGGGTTTGAGAAATGGGGATTCTACTGTACTTCATTTAAGATCTTCAAACTTTCAAGAGAAGATTCGCTCACAACAACTTATAATTGTATTAATCAAGTACTAGTCCTATGAATCTAAATTACAAAAACGCACAAAAGAAATTCAAAATAATTTACTGTATATTTCATGATAACGTGTTTTCTCATAATGAATGGGAAACGTAGGTAGCTGCGATCACAATTATGATGCTTTTGTCGTGAAATGCGAGAAACTATTCTCAACTTTTTGCACAATTTTTTTTAAGTTAAAAATATAAAAGAAGTCTTTCGAATAAGGACCACAACGTGTTTCACTAAGTCTATTAGAGTAGCCTTGTTCACCTTGTAAGAAACCAAAACTATATCTGATATAATTTGTCTGTCGTCATTGGGCATAAAAGGCAAAAACAAACAAACAGGCAAAACAACAACAACAAAACTTTTAGTTATTCTCATTCTGTACAGCCATGCTTTACCCATTGCTTGCATATTCGATGGCGGATGAAGGGCGGTGGCTGGGATCCATACTTTTTTATCCCAACATGGATGAGGCCCGTGATATTTTTACTATTTGTTATTCCTTTCTTCGCAGTTTTGTGAAAGCTGCCAACTTGAATATGGGGTGGGAAGGCTTTCAAGTCAGTGGGCCTGTCTACATTGGTTTTAATGTCTATCTGTACCTGGCCCCTTATCCGTTTCAATTGCTGGCACCGTTCAGCTTGTCAATGTCCGTGGAAATGATATATATTGTGGCTGGACGAGTGTATGTCAGAACGTGTTCCAAGTGAGGCCTCTGAGCCTGTGCATTCCATGTGGCCAATCTAATTACATTAATTGGGGTTACTACATTAATTTTGTGCATTGTTTTGGGTATTTCAAGCATCGTGAGAATAATGTTTGTTTTTTAAAAGTACTTTGATATATAATTCAGGAATGAATCATTGTTTATTAAAAGAGGACTCCTTGTCGCAAATATTGTGTTGTTGACATTAAAGTTTGGTCGGTGTATACTTCGTCAGCTCAAACACAGAAGTCGTTTATCAATTGTCACTTCAATTATACACAACTTGATTTATAAATTTTTATTTCTTTATAAACGTTAAACGTATTGACCAATACCAAACGTCTAGATGCATATGGTAAAAAAACATTAATAAATGCAATTCGTGACGCTTGCAACCAGAGTTAACGTTTCCCCATCCATTGTGAGAACAGTTTCCAAGTGAGGACTCTGAGCCTGAACATCTCATAGCGTACAGCCATATCTTACCCGTACCTCGTCCAAGGTACGAAGCTCCTACAGCTTTAGTGAAACCAAGTTGTCGACAGGCAACCTTGGCAGCATTGATGCTAAAGCTACAAATTGTTCCCCATTGGCCCTGGTGATACACCTCCCACCTGAACAGAATAACCTTATCGGAAATTAAGATGCCGGCACAAAATCATCGCGACTTAGTTACTAAACAAGACACATAAGTAACGCAAATAAATAAATAAATGCTTAATAATAATAATAATGATGATAATAATAATGATAATAATAATAATAATAATAAAATAATAAAAATAATAATAATAAATAATAAAAAAATTATTACTTAATTATCTCTCCCTTCTTAATCGATAATAATTCAGCTAAGCGTTTATGATCTTGCACTCAGTGCCCATTCCACCTGTTGTACTGATCACTAAAGGCGTAAAAGTTCCTTGCTCCACCTCCATGACCCTGTTGGCATATTTGTGTTATTTCTCACTGGCTCATGCTGCCTGTAGACTTGCTCAGGTGTCTGCTCATGGTAGGAGTCTGCATAAGGGTGGCATACCCGGACATCAAAGTATACATACCTCTGTCGCTCCAAGAAACCTCTGGCGTGGATGTCAAGAAGGGCATCGGGGGATCTGTTTGCATCCCTGTTCAAGGTCTCTCCGGTTATCTGCTGAAGAACCGGCTCCACCTCTGCATCCTTACACACTGTGCCCAGCAGCTCTGCTTCCAGATCCCGAAGCTCATTGTGGAGTTGTATCACGAAGCCACCCCTCCTACAGATAATAATAATAATAATAATAATAATATCCTTTATTTGACCACGGTAAATACAATTCAGCATAGCTGCTTTTCAAGTAGCAGTGAATTTATAAAAACTAATTACAATAGTAATAATGAAGCTTTAATTAAAAGAACACTATACTAGAAAAATGTATATCTACTAAATATTATAATATGCATGGGTATTATCAAAAGTGATTATCTAATGCAGTCTTGAAAGAGGCAAGTGAATTTGAATTTTTGATATAGGTAGCGAGTTTATTCCATAATAGTGCTCCTTTGTAGCCAAAGTTCTTTTTCCGATATTGTACATTAGGCTAGTTAGCTGGGATAGCTTCTATGATGCACTTTGTACATCATAGTGACAATGTGTTTTTTACGTCTAGTTTCCAATTCATCCCAGCTAAGTTCCTGACTCAGAGAAGAAGACCGCACATCATATGATGATTTCGTTATAACCCGGGCAGCTATGTTCTGTAGTTGTTGTAACATACATAAAGACAACAACAAAGTACACGATACCAGCATCATTATAATTGTGATTGCAGCCTCCAACATTCCCCCATCCATCGTGAGAACAGCTTCCAAGTGTGGCCTCTGAGCCTGAACATCCCATGCTGTTCAGCCATATCTTACCCGTACCTCGTCCATACCACGATGGTCCTAAAGTTTTGGTAAAACCCAGTTGACGGCATGCAACCTTTGCATCTGGTATACGCCAGCTACCGTCACATACTGTTCCCCATTGACCCTGGTGATATACCTCCACGAGACCTCGCAAAATCCACTAACCAAGACCGAATCGCATGACGCAATGAAGCAATCATATAAACGAAGGACACGACACCAGCATCATATTGGTGAGTAGGACAACCAGAAATTATTATTTCAGGGGAATTATTTGCTCATTCATTTAATGAAAACTATTCAAGTTCCCTTTCGAGTTTTTAAAATCAGGAAATCAAAGCTAGATGATGTCATGGTAAAGCCAGAAGTTATTGATCAAAAGTATAGGTGAATGTATCCGTTAATCTGTTACACTCAATGTATCTAGACGTTAGCAATACATAATAAAAATATTAAACTTTTAGTAAAACGTATATGTATACTTCCAGTTTTCACTCTTAAACATTTATTAAATTAATGCTATGTTAATTAGTTTAGCTTAGTTTAAATTAGTTTAAATTATAGTACCATTACATAGATTAAGAAATTTAGGCAGTTTGATATTGTAAACAAGTAAAGGTTTATTAAGAACAACTGTGTAAATATATTGATATAAAGTAGATGGGTCTAATTGGAAAAACGTGTAAACTTAATATAGTGACCCAATAAAGAAATACATATAAAGAGGTTTATTTGTCTCCAAGAAAAGAAACCAAAAAGAAAATTATTGCAAAAAGCAGGAAACGTAAGCTTGTTGGCAAGGAGATAAACGACCAATTTGATTCGTAAATAACATATGATGACTACTGAGGAAAAGCTGGTACCGATGATGACATTTGATGACTACTGATGCTTCTAGTATTGATCTATTTTAAGTCTCCAAATTGAAGAAAATGGATATCAAATGGTTAATTGCCCTAATAAAGCAAGAAAAGTCTACAGAAAAAGCACAGTGTCTCCACTGAAGATGCTTATAATACACTGATACAGAATGATGCTGATAATGAACATTTTGGGTTGTGCTATTGTGTTGAGCCTTTCTGTTTACTTAGTATTTCCATGTGACATATAAATAGAACATTTTTTGACAACCCACCGCTAATGAGTTGTTTAATAACTCATTACCCACCCCTTATTTCAGACTGAAACGTTAATGCAACTGTATCACTAGATTTATAGCTGGTATCATATCTTAATAATTTATGTGAGCATGTATTTGCTTTTGTTATTTAGCATTATGTATTGTCTTGTATAATTGTACTGTAAATATCTACACATGTATATCAATTTTTAATAAGGTAATTTTGTAAAATTTGTATTCTAGGCCCTAAGTTAGATAACCTAATGGGTAAATACGTCACCCTCTTTAAATAAAGTTTATCGTATCGTATTGTAATACCACACCCCTTTTACTTTTCGTTATAGTTTTGACAATATTTGTTCTCTTTTTTTTCTTCTCTTCTCTCTTTTCTAAGAGCCTTTCCTTGTTTAATATTCCTACATGAGTGTAGCTTTTTTTACGAATAACCGTAGGTGCAAAATATGTGATCGCATGCCTGTGATAGCAGCTTAGACAACTTAAATTCTGAAATTTTCAACAATTCAATTAATTTCATGAAAAGATACAATATTGCCATTAAGAAACAGAATATGGTGATAACATTTTTTTGTTTGTTTTACATGCATTATACAACTCTACCACAATATAGTCAATGGGGAACAGTGTGTGATAGTGGTTACGGTGGTAATGCCTTTGACATGAGAGATGCCAGGCTTGCCTATCTACAGTTTTCAAACTCGCCCTGCATTTATCATACAAGGGATGTTAGTGTATTTCTAGTTGCATTTCGGAAATAAAATGCTACTATTCCGCTTTTGCTATGCCATATTGAAATTATTACATGGAGGTCTGATATGCATAAACTATTTTTCATATCATATATTCAGGAACCTTACAAACTACAAAAAAAGAACTGAAAAAAGAACTTCTGACATTTTGTGTTGCTCTTGGAATAATCTCGACCATTATTGAGTAAGGTATCATTTGCAAGAAGAAATCTATGATCATTGACCAGATTAACCTTGTTGTCTTTTAAAGGTATTCTTTCTTGTTGAATCTGAATGTCTGATCTGATTTGTGAGAATTTCAAGAGGATCAAATATCAAGCTATACAAGTATACAACAGCCAGGTGATCTGAGGAAAAGTGATTAGCCAATCAGATTGCGAATCGTGATATCCGAAAAAGAATCAATCCCATGCGTCTTTTCGAGCTCAATCATGAATAAACAGAGGGAAATCAAAACAAAACCAAATAGCAACAAGTACCAAATAATGCTAGGAGAAGTGTCATTTTGCCGATTATTTAAGGCTAAAAATGTTTCTATTTCAAAGAATATGTTGTCTAGATGAGACTTATTATTATTATAGTTTTATACTTAATATATTTTCATTGGTTAGGTTAATATTAATGGTTTTTTATTAAAGAATTACCGATGAAACGATCTCGAAGAAGCTGCCGAAAAGCTTTCTCGATTCCTTGGCAGGATTTAACTAAAATTTCCACACCTTACACTGCTCTTTTGTCCTTGGCAATCTCCAGGATGCTTTGAACCTTAAGAAAATCCTTTCATCTGTTATTTTTAGTGTCTCGTTTTCAATAAGCAAAGACTTATTGGCGAGAAAGTTGCTCATAATTAGCCTATTTTCAAGATGGCCGCCATGAAACTTAAGTGAATTGAGCATTCGGTGGATGATGGGATTGATTCTTTTTCAGATCAGGAAATCATGCTTTGCGCGCCTAGTCAGATCACCTGGAGTGGGCAATAGGGAACAGTGTGTCATGGTACTTTCATTTATGGCTTTGATATAAGAGATGCAAAGGTTGCGTGTCGACAACTTGGTTTTACCAGTACTGTTGGATATTGGTGGTATGGACAGGGGACAGGCAAAGTATGGCTGTCTGACATGCAATGTACAGGCTCAGAGTCCTCACTTGGGCTCTTTAGTTGTCAAACTGGAGACAGGGTTGAGGCATGAGCCTGGATGCTAGATTAGTTAAAGAGAGTAAGCTCATATCTGATTGGTATTAAAAGCAATTTATTGCAAGGGAACTTTGATAAGCATCAAACTAGTATGAGAATGGGTTTGAAGAATAAAAGTGAACACATGAAGATAATGATATCAAACCCAAATTTAAAGAGTGGCTCGAAATTCAAGGAGCGCACTAGTTAACTAGTAAACTAGTTAACATGAATTGCTAAAAGAACTTAATTTAGTACACGCTAACCGAAATAACCATAAGGCTATAAAGGTAAGTTAGCTAATTGTATTAATCTAACGTTAACCTATTTGTTGGTTATCGTAAATTTCATAATTACTCATCTCTAATGTAGTCAATCACCTTAAATAATCAAAACCCACTATACAAAGCTGTAAAACCAACTTAAAGAAATACCCAGTAAATCAATCAAAGCTTTAGACAAATTTGTACACTGTATAATTATCTAAGTATGTATATATTTTCATTAATCTATTTTTTTGTTCCTTGACTTCTGTTGGCTGCATACTACAGTACAGGCACTCCTAACGTACAAGTCTTCAGCTTCCTTTTAGACTGCCGTGTTATGAGGGTACATGTATTATATATATATAACAACTGTCGAAATTCATCCGGCATGTACACGTCTGCAGCTTCCTTTTAGACTGCCGTGTTATGAGGGTATATGTATTATACATATAATTATATATATATATATCAATTTATTTTAATTAATAAAGATGATGATGAACATCGTTTATACAAGTCTACCAAAGTGGTCAATGGGGAACAGTATGTTCTGATTACTTTGATATGAGGGACGCCAATGTAGCTTGCCGTCAACTCGGTTTTAACAATGCTGTAGGCAATTGGCGACACGGACAAGGGACGGGTAAAGTATGGCTGGACAACATGGAATGTACTGGTTCAGAGTCATCACTTGGAAGCTGCTCTCATCCAGGATGGGCTACCGTTGACTCTGGATGCAAGACTCACAACTATGATGTTGGTGTGGTGTTTGATATGTTAGTTACAGTTTCAATAATACATAAAAGTAAGAAAGTACTTGTTGAACAAGGTCTCTTAAACCGATGAAATATCAAATGCGAAAAATGAAATGGGGCAAGGTAACTAATTGTTCATCATTGATATCATTTACTCAAAATGTACACGATTTAACCGATTGAGCTCATTTAAACCCCATTTATCAAAACTCGAGACACACTTTGGTTTATCTCTTTATCTTATTCCTGTTTTTATTATTAGGTATTCTATTACAAGGAAAGAATTAAGATGACCTTCAAGTCCTTAGTCTTTTCCTCGCTTTCTGAAACGGCGGCATCTATCTATGCATATGAAAAAAAAGACTTCAAGACCAAAAGAAGTATCACGCAATATTTTAAATTCTCGTTTTAAACTTGATGATGAGACAGAGTAACAATGAACAAAGATTAATAATTATGAAACTTACACTCTAAGTTCACAATGATTACTAGTATCGAGAATTTAGAGCTAGTGTATTAGTTATCACATGGCATAAGAAAGACGTTTGTTTAACAGATATTGTACAAGTCTACAAGTGTCATTTACAAGTCATAATGTCATAGTAACTTTGATATGAGGGATGCCAAGGTTACATGTCGGCAGCTTGGTTATACCAAAGGTGTAGGATACTGGATCTTTGGACGAGGGACGGGCAAAGTATGGCTGCGAGACATGGAATGTAAAGGCAATGAGACTACCCTTCAGAACTGTTCAAGTAGTGGATACGGTAATGGTGATTGGTGTGGTCACACTTCAGATGTTTTTGTTGTTTTCAGACCTTTCCAAACCACTGCTTAATGTTTTTTTAATGTGATTTTTTTTTTGAGTTTTTTTGCGTCGTTGTAGAAAGTATATTATTTGTTATAAAATATACATACTTCCAAAACGTTTTTAAATTCCACCAATTGCTCAAATATTTCACTGCTGCTTTGCAGACAATGGCAGATCCAGTGCACTGTTTAAGTGCTAGTGGTATTATGCAAGTGTAACTCAGATAATATTTGCAGTACGTGCAGTGAATTAAAAGATCGAACAGCAGGTATTACCAAACAGAGGAGAACGATGAACAAGGAGTCTTCGTTTTTCAGGTATTATACATCCTTTTAATAAATAAAAAAATTAATTAATTAACAATTCATTTATTATAGTGGGACTGACTTACCGGCAATTGTGAGAGGAGTGGCTAATGGACCTTTACTTGTCCAGATGCGGAATTCTCTCCTTCACGAGAAATCTCCACCTATAAGTCATTCCTTATATGCTATATTGTGCTCCTGTAAAAACTGTTCAAATACAAAAATATATAGGAGTAATTGTCTTCAGGGATCTCAAATGGACCCGTCAACTGCAATGGACGTCTGCCATGCCACAAAATACTTGGCTTCATCTCAAGATTAGCTTATGACATCAACGATGAGCTGGTGCGTAAGGATTTATACCCAACCGATTCTTGTCAGATGGACTTGGGTTTTTTTCCGAGACCCTGAACAAGCAAGCCTCTCCTCAATATTTTTTCTATCATTTCTTCCTAGCTTCTCATCTTCCATCTATTACTTTAATTTAATTCTTGAATGTCTTCTAATGGAACACAATGGAACGACTCTCAATACTGCGAAAAAGCAATTACTTCGTAAGACAGCAAATAGAAAAGGTTCTTTTTTCCCCAGGGGCATTATACAAGTATAACACAGTGGTCAATGGGGAACAGTTTGTTCTGATTGGTTTGACATGAGGGAGGCCAAGATAGCTTGCCGTCAACTCGGTTTTAACAACGCTGTGGGAAATTGGCGAAATGGACAAGGGACAGGTAAAGTATGGCTGGACGACATGAAATGTACTGGTTCAGAGTCATCTCTTGCAAGCTGCTCTCATCCAGGATGGGGTACCGTTGACTCTGGATGCAAGACTCACAATTATGATGTTGGTGTAACTGTTTAATTTTCTTTATTCGCAACCCCGCCCCCTAAATATCATCCATATATCCATCATCGTCATGCATCATCATCATCATAATTATCCTTTTATACATCGGTTTTACATATACCAGATTCAGAAAAGTAACTAATAAGCAACATAATGTATTAGCCATATAACCATAATTGGTCGTTATGAATTTTTTTCTTTCTCTCAGGTTCAAATAAAAACTCTATATGATTTCTTTTCTATTGTTCTTTGGCCAGCTATTTTATTATTATTTTTTTTCATTTAGCTTTTTTGATATTCAAAAATCATTATTTGAATTCTGCCACCATATATTGGTGTTGTTTATCAAGTCAGCTATTCATAGACACCATTACGTCCGTGATATAGGTATTATTCAACTGATGCACATTATTTACATTACAGTTGAATGTTGTCAATGATTTGCAAAAGTCAACTGTTATATGCAGAATGTCAGCTGTATTTTAAGAAAACTTGTATGATACCAATGTTTTAAAATACCATGGAATTTTAATGGTGTCTATGAATAGCTGAATTATTAACGAGCCTTAGAAGCCTGTGCATATGAGTCTGTGGTTTTCAAAAACAGCAGTTTGCATGAAATGCGAAAATAGTGTATCTATTGTATGTATATATTATCCTCTTCTAATGCTACAACAATGATGCAATTTACAAAGCCATTTAAATTCAGAAAATAGAGCGTTTTTTCAATTTAAAAGTTTTGGTAAATCAATTTAAGGGCATATCGTTGGTATCTCACATAAGTTGAGATGTGGTAGTTGGCCAGTATTACGAGAGCGGAAACCAAAAAAGCTGGAACAATGTCCTTTGTTTTACAGGCATCATACAAGTCTACCACCGTAGTCAATGGGGAACAGTGTGTTTTGGTGGTTCCGATAGGTTTGATATGAGAGATGCCAAGGTTGCATGCCGGCAACTTGGTTTTACCAGTACTGTAGGATATTGGTGGTTTGGAAAAGGTACAGGTAAAGTATGGCTGTATAACATGCAATGCATATTCTGTATTTCCCAATTCAAACCAGGGTTTAATGCTTTCTTTTTGAAAGAGCAAATTCTTAAGTTTTTAATTCGATAGATGTCATAACGCGCTGTTCAACCGATAGTTACAATGCAATGTATGCATGTCAACCATTCTTATGCTGTTTGCCAGTTTGTCTTCTGCGATGACCTTTAACTAATTGTGATAATTTTTGAAAAAAATACTAAGTTATAAAAAAACTTATGATGATAGTAAATTGTTATAATATTACTAATATAATGATCTATGAAATCATTAGTATTGTAATTTATACTTCAATTGTTCCATTTTGACAACTTGGTTTTTGGATAAGTGTTGTACGTTTCTATTGGGGACGAGGGAGATCAAAGCGATGTGAAGACTCAAAAGATGTTTTAGTTCTATTTGTATACTAAGAAATACTCGTCTCTTTATTCACTTCTTTTGAAGAATGCATATGGCATTTTTTTAACCACTTACACAACGTTTTTCAAATATCATTTATACAAATTACAAAATGACAACTAGTCTTCTCTCAATTTTATTTATCATAAAACTATATTCATTTATGTATCTTATTATAAAGAAATGAAAAAAAAGTGCCAACAAATAAGCATTTTTTTGTTTTCATTAAAGCGAATCCATTTACCAACAGTGGAAACGAAATTAACCCCTGTCGATGAAGAACTGTCTTAGGTTCTCGTTGTGGACTACTCTTTCGCAGGCAACTGCAACCACAGTTAAGGCTAATTAATTGCGTTATGACTTTTGCAAGCCAATCCGTTCAAAGACCGTAATTTTGATCATTTCCGCGATGGTTCAGTTTTTCTAAATATTTGAAAATGTTTGAATCAATTATTATCAAATACAGAACATATTATAATGTGTTATGACACACATATTATAATTAGTGGAGCGAATGTATGATGTTATGAGACACAAATTGCAATGTATAATGTTAGGAGACACATATTACAATTTATAATGTTACGAGACACATATTACAATATATAATAATTTAAGCGGTTTTTATGGCCACCCGCATGATTGTTTGTTGATCTATAGGTTAGACCAAAATTACTAGGCCAATATTAGTGGTTAGATTGGTGGTACGTTTACAAGACGTAAGACATATGGTTTGTAAGACAAAGAGCGTTTGCTTTATCTAAGTAGTTATAGCACAGAAATGGTTTGGTTCGTTAATACCGAATCACAAATAAGTCTTTTAGATATTGTAGTCGATGGTTTCTAAAAACTAGCGTAAAAGTATAAAAATTGTAGTGACGTAGCAATACGTCATAATTAGATATGAATATTTGTTTTTCTCTACTTATATAACATACAGCGAACATAGTGGTTAATCTAAATTTGGAACGGTAACCAAGGTGACGGGTTTCTATTATATCAGCTGGTAGTTTGAAAAGAAGAACAAAACTAAAACTCAATAATATGGGGGAAAAGGAACAACTTGAAGAAGTGAAATCTGTCATACCGAATTGTATAAAAATACGAAAGCCTAGAGACATGTTGTAGAAGCAGTAGAAGAAGTAAAGAAGAAACCAATATTACTGAAGGAAGTTTCCGTTGTCCTCTGGTACTGTCACATGTATATCAAATCACTGATAGCGCACTGTTATCAGTTAATAATGCTGGCGGCATTATACAAGTATATCACAGTGGAGAATGGGGAACAGTATGTGATGATGACTTTGATACAAGGGATGCCAAGGTCGCTTGTAGACAACTTGGGTTCACCAAAGCTGTGGGATATTGGGGCTTTGGAAGAGGGACGGGTAAAGTATGGCTTGATGACATGGCATGTACTGGCACAGAAGGCTCTCTTCAGAGTTGTTCTCATCGTGGATGGGGCATTAATAATTGCGGCAGTAACACTGAAGATGTTGGTGTTGTGTGTTTTTGCATTTTCCAACTTCTGGATAATTTTATATGAATGTATTTTTCCAAATGCTCTTTGTGGAAGGACGTGAAACTGGCGTTTAGAAATAACGAATGATAAAATAGTTATTTATTCGATTTATTATTAAATTTTTGAAAAGAGTGTCTACTAAAGAATAACATCAGTAAAGTAAAGTATTATAAGTATATAGGTAGAGGAATGTTATGAAAATACGGCAATAATAGTATAAATGGGTTAATTCCGGTCGGTTATCCTTAATTCCAGACTCATTTGTCAGAGGGTTTTAGCCTCGCCCTCGCCCTCGCCCTCGCCCTCGCCCTCGCCCTCGCCCTCGCCCTCGCCCTCGCCCTCGCCCTCGCCCTCGCCCTCGCCCTCGCCCTCGCCCTCGCCCTCGCCCTCGCCCTCGCCCTCGCCCTCGCCCTCGCCCTCGCCCTCGCCCTCGCCCTCGCCCTCGCCCTCGCCCTCGCCCTCGCCCTCGCCCTCGCCCTCGCCCTCGCCCTCGCCCTCGCATTCAACAGATGTTTTCCTATTCATATGTACATAGTAAAAGGTTTTCCGGCCTTGGTATTTGTTTTGCATAGTTGTTGTAATCCTTGCAACCTCTATTTAGAAAACGGAATGCGGAGAAAAAACTTGGAGCTTTATGAGTTCATTATCACATTTATTATCAGTAGCTTTTTATCATTATATACAGCTCTGGTGTATGATAACCTCATACACTTCTAGATAATGATAATTTGTAAATGTAAAGTCGTTCCTTTGTCATATGCAGGTTCATAAACGTTTATCGAATTATTCAAGTCTATCACAGTGGACAATGGGGAACAGTGTGTCATAGTTACTTTGATATGAATGATGCGAAGGTTGCATGCAGGCAACTTGGGTATGCCAAAGCTGTAGGATATTGGCAATATGGACAAGGGACGGGTAAAGTATGGCTGCAGAGCATGAGTTGTTCAGGCTCAGAGTCCTCACTTGGAAGCTGTTCTCACGATGGATGGGGAGGCCATGGCTCTAACTGCGACAGTCACCAGTATGATGTTGGTGTCGTATGTTATACAGGTATAATACACCTAAAAAATAATGCCAAAACAGATTCCTCTAAATAGCAGGTGTTATCCACACATATAACTAAATTGTGTTATTCAGCTTTTTATCATTTGCATAATATTAGGCGCATTAAAAATGTTTATCCAGCGATTCTTTATTGACACTTATTCATGCCTTTATAACTAGGCGTTTAAATTATTGAAATGGATTATTGTATGGCCTACCAAATGCACAAATAGCCAAACTGCAACGTGTGCAGAATGCTGGAACAAGACATATTATGGACATTGGAAAGTATACATTGGTTTTCAATGTGCTTGCATTATTGAGAAACTATTTTTAATCTACAAATCACAGTTACGAACTCGGAAATTCGATAAAGTTACCTTAACACTACTTGGTACAAGAATGGGACTTTACGACATAGTTTTAATATATATCTTAACCATGATTTTATATTTATCATTATTTTCTTGAATTTGTATATATTTCATATTGTAAATTTATCAGGTTTTCCTAATGAATTCTTATTTTAACTATAATTATAATTTTAATTTACAAAACCTATTATTTCTAAAACTACAGTAATTAAATGAATGCTACGTCGGGATTAGTATTGACACATGTTTATCACATTAACAAATTATGCTAGTACACCGAATAACATGCAATACGCGTTGTTTTCTCTTATTAACAGAAAACCGAGCTTCACGCACCGAAATATCCAACTATTTTCTTGTAAATTATATAAAATATAAATAATCACAGGTCTACTACAGTGGTCAATGGGGAACAGTGTGCCACGATTACTTTGAAATGCGAGAAGCCAAAGTAGCTTGTCGTCAACTTGGTTTTAACAGTGCTGTAGGATATTGGTACTATGGAAAAGGCAAGGGTAAAGTATGGCTCGACGACATGGGTTGTACTGGTTCAGAGTCCTCACTTGGAAGGTGCTCTCATCCAGGATGGGGTACTGTTGGCTCTGACTGCAAGACTCACAATTATGATGTCGGAGTCGTGTTCGTTTGAACATTTTGTCATTTTCTATATCAAACTACGATTGATTTCATAATGTGGATGGCACGACCGTGGACAGCATCTTTAATTAAGACTTTGAAGATAACTTCATTTGAATATAGGGGATATACCCCCGTATATACAAATCAGGCTTTGGTCAATAAACAAATGGAATAATCTAGTGAGAAATAGAAAGTATTTGCAATATATAGCTGCACCAGATCAATATAGCGATCTTGGGTACCACGTTATAACCCCGACATTTTGTTGCCATTAAAAATTTACCCTGCGTGACAATCCCCGCTTTCTTCATTTTCTTGTAAATTAATCTTGGCAATAAGTGCATCCATACCTCAAGCCTAGGTTAAAATTAATTGTGGTGGGTTATTAGCTAAGATAGGCATTAATGAGTCCCTTATATCAACTTGTGGTCAACTTGGTTTTAACAGCGCTGTAGGATATTGGTACTATGGAAAAGGCAAGGGTACAGAATGTACTGGTTCAGAGTCTTCACTTGCTCTCATCCAGGAAGGGGTACCGTTTATTCTGAGTGCAAGATTCACATTTATGATGTTGGTGTCGTGTTCGTTTATAATTTTCTATATCAAACTACGCTTGATTGGTTTCATAATTGGTTTCAGCATAAACCCGGTCAGTGCCTTTACTAAAGGCTTGAAAGATGACTTAGTCATTCGAGTATACAATATACCTCTGTTCTTCATGATCTAAAAGGTACCACTTCAGTTCATCGCAACTTGGCATTTAGTATATCCCAGCCCTTTAACTACTAAACACCTGTTCACTTTATCAGGAAATTTGACCACTTAATGCGTGATGTTTACAATAATATACAAAACGAATCCAGCATCTATCGTGTGCCCTTTGCAGTTTGAGTGAACGTTTGCCCATCCATCGTGAGAGCAACTGCCAAGTGAGGACTCAGACCCCAAACATCCCATCTCGCTCAGCCACACTTTACCCGTACCTTGTCCACTATGAAAAGGTCCTATAGTTTTTGTCCAACCTAGTTTGCGACATGCTACTTTAGCTTCTTCCATGTACCAGCCATAATGACAAACTGTTCCCCATTGGCCCTGATGATGCACCTCCACGAGACCTGCATTAACATTAGTAGTTTAGCAATATTCTATCTATTAACATCCAGCATTTTCACTTCTGATGGGTGCAAGAGTGTATTTACCTGACCTCAATTTGTAGGAATACCGTTAACGAACTCGAACTTATGAAGTCAGGATATCAGGATATCTTTGAGGCCTTTGAGATTACTTTTCAATATCATTATGTGAAAATATACATTTTCTGAAAGCTAAGTAAACGTATTTTTAAAATCTCAATTTAGAATTTCCCGAACAAAAAAAACAAGGTTTTTTCCACATATTTTGAGAGACCAAAATATTGTTTTAAAAACATTCTAGCTCTTTCGGATTACATTGGATCAAACTTAAACTTTGGATTATGACAAATCACAATGCGATATAAAAATCGCTGTCTTAGATTTTTGAAATGGTTGTTCATTCAAAAGATATTGTCTATTTTACAATCATGACAATCGAAAATTCAAACTTCCGGAGTTAACGCGTCATTGCACACAATCTAAAAACGATATCAAAAATCTGATGTGGAGCTCATTATCCACAGAGTATGCTAATGTAATTTTGATCGAGATAGCAAACACTCTGATCCAATTATAAATAGATATTCGAAAACAACGTTTATTTAGCTTTCAGGAAATGTATACTTTTATAACAAAATATTGTAAAGCCGGTGCGAATTCTGAGGTATTTGAGGCGAGTATAGGGGTCCTAATCAGATCCTGATACATTAAAACAAACAGTACGAAAATATTTTGATCTTAATTTACAGATTTATACAACTTTACCACTGTAGTCAATGGGAAACAGTGTGCCAAGGTGGTTACAGTGATTACTTTGACATTAAAGATGCCAAGGTTGCATGTCGACAACTTGGTTTTACCAATACTGTAGGATATTCGTGGGATGGACGAGGAACGGGTAAAGTATGGCTGTATGACATGCAGTGTTCAGGCTCAGAGTCCTCGCTTGGAAGCTGTTCACACAATGGATGGGGAAACGTTTATTCTAGCTGCAACAGTCACACATGGGATGCAGGGATATTTAGGTATGAATACTGCATACCTCGTTAACAGTGTATTACTTAACAATATGGTATTGGAATTGGAAGTTTATACTGTTTAGTAACTTAATAAAGGATGATATATACTGTACTTTAGCAATTAGCTGCTCAGGCCCAGCATGATATTTTGTATGTTTTACATGATAGTTTACTGGTGATCCTGATTATTTACTTACTGAGATTGAAATGCGGTTGGGTTTTCTTTCATAAGCCAAAGAAAACCTTAATATATATAACAAGACCCGTATTATAATCGCTTTTTGCGTGAAATCGTATCCAAGTACGACATCAGGTATACCTGGTGTGTAAAGCTGAATGAGGACGAATTAGTTTCTGCAACCGATTAAGTTCAGTGTACTACCCACGTGGTCACCTAGGTCCCAGGGCAACCGGCTCATAAATTTGGTATACCAAGCACGACCCTATGTTGAGCACGATTATAGTTTAGTTAAACCTAATAATCGATATCGCGATGTAAAAAAACGCTTTTTACATAAAATCGTATCCAAGTACGATATCAGGTATACCATTTCACCCTGCGGCTTTTAAATAGCATAATACGAGGTATGACCTTTGATATTATGAAGCAACAAAAAATAAACGACGAGAAAGGATTCTTGGTTTCACAGGTATTATCCAAGTTTACCACAGCAGTCAATGGGGAACAGTCTGCTATGGTGGCTTTGATATGAGGGATGCCAAGGTTGCGTGCCGACAACTTGGTTTTACCAGCACTGTAGGATATTGGTGGTTTGGACAAGGGAGTGGTAAAGTATGGCTATGGGACATGGGATGTTCAGGCTCTGAGTCCACACTTGGAAGTTGTTCTCACCGTGGATGGGGAAACGTAGGTAGCTGCGATCACACAACAGATGTTGGAGTGGTATGTTCTTATTTGTCCCCAAGGACAATAATAACTTAAACTTTGATTAATTGATTGATTTTCAACCATCTTAATTGGTTTTTTATCAGGATTCTCATTCACGAGTGCTTTTCAAAGAGGTAAAGGAGAAACCTACATCTAAAACCATAAAAGCTGATAGTTTACAATACATAGCTAGATAGCTTGAAACTCATCACGACTTTTCTAAACTTATAACATTGATAATTATGTTTAACAGCTCATTTAAGAGAATAACTGCCGCAGGTTAGTTTTTTAATAAAGAAAGGTGCTAAAGTAATGTTTTAATATATTTTATTAAACTTTTGAAATAACTAACGTATAAGGTGCGCTGTGATTGGCTAGAGAATGTGTTTATGAACATGAAAATTTGCTCGCTCTAAAGCTTATGAATGAAAGTATGGTCCGTGTGCTACGTAAATTGTCGAAAATGAATATATATATAGCAAACATCCCATCATTTTTTTAATGCTCACCAAAATATCAGAGAAGTTTTTAATCAATATCATTAAGTGAACACTTAAGTCTTTTGCTGATAAACTGGCTGACTGTCGACCAATCCAATTTTTACTACCATTTCTCAGGCAATTCTATCCGCAATTAAGGCTAATTTATTTATGAAAATGATGATTATTTTGAACTTCAAAGCAGAAATAGTGATGATATTGACGATGTTTTTTATTAAAATACTTTGTAGATACAGTTTATAAAAGTTATAGTACACAACACCAGCATCTTCAATGTGACTGCACCCAGTATTACCCCATCCACTGCTAGAACAGCTATGAAGTGAGGTCTCTGTGCCGGAACATCCCATGTTAGTCAACCATATTTTGCCCGTCCCTCGTCCATAGTACGAATATCCTACAGTTTTGGTAAATCCAAGTTGTCTGCAAGCCACTTTGGCATCCCCCATATCGAAGCCATCATCACACACTGTCCCCCATTGACCCTGGTGATACACCTCCACAAGACCTATATGGATAACCTTATTTTAGTTCTTTTTTTATCAACCAGTTATTTATTCAATCATCTTATTAGATTGACGTATTCCAAATAAGATAGAAAACAATCGATCAAAGCATTCTTATTGGATGACTTAAAGACCAAGATAAGTATCACGTGATGATTCGTTATTCTTTTTTTATGGTTTTAAACCATAATGAGGAGCAATGAACACAGATAAGTTATTATAAACTCTACATATACAATGATTGCTGGTATGGAGCATTTAGAGCGAGATATTCATGGGATATTCCTTTTGGTATTTAAATGGTTTTTCATAGGACAACATTTTTGACAATGACTGTATGGCAATTATAGCAATTCAGCCAGAATCTAAAACACTACAAATATTCTAAAACGTAATCTACTACAGTAGTCAATGGGGAACAGTGTGTTCTGGTGGTTCCCATTAAACACTGAATCAGAATTGCAGAGAAAGGGTTTGTAGCATACTAAATTCAAAGCAAAACCAACGACTCCAATAATATCTGGAAAGCGATCCCACTCTGCATACCAAAGAAATCATCGTCCCAGAGAACTTTCAGAAAGACGATAAAACTGTTGCAGATGAATTTAACCGCTTTTTCGTCTCTGTTGGTCCAAGTTTCGTTTTTAAAATTAAAACGATGACTAGTGAATTCAGCTATATGAAGAACACTTTGTTCCAAAAGAATACCCTTTGTCTGACCAGTTTACCTTCCATACAGTAGAATGTAAGCATATTTAAGACATCTTAATGACCATGCCTTCCAACAAAGTCCCTGGGATTGACAAAATCCCAGTTCGTAACATCAAAGATTGCCTTGCACCAATTCTACCTTCAATAACGTCTATTGTTAATGCTTCACTTAGTTCTTCTACATTCTGTATAAAGTTTGTGAAAATTTCGTTCACAATCAGTTTTCATTGTACTTAACTTCGAAAGGGGTGTTATCAAAGAACCAAAGTGGAAACAAAGTTCAGCATTTTGACAGCATTAGCCACAAGATCCTGTTGACTAAGTTACAAGACGTAAGCGCTTCTCTCCCTATAATTCAGTGGTTTTGCAGTTACCTTAGCGAAAAACGTCAAGTCGTTAGGATCGATTCAGCAGTGTCAGAGCCTCACCCTTTGGTCAGCGGCATTCCTCAAAGAAGTATTTTAGGCCCGCTCCTCTTCAGTATTTATACTAACGTCCTCCCATCTGTATCCAAGAAATGTAGTTCACCATGTTACGTACATAATACGGAACTGCTTGTTTCTTTTCAAGTCAAAGACAAGCAGACCGCTATTTCAGGTTTGAATGAAGATCTGCTTAATGGTGTTAGGAACTGGTGTTTCAACAACTATCTGCTCCTGACCCTTACGAAGACTAAGCTCATGGTTTTTGGAAGTAGGCAAATGTTGCCAAGACTACAAACCTTTACTGTATCCCTGTTAGAGAAAGACCTCGTTTCTGTTGAATAGGCTAAGGACTTGGGTGTGACATTGGACCCCTATTTATCATATGATGAACATATCGTTAAAATTGTTTCCTCATGCATGTCTCGTCTTAGGCAGATAAATCGTGTTAAACACGCTTTTGATAAAAAGACTTTCTTAACTGTTTTAACTGCTTTAGTTTTTAGTAAATTAGAGTACTGCTCCAATGTGTGGGCATCGCGCAGAATGGCCTTTGTTTAAGGGACACTGATTTTTTTGGAATAAATTAATTTAAGAAATTCAGTGAATTAAAAGCTCGATTCCTATTGGCTATTGAGTATTCTGGATTCTCACGTCGGATTTCAGGATCATCAAGTAATTAACTAACAATGGATCAGTGAGCGGGAGCAAGGGGTTGTTCTCGAACTAATCAGCATAATCCTCTCAAAATAACTTTTAAAGCGACATTTCTTATTTTTTTCCAGAAGGGAGTAGGTGTTTTTCAGCCCTTTTTAACAATTCAAGTATCATCTTAAAGTGAATTTCAAGACCTACAAGAAATCGTGTGTATGTTGTCGTCGCGCCTGTAAATTTAAGAGCCAAACAGAGAGATACAGAGCCATAAATATTAGAGATATGGGTTTTTCCTATAAAATACACTTGAAAGTCCCTAAGATTGTCCTTGCCAAGGTAGTAGGTTTTTTTACGAGTTAGACAGAATAAAAAGCTGTGATTTTTGAAGCTTTTAAGATTAAAATCTTTCAAAAGCCGTAATTATGTCATGAATTTGTTTTCAAAGAAATAACCTTCCGAAATTGCAGTCTGTACTAAATTTGGCCTTTCGAATTGTATGTGGTGATAGAAATTATGATCACATCACGCTCCTTTTAAAACAATTGAAGTGGCTTCCAGTCGTTCGCCCATTACATTATTTTAGCATTCAAATGCATGACCAGCTGTGCACCTAAGTATTTTTCATCACAATTTATTAAACGTGCAGCTATTAGTAATCACACTACTACAAATTCGCAATAACTAAATATTCCTCTTTTTAAAACTGCCAGCGGACAAAGAACATTTTACAGAACAGTTAGTCTTTGGAATTCCTTTGGTTCTTCTCTTAAACTTTGTAAATATGTAAATGTCTTTAAACAGTAGCTAAGATCTAAGCTATTGCGAGAGTTTTTAGATGGATAGCAATCTCTAGCTTATTCTCCAAATAATACATATTCACCTTTATTATTATGAATTATATTTCAGTATATTTATTTATCTATTCCTGTATAGAAAAATAAACTTTATAAAAATTAAGATATTAAAGGATTATTAACCGAGCGCGAGGTCTGTACGGGAAAATATCAGACCGAGGTCTTGACAGTACGTACAAAAAAGACCGAGGTCTGATATTTTCTCGTAAAGACCGAGCGAGCGAGGTTAATAAATCGTTTATTATATGGCTGTTTTTTTTTTTTAGCTGCCGCGACAAAAAACACGCGAACTTCCGGTATTGCGCGAATATCGATTGGCCAGGTATCGATCGCTTCCAACTAGCAAAACACATAAAGTCAAACTGTCAAATCGTGCGTTTATTACATCTGGAAACTGCTATTTTTTTACACAAAGACCTTTAAAGACCCTTCAGACTGATGTCACAGAAATTCAAGCACTGATTTTAAATGTTTTTAAGTTTTTTTTTTTTTTAAACAATCGTAATAGAACTAAGCTCATTCATCGAAGTGGAACAAACTAAACAAGAACTTGTATAACAGATGGTCTATAGGTCGTTAGCTGGTAAGCTTTCAATCTCTGTGTTTTTTCCAAGGCTGTTTAAATATTTATGGAGTATGTTCATGTCCGACTTGGTTTTTTTAATCTTATTTTTAGCTTTCTGGTTTGTAACGAAGTTTTCAATCTGTTCTTGACTGTTTATAGGACCTGTGTTTTCATATTGTTGGTTTTCAATAATGCAGTCAAAGATGGATCAAGAAGTATTTTTTTCTTATTTTTGCAATGCGAAAAATACGTTTAATCGAAGTCATGTCTGTCTTAAAGTGAACAAAAACAATTTTTCGACTTTAGCGACTTGCTAAAGAAGATTTAGCGAGGGAAAGCGAGGGAAGATTCTTAATCTTACGATGAAGTTTCGTGACTGAAACTTCAGTGAGAGAAAAAATGGCCTGTAGACCAGAAAAACCTGACTATACTGCAAGAATGATATTTCAGTTTCGTAGAAAACACTTCATATAAGGTAAATTCATTAATTTTAACTAATATTTCGTAAAAAAATCGACAAGAAATGTGTAAACTAGCTGGAGAAACTTTCGGACAAGCCAAGGACGTTAGTTCGGCAAACATTGTCAGAAAAACTTGGATAGTTTGTCGTTTTTACTGCATTCTAGATTTTTATCATCTTTTTCTTCTTTTTTATCTTTTAATTGTGAACCAAAAAACCGATATTTGAAGCTTTGATTTTTTGTATCCCTTTTCAAGAAAAAAGGCTAAGACTTAGTAAAAAGACTTGGTTCTTTGAAAAAAATATATTTAACGGCCAGCGAACCTCACACGAAGTTCATGTCCACTTCGAGCTCGTCAGGGTAGTAAAATTTGCTCGGAGAATGGTCCTCTTCGTAGCTCATAATTTCTTTGTTCGCTTTTTATTTTATTTTGCTTATAAATTTCTTGTTTAACGAGAAAAAAATGTCAAATTTCGCAACGTGAAAATTGTAAACAAACTCGCAAATTTGATATGATCCGGACCAATTGTCATGGTAACGGTCTGAGATGGGAAAATCTCAGACCGGAAATAATCCAATCAGAGCGCGCGTACTATCGTAGCCATATAATAAATATATATAACAAATAAGAATTAATTAAAAATGGCAAATTTGATATATTTTTCAGCACAAAAGCAGTTGTTTTCATCTTAATATTTAATTGATTTAATGATAGCCATTAATGATATTTTCTTCCATTACAAATTAAAGGCAATGTTACATACTGAAACTTATTTCCGAAACTGGTGTCGATTCCTATTGTGAGGTAAACGTTTCAAAAGAGGTGTTAGATTATCAAAAACAAGACATCTTGCTGTTCTGAGCATCAGAAAAGACACATCCAGATATATATATATGTATATTCAAATTATTATATTTAATTATATTTATAGTTAGATATTACATTTATTCTAATTTTATTATTATGATATCCTTTTATGATTGTCTTGTAATATTGTCTTTGAAAAGCCTTTATGGGGAAAAATAATAAAGTGTATATGTATGAATGTAGGAATTGTAATAACTTTTTAAAATACGAATCCATTTATACAGTAAAAGGATTTTACCTTGGTATTTTTAATATCCCATGCACACGACACCAGCATCACTATAACTGTGAGTGCAGCCAGGAGCGTTTCCCCATCCATTATGAGAACAGCTTCCAAGTGACCCTTCTAGGCCTGTGCAGCGCATGCCCTTGAGCCATACTTTACCCGTCCCTCGTCCACGGTACGAAAGTCCTATGGTTTTGGTGAAACCCATGCAACCATACCATCTTCAATATTGCCATGAAATGCCAAATAAAGTATAGCATAATAATAATTTATTCATTCCTTCTCGCAGCCAAGGCTTGAATTACATGCATTATGTAGTGCCGGGCTTCAATCCTAAACAAATAAGAGGAGTACATTAACAAACTAGTGCTAAGAATAATGATAATGAAAATGATGATAACGATCATGATAGATGGATTTTAACAATTCGATTTGATTTAATTAGGAATAATCTTTGTAAAGCATAATATATTCCACTTCACTTGAACTACAGAAAGCTATTTAACCATCATAACAATCTCAAATCCCTTAGGTATTGAGTGTTATCTGCCCAGTTTCATTCAAATATTCAAGTCGCTACTATGGAGAAGGGTCTTAGAAGCTGTGCTTAACTATCATATTTAGGCTCAGAGAATTACTTTGAGCGACTGTTGTAGTAAGTGGGGTAATTGGTGCAGCAGTCATACTGAAGACGTTGGTGTTGTGGTTGTAAATTATAAGTTAACATTCTTGTTGCTTTCAGCCATTCGCACAATTTGTATACATCAGATTGGTATAACGAAAGTGCATAACTAAGTGCATGGTAGAGGACGGCGATCATAAAAAATGACCTTTCGTTCTCCCGCCTTGAAAACACATAAAACTTGCGTGGATTCTACAATAATCGTCCTTTTATTTATATACTTTAATTAAGATTAAAATGGTAGTCTTTCGTCAAAATTTTTTTCCTTTCTCAAAATATTTATGTAAAAATCCAAAACATTTTGCATCAATCAATTCTTTCCCTCATCTAACCTTTTTCTAAATTGTCTTACAGCAATCCAAAGACACTTATTTGATTTAACAAAAATATTGCTTCCAAGTATGCATCTACATTTACAATCTATAAAGTTGGTAAAGTCATGTGACATCACTCCAACTATAAAAACTATTAAAGCTACAAATATAAAAAAATAAGCTATATAAAAATAATCTGTAATTCTTTCAAAAATATTTGGAGGATTTTTGTAACCGCGTTCAAACTCATTTTATCAAAACCAATACAAGGAATGCAAGACGTTTTCTGGATGATTCATTGTCACTGTTGTTAATTGGACTGAGAGTGTGTCTCGTTCCATAAGTATGTGACTTTCTCTCCAACCGTTGCCAGTGTGTACAAATTCATGGTTCCCTAGCATACTGGATTTTGGTGAAAGGTGGAGTCCCTCAAGGGGCAAATATGGCCAAATTTTGTTTCTTGTTATGATAAACATATGCGAGCTACGGTAACAAAGTATTTTACATTGGATGTACGTCGATGATGTGAACATTTTTGAAACACTTAGTAAAGATGAGCCTTCCAGTCTTTAAACTGCAATTGACAGTATTCAACAGTGGGCCAACACAAACGACATGAAGATAAAATGGAAGAAGTTTAAAGAAATGGCCATCAGCTTCTTCCAGACAAACCATGTCCAGCTCCTCTTTGTATTGATGGTCAGCAGATCAATCTTTCAACGTCCTTGGTGTTACCATAACCAACCAACTCAAGTTGGGTGAAAACACTTACGCAATTCTAAAGAAATCTTCCAAAAGGGCTGTATATCCTTAGAGTTCTGCGCCGATCTGGTATACCACCCTCAGACTTACTTCCAAATTTTCTTTGCACTTGTGAGGTCTATTATAGAATGTGCATGTACTGTATGGCACACAAGATTGTCTGAGCATCAAGGAAAGAGAGTCGAACTTGTACAGAAGATAATGGAAGATATATATATTCAAATTATTATATTAAATTATATTTATAGTTAGATATTACATTTATTCTAATTTTATTATTATGATATCCTTTTATGATTGTCTTGTGATATTGTCATTGAAAAGCCCTTATGGGGAAAGGTAATAAAGTGTATATGTATGTATGTATGAATTGTAATAACTTTTTAAAATATGAATTCCACTTATACAGTAACAGGATTTTACCTTGGTATTTTTAATATCCCATGCACACGACACCAGCATCACTATAACTGTGAGTGCAACCAGGAGCGTTTCCCCATCCATTATGAGAACAGCTTCCAAGTGACCCCTCTATGCCTGTGCAGCGCATGCCCTTGAGCCATACTTTACCCGTCCCTCGTCCATGGTACGAAAGTCCTATGGTTTCGGTGAAACACATGCAACCATACCATCTTCAATATTGCCATGAAATGCCAAATAAAGTATAGCATAATAATAATTTATTCATTCCTTCTCGCAGCCAAGGCTTGAATTACATGCATTATGTAGTGCTGGGCTTCAATCCTAAACAAATAAGAGGAGGACATTAACAAACTAGTGCTTATAATAATTATAATCACGATAGCCTTCGCAAAAAAAAACGTTGGCCAAGATCAACGAAAAGGGATACCGCCTATATCACCTGGTACCAAGAACCCGTGCACCTAAGCACCCATAAAAGAAATCTACGTAGCAATGACTTATGCTTACCTAAGTGTAGTACCGAACGTTGCCATAACAGTTTCATACCTTTTATGTGCTTCAACCGTAGAAATTATAAGTGAACATTTTTTCTTCCATACATTTTGTAAACTCTGCTTTTATGTATGTTTTATATCATCCATATTTTCTATAGATTTGTATATATTTTTTTGTGTGTTATTAGCATTTGTACTTCACTGCTAGGTGCCAGAAATGTTGTCAATAACCGTATTATTTCATCATCATCATCAAAATCATCATCATTATCCTCATCCTCATCTTTATCCAAGAATTCAATAGATGTCATCCTATTCATATTTAAATGGTAAAAGGTTTCCTGCCCTTCGTATTTGTTGTGCATATTTGTTGTAACCCTTACAACCTCTATTTAGAAGACGGAATACGGAGAAAGCTTGGAGCTTTATGAGTTCATTATAACATTTATTATCAGTTGCTATTCATCAACATATTACCTCATACACTTCTAGATAATGATCATTTGCAAATGTAAAGTAGTTCCTTTGTCTTATGCAGGCTCATACACGTTTGTCGTCTTATACAAGTCTACCACAGTGGACAGTGGGGAACAGTGTGTCAAAGTTACTTTGATATGAATGATGCGAAAGTTGCATGCTGGCAACTCGGTTATGCCAAAGCTGTAGGATACTGGCAATATGGACAAGGGACGGGTAAAGTATGGCTGCAGAGCATGCGTTGCTCAGGCTCAGAGTCCTCACTTGGAAGCTGTTCTCACGGTGGATGGGGAGGCCATGGCTCCAGCTGCAACAGTCACCAGTATGATGTCGGTGTTGTGTGTTCAGGATACACAGGTATGTATAATAAAATTAGCTAAAATACAATTATTATAAAGTTAGAACGGCTAATTTCTGGCATTCGCCTTTCAATGATAAGCCATGCTTCTGTTATTTTCCTAAAAACAAAAAAAAAAGGAACACAGGAAGTACGATACGATCTACTGGAGGCTTTTAATTATATGAATTTTCAAAAATATTTGCCATATCGGGTGCAAGTTTATGGTAGTTTGCTTACTCTGCTTAAAATGCTTACTCTTGTTTATAAAGCTCTCAATAAGCAGGCTCCTAAGTATATTACTGACCTGCTAACACCGTATAAGTCATCTAGATCTCTCCGCTCTGCTGATAAGCGTTACTTGTTATTTCTAAATCGCGCACGAAAACACATGGTGATAGATCTTTTGTTGTCGCATCGCCACGTCTCTGGAATGCGCTACCTTTACACTTACGCGATGCAGATTCTCTGGCAGCTTTTAAATCACAATTGAAAACCCACCTGAACACTTTGACTAGCGGCGCAATCAATTAATTATTTGTACATTTATAATACATACATATCTATACATTATACTATATATTATACTTATATATATATATACGATATATAATGTTACTGTGTCCTATACTATATATTATACTTTACATCATATTTATATTATTTAATACATATTATTATACCATATATACATCATATATATATGTTCTTATTATTTTTGTAAATAGTGTTAGTTTAGTAGTCTATAGTTTACATTAATTTAGTTAAATTGTAATTAGTATTGTAAAGCATAGAGACGTTGTATTATGCTTAATAAATTATTATTATTATTATTAGTTTGAATCTTCTACGTTTAATAGACATCAATTTCATGAAAATCACGAGCATTTATTAACAAATCTGAATGAAGATTTTGCAATGGTCGGGCTTTGTTACCGTCTAAAAGGCGCTGTTTTCTCTCTGGTGTACTTAAATTATTACTATTATCTTCCGAATAACTGAAGCAAACGCTTAGACGAGCCTGTGTCACTTACATAATGACAACGTCATCAACCGGAAATTAAACATTAGAACTAAACTTCCGCCCACAATTCTCGGAATTAGCTTTTTTGAATACGTTTTTGGCTTTATTTAAGTGTTTTTCTGGGCATTCCGTCCTTAAATAGCGAGTAATTTACGTTCTGCAATTTAGTTTAAATATTGGAGAAATTATAGAAAGTAGAAAGTTTCCTTCTATAGCGAATGAACCATTTTAATTTTTGTTTAATTTACTATATATCCTATATTTAGAGGGGGTTACCTGTAAACTGTAATGCTGTTTAAACCTGCATAAGACTGCAAATTCAACTTACAGGCAACCTAGTGTACTTTTATTATTGGGCTTCTTGTTGGTTTGAAAAAAAAAAACATCTCGTATTTATGACCAAAGCTTACGATGGAGGGTAAAAAGATTTACTATAAAGGGCTCAAAAGTAAAAGAAATCTGTCAAAAATTAATATCCTTAGAAAGGTATTGACAGCCGTCAAATTTTAGTTTGCAAAGTTGACATGCTTATAGAATTATCTATAGAATTATCTATGTATTTCTATCAGATTTAAAAGAAAATTGTCTGGGCAAATTACGTTTGGGTCTCTTTACAATGTCTATTTGGCGTTATTTCTACTGTTAACTACTTGTTGCGTTACCTACTTCGCCGTGACTCGAATATTTTTAGTTCAAGTAAGTTCAAAGTCAACGTAAGTTAACGTAAGGTCAATGTAAGTTGTCGAAAATGAATATATATAGAAAACAAAAGAATAAGAAAAGGATGACATAACAACGTCAATAGATGAAAACTCTCCCTTAAACGTCAATTGCCATAAAAAAAGAATATATAATTTTTGACCTTTTCAATCTTTATAGATATCGACGTCAACCAACCTTTAACAATTAGTGGTGATGAGCCTGTACATTGCATGCTATACAGCCATACTTTACCCGTACCTTTTCCAAACCACCAATATCCTACAGTTTTGGCATAACCGAGTTGGCGGCATGCAACCTTGGCATCCCTCATATCGAATTCATCGGAACCACCATAACACACTGTTCCCCATTGACTACTGTGGTAGACTTGTATAATATTTGTAGTGTTTTAGATTGTGGCATAATTGTTATATAGTTAGACAAAAAGGTTGTTCTATGAAAAAACACTTAATGACCAAAAGAAATATCACGTGATAACTACTACGTATACGCTTGCTCTAAATGCTCCATACCAGTAATCATTGTATATGTAGAGCTCATAACAACTTATCTGTGTTCATTGCTCCTCATTATGGTTTAAAACCATAAAAAAATGAATAAAGAATCACTCGGGCAGCTACGTTCTGTAGCTTTTGTAATTTTTTTCTCACTTAATTGTTATAAAAATATTTTAAGAAGCATCCCAAACTGAACTACAATATTCAAAATGGAGTTCAATCAGGCATATATTCTTTGTACTTGTGAGATCTATTCTAGAATACGCTTGCACAGTAGGGCACCCCAGCTTGACAAAGAAGTGACGATTGAATGCGACAGCTCAGAAATTGGACTAGGCACAATCATAACACAAGAAGGACGACTTATTGCGTACGCCTCACGTACCAATTCTTTACGCAAGAGTTGAATGCATATATTTTATAAATTATGTTGTTTTTACCTTCAAACTCTTCTGTAAGTTTCTTCAGTATGGTTGTAGGGTCCTGCCTGTTTTCTTCTGTCATTGGTAAAATCTTGAAAACCTTGAAGCATTCTTTGCACATTATTGTGAGTAAGGTCGTCCTTGTTATCTAATGCCGTTGCTTTCGTATAGTTCAGCCAACTGTCTTAAAAAAGTCCCATTTGAAGATAAATCTCCTTGCATTTCCATTGCTGCAGGCATTGGTATTGATTATCTTGCCATTTTAAGGTTTTGCTTTTGGCACCGAGTTTTTTCCTTCTTGTATTTGGTACTTCGAATGTTAGCTTGAATTTTGCCAAAATTTGATTTGTCTTTTGGAAATGCTTTAAATCCCACTTCTTACACCATGTCATAAGTTGTGTCATGAAAAAAATGCCATGTTCTCAAGCACATGTGTTTATTCATGAGATACTGGATGAATGACTTATATTAAGATTTGCAACAAAACGTTTGCTAAAATCAACGCAAAATGTATCCCACCTGAATCACCTGGTACAGAGAACCCGTGGAAGCACTGCTTACCTATGTGTCGTACCGAAGGTTATAAGAACAGTTCCATACCTGCTATGTGTTTCAACAGTAAAAATTATAGATGGACAATCTTTCTTTCATACATTTTGTAAACTCTGCTTCTATATGTATTTTATAGCACCTATATTAATTTTTACAGATTTGTATTCACCTTTTTCAATTTTTGTGTGTTGTTAGCATGCGTAATTCACCGCAATGTGCGAGAAATGTCGAAAATAAACCGTTACATTATTGTTCTTAACATTATAATTATTGTTGTTATTATAACACCAGAATACAAAATATTTTGTCTTATTCATATATAGACAGTAACAGGTTTTAGCCCTTGAATCGGTATTTGTTGTCTCCCAAGTAGACAACATCAGCATCATTGTAATGATTGCAGCCACCAACATTTCCCCATCCATTTTTGAGAACAACTTCCAAGGGAGGCTTCTGAGCCTGAACACTGCACTTTGTACAGCCATGTTTTACCCGTTCCTCGTCCACTGTACAAGGTTCCAACAGGTTTTGTAAAGCCAAGGTGCTTACATGCAACCTTGACATTTGCCATATTCCACCAAAGATGACATACTGTTCCCTGGCACTGACTACGTACAGTAAGACTGTGGTAGACTGAGGAAGAACAATGGAAATTGTTCGAGGACTACAAAGAAATCACAGATAAAAGTCCTTTTTTAAAACATTACTTCTTGGTCCTTTACTAGAGTTGTGGAAAAAACTACTGTTGCATCATGGGGCTTTATGGTTTCATTAAAATATTTATTATCAGTAGCTTTTCATCAATACATACCGTTCTGGTGTATAATTAGCTCATACACTTCTAGAAAATGAAATGATCATTTAAAAATGCTAAGCCGTTCCTCTGTCTTATGCAGGTTCATAAACGTTTGTTTCCTTATACAAGTCTTCCACAGTGGTCAATGGGGAACAGTATGTCATAGTTGGTTTGATATGAATGATGCGAAGGTTGCATGTCGACAGCTTGGTTATGCTAAAGCTGTAGGATATTGGCAATATGGACGAGGGACGGGTAAAGTATGGCTGCAGAGCATGCAGTGTTCAGGCTCAGAAGTCTCACTTGGAAGCTGCACTCATGATGGATGGGGAGGCCATGGCTCCGGCTGCGATAGTCACCAATATGATGTCGGTGTTGTGTGTTCAGGTTACACAGTTATTATATACGATTTTTAAACAAAAATCATATGGGAAACTTTGTATTAACAAGGCTAGAGTTAAAACCGTACATAATAACATTCATCTGCATTGCTCGCGCATATAATTCTACGTATTTGTTTTGAACTTGTAGAAATAAATAGGATTTTCATTAAAATTGCTTCACAAGAAAGAATATTGTACCTACAAATATTGCCGTATCGCAGTAAATGTCATAGCTTAGTCGGTACCTCCTTTAAATTTCAAGACGGGCATGATTTAGTTAGTTTCATGCAGAGTTTTAAAAAAAACGAGGGTTTTTCTGGCCTATAATCCTAAAACAATGATGAATCAAAGCCATTTTTGTGTAAATTGCCTTGCTCGGTTACATTAACAACACTAGTGTAAAGCAGTAAGACCATACGATACACACGTCCGAACAATACATGAATCAGCAGTTGAAATGTATTACATATTAGAAAGAATATTTAGAAATAAAAGAAGATGGCGAGAATATACAACAGTGGTCAATGGGGAACAGTTTGTCATGGTGACTGGGATATGCGTGATGCTAAGGTTGCTTGCCATCAACTTGGCTATGCCAAAGCTGTAGGATATTGGTACTGGGGACGAGGGTCTGGTAAAGTATGGCTGAATGGCATGGGATGTTCAGGTTCAGAATCCACACTAGGAAGCTGTTCTCACAGTGGATGGGGAAACATAGCTGGAACTAGCTGCAGCAGCCACCAATATGATGTTGGTGTTGTGCCATCTGACTTTCCAAAAACCAAGAATATATTCTTTATCAGGCCTTTCAAACACGACACGACACGACACGACACGACACGACACGACACGACACGACACGACACGTACTATCCAATATCAAACGTTGATTAAGGAATCCTATAACGTTTTTCTAATGATTCAAATACATAGATAAAAAATATCCTATAATACAAACATGTATTGATTAAATATGTGTCGTACTCGCAAAAAAAAAACAAAAAAAAAACAGAATACTTATTCTAATACTTGTAATACTTACTATATCATTTCTATATCAGGTAAAAGCTTAGAAGTCCAGATCATATGAAAAGTAATAGTAATAATAACACTAATTGTATCACTATCACAAAAGGTGAATACATAAGGGGACTGGGGCCGAGTGAAAGTAGCAATCATATCTAATTAAGAAATGATTCCCATCACAAAAAATATCATACTAATATTAGTATTATTACCGAGTTTGTTTGGATGAATACTTACTGCATGAGTGGCAAGCTTTTAAAAATCGCAAAAAAAAAGAGAGAATGTATGGGGTTTGAAGACATCGTCCCCAAAAACCATACATTCTACCTTACCAATTGATGCTACAGGAACACGTGAGATTGAGCACGTGACCAGTAGACCACATGAGCGGCTTTGTAAACCACGGAGAAGGTTGTTGTTGGACGAGGTCCTGATAAATACGAGTAAATACTGCGGCAGAAAAGAGAAATTTACTTAATCAACTGAACGATATCTGAGGAGAAGACAGAATCAGAGCTTGGTGGCGAAAAAACCGGGACGAAACGGCCGGCGTCAGGGAAATACCAACCAAGGCCAACCAGAAGAGAAACATCAAAGATGGCGATTTTCCCGCCGAAACACAACATCTTGACGACCTGAGAAAGAGAGAGGACAATCCCTCCAAAGATGCCCCAAAAGGGGATACTGAGAACCATGGTGAACATGCTTCACACAACGGTAAAAGTGCCGAAAATAACAATATAGTCATGCTGCTAGCTAGAGTCAATAAATACACTCGTTCAGCAGCAGGTGAGCGGGCAATCAAAATTGAACGCCACGCTACGACCAATGGGAGACAAAATTGCTTCTCTGCAAGATCAGTTAGATAAATCTAATACTGAAGACGAGGAAAAGCTATCCAGTGAAATATCTAGGGCAAACTTAGAGAAGAACCTCAAAGACCTTCTTGCAGGCCTCGAGAATGATGAGGGGAAAAATCCCAACAATAATTCCTCAGGGGATATCAAACAGAGTAATGTGACGATCTCCTTCAAGAGATTGCGGGAGACTTTACTGAAGAAAAGTACATGGGACCAGATATCAATGAAAAATTGTCCAGCATCATAAATGATGCAGGGTCCAAAAATTAGGGTGAGAAAAAAAAATCAAGGAACCATTAGAGAAATACCCGAAAAAACTTTTTCACTCATGTGCCTAAGGTCAATCCAGAAATCTGGACCAGGCTCCCACCACCATCAAAGTTAAAAGAAATAAGAATGCAAAAATCACAAAAGTACTTAGAAAAGGCTATTTCATCATTTAGCATCCTGTCAGACAACATACTGCCCTTAAAGACAAATAAAACCCCAGAAAAACTGGATCTTAGTGACATACTAAGAAAACTTCTGGATGCAATTACCTGGGGTTAGCACAGCAAGATTTAAACCTCAAAAGGAGGGAACTCATGAAACAGGACATGAACCCAGAATATAGACAACTATGCTCAGCCCAGGTTCCTGTAACCAAGCGACTATTTGGAGATGACCTACCCAAATCGATAAAAGACTTAAATGAAACAAACAAAGTTGCAGGAAAATTGTGATTTCAAAGCTTTAAAAGCAAAAATGCATATGCAAGCAAAGGGAGACATTTTGTTAGACCAAAGGAATCAGGGGTACTCCCAAAACAGAGGTGCCTTCCAGAGACAAAATCAATACCCCAAGTAGAAGCAACAGAAATAGAAGGACAGGAAACAATAATACATGTGCACACAAATGTAAGTAATTTTTCCCAAAATTGGGAACCCTTTATCAAAGATTTAAACAACCGTTTACCTTCTATTGTAAATGACTTCAGAGGAGGTAGATTGAAACAATTTGCCTAAAACTGGAAGGATCTTACTTCAAATGAATGGATCCTCGAAAATATTGAGGGTTGTTCCATTGAATTTACTGAATACCCATTACAAAATAAGGCTCCCCATGCAAAGTCGTTCAGTCTGAGCGAAGAAAAGATCATTGATCTGGAAATTGAAAGACTCCAGAAGAGAGAAGTTATAATGCAAACTACCCATTCTGTGAGGGAATTCATTCCAACAATCTTCATAAGATGTAAAAAAGATGGAAGCCACAGACTTATACCGAACCTCAGAAAATTGAATGAGAAGGTGGAAAAACACCATTTAACTCTGATAACAAAATATTGTTATACAGCCTCCATAGACTGGAATGATGCATACTACTCTGTACCAGTCTTGCCCGAATATCAGAATTTTTTGCGATTTCAGTGTAAAGGGCAATTGTTTCAATATACCTGCCTCCCTAATGGCTTGTCCAGTGCACCGCGGATATTTACTAAGATAACCAAGCTAATTTTTTTCAGTATTAAGAAGGAAAGGACATTTAAATTCCTCTTAAATTGATGACTTACTCCTAATTGGAGATACATTAATGAATGCAGAGAAAATGTAATGGATACTGTGGAATTAGCACTTAAAGCAGGATTTGTTATACACTCCCAAAAATGAGTGTTTGAACCCTCTCAAACCCTTATATATTTGGGGTTTATTATTAACTCTGTAAAAATGAGTGTTACCTTAACAGAGGGAAAAATCACAAAACTTTCAAAATCCTGCACAGACATACTTAGAAAAAACATGATAACAACAAGAGAGATATCAGAACTTATTGGGCAGATGGTAGCCAGTTTCCCACCGTTCGAACATGGAAGGTTAGTCTAAAGGTTAATATAAAATGAAAAATCAGCTGCCCTCAAACAAGCAAAAGGATTTTGATGTATCTCTGACCAAGCTAGGAGAGTTATTGAATGGTGGATTTCTAATATATCCACCTCCCCCTGCCCATATCACATGGGAACCCCACCTTGATTATGAAAACAGATGCCTCTGGCTCAGGTTGGGGTGGAGTCAAGGGTGAGATAAAAACAGGGGGACCCTCGAAGCTAGAAGAGCAAAAATATCATATAGATTGTCTAGAGCTGTTAGCTGTTCTATTCTCACTTAAAAGCTCAAACTTGGTTCCCAAAACTGGGGAATATGCTAACAGATTGTCTTTTATTACATACTCCCTAGAACAAAGGCCACTCTAATACTGCCATACAAACGCCAAGCTGTTCATCCATTAAGCTCAAAGATGGGGTTAGCAGCTTTTCTTGTGTCAGGGATTCCCTCGACAGCCTCAACATTTCGCAATCGGCTAAAGACATCATCATGTCATCATGGCGGCCATCAACACAAAAGCAGTATGGACCCTACATCAGACTCAGACAATGGATGGACTTTTGCAGTAAAAGGAGTGAAAGTAACAGCTCACCCAATGTGGGAACTATAATTGAGTTTTTAACCTCATTGTGTGACAGAAATCTGAGTTACAGTGCCGTAAATACAGCCCGTTCAGCATTATCTTGCATATTGTATACAGAGTCAGGACAGCCCATAGGCCAACACCCAATGATTGTCAGATTTATGAAAGGTGTATTTGAAAAAAGGCCAAGCCCGTCCAGAAACAATGTCACATGGGACACAAAAATTATGCTGAGTTATCTAAGGACACTAAGCCCCCCAGCTGAACTTTCGTTAAAGATGTTGACATTCTTCAAAACAGTTACTTTAATTGCACCGTTAAGTGCTCAATGAGCTCAAACTATTCATCTACTGAGTTTCGAAAATATGACAATCACTTTCAGTTTTTACAAGTTCAGAATAGCCAAACCTATAAAAACAACAAAACCAGGAAAGCACATTCAAGAATTAGAATTTGCAGCCTATCCTGAGGACAAAGATATTAGCATAGTCACTACCTTAAAGGAATATATCATGTACATCAACATGCATCAACAAGCAAAGTGCAAAATACATTGGAGACAATCCTGAAAACAGCAGCATGGAGTCAAGAATCTACCTTCAGGAAGTTTTACAACAAGCCAATCCACAACACATCGGAATTTGGCCTCAATATTCTAGAGAAGAGTTAAACATATGACTGTCTTAAAACTTATGTTACAAAGTTATAGCTGTGAATATATTTTACCTATGGTCTTGTTTACCTATCATTACAGATTTGATGAATATGAATCTGTCTCTTATTATCCCAAGGCTCATGCACAGGGCTATAGACATCTCACGTGATCCCGTAGTATCAATTGGTGAGGTACAATTAAAAATTAAAAGAGATTTACCTGTAAGTTGAAGTTTGATTAGAATTCTACTGATCCAACAGAGATACGTAGGGATTACGTGCCCTCCCTGTTTTTATGCCACTCCCTAAATGATATTTATCTGTCCACTCGCCTTGTTTTTTAAAATATGTGGTTTACTGGTCACGTGCTCAATCTCACGTAATCCTATGGTTTAGCGTGGTATGGTTTAGCGTGGTATGTCCTCTTATTTACCACAATATGACGTCAAAGCGAGCTTGCTACTTGCGCAAGCTATTCGTCATTTATCCGTATGTTCTCTTATTTACCACAGCTCTCTAGTTTATATAATGCCAAGTTTTATTTAAGGTTACATCGGGTTGAACGATCAGTGTTTAAGATTCAAAAGTAATTTTAGTTTTCCCGACTCATGCTGGATTTCTTATTGATCAGCCTTCTTTTAACTTGAAAACAACTCTTCACGAGAACTCCTTGGAATATTCTTGAGCCATTTATTATTTTTTTTTTTGCATAAAGTTTGAATTTTATGCAGATTATTAACAAATTCGAAGCTGAGCGGAGCATGTTCAAAAATGTATTCGCATGAGAGCCCAAGATGATTGACGGATCAGAAAAGATCAAATCCAAACGATGTTTTGAAATAGCACGACGCAATGCAACGATTTTCACTGTAAAGCTTGCTCACTACTGCTAAAATGTGTTTCAACTTCAGAAGTGTTTTCGTTGTTACGCATAGGAGAAATTCAATCTTGAACTTATTTGTGGTTAAGCCTCAATTAGCCAATGAGCCAATAAGCAATTTCAGGACTAATATGACCCTTACTAAGCCATTTCTCGTACCAATTCCGAACTTCAACCATTTAACAGTAGAGTCTACTAGAATTGTATTATAGTGCAACCAATTGTTTAAGCATTTTGTTCTTATTATTATTCCCCTTTTTCTAGTAAAACAAATTTAGTACCAACAAAGTTGTCTATTCGTGAAATTTTTCTAATCTATGAATATGATGAGTTTCATCCTAGATATTTGGAAATGTGGACAACTACTCATCCGTTTGGCGAATATTTACTGTGATATAAATATTTTTCAGTTACTTTGCAAAACCTCGCTATCATCAATCGAGGCCATTACTGAATTGGCATTACATGTTAAAAGTTTAAGTTAGGTTTTTAAAACTGGTTTACCAAATTATAAGACTGACCTCATTTTGATATTGCCACAGGCTTCTTAGTTAATCCTTTTGCAGACTTAACTTTGGCGTAAATGTTCACTTTAACTGCAAAGCTACCCTGCTAATGTCATCCAGAAATAGTCACCATTTCGGATTTGAATAAAAACAGTTTTTTTGCATTAGAAATTAGTATATTTCTATAGAGTTTTATGAATGCAGAAAGTAGAATCTCACAGCGAGTTTTAACTTAAGGTAGTTCCAACTATGACTTTTTTGCTATATTATACAAGTGTACCACAATGGGGAACAGTATGTAAAGTAAACTAAAGTAAAGTAAATCTTTATTCATTCATAAAACGTACCTGACGAATGTTACAGGGAAATATCATACTTAAAGTGTAAGCGATTTATAAAGCTGTCTTTGAAATTTTCTGTCCTCACTTTAGGCATATTTCCGTTTTCCCCACTAGATTGTAGATATCTACTCTATTTGTGAGATATTTTCTTCTATAGCACCGATCTAGAAATTCCTGAATGCTGGTCAGTTCAGGTGGGCTAGCACTATACACGTATGTGGTTATTACTGGGATATGAATGATGCGAAGGTTGCATGTAGTCAACTTGGCTTTGCTAAAACTGTAGGAACATGGCACAATGGACGAGGGACGGGGAAGATATGACTATATCACATGCGGTGTTCAGGCTCACAAACATCACTCGGAAGTTGTTCCCACAATGGATGGGGAAACGTTCAGTCTTGGTGCAATAATCACAATAACGATGTTGGTTTCATGTGCTATCCTCTAATTCTCCCTATAAGGAGTTAATGATTTATGAAGTTCAAGAGATTAAATCATATATATTAGGTTAGAATGTTATGTCATAGTTATGGATGCCATGGGTGGCCTTCAACCCCCCTCCCCCTCCCAGTTCGGGTTCTCAGGTTTTCCTCCAACCCTCCTCCTCCTCCTTCATCTTCTTCTTCTTTTTATTATCTAAGATTAATTATTTTTCTTAGGTACATTTACAGGCAAGACCGTTGTCATATAAAAGTAAAAAAAAAAAAAATGAAAAATATTAAAATAGAAATTAATCATTTTTGCCGTTGTAATTATTTCACTATTTGAAGGTCTAGATTGGTATTCTTGATATAATCTTGTTGGTATATTAGTAATGAGTTATTCTCATAAATATAGGGGGATTTATAATCGAAATAAAGAAAAATATTTCTAATTAATTCCTACTTGTAATTCTTTTCAATTTTTATATGACAACGTTCATGATGCAATCAGGTGAATTTTCTTTTATAGCATTTAGTCTTGACATTTTTTCTAAGTTGTCATACTCGTAAATATGACGTCGGGATTGTGCGTTATTATTACCATGAATATGGTTCTGGCAAACCAAAGAGTATCATTATAACAGGTCATAGCTGAAAGTAATTCTGCTCCCCATAATGTTACATGATGCCACTTTCACAACCTTCATTTCGGTACAAACCAAGCCATTTTGCTAAAACAGAAAGTTTCAGTAATATAAATGACAAAGATCTATAACAATGATTATAATTCAACATTTTGCTACTTTGGGGGGGGGGCTTTTCAAGGGCTTTTTCGGAAGTTTTTAAGAAAATGGCTTGAATGCTGCATTAGTGGTTGAAAAGTGTGTTATGAAAGCTTGGAAATAGATGATGTCAAAGTTGCCTGTCGTCAACTTGGCTCAGAGGCTTCACTTGGTAGCTGTTCTCACAATGGATGGGGAAACGTGTACTCTAGCTGCAATGGTCACACATATGATGCTGGTGTCGTGTGCTTGGGATAAAATAAATACCAAGGTAAAACCGGTGCTCTGTTACTGTTTAGAAATAGAGCATGTGTATCAATTCATTGATGCACTACATTTTGGTGCTATAATCAAAACGATAATGCAAGTAATTGATATTGTTAAAATATCCCAATGATGTCGTTAAGGTTTACTAGAACTGTGGGATATTGGCATGGTGGACCAGGAACGGGCAAAGTTTGGTTGTACAACATGCAGTGTTCAGGAACTGAGGCTTCACTCGGAAACTGTGGTCACAAAGGTTGGGGACAACCACTATGAGGACACTGGTGTCGTGTCCTCTAGCACAATGCTATACTTCCCGATAAATTGATTGGAAGTATGGATGGTTTGCGTGCAATCACAGTATTTTTTTGATACCGTAAACCTCAAAAATACGTTTTTGGATTATATTCCGTAAGATTCGTTGGAAGAGCGAACATTTTAGTATAGCTTGCTGCGTCTGGGAATATTAATACAGCATAAAAATTTTTTGAACCTAGCCCAAACAGTTATTTTATTTGAATTGCATCTGAAATCCGTTGAAACAACAAACTTTAAACAGATACAAAATGAATTTAAATTCCTTGCAAGTATAGAGAATCTTATAATATTATGTAGTAATGCTAAACGAGTTTTATTTACATAGGTCTTGTTGAGGAGTATCACCAGAGTCAATGGGGGACAGTGTGTGATGATTACTTTGACATGAAAGACGCTAAAGTCGCTTGTAGACAACTCGGATTCACCAAAACTGTAGGATATACGTACGAGGGACGAGGGACGGGTAAAGTATGGCTGGATGACATGGCATGTAATGGCACAGAAAGCTCACTTCAGAGTTGTTCTCACCGTGGATATGGTAATGGTGATTGGTGCAGCAGTCATACTGAAGATGCTGGTGTTGTGTCGACAACTTGGTTTTACAAGGCACGGGGAAAGTATGGTTGTACAAAATGCATTGTTAAGGTACTGAAGCTTCACTCGGAAACTGTGGTCACTATGGTTTGGGAACCGTTCACCCTGGGTGCAACAACCACTATGAAGATGCTGGTGTCGTGTGCTCTAGCACAATGTTATACTTCTCAATATATTGATTGAAAACACGGATGGCTTGCACCACAAATGCGCTTCCTCTCTCACTAGTGCGAGCAGGATTTGACTTCTCGGCTTAGTGTCGTTTGTGAGTACATTTTTTTCTTGCTTCTCTTCTGTATGCTTTTTGCCGGGTTCCCGTTTTTTCACTCCCCGAAAAAGTCACCTACAAAATAATAATTTGAATCACTTGCACAATGATGAAAATAAAAGATTTCCAAAAATTGAAGCTATTTAAAGGTACCGCTTGACAACCAAGCAAATTAAGAAATATATAACACTTTTCCGTTTTAGATAGCTGATCTAAGCGCCGGGATGCTAAGAGAAAACGTCATGGGAGAAACCACCAGTGTTGAGTTTTCTAGCTTCTCAAAAAAGTGATTCGACTAATGAGAGCGTGCTAAAGAGCTCAACTACTTTACGTTAATGCTACCTGTGTTACTTCAGTAACACATATTTACATAAAGCAAAGATGAATTTTATCAAGTAATTATATTAACCTGTTTGTGATAAAAATTTACTGAAGGAGACACTGCTCATCTAATCTAGTCCTAATGGTGAAATAATGGTCAAATGGATTGTGAAATATTTGTTTACTCTTCTTGCAACTATCACATAGCTGATGCTGCTGTGTGCACTGGTGACTAAGTATTATTAAGATTGAATATAATTCTAGTTTTCTAAGTTTTGAAAGTCACCAACAACTTGAGTTTAACAACTTTAGTAGATACAATACTAATGACTAGTAACAAATTAGAAAGTGCATCTTAAGGACAGGACTTTGGAAATGTTTTAATCAAACGTACAACAGTACGTTTACCTTTTTGGTTCTAATTAGCTTTTATTGATCTTTAGCATGACACGGTTAGTTTTTTTTTTTCATAGAAGACCGATATTTTAACTAGTAGACAAATGCAAATCTTTTTATTGCTGAAGTTAAAATAGCAAACCCTGGCGTGAAAATCGATAAGAAAGGTTAAGCAAATGTAAACAACAGTATTTCTGTATTCGATTTCAAATGCCATGCATTACAAAATAAACATGAAATATTAAAAATGAAAAATATTATCTAATTATTAAAAAATATTATCAAAAAGAAGCTGAAATACATGTACAAATCTTGGTTATAACTACGTAATATTCGTATGTCAAATGCAATGCCTCATTAACTAGTTTATTATGCAATTTGAACATTGATATCTTTAAGTACCTGCTATCAGGATCGTTAAACTATCAGATTGGACCATATGTGTTTACATTTTAACATTTTGCACATACTTGGCAACTCAACAGCTTCTTCACACCAAAACGAAAATTCCTCAGGTTTGTCAAATTAAAAAAAAAAAAAACATTGTCGGGATGTCCTACATTCCGTCTGTTTTTAAAGGTTGGTACGTCAACTGGAATTTATTTACATAGTTAAATATTTTTTCATATATTCCGCAGGGATAATTTGGCATGTATTCACAAAAGCCTTTGCAAAGTTTCTCCTTGAATTGATTTTAACAGCGTTTATGTTCCGTATGATTTTTTCCACATTGCAGCGCCAACAAAAACAAACATTACAAATCCTAAACGTACTTTTGATTTAACCTTTTTCAAAATATGAGACACCAGTCCTCTTTCCGATACATACAACTCTATCACAGTGGTCAGTGGGGAAGAGTGTGTCATTATTACTGGGATATGAATGATGCCAAGGTTGCATGTCGACAACTTGGTTTTGCTAAAGCTGTAGGAACATGGCATTATGGACAAGGGTCTGGGAAAATATGGCTGTACTACATGCGATGTACCGGCTCAGAGTCCTCACTTGGAACATGTACACACAATGGATGGGGCAATGTTCCCTCTGGGTGCGACCACACCGATGATGTTTGGGCAGTGCATATTTCACATAAGTGACTGTTGATTATGAGCTACATTTAATGTTTGGAAATAAAAAAGCTGACAATGGGTAACAATTGCATTCCATCTTGACTGTGGAACTTTTTTTCTCCCTCAGTAAAATCACACTATAGGGCACTTCAACGCCTAAACGTATGACAACGTTTTTAGAACGATATCATACTTTACTCAAGTAAACCGAGAGACAGTTTTAACATTCTGTAAATGCCTTGACCTTTTTTATTACATTATAATCTAATTACAAACAGAACTTTTTCCTCAGTTGTTTTGAAGACCCTGACTGTTGGTTTGGCCAGGACTCGAAGTACGACCTCCTGCACGAAATTATTGTGCTCAGCCAACTGAGCCAATAACTTATATCGTAGCAGATATTTAACTCAAATTGTTGTACAAGAATATTCCGCCAATATTTGCAGCATACTACAGTATGTTTTGCACTGATTTAGAATACTAGATACTAAGCAGGTATTTACGTTAACGTTTAGTTCCTGAATATTTTCTTAATTAAGAGCTTTCTTTAAAACTTCATCTCGAAGTTCCTCTTTATTTGGCCGACATGTATGAGTCAATTTTGTACGTGAATCAGTACGCTGCTGATATGTGCATATGTTGTTCTTTGTTGTGTAAAAAGATAGCACTAAGCGAGAGGATTATTCCAAATTAATTATGTATGACTTGTTCAGCAAACGTGCCAGGTCAGTATTCAAACATAAAACTTATGGGGTTGGTCGTTTTCAAGGTTAACCGCTTTCTTGATTAGCCGTTTTTTGTTGGTATTTTTTGTTGTTATTGTTGGCCTTTTTTTGAGTGGTTAGCCGTTTTTTGGTTGCTGTTCCGAAAACGTGTTTTGCACTGGTCCATTCTTTAAAATGTCCTATTGAAGTTCAATCATTAATTGGGGAGTTTGCTAGCAGTTTTGTAATTGTAGTGCAATTGTAAAACAGCAGGTTCAAACTGCTGTTAATGACTCTCAGGCAAGCTGTTGATCGTGATTCGAGCTTATTCAGTGGCGGCAGAACGGAATGAAAAGTGGTAGGCTTAAAGCCGTTGTAAACAACTAAACCAAAAAAAGGATAAAAAGTGTTATAAAAAATTGAAAATAGGCAAACAAGGGATGCCAAGGTTGCATGTCGGCAACTTGGTTATACCAAAGCTGTAGGATATTGGTGGTATGGACGAGGGACGGGCAAAGTATGGCTGTATAACATGCAATGTTCAGGCTCAGAGTCGTCACTCGGAAGCTGTACTCACAATGGATGGGGAAACGTTTGGTCTGGTTGCAATGGTCATACAAGGGATGTTGGTGTGTTATTAGTTTCTCTTAAATTATGAAATGGGAAACTATTGTTCTTTATACATTTTGATGTAAAACTTAACCTGGCTCTGTTCGTGCAAAATTATCCACTTGACTGACTTTCATTGTTGTGGGTGCATTCATTTTCGTTCAGCTTTCGTACTGATAATGGCGTATGAATGTCGCACCATTTTGTTTATAATTCACATTGAAAATATTTCCAGTTGCAAAGATATAAAATGAATATTTTAAACTATTTTAGCGTCTTGCTCTGGATTCACGAAGAAAGGATTAGGATATCCTTATTAGTTATTTCAATATCAATAAACCCTACAAACTGACATGATTGCTTCCCTGGTGCATTTAATTTGACCAAATTGCTACAATTTTGCACTCCGTTTGATTTGAACAAGTAATAAAAAAATGCTTCATTGCAAAGCCATTTCATTTTGAAGAACAACTTTAGCGTAAAGAAGATCAGAAGATCAATTGAGGAAATGAACTTGTATCTTTCTAAACCAATTACTGAAGTAAGATATTTCAGAGAAAACAAAACGAATTCAAATTAAAACAAACATTTCCTCGACATTACTTCTTGGTTGTTCGTTGAAATTGGTTCCTTGCCCCTTATTTTACCATAAAACACAAAACGTTTTTCTTCATAAGGCCATTTTCCACTACTATTACCGTTTCTATATGTGTTCTTTAAAAAAAACATATTCTCTTGCTTCTTACGACCAATAAACCCCTGCAGGATGCGATTTAAAACGGGACATTCTTTTAGTTGGCGGGCAGAACAGCTGATCGATTGTAAAGTAAATTGAACATTGACAATGCATATAGGTTAACATTACAAAGACTTATGAAGAGCTTAAACAACTAAAGATTGCTTCTCTGAGGAGTGTTTGTGAAACATTACAATTCGATAAAGATGGACTGGACAAAATTGGTTGAATAAGTGCAGATCCATCTAAAGCTGATCATGAGTACCTTTGGAGGTACAATTGATACTATTGATGATCGAAGCTACGTTGTGTCAAAGTTTTCAAGGATAAAGTTACATTCAAGCTCTATGACGAACTATCAGACGTCCAAAAAAGATCCCATAAATAAGAGAGGTAAACTGCTGAAGTAAATACCCACAATGATTTGGGGGAAAAAATGATAACACTTAGTTTTCAAAAAGCTGTCTTGAGCTTAATCTTGGATGTCTTATTATTGGAAAAAAACTTTTCATCACGAAATTTCATCCCAGTCCAGATAGTCAAAGAAGCATCAAGAATTGTGTAAACTACATGAGTAGGACTGTTTAGTAAGTTCTGTTAATTTTAAAAACAATCCAACTAATCCTGACAATGTGTTATCATTTACTTTAATATTATTTCATTTCATCTTTAAATAATTACTTTCAATAATTAAACCACAAGAAAGAAACGTGTTTTTCGCATTTCCGCTATTACATAACTGTACGGATTTTACCACAAGTAATGTTTAAACATTAGAAACGTAACAGAAGAATTAGAAACGACAGAAAGAAGGATATTATACAAGTTTACCATAGTGGTCAGTGGGGAACAGTGTGTCATGCGTATAATAACTGGGATATGAGAGACGCTAAGGTTGCATGTCGACAACTTGGTTTTACAAAAACTGTAGGATATTGGTACTATGGTCAAGGAACGGGCAAAGTATGGCTACACAACATGCAGTGTTCAGGCTCAGAGTCCACACTCGGAAGCTGTTCTCACGATGGTTGGGGAAACGTTTACTCTGGATGCAACAGTCACACTGCTGATGTTGGTGTTAAGTGACTTTTTAAATAACCACGATTTGCTATCTAGTAAGCCTTGTAGAAGTAAAAGAAACTTGAAGACAAAAATCAAGATATATTTCACTGCAGTTTTCAAAGGTTATCTACCGCTTGAGTTTTTGAGGTTGTTTTGAGTTTAGGGTAAGCATCTTCTCTAACTGCAATCTTCACAAAGGGGATGCTGGTGTTGTGTGTTCTAATGTAGTAAAGCTGGATATCGCCACATTTGCGGATATATCTTACAACCAATTGCTTATTATGGCCAATCCCTAGATGAAACAGCGCTATATAAATTTTCTTTATTATTATTATGTTATTATTACAAATCAGTTAAGAATTTGTTTCGCAAAGCTTTTTTTTTCCATTCCTCTTTTGACTTTTTAGTTCAACTATATTTGAAAAGCAAATATTCAATTACATAAGATTTGTGACAAACAGATTGCTGTAGAACGTTGAAACTTTTTCAAATCCTTTGAGGCATGTCATTTTGAAATAATTTTTAGGAGCATAAAACTCTTCAAAAGCACGATTTCGTTCACCACAGAGGATGAAGTTTGCTAGTTGTTTTTCATTAAACAAATTTAAATTTAAAAAAATATGATATTCATGACATATTAATTAATAATATTTACAGATTTACGTGAATCATAGAAATCTACCACAGTGGTCAATGGGGAACAGTCTGTTGTGATTACTTCGATATGAGGGACGCAAAGGTGGCTTGTCGTCAACTCGGATTTTCCGCCACTGTAGGAAATTGGCGTAATGGTGAAGGGTCTGGAAAAGTATGGCTGAACGACATGGATTGTTCCGGTTCAGAGTCATCACTTACAAGCTGTACTCATTCTGCATGGGGAAGCATTCCTTCTGATTGCAAAACTCACCGATATGATGTTGGTGTTACATAGGATACGTATGTTCTTGACTTCTAAATTACATCTGCTTCTGAGTTTCTTCTGGGATATTTGCAAGCATTTTTATTAATTCTTTTTATTAACACTGAAATATATATATATATACCAGAGCACCACCAACACCATTAACCACGAAGCAAAGAACATAGCAACCGAACTTCACATCCAGGACAGAACAGAGCGCATAGCAGAACGACAAGCCTTCATATCATTAAAAGATCACAAAGATAATTTCTTAAACAACCCAACCTGCAGACTAATTAACCCAGCCAAGAGCGAAATAGGACGAGTAAGCAAACAAATCCTCGAGAGAATCAACACTGACGTAAGAAACAAAACAGCACTTAACCAATGGAAAAACTCGTCATCCGTAATCAACTGGTTCACAAACATCCCTAACAAACAACAACACACGTTCGCCATATTTGACATCGAAAGCTTCTACCCCTCCATAACCGAAGAACTTTTAACTAATGCAATCCACTTCGCCAAGAAACACACTAATATAACCAGCCAAGACATTGACATTATCATGCACGCTAGAAAATCCCTCCTATTTGACAACGGTAACGCCTGGATAAAGAAAGACAACAACAACATGTTCGACGTCACGATGGGAAGCTACGACGGAGCAGAAGTATGTGAACTAGTTGGACTATTTATTCTCAACAACTTATGCGACAAATACGGAAAGGGCAACATAGGACTGTACAGGGACGACGGACTTGCCATCTTTAAGAACACGACTGGACCACAAGCAGAAAGAATAAGAAAGGACATAACGAGACAATTTAAGAAACACGGCCTTAATATCACCATACAAACCAACCTGAAAGCAGTAAACTACCTTCACGTCACATTCAACTTAACAAACGAATCCTACTACCCCTACAGAAAGCCAAACGACGAGCCACTGTATATCAACACGAAATCTAACCACCCACCTTCCATAATCAAACAGCTACCCTCAGCTATCAACCGCAGAATAACCGACATTTCATGCAATGAAGAAGCATTCAACTCAGCTAAGCCACTCTACGAAACAGCACTAAAAAACAGCGGATTCACAGAAACCCTCACATACAATAACCATAACACATCTGCACCACAAAGAAGAAACAGAAAGAGAAATATTATATGGTTTAACCCTCCATTCAGCAAAAACGTACAAACTAACGTAGGAAAAACCTTCCTTAACCTTATTTAGAAGCACTTCCCTAAAAATCACAAGTTCCACTACATCTTCAACAAGAACAACGTTAAAGTCAGCTACAGTTGCATGGAAAATATGACAAGCATAATTAACAAACACAACAAGAAAATAACTAGCAACAGCCCCGCAACCTCTTCACAGAACGACTGCAACTGCCGAAAAAAAGACCAATGCCCACTAGAAAACAACTGCCTCACAACCAGCATAGTGTACAACGCACGAGTAACCACAGAAGACGACATACCCGCAAAGAACTACATCGGACTAACAGAAGGAACATTTAAACAACGGTATACGCAACACAAGCTATCTTTCCGAAACAGAAAATACGCCAACAGCACTGAACTATCAAAACACATCTGGACACTTCAAGACAACAAGAAAATTTACCACATCAAATGGTCAATCATCACCTCAGCAAAAGCCTACAATAATATTTCTAAGAAATGCAATCTCTGCTTAGCAGAAAAATTGAACATTATTAAAGCAGATAAAGCCAACCTTCTCAACAAAAGATCAGAACTTATTTCAAAATGCCGCCACGAAAACAAATATTACTTAAGCCGGATAACATAAATTATCGCACCTTGATAGAACAATAACACTATTGTAAATACATAACAATACTCCAATTATAGATTATAGCGCCTCAGGTATATATAGACTACAGTATGGATTATTCTTTATTAAAGACTGTCTGAAGATCGCGTAAGCGTGAAACTCCGAGTAACAGCAAAAGTTATGTCTTGTCTTTGATCTATCTACAATCTATAACGCTCTACATGTCAATGTATTGAGCACTTTACCGTCAGAATAGACACATCCAGATATATATATATATATGTATATATGTATATATATATATATATGTATATATATATATGTGTATATGTATATATATATGTATATATGTATATATATATATATATGTATATATATATATATATATATATTCATATATATATATATATAAATAAATATTGTATATATGATGTATATCGATGCTGTGTACCATTTCGTGATGTCAGACATGACAAGAGGCAGAAACAATTGAATCTGGACTAATCTGGTTTAGATGAGAAAGAATTCATATCAAAATTACAAGAATAGAAAAAGACATCTATATATGAGTGTTTTTAAAAAACGTTGTTCTAAATCGTGGCAGAATGTAGTTGTGCCAACGGTTGCGTCATTTACAGTTCCACTGCATTGGTAGCAGGTCATGTAAGCAGTGGTTGCAGTTTAGTCCCATAGCTTCATGTCCCGCTTTCTAATTACTTCTGTTAAGGGAGTTTAGTCCGCAGTTTAACCTGATTTAAACGCTCGTTTGCAGAATTTATCAATACGGCTGATGTACTTCGATTCAAAAGCATAGCCCAACACCTCGATAAAATATAGAAGAAAGACATAATCAGACTCTTAAATTAGGCAATTAGTTCAGTAAAAGAGTATGTATACCCATAATATTTACAGACACGTAGGATGTACAATATTGAGCTGGCTTTCTTCAACTTAGAGTCAAAGTTTGCATCCCAATTGCCAGGTTCTTCATTAAAGGTTATGCCTAAGAGTTAAGATTTCCTCTCTATACCTGAAATTCGTTTAGGCGGGACCTTGCTTGTTCTTCCCTTCTCAACCATTACCAAGGTCTTCTTCGAATTCAGGTTCAGTTTCATCTTGTTTTCAACAGACCATTGTTGTACACTCTCTACTAACAAGGCAGATGCGTCATTGGAATAGTCTTTTACGGGGACACTTAAGCTGATGTCATCAGCACACTTGATTAACAGGCTTTTGCTGCTGTCCACTGGAGAAATGTTGTTGACCATGATAGATAAAAGGAGTGAAGTGCAAGCTGTACGCACAATGGATGGGAAAACGATGTCTCTTGGTGCAGTCAGTATTTTTTGACACCCTAAACCTCCAAAATAACTTTTACGATTATATTCTCTTGATGTAATTTTTTGCAGAACGTCTTCGGTAGATGTTCTTGTAAGAAAAAAAAAATTAATAATGCTTGCTAGGTCTGGATATTAGTACAGCATATTAAGTTTAATGAACCTAGCTCAAACAGCTGTTTTATTTGAATTGCATCTAAATCTAAATCTATTTAAAAACCAAACTTTAAACAGTTACAAAACAAACTCTCCTTAACGAATATTTGAATTGAACCTTGATTTAAATTCCTTGAAAATGTAGACAGAATATTACAAAATTCTGTAGTAATGCTAAAATAGTTTTATTCACATAGGTCTTGTTGAGGTGTATCACCAGGGTCAATGGGGGACAGTGTGTGATGATTACTTTGACATGAAAGATGCCAAAGTCACTTGTCGACAACTTGGTTTTACAAAAACGATCGGACCTTCGTATTTTGGACGAGGCACAGGGAAAGTATGGTTGTACAAAATGCAGTGTTCAGGCACTGAAGCTTCACTCGGAAACTGTGGTCACAATGGTTGGGGAACCGTTCACCCTGGGTGCAACGATCACGATGAAGATGCTGGTGTTGTGTTCTAAATTTTCGGCTAATGGTTCTTGAATAGTTAATCCTTGTACATAAATGTAAAATAACAACATTTCACCAATTTATATAAACGAATTACTCCACTTCTCCAAATTATTCAATTGAAATTAAAGCTGTTGGTTAAATCTTGGTTCTAAACTTTAAGAGAATTCTTAAAATCTCAAATATTGAAATCTTAAGAATTCGTAACTTTTACCTATGGTCTTTGGTTTAATAAAGATGTTTGAACGAGCAATAGATATTCATTACATCAAGGCTTGTAAGACTTACTTTTAACGGAACTGTGCGATACTGGTGGAATAGACGAGGGAATGTTCAGTATCAGCCTTAGTTTAATGATTAGAAATAGAAATATTGTCATTGGGTTTGTCATCTTAGCTGGGAATTGATGGAAGCTATGGCAATAAAGCTGTAAGTTAAACGGATGAGGAAATGTTCACTATACCTGCAGCTATCACCTAGGGGATGCTGGTGTCGTGTGCACTGGTGACTAAGTGTAATCACATCACATTACATAACTCAAAAGAATTGTAAATAGAGAAGGCTTATGATTTACTGAATTCAATATAGAATTTTCAAAATAATATTTTTTCCTCTCAAAATAAGATTAATGTTTTATGGGCATGATAATGATTTTCTCTTGCATTTTGATATATTAAAGTCAACATGATGTTACTTAGCATGACTTGTTTATATGTGGAGAACATTTCACAGATCTAACACAGTGGTCAATGGGGAACAGTGTGTCATGATTGGTTTGACATGAATGACGCCAAAGTTGCATGCCGACAACTTGGTTATGCCAAAGCCGTTGGAAATTGGCGATATGGACAAGCTAGTGCGTAGATCATTTTCTTACTTCACCTACATTGGATAAGGGACAGGTAAAGTAAAACTATACAACATGTAGTTTTCAGGCCCAGAATACTCGCTTGGAAACTGTGGTCATAATGCTCGTTTATCATTTTTTGAAGAAACACGCCTTCAAATTAAAGGTATTAAAAAACTAGTGCATTATAACCTTTAGTAGTATATGTTCTTCCACCTCAACATACTGCCAGAAAACAATTTAAACACATGTTAAACTGTAAAATTTCATGTAGATAAAAAACAACCAAAATTCATAATTTTATACACCTTTATCTCATGAGCTCGGAAATGGTAGAAGAAATTGCATGGAATTAAGTACAATTAAGATTTCATGTGACGAAAATTTCAAAAGTCATTGACAACTTCAGTTCAGTTATAATATTAGTAATACTACTAATAATAATATTAATATTTTTATTAAAAAGCTTATTACTAATATATATTTTATATAGAAAAAAATCAAAATATATGATAATAATAATAATAATAATAATAATAATAATAATAATGGTCATTTACAACTGCCTACTTGAAATGAAGATAATACACACAAATAGGCACCCACAATACAAAACAAACAAGAAAATAATAATAATAATTAGTTAAAAATTAAAATCAAATCAGAATTATCCCAAGCTTTGTTTCTACAACACAAAATGTAGTAGGTTGATCTTGTGGTTATATTCGTTATTATTATTATTATATATTTTTGTTGGTTTTTGTTAAAGCCTATGTTGTTTAACTTTCTATATAAGTGGAACATTTATCAGAGAAAACACAAAGAGAACTTATAGACAGATTTACAAATTTAACGCATTTGAAATCACTACTTAAGCTTTTGACAGTATTTTCGTATTTTTCTTTTTTGCATTTAGCGTTATTTTAAAGATTTGTCTCAAACCCCACAGTCAGTTCTAGAACATAGAGGCATTCAGATGATGTTAACAGGAGTACATCGGGACGATAGGCGTCACCAATTATGACAGATGGGCTGCGAAAACCATCAGTGTCGGCGTAGAGGGAAGAATTGTTAACAGGTTGTAGTAAAGTGGCAAGAAAGTTGAAAACTGAGTTATGTCTCCAGGTAAACCATTCGAGGTAGTGCTGAAATCCAGTGACGACATGAAGAAGAGTTTCAGGATTAAAGCAAAAGGAGCAGTCGGTAGTTGGTGACATACCCCACTTAATAAGATTTTTACGAGTAGGAAGAGAGTTGTTGATGTATTGAATGGTGATATATCGGGTTTACTAAAGAATGGAGATTTTCTGTTATCCAAGTTTTGGTAAGATCAGCAACAGTTAGATGCCAAGACATTTTGGACAGGACATAGTGACCATACAGCAGGAGTTTATTTTTAGGATGCAGAGGCTTCATATAGATGTCAGACATCAGGTCAGGTACGAGGGTGGTCAGCTCAGACATGTGTTGCTGGTTAGACATGTCAAAGTCAAAGAATCTTCCTAAATAACGAAAACATTCTCCGATTTTGACACAAGGCACGAGAACACCATTTATGAGGAGTTTAGGCAGATACTGGACAGATTTAGTGCAAAGTTGCTTAATTCCAAAAGTAATACATTATTCAACTCTTATCATCATGTTTGACCATTGACACCAAATTGTAAAGCAGTTAAGGAGGTGTTGATTTTCGGATAACGGCAGCATCATCGGCAAACTGGAACCAGTGAATTGGATTAAGGAACTGGAAGGACAAGCCAAATTGACGATATTCCTCTGATTTAATATTTTGAATGAAAGTGTTAAAGCACAGGTTAAAAAGCAAATGGCTGAGACAATCACCTTGAAAGACTCCGCGGCCAACAGATGCAAAAGGTGTGCCAAACCCCGGAGTAATTATGGAAGTTTTAAAATCAGTGTACACACTTTTTATTAGCAGTTTGATGTGGTCTGGAATGTGATGATAGCCAAAGACAGTTTGAATCAAATTATGATGTACTTCACCAAAAGCATTTTTGAGATCAAGAAGGGTTTATGAAGGGTGAGTGTTGTTTAGTACTGGCATTCTTTATGATGTTAGCCATTTGATGGTGTGCTCAACAGTTCCAGATAATCCAGGTCTAAATCCTTTCTGAATCTCGTTTTCAATAGGATTATTGGCAGCAAGTGAAATCATATGTTGGAGGATCAAGATTGAATGAAATTTCAGGATCACATAGAGTAGGTATCCAGCTTGGAAGGTGAAAACGTTAGTTGGATTTATAGATGTTAGAGTTTTTCTGAAGAAATCCAAACACTCTCTCATGTTGAAGGAGGGAAAGATAGCTTCTTTTGTGTCAAAAACCTTTTTAACGTAGCCCTAGTCATTTTTAGCAATAAAACCATCATGATTGATTAAGTTATTAGGATCTCGAGTTACGTTGTTGTTCTTTCGAAGGTTGTCACGCATGTGCGATACAAGTTTTATTTTCATTAGGTCAATTTAGAAGGTTTCAAATCTTTTAGAGTTTTCTTAATTCTTTTGCAGTTTTGTCTTTTGTATTTGATCATGAGGTTTTCATCAACTGCTTTCTGTACCTATGATCTTTGGATTATGATTAATCACAACGCGATCTAAACAACGGTGTCTCAGATTTTTGAAATGTTTATTCATTCAAGTGGTATTGTCTCTTTTGCAATTATAACTATCGAAAAATCAAACATCCGAATTCAATGCGTTATTGAGCCAGATCTGAAAAAGATATCAAACACAGAAGACACCGTTTTGAAGCTCACTATCCACAGAGTATGCTAATGTACTTTGATCAATATAGCGGAAATTCTGATCCTGCGGGAAGTTCTCAAATAAAGTGCAGTAGAATGTCACTTCAAACACAATCAGACCCAATAACTTTTTTTGTGTTCCAAAACAGAAACTTTTAAATAGATATTCGAAAACTACAGTTATTTAGCCTTCAAAAAAGTATACTCTTCAGTGTGGGAAAATAGTGTAACGGCCGTGCAAAATTTAAGGTAGCGTGTATAGGGGTCCTAAACATATTTAATTTATTTTTATTTTTATTTTTATTTATGACATTTACGGGAGATGAGAAAACCGAAGGAATGCAAATAATAGGACTCGTGGTACCTTACAAAGCAGTGTTTCCATAAAAAATATCCTGATACCTTAAACCAGAATTTACCAGATTTACTTGTACTTTTTATCTCATTGTACTTTTTATCTGATAGTACTTTCTATTTATTGTTTCCATTTATTGAAATACGAAATACTTACTACCATACTATCATTCAGCGTTGGAACGTAAAGACGATCCTGAAAATCCCTGCACCTGGAAACCCATTTGCCTAGAGTGTAACCCCACACGGAACATTTCTAATCCTCTTCCCTGCTGTACATAGACATTTATTAACGTTGCAATTTTCCTCTCTATCTTTCTGATTGTTGGACAACCAGAACACTTGAACTTATTTTTGACTAGCTTAACGTCTTTAGGATACATTGAGCCTAGCAGTGGCCAGTGGGGAACAGTATGTCATTATGGCTGGGATATAAGAGATGCAAAGGTTGCGTGCCGACAACTTGGTTTTACTAAAGCTGTAGGAACATGGCACTTTGGACGAGGGTCTGGAAAAATATGGCTGTACTACATGCGATGTACATGTACAGGTTCAGAGTCCTCACTCGGAAGCTGTACTCATAATGGATGGGGAAATCTTGCCTCTTGGTGCGATCACACAACTGATGTTGACGTTATGTCACGGTTATATACTATATATTATATCTCCCTTCTTATACTATCCTTAGACTTAAGTTGTTAAGTTATTAAGTTGTTCTTAATCTTCTTCAAGGCTATTAAAAACCCTTCTCTGGTAATGTTACCTATTTTAATCTCTTTATTAACTATTCGTTTTCCAATCCTTATCGCCTGGTTTTAGGATCTATATTTACTACTTCTGAAAATTGCTCTTGCGATCTCTCTTTATATCCCTTTTTTCTTGGGTTAAAGTATACAATCCTTAACTTTTACGACACTACTGCTATCTTTTTACTTTGAACTGAACGTCTTTGTGATTCTATAGGTGATGTGCCTTCCCGGTTTGATACTGGGTCCGCACGTTTCAGCATGTTATTCTTCATGTGTATTTCGGTTCAATTAATGATGTCTTCGGGCCCCTGGCTTCCTTTCGGCTTTTACAAAGCTTTCCACCTTTCAGGTGCCACATTACTTCTTGCACCAACGTGTTTGATTTCTCGTTTCTGTAGCAATCATTTGTTTTACAGGAATGGGTGCCTAGACTGTTGCACAACCCCCTTCCTTTTGCCAACTGGGCTTGGAAACAACTCTGAACTTACTTTTAAAAAGGAATTTTGTTATGAATTTCACACTGAAGCAGCATCAACACATAAAAACGTAAGTTCTAATTTCTCTTTTAATGGGAACATGGGAAAACTCAGATCTCAGATTTCACAAGTGTACCACAGTGGTCAATGGGGAACAGTATGTGATGGTTACTGGGATATGAGAGATGCCAAGGTTGCTTGCCGACAACTTGGTTTTGCTAAGGCTGTAGGAACATGGCACTATGGACGAGGGTCTGGGAAAGTATGGCTGTACCACATGCGGTGTACAGGCACAGAGTCCTCACTCGGAAGTTGCACGCACAATGGATGGGGAAATCTTGCCTCTTGGTGCGATCACACAACTGATGTTGGTGTCGTGTAATTTTAACAAGTATTTATTAACATTTCTACTTTAGACAATACTGTAAGTAGTCATCCATAACATTTGCAAATGGTATACTGCTAAATCAGTTGATTCCATCATTTGAAAAAGTGCAATAATTAGTAAAAACTATTCGCCAATCATTATATACATGTTAAAGAAGGTCATTGAAAATTGATAGATATTCATGACATTTAAATTAGAGTAAACCGAAAACCAAAGCATGGTTACTCCAAACTCCAATATACAAACAATACAATAGGTACAAACAGATTAATCCACTAATAGCACTACATCATGCTATATCCCTTTATTGATTGAATAGTGCTATGAATAGTTGATGTGTAATATAAACTATTTCATGAAATAATTTCATGTTGGAGTTAAGAAACAGGAAAGCAGTTTGTTACAGAAAAAAAACGTTTGACATACATTATTGTTATTATTATAGAAAAAATGTTTTAGAGTAATGAGGGCATTTCATTTAATACATATCATTAACGTTTTACTACACCTTTTGCTCAATGTTCATACCATATGTCTAGATCTTCCACGTATTTAGGATTTCAAGGCCATATCAAGGTTGTATATGTAGACGAATTGGCTGGTCAAAAGGTTGAATATTTTTTTTGTGATCTTAGCAAAATGATAGTGATTATACTTAAATTCGTTAATACCACATAATATATTTTGTAAAGTTTAATAACGATTCATTATGATTTTATATCTTGGATAAATCTATATTTTCAGGAGAGGTTATTGATATTTTGTATAGAATTAATATTATATTAAGAATAAGTATACTGTGACAGTGTATCACCAGGGTCAATGGGGAACAGTGTGTGAACATAACTGGAATACGCCTGATCATCAGCTGGGTAGCTTCACTTGGTAGCTGTTCTCACAATGGATGGGGAAGCGTTGCCTCTTATTGCAAAGCTCACACTGAAGATACTGGTGTCGTGATTGAAAACATAAAATACCATATGGCTGAAGTAGCAACTGGTAGCATGGAATGTGGTCAAAATAGTTAAAAGTCTTTTAAAGAGAAAATTAATTTTAATTATATTTTGAATTATCTTTACAGTACTTATTTGTGGTCCATTATGACTTTTTTCTGATAAGCCTATTTTTTTAGAGCGAGATGATTTGACGTAAAGGTAAATCATATAAAGTAAAATCTTCAGCCTTTTAAAATCACAGAACACAGCACAGAGATAGTTGTAGGATGGGACGACTGACTGGTGCAAGGCGGTCATGGTGGACGGACGTCTCTAATATCTGAGCGAAACCCACGGTTATAGCTCCGTAAATCTGTGAGATTAAGAGGTTAAGATTTGGAATTTAAGAGGATAGCCCTATGCCAAAACTCCCTGAAAATCGACAAATATACGAGACGAATGCAGCCATTTGTGAATATGAAATATGAATATTAACCTCAAAGCAAAAAGAAAAAGATGATGATAATCGTTAAACCAGTAAGAATAGGTGAATATGGCAAAATAGTGCTGTAACTGGACACAATGTGTCTGGACTAGACGCCGAATCCCACATGCGCCGTATCCAACGAAAACGAAACCAAACAATAAGTTTTACTCATTTGTATTAGATTCGGCACATGCGAAACGTGACCCTCAAACCGGGCCTGTATCACTCTATAATGAATATTCACACTTAATATAAACACTTAATCCTAGGTAAGCTTCTAACTCCTTATTAAAAGTTGATAAGGTTCCTACTTCTACAACTTTGCTTGGCAAATTGTTCCATAACTGGTCGATTCTCATGAAAAATGAATACTTATATGAATTTACTTTAGCCCATATGTCATGGAGCTTGTAATTAAGAGTGATTTCTTATGATTCAAACTTTAACTATTTACTGAATATATAAACAAAAGTACGTGCTAAGGGACAGACTATTACATAATTGATGGGGGTGGTCAACGGAATTTTAGTTGCATGATATTTATTTTTTTGTCCCACCCCCATTTTTTTTTGAATATGATGACCTTGCACTATATATCTTTTAAAACTAGTATGGAATGAGTAATATTATTAATCATATAAAGGGCAAAATTACTGATTGATCAATTAAGGAGGGCTTTTTGGCAAAATTTGAAGTCTAAGTTGACGACTGAATATGTAAAAAAATAATGTCAATATGTAAAATTTTAATTTTTTTAACTGGCTTTTTGGAACCACTGACTATTACAACTGAAATACATGATAACTACTACTATTTCAGCTATTGAAAACTGAACATCAGAGTCCGAATTCTGTTTTAATGTATTATATAGTTCTGATGTTCAATCTAATTATGCATTATCAGGGAGCGTCGAGCGTAAATCCCGGGGGGGGGGGGGGTACTCCCCTATATTTGCTATACGGGTATGTGCCGCCCGATAGGGTATGGTTTTTTGGCTTCTGGGGTAGGGTATCATTTTTTTACAATTTGTCTGGGGAAGGGTAAAGTTTTTGTCTGGGATAGGGTATCTTTTGGACATTGTTATTGAAATCTATTGAGTTTAGTCTGGGATAGGGTTTACAATTCTTAGGTTTAGTTTGGGGTAGGGTATATTAAATCAAAATTCTAGGTCTGGGATAGGGTCAGGGTTTTGAGGACCTGGCGGTACACCCCCACCCAAGTTGGGGTGGTAGTACCCCCCCCCCCCCCCCCCGGCGTAATTCTTTTTTGGGAAGAAGACAAACGACCACCAAAAAAATTTGAAAATTGAGACCCTTAGAAAGGCGTTTTCCGGTGATTTGAGGGCTTGAGCGACATGTGCTTAAATAAACTATTGATTGATTGATTGATTTCTACGATTAAGTCAGAATGGATTAAAAAGTACCTATTAATCGAAAACCTTTGAAAAAAGGAAGCTCTTTTACGACCTAGAACTTTAAAACTATGGAACATTTGTGGAAACCTTAGCAAAAGTGATCAGTCAAAACGTTTCTCCAGTGGCAGCTACATCAATGTATTTGTCAAAAACTTATGGTATGGAATGTGAAATCAATTAAAATACCTTCGACCTTTAATCCTTTGAAATAACTGCCTTAAATAGCAATTGAAAATAAAGCAAATTACAAAACGTGGTCTGCGAAGATGTCAAAAATTGAACACTTAATGAGCGATCACGGTAGCTTTCTTTTCTTTCCAGAATTCAAAGAAATAAAAAACAAAAGATTTATCATTTTCCAAAGCTTTGTTTTTAGATGCACTATAGATAAAACATCAAATGGACTGGTATATGAAAACCTGGTCAATGCTTAGCAGAGTTGTCACAAAAAAGTCAAGGCAAGTGGTGTGAGCTTTAAAGAAAAAATGTAAAATGGAATCTAAGATATGAATTATCATCTGTTGTACCAAAGCTAAAAACTTCTTATTTTTCAATTCATTTTACTGCATAGGCGATTGTTGACAAAAAGGAAATGCACATGATGATTTTTGTAGTTTTGCCAAAAGAGCAAATGAAACTTTAATCCACATTTTTTGGTTATGCAATTAATCAAGATACTTTCAGTGTAGTTTCTATGAATTAGAAGGTTGGATGAAAGCGAATTATCAATTAAGAATAAATCTCTCTAATAAATCTCTCTAACTAATTTTCTTGGCCTAAGGCCAGAGGTCATTCATAATACACATAATAACTTTTATCTACTTGTAGCCAGACATTTTCTATTAAACTGTAAACTACAAGAAAAGTTTCACAAAATATAATAAGGGAATCTTTCGTGTTTACATAGCCATTCTCTCTCAATTCAAAAACGTTACCTAAACCCCACCATCGATAAAGCCTTTCTTCAAGGATTAACCATGCAATAAATCCAAATGAATAAGGAAACGAAAAAATAACTAAAAAAATTCACAAACGATATAATCTGTATCAGACAAGTCTCTCCCTAATTTCTTTTCCTTTCATCATCTGTTTCTTATATTGTGTCTTTATTCTAATCTGTTTGCATTATCATCATCGTTTTTTTCGTTTGTATTATCGTCTTCCTTGTCTTATTTCTCTACGTACCACCTCATCTGATTGTATCATATTTGTTGCCTTTTTCCTTATGTATCTTTTATCTCCTTCCTACTTTTTTAATAACATATTTTCGTTATACAATACAAACAATACAATAGATGTTTATTCTGAATGCAAATAAAGTTGTTATTACCACATACAAAAACGCAGAGCGCAAACAGTAACAAAAGCGAAATAAGTAAAAAAATAGTCATTCTGAAAGGAAGTTAACAGGTTAGCCCTATGCAAAAACTCCCTCGAAATATACGAAGCGATTTGTGAATATAAAATATAAATCCCAAAGAAAAAGAAAAAGAGATAGTAATAATTGTTAAATAAGTAAGAATAAGTGTACATGGTAAAATCGTGCTTTAACTCGACAGTTCTGATAAATAAATGGTTGCTTGTAAAAAATTTGAATATACTCTCGCAATTAATATGTTAGTGACTTACTAATTATTTGTAAATAATACGTGTATGAATACATCAATAAAAAATTCTTGAAATAATAGACAAAACTGTAACATTATGGACTTGTTTGGAATTCTAGAGAATGTGAAAAACACATTATATTTGCAAATAGACTTGTACAAATATATTATTCTTATCATTATTATTTCATTAACTTTAAAAATAAAGCGTCTCTTATAGCTTGGAATTCGATAAGTATAATTTATAACTTTATTTAGAAAATATATCTATTAAGCTTTGGCTGTTGTATCACAGCGTGGGACAATCACAACAGAGCTATGCTCCAAACTAGGTGAAAGCCCAAGATCGAATCGGAATTTAGAAGTTGATTTTTGTGGAGGGAGGAAAACCGGAGAACCGAAAAACCCTCGAAGCACAGGAGAGAACCAACTAGAAACTCTACTCACATACGACACCGAGCCCAGCGAGGCTCGAACTCGGGTCGCCTTGGTGAGAGGCAAGCGCTCACACCGCTACGGCACCCGTGCTTCCCCGTATGAAATATTAACTATTTCTAGCCTAATTGGCAACTGTATTTAAATGCAGTACTAAGTCGGGGATTTCAGGGTTTTTATGTCATGATGGAGCAAGAATTTCTCCAGTATAACCTTCATATATACCATCTAAGAATTAAAATTCTGCAAGCAACGAATTGAAAGTTTCCAAACCTGCTGAACAGTAAATGAAAAACGTGTCATCATAACATCGTTTCTACAGGTGTTTGAGATAACAGTAGACTTAAAAGTAGGAGGGAGGGAGAATTGGCTTAGCAAAAGGTTTTTTCGCTTGATGTTGTGAAGTGGCGTGTAATTTTGTTTCCTAGAGCATATTTGTAAATAGACACATTAAGACCTAAATGGAATTGAAAGCAATATCAGAATATGATTTAATGTTGACAACTGCGAGAGAAAAAGGGTTTTCATTCACTCATGCATTTGTTAATCATTTAGCATCAGGTTTAGAGATGAAAAAATATATAATTAACATTAAGGTTAGAAGAAAATGTTTAGTGTAAACGTGGCACCAAATACACAAAACTAATCTACTTTCATTATTGGAAGGCCACACGTTTATCAGTGCAAACTGTTTTGTGTTTTACCCTCTATAAATATAGTTGGTTATTAATATTTATTGATATTTTTCATTGATTACATTTATTTGCAGACATTGGCTAATTTATTTTTTTTTTTGTTGTAGTTACGGCAAACATGAAAATGTCCATATTATATACATTGTGTTCGAAAAGCTTAATTCCTGAGAAACCTGAAAATGTGTATCTAAGTTGGACGTAATCAGTCTTTAATTTATATGTCAAAAAAAACGCTAAAGCAAACTGTAATCATTAATCAAAATTAGAATAAATGGACTTTCTTGTCAAAATCAAGTTCACTATTGCCAAAACTAAATTACTCTTTTCGCTTTTTACATTTGAAAAAAATAAATATTCTTTTAATGCTGTTGTAAACACAAGTACTTATTTCTGTAATGAATTCCCCATCACTAATAATCACCCGCTCTTTTACAGAATGACAAGAAAAATCGTAAATAATAAATTACCATGTTTAAAATTAAAAGCGTGCTTTTTTCAAGCAGAAAAAAGAAAAGCGACATAAGTTGGGAAAACCTTTAAGATATTATGTACTTTTGAAAACTATTAAACCACCCTAAATTGCTTTCCTAAACAAGTGTTAAATATTTACTTTTCATGATCACTTCCTAGTCTTAGATCTTGTTAGTGCAACGTGTAAATTCATTTTCCGCATCAGATTTCTGCCAGGAAATAATTTTCGTTTCAGAAGCCTAATAACAATTTGAAACATAAACATGCTACACATTATTAAATTAATTTTTGTTAGATCTACAAATACTGAATTTATATTGCAATTTTACATAAAACTAAGATGAAAATTTCAGGCATTGAATGTACACATTTTCGCGCTATAGCTTTTAGTCAAGAAACACTTTATTTATCTATCATACACGTTTGTTTTTGATAATTATTGTTTCTTCGAAGATTCCTAATTTGTTTCAAGGTAATGTTTCGATTTCTGTAGCTGTTTCGTTTTTTATCTTGTTATTTATTAAACCGAAACATCAATGCTGCTACGCTCCAGCCAAATACCTATAAAAACCCACAGTTCCTTTGAAATTTTACAGAAACTCAAGGCTGGCGACACGAACACATCTCCACTACTTCCATTGTCTTCATTTGATGGTTTAAGAGAGACGATCGTTTTGAGTTCTAACACTGCAAAAGCTGAGAACCATGAAGTGGCTCATAGCATACTTATCTGTACTTTTCTTCATCAAAGAATTTGTGCTTATTGGTAAGTTTCTAGCAAGTCTTTAGTATACAGTGGTAAAACCATGGGACTTTGTGTTCCATGAGTGCTCTCTCAGTAGAAATGAACAATAAATTAACAAAACAATTATTAGATGATTTCATAGTTACATTATTATTCTCAAAATGCATGAAATAAAAACTACTGCTTCAATTTGAAGTTATGTTTCCAATAATCTTTAACCTATTGATTAGAGAAAGATTTTTGGCCAGTGAAAACAATATATTCCTTAGCAGTTAGAAATTACTAAGAAATATGAAGGTAATAACAAACCAAAACGTAGACCACTGATTTAATTGATTAATTAATAGTTTAACAATACATGTCGCTAGCTAAAGGACAATTCCCAAACACTACATATACCTTTAAAAAGTTTTAACTATTTCAAAATACGAGTTGTTTAAAACTATGTTTCAAATGTTTAAAGTTTTTGCTGTATCAAAAGCTAAGAATTCTAAAACTTCAGACTTATCTTACCTAATTAAATTTGAGTTAGACAATCTAGGATAGTAAATAATTCTTGATTCAAGTAAAACAAGGTTACAAATCAAAACATGAAAACGTTTGGTGTAATAATTACTTTTATTTTTTCTAAATTATATAACCAATACATTAGTAAAGCACACAATGAGTAACAGTCATCCTAAAGTATCATACATTTATTTTTAAATTAAGTTAGAAATCATCTATAAAAATTTAATAAAACAGTGAGCTATATTTTTCAAAAATTACCATTCTGATATCATGTTACTTTTTAAATATAAGCACATTAATCAATCACTTTTCTTTTCATCTAGATGCAACAACACCTATACGACTTGTGCATGATACGCTCATTCCTTCAAATACACCATTCGAGGGTCACGGTGGCATTATACAAGTGCTCCACAGTGGTCAATGGGGAACAGTGTGTCATGGTGGCTGGGATATGAGAGATGCAAAGGTTGCATGCCGACAACTTGGTTATTCTAAATTTGTAGGATACTGGTGGAATGGACAAGGAACAGGAAAAGTATGGCTGTACAACATGCGATGCACAGGCTCAGAGACCTCCCTTCAGAGCTGTTCCAGCAGTGGATATGGTAACGGTAACTGGTGCAGTCACACCGCTGATGTTGGTGTTGTATGTTCTGGCTACACAGGTAAGTTAGATTTTTGAAGTATTGATTTTTTATGTTTACATACATTTATACCTATATCCGTATACAATAAAATTGTTTATATCTTTTTTACAATTATACCATTTTAAATTATTGAATCATAGAAACCAAAACAAACATAATTTTGAAGATAACAATATGAACAAGACGTCATTTCAATCCAATTTTTGCACTTCAGGGTCTCGTTCCAGCGACATACGATTTGAACCTGGTACAGAAGTACAAAATGCTGTAGCGGGTCTTGTGGAGGTGTATCACCAGGGTCAATGGGGAACAGTATGTCATGATAGCTGGGATATGCCAGATGCCAAGGTTGCATGTCATCAACTTGGTTTTACCAAAACTGTAGGACCTTTGTACAATGGACAAGGGACGGATAAAGTATGCCTGAACATGGAATGTTCAGGATCAGAGGCCTCTCGCGAATTTGTTGCTAAAGAACATCACTATCATGACTAAGGCTGTGAGTACTTAAATATCAAGGTAAAAGTTTCATATTTCTAAATTAATCTCATATATAAAGGCAGCTGCTGTATACAATCTTCAATTTATGAATTGAAGGCTCTTCTGATTTTCAAACTCAGCAATTTGATATCATGTTCCACATGCTGCAATCAAGGTTTCGTCATCAAATGTTAGACCATAAAACATTAAATAGATCTTGAAAGTTTGTTTTTCAAACAATGGCTCATTAGCTTATTATTAAGCCTGTGAAATTTCACCTGAAAAACGCATTCTTAATTACTGAATAGACCTTATGCAATATCAGTCGCTCCTAATTTGCATAAAGTAAACGTTTAATGAAATATCTTTGAAACATTTTGAATTGGGAAAAGATTTTGTCTTCACATGAAATACCATCGGTGAACTAGTAACTGTCCAGAGTTTCAAAGAATTTTTTGCAGAGTTATAAGCATTAATTTAAATGTGTCAAAAACTGGTGAGGCCATGGCTGCGTTTCACATACAAATCCTTCTAATTTTAAATCGCTCTAACTTCCCTAGTATTTATGCTACAGCACTCAAAGTTTGCTTAGATCCTAATCTTAGCATATGCTTTTGAATGCTGGTTGTTATGACTCTAGGAGCTGATCAGCTACCACTGTTGGGAGGGATTGTGTGAAATACGTGTGAAAAGTATGTGAAAGACATGTGAAACATTTCACTTTTTTTCACATGGGGAACACGGGAAAAACATGTGAAAGTATCATGTGAAAACCATCTGAAACGATGTAGTCCTTTTCACATGGTAAAAATGTGTGAAATTTGTGTGAAATATTTTGGAACAAAAATTACAAAACCATGTGAAAAATACCAGTAAACCATATGAAATTCATGTGAAATCGCAAAGGCAAAAGATCACATAATTGCATGTGAAAACTCTGTGAAAATACATGGCTACCATGTGAAATGTTACAATGCATGTGACGTTGGGTAGTATATAATTAATTACAACAAGCTGAGTCTTAAAATTTATAAATATATAAGTAAAGACATGTAGATGTTCAAATTGTAACCATTTAATATTTTCTTCATGGTGAAATTAACCTGTAAACATTTTAAAAAAATATAGCAAAAATTATTTTATTACATCTGAACACAAGGTTTTGTGCACATTTAGGGACAATTAAAATTATATTTCAAATTTACAGTTGTTTAAACTAGGTCGAACTTCAATTTTTTACCTCAGTGGTCTTCAAGATCAGTTGAAATCAAGCAAGTATAACATACACAACTTGCTTAATTTGAGGCAATAGATTCTTAATAAGCTACTTACAAATGTTATTCAAGTTTAAAGAATTTTAAAGAAGCTCGATCATAATAAAAAGAAATATCTAGGTACTTTAAAATTACTATACACCGGATTATACACAAGTAATCTAGCATAGGCATGATGACCATGTGTTCAAGCCAGTTTTCATGCAGAATGTCTAAAATAATCACTGCCATTATGTCTAACATCCTTACCTTTATATAAGAGAAGTTCTTTTGAGTTTTAGATCCCAAAGTAAGGTTTTATTCGTAGTAACAACCAGAAAAATCACTCCAGTAAATGCTTGAAACGCCGTTGCTGTTCAATTCATACTTCCCGCCAATGCAAAAAACGCATGCACAGTTCGTCCGCTGATCGTTTTACTCGCAGGCTCATTCGTTCAACTGCTTGCTTTGATCAACAGATCATTGTGTTTTTGTTGCAAAATACAAGCTAAAAATAAACAAATTCGGAAACCATGATGACAAATTATTGGTTAGGAGGAAAGGATGGCACCAAGAGCTTTTTCCAAATACAAAATTGAGGAGTTTAATGACACTTAATGATTTAACATAACCTTTGAGTAGAAAGCGCGGGCTCGAACATTTCAACACAAAACCTTCTACAATCCCTCGATCAAGTGAAAAAGTATTCTCTCACCATGAGTATATATACATATATGTTCTCCATTGGGAGGATGTTATAAGTAAGTGCACAAGAAGTCATGCAAGTCTTCAAGGACATGTATCCATGACATGTACTGAGTGGAAAACAATACTAGTATAGCAATCTTCATTTATGGGTTTTGCATGAGGTCTTTACTGCGATTCTCAATATTCTGCAAACTCGGTAGTTGCGAGTTTCTCATTGGAATTTGGTTTTTCACTGACACCAGTCAAAAATATAAAAGGTACCGACTGATTAGGTTTGATTGACTAACTTAGAACAATGTATTAGTGAGGTACAAGCATTTTTTTTGCTACAAATAAGCTTAGCTGCAATACATCAAAGACTGAAATAGTTCATTTTACGTCACGTTTTCTAAAACAAATTTCAATACCTAGCATAACTGTTGGCCAACATATGGTAACTACTAGTAAAGAGGCTCGTAATTTAGGAGTAGTATTTGACCAGCATCTTTCTATGTCTAGTCACGTAAACAAGGTTTGCCGCTCAGCCTCGTTAGCCATCAGAAATATTGGTAGGATACGGAAATATCTTGATAGTTCTTCTGCTGAGCTTCTGCTTAGTCCATGCCTTTGTATCCTCAAAGCTAGACTATTGTAATATTGTTTTATATGGCATACCTGCCAAACAGTTATGCAAACTACAGAACATTCAAAATTCCGCAGCTACATTAGTGACTAGAACCAAAAAGAGGGAACACATAACTTCAATACTATATAACTTACATTGGCTACCTATACAGTCTCGTATCACTTTCAAGGTATTACTGCTTACTTATAAGATCATTAATTGTAATGCGCCTTTGTATCTAACTAGTTTACTAGAACATTATTTAGCTAAACGTACGTTACGTTCAGCCACTAAAGGTTTCGTAGTGGTTCCTAGATCAGCGACCTCTACATATGGAGAGCGAGCTTTCGCAAATGCAGCTCCAAAATTGTGGAATAAATTACCACAAATTATAAGAAACGCGGAATCAATTAACAAGTTTAAAACAAAACTTAAAACACATTTATTCAAAGAAGCTTTTAATTGTTAGTTGATATCATTTCGTTTTGTTTCACTTCTATTATATCGTATATTTTTAAACTTCATTTGTAAAAAGATATAGTTTATAATGTAAGCGCACTGAGGCTTGCGAAATGCGCAAGAATTGTTAATTAAATTAAATTAAATTAAATTGACGGCAGCGAAAAACCAGTTTTACAACAAGCCGTTGAAATGTCTGAGATTGCAGAATATTGAAAATTGCTGTATAAATTTAAGGGATTAATTAATTTCTTCACGTTGGTTCACCTTTTCAATTGAAATCTACAACAGTGAATTGAAGAGACATTTTTTGTTTTGTTTTTCAGCCAATGTTTTAGGAGGCCATGTCTGTAAGGATCGAGCAAAGTTGGAAATTGCTTAAAAATCGCTCTACCTCAAACTTTGTCCCAACAAAGCCTATCATCCAACTAATCTAACAATCATTCTTGTTTTGGGTAAAAAAAAATCATTTTTCGATTTTTAAAAGCAAAAATAGTAAGTAGGGGTTTTTAGGCTCAAAAACGCTCAAAAATCGCCCAAAACAAAGTCCACTATGACCAAATCTATTTTTTTCTAAAAGATTTAGACCAGTAATAAGTACATCCTATTGCTATAACAGCATTGTAATTTATTTGCTTTCTGTTCAAAGCGTAATAAAATATTGGATTTTAAGTTCGACCTACTTTTCAAGATCGTACAACAGGCGTGAAGTAGGTGAACTTTAGAGGCCTGTTTTTTTTCTTAACGCTCTATGTCTACAATAACTTTTGATGTATTAAAATTTGTAGGCAACTATTTTCTTCTACCCGAAAACTATAGGCTATTTATGGTAATTTCAATCTTTTCGTGAATATCACACGATTAAAGATACATAGATAAAGGGTCCATAAAACGACAAAATGTCCTTATTAAGGAAACAAAATGGTATATAGAAGGTTTAAAACACTTATTCTCCTGAAGTAAACTTCAATTCGGAAAAATTTCGACGGCATTTTAAAATAACTCGAGTCATTCTTTTGACACTGGACAATATGCTAATTAGGTAAACATAATAGGGCAACGAGAATCAGACAAACTTGTTGAAAAATTTCTTAAGATAAACTTTATCTTCACTTTTGAATGAGTAGAAGAGCTTTAGTAATCATGACACAGTATATTATAATCACAGCTAAGATAATTATAAGTAAACCTTAAAAAACACAGGCTCAGGCATTATGACATGGGTGTTCTTGTTAATTTCACTGCATAATTCATGGTCGTTTGAATAAAATCTCAAAAAAAGTATTCAAAAAAATCAACTATGAAATTAAAGCTATACTTTTATAGATGGCTATGTAACAGTATTTGAATTTAATGCTACTATTTCTTTATTACGTGGAGAAGTTACTAGTCAGTGCTAGCCATGATTGTTTGTATACTAATTTTATCTCAGACAGTCAGAGAAGTGAGAATTGCACGGTCAAGCCTTTCTTTGCTAGTTGCATTCATCATTAGCTTTTATATTACTTAAATTACATGGCAAGGTGCGGGATTGGCATTGTTTAAGGCACAGAGTGGGTAGTTCATCACACAGAAGGAAAAAAAGAGGAGGAAATGGTTACCCTTGCTCAATATTAGCGCGACAGTTCTGCTCATCTGAAAATAATGAAGATAAGGAAAGAAGTCATTTCATACGAAGGACATCTTATACTTTGTAGGGAAGGTAAGCTGCTCGATTTTTTTTCATTTGTCAATCATAATTGATCACTTTTCTTGATGTTTATATAAGTAAGGTTAAATGTTTTAAATCATTGTCACTTCATAGGGATTTTTGAAACAGCTGAAGCAAGAGGCCGCCACACACATTGTCAGATGTCAACCTCTATAGCCATTCATTCGTCTCTGAGGAGGAATGAAGGGAGTTACGTCGGTCAGTAAAGCAATCATCACTAGCGATAATCCAGAAAACAATGTATTTGTTCCTATTGGATCAGGTAAGAGACCGTTTATTTCTTAACGGGAAGAAACGGGGGAGGGGATGCGGTGGAGTTTGCTTGGTAACCCATACAAAATATCCCCCCTCCCCCCATCTTTATCTCTCTGTGTTGTTCATATAATGCCATGCCCTTGTTTTCCAATATTTTCATTGTAAAAGTGCTGCGCAACTCGAATTCTTTTATGTGGACTCCATTCCTGAACCTTGAGTTTCTTTGAATGAAACCCCTGACCACCCACTCCATGCTAAAAACAAAGAGCTATCCTTGAGTCAATTTGCAAATGTTCTTTGCTTGCAATTGCCTGTACCCAAAGTTTCCAATAGAAATATTATTATTTTCCCCCTTTAGCTATATGTATAGTGCCATGGAAAGCTTCTGCTGATGCAGTAAGCAAAGGATATGTTATGCCATTCAAGAGTAGTACCCCATGTTCACGAAGGCCAGCATAGTGAAAAACACGACTTTGACGAAACCGTTAACCTTCCCACGCAGACCACGGATTTATTTACTTCCCAAGGGATGGTTGAAAAGAAATTTTTGGAAGGCGAACAAACGGGTAAAAAGTGCACAAGTGAAGACGTAGCAAAAGAGATGCGATATAAAAGAGAATGGAAAATGCCTTTTTATGGTGAAAACATCCATAACTGATACAGTCCTTTTCTCCTGCCTTTCTGCTAAGATGAAAGATGCATCTTTGTGAGACGAGGAAGCCGAAACGGCACTAATCCACGATCTACTTGTTTCCTTGATTAGCGGGATCGGCCATTACCCGCTACGTTTTTCAGTTGATGAAGTTAAAGGTGAAAAAGGAAGAAAGAACGCTGATTACATAGATGCAGTGAGACTATCCTTGTCAACTTGTGAATGTAAAAACAAATGAGCTCATGATATGTCCTACTAATATAAGAGAGTGATTTTTTTTGTGGTCAATACTAAACCCACAAAACAGAAGGTCTCGGGTTTGAATTTCCAAGACTAGAAGCTTGATGACTAAAATACTTATATCACTAAACCCATTGTTTTCTTTTGGCTATTCAGTAAATAATTAAGTTTAACGGCCCAAGTCAAATATCATTGTAAACGCTCATTTAAATATCACGTGATTTTTAGGGGTGTGTGGAAGGGCAAAGGGATTAGGATTATTGTCTGTGCTCAAAAAATATTGCAAATGTGAGACAGAATACAAATTATGTTAAATGACAAAACTATATGCCTCTACAAGAAACTAAGTGAAAATACTAACAATAACAAGCAAACGAACAAGAAAAGAAAAGAAAAGAAAAGAAAACACTGAGAAGGTACATTTATACTTATCTATTGCTGCAAAATTGATTTAACTAATATAAAATGTATATTTGTATATACATGCGCCATGTTGCACCATGTTACACCCTGCCATTCAGAATTATTTATACCAATGCCGGGGATATTTTACTCCATTTATTGTTGTGTTTTAAAAGAATATCTTTTGATTTGGCCGTTTTATACTCTATTTTGTTTTAGAATATTTTTAAAAAGAGATAAGGTAGGTATTTTGCCTTTATCTCTAGATTTATATAGCAATAACTTAAACGATAATAGAATATAGTTAACAATAGTATCGTCAACACCTAATAGTATATTGATTAAGTTAGATTCTGGCAAATTTATTCCAAATTTTTCAAAATGATCTCTAATTTCAAAATATAAATTTTTAGATTCCACACACTTGACAAAAAATGATCGATTGTTTCAGGATAGAGAGAACAAAAAGAACAAGAGGAGTAATTGAGAATTTTAAAACGATGTAAAGCGCGATTAAAATACAGAATATTATTTAATATTTTGTATTGGAAAAAACGAGAATAGGTGTCTATGGAGGTCGTAAATATTGCCATTATTAATGTAATTTTATTATTCACATAATTCTTATGATATTTTATATATTTGTAAAATCAAGTTTTTTTGGGTTGGTCCTCAACTCAACCTACGATTTGGTTGTCAATAAACTATACTATAATATCCCAATAACAGTTTTAACATGAGTAAATTTAAATTTTATCAATTTAAACTATTAGAGTTTGAGCACTTACATTACAGCCAAAACCGTTGTATCGCGCGGATTGATTTAAAATTCTTCACTCGGATTGGGTTTTTCCTAGCCGTCAATCATTATGCAAATTAGAGGTTGAACAAACTTGCTCGATTGCTTGCACAGATTCCGCCATTACAAAGTGCTTCAAATTCAAACTTCTTCGATCATTTAAAAATAATCGATAGTGTTCTAAGCTTTAAATCGAGGGGGAGAATTGTTTTTCAGCCTTTTTTCCTGTCAAGTATTTAAGCTATTGCCATGATAATGGAATGCTGTATTAGTAATGGTCTCCCGTGAGAATCTCGAGCTGTGTACTAGTACACAAGGTAGAATATTTTGCTTAAAATGTTCAAAAATTTCTTTTGAAAGATAGATTCTTGCATTTCAGAAACTGGTTCGTATAGCTAGTAATACCGAGCCTCAGCTGGTTTCCATATAACAGCTGTAAGAGCAATAAATTTATTTACAGATTACGATCGCAGGGCTGTTGTTTTGCATTTCAAACCGAGTAACGAGTTCACAATGGACGTCTATTTATGGAGATTCTAGGGCTTTGAGAAGATTAGTAATATGGCAGAAGGTTAAATATCATTATTGTGGAGTTATTTCCATTATTATATTTACAATCTGATTTCCACCGTTTAGCACAAGTTCTATGTATGGTCAAGAGACATGTTCTTGATGTTTCGATGTTGGAGTATTCATCAAGGTTTTTCAGCCTCATGCAGGAATATAATGCTTATTTCCTAAGAATATTCATGGGCTCGATCTTACGAAGATATTTTTTTCTAGAAATATCGTCGATTCGTCTTAGATTATCCAGAAAAATTTGAATTTGAAACACTCTTTAATGGCGGAATCTGTGCAAGCAATCGAGCAAGCTTGTTCAACCTCTAATTTGCATAATGATTGACGGCTAGGAAAAACCCAATCCGAGTGAAGAATTTGAAATCAGTCCGCGCGATACAACGGTTTTGGCTGTAAACTGCTGAAATTTAAAACTTCAAATTATCCACACACTTAAGAAAAAGTATGAAAAATTAAGAGAAGTACTTTTAAAGGACCTTAAATGATACCCAAAAGTAGAAATATGTTAAATCTGTCAGATGTTTGTAATTTTATTAGCTATTTTATATCTTTCGTCTTTTATTGCAAAGTGTATATATTTTTTATATTTTGGTCAATTTTCTCGAATGCTCTTCAAGTATTAGGAACATTACCAACTATGAAACTTTCAAGAAACACTTAAAAAGGCATCTATTTCAAAAGGCATATCATTAGTTTTACTTATAGATTTTGATAATAATCATAAATTGCATTGCTTGATAGAACCTTTATGAACATTACTATATATGATTATCACATGATATTTTTAATCAGTGCAACTGAACATCAATATGATAAACAGCACTTCATAAATGTAATTATTTTTATTATACATTTATCATTTAGTTAGATTTATGTTATACAGAGCCCTGCTGAAAAGCACTTGTCTTTTAAAAGATTATTATCATTAGTATTGTTAATATTATACATTTAGACATTCGATATTATTAGATATTAAATATTTCTTAGATACAATTTATCATAATTATATCATTATTATTATCATTATTTATATCATTATTAGTAATTCATTATATTATTATTACTATCATTATATAAATAATAATATAAATAGTGATATATATTATTTATTTTATACCATTTTTCCTTTTTTTAATTCTATATAAAATATATATTAGTAATAAGTTTCAGTTTTAAGTCTTAGTATTAGGATTAAGTAATAGTTTTTCAGTATTCCGTATTAGAGTGCTTACACTATGTCCATGAAATAAAATCTAAATAGCTACTACCTAATAGTTTTCATTTAGTGACTATTAGTCATTAGTATAAATACAAAGGTGATTATACAAAATCGCGCGCTCTGATTGGTTTTCTATCTCAGATTATCAGCCGATAATCACCTTTTCGGACAAAATGGCTGTCAGCAAAATCGCGCGCTTTTAAAAAATAAAATATTTTCACTTTCAATGTTGTTTCCTTCTTTCTTTTTTGAAATAATTACCTTTTTATTTATACTAAAACAATTATTCACCTCAGGCTCAGTGATTATCGATGAATATTTACCTCGCAGCTCGAAGACTCGCCGCTCGGTAAATATTCATCGATAATCACTTCGCCTTCGGCGAATAATTGCTAATTATCACTCAAGTGGAACAGCTTTAGTAACAACACACAATGAAAATCAAATACTCAAGACAATAGAAAGATAATACTTTATTTAATAGAGGCATACTATATATATATCTTGGTGAGCTTATATTTTAGTTTAGTTATCCATTTTTAACTTATGGAATGTGGAAATACCTATACCATGGGGAAATACCTATCATTCTACCAATCATCCTTTGTTTGTTCTTCAAAAGAAAGTACTACATAGAAATCCTTCTCTGATTATAGGGACCATACGAATCCCCTCTTTTTAAAATATCAAATAATCAAGTTTCATGGACTCTGTTTTTTCTTCAATTCCCTTTTCGTTTATGATTTTAATTCTACCAAGGTGTTTTGACAATTTTTTTCGAACCATGCAGTTAAAAAAGGCATAATGATAACACCAGGTTACCTTCAAGATATTCTTTTTCTCTTCGAAGGACTCGGACCAATACGCGCTTTCGGCAAAACGGTGCATCTTGGGTAATCAGGGCATTATAGCGTGACTGTGTGTCGAGTTCAATGTCAATTTAACAGTAACAACTTCTACAATTGTATCCGGTTTTATCATAAAAGGTAAGCTAAAATGAAAAAATATTAACATTCTTCAATGAAACAACATCTAATTTAGTCTTACAAGATCTCTGGGAGTCATTTCAATGTAAAAGAGAGAAGATATATGGCAAAATGCAGTGCCGTCTTACGAGCGTATGTAGCCATGCGAAACGTAAACAAACGAGGTGTCAAGCAAATTATGCCTTCAAAAATCGGCTTTTTCTAAGATTCAGAAGCTGTAATGAACACAGATTATTCTTTTTGAGATTTACTGCTTCTGTGCAAAATTTTAAGACCAACAAGCTTAATTTTCATTTTTTTTGCGAAGCCAAATGATCGCTAAATGATTTCGATTACGATCTTTGGACTTTAATGGCGACAACTGAGACTGAGTTTCAGTCAATATTTCCCATTTTTAAAGCAAATTCAATGATATTTCCGATATCTATCACCCAAAATACCTATATTTTAAAGAGCAAAATTGTTTTTTTGTCGTTTTTTTGCTGTTTTATTTGAAATTATGTATTATATTTTGCCTTTTTTCATCGTGAAACTAAAAAAAAAAACATCCTTATCGCTAAAAAGTCTCAAAACAAATCAAACGTCTATATTTCCAGCGTTTTGAAGAATGTTAATATTTTTTCATTTTAGCTTACCTTTTATGATAAAACCGGATACAATTGTAGAAGTTGTTACTGTTAAATTGACATTGAACTCGACACACAGTCACGCTATAATGCCCTGATTACCCAAGATGCACCGTTTTGCCGAAAGCGCGTATTACAGGATATTTACTATGAGATTCGTTTGTGTTAAGGCTTGGGATACAATTAACAAGGAAACGAAAAATGGCTCCAGCATATCTAAATTTAAACATTTACTAAAAGCATCAATCTTGAAGTCATATCTAGATTAAAATTCTCCGAATCTTTCTTTATTCATGTTTGCTATATTTATAGGAAATACATAATTAATTCTAACCATTTTGTTTTAATTTGATTTGATGTATAGCTTTAGACACTCTAGTTTAGTTTAACAAATATATTTCGCTCTGGTCGATCCTCGTCAGTGTTATGAAGCTAACGTAAAGTAACGATATGTAAATATATAACATAACGTTTTTCTGGCATCGGCATATCGAATTAGTAAAACACAAGATATAGTTCATATAACGTTAATTCCAATAACGCTTTACAGTTGTAAAAAGATAAGAAAAATTCCAGATTTTTTATTTCTTTTATTTTTAAAATTATTATATAAATAAAATACAACAATAATCTATTTACATACATAGCAAACACTTCAGAAATAAAATTCAATCAAATATATAACAACACTTTACGATATAACAACAATTTATACCTATCAATAAAACATTTATATATCATCATTATCCATTACTGTCAAAACATTTATTAAAACTAAAAAAAAGTAAAGTTATGGAAAAAGGTAAAGTTTCGTAAAATTTCATTTCTTCCTTTTTTGAATGCATAATTTACATTATGAATAAAAAAATTGCTACTTAATATACTACCGAAATCAGTAGTGTGTCTTTTTCAGAAAAAAAACCGACAGACGTTTTAATGGCGTGGCCCGACAAGTCTAATGACGTAGACACTTAGGAATGTTTTGCGAAACACAAAGGAATGTAGCTCAGCGTGTGATTGAGTTTCTGCTCATATCATCTACTGTGATCTAGTACAATGGCGTTGATGTTAAAATTTTTTATGGAGATGAGAGTTGTCAATATATTTATGTAAACACTTTGTACTACAAGATTTCCAAAGTCTTTTGTCAGTACTTAGGGAAAAAGTACCTATATAAACGTTATAGAAGATAAAGATTTATGGGTGAAGTATGAAGACGACGAGTGAACATTTGTGAACTTATATTCTGACTGAATCTCTTTGAGATGCATTAAGGTGCGCTACGATAGTCCAAGGTACAGAATTTCGTCGATTGAAGCTCAAAGTAATTGAGGCTACGACTCCACAGAATAGTAAAGTTCAGAAAATAAGCAGTAATCCAGATACTTGTCACAAGGCTTCAAGTACAGGTGCAAGCAATAGATCAAGTACTAGAAAGACCGACTCAACAACTCTACCTTCCTTACCAAAGCCCGCAAAAAAATGTCTCGGTTTTCCCAACCCCTCAAGAGATTCTGCGTCTAGATCTTCAAATTACAAATCTCCACTTGAAAGGCATACAGCAGATATGGAAAGCAAAGTAGAGGAACAACAAACTACAGTCCGAAAAATCGAGCAATTTACATCTGAGTTACCAGTTGTTATCAACAAGAAGTCTCCAGCTTGCTGCAACTGTCATAGAATAGAAAAGCATAACCGCACGAACTGTCCACATAAACCGCATAAATGCGAAAGTGCTTTTGCTTGTGGGGACATAGATAAGCACAAGGAATGAAAAGACAAACCTAAAGCACTTGAAAGTGAACGGAATGCAGAAAAACATAAACTTAGAAAGCTTGAACTTAATCTTGAGTCAAAGAAATTTGCAGCAAAAAATACAGCTAATTCTTTTAATGCTAAAATGAGAAAGCGCCTCGTGGAGAGTAGCACAGAAAAGTACCTGTATGATGGAAAAGAAAACTGGAGAGTAATTAATACTGACCTAAACTTTCTAGAGCAGCATTTTAAAGGAAAAATCCTCAGTCAGGATGTTGACTTACAAGATGTTTTGCAAGAAATATCATACCGCAGTAACCTCGTTCCAAAATCAAAGTACAGCAACACGATCAAAGATCTGTGGAAATGGGAAGGAATTAGGTTGCCGAGGGATGAATGTGCTGCTGAACTATCAACTCCTTCGCTCCCAACTGGTTCGCTAAATTATACACCACCCATCAGTAGTCAGGTTCCCATGCACTTAGCTATGACTTAAGACTTAAGAAAAAGTATCCTCTGATAAAATGTCGTACAGAACGTTATAAGAACAGTTTTATCCCATTCGCAATTCGACATTTTTCATAAACATTGAACTCACTTTCACCTCTCACTAAATGACAAATGCAAATATTCGTATTATATTTTTATGTATTTATTATATCATATGTTACAATAGTTATTTTCGCCACATATGTATATATATCCACAATTTCGTGTAAAAAAGACGCAATTCAACTGTTCCTGGAGCATTTTCAAAGTTGTTTAATAAAGCATTATTATTATTATTATTATTATTATTATTATTATTATTATTATTATTACTATTATTATTATTATCATTATCATTAAAGAAAACTTTCCCAACCAGCTACAGGCCATTGCACCAGCTACTAAAACTGAAGAAGAGGAACAACTGAATATAGCTATGAGAGAGTATTTATTAACTAAATTACAGTATGAGGACAGTGTCAAGAAAACTAACTAGTGTTACCACACCAACGTGCACAACCACAACAAATGAAAGTGTCGAGAATGAAGCCGCGAATATTTTACTAGATCTAGGCCATGTCAAATATGCGGATCACTAAAGGAAAACGTGCAGACAGTTTTTAATTACTTTATATGACCATCCTTTTAAGAGTTGAGTTTTGTTTCTATAAATCCAAAAGAAAAAAAAGCAGCGTCGATGGATGCACTTTAAACTATATTGACAAGTATTCAGTCATGTTTACTTGTTCATTGAATTCATTTCATGTACATGCTAGTTTACCTTCATATGCTTTATAAGTTTACATTTTAGTCATTCATTGTAAGAGAAGAACTATACGAAATAAAAGGGTTTCACAGTTGGTTAGTTCCTGGTTATTTCTGTAAAATAAAACTGGTGTGTCTGTTTAGTCTGACACTGTTGGTCTATAAAATTTGATAAATAACTATAACGTTTGAACCAAAAGGGAGATTACTAGTATCGAAATCAATGGCCAAAAAACATGGATTATATTTGTAGGTACTGCAAGTGACGGTAAAATCCAATCATATCGTCTTCAGTAATACATGGATGTGCAGCGTAAATCGCAGCTGGCACATTAACTCTTTGGAGATTTGAGTATTCCTCTTGTTTTAAGACAGTGTTTAACTTATTGAATACAAGTTTAGCTGCATTAAACTTGGGTGATCCAACAGGAGTTTATACAGAAGCCATACCCATGTCTATAAACCAAGTTGCGAGTGCTTCACCACCATCATGACGATGAGTTTGAGCATTATCGTACACAAACACATCACCGTTATCTAGAACAGGTAATCCACTTGGGGCGTTATGATCGATGGCTTCCCCCCAGAAGTTTAAAAAATCGATGGTATTAGCTCCTCCTGCTATTGTCCTTGCATACAGGACACCATCTAATCCACAAAGCAAATTAAGAGTATAATTTGCACCTTTTGTATTGCCAGCCAATATTTCTACAGCCGGTGTTCCAATTAACGAATGTCCATATGTTGGACTACCGATGCCGACATTAACTCCAGCTTCATCAAAGAATTCCACCTTGTTAGCAAGAACATTGTGAAGAAAATTAAGAAACTGTTGGGCGTAAGCAATGTTCCCAGGCCGCCTGAATTTGTCCTGACAATGTTTGGCAAGTTTTTTGTGTGTCCAAGGCCCATCGGACATTCTTGTTCGTACAGCTCTTCCAATAGCACTAACTGATGTTCCACCGTCGACAACACAGCAATTGTTAACTTCTTCTAAAATTGTTGAATAGTTACAAGATGCCTTCTCCCTTTTCAGTAGCTCTATCAGCTGGATATCTTCTTCTTTTAGATGAGCTGCATTGCCAGTTTGGGATTTCTTTGGCTCAACAGACCCCTGAAGACATACTTGATACCAGATTTTTCTTACGGTATCTGAACATACTTTGAATTGATTGGGAATGTCGTTAAAACTACCAGGAAAATTGCCAGTTGCCATGTTGCCGCCCGACTCATAATCTTGTCAATAAGAGCGATTCTTAATTCAGTGGTGAGTGCTTTTCCTCGGACAAATGTCTGTCCTTTCTTTGTAACTCCAAACATTTTTAGCGAGTACCCGAAGCCACAATGATCATGCGCCAAGCGACGCGCCAAGCGGCGTGCCAAGCGATGCGCCAAGCTACATTCCTATTGATTTCTGATTTCGAGAGTAGATACCTCACTGCTTCGTATAGCCACCTTTGTTTATTCCAGTTAGCTAACACCAAAAAAAAATATTAAAAACTATTGTAAATTATTTATGAATATGTAAACTTACACTATAAATAAACATATTGCCATTGCCATTGTCATTGTCAATGAGGTTGATAATTTTTGGCACTTCTATTTATATTCAATTAAATCCGTTTCCAAACTCCATTCAAAATCAAACAAGCAAAGAAATAAAACAAACAAACACACTAATAAACAAACTGTAGTTAGTGTTATCGTTAATCTTTATGATAGAAAAAAGAGAAAATTTAGTGAATTATCGACATGTATGTAGACGTATGTAGATGTTCGTGTGCCACTGGATGCTTCTCAAATTAATTTTGTTTCTAAAATAGTAATGACTTCTAGTTAATAGCCCACCTTAGATATTCTGGTTGAGTGAATTCACCAATGGAGTTGTCAATATATCTTCAACCCTTATCGACCAACGTTATATGAGTCAGTTCAGCTTCTTAAGATTGTGAGTAAAGACATCAGTCCATCGCTGATGCTTATCTACAACCTGAGCATCTCCATTAGGAATTTCTAGAAACATCAAGCAGCTGGAAAACAGGAAGGCGCCACGAAATGCATAACAGCCACGCAGAGGCTATCAATACAGGAAGACATATAACATGATATGTTGCATAAGCTTTTAAAAATAATCTGTCTGGCTAGAACAAAAGATCCCTATGGCGACTAGGTGAAAGGGTTACTGGTTAAACTACCAAAGAAAGAAAACTTAAGCATTTGTAGTGATTGGCGAGTGAAAATGTTGCTGAGAGTAGCCAGTAATGTATTCACCACTTTCACATTCCCATAATGCTTTGCGTTTTTGGGGGACAACGACGAGCAAGAGTTATTCACAGGAATGTCTTACTCTAGAGGGTCTCAGCACGTTTTCATAATATGTGATAATTTAGTTCTTTTATTTATTATTCTATTATTTACTTAATAAGCTATAGACCAGTTTAATGTATATATTGTAAACCTTGCAACCTTGACGTCGACCTGTCTAAGGATAACAAAGACCTTCCAGAAACTCATAAGGGGATTAAAAGGCGTAGCATTATAACAATTATTATTACAAAGAATGGTCTGAACCCAGGTGAATGGATATTTTTCGAAGTAACAATATTTCTCGAAGAGACAATATTTGTATAATGATCATCCGGGTGGATGTAGTCCTGAGAAGGACTGTTTGATGTGACTGACGTTTCGACAACCTGTGCGGAAGTCATCTTCAAGAAGCAGTTGTACTGAAGATGACTTCCGCACAGGTTGTCTAAAAAAAACAATAAAGCTATTGCCATACAATATGCAAAGACCTATACCATTAGTCTGGCATTTGACGAGCTTAAATAATATTTTTGGATGACATATTATGAAGGCTTTGGGTTGGCAGTTAGCGTCAAATGCCTAAAAAATGAACCCGCTATTTGTTGCCTCTCAAGTGTTCGGAAAGAAACTAACAAACTCGAAAATGACAAGTGATAACATTTGAAATCAATAATAATAATAATAATAATAATAATAATAATAATAATAATAATAATAATAATAATAATAATAATAATAATAATAATAATCCCGAGGGATAAGATTTTTTTGTTTTTGCTGTGAGTTTTTTTGTTTTGTCGTGACAGTTGTGGGCCACCATAGCTCAGATATTTTACCACAGGAATAGGCGTATCTGCCCGGGCTAAACATAAAACTTCGTTTGGTGTACCCATAGCCTTAAATGACGATGTCCTCACACTGTAAGAACTACCGCGTTTTGTTTCTCAGCACTTTTAAAGTGCTACTCTGATCAAATTTCGATGTCTCCGATGGTAAAGTACTTTGCAAAAGAAGAAAACTGGCGTTTACTATTTCCTGTTAGCATTATTAGTTCACGAAATATCCAAGTTTAAACTTTATGCTAATTAGGACGTTCATGACGTCATACTCTCAATGATGATGATGATTTATTATTTATATAGCGCCCTTTTTACGTCCTCAGTGGTCCTTTTATGTCCCTCCGATATTGGTTAGTGATGAAGTGTGGAGAGACGGGACCACCACCTAAAGTGGTCATCCGAGCCACTTCAAAGTCTAACCGTTTGCAGATGTAATTACAAAGGCAGCACTTTCTCCTCAGTTATTTTAAGACCCTGAGTGTTGGTCCGGCCGGGACTTGAACCACGACCTCCCGCACGAAAGTCTGGTGCTCAACCAACTGAGCCAACCGGGCAGCGGTTCAATTCGCATTTGCTTCAATACAGATTTAAGTATATTTTCGTGAGTATTAAATGTAAAAAAAAATCGATTTTTAGGTAGGAACCAAGGCACTGAGGCTGTTGCTGTGACAACTGATCTGTACAATTAATTTTGAAGAACTTCTATAGTGCTATACTACTGCCAAATTTGATTGATTTTAATTGAAATTGGGCTGAGATATCGCTTATTATGATCTTAGACTGGTCAAGTATTGATACTATGACGTCATCAGGAACAATAGCAGCAAGTTTTTAAACTCCAATAACTTTAGAAGCAAAAAAGATATTTGAAAAAGAAAAGCGACATTGCCTTTTGCTATCAAAGGTCTTTCAATCCATGCAACAAAAAAAAAGCTAGTCAAAAATTTGATCACATTAGCACTTTTTAAACTAAAAAGTCTTAAAAGTCTGTTCACAAACTTTCCAAATTCCTGGCGTTTTCTGTCCAGCTGACCAGCTATGTCCTTAACAGCATTATTTTGCTTTTTGACGTATCTATTTAGTGTCAATAAGAAAGGCTCATCTTTTTCTTGTAAATTTATTGATTTTCGAACTCGCGTTGGACGCTTGAGTTCAAGACTGACAGGTTGGTCCTTGTCTAAACGTGAAGCTGAAATTGGAGCAAAAAATGGCCCAGGGGAATCAAAGGCCATAACTTACTTTGATGGTATTACTCTGTTACTCTCCAATATACCTTTCATTCGCAAAGTAAAGTAAGCAGGCGATAAGTCCACTTCTTTGTCGCCTTCATCAACAGTTAGCCTTAATGAAATAGTTAGTTTTTCAGATGAGGGACTTCCTTTATCAGCTGTTCTTTACATTCTTGACAGCTGAAACAAAGGATTTCTTCCTCTGAAATAAAGAAAGGTGTTTCTTTTTTCATCATGATAGTCGTAGAAGACTTTAATTGTAAGGGATATTTTTCAACTTCAATGAATTTTGAGGTTTAAAATATGGTGAAATTGTGGTTGAAACTTTTCAATATTAAGATGGTGGCTGTACTTTTCTCCCTTGTACGAGGGTTTTTCACATTAGATACCATAGACAAATTATATAGGAAAACAAAGGCCCTATTTATCAAAGGGCTTAATAATCCCATGTTAAATTAACAAGGAAATTCAATTCAATTAAAATCATTGCCGAGCTTCATATCGTGAGGGCCTGCGTGCAAGTTCCTAAATTGTGATGACAAAACTTATATAGCCAAAAATAACATATCGAGCTTCATAAAATTCCAAAGTTTGGTGTTACTGCCTTGTTACCTCTAATACACTAGGGAAATTAAAGGAGAGTAATAGTTGACCTCAAATGGAAAGAAGTCATATTAGTTGTTCTACATGTATAGAAGGTTAAGGAAACGTTATGCTACGATTTATTAAAAAGCGTAATTTCATAAAGCCTAGAAGTTGACAAACGACTTTGGAATCAGGCATATTCCCGCTATTATGACATACTGTTCCCCATTATCATTATATATAAATTTAGGCTCTGCCTAAAAGTGGAGCTCCCATTGAGTTCAATTTTTCGAGCAAGAGTGCATAGTGCTAATTGCGTGGCAAGTGTGACACGGCCTTACAAAAAAGCATGAGCACCTCTCATGATTTTACAAGAAGAGGAAAACTAATAGAAAAATAGGCACTTGTTTAGCACATGTGGCTACTGCAAGTAGAAATATAAATAAATATAAAAGTGCAATGGCTCAGACTACGTTTTCAAGACGTCAGTGGATTTCGTTGGATCTTATCGCTCAGGAGCGTTCAGGGTATGGTCCGGCAGCTGTTCGGCAATAATGGCAAAACGAAAGCAAACCAAATATATACGAAAGAAACTCGAAAGAAACGAGAGACACACGAGGTTACAAGCTGTCGAGATGTCTGACTGTTGATTGGTTACGAAGTTTTAACAGCTTTCTGCATCGCTTGAGGTTACACTCTTACAGACAATTCGCAAACTACAACGATGACATAGTGGCTATGCCTTTCCAGAAGGCAGTAGCCACAAAAATCAATATTTTATGCGTTCAAAGCATAAGAAAAATAATTAAAAAGTATTTCCTGTATAGAAGAACCGATTTAATTTCACAAATGTTATGTTAATAATTTTTGTGGTGGGAAAGTGAACAGCCTCCAGATGCAAAAGTTTTCTTTTTACTACATTTTACACTTTGTCGTCATTACTAGCAAGAGAAAAGCGATACTTTATGCTTTGCATTTTTTTATTTCAATCCCATTTCAAGAAAAAAAAACTAAATTCGTATACCTCTCAAATAAAATTTAACGACCAGCGAACTGCTTGCGAGATAATTGTGAGATCAAAAAAAGACACTGTGACGTCAAAAAAAGATTCCATAAAACCTCCCATAAGTAACCTTGTACTTACATCAGTTCAGTTCACATGAAAGAACAAAAGACAGATTTGTTAATGCAATTTATTTTCAGTTTAGCTTGTCGAGGGATCTACAAGAATATAAGCTTAAGCTCAGCTTGCAATTGTGTCATCATAAAGTTTACTAGCTGGAAAGGCCATCTAGAAAAGCTAAATAAATGATAATTATTGTAATATGTGGTGTATGTATTACTTTTTCATTTTTCATTAAACAAAATAAATTATTGCAATTTTCCATGACAGGTTTCATGGAATCTTGTTTTGACATCACAATCTCGCACGACAGCCTTGCTGGCCATAAAACATAATTTTCAGTAAAGTCTTTTGCAAATTTAGTCTTTTTCTTGAAATGAGATCAAAAACCAATAATTCAACTATTGGTTTTTCTGGTTCATTAGTAATGAAGACAAAGATGATGAAATTAAATGTAAACTAATGCAGTATAAACAACAACCAACCATCCACGGATCCAAGCTATTCTGTGAATATTTACCAAAGCAATGGCCTTGTCCAGAGTTTTACACACATTTTGTCAACTATTTTTTTACAAAACCTTAGTTAACATCAATGAATTTACTTTCTATAAAGTGTTTTCTATGGAACTGAAAGAGTATTCTTGCAGTGTAATCTGCAAGGGAAAACTATAGAAATCCAACCACATTACTGTGGGTGTCCTAGTGCGCTTGGTCGTCTAAATGGACAACATACAATGAAACATGAGGGTTCTTTTGCATAGTTTATTTACAAGTTTCAGCTTTGAATTTGAATTCTTCAGTGATCAGTATAAGTTTCTAATTCTGACTGCGGTCGTCATGTAGAAAGTTTGGTGAATTCTGATATAGGTAGTAGGTGATTATTAGTGATACAGATAAAAATGAGCGTTGACAGCTTTTGATAAATAGGTTGACTAGTTCTGAAGAGTTACAAGTCTGTAAAAGGATCGAGTCGGCAAATACGGTGGATGAGAAAAATGATAGTGTAGATAGGAGATATAAGTCTTTTACTGGCAAGTATTTTCTAATTAGTTGTACATGCTATATGCGCATGCTATATGTGTTGGTAGACAAAACAGCTCCAAACAGTTTTTTTATACAAAGCGTTTTTCATAAGTAAAATGTTAATATTTGGGAATAACTCTCAAATTCTGGCAGCCTGTTTGAATATATTATTGTATATCTGAAAAAAATTCTATCAATATTTGCTTTATCTACACTAACTGAGAAATGTTGTTGTTTTAATTTGCAATTGTTTAAGGGTGTTTTTTAAATATTAATTTTTAGGTTATTTTTACAAACTATTATGATAAAAAAACATATCACTAGCAAATAATCAAAAAATTATGGAACTTTGTAATTAGTTTCTCCTATTCTGTCCCCATTTATAACAATTTTCTGTAACTGGAAGAAAATGCAAACGTCAAGTCATAAGCCTCAATTTATCTTGCCATGTGTAAATTCGTAAACTGAAAGACCTGCCAAAGAAGATCAGTACAAGGCAAAGTTAAAGTAAAGAAAGCATATTTAAGCATTCACAAAAAAATTTCATTAATCTTCCCTTTCTTCTTTTACAGTTTATTCATTGCCACTTTCTCTGATCCCAAGCAGTTAACACAAATTGAGCCCCATGTACCCATAAAATTAATTCCAATACGAACTTCGTTGGAGTTAAGACTGTCCTCTAGACGAACTGCAAAACAAAATATGCAACAGGCAGTCAGCACGCGTGATGATTTAGAAACACATTAAACTTTAAAATAATATTTTACCTTGGAATGTGTTATTTCCCACGCACACGACACCAGCATCATAAATGTGGCTATTGCAGTATGAGGCAACGCTTCCCCATCCATTGTTAGTACAACTTCCAAGTGAGGCCTCTGACCCTGAACATCCCATGCTGTTCAGCCATACTTTACCCATCCCTTGTCCATTGTACGAAGGTCCTACTGCTTTGGTAAAACCAAGTTGATGACATGCGACCTTGGTATATGGCATATTCCAGCTATTATGACATATTGTTCCTCATTATCATATTATATGTTTAATTCTGATCTCAAACACTACTTGTTATAGGTTATTAAAGTAACATCACAAGAAATAACCAATAATAGTAAATTGGTTGTCATTTTAACGGACACTACATTCTAACAAGACCTGGGGACAGAACCGCTTTGTGTATCACTGCATTGGTGATTGGAACAATCTCCCTAAACAAACTAGAACTTTATCTTCTAATCGTTTTAAGTTAGCTATAATTAATATTTACATTTTTATTGTATTTTGTTCAAAACAGAGAGAGCTGCAAGAATTATAACTGGTTCAAATTATGAAGTCAGTTCTGCAGATATTCTCGAACTAGGATGGAAAAACCTTAACGAAAGCCACAAGAGTCAATCTTGAAGGGCCATCCCCCAAGCTCATTTTCTGAGCTCTTTCAATAATATTTGCACACGGTTCATAATTACTACTTGCTTAGCTCTAAAAACGGTCTTTTTATACCGAGACCAAGCACTGAAGCCTTGAAAAAGATGCATTTCTTATAGGGGGCCTATCTATGAAACAATTTAACTAAATATCATAGCTCAGTAACTAACTATAGGCAATTTAACAATATATTATAATTATGTTAAGGTAATGCGATTGCAAACAATTTTGACAAGCAATTTTTTTAAACTTGGACTAAGTATTCATTTTAAGGGCTAGAGTAGAAATGTGAATTAGAAAATGGGGGTCACCGAATTCGTTAAGAAGATATAATTTTTCCAAGATGGGGCTTGCAGCCATCTTTTTCGGGTAAAATAGGATAATGCCCGGACAATGGAATAACCAGCTTTTTCAGTGATCATCCTAAGCCCATATCGGTGACTAAAAATAAAAGCAATAATTTCAAATGATACATATGTTAATATAACATACTTACAAACCTGAAATTTCTTATTCTAATTTGTTGAAAAATGAGTTTTCAAAGCTAACATTTCAAAAGCAGCACATTTTGACTGTCCTTTATGATCCTCTGTTTTTACATTTGATTCCCTTAAAATTTAGCTTGAAGACCACCTTCATTATTTGATATGTTGTAGCTTTAGTTGACCTGGACTTACAGTGAAAAAATAAGGGTAGGTTACCAAATTAGATTTCTAAATAATCGCCATTAAAGACCGAAACGGCCTGTGCACCATATTAAGTATCTTGTATATTAATTGCAACTCAGAGTGAATAATGAATTCCATATTGGAATAATGTAATATCATTAATTGATTCTCAGGGGTACGTTTGAGCTGTTTTGAGTGTAAGTATGTATAGTTGGAAGAAGATCAATGCGACTAATTGGAAATTAACACTGTATCTCTTATAACTCGAAAACCAATTTGGTGACGCCCACTTTCTTGTCTTTATTTTGAATAAGGAACAAAATATCTTAATGACTGAATTTTAAAAACAATTCATGCAAGAGTTATTGTAGACTGATTCCATGCGTCATAATTTTCACTCATACAAACGAAAACGAGGTGCTTGAAAATTTACGGGATTGAAATTTTGTTTTAGCTGTTTGAAAATATTATGAGGATTTGCTTAGTGTCATCTCCACTATAATATTCTACTTATAAATAGTACTACTCCAAAAAAGTTACATTTTAAAGAAGTAGGAATAAAGCATTCAGTGTTGTTGTAAGAATATATTGTACTCTCAATCGTAAGTGTAAATCAAATATGATGTAGGGATATTAGAATAATACATCTGAAGATTAATTTACAAAACAGAAAAAGAACTTGCTTCCATTTAAACTGACAGAGTCAATCAAGGCAAAATATAAATATGACCTAAAGAAAAATAATGTTATATTAATATATTAATGGAATATGTTTTAATACTGATAGCTCAACGGCTACATTAAAATATACTTCAAAAAGGCTATTATGCCACCACGTTGTAGGATGTTTACCGACCTCATGAATTTTGGCCTAAGATGTTCATTCACAAACAAGAGCTGATGTAATGCTTTATCTAAACTTGAAATTTCATGAGAATAGTCCAAAAGGAATCATCTAAAAAGATATAGGAAACTTATTATTTGCTTGCTTCACTTCAATTGACTTTAGTTTTCAGTTCGAGTGAAATAGTTTTCCAAATCAGGTTGGAAGACATGCATCTTCTAGCACTTGATTGCTCTATTTTCTAAAATAACTTTCATGTTTATGCTTTAGATCCAATTATATCAAACGGCAATATTCGATTCTCAAAAACAAAATGTTGTCATACATGTAGCCAGTAATTAGGGCAGAAGTAATTTTTCTGAAAACCAGGATAGGAGGATGTCTGTGATTGACTTATTTTTTGTAATAAGTCGGACCTGTGATAGGGGGAAAATGCTGACAGAGAGCGAACTGGGACCAACTTATGAAATCAGTCTAGAATTATTGATCCTACCTTAAATTAACTGATCGTTATCAAAAGTGCTATATAAATAATACATAATCAAAGCAAAAAAGCATTCCTCAAGGCCCCTTTATATCAATGATCTACTGAGTGTAAAGTTCTCAACTTTAAGAATGTTTGCTGATGACACGTCTCACAAGTAGCTGACCATTGTTAAGTTTGTTAAAACAAACCAAAGCTATTTGACTTGATGACTTAAGTAGCTATTTCTTAAAAAATAGTATTTCACATGCACGCTCAGGGAGCGATATACAAATGAGCAGCATGGCTCGGGGAGCCGAGTTGTTGGAATTGAGTTCGCATGTACACTCAGGGAGTGATATACGAATGAGTAGCATGGCTCTGGGAGCCGAGTTTTTGAAATTTAGTAGTTATATTAGCTCCGGGAGCAAGAGACGAACAGACAGCATTGCTCCAGGAGCCGAGGTTTTGAACTTAGATAGAGAAATAAGTAACGGGAGCGGCGGAAAAGCAGCAAAGTTTAATACTTAGCAAATCTTGTAAATCTCAATGGCTAGTTTTGGCCTTTATTACATTCCTAATGTCTTAGTCGGCTTTTAGCACTTTATTAGTTTCTGTCATTTGCAATTTCATTATTTATTTGGTGTCTTATTTTAGCGGCTTAGTTTTGTTGCATATTTTATGTCAGCTACATTCCTTCAGTATTTTCTTTATTATTATCATTATTCTTATTTTATCCCCTCTCGGGATTCATTCACTATGGCCAAATACATGCAGTTTTTTGAGTTAGAAAGGGTTCTTTTATTGTTTGACATTTCTTTTCATGCACATTTCTTCAGGGTAACAGGCTTATATGGGTTAAAGGCATTAACGGTTTTGGTCTGTCGCTCCTGCCCTTATTGCACTGTGACGGTACATAAACAGACCTGGATCGCTTTTCGACCCTTTCGAAGCCATAAAGTTGTTAAAGGCTTTGGTCCGCGTGGCTAGAAAGGTGGCGGATGTCAAAGCAGATGAATACGCTGCTGCTTTAGGTGCAGTGAAAGCTCGTAGCTCCAACTTCCTTCCTGCTACGCTCCATCGCCTTTTGCTGAGACTTTTGGGCGAGCCAGTGAGCGCCAAGGTAGCCATTGAAAAATTGAAAAGGATAACAACAAATAGAGCGAAAACACTAGAACCATGAAACAAAATCAAATTGTTAGTGTGTAATAGTTCTTATTTAGCGACTATTAGTTACTATAAAAGACAAGTAAAGTTGTAATGAGGTATTGTTTTCTTTTGTATTTGTTGTTTCTGGTTGAGTGATATTGACTAAATAGTCACTAAATAAAAACTATTAGTTAGTAACTATTTTGTTTTTATTTCATGGTTCTAGTGTTTTCGCTCTAGAGAGTTAACAGCTAAAGTATGAAGGAATAGAAATGGGATGAGATGACAAAAACAGCAAAGGTCACAATATTGAGACTGACTCAAATGAAAGAAACCAAACTGAACCAACTAAGATTAAAAAAGCAGGCGAAATAAAAGAAACAGAAAGGTACAGAAAGACATAAAGAAAATACATGGTTTGATAAGTATGAATAATAATAATAATAATAATAATAATAATAATAATAATAATTTATTAAGCATAATACAACGTCTATATGCTTTACAATACTAATTACAATTTAACTAAATTAATGTAAACTATAGACTAATAAACTAACACTATTTACAATAATAATAAGAAAATATATATATGATGTATATATGGTATAATAATATGTATTAAATAATATAAATATGATGTAAAGTATAATATATAGTATAAGACACAGTAACAATATATATCGTATATATATATAAGTATAATATATAGTATAATGTATAGATATGTATGTATTATAAATGTACAGATAGTTAATGGATTGCGCCGCTAGTCAAAGTGTTCAATGAACAGGTGGGTTTTCAATTGTGATTTAAAAGCTGCCAGAGAATCTGCATCGCGTAAGTGTAAAGGTAGCGCATTCCAGAGACGTGGCGACGCGACAACAAAAGATCTATCACCATATGTTTTCGTGCGCGATTTAGGAATAACAAGTAAGCGCTTATCAGCAGAGCGGAGAGATCTAGATGACTTATATGGTGTTAGCAGGTCAGTAATATACTTAGGAGCCTGATTATTGATTATTGAGAGCTTTATAAACAAGAGTAAGCATTTTATATGTTATTCTAGATCTTACAGGCAGCCAGTGGAGTTGATATAAAACTTCAGTGATATGATCGTACTTTCTAACACGAGTGACTAGCCTAGCGGCGATATTTTGAATTCTTTGTAGCTTGTCAATCTCAGTGTCTGGTAAACCGAATAGTAAACTATTGCAAGAGTCCAGCTTAGAAGTAATGAAAGCATGAACAAGACGCTCAGTGTTTTCTTTATCTAAATATTTCCTAATGCGACCTATATTTCTAACAGAGCACATGGCCGCCTTGCACAGATTGTTCACATGCTCAGTCATTTGTAGGTTAGAGTCTACGGTAACACCAAGGTTGCGAGCTGATGGTGTAGGGGCAATATTTAGGCCATTCATATTAACCCCCGCAATGGGTACGTTCTTGTTGAAACGTGATGACAGGTGAACAATCTCCGTCTTTTCAGAATTACAAGAAAGGCCATTAGCGGTGCACCAAATCAGGATGTCATTCACGCATAACTCGAGTCTTGAAAGAGCAGCAGGACGCTCATCAACTGAACTGATGGATAGATACAACTGTGTGTTGTCAGCATACGTCATCACACTGAGTCCGTGGGCCAAGATAACATCCTCAAGAGGGGCAAAGAACAAAGAGAACAAAAGCGGCCCAAGTACGGAACCCTGAGGTACACCAAATTGGAGATCTTCCTCATGAGAAAGACAGTCCTTTATTGCAACCTGTTGAGACCTGTCGGTGAGGTAGGAGCGAAACCATTGTAATGCAGTTCCACAAATTCCATAACGGGTATTTAGACGAGATATTAGCACTTCGTGATCTATAGTGTCAAATGCGGAAGAAAGATCCAAAAGTACCAGAACTACCTCCTGTTGCTGATCAATAGCCGTAAGTATGTCGTTGAACACGCGTAAGAGTGCCGTCTCAGTACTGTGGCAACTTCTATAAGCAGATTGAAAGCTTGCTAGGAGACCGTTTGGAACAAGATAATTTAAAGTTTGCGAAGCAGCAACTCTTTCTAGTGTCTTAGACAGAAAGGCGACGTTGGTAATAGGTCTATAGTTTGGATACTGATCACAGTCAAGCCCCTGTTTCTTGATGGCAGGGGTGATAAGACCTTTCTTCAAGGATGATGGAAAAACACCCGAAGACAATGAAGTATTGATGATAGCAGTCAGAGGAGAAGACAAAACATCAATAACTTGCTTCACAATCACAAGTTTTACAACCACTGTAGGCAAATATTAACTGAAAGTCAGATCCAGAGAATACCTGCCTGCAATACAAAAAACCCAAAGACACTACAAGAATTCAAAACCCTAACTTAACAAACCAAGACTTTGACAGTTTTGAGGCCCATTTGGTAACAGAAAATGAGAACCTTCATTCCAAATTGATCAGTTATGTCAGTTCTGCATTATAATGACATGCATCAAACCCTTCCACTGAGCCAACAGTGCAAACAATCCTATTACAAGTTAAAACAATTACCCTGCAGCGTGTAAACAATCCTTTTATAAGTTAAAACAAATACCCTGCAGCATGTAAACAATCCCTTATTAGTATTTAAAGAAGATGAGTAGATTGAGAATCATATTCACAGTTTACCGTGACTAGCCATATCTAACATGCCAGCAAAATTCAAAAATGTCTTCCAGAATCTTAAAGTGTACTGTTTGTTCAGAGACTGGTCATATGCTCATGGCCAGCAAATTAATAAAAGTCTTCCAGAATCCTAAAGGGTACTGTTTGTTCAGAGACTGTTCATACGCTCATGCATTGCCTTAATGCTTTGCAGTGTGCCATGGTGATAAACGAGATTGCAATTGTCCACCCCCAAAGAGAAGGAAAAAATCCTGCAAAAATTCTGCCTTCCAAGTCATATCTGCTTCTGAATCATCTTCTCAGCTCATGACCCGCTACAAGAGAGAGGAGAGCAAAAGACGACCTGAAAAGGGACTTCCAGCGACAAATGAGGAACAGCACCATGACCCAGAGCAAATAGAACCAAACAGCCCTGAACAAGACCCAATGTTCCGGCCCAAGGTCAAGCTCTCCCGTAGTGACTTGTCCGATCCATTGTGCATGAGATCTACCTCAGGAGATCTACCTGAATTGACTGGGATACGCCAGTCGCTGGAGGACAGCTGTTGATTATTATGAATATAACCAGGGCTCAAAATTCTGACAAGATAATTGGCTAAATGGGAGTTGAAAATTACAAATATTGCATGAAAAGAAAATGAACTCGCATTAGCTAGTTCTCTTTTTAGAAAATAGTCATGTTATGCAAAAAAAAATTCTTTGCGTTTGAATTTAATCCACTTATCTTGTAGCTGCTCAATGAAATTCTAATCCTGATATCTGTAGGTGGGAAAGAGGAAGTATTAGAGTACAACATGGGATTTTCAGGGTCAGAGTCCTCACTTGGAAGCTGTACACACAATGGATGGCGAAGCGTTGCCTGTGGCTGCAATAGTCACTATGATGATGCTGGTGTTGTGTGCACAGGACGTCAAGGTAAAAAAAAAGAATTTTCACTATATTTCTATGCAACAAGCTTGGATAAAAATTTTCAAACCTTTGAATAGTACAAAGAAAAAGATTATCTCTGAAATACATTGTCTATTTTGTTTTTCAGTTCGTCTAGAGGACAGTCTCAACCCAAATGACGGCCGTATTGGTATCAATTTTATGGGTACATGGGGCTCAATTTGTGATAACGGCTTTGACCTCAGAGAAGCAAAAGTGTTATGTAGAATGCTTGGTTATTCAGAAGCTATAGCAACAAAGAGTTTTTCAAAATTGTCATCCAAGACAGCATGGTTGAAAGACCTTTCATGCCAGGGAAGTGAAACCAACATAGAAAGCTGTACTCATTCTAATTTTGCGAGTCAGACATGCCCAAACAATAAAGTTGCTGGAGTTGTTTGTCGTCCAAACAGTAAGTAAATGCGATTCCAAGTAAGGCATATATATTTTAATACAATTTTCTTGTTGAATCAAACCAATAATTTTATTGATAACCCCAGACTGATAAAAATGCTTGGTATACCGAATTAACTGAAATTCATTAATTGACTCAAAACTTCATTCTTGCAGAACCCAGCATAGTTACTGTTAGTATTGCGTCAAACAAGAGAGTGGAAATCGGCTACTATGGTATTAACAAGTCCATTTGCTCCAATGGCTTTGATGAGAAAGATGCACGAGTTATATGTAGAATGAATGGATATGATGATGTAGATCACATCACTTATATTGACAGTCGAACTCTAGATGCAAAATTAAGACAAGTTTGGATCTTAAATATGACATGCCAAGGACAAGAGAAGACTATAGAAGGTTGCAATATAGTTTGGAATTGGGAAAATCAGCTCTGTCCAAGTTTCAATTATGCTGGTGTAATTTGTAAAAAAGATACAGGTATGCAATATATTCCATTATGCACAGAATAAAAGCATGGCGTATATAATATAACATTTACAAGTTTATTGTTTCTTTCTTTTACAGGATTGAAGTTGCGACTCGTTGATGGACTTGGTGGAGCACGTAATAACAGCGGTCGTCTTGAAATAAGAGTATTTGGAGAATGGGGCACAGTTTGTGATAAGGGCTGGGATATCAATGCTTCTGATGTTGCTTGTAGATTTCTTGGATTTCCAAGAGCCCTGAAAATCCAAAAGTTTAAACCAGGAACTGGTCCTATTAAGCTTCAAAACATATCGTGTGTTGGATGCGAAAGGTCTCTTGATGATTGTTATCATCCTAAGTGGGGTTCAAAATCTACTTGCGAACACAAAAATGACATTGGATTAGTGTGTCTCCCAGGAGGTAACTAGGTTTTTTGTGTTCAATTTTCATACAGTAAAAAATACTTTTGGTAAAACAGATAGTTTGGCTCACATTTTGGTGCATTTTTGCTTTAAAATCAGCAAGTCATAAATCAAAAACCTGAAAAAAGTACACATATTTGCTTATATTTCTCGTCAGGGCCACCAAACCTCTCAGCTAAAGTGATGGCGAATGGAAGAATAGAGATTAGTTACTATGGTGTTAACAGATCAATTTGCTACAATGGCTTTGATATGAAAGATGCACGAGTAATATGTAGAATGAATGGATATGATGATGTTGCATATATTACTGAAATCACTAGTCCAGCAGGAGACTCAAGGACGGAGGAAGTATGGCTTTTAGACACGGCTTGCACAGGAAATGAAAATTCCATTGAAAAATGCAGTACTTCATGGAACTGGGAAAACAGTAATTGTCCAAAAAATAGCAAGCTTCGTGCTGGAACCGTTTGCAGGAATGGTATGAACAAAGAAAGTGATTTCTAAATTAAAATCATCCTTTTTCTTTTTTGATAATTCTAAAAAAATGTGCATTTTAGGTACCGATCCCCCAGATGTTGAATTCCGTCTTGAGGATGTAAAAACGCCAGCTCCATATTCTGGACGCCTAACTGTGCAATATTATAAGAGATGGGGAAATATATGTGCTAAGGATTTAAAGCTAGAAGACGCACATGTGATCTGCAGAATGTTAAACTTTACCGAAGCCCTGACTATCTCTCATTGGGGGAAACATACTGGTAATATCAGTTTTGAGCTTGTCAATCACTGTCAAGGAACAGAGTACTCCATGAAAAATTGCACAGGTGTGAAGCTTAAACAGGTTGATGCATGTGAAGAAGGCAATTACGCAGGAGTTGTTTGCACCCCGAAAATTATAGGTAAGTTCTGTTGTTTGTTTAATAAATTTGTCATCACACAATTAAATAGATTCTTTATGCAAACGATTTTATTTTCACCTACAGTTACACCAACACCGTTACCTCGAAACGTCCGCATTAACGGTGGTTCAGACAATGCAAGAGGCCGAGTTGAAGTACAAAGACACAAACTATGGGGAACGGTTTGCAATTCGGGATGGGATATGCGTGAAGCTAATGTAGTATGTCGCATGAAAGGTTTTGATGGCGCAATTACAGCATATAAGTCATTTAAGGAAGGAACTGGCCCAATATGGATGTCAGGGCTTCAATGCAAAGGAGATGAAAATAACATTGAGCAGTGTGCTAGTGATGTACGAGAAAAGACAACTTCATGTAACCATAGCATGGATGCTGGAGTGGTCTGCCGTCGATATAAAGGTCAGAGACTAAAGAAACTTGCTTTTAAGCCTTGTATGAATAAGCTTCAGAGCAATAACTTATAATCACTTATATTAAACAGATAAAATAGAAGTCGAGTTGGAAGTTCCATCAAGAAAATACTATGGCAGATTGATGATAAAAGTAAACAACAGTGATCCGGGCGTAATTTGCGGTAATGGTTGGAACAGAGAGGATGCAGACGTCGCTTGCCTAACGATGGGACTCAAAAGAGCCTTAGTACCTATAAGCCATTTTGGAGGAGGAAAACAAACCAAAATCTGGATGTCCAATGTTCGCTGCAGCAATAGCGACACATCACTGAAAACGTGTAATCATGATGGATGGGGAAACAACTCATGTCCTAATTATCACTATGCAGGAGTGATATGTGAACAAGATGGTAGTTATAACCAAAATCCTTTGATTAATCATATTTTAAATGAGGTGATTAATTTTTAATGTCTTAGATTATTGATTGCGTTTTCTTTTATCACTATAGTCAATGACAAGAACTTTGGTATGAGGTTGGTTAATGTTCCTGGGACAAACATAAGCAAAGTACAAGTCCATTACTACGGCATTTGGGGAGCTGTGTCGGCTAACAACTGGGATCTGGCAGATGCTCATGTTGCCTGCTGGAGTAATCTCTCAGGAAAAGCATCAATGGCAGGAAATGTTGTAAATGATCAACAACTTCCCATTTTGATAGATAATCTTAATTGTCTAGGAAGTGAAAATTCAATAGATGAATGCCGTTTCAAGTGGGGTATCGCTGGCCCTGACCAATCCAGAGTAGCTGCAGTTGGATGCTCCAAAGTTATAGATGGTATATACATATATTGACATTTTCTTCTTTGCATAGCCTTAAATGCATATTTAGATCTAATATTCCTTATATTTGTTATAAGATAAAATGACACCAACAATAGCACCAGGATCTGGACTTAATAAAAGATTTGGACAAGTGAAAATAAGTTACAAAAGTAAAGACTTTGTTGTTTGTGGTGATAAATGGGACATCAAAGATGCTGATGTGATCTGCAAGATGAACAGTTATCGAAAAGGAGCAATGGCGGCGATTAGGAAATATGCAATTAATACAAACAACAAACAATTCCTTACTGGATTTGAATGCCGTGGCGACGAAAAAAAATTGGTTGAGTGTTTCCGAGACGAATCTCTGACTACTTGTCCAGGAAACTTCATCGCAGGTGTAATTTGCAAGCCTGATTCAGGTAGTGAAAATAAAATCACAGGCAAACTAGACTTCTGACATATTTGATTAAAATATTTTTTTTGTATATTAAGGTCCACTACCAAATATGACATTGCGCTTAGCAAATGATGGAAGTGCAACGAATTCTGGACGTGTAGAGGTATCGTATGCTGACGAATGGGGAACATTATGCAATGATGGTAACAAGCAGCAAAATGCTCGGGTCATATGTCGTATGCTCGGGTATGTTGATGTAGAATCCTACCGTTCAACGTCCAGACCAAGCAGTCAAATCTCCTGGCTTGGAAACATGCAATGCAAAGGAAATGAGAAATCAATTGAAGAATGCAAACCAAAATGGGGAGAAGCAACATGTAATGATGACAGCATGCTTAGTGTCACTTGCAAGAAAGGTAATTTTAATATTAGATCCACCACTTAATTGTACCAGTTGTTTTTGATACCTTATCGAGTGATTTAATTTTGCAGCTCGTGCTCCTCACTTCCAAATTGACGGAAACGATGCTATTACTGATTCAACTGCCAAAATCAGCTTCCGAAATGTCCCTTCAGACTTAAAAGCGTATGTATCAAAACAAAAAACCTTTTATATACTCAACAATATATTTGACAGAAATATGTATAAGTTTTACTAATCTGACACCTTTTGTTTATAGCATATATCAAATCGCTGTTGAAAGGAGGCCATATGAGGAGCGTTTGCAATCCTTTAATACTCAAGAAACCCCCTTCGAATTTAAGATAGTAAATTACACCACAAGTGCTAAGTACAAGGGTGATTCTTACATTACCGCTGAAGTAACCAATTCCTTTCTACACAAGAACAACATTACCATTGGTGTGCTCACTTTAAAACAAGAAGCAAACGGGTTTATTAATGAACCGCTTCAACCACAAACACCATACAGAGTGTATGTAAGGATTGCAACAGAATCATACGACGGGGTGCGTACTTTATACTTCCTTGTCTTATGTATAAAAATAGCAGTATCTTGTATTTTAATAATTCTCTGTTGATTTTGAATTTTACTTTTTTCTTATAGAAGACAAGGATTTATGGTGATTATTCTTACGTTGCCTTCAGAACAAAAAAAGTATTTGCTAAAGGTAAACAGATAACTTACTTTTTCTTAAAGCAACAGAATTCGCCTTTTTCTTTTACCATTCTAAAATCCTCGAACACATCCTTTGTTCAATTTATATAGGTCGAGCTGAAAAACTGACCAGTTCAAGAGGAGGAGGAGCAGTGATAGGCATGTCGATTGTCATAATAATGTTAATTGCTGTTATCATCTGTGCCTCTATTTGGTTCATCAAAAAACAAAGGAATGAGGAAATCGATGCTTCCGATAAAAGCCAAGGTAGCCAGGCTTTTGAATGATATTTTTGACATATTTGACTATAATGTCCTATTAATCAAAGGCCAACACATCTGAATCGAATGTTTAATTTCTGTTAGGAATTGAGATGACAGATAACGGTGACATGCGTACAGTCAATGACATCCCGGAAGGCTACTACCAGGCACCGCTACGTGATGAGCGCAACGAATATGTCACTACCCCAGACAAAGACAAAGCTGCTTATCAGTCTTTGGTAACTCGTACAAGGGTATGTTCTATCAAAAATCTCAAACACTCTATTCTATATTTAAATTAATTGTTATCATATTTTTAATCCACAGATTGCTCGTAACAAGCAAGAAAACGAGTCGCCTTTGTACGTTGAAATCAGGAGCTGAACAGATGATTCAAGAATGAGCCGCAATTAAACTAAAAAGCGTAGCTTATAGTAAATAAAAAAAGAAAATTGCGTGCTTTGTTTTATTTTTATGGACAGAATTACAAAAAGTAGAGTTTGATAGGAGTTTGAACAAGCTTGAGACATGTTGCTGTAAACAGTGCTGTTATGGGCTGGGTGTTCTGGGGTCTCTCGTGGTAAACACAGGGATCCTGGTAACAACGTTCCTACCCATTCAAAATCTCGTTTTCTCTAATTTTTTTCAGGCTCTCACAAATGATCGCAATTCATTAAATAAATAGTTAAAATATAACCAAAAGGGAAACTATTCAAATTCACAATTGAATTAATCAGGGTACTTGAAATAATGAGGGTATTAAATAAAGGTGTAAATTTTTGAAGCATAATTGTTGTTGTTGTCGTTTTTATCAGTCTCATTAGCATCATAATTAACATAACAAAACCTATATTTTTGTGGGGTTGGGGTAGGGGCACAAGGATATCGCCCCTGTAAATTCAACACAGGAAGCCCATCAGAAATATACACCTGGTATGCATGCAACACAGCTGACAGCTGTCAGCTGACCGATTATCCTTCCTTATGTGACTTTAAAGGAAAAAGAATATTTGACTGCAGGCTCAACTCTAATAACAGGAACTGATTAAACAAACTGTTGAAAAACGTTGATGCAAAATTAATTAAGTCACTCTAAGCTGAAGCTAGATTGCTGAAAACTCAAACAACTGGAAGCCTATATTGGCAACAGGAAATTAATCACATTTCATCCCTTTTGACACCTTTCAAAAATTATCTAATAATTAAGGTTTTTTTCCTTCAGCATTTTGACATTTATATTTACTGAAGAATCAAAAACAAAAATAATAGTTTAACATGAAATATTAATGTCACTTTTCATTTGTAGTTTGATGACACTTCACAAAGCAATAAGAATTTACACGTTCTCATATCCATACCCTTCTCAGCTTAGTAAAAAGAATTGAAATTTAGCTAGAAAGCTGTTAGAGAAGGGTAGGCAACGAGAATAGAATGTACAGCTTGCACTACTCTTACCTATTTCTAGTTCTCCAAGTGCTTTTCCTTAATGCTTTGGTTGCACAGTTTATTTCTTCCAGAATTTTACTTTGATACTGCAACAATGATAACATAAAAAAAAACCAGAAAATGTAGGATAATAAGCAAGTATTGTTTCCAGAATAGAAAAAAAATACATTTACATTTTGCAATAACATTTTTGGTGTTGTTCTCACCCCACCCCCTCCCCATTATAACATAACAATTTATTTTTAGTGAACCCTTCCTCATTAACTACAAATTTTCAGTAGACTTATTATCCAGGGATTTCATTAGAAGCCAGAAACTGGCAAACTTCTGAGCATCCACTTTCTGTATCAAAGCTATGGAGCCACCTATTTTTTCAATTGCCTCCCCCCCCCTGTCCTTAATTGATACTGGATAAAATGGCTAGCGCCCCTCCAAATCACCCCATGCCAATCTGATTACTACTAAGATTAATTTTTCAACTTTTAACATTAATGGAGCTTTAATCATAGGATCAGTATAAAGCACCTTTTATCTGTAACATCATTAATGGTGTTGTCTATTATTCTAGACTTATAGCTACACCGTACCTTGTACAGACCTTAATCTTAAAAAACGTCTTTGTTTTATGGGGGTAGCACTTAATAGCCAGTGGCTAACAAACCTGTGGCCCTCATTCATCCATTATTGAATTAGAATTTAAATTAAAGTTAATTTTTGTGGAGGGAAGAAAACTGGAGAGTTAGAGAAAAACCCTCAAAGCACAGGAGAGAACCAACTACAAACTCTACTCACATACAACACTGAGCCAGGCGGGACTCAAACTTGGGTTGCCTTGGTGAGAGGCAGGGGCTCTCACTGCTGCACCACCCGTGCTTCCCAATGACCACAATTAACATGCAAACTATGACCACATTTAATGTATTCACATGCATGGGGATTTTTCTGCCAAACGAGCCTTTAGACTCCTTAAGTCCCTTGTGAAATATTTGGTCAAACCAGCCAGCTTCTCATAGAAAAGCCCATGCATGAAAGTATGGAAATACATTAAATGTGGTCATACCTTTATGCGTCGCCTGAATTTGTAGCTAAGGACTTCATGCATAAACATTAAGAAAGACCTATAACAAGTACTATGCATGTGCTTGCCAAGAGTTTTTATATAAAGGTGAGCCTAAGTCCAGATAATTTATGTATACAGTAAAAGTAAGACTCCCTGTGAACTTAATGGTCAGTCAGGGTTTTCATTAAGTTTTAAAATAAATTAATAGAAGATCATGCATTAGCCAGAGATCAGGGTTTATTTAATTTTCATTTAAGCCAATAGAAAATTTTACAAATTAATACCAGACTAGCAATGATAAATGAAGCTGGAGAATTTTGCTCAGTCTCCAAAGCTTACTCTGATCTCTTACTCTGGTCAGTTTTAAAACCAATATCATCCAATTCTTATGCCGAATGCAATAATGGCAGCTATTGACTTTCAGAAATAAAAACTAATCTTTAAAAATGAGCACCACTACCAGAAAGAGCAAGCAGAAATATGCATTATTGGAAAGTTTTATTGCTGTGAATTGAATTCCAATGAAGTTATTTGGAATCAAAAATACAAAGATTTGTATGTGATCATGCAGTAAACTAAGAACTGGCTAACCTCGTTCTGGTGTTTTTCCAGTGTTTTTAATCTGACAATCGTAAATTCTGATAACTTCTCAAGAGTTAATATTTCTACCTCTTTAGCACTTGACATATAGCAGTGGAATATTTTTGTTCCTTAAAATTATATTTATGCTAATGAGGTAAAATGTAAAATTTTATAAACAATAATTTAAATATCAAAATATAAACATGCATGATGATTAGTCTATTTCTATAATTGACATTAAAACATATGGAACATGGAACAACATGGGGTACTAAACCCAAATCCTGGGGTTACTCCCCTATATTTGCTATACAAGTATGTGCTGGCTGTGCTGACAAACAGCGTATGATTTCAGGGTATTTACTCTGGCACAGGGTATATAAAATTACACTCTCTGCAACAGGGTATCCGTTTTCACAAAGTGCGTGAAAATTTTCTCAGGGTTTGGAGGGCTCAGTGGCACCTCCCTAACCCAAATACACCCCCCTTCCTGTACCCAAATGGTTACAAACATGCCTCTTCTATGCACAAATAAACTAAACATTGCAGAATAGAAAAATATAATATATGCTCAGACTGCGCCTCCACACTTCTTACTAATGTTAACTATATTTTCCAAGCTATGTCCTCCTCCACTTTACCTACTAATCATCAGCCACCCATTAGCACCATTGCAGCTCAATTACTGAAAATTGGAACCTATTGTTTTACCCTTTCATTTGAGCTGCACTACAATGTGGTGCAGAGGGGGTATTGATTTCTAAAGTACAAAACTTTAGAAAGAATTTCAAAGTATTGTATTCCTAGGCCAATTGGCGACTCTTAAAACCCAAGGTGTATGCAGGCCTAGCCTCAAATCGTATTGTTTTGCTATTATAATTTCTTCTTTTGTTTTCTGATCTCTAAAGTGTGGCTAATTTAGCCAGGGACCATGGAGCACATTTTAAAATATGACAGGCTAGTATATGCAAATCAAAGGGAAAATGTGGAGGGGGCTAGGATTAGAAAATATATGAAGTATGCATAAAGAAAAAAGTGGGAGTGTAAAGCAACTGCCCCCCCCCCCCCTCAAGCTAAACCCACTTTTAAGTGTCATAAACTGAAACCTTATTCCAATGACCTTAGACTTGAAAATCTTTCAAGTTCAAGGACCCTGGAAAAATTTTCAGTTGATTTGGAGGGTACTTTCTGGGGTTTCTTAAGGCTTGTGGCAGTAATCAGCACCTGTAGATGGCTGACCACCTTGTGAATATATAATAGACCATCTGCAGCACGCAGGAATGCAAATGGATTTGGAGGGCAAAATAAAAGAATTTCAAACTCCTGAAAATTCGAACCTATTGCTTTGCCCTCCAAAATGAGCTCCATTTTGACATGCTGCAATGGGTCTATTAGCTAATACTATATTAAAAAATCGTGGGCACCTACAAATATTCCAGGAATGTTCTTTGGTCATATCAGAATTGACAGTGACTCTAACCACAAGATAACGGAAAGATAACAAATTAACAATGTTTCTAATTGTGGCTAAGAAACATTATTGAAATATTTGTAGGTGCCCAAGGATTTTCGACTAGCAATATGTTCTGAGTATTTGAAACTATTTTCAAAAATTCTAATAATTTTTTTAATATGTAAATAATTAAGCGAATCATATGCTTGTAAACATTATTTCCCTTTAAATTGTTGTGATCGAAGTTTCTTTACATCATTTTCCCTGCCCATTCTCAAAGAAAGCTGAAACAATGTCTATCATTAAACTGACCGATCGTCGGGAAGTGGCCGTCAAAAACACCCCAAAAATGAACAAATAAACTGTGAAGTCATTTTCATTTGTAAATCATCAATAGTAATACAGTAAAAGTTAATTTAGTATATGTAGTACGAAAATAAGATCGGAAATCGATGACGGTACTCAACATGTGAGAGATATATTTCGTGATAAAGTAAACAAAACAGAAATTATTGCTGGTATTGCTGGAGATCAGAGGTCAATATAATAATACAATTTAAGAACAAAGGATAAAAAACTCTTGTTTTAAATGCAAGATCTGTTACGAAGCCTGGAGGACCCTGCTATAATAGGTGGCGAAAGTTAATGACCCATGATCTTACTAACAAAAAGCTAATCTAAGAACTAAACATTTCAATGTTTTACCATAAATTGTGTCCTTGGAACCTCCTTGACCTGATGACGTGGAAGGAAAACGGCATCTGTACAAGTAGCTTCAAATTTTTTGAATAAAAGTTTGAGCATACACAACGATACACTACGTTGCAGGCGCCATCTTGGTAACGTTATTGTAACGACCGAAGTGCGTCTGACCTGATCAATGCTGCAAGATGATTGGTTAAATTCGTTCACGTGACTTTGCGTCTTCAGCAACCAATCAAAACTGGTCAGACGTCGTTTTAAATGTTAACGTTACAAAACTGAGAGTTAACAGTTTTACTTGTTTTTTGAATACAATATTTGAACTTTCTAACTCTACTTGAAGTACTTTCACACCCATTATCGTTGAAGTGCGACCCCCGAAGTATGATGTTTGTTTGCAAACTATTGCATTTCGACGGTCGTCAATCAAAGAACTCAGAAACTAGAAAAAATTACATTTTTGAGGGAGATTTTGGAGTGAATTAAAGATTTTAATCCTCTAAAATCTACAATTCAGTCTAAAATTCCTCTCAAAAAAAATTCGGGGGTCGCACTTCAGCGATAATGGTTGTAAAAACTTACTGTAAAAACCACTAAGAAATTGTTCCGTCTTTAATAGTCAAGGCAACTTGCTCAGAACCTTGTGCGATGAATAAATTAACTCGATGATTGGCAGTGGTGGAAGCCACTAAAATGGCAACGCGGTTTTAAGATTAGGACAATGCTCATAATAACACTACCTTATTATTATTTTATTATTTCTTTTTATTCATTTTTTGCTAAAATTCGGGGGGGGGGAGGGAGGGTGGCTGAATTCTCGAATCACAATCTTTGTTTTAATTTCACGAATCAAGGTCCAAATAAGGTCGAATCACAACTGATAAACCTTTCAGTTTTAATACCGAAAAATTTACTTTATGTCTCTTAAAATCGGGGGAAACGATTTCCAGTCCGCCATTTGGCATTTCTATTTTTCATTCCAAGAGACCGAAATCCTTTAGCAGTGCGTCAGATCCTATTTTCCAAATCGGCAAAGGAAAGCAAATCCAAACTCCCATTTTGGCCCTCACGTGGCCTAGCATATTTCAACCACAGGTAACCCGCGTTACTCGTACAATAGACCTTTGTCTTAGGTCACCAAGATGCAGGCGATCACTACATCCACGGTATTTGTTTTACTACTAATCTGTCCTATTCTAGTGCTCAACACACTAACAAGTATCTGGTGTTCGGAGGCAATGGATTTATTGGCTCAGAACTAGTGACTCTCCTACGTTTACGTAAGTCCGATGTAACCAATGTATATATTTTCATAGGTTTCCATTGTGTCCTTTAGGTTGGGGAACGGCATTTAAATCTTACGGTTACTATGATTACTTGAAATTCTATCCCGCAGAATATGGTTATGGTAAAGAAATTACCTTGGAGATAATGTGCATTATTAATGTAAACCGTCTTATTAGTTAATGTTATTTTTATTTTTTTGCGTGACATCTCGAACACCGACATCCTAGGTTTGTGTTCGATGACCTTTGATCATCGTCAGACAACAATCCCCTTTGTCAGATCAACTTTAGTGCAATTCATCAAAATTAAACTGAGGCATCTTGAATTTCACTATTTAAAGTCTTGGAAATTGTTAAAAACAATTGTTAGAATTTATAGGAAAATTATTATGGAAAAATATTAATCATCTGAATAATATGGGTCATGATACGGTAATGTAACAAAATTAACTCCAGCTGTTAATGGTTGTCACGACATGCACATACCTTTGACACTGCAAAGGGTACGTGACTGGGTATGGAGGAAATGTTCGCGTTTTCATGCTGGTTTTCATTCATTCATTCGTTCATTTATTTATTTATTCATTTATTTAATCATTTATTAATTTTTAATCATTTATTCATTAATTAGTTAACTCATTCATTCATTCATTCATTCATTCATTCATTCATTCAATCATTCATTCATTCATTTATTCAATCCTTCATTCATTCTTTCATTCTTTCATTCTTTCATTGATTCATTCATTCATTAGTTCGTTCGTTTGTTCTTTTGTTTGTTTATTTTTGTTTTGTATCCATTTTAAGCTTTTGTTGTTGTTGTTGTTATTGTTGTTGGAATAGCTTAGAGGGTTTATCGTGTTGGTGGGAAAGTAGAGCACTATCTAGTAAATTCTAGGTTTTGCAGCTAGATATGTCGTAACATAATGTCTTTCCACTGTTCAGCACTTGCAGCCCTTAAGTTATCAGCTAACACACAATACAAACTTTGGTTTGATTATAGTTCGCGTAGCGCACTGAATATTCAATGAAACCCCAACAAAGAATGCATTTTCTGAAATATTTTTAAACCAGGATTGCATATTTGTTAGTCATTTAAACATATAATATTCCTTTTTTTTTTTTTTTTTGATTGACCATTTGAAATAGCCCCCCCCCCCCCCCCCCCCGACCAAGGCAAAATAGTCCTACGCCCCTGTGTGAGATCTATAACCGTTCTTTCTTTGGACTTAAGGAAGTAGCTTGTGAACGAGGGTTTCACAGGTTTACTAAGAGGAGGAGGTTGAAAACTGAAGGAAGGAAAAGCGCTGGAAGAGCTTTGTTCACACTTAGAAAACCGAATTCTTACCCAACTAATTCAAAATTGTTTTCTTTTTTAGGATGTCCTAGAGTTGCTACGCATGCGTGTTGGTCGTTATGTATTTATCAGCTCAGATTCAGTATACGAAGTCTGCAAACCATCAAAACATGGTGGTCCTAGCAAAGAAACAGATGCAATACGCCTTGAAAACCACGAACAACTGAAAGGAGGCGCAGGATATGATCACTATGGCGACTCAAAGCTAGCATGTGAAGATGTGCTTCGGAAAGAACACAACGAACACCAATTTAACTACATATCCCTGAGGATACCTGACGTAATAGGACCACGTGACAATACCGACCGCTTCTGGATTTATTTTCTGTGGGTAAAGTTCCAGGATGTAATCGACCGACCAATCTTCTACCCTCCAAGGTTACATAACCAGCAACTAAGTTTCGTGATGTCAGAGAACCTGGCGATGCTGTTGCTCAGCCTAAACGACTTTCAAATTGATGTCTTCAATCAAGCCTACAACTTGGCCTTCAAGAAGACTGCAACGCTGAAGGAATTTGTTACTCTGTTGGGGCAGCACGTCGGAGTTCCTAACGTCAAATTTGATGAAACTACAGTGGACAAAGCTCATACTTACTACCCATCTGTTAAACGCCGGCCTGTCAATGTCACCAAGGCTGAAAAATTGCTTAATTGGAAAACGTACTTTCTTGAAGAAGGAATCAAGAAGACAGCTGATTTTTACAACTATGCTATGAGAGCAGGTGAATTCAAAAAGCAACGAGATGGAATTATTGAAGCGTACATTCCTGATGACAAACTGGAGTTGTTTAAAAAGAGGTATAATTAGATCTATGGAATGGAACTCAAGATTAAAACATTTCATAACGAGCTGTGACGATCATACATGTTGTATTTTTGTTAAATATTGCAGTACATCGGAATGCAGCTCAACCAATAATCTTTAGGACTGATTGAAATTCTTTTGTTTTGTCCTCCCAATTGAGCCGCTTTGACGTCACGTGCTGTATATTTACTTTATATTTCAAATTAATGATACCCACAATGCTCTTTGATCTTTGAATGCACTACTCAGTATTCGGTATTCAACTTTTTTTTTGAAAAAAGCCCCCCCCCCCCCCTCTCTCTCTCTCTCTCCCACAACATATACTGGGTTATTCAGATTAAATCTAGCCCTAACTTGTGCTTAAGGTATTCTAACCCTATCTTGGCTTAGGTAAGGGATGGTATGTCAACGATATCAGTTGTACCAAAAACATGAAAACTTGTAGAATGAAAACTTTTAAAATTACATTTATTGTGCACATTTATTAAGTTAAAGATGCTCTGAGACTGCAGCATCTGTTTGCTCCCTAAAACATTATCCTATAAACGTTAACTCACGAGACGTCTTTGTCTCTTTTCCGACAAGGCAGGACCGTATCAAGCCTTAAAAAACTGGGGGGAACACAAAGCAACACGTAACTACGACAAATGAAATTAAAATTAAAAATTAAAATTCCATAATTACTTTACTTTCTGGGGAAAACTGGGGGGTCAAGCCCCCTCAGCCCTTCCCCTTGCTACGGCCCTGGAAGATGAACATAATTTTTCAACCGCTTAGTATCCGAGCTGAAAACAGTACAAAACATTTTACGATCTCCTTGCTTTGGACTTAGGGATCTTTAGGTGAACATGAGGATAACCTCATAATTTATATGTTCCATCTTTCTAAGACATTATCTACAGCATGCTTTTCTCATTATGAATCTCTACTTTTAAGCCCGGTTTGTTGATAAGTGATGCTGCATGATCTCTAAATACATCAACAGTAGGTTTATCGAAGTTTGTAAAACGAATACAGGTAAGAGAAGTGTCCTCTTTTGAGCGAAGGAAATCTATAGCTACCGAGAAAAGAATCTTGGCGCAGAGATCCTTGGGAAATCCAAAGATGCCACTACTGATGGCAGGGACTGCAACGCTTGTCAGGTTAAGACGATGGCATTCTTCCAGAGAGTTAAGTATCGCTGTATGAAGGTCTTTCTCCTCATTTGCATCTCCTCCTCTCCACACTGGACCTACAAAAGTCAGCAAAGGTCAGCGGCGGATCCAGGATTTTTTTACGGGAGGTTGTAAGATAACAACCCTCACAACCCCCTCCCCCCACCCCCTGGGTCAACCCTTGAAAGGTTTCTTTTCTCACACGCACTTTGCATATCATTCCATATTATTTCCAAGAGGATAAGATAAGAAAAGGCATGGCAGCCATGCTGGTTGATATACATGTAACATAAGAGACTAAACAAAAACATTTTATCAAACTCTAAAACAACCTAAGTGCTAAGCAAGATCAGGGTACAAAAAGCTATTGCTTTCACGCCTTGGTGCCAGAGCTAGAGAGTCCCTTGCTCTTAATCCACCTACATGTGGAAGAAGTGTGATACCAGAGGCAACAATGAAATCTGCAATTGAGAACCACTGAAGCAAGGAGTCTCTAGAACCTGGACTGCAGTTGTCAAATGCACTGTAAACAGTTCCTATTTTCCCTCCAGACTCAGTCATGTCAGACTTTTTTTTCTTGTCATTGATGCATGGGGAGTGGGGGATAGTTGGAATACTCCATACCAGGGATACTCCATCACAATACTCGCTCAATATTGCTGCAAATGACCTGAAACTTCACAGAGACTCAAAGCAAAACACGAAACACAAGTAGGGACATTTATTTGTGTGATTTACTCATTTTTAATTTTTTCGAAAAATCGCCATACATTGCTTTATAAGTTCGATAGGAAACCACAGAAACCCAGCTTGGGATACCTGTGACTAAACTAACCCAAATGAGTCTGGTGACAGGAGAGACTGTCAACAGTCTATTGTCAAATGGGAGAACCTACATAGCACTCAGTTGATGTAATGTATTCATAAAATCTATTGTATTCTATTGTCCTTCTATCTATTGTATGAGGTGTGATGTATTGTATTTTTATGAATACATTACATCAACTGCTTGCTACGTAGGCTCTCCCATTGTCAAACAACTCAAGAGATTTCATTTAGCAATAGTATAAATTCTGTGGAAATAATATACTTACCAACTGCATGGATGATTGCTTTGCAAGGTAGGTCTCCAGCTGTTGTCACAGCTACATTTCCTGTTGGTAGGGGCCCATTTTTAGACACATATTTATCACTTTCTTGCTGAATGACTTCGCCTCCACTTCTTACTATGGCACCTGCAACCTTTGGGTACAAATAAAAAGAACTTAAAAAATCTTCATCAGGGTCATCATGTTTACAAAGTAATATAATTATTAAGCAATCCTTGTTTTCATCCTTTAGCTTCTCGTACTTCGAATTTTATTGCTTGTTATTATTATTCTGACATTTATTCATCAATTCTTTTTTTCCAAGACATTTATACCAATATATATTTCTTCTAGGTTTCAATATTTTCAAGGCTTCATTCAATAACTCATTCAATTTTATTTATTCACTTGTTCACTCAATCTTTCATTCATTCACTTGTTCATTAATTTAATCACTCATTCAATCATTTATGCATTTGTTCATGAATCCATCCATTCACTCATCCATCCATGGACCCATTTATTCAATCACTCATTCATTCATCCATTCATGCATCCATTCATTCATCTATTCAACCATTTATTCATTCATTAATCCTTCCCATTCAACCATTAATTCAATCACTCATTCATTCAATAATGCTTTTATTTATAATGCTTTCATATAATTTATGTTCTTATTTTCATTCATTCACTCACTCATTCATTAATCCATCAATCCACACATTCATCTATTCATCCATTCATCATTCATTAGTTTTTCACATGCTTTTTCACTCCCTTCTACCTTATTTTTAATTTTTTCTCTTTTAATCATTATCTTAAAATAGGTTTTTGATTTCTTTCTCATGCCATATCAATTAAAAAGAGATTTAATAGCAGAATGATTTCCATACCCCTCCTCCATGCTTGAGCCAGGAGTTTGCTGCATTTACAATAGCATCAACATCTTCCTTCATCAAGTCATGACACACAACTAAAAAAAAGAAATAATATTTAATTTTTATGATGTGGAGGTGTGCGTGTGTGCTCAAAAAACAACATACTTTTCATCAATTTTTCTCATTTTTTTCGAAAAAATCTATTAGATAAAGCAAAAAGATCAGGATTGGCTATGTTCTGTTCTCTGATAAAACACAACTGAGGCTGTTGAACACTCAAAAATATGCCAAATTTGTGTTTTTCCCCAATAATCTTTAATAGATGTTTTTGCTACTTCCAGGTTTGGATAAAGCAGACAAAAATAGACTTTATGCAAATGCTAAAAATAACACAACCGGGAATTCATATCGCATGCTCGATATAAAGAGGATTCCCTCTCTTATTTATATGCTCTCTTGGTTCAATCCATGAATTTATTTTGGTTCCTTTGCACACACTCAGTATATGGAAATACATATTTATAATTATATTATACACCTTCTATTTTCCTTGGACTTTTGTGCTTTCTTGTTGCTGTTTGTGCCGGTGATACCAATACTGCTGCCAGTACTGCTGCCTAAACAAAAAACATATTCACTGCCATTAATATCTGTTTGACCCAAGTACAAACAACTACATGATTGTATTTAAAAGGAACTCGTTTGAGTCATTAACAATGTAAATATTTTGAGGTACTTTGTAATGCAAGCTGTACTATACAGTAGCTGCAGTACTACAGCACTAGCTGTGTCATTGATTATTGAATGACAATAATATTATTTCTATAACTGATAGAAAACTTTGGCCATGCCTCATTGCCCCATTCCCTTTCAGAATAGTCTATGTATGCTTACAATAAGTGAAAAATTCAAAATATTTAGGAACTAATCTGCATTGCAATGGCTGTGAAAGTGAGCATTCTGATTAGATGAATATCATCTTCATTGACAGTATGATTGAAACAACACATATTTAGGAATCATAAATCATTTTTCATTTTCGATACTCTGATCTAAGTATATTGGGCTATAAGAATAAAAGCTGGTCAGTTGCTGGTTATGATGACCAGATAAATTAGTTTAAGGTTTGTCATACCTCTTTTCTGGATCAACATTTTAACAGTTCAAAATGACATACTGTAAGGAAATTTAGATTTGACCAGAGAAGTTAATAATTCTGACTGGACATTGTCCAGTGACTAATATGAGTCATAATGCTGAATAAACATGCAAGAAGTGTAGCAAACCACAATTCAAAGTGGAGTGGTTTCCAGCTTCTTAAGTGTTCTCTAATTAGTCCTAGTCTTTAGTCCTGCCAAGGGCATATGGTATTTTTCTCTTAATTCTTCGTTCTCTAATTAAGCAACCCATGTGTTTAGTTCAGAGTATCTGTTACATATCTGTAAATATAAGTGCACAAATTAAAGAAAGTCACTGTTTTGTTTTTATTTTACTTCACTATGAAAGTGCAAATTCAGAGTTTGTGTGATTTATAGAAATGACATGAGCATGACATGAGCATTCTTATCTAAGATGGTATTTCTATTTATCAGAGTGCATGTCAGAATTCAGTTGTTTTGTAATATCAATTTTGTGTAAAGAAAGTGACTGTACCGTAAACATTTTTTATCCCACACCATAGAAAAGTAAGTCAATCAGAATGCAGGGAAGCTGTTGTATATTTGTTGGTATTTCACTCTTCCTTCCCATCATGTGCTGCGCATTGAATCTCAGAATTCGTACTTCCTATGGTATGGGATAAAGTAGATATACAATGCTTTCTCATTGCACGCCATGGAATATCCCACTTGTCACTTGAATTATTCTTAGTAAACACACTCGCCTAATATAATGGCCTGTGTGTATACTAGAAAATACAAGTGACGTGTGGAATATTCCATGGTCTAGCTACCACTTGAAACTATTGTATAACTAGTATGTTTCACTTCACACCATCTGATCTACATGTAGTCTCCCCACTAATCAAGACAAATACTAATGCACAATTTGTACTGCTTTATTGGCACACGTTTCCATGGCAATAAGGCATATTAAAAGAGCACTAATCATACCCTCCTAGCCAGAATTATTAAAGGCCTACAACCTTTCTACCGAGATTCCAAAGTGATAGACACGGCAGCTATTTTAGTGGTATCAGTTAGGGAAACTAGTAAAAAATGTTCGTTCAGAGAAACTTTTACTAAAAACCACCAACATGGCTACGACATCATCGCGACCACGTAACGCAAGTAAAGGAAGAGTTATGATAAAACATGCTCGTATAAATGTCTGTTTATGAGAAAATTGGATTCTCCTGACAAGAAATTCTGAAAATATCTTTAATAAACTGAGAAAATACAGCCAATTCCTAGCTTGGCAGCCATTTTCTTACAGTACGGGAAGGAAAGATTTTCAGTTTTAAAACTATGGCTGGGACATGAATGAGTAAAGATTTACCTTATTTGTAGCACTAGAGTTGAAGCCCTTACTTATTACAAATCCATGTCTAAGACTGAGAGCCCTCAAAGCTATAACACCCAGCCATATCATGGTTGTGCACAACTTCAAAACAACATGGATCGTTTCCTGTTTCGTTTTCACATGTCATGGGCTACCTTTGACCTATCCCAGAATGCATTGCCATAACCGGAAGTCTTCTTCTTTCTTTTTTTCTTTGTTTCTTTCTTTTTTTCATTCTTTCTTTGTTTCTTTGTTTCTTTGTTTCTTTGTTTCTTTGTTTCTTTGTTTCTTTCTTTCTTTCTTTCTTTCTTTCTTTCTTTCTTTCTTTCTTTCTTTCTTTCTTTCTTTCTTTCTTTCTTTCTTTCTTTCTTTCTTTCTTTCTTTCTTTCTTTGATTTATTCTCAATTAATGATATCCACCATGCATAACGAATAAAGAGGCATAGCTTCACGCAAGAATCAGTGGTGTTTAACATTACATTTCCAAACTGATACATATACCTTGTCACGTCAGATCTTTCTTTCTTTATTTCTGTTGTAGCTGTGTAGTATATCATGTAATTTGTTCTAAGAATGTGTCATACATTTAAAAAAGAGGATGAAGTATATAATGATTAAAGTAAATATTCTTTTGTTGAGGTTTAACTGCTATACTAGTGAAAGCTGACGATTTGCTAATGAACAATCCCGGTGTTCCGAAATCGAGAGAAGTCGAAAAGCGTTGCGCAAACTGGACAAATGCAGTCTTAAGTTGCTTACACCGAGCAGTTTAAGTGCACTTGCTTGTACAATGTTAAAACTTCATTCTTGTTTTTTGTTTCAGGAATAGACGGTCGCAACGGAAGAGATGGTGCACAAGGACCAAGGGGTGAGAAACAAAAGCCTGACCAGCAAAGCTAGCGTCCACATTTTAGTCAGATCTGTTAGCGAAAAGATTGTGCACTTTTGAGTACGGGCACCAAACTTGCAACAAATGTTCGTTGGGGCATACTAAACACATTTAGGCGTGGGTGCCAAAAAATGGTGGTCGGGGGGAGGCACATTCAGTTCAATTTAAGTAATCTTTATACTGTTGTCAGCGGTCTCACTTATTGCGTATAAAGAGATGAGCTCAGTTCAAACATCGCATCGAGATTTTTAAAAAAGCTTCTACTGGCTGGATCACAGCTAGTGCCCTATTCAGTCCATATTCCGGCTATGGTATGGGCGAGCTTTCTCACCCACCCACCCTCTTAGTCTTGCCTACGCTATTTAGTCCGGGTGCACGACTGTAGACTCCCATTATCATCTCTTTAGCGCAGGGGAAATCGATAACAATAGGTTGCTGATTATGTAATTCGTCAATTTCTTTTTTTACATTTGAGTACCAAAGTGGTGCTACCTCATCCAATCCTCTCCTCCAGCTATTCTTTCCTTATAATTAAAGTAACCCATTTGTGAAGTGTTTATTATTGTTTTATTGTTAGGACCCAGAGGACTTAATGCGGCTCGAGGTAGAAATTGAGCAAGAGGACCTCGTGGACCTCGAGGTGGTGGAGTGCAGTACATCAGGTGGGTAAAGTACGTCTTGCCCTCGAAATTCTTCTCTTGTTTATAAAGGTAAAAGGTGGAAGCTTTAACTTGCACTTGTGTTGTGCCATGTTATACTCTCTTGTTTTGCATGGGTATTTGTTGTTTTGTGTTAGTTGTCCGTGCAATATGAGTCAGCAGTGAAAAACTTATTTTCAACGGGTAACTCGCAATTGCCGAGTTTGCAGAATATTTCCTTCGCATTCACTTGCTAATATTATAACACAGGGAGCCCAGCTAATCTGGGCCACCTTTTGTACATGCGACAAGGCACGCGCTACCCATCATGCACTGCGGTCATATATAGTTGGACAAGAACAATATGGCGGAGGTCTGAAGGTCTCTAAATGTACAGAAAATTTGAGCGGTAAGAAATGCCTAAGATTCATTTATAACTATTATAGCTTTTACATCATATGTTTTTTTCTGCTTTCGTTGTTTATTTGTTGTGTTTACCGCTGTTTGGAAGGGGGGAAATGGTATTTTCTGAAGCACGTGTTGACTGCTCGCACACTGGTAGAGACAAAGTTCCCAAACTTTTTTTGCAGATAAATTTTTCTACGTAATCTCTTGAAAATACATTAAACTAATATATAGATTTAGGCACTGCCTAAAAGCGGAGCTCCCATAAATAGTATATTTAGTGCTGAAAGCGTGACAATTGTGTGACGCGGCATAACGCTGGTTATAGCGTTACCACATTGTTTGATTTTACCAGAATTCAGGAGGAAAAACTAAAAGAAAAACCATTATTTTAAGCCTTCAAAAGCATTAGAGAACTTTTCAATTCGAAGAATAATAATTATAGATTGTAGAACATATGAATACATGTATAGAACGAAGGATTATATTCAGCAAATCTTAGTAATCAAAGTTGTAAGTTTTTTAGGTGGAAAGTAAACTACACTGAAAATTGTCGAAAAATATTACTGATAAGCTTAAGCTTACATTCACTTGAACTTCACACGTAAAAAGAGACATATTCATTAATGCAAGATAATAATTTTCTTTGTTAGTAAGTTGGTCTTTGAAAAGTATTTTTTTTAGATTTATTCTTAACTCACTTTATTATCGAGCGAAAAATCTTACAAAAACATAAGCTTATCCATAAAAAAAAACAAGCTCATCATTTTTGCGATTGTGTAATAGTAATAGCTGGAAAAGCCCAATAAATAGCAAATATTTGGTGTGATATGTATTCCTTTTTCATATTTCATTCAACATTAGAATAAATTATCTATAAAAATGTCAAAATATTCATATGATTATGAAACTGGAATCTTGTTTTGACTTCGCGTAAGGTTCGCTGGCCGTCAAATATATTTTTTCAAAGAACCAAGTGTTTTTACTAAGTCTTAGCCTTTTTTCTTGAAATGGGATCAAAAACAAATAATCAAAGCTTCAAATATCGCTTTTTTGATTCACAAGTAATGAAGAAAAAGATGATAAAAATCTAAAATGCAGTAAAAACGACAAACTATCCAAGTTTCTCTGACAATGTTTGCCGAACCAACGTCCTTGGCTTGTCTGAGAGTTTCTTCAGCTAGTTTACACATTTCTTGTCGATTTTTTACGAAATATTAGTTAAAATTAATGAATTTACCTTCTATGAAGTGTTTTCTACGAAACTGAAATATCACTCTTGCAGTATAATCAGGTTTTTCTGGTCTACAGGCCACTTTTTCTCTCACTGAAGTTTCAGTCACGAAACTTAATTCATCGTAAGATAAAAAATCTTCCCTTGCTTTCCCTCGCTAAATCTTCTTTAACAAGTCGCTAAAGTCGAAAAACTGTTTTTGCTCACTTTAAGACAGACATGACTTCGATTAAACGTATTTTTCGCATTGCAAAAATAAGAAAAAAATACTTCTTGATCCATCTTTGACTACATTATTGCAATTTTTCTGTGCATTTGTGAGTAAGCAAAGCGCGCGGGAACCCTGTGCAAAGTGGTACACGGACGTATGTACGTATGTATGTATGTATGGACAAATCAAGCCATGAAAAATCAAGTCGATGGGTTACCATTTTTTCTTAAGTATGGTGCTCCGCTTGCGCGGGCCTTTGGCCCGCGCGGGAGCTCCGCTATCAATAGCTCAACTTATTTTTCAATTGTGATGCTATTTTTAAAGTTTTTTTGACATTCAACTTCGTTTTTGGAGCTAAAAAATCATTTTTAATACAAACGAATTGAACGTGTACTTACGTCTAAAACAACAAAAATAGGGTTCACAAAGGCCTAATTTTAAACATACACAAAATATATATAGTAGCGTTATAAGACAAAAGGAAAAACAGAAAGTTAATTCCTTGAGTAACATAGAGCTGTAACATATTATAATATTTTTTTTTAGTGTTCAGGGACACAGCATGAGAGGGCTTGCATATGGCTTAATTGTGCTAGAGCGCGGGTGATGATTGTTTAATGTAGTACTGTGCACAGTGATATACAATTTGAATTAAATGAAACTTAAAGTAAAAGTAAAATTTAATGTTTATTTTTTTTTAACACTTAATTACTACGAAAACTATGCATGTGTATGTGGTTTAGGTGTTTATATGGTTTGGTATCCCAATGGCACAGAAATAGCCGTTGATAAATGGACTTATAATTTTGCTCTTAAAATCTGTCCTTAGTAGTCAATCTTCAAAAACTTATTATCTCAAGATAATAGTGTTTGGGGCTTTGAAAGTCCCATTTTGCCAGTCAATCTTCGCACCTCAACAGAAGATATATCTTACAATGTCGTAACAGACTTCCGGCTCATTTTGTCAAACAGTTTAGTAGAAATGAAGAAGATATTTCATGCTACTGTAAGTTATTTTTCTTGGTGAAGAGTTTGCCATGTTCTAAAACTGAATACATAGTTACGGTAAGGCTATTTCCATTGTCTTATTCAACCAATCACAGTGCTAAAAAAAACGGGTTGCAACCAGAGCCTTAATTGGTGCTGACCAAGAGGAATGTGGGCTCTGTGGATGACATTGTTGTTTAACTTGGAGTCTTGTTGTTTTTATATTGAATTACATAGACTTGTCTGGTACATGAAGAGGATGCTGCTGATGTGTGAGGATGAAAAATGGTCCAGAAAATTTTTTTTTTTGCCGAGAACATTTCAAGGGCAAATGTGATATTTTGAAAACATTGCTGCTACACATTATATTGCTGCTAAAATATCATATGCCATATGTCTTTTGATGGCCTTGGGACTTTTTCCTTCAGACTCCCTCCCCACCGCCTGAACAGTTTTGCTGTGTTGTAACAACTAATTTTGTCCAAGATTGTAGTCTCAAGTTAACTTTATAATGATAATATAATTAAATTTATAACTCAGTAAGTAATTTAACTTACTAAAAAATTACACTTTTAGAATGATATTGTTTGCTGTTATAAGGTGCATTGCATTATCTATTGAGTAAATTTCAGAAGTTAGTTTAAAGCTTCAGTTAATAATTTATATTCATTATTCTACAGTACTTTACAGCAGCTGGCAACCTTATGTTCAGCTGAGAGTGAAGAGATAAAGTGGCTCTACTCTGACATGTCAGACAATTACTCCCTTTTTGATTAAAAAAAAATTCAGCAAACTGAGTAAGTAATTTAGTTTACTAAAAAAATATACTTTTAGAATGATATTGTTTGTTGGTTTACTGCAATGTACTTGTATTGTATTATAACTAGTGAAATGAAATGCGTTTGGTGTGAATAATAGAATATGGAATTAAGAGAAGAATATCATATGCCCTTGGCAGGACTCGAACCCAAGGTTTCGGTATACTAGTCCGAATTGTTCACCACTACGCTACAAGGACCAACTATGCTGGTTACGCAGCCAGGCAATGTTGTATATGTGGCAATTGTGGGGGATATTAATCTCATGAGTAAGCTGAACACTGTAAATATTTACGCACAATTGAGGATAATACTAGTGAAATGAAATGGACCCCCACAGTTGCCACATATATTTAATGTTAACTACTTTACAGTGCTTGATGTGCAATTCATGCAGCTGAGAGGGAATATGTTCTGTACTAAAGTCAGACAAAACTACTATAATGCCCTCATCGATTAAAAAATTCAAGAAACTGAGTAAGTAATTTAACTTATTAAAAAATTACACTTTTAGGATGATATTGTTTGCTGTTATAAGGTGCATTGCATTATCTATTGAGTAAATTTCAGAAGTTAGTTTAAAGCTTCAGTTAATAATTTTAATTCATTATTCTACAGTACTTTACAGCAGCTGGCAACCTTATGTTCAGCTGAGAGTGAAGAGATAAAGTGGCTCTACTCTGACATGTCAGACAATTACTCCCTTTTTGATTAAAAAAAAATTCAGCAAACTGAGTAAGTAATTTAGTTTACTAAAAAAATATACTTTTAGAATGATATTGTTTGTTGGTTTACTGCAATGTACTTGTATTGTATTATAACTAGTGAAATGAAATGCGTTTGGTGTGAATAATAGAATATAGAATTAAGAGAAAAATATCATATGCCCTTGGCAGGACTCAAACCCACGGTTTCTGTATACTAGTTCGACATGTTAACCACTACACTACAAGGACCAACCACGCTGGTTACACAGCCAGACAATGTTGTATATGTGGGAACTGTGGGGGTCCAGGGTGATATTAATCTCATGGGTAAGCTGAACACCGTAAATATTTACGCACAATTGAGGATAATACTAGTGAAATGAAATGCGTTCGGTGTGAATAATAGAATAAAGAATTAAGAGAAAAATGTCATATGCCCTTGGCAGGACTCGAACCCAAGGTTTCGGTATACTAGTCCGAATTGTTCACCACTACGCTACAAGGACCAACCATGCTGGTTACGCAGCCAGGCAATGTTGTATATGTGGCAATTGTGGGGGATATTAATCTCATGAGTAAGCTGAACACTGTAAATATTTACGCACAATTGAGGATAATACTAGTGAAATGAAATGGACCCCCACAGTTGCCACATATATTTAATGTTAACTACTTTACAGTGCTTGATGTGCAATTCATGCAGCTGAGAGGGAATATGTGAAGTGGTTCAACTCTAACATGACAGAAGATTTCTATAAGTCCCTTGTTCATTAAAAAATTCAGGAAACTGAGTAAGTAATGTAGTTAACTAAAAAATATACCTAAATATATTGTTTGCTGGTATAAGGTTCATTACATTAACTATTGTGTAGATTTCATATGTCTGTGAAAAGTCATATTGTCCCATCAAAGTTTGGTTACATTGTTATACTTTAAACCAATTATGACACTCAATATCACTCCATATCCAATAAAAATTATCGTCCTGAATTATAAAATGTTTTTTTAATTAGCTTTTTTTTTGGGGGGGGGGGGGGGGCACTAATACAAATAAGATGGATATACTGCTACTAGTTATACATATCTAGCTGATCTGAAAAAAATATATTAACCAATCAGGATCGAGAAACTTGCTAAAACTGAGGTTTCATCCTTCTTAGCCCAGTCATTTCAACATCACTGTTTCAGATCTGCTGAATTAAACTGCTTTTTTAGCCTAGCAACAGCATTAATAGAAGGGGAAAATATATACCATTATTAATTATCAACAAATTGATTAACTTAAATTAATCATTCGGCTAATGGAAATTAGGTCAATATTGTAGTATACATAAGGACATAAACTGATCAAACTTGGTGCTCAAACTAATTTGTCTGATTAATTGCACTTTTTGCTTGAGTTTGGTGTTTTAGCAGCTAATCAACCATAATGAAAAAGATTCCTAAAATAAGTAATATAAACAGTGTTTATCGTTTTTGTTATAAAAGAAATCTCGAACAGGAGAGTAAGTAATACTGTAGTTGTGACATATCCTTCTGAAAGCATTTAGCTCCATGTCTTTTTGTTTTCCTACAAACTTCTCCACTCGTGGTCTAGGACCAAATTTCAAGGTAGATGATAGATTGAATTATAATTTGGAAGTTGATTTTTGTGAAGGGAGGAAAACCAGAGAACCTGGAGAAAAATCCTCCAAGTCCACAACCAACTAAAACTCTGTTCACATACAACACAGCTTGAACTTGGGTTGCATTTGTGAAAGGTGAGCACTCTCACCACTATGCCACCCGTGCTTCCCATTTCTAGTTGATTTGTCAGATTTTTCAGATAGACCCACACAAACTGACCTGTAAAAAATTGTATTATTATTCATGTCACTGCTGTATACTGTAGATTTAAGGATTTGCAAATAATTTTTTAGGGCTCCTATTGATACCAGACATGTGGTCTGAAAGGACTACCCTGAAGTTTAGCGAAATGAATGTTTCATTTATTCATTCATTTTGTTTGAAAACATGACAAAAATTTTCTAGACTTATTTTGATGTATCCTCCTCAAATTATTAATTCATTTTTAAAATTTGAAAGAGGTTTACACCAATAAAGGCATTTTAATTTTAATTTCTGACCCAAAAACGGGTGAATATTTAATACATGCATGTATACAGTGATAAAGTATAAATGAGACACCAGCTTGTAGTACGCAAGCATCTTTTGTTCAAATTCTAAAGATGTTCAAATTCTGTACAATCTTTGATCTCACCTATTGTTTAGAAAGCACACAAAGTCAAAAATAGTGATAAAGCAAAATGGTCTATTTGAAAAAGAAGAAGGAAGCAAGTGAATATGGTATAGAAACATGAAACTAGTGATATTAGAAATATTTATTGAGTTGAAGATGTCAAGAATTTTGAGATTAGTAAAGAGTGATTTGGTGTGAGAAAAATAATTAGCATTTGCCACAATGCAAACAATTCGTTTCTGAAGAAGAAAAATTTTGTTTAAGTTAAAAGGGTAGGTGCTCAATCGCCTGGCTCAACCAGATAATATTGCTAGTGAAGATATGGGTAGACTAGAGAATAATATAATAAAAGTTTAGATTTAGGAGTTGAATAGAAACAAAATCTGTAGAGTAAGCCTATTGACTTAGATATTTTAAAGAAATTAAAGACATTTCTGTATTATTATTCCATTTGACTATTCTGAAGCCTCTTTATTTAGGTCTGCTTCATTTTATTATTTTGAATACAATGCCAATTTTGTGATTTGGTATACGCTTACATATTTAACTATCATGTGATACAGGTGAGCAATTGACAGGAAAGAATAATAACAGCTGGAAAATTTAAGAAATTAATAGTGAACATTGTACAAGTAAAAACTGAAAATAGTCCTCAATATCAATCCTGCACTAAGTCCTTTCCTTACAATATTTAGAAGCGAGACTATGTAGTACACAGAGCTCCATAGCATTTGGATACTCGCTCGCTCCACTTATGTATACCAGATATCAGATTTATGCTCCATTCTATACAAGTAATTGCTTAAGTTGTGGTATTTTGGGTTAGTTTCTATATATTTACTGTATTGTTGACCCAGATGCCTCGAATCAAAACATTTTTTTGGAAATAATGGAGTGTATGTCTGTCATCTGTTATTGTACTGCTCAGTTAAAGCTAATGATTTTCAGTTTTCCTAAAGATTATTAACAGTTCTAACTTGAAATCTTCTCTTAAACATAACATTACCATAATTTTTCTTTCTGAACAATGGAATAAGCAGTTAAGAATAATCTAAAAAAATACATATTTTTAATTTAATGGTAAACTGTTAGAAAGAATAAAGATTGACATAATTACAATACTAAAAGTAAACAGAGGAATACTATAAACTAGTCACATTCTAAGGTGTAAGACAATACATTTATACATGGCAGTGCCATTAAAATTTATAATTTCTTCTGTAATCAAAGAATGAGGTTTAAGCCCCTCATCTAATATCAGGAAGAGACTGGAACAACCAAGGCTATTGGCAGAGTAATAACCTTGCTCTGCAGACTCTTTTGAATGCAAGAATAATGAAGCGTCCAATGAGCCGTCAACACTTCTGTCCATTTTTAATTTTTGATGAATTTTTGGAAAAATTACATCCAGTAGATGATTATCAAGTGATATGATCATCAAGCTGCTGCACCATCCAAATTCAAGATGCAAGTCCACCTTCTTGCAAAACCATTCAGTGCCTTGTGGTGAATGTCATCATCTTCAAAAATGGAATGTTGTTCATTGTAACAACATAACATCATCCTCTTCTAAGATTTAGCATGTCTACCCACAGTCTCCTGCGAAGTTGCAACAACATCCATCAACAAGATTTGTAGTACTATCTATTGTCAAGATGCAAAACTTCCACTGTAAAGATGGGGAGCAGTAACCACTGCAAAGATGTACAGCACTCCCCTTTGCCAAGATGCAGCACCACCCACTGAAGGGCTGCAGCAGCATTTACTGTAAATATGTGCAGAACCATCCACTGCCAGACTGCAGCAACGTCTACATCCAAGATGATGCAACACTCACTGCAAAAATGCACCACCATATAATGCTAGGCTGCAGCAAAATCCACCATTAAAATCTGTTGCTGGGATGGTGCAGCAACATTCACTTAAAATATGTGCAGCACCATCCACTGCCATGCTTTATCACCAACCAATGCCAGACTGCAGCAACATCTACATCCAAGATGATGCACAACTCACTGCAATGATGGAGCTCCATACACTGCCAAAATGTTGCTGGAAGGGTGCAATATTCACTGCAAAAATGTGCAGCAAGATCCACTGTCAAGTTATAAGAAACTTCACTGCAAAGATGATGCACAAAACACCGCCAAGATGTGCAGCACTACCATCAAGTGCTAAGATGTGTTGAAGCACCATCCACTGCCATGCTATACTACCATCTACTGCCACACTGCAGCAACATATACTGCCAAGATGCACATCACCATCAACTGCCATCCTGTAACACCATTTATTGCCAGATTGTAGCAATATCCACTTCCAAGATGGTCAACGTTGACTGCAATGATGCAGCAGCATACACTGCGAGGCTGCAGCAACATACACTGCCAAAATGTTGCTGGAAGGGTGCAACATGCACTGCAAAAATGTGCAGCAAGATTCACTGTCAAGTTACGAGAACCTTGACTGCAAAGTTGTACATTACTATCTTTTGCCAAGATGATGCACCAAACACCACCAAGATGTGCAGCACCACCGTCAATGCTAAGATGTGTCGAAGCACCATCCACTTCTATGCTATACCACCATCTACTGCCAAACTGCAGCAACATATACTGCCAAGATACACAGCACCATCAACTGCCATCCTCTAACACCACTTATTGCCAGATTGTAGCAATATCCACTTCCAAGATGATGCAACGTTGACTGCAATGATGCAGCACCATACACTGCCAGGCTGCAGCAACATCAACTGCCAAAAACTGTTGCTAGGATGATACAACATTTACTGCACAGATGTGCTGCAAGATGCATAGGTTAAAGGAATGTCAAACATCAAGATGTGAAGTACTATCTCTTATTTTTATTTATTTTATTTATTATGTTTAACAAGGAAGCCACACTGATCAGTGATGATTTTCAGGGGGTTTCTTTAATGTTGCCAAGATGATGCATCAAACCTGCCAAGATGTACAGCAACAGCAATTGCTGAGCTGTGTGAAGCACCATCCACTACCATGCTGTAATATCATTCACTGATAAAGTGCAGCAACATCATCCACTGTTAAGAAGTGCAATATCATCTACTCCATCCTGTAATACCATCCAGTGCTAGACTGCAGCAACATCCACTTCAAAGATGATGGGACATTCACTGCAAAGATGTAGCCCAACCAACGAGGAGATGTACACTACTTTTATTTCCAAGAGGTGCAGCAGAAGCCATTGCCATGGAGCACTTGTGTTGCATTGACTATATGCATCTCCAGCAGTCACTGAATATATGAAAGTCAACTGCCAAAGTGTATAGCACACCAGCAATTAAAATGTAAGGCCATCCACTGTCAACTTCTGACATTATTCATCACCTTCCTCCCATCACCAGAATGTAGCACCGTTTATTGCTAAGATGCAATCCAAGATTACTCCATCCAATGGCAAGATTTAGCACCATCAAAAGTAGAATACTCTGCCAAATACCTTATCTTGTAACATCTGATCTTGGAATTCTGCAACTAGGCATAATGCATCATCACTTCTCCATCTGTATCTATTCAAGGAGACATCAATACTGTCATTGCATATTTGCTGCAAGCGTGTTGTAGGTCATGCCAAAGATACAATGTACTTGGACAACATTGGAGACAGTTAATGTTCCATTTCAGTTACACATGCATCCTGTGCTTCCATCCCTTCCAAATGAATGCCATATTATGTAATTATATGGACAATCAAAAGTACTACATCAAGTAATCCATTAGAAGAACGAATCCACTTGTTTTGAATCCTTGAAATGCATTTGTGGCTCGAAAAGATGTTTAACAATGTGCTGATTTTGTTCTGTATTGATTGAGCAAAATTATGTTGGAAAAGATGGGAGATTTTTTGATTTGGACAGTACTGACATTAATAGAAGAGATGAGTTTGTTTGGAATGCTTTGAATGCATTTGTGGCTAAACCATACAAAATTAAGGTGCTGATTTGTTGTTTGTTGATTGTGTAAAATTGTTGGAAACGTATGAAGAGTGAAATGCTTGGAATGCATTTGACTGAAACAGATTTATACGAAGGTGCTAATATTGTTCTGCAGTGGTTGAGTGAAGTTAAGTTGCAATGGCATATAGTAACTTGGTTTGTAGTTGTTTGGGGTGTTTTTGTGTTGATGTATTTTAAAAATTAAATAATTTTAGTTACAGTTCATCAAAATGTTTTTATGCATTTCTAATTTGAATACATAAAATATAAATACTCAATATCTAAATCCCCATTTCTCTAGATCACCATACTTGTACTTTCAAATATTTGAAGTAACAAAAATAATGTCAAATGCTGCTTAAGGGCCTGGTTTTAAATTGCCAAATATGAACATTGCACAACACACAGTGGCTTGATGTTATCCATGAAATATTCTGAAAGATGCACAACAGTGTACAGATGGTGGCCATCTTAAAAATATCATTCAATAGGATCCATCTGCCATTGAACATTCTAAAACATATACTAAACAATTAGTTTAGAAGAAGAAGAAGAATGAAGAAGTGTGAACATGAGTATTCATCAAAATATTCTGAACCTGAAGTAACTAACTATCGAACAGACAGAAATGTGTCAAACATATTAGAATCATCCAAAATATGATGGATTTGATGCAACTCACTATTGAACATTGTACAAGATACAGAACAAGACAGGAATGTGTCAATTATATTAGCATCATTCAAATATGATGGACTTCATGCAACTCACTATTGAACATTAGAAAAAACCTACTAATGGTCTATCACCAATCGAGCCCTGTGATTGGCTGAGCTACTAGGGGTCTATTAGTGATAGACCTCTAGTAGCGAAAAGCGCCGGTTTTGAAAGCCAAAAAATATATATTTAAAGCAAAATCCAAAACTTTTTTCATCCTTTTATTGGACCGATTAGTAGGTTTTTACTAAAACAATTAGTCCTCTCGCCCTCATGGCCTACGAGTCAATAGCCCATTCGGCCTTCGGCCTCATGGGCTATTGACTCGTAGACCATTCGGACTCGAGGACTAATTGTTAATTGTACAAAATAAAGAACAAGACCAGGATGTGTCAAGTATATTAGAATGATCCAAAATATGATGGACCTCATGCAATTCACTATTGTATAATATTCACGATACAAAGCAAGAAAGGAATGTATAATTATCAAAATTCGTTAATATTATACAAATTACAGAACAATAGAAAGTACCAAATTCATCTACAGCTGCAAGACATAAATTAAAGTGATGAGAAGAAGATCAAAGAAGACAAAGTTTAATTGAATCATAAGTCATTGGTGCAACAAAGCCAACCATAAATAATAATCATCATGCCTGCAATATAGATATCAAAATCTTTAATTAAAAAAAGTGTTTCAGCAGTCATTGCTACAGTGAAAATGGCATCCTAGGTTTTTAGGGATAAACACAAGCTTGGGTAACCAACCCCTTGGGAGTGCCCTATTAACTAATTACAGTATTGCTATTGTCACTATTGCTGGATAAATCCAAAATGCTGATTTTTTGTGAAAAATTGAACAATTGGATCAAGGTGATAGAAAGAAATCTGCAATAAACATGATAGATCAGTAAACAAGAAATCCACTTGGTTATTGGAACATGAGACATCCAAACAAGCAGACAAGATAGAAGCAAGCCGTATGGTATTACTACCTTTCCTGATATGTATGTATTGAAACCATGAGATCCAGAGATCTTACAAGATCATTGACAGAAAAGCACATATTTACCAAGTGCATTAGCCAAAAATGATGAAGAAAAATGAGCCACAAATGAACTGAGTTCTTATGCAGTCTGCTAGCATATGAAGACCATCCACCAACAGTTCTATTGATTGTTGAAGCAGCAATAAAGCTAAATGACAAATATTTTAACATTAAAAAAGTACATTAAAGTATGGTTGATCTAGCCCATTTCCCCTCATCAAATCTGATTACAAATATTTTTTTTACATGTTGCAGAAACTACACTATGTTTTGCCTGACAGTTTTTTAGGCTTTCAGTATTTGAATTAGTATACTTTAATGTTTTATCACAGGTGCTAATTCTTACTGCCCTTGCTTCAAATGATCTTCAAAAGAAAGAAAGAAAAAAAACCTCCAGTCTTTTTTATGCCCTAGTTGTATTGGTGTACAGCTTACTTAACTTAAGGTTCTCCACATTAAGTTATTGGTGTACCACCTCTAACATCATCTTCATGAATATAGGTCTTAAATAAAGGAAACAAGCAGAAATGACATGTTAAAGATGACTTGGATCATAAGTTGTCTAGCTAATTACCCGATATTGTTATGATAGATTTATGTTGAAGAAAACACAAACTTTAAAAATTATCAAATAGAAAATAGTTGGAAAAAGAATAGAAAAAAGCTAGTTTATTAATTTGGGGTCTTATTGCTTAGCAACTTGAGTGACATTGTGGAAATTAAATTCAAAGATCACACATTTCACACATGATTATCTGAAACTACGACTAAAATAAATAGTCATTTTTCACCTTAAAATATAGATACTAACATAATACTAATCTGGATCTTTCTTAATAAGGTAGTATGTAAAACAAGCATATACCATATATATTTTTTCATCTCATGGACTATTCCTAGTAATAAATATCTCACTATTTATATTTGCATAATCTAAAATTCCATATAAAAATTTACAAATTAAATATCAGTAAATTGTTCAGATCATTAACACTGTAACATTTTCTAAACTGTGATTTAGCAGATTAACCCATAAATCGCCAAAAAAAAGGATATATTTAGAGACCCGTGATGCTTTCCAGTTTTGCTTGTATTTTCCCATGGACTTGAATCTTGTTGTAGCCTTTTGAGGGCAGATTCGTCTACCTCCAGGCTGAACAGTTACTGCTGGAGTCAGCAGTTTGTCTTTTCCTGGACTATAATTTCAACTGTGACAGTATGGCAGACTTTTCAAGCCCTCACAAAATTTTGGAAGGAACTTCCTTTCATGTTGTTCCAAGGGTGTCTTGCACCCAGGGAATTTTGGAACACTCATAAGTTCTTAATAACACAAAGAAAGTCTCTGCTTTTTACAATATATGTTTTTTAAATTCTATAAAACTAAAACTACTCTTTCTACTTAACTTAATGAAAATATAGATTTCCTAGGTTTCCTGGTAGTATTCTCTGGTATTTCATTTTGCTTTACAGTAGACATTATGAATAATTTTGATTTGCTTTACTTGGATATGTAGATTAGCGGATATGGAGATTAATTTGCTGAACTATGCTCTTACAAGTTTTGCTGTTAATTTTGCTATGTGCTCGCCACTTTTAACACAGTGTATTAATATCCCTCTAGTCATGTGATTGCATTTCCATTGGTATTCTGTCTGAGTGATTGCATTAGCTACATAAGCTAATTTGAAGCTGCTTCCATCTTTTGTGATATCCGGCCGATTCTGGATGCTTCTTACTATTCTGAATGATCCTTCAATTTTTTATGAAAACAGAGAAGTTATTCTATTGCTTTTCCCTATTTTCAACCTTTTTACTTTTACAATACCTCATTAACATGAATAACTACTATGTTGTACAGTTCTTATGTGTTTCCTTTAAAATTTCCTCAGTTATTCATCTGTAAGTTGTATATATTAAATCTGTAAGTATGCTTTCCATAGGTATATTATATGTTTTTACTAAAGTTTTATTATCATGTAACCAGTTAATTTATGAAACAAATGAGCTTATGCTTGAAATAGGAAGACAGGAAATTTAACACCATAAAGTTTTCTATAGTTTTCATTTGTAGAAATAACTTTGAGCTTGACATTTTGGCTGCACTGGTGGCTGCCATAATTCTTTGAGTGTTTTCACTTCGATTTGCAATGTTTAGGTAGGGACGTTTTATATTTTTGAGTGCACATTATAATAGAGATAGATATTTTATATTTCTTTTGGTTTTATTTGCCTGTGTATATATGTATATATTTTGCTGTTTTTGTAAGGGCATTGAGAACATTGGAATGCACAAGAAATAAATTATTATTCTCTTAGTCCAATAGTATTAAAATAATTATTGAAACATTAATGGAGATAAATTCTAGGAAAATGATCAATAGCTGAATCTCCTGATTAAGCACGTTTTCTAGATTAGAATCCCTTTCCTTTAGTCAAAAGACATTGTAGAACATTACTAGTACAAAACAAAAAGTTAGACCCTTTTGCTTTAACACTATTTTCGACTTTGTGCACTTTAAAAACAATAGGTAAGATCAAATTTAATATGAACATCTTTAGAATCTGAACAAAAGATGCTTGTATTTCAGTGTTGTAATTAACAATGAGTCGAGCCATAGTAATTAATGCACAACACATGTGTATGCTGAAATCAAGAACTGACTAAAACTGTTGTACAACATCTCGGTAACTACAGCACTGTAGATAAGTTTGTGTGCGCTAAAGCTTGTTATGAGGATTTCTTTTCTGTTAAAAGATTATTTTAATTATTCTATGATTATTTGAGCATTTTTCCTGTTTTTGTTGTTGAATACTATAGATGATACATGTTGATATGTTGATATGTTTATTCAATCCTCTAACAGTCAACCAACTGAATTACAATCCTAAGATGTAATAATTGTACAATTATGTAGAATGTATCAGTCATATTTATGCACAATACTACTATCTAGGTGATATATCTAGCTGTTACATAAGAAGTGTAATGGTACTTTGAAAGGTCTCATTTGTCAAATTAATTAGGTTTTAATTTTTATTTTGAAAACAGAACTCCTGTACATCAAACTTTTAATACTTGAAGCTATCAAACAAGTTTATCTACTTAACTCTTGTTTAGTAAATTTAGGAATTTGATCATTTGCTCTCCTGTTCATTTTTTGTTTTTTCTTTTCTGCCCAAATTTTATGTGAATTTCATATAGGGGGTAATGAATGGTTATTTAATTTTACAAAACACTGTGCTCCCCAAATTTTCTTGGGGTTTCCTTTATTAGTAAATATAAGAGTCTCCAAACATAAACAAGGTTTGCTGCAATAAAGGTGTGTTTTTTTTTGGGGGGGGGGGGGGGCTTTTGCATCTATAACATATTAAAGTAATAGGTACAATAGAAATGGGATATACAATCATGAGCCGGAGATGACTGATTGTATATCCCATACTACATTGTCACGAATATTGTATCTTTCTTATCATATTCATTTTTAATGAAGTTTACTGATTTCTGAAGAATCGATTTTAAAAGCAGCGTTATTTAAGAAGTTACAGCTTGATGTTTCTAAGGATCACGCGTATAATCTTTTCCGATGTCACACATTATTTGGGCATCCCACATTGAATATTGTGTTTAGGTTAACAAAGAAAGGTTGTAGGGTAATTGATGTAGTTGGTGGGACTAGCTCTTGAAAAGGTTTTGGGAAACCATCCTCCTTAAGCTGGATTTACAGGCTAATTAGTATTTGGAATTACATAATACTCATAAGGCTAATTAGTGTTCTGTATCGGATTTATAGAATACTAATTAGCCTAATTAATATTCCATAAATCTGATACAGAACACTAGTTAGCTGAGCTATATGGGGTTTACTTTGTTCTCATATGAACCCAGTCTTGCAATTTCACTTGTTCTCACCCTAATGAATTAGTAATTAATATAAAACAATGTCTTTACCAGTTTTTCAATGTTTAGTACTGCTTTAGTTTTGAATATTTATCATTTTTTAGTGGTATCATCTGGCATTGGTAGCTTTGCTGGCTACTATTAAATTAAATTAGATGGTTGTGTTTAATTATAATACCTATACCAGCAAACAAACCTGTTAGCAATTCTTTTGATTCTAAAATGTTTTTAGAGAAATAAAAGATGTTGGATTTGGGGGGGAGGGGGAGGGTTGCGTTCACATGCAAATTATTATTATTTGTTTGAGGCATGCTGTAAGTGACGTGGCAATAGTAGGTCCAGGAGTTTTGGAAATCAGAAAATCAGACTTATAAGCATAAATTTATTGCAAGGAACAAAAATACAAATTTGAAATGTTATACTGAAAAAAAAGAGAGTTCTTATGGCATATGAGAGGCATATGGTAATAAAATACAGATGAAAGACACTTGCAATATCACAGCCATGCATAATTCAAAATTGTGCAAAATTGGGCACTGATGATGAAATACTTGCATGTCACTCCTACAGAAAAATAATCAACCCTTCATACTTTTGCTGCCCCATGAAAAGAAATAAATTTGTTGACTGTGTTTAATTCAAAACATCCCCAATTTTTGTAATTACATTGGAAATGGAAAAAAAAGATTTTGCAACATGCCTCAAACAAATGATTGCATCTCTGCTTACACACAAACATGTATTGTCTGTTGTCTAAATTTCAATATAAAGTTAAACCCAGTTGTAATTGACCAAAACCTTTAGAGTGATTTTACTTGAAATGTCAACCTTCTTCAACCTTATGCCAGTACTGAAGTATGGGGGTTGTATAACCCATTTGGTTTGAACATTTTGATAAGAAAATATCAAACATTTTTTTAAAGATATTTCAAAGTAAAATCACTCAATAATTTTGTGTTCTGAAAGAAACACATAAAGCATATCTCAAACAGTGAATTAATATTTCAAGGTCATCAAATTAAATGCAAGGAAGTAGGACATCAATTTTGCCATTGCTATAATTTCTTACTTCTGGAACTGAAAATGAAACACCTTGTATATCTCAATTAGGAAAAATAAAATATTTTTGATGGTCAATTGCAACTGGGTTTAACTTACATTGGGAGGGGTGGTAAACTTCAACTTAGGGGGGATGGGTTACATCTCATGGGGGGAGGGGATACTCGTTATGGGGGGAGGGGATACCTATATGGGGGGGGGGGGAATTACTCGTATGGGGGAGGGGATACTTGTATGGGAGGGGGGAGATACTCATATGGGGGAGGGGATACTTATGGGGGAGGGGGATATGCGCATGGGGGAGAGAAACATAAGGGAGGGAGGGGGAGAGTTTTCATTGGATAGGGGAAGTGCACTAAGGGACTTGGTTTTTTTGTACACTTTTATTTTTACACTTTTCTACAGGATTTTGTTTTGGAATCAAGAAGAAAGATTTTTTCATGTTAAGAATTTTTTACTTAGAAATTACTTAGAATTTAAAAAAATTTTAACTTTGTCTTTTACTCTTCTATTCCCTTGCCTCGTGTAAGTTTTTCATGTATTTGAAAAAGAAAGTTTGATTTTGGACTTAGTGGTTGGTTTTTCTGTATTTTTTAATGAATTCCATCTTTGCCCTCTCCACGCCCTTTCTGGACTTACAAAAAAAATACCTCCCCAAGGTCCTACCAGCACCAAGTCTCACTACCCCGGTAGACCAGGACCAGGCGGTACTTACTGTCGCGACAAGAGCCATCTTATGAAACCACAACCAGGTGGCTGCTCTGATGTTGAAGATTGTTGATAGGGATATCAGACTCTGAAACCCCCTACAGACTCATGAGAATACCTTGATGGCAAAGCCAGCCTTTGATACTGTGAGGGTTGGTGCAAGCAGGAGACTTATAAGATAACCAGACCCCACTACCAATAGGTTTTACTGCACAACAGTGATATATATCTCAGAGTGGTATGATCAATAGACTAAAGGCGGTATTCAGACTTCCTTAAAGTGTATGTGATTATCAAGCCTGGTTTGCGAAGACTAAAATAACGAAGTTTCTAGGCTACTAAACTTGTGAATAATGCATTGGTCTATCCCGAAAAGGAAACTACCCCCATGTAATTTAATAATGAAAAGCTAAGGTAGACTCATTACCCTTCAACCATTAATTTAGGTTTCCCTAGAGTAAGGCCTATGTATTCAATTAAACATTAAATTATTCAGAGTCTGCTAAAGGACTGGGTCTATAACATATTCAATTAAGTATTTATTTATTCAGAGTCTGCTAAAGGAGTGGGTCTATAATATATTCAATTAAGTATTTATTTATTCAGAGTCTGCTAAAGGACTGGGTCTATAATATATTCAATTAAGTATTTATTTATTCAGAGTCTGCTAAAGGACTGGGTCTATAATATATTCAATTAAGTATTTATTTATTCAGAGTCTGCTAAAGGACTGGGTCTATAATATATTCAATTAAGTATTTATTTATTCAGAGTCTGCTAAAGGACTGGGTCTATAACATATTCAATTAAGTATTTTTTTATTCAGAATCCGCTAAGGGATTGGGTCTATAATGTATTGAATTAAGTATTAATGTTTTCAGAGTCTGCTTAGGGACTGGTCTAATTTATTCAATTAAGTATTAATTTATTCTGAGTCTGCTAAGGGACTGGGTCCATAATTCATTCAATTGAATATTAATTTTTTCAGAGTCTGCTTAGGGACTGGTCTAATTTATTCAATTAAGTATTAATTTATTCTGAGTCTGCTAAGGGACTTGGTCCATAATTCATTCAATTGAATCTTAATGTATTCAGAGTCTGCTAAGGGTCTGGGTCCATAATTCATTCAATTGAATATTAATGTATTCAGAGTCTGCTAAGGGACTGGGTCTATTATTTATTCAATTAAGTATTAATGTATTCAGGGTCTGTTAAGGGACTGGGTCTATGATTTATTCATTTGTGATCATTGTTTTTCAGAGTCTGCTGTAGGATTGACTTGGGATCTCTTGGCAACAGGGATTTGTTATTCACAAACTATATATCATGATGACTCCACATCTTAAATTTTTCATGTGAGTAAAACTGAATTTAAAGGTTACTCAAATTTTGCCAATCAATTGCATTCTATGTTTTTGTATTTTCAACTTTTTTACACTTCCGTCTCGGCCAAAACAATCATGTTGTAGCATGGTGATGTCATCATGAAATGAAAAAATTCGAGTTTAGACTTCGAAAATATTAATCAAATACCTCTAGGGGACTCTCCCTATAAAACGCATTTTAGAATTGACTTCAGAGTGGATTTGGATTTGCCCAATGCATGATTTAGTTGTGCAATCACATTTTGTTTGGACCAAGACATAAACAGATCAGCATCATCAACATACGTGAGTAACTCTGCCGCAAGGTACACCAGCTGATACCAAATCCACTCTATCAATTTTACTTCAGAGATACTGACCTATAGATGGTTGTTAGAAATATTATGAACGCAAGTGCTCAGTTTTTATTTTGTTTAATGATTAGGGGACCAATGATAGGTAAAGCCTTGGTGTTATTCCTAGTCCTAGTCAATTATTTAGGGGTTTAAGCTTATCATGTTTCCTAAGATGATTTTTTTCACCAGCAAAAATCTTCTTGGCAGAAGTAAAGTAGCCGTAATTAATGAACGACGAAATAAATTTCAATTCTTTCTTTGCAGTTTGGAATTGAATTTTGAGCAACTACATGTACAGTATAAATATTGACAGTGCCCAATTCAAAGTATATATACCATACCGGTAGTTATACCATTGTTAATTTGGATCAAATGTATTTGAGACACTTTGGATTTTGGACAGCTTGTGCATAGTTATAATATACTGATTTGAGCATAATAGTTCATAGGAAAACAACTCTTGGTTTTACTGGTATAGTGTCATTCCATTTTTGATTGTGAGGTATGGTGTTTCAATGCAATTCTTTGATGGCTCACCTTGTCCTCTATTCATGATCATTCATCTTTCATTTCACATTTGCCTTGTTTGGCCGGGATGTATTTGTTTTCACTTTTGGCATATTATATTTCATGATTTTGCACAGCTGAATTTGTTCTAAGCTTTAGTCAATCAGTAAAATATGAATTTGGTAAAAATTGAAATAATGATCCAGTATCAATCATACATGTAAATATTTTTTATGTGTCCAAAATGTTTGTAAGAACTTAATTTGAATTTTCATAATCTTTGTATGTTAGTTTTCATAACCTCCAAATCATGAAATGCTTTGATTTATTCAAGGATAAAATTATTGTCAATTCATACATTTACTGTGGTTGCTCTTTTTTTTAATTTGGATTTTGTTTTCCCTTTCGTAATTCAATGTAGCTAATTTTCTGCCCCAGTACATAGAGACACAAGTCCATAATACAAATTTGGAAATAATTTGTGTGTTTGTCACAGTCGTAGAATTAAATGAATTTCAAAGAATTTTGTATTTTCTTGTTTTATTTTTCCATAAATAATTTTTGTTTGCCAATATTCTTTTTCATTTGTTCAAAGCTTTCATTAAGACCTCAGTTTCATCTAAGAAATTATCAGTGAAAGATGTCCCCATTTTGTTGTAATAAAATCCATCCAATTTTTGGTTCTGTTTGGTTTGTATTAAACTTTTGATATTTAAAAAAAATAATTTTCCTTAGTTTATTTTTCCTCTTGTGTTATACATTTTTTATTAAAAACTTTTAATTTTATTTTTAAATTTTTAAAAGAAACTGAGGTCTTATTTTGCTGGTGAAAAAACTTATTAAATTACAATCCTATGATAGAACCTTGTGTATCAGTCTAGCCAAACATCATTAAACTCAAGATAGATCACCTAGAAATAATTCAACTTCTAGTCTTCCCAGCTTGATAATCTACTTTATGAAAGTCTGAATGGTGTCTTATGCAAGTCTATTGAGCACACCACCCCAAAGATATCACTGTTGTACACACCCAGGAATAGTGAGGTATGATTATCTCTGCTCCTACTTGCACTAACCTTCACAGTGACCGGCATCCATGCCACCAGCGTATTCCCATGAAATCTGCAGAGGGCCATCACCTGGTATCCTTACCGACAACCTCCAGCATCAGAGCAGTCATCTGATCATAGCCTCAAGGTTAGACTCTGCCGATAGCAGCAATGTTGTACTACCTTAATTGGTTTCCTGGCCTGGTGGGGGCAGCTTCTCTGTTTGGTGCTGAATTGCTATGAATTGTATTTCATTTTTCTGTTGTACAAATAATGAATGATAATAATATTAGATATAGGAGAGTGTTTCTAACTAGGGAAGGATTCTCAGTAGATTTCAAAAAATTTAAAACAATAGCCAATACTAATTTGATTGAAATTGGAAAATTGAAGAAAATTAAAATTGGGCAAAACTATAAATTACTTTGTATTTTATTTTATTTTTACTAAGAACCCTTGACTAGTTGCAAAAATCTGTTAGTTTTAAATTATTTGTAACTTGAAAATTAAATAATTGAAAGTAAGATTTGAAATCTTCAATTTTTTCAGTGAAACACTCTCCTATATCTAACATCTGTCAGGCTAGAGGACTGGTAATCAAAAGTATTTTTTGTTCATGTTCAATAATTATTAAATATTATTCAACATAATTAGTGATAAAATTAGATGTTTTGAAGTATGCATGACTTTGTTATCAGATGGCTAAATAAATTCTTTATATTATTTATCCTATGAAATCATTCAAGAAATTCAAAATAATTATCAATGGTGTTCTCTTTTCAAAAGTTATAGCTGTAGTGTGCTGAAAAGAGTTTTGAATCAAGATGATTTCAATTTTAAACTGTGAATGAAGCATTTCTACATAGTATTTGTGAAATAGAATTATCTGCACGACTCAAAATAGCAGCCAACATCGCAGGACATTTTGAAACAAAATTTCGGAATAAAACATAATATTTGATGAAATTTTATAGCCAAGATTTATATGTCCTGGTCAAATGTTTGCTAGTTTGAGTCCAGCATTATACCAGTCCTCTAGCCCAAAACATTGTTTTTACTTTTTTCTAGTTTCCTTAATATCTGTTTTGAATTTCCTATTCTTTTTTTTTTTTTTTTTGCTTAAGAGTTTTTATTTCTAGGCCTAGAAATACTATATATACTTATTTTGATAAAGCTATTTGGTTTTTTTTATCATATGTTATGTTAAATTTTTTTTTTTTTTTTTTTAAATCCTAGGTAATGCTAAGTTGGTAATTCCTAAATAATGCTATTTTTTCATTCTTTGTAAATGCTTGCTTTTTGAAATCCCTATTTTTTTTTTAATTACTAGTAAATATCTGGAATGGTTAATATTTAACTTATAAACCATGTTACTTAGTTTGATAGCAAGATATCCTTATCCTTGGTGGATGATTCCTGTCTTCAATACTGATTGACTGGTTCTTGATGGTGCTGCATCATCTGACAAGGTTTTGCAGCACAATAGTATAGCATAGCTGAATATGACAGGTTTGTTGTAGCTGGGGGTAAAAAAAAACAACAAGAGATTGTCAAAATCCTGTCTCCTTTTTGCAACTTGCCAAAACATAATAACTGATAAAGTTATATATAACTTAACAAGTGTAAAAGATCCTGAGTCCCCAAGAATTACTTATAGAGATGAATATACTATAAAATAACGTAACAAAAATGTAGAAGATAGTTCAGAATAGCAGGGTTGTAGACTGTCAGCAAGCTCTGTTCTCATAGTTCTTTCTTTATACGAGAAAAATGGGATAACAGGAAACGAAAAGGGACCTTCTAGTTTCCTTTTTTCATTTGCTAACTAGTCCTCTCCCCTGGGGATATTAGACTAGTTACCAATCCTCACGACCAAATTAATCACAGTGACCAAACTAAGAAAATAGATGGACTACTTTACATAGCTCTTATTAACCGAGTTTGAGATCCGTACCGTAAGTTATGGACCGAGTTTTTTCCACTGCCTGCTGCGCGCTTGGGCCATAAAAAAGTGGAAAAAACGAGGATCCTTAACTTACTGTACGGACCGATCAAACGAGGTTAATAAGATATTTATTATATGGCAAGGCTTGGTGACTGTAAACGAAAGTAAATGACAGGTAGATTTCAAAGCGAAGATGAATTTTATTGGTTGAGAAAAACAGCACTTCAAGGGATTCCGGTAAAGACGGCATGAATTTCAAACACATGTCGTGTTTATGGCTAAACCAGGAAATATTTCGCTAAAATGTATTTTTAAAAGTACTTCACTGTAATATTCCTCTGAAAATAATTAAGGAAAGTTGATGAAGAACTCTGGCAGTATAAATCTTACAGCTCTTAACACTAGAAATCTTACGAAACCAAATTTTCTAGCTGACTAAGAAAATTGTTCGCCAACATGAAGCTTTCGAAAACAAAATGTTTTTTTTTCCTGAACTAAAAAGTGTTCAAAAGTTTGAAGCTACGTTCTGAAAAGTCTGAAAACTAGCTTATCGACTCGAACATCATGCCAACTTCTGGCGCTTTGAAGGAGAATCCTGGACTTCTGAAGCAGGAATAATGTTGAATACGCAGTATGAAATAGAGCTGATCGTGGCTCCAGGAAACAGCATCGTTTTGCCCTCGGTAGAACTTGACGATGGAAGAATAGCACTCTGACTGGTTACAGAATACTCTTGGTTGGCAATAGTTAAGCTGCTGCTGCTTGTTGAAGCCAAAGAAACTGAAGTTGGGGCTCTGCTTAACGTATCCGACATAAGTCGTTGGTGCTTTAGTGAAGCCGACTTATAAGAACTCAGACTCTGGATGTTTTTATGGCCACTAAGCTGCATCACAAAATTTTCTGGTACTCCTGCATCTAACAAGCGAGAAATTCCTGTTTTACGAACGGAATGGTTGGAGACTTTGGCGGTTTTGGTTTCCAAACCAGCAATTTTAGAGGCTTCTGTCAGGAATTTCCCTATTTCATTCTTACCAAGAGGAGAACACTTGTACCAAATTGGGCTGTTTTCCCAATTCTTGTGATCCACTGCAAGGAAAAACGGTGACTCTGGAGTCTTGGCTTTTTCTGGACAGTGTTCTTTAAAAAGCTTGAAGTAATGGACTGGACACCTGTCTGTGCCAATAGCAAATACTTTGGGATTAAACTGCCGACGATGTCCACCTTCAAGGCCTTGACGGGTCTTGCTTCCTCTTTCTGTCCTCCAAACTAGAACTTCACGACCGGTTTCTGGATCTTGCTCTAAAAAAACATCTCCCCAACACAGCTTTCTACTCTCGTCTCTGGCTCTAAAACCATAATGCATGGATAAGAACCACCAAATAGTACGTTGCGAGGTTAGTGGATCTTTATTCCCAAATACGTTTGCTTCATAGAGCTTGTTTACATCTCCGTCTGTCAGCTCACGACTCGCATTTGGTTTTCCTCCTCGACCTTGTTTGACCAGGTTTTTACGTTTAGAGGCCAGTACTTCTCTTGAACGGGAAAAAGCATCATCCGTCAGGATATTATAGGGCAACTTTAATTCACCAATACGGCGTTGGATGCTTTTTTGAAAACTGGAGAGCGAGTCCGGCTCGTACTCTTCGCCATTTTGCTTACGGATATTCTTGAAGAATTTACTAAGAAGCTTGTCCAATTCGGGAACAGGTATGGCTTTGATTTCAAATTCCTTGTCTGTGTTTTCTTGACAGAAAGTTTCAAACTTTTTCCAGTCAAGCTCTGTTTTTTAACGGTATTTTTCGACTTTTCTGACTTGATGAAATCATCAAGCTCTTGACTTGAATCTGGCTCAGGCTCAGCCGGCTCGTCAGTAACCACTTTGTTTTCTTCTTCTTCGTTTGACATTTCGACTGGAAAGTCAACAACAAAGTTAGGACTTATGTCCTCAGAACAGCCTTCCAAATTAGAATTTTTGTTTTGCATTTCCTCAATGTATTTACGAAAGGATTCTTCGGACATTTTGGATGCTGCAAAGTTTGATTTTTCAGTCCGTACAGTAATTTACGGACCGCAAATTGACCAATCATAGCGCGTGAAATTACCTTGCCATATAATAATCAAACTTATGTAATAACTCAACTTACTTTTCTGTCATGTATGGACTGGTCAGAGCTTGACAGCACCATGAGACAATTAACTAACATTTGCTGTTATATCTAGCAAGCTGATGAAGAAAAGCAGAGATATTAGAAACATATCGTTTTAAATTGGGTGGAAACATACATAGCAACATGTAAGCTGATTAAGTTTATTATGCTAAACACAGTGATGTACAGTTACTGTACTCTGTTGTACCCTACTATACTACTATCACTCTAAGATGAAAAGTTCTTAAAATAAGTACATTGAATAGACCTCTTTAGCTTTGTTGTTTGTTGTGCTCATTTCAGAACATGTGATGCCACACTTGGGAGTTAAGAGTGGATGTCAGAGAATATCAGACATATCGCGGCAAGGTTCAAAAAATCGAATCTTTTCATATTTTGAAGTTAGATAGACAATAATGAAACAAAGAGAATGGTCTAAATGTTTTCAAAAAATATTGTATAGTTTTCGAGAAATAATTTTTTGAAAATATTCCCTAAAATTGGCCGTTTGACACGCCAAAATTTAACTCAAGTTTGAAGCTCCCGTTTACCAACACCAGCAATCCTACAGACTTCTAATGCCTAAAATATTGCAGATAGACATTCAAACATTACTTTATTTGATTTTGAGCAAAATTGAAGCATTTTGTAATAAATAAGAATATTTTTAGAGAATATATACTTTTCGATTTGCCAAGAGGCTGCTACAGAAAACAAATATTTTCACTATGTGCGAAACCTTCAAACTGTCCAAAAATTTGGTCAATCATTCTTATATAAATATTCTTTCTATTTCTGCAAATAATTCTTTGGGCAAATAAAAGAGTACATTTTTAGAGCCCTTCAAAACCTGCTCAAAATGTCTAAAATCTTGACCTTAGGAGGTCAATGTTATTTATAGTCGGAACCCATTCATTATATACGAACATCTCTATATACACGTTTTAAGCCTTGTAATATGAAATGACAATACATGTTTAGAAGATCTAACCTTTTCTTTTATAGAATTCCAGTAAAATGCCCAATTCATCTGTGAATATCATCCACTTTTCTATTCAAAGTTCACGATACATCCTGAGCCGTTCCACAGTCTCAACACATGCCAACAGGCTAACACTGAAATTGTTTGATTTTTCAACCAATGTAAATTGTCTAACTCTTACTAGATCAAATCTTCTTTATTTCCTCCGAGATTGGTTGAAATTTTCTTGTTATTCTACGCGATTCCCGTACTTTAAAGGTTAAAAAACCAGTTGATCGATTGCCAAGACTTTCCCGTGCTTGAATAAACAAAACGAATATGCAAATTTGTATGGCCGTGATATTTTGGACGTACAAAACATTTCATAAAGGGAGGGGAGGGACAATTAAACAACTTTGAATCAGTTAATTCGAATATAAAGGATTTTTTTTTAATAAATAAAATTGATGATTATGGATTTGGCTATTTGGAAAAACGTCCTAATCATTTTGTTGTTGCTCTTAATATTATAATTTTCTATTAGCGGCGCGTCATCAATACAACGTCCCGCTGGACCCGGGGAAGGAGTTGAGTAAAAACTTAAAATTTCATGATCAGCCTTTCCCTTGTAAATTAGTTTGCGAGGAGTAAAGAAAACCATGGAAGCTTGCTGCTCGTTTAAATCGATCGTAGGTGGAATTTGCGGCTTTGACTTGAGAGACCGAAAACAAAACACTCAGATTATCCCCTTGCTTACCTGTGGAAAAGACATCTCGAAACACAAGACTTCTTACAACTTTTCTGGGATTGAAAATGAGATTGACCTTATTCTATGTCGCGCAGCGCTGTTTTCTGAGCCTGGACGATTAACTTCAATGACATGCAATATGCCAGCGTCATCGCTCGACACTTGGTTTGAGCTGGAGCAGAGGCTCAAGCACAAGATGTAGAGTCCCTGAAGGTATCTCCAACCATGTGAAAAGCAAAGGAGGTTGGTCAAAAGGCGACCGAGGTATAGGGAAACAAGGTGTTCACGTTTGTGCACATTTTCCAAAAATGCATCCAAAATGGTCTGGCTGTACTGGCTGTAATTGATGATGTCGTAAAACAACTCAAGACCACTTTACCAGAATTGAATCAAGTATACCTCAGGCAGGATAATGCTGGTTACAACCACAGTGCAGTCACGTTATTAGCAATTCAGCAAATAGCTACCACTCATAAAGTGAAGGTGAGAATTGACTTCTCAGATCCCCAGGATGGCAAAGGGGCCTGTGACCGTAAAGCAGCTACAATCAAGAACAGCATAAGAATATATGTCACTTCTGGTCACGATGTTCAAACAGCAAATCAAATGAAAGTTGCTATTGAAGCTTCCAGTCTCCCTGGAGTAAGGGTTATGCTCTGTGGACCGCCATGTATCCCAACTTCCTCGCCGCCAGCAAAATGGGAGGGTGTAAGTTTTATCAATAATATCGAATACAGCAGCAAGTCCGTCAAAGTATGGAGAGAATATGGGATCTGAGATGGAAAACAAATCAGGTGGTCAAAATTTGGTTTATCAAAAAGGTATACAACACCAAAGCTCAAAATAATTGAGGACGCAGCTTCTCCATAACCTGAGTTTATTAATATCACTGCAAGGAAGAAGACTGCGTCTAAACCCCATCTAGCAGAAACACAGATAGAAGAAGGAGTACCAGAACCTAGTGAATCTGATGATGATTAGACCAGCGATGACACGGAGTCATGCCATGTGAACCTGTTTTCGTGTCTTGAAGAGGGATGCATTAAAACCTTTCAAAGATTCTCATCTCTACAGCGTCACCTTGATTTTGGAAAACATAAATACGTTTTGGAACACGAAACACTCTTTGACAAAGCCATGCTGTCTTATGCTACGAAGCTCGAACATGGGAGTGACGCACTGGCAGGAAATACATCCAATGATGACAAGATCCCTCAGACTGCATCCTATGTCTCGTCGTTACTAATGGGCTGGGCATTGAAATCCTCTGGCACCAAAAGGAAACGATTCAGTGATGCGCAGAGAAAGTATTTAACTAACATCTTTTTAGTTGGGGAGCAAACAGGAATCAAAGCGGATCCAAACAATGTATCCCAGGCAATGAGAAAAGCAAGAAACTTAAATGGTGCTATGCTTTTTAAAACATCAGACTATTTAACTCCCCGACAGATCAGTAGCTTTTTCTCGCGCTTGGCGAAAAAGAAGGCTCTTCCAGGCGACAAACACCTGCAAGATGTGGGTGGAAAGGAGGGAGAGGAGTACGAGGAGTTAGAAGAGGACGACGAGGACGAGGACGAGGACGAGGACGAGGACGAGGACGAGGACGAGGACGAGGACGAGGACGAGGACGAGGACGAGGACGAGGACGAGGACGAGGACGAGGACGAGGACGAGGACGAGGACGATGCAGACATTGAAAGAGAAATCGAAGAATTAACTGATAAAATCATAGATGAATTAGCTACTCGTCATCCCATCATGTTCGATGCATATAACATTTGTGAGATGGCCGCTAACTCTAAACTTCAAAAGTTCTCCATATACAGATGCTACACGATATTTGCCAATTTCACGAGCTAGACATTTCCACGATAAAGTCAAGAAGGAAGCAGCCATACATCAGTTTGTTAAACAGCCTTGTTGAAACATGCAGCTGCCAAAGCAAAACATGAAGTAATTTAAGAGTATCTAACAATAGACCAGGTTTTAGTGAAAATGGATGGTAAATTTTCTAACTATTATTCTATAAAAAAAAATTTCGTAAGTTTAAAATCTAACACATTATCTCGTGCGCTTGAGAGTTGAAATGCATCATTTGACCTATATCTTTTCTACGTGTGTTTTTTTGCAATTGTCGTTCTCCGTATCAAAAATTTCTTTTTTTTTTTTTTTTGACTTGAAAGTTACTAAATTGTCCCTCCCCTCCCTTTATGAAATGTTTTGTACGTCCAAAATATCACGACCATACAAATTTGCATATTCGTTTTGTTTATTCAAGCACGGGAAAGTCTTGGCAATCGATCAACTGGTTTTTTAACCTTTAAAGTACGGGAATCGCGTAGAATAACAAGAAAATTTCAACCAATCTCGGATGAAATAAAGAAGATTTGATCTAGTAAGAGTTAGACAATTTACATTGGTTGAAAAATCAAACAATTTCAGTGTTAGCCTGTTGGCATGTGTTGAGACTGTGGAACGGCTCAGGATGTATCGTGAACTTTGAATAGGAAAGTGGATGATATTCACAGATGAATTGGGCATTTTACTGGAATTCTATAAAAGAAAAGGTTAGATCTTCTAAACATGTATTGTCATTTCATATTACAAGGCTTAAAACGTGTATATAGAGATGTTCGTATATAATGAATGGGTTCCGACTATAAATAACATTGACCTCCTAAGGTCAAGATTTTAGACATTTTGAGCAGTTTTTGAAGGGCTCTAAAAATGTACTCTTTTATTTGCCCAAAGAATTATTTGCAGAAATAGAAAGAATATTTATCTAAGAATGATTGACCAAATTTTTGGACAGTTTGAAGGTTTCGCACATAGTGAAAATATTTTTTTTCTATAGCAGTCTCTTGGCAAATCGAAAAGTATATATTCTCTAAAAAATTCTTATTTATTACAAAATGCTTCAATTTTGCTCAAAATCAAATAAAGTAATGTTTGAATGTCGATCTGCAATATTTTAGGCATTAGAAGTCTGTAGGATTGCTGGTGTTGGTAAACGGGAGCTTCAAACTTGAGTTAAATTTTGGCGTGTCAAACGGCCAATTTTAGGGAATATTTTCAAAAAATTATTTCTCGAAAACTATACAATATTTTTTGAAAAAAACTAGACCATTCTCTTTGTTTCATTATTGTCTATCTAACGTCAAAATATGAAAGGATTTGAATTTTTGAACCTTGCCGCGAATTTTAAAATTTGTTTGATATTCTCTGACATCCATTCTTAATTCTTTCATGCGTAAATATTTCAATAAAAAAAACATATTTCAATAAAAGAACATTTCTCAAGGGAATGATGTTGTCTGAAATAGGCAATTTACATACTAAGCTAAAGAGGTCTATTACTGTCATCTGGGAAGCACAGAAATCTGAATTTAAGACCTTGTTGCTTATTTTAATACTATGTCCTTCAATTCAGATTTCTGTGCTTCCCAGAGGACAGTAATTAAAGCAACATACTTCTTTCACAAACATTTCATTTTAGAGTGCTATAGGTTGGAAACAAGTATTAAAATCATTGAACTAGGCACATAGATGCATCAAGAGTTCCACGCTGCTGCTCAATGTGCATGCTCAGGGGATTAAAAAGTTGGATGATATTTTGTATAATATGCAATGTTTCGGTATATTTGATTCAGAATTCGCTTAACGGTACGAGATCTTAAATATTTAGTGAAAATTGTATTGACAAGAAAGATACAACTAAAATATAGCATATTTTACAAATTTTATCCCACTTTTTAATCCCCTGAGCATGCGCATTGAGCAGCAGCGCGGAACTCTTGATGTGTGTATTGTACTAATATTACTTGCCGATGATTGACAACAGATAGCTCAACTTACAACAAAGTTATTGATTTTCTGTGTGTCTTCAAAGTTGTTGAAAAATATGGACCATAAAACAACCTGTGTTTTTTCCACCACTGAGGAAATGAGGAGAATAAGTCTAGTTGGCTGTGACATATTCCCAGGTAAACAAGTCGAAGATATTCGGTATCCGGTACCTTCGCTACCATATACTTTCGCTATATACCCATATGACTATGCTTTCGCTACTATGTTGAAGTACCTTCGCTACCAAAAGTCAATGCAGACCAATAACGTAAATAAAACTTGATCAACAGTGATAAAACTTTATAACAACATTCTTAAAGCAGTTTAGAGTATTTTTTATCGATTTTATCAAAACTCGGTCGTGGGACCAAGACTGCCAAACTTGAAATTGAAATAAAAAATGACGAATTTACGAAACTCTTTTTTCTTTTTCTTTGCAGAAGTGCTTCACAACATTATAGGTTTAATGTAAAATTGAAAGCTAGATAAGGGTTAGTTGAACTTCAAAGTGCTCCACTAAAATGTTTTGTCTAGCTGATTTTTTTTTGTTTTTTTTTTGTTGTTGCATGGATTGAAAGCCCTGTGATAGTGAAGGGAAATCTTGCTTTCCTTTTTCAAATATGTTTTTTCCTTCCAAAGATATTGGAGTTTAAAAAATGGTGGCCATTGGGCCTGATGACGTCATACAGTATACTCAATACTTGACCAGCATAGGATTATGATAAGCTAGATCTCAGCCCAGTTTTAACCAGAATCAACCAAATTTTGCAGCATTATAGTTATTTAGCTGTTCTTCAAAATTAACTATACTGATCAGTTGTCATAGCAACAGCCTCGGTTCCAGGCCACCCCTATCTAAAATTATAGTTTTTTGTAATGAGGCTTGGTAAAAATATTTGTTTATGGTCATAGGCAAAAAATTAGTCAAACGTTTTGTGCTCAATTTCAAAAAAAACAAAACAAAGCAATCGCTTGGAAAGCTAAAAATGTCGTTTGGGGCTTGGACACAAGTTAGTTGCCATAGCAACCATACATGTTACATGTTTTGAATATAAGTACTGAAAAGTTTAAATAATACTCATTCAGGAATATGCTGAAATCTATATTGAAACAAACTGAGTTGAGAATATGACGTCATCAAAGTCATAAATTACAAAGAATGGTCTGAACCCAGGTGAATGGATATTTTTCGAAGTAACAATATTTCTCGAAGAGACAATATTTGTATAATGATCATCCGGGTGGATGTAGTCCTGAGAAGGACTGTTTGATGTGACTGACGTTTCGACAACCTGTGCGGAAGTCATCTTCAGAGTCCAGTGAAGAAAAAGTCAGATATGGGTCTTATTTATACTGCCACAATAAACAGTAGAACAATAGAACAATAGGTAAAGTTGTGAAAAGATGCGCGTCGCTGACTTGGCGTCGCTTCAGTTTCTGTTTAATAGTCTGTTGTATGGCGTGGGTAGTTTAATTGAGCGGTTGAGTGGATTCTGCTCAAACTTAGTAAACCAACTCTCAAGTACGAGGCGTTGCTTTTTATTGTTACAATAAGAAAGACATTCACTAGATTCCCAATTAATTGCATGGCCAGTCTTGGTATGATGCATGGCAATGTTGTTACGATTATCCTGTTTCACAACTGCACTTTGATGTTCATCACGCCTGGCACCGACTCGATCGTTTGGGCTATCACGATCTTTGACCTTGGTCAAGACCTTACGTAGAGTGGATATAGGTCGATGAGCGACGCGAATCCCATGTGGTTGTAAAATACGTGATATGGTCTCTGACGTACCTTTAATGTATGGTAATGAGATAAAGGTTTTTGGTGTATCAACTGTCTCATTGGAGTTGTTGTTAGGTCTACTTGGCTTATGAGTGTTGCTATTAATAAATTTGTCACTGTAATTGTTCTTGAGGAAAATACGTCTAAGTTTATCGTTCTCATGAGATAAACTGTCTGGAGAGTCACATACAATTTGGGCACGCCTGGTTAGAGTTTTGATGGTCGTAGCTTTGTGCATAGTTGGATTATAGGATGACTGATCAAGTAACCTGTCGGTATTCGTAGGTTTACGATATACGGTTGTGTGTAAAGCGTTGTTGTGGCGGCTCACTAGGCAATCTAGGAATGGTATCTTCCCGTCTTCCTCTAACTCTCTAGTAAACTGAATGTGAGGATTTTGTTGATTTAAGTGCTCATGAAACGCGTCAATGTGTTCAAAGGGTAACGCGGTTATGGTATCATCTACGTAGCGGAGCCAAAATGGCAGTGGATGCCAGGGCTTGTTTCTCGATGTGTTGCATCACAATCTCTGCGACAACAACAGAAACAGGAGAACCCATTGCTGTGCCATGAAGCTGTTTATAGTGTTTCCCAATAAATTGGAAAAATGTAGATTCAAGACATAACTTAAGGAGACTCATGATCTCACCAGTGGGCATTGGAAGTGTGGTATCGTCATTAGTATCACTTATTAAGGCCTCGGTGCAGTCTAGGGCCATTTGTAGTGGAATACTGGTAAACAGAGATTTAACATCAAAAGATACTAGCATGTAATCATCAGGTATATGAATTGCCTTGATGGTATTAATGAAGTTCTCTGTTGACTGCAACTTATGTTGGGAGGCGTTAGTTAGTGGTTGCAATATACTTGTTAAATACTACATCCACCCGGATGATCATTTTACAAATATTGTCTCTTCGAGAAATATTGTTACTTCGAAAAATAAAGTCCTAATTAGCATAATGTTGAAACTTTTATATCTCACAAACTAAAAATGCTAACAAGAAATGCTAATGCCAGTTTTCTTCTCTTGTTAAGTACTTTAACCTTTTTTTCGAAATAGTATAAATTGGAGAAATTAAATTTTGATTTTAGTAGCATTTTAAAAATTGAAAAGTATTTTGTCCAAGTTTTTCATTAAAATTATTGCCTTAAACTTTTTCTCAATTTATTAGTTCTAATATTGTAATCAAATATCAAGATTTATTCATAATGCATTTAGAGTATTTTATACATTTCTGTGCCAATCTTAAATATCAATGACATTTGTGGACAAGTGAAGTTGCAATCAGAATTTTTTTTAAATCTTGGCAACAAACATTTCTGAATTAAAAGCATGTGTGTAAGAGTTAGTGATAAAGATCTAAGAAACTTCCAATCCATGCAATACAAAGACAAAATGCTTAGAATTCCAACTCTTTTAAAATTTTCCCCAATAAATTTGCAGGTATCTATCATTCCCTTGCAATCAGAATTTCCTTTAAATTCACATGTTGTAGGATTTGGTAGTATCTTAAATTTAAGGCAAAGAAAAATGAGCCTACTGACTTTGTTTCAGAACTTTAAGAGTTTGAAAAAGTGAACAACTTTTATTGTTCATATTTTGCCCATCAGGGCATTCAAAAAATGTCATCAAATGAGAGTGTGCACACTAAATAAACTTATGCTTAGAAACATTTTTTGCATGCAATGCCCATATTTGTCCTTAATTAGTATCTTCAAGTTATGCTATTTCTAATTAGTTAATTTGTAGAAACCTTGCTCAACTGGCATTAGCAAAGATAATTCTCTACGATAAGCTTAGAAGCTCACATACCTGATAATCAGAGATGGTCTGCTCCATGGAACATAAATGATTCATCTAGGATTGTTATGAGGGTCACCGGGTCATCACCTGGTTACCATCTTGATCATCAGGTAAACACTCATCCAGCAAAAGGTGAGTCAATATTGTTATGAAGGTCATAGGGTCATCACCAGGTTACCACATCAATTTATCTTGATAATCAGGTCAATACTTGTACAGCAACAAGGTGAGTCCATATCGTTATGAAGGTCATAGGGTCATCACCAGGTTACCACATCAATTATCATCTTGATAATCAGGTCAATACTCATACATCAACAAGGTGAGTCCATATTGTTATGAAGGTCATAGGGTCATCACCAGGTTACCACATCAATTTATCTTGATAATCAGGTCAATACTTGTACAGCAACAAGGTGAGTCCATATTGTTATGGAGGTCATAGGGTCATCACCAGGTTACCACATCAATTATCAACTTAAGTTTATAATCTTTTCATACTCATACAGCAACAAGGTGAGTCCATATTGTTATGAAGGTCACAGGGTCATTACCAGGTTATCACATCAATTATCATCTTGATATTCAGGTCAATAATCATACAGCAAGAAGGTGAGTCCATATTGTTATGAAGGTCACAGGGTCATCACCAGATTACCACATCAGTTATCATCTTGATAATCAGGTCAATACTCATACAAGGTGAGTCCATATTGTTATGAAGGTCGCAGGGTCATCACCAGGTTACCAAATCAATTATCATGATAATGAGGTCAGTACTCATACAGCAACAAGGTGAGTGCATATTGCTAACAAAGTCTTTTTTTCCTCTTGTTTTAGTGCAGTAAATCCATTATTACAAGATTGATACTGAACTATTCCATGGTTAGCTTGCTGGTTACTGTGTATATATATTGGTTTAGAGAGTCAAGATGCAGTATGACTATCAGGCTCAGATGTTGGGTATAAACATCCATCTCGTTACAGGATCACTGGACAGTTTTACTGATAATATCTCGTGTAATTGGTATTTTCATGACTGCAAAACAAAACAGACAGAGTCATTAGATCTCTAGTTAGGACTTTTGCTTGTTTTAAAGAGAGAAAGGTGGTTTGAAACAAGTTTCATGTAACGTTGAAAAGCAATTTTTTTCAAATAAGTAAAAAAATATGATACTCGAGCAAGGCTTACAAACATCTCAAAACTTTCTAAAATTGGATATTTTTGGTAAATTTAATTGTTCCTTGCGAGAAAAATTGGAATTTTCAGGGTCGAAAGTTAACACGTGTTATGGCGGACGAAGCCGGTGAGTCGAACATCCGAAATTTTTAAACTTGTAAGAAATACGGAAAAACTCAAGAAAAACGCAGAAATACGAAACAATTCTTACCTTTCATAGTTCTTGTGTACTTATTTCTCTGTCAGGTCAAGCACGAGCTAATAACTATCTTTGTTCTTGTACATTTCAGCCAAATACCCGTCGTGTATTTGCAAATGTTGGATACACTTCCATCACCAACTGCAGCGTGCAGCAAATAAGCAAGTGACAAGCGAAGAGACTGGAACTAGCATTTTACACAGGGAACCCGCGAAAAACGAATTTTTTTGCAAGAAAATTTCGAAAATTCTAGGGCTATCGAGCAATTTCTTTAGCTCAAAACGTTAAAAACAAGAAGAAAAGGCTATTTCAGCACTTTACTGAGAGTAAAACCCCGAAAAACACTGATTTTAAGGGAAAAAACTATATTATGTTAATTAGTCACGTGACACATCACGTGACCCCCAATGTTGTGTTTTTTTGTCGATTTTTCAATTTTTCGAAGAAAAAAAAATCATTTTTGAGGGGTTCAGTTTATTTCATTGTATTTGATCATTTATTAAACAAAGCAATTTATAATAAAAGAACATTAACCTTTTATTGTCTGATGTCTTTTCTTAACCCTTTATTGCTCGACACCCATAAAGAAAAAAAGAAAACCAGAAAATGAAATAACAGCTTAAAAATACCCTTTATTATCGAGACACCTCACCATCAATAATGTATGAATAAAGTTCACACAGAGACAACAATGACTAAACAAAGATTTCACGATGCGTTAAGCGCTCACTTTTATTATTATACTTTAAAGCCTAAGAATTAAAGGCCCAGACAAATCGCCCAGAATTTGACGCAACAATTTTTTGGTTACAAGTTTGGGACCGTTTGTCATTTGCCCCCGGCAATGCATAGTCCAAATTTAGCCCTAATATTGGCTAAATCTTGGATCAACTGTTGGGTCAAATGTTGGGCAAATTTTTGGTCAAATATTGGGCCGTTTTTCAGTGCCAGAATCGTGTTGCTTCGCCATTTCTTGCGTCTGTTTTGAGTTCACTTCTTTGAATAAAACATCACGGACCGTCTGTTTGATGCTAGTAAATTATGTGCATATAATTTGTCTTTCCTTTGTTTCTGTGTGTATATGTCTCTTGAAGCGTAGAATAAGACAACTGCTCAAGGGAATAACTTGTGACTAAAATAAACACCGTCCAAAGTAATCGAATACATGACGTCATTTTAGAGTGATTATCATTTCGTCGAAACACGTGCGATTTTTGTTTTAGAGAAAAGTAACCGGAAGAATGACCGCGAGTCCTAAAGAATCTAGCGCTCTTTAAAAAACTTAGTGTAATTGTTTCACGGTGTTTTAGTCACGTTCCCTTGAACCGAAAAGAAGTAAGCCTCAAAGAATCTAGCACTTTATAAATGAATGCCTTTGTTGACTGTATTATTCATTGTCATTTTTCAATCCCTTGAGTATTCTTGATGACAGTCAGGGTGTTGTTGGATCATTGTAAAATCACTTTTTTCCGCAATTACCTTGAGATTGAGCATAAAGGAAAACACAAAAGAAATCACAGCTTTCCTCGTAGGAATTTGTGGTATGTATTTCGTTTGTTTTATCCTGTATCCTTAGCCTCAATCTCAGATAATTTTGAAAGTTGATCTTGAGACCCTCATAAGTTTTGGTGTGTGTATTAGGGGATATGATAGAAGGTTTACTGTTTGGACCCGGTTTGGATATTATTCGGGGGTGCTTTAGGTGTATCAGTTGGGAGGTGTGTTGGGGTGTTCTTTGGGTGTGTACATTCGAAGGGTGTAATTGGGGGATGTATTGTGGCGAATAGGAACTGAAAATAGAATAACAAATGAAATTCTGTAAAATATCTTTATTGCATAATAAACCTCACAAAATACCGTATTTTTCATTATTACTTACTTGTTCTATCACTCTGGTTTTACCTGGGACTTTACCTGATTTTCTTTTCTATTTGTATAGGAAATCGCACGACCTCGAGTACAATTTGGAAATTAATAGGTACGAGTAATGTTTTGAAAGTTCTTGTAATTGCACGAGCCTTTAGGCGAGTGCAATTAAAGAACTTCCAAAACATTACGAGTGCCTATTAATTCCAAATTGTACGAGAAGGTCATGCGATTTTTTATTTATAGTTCACTCGACAAAATTTTATAAAACATGCGAAGCGAAGGCATTCATTCATCTTCATTGCCTTTGCTATAACCGACTCTTCTCCAAGAACGCTAAGTCAAGAACAGCATAGAAAGTGTTAACGTTGCTGTAAAACCTTTTTTGATTAGTATTTTATGTATGATTTGAACTACAAAATACTAGAAAAAAATTTTACATCTCAAGTAAAAAGCCATTTTAATGCATGTTTACAACTATTGAATGACAGTATTGACAGCTAAACAGTGAATCAAGAAGCGACTTTTCTTTGAAAACGTACTGTGTGAAAACTAAGCGAAAGTTGAGAGTTTACAGTTCGCTAATTTAAGTTTTTTTCCGCTTAGCATTTGCTAATAACTGCTAAAACACAATTTCAAAAATACTTTCTTTAAAAAAAAGTTAGCTGGACAACATCAAAAGGGATAAAAGCGACAAATATGTCGTTCAAGTTAAAAGTTTTGAAGTACAGCTTGCCGTGAACGAGTCGCCAGTGATCAGACCATGTGCTTTGGATATTATTCCCTCCTGTAGCTTGAAGAATTTCACTGCTATTTTCTTTGAATGGTGAATTATCTGAAGATTTTATTATTTCAAGACTGGATTGACAACTTAGGATCAATTAACTTGTGATAAATAGCTGAATTCGTCTCTCTACAACTACTCGACAGTTTGCCGGTAAGATTTGATCTTAACTATTTTCAAAACAAAAAACGAGTTTCTACTCGCCGTGTTTTTTTCGCTAAACGGAAAGAAATTTGCTTTAAAACTATTGTTAGCTGTTTTCTACATATTGTACAATTATTGTAGATGTGGTGTTGAATATATTTTTCGAGAAGACCACAGAAGACAATAGGTGGTAAAACAAGAACATTCAAAACTCCAACTCAAATTGTTTGGCGAAAAATAGAAAGAAAAAACGACTATCTACTACAAAACATGATTTATTACGTCTTGAATTTGTCTAGTTATCATAATTTGAGGCCTTCCTATGTGTGTATTAAACAGTTTTCTGAAATTTTTGCATTTTAATCTATAAAACACTGATTTTTTTGGGAATATCACTCATTTCACTGGGGAAATTTGCCGCTTTTGGCCGTGTTTCCATAGCGACCTAATTGGTACTCCCGCGGAGTACCAATTAACGCTCTAATTGTACTCCTCTAGACCAATCAGAATCGAGTAATTTTGTCGTGCGTACTATAAGTCTTTTTATCCTACAATCTTTTTTATTACGGTTTGTTCAGTTAGTACCTTTTCTTCCATTCTTTTTGTTTTAAAATATTTATTTTCTTTCTTTTCATTAATTTAAGTTTCACTCTTCATTTCATTCCCTTTGTTTCTTGTTTCTCATTGCTTTCTATTTTTATTTCCTATCTTCTCCACTGTTTTTCTTTTTATCCATTTTTTTAGCTAAATTGTTACTAAATTATTTCCTTTCTTAATTTTTTTCTTCTTAAAATCTCTCTTTCTCTTTATTCATTTTATGATTACTTCTTGTTCCTTTGTTTCTGTCTTTTTTATTTGCCTATCTTCCTATCATTTTTCATCTTATTTTCAAATTTACAAATTTAATCGTTTACTTTGTTAGTGTTCCCACAGGTAGCCCAATTTAGATAAACGTTAGGTGAAAATAAAATCGGTATTGTCCGCTCAAAATAATTTTTGTATCGCCATTTTTTTTATCGCCCTGCAATTCTGAGCCGACAATACGGGTTGATACTGGCGAGTTTCTCCCGATCAAACTTATAGGAGAATCGCAATACTTTTTTTTATGTTGACACAAATCTAGATATAGGCTGGGGGTCATATGAAAATTCTATAGGAAAAGAAAGGTGCGCAAAAAAAATGTTCGTTCGTATTATCTTGACCTTGAATTAAAATAATAATAGTTGAAGTCGATTTTTTTCGATTTTATTTTTACCTTTTACTTTTACATAAACTGGGCTCTCTGTGTGATTCCGTCCTTTTTTTTATTCTTGCTGTCTGGTTTTTCCTTTTTCATTTCTGCCGACTCCCTCGCGAAATGTCCTTTGATCTCTTTTCTTGCAATTGGTTTCTTTCTTCCTTTATCATGCCGCCCATTTTGCTGACCACCTGCAGAGATGAACAGAGAAACTCATGTTAACCGAACTGGAATTCTCAAAATCCTTAGCAGCTATTTCACGATCGGAGGAATAAACAAGACAAATTTTCACTCTGTAGTTCCTGAGGAGCAAACCATTGACCTGTAGTATGAAGGCAGCGCACTAACCAAATTACTCACACCTGCTCTTACGAGTCAAACACACATTATTTTTTCTTTCTCATATGCGGCCGCATAAAGAGTGTCTTTTGGGAGAAATGAAGTAGTAACAAGACTTACCTTATGACAGAATTAGAAGATCAACCGTTGTATGTATCCCAAGCAGGTCAAAACAATAGCTGACTTCCGAGATATGCTTTGCTAGTCACGCACAAAGGTTTCAGTACGAGCCTACGTGCTGAATGAAATTTATCATTTTCTCCTGTCACGAATCACTTAGCATGATGCACGAAGCCTCACAATGAACAAGCGAAGTGTGACAGGAGAAGCATATCTCGGAAGTTGGACACTGTCATCTTGCAGGACTTTATTTTGAGGGGATGGGCGATATTTCCCGGTACCCAACTTCTCTGGAAGTAAAATATTGGATTTTCTTCTCTGAAACAAACAAACAAACAAAAACAACAAAATTACTTAAATCGTAGAAATATTAGTCTGTTTACATGTATGCTAAACTAAAATTATTTGTGTATAGAAATAGACAGAAATGGGCACTCAGCTGCATTGAGCATTTAAGAGGGGATGTCAGCAAAAATCAAACATACGCCGGCAACAGTCAAAAAATCGATTTCGCTCATATTTTGGTATTAGGTAGGCCTATATGCGAGATATATCATGGTATGTTTCATTTGTCGAAATATGGCTTCATTTCCGAGAAAAACGAGAAAAACGAATTTGTCAATAATTGACCCTTTGAGAGAGCCAAAATATACTCCAACTTCGGGGGGCTCGCTTGCCTTTGCAAAAATATCTACATGTTTAATTTCCAAACCACTGTTTTATATAATGTTTTAACTTTAAAAATCTGAAATTTCACGGTCTTCCAATAAATTTATAACGGTAAAAAAAAAATTATTTACCAGGGTATTTTGACGCCTTGTGAAAAGTAACGAATTTTCAAAAAATGTTTTCACCATGTGCTATATAAAATAAAACGCCGATATTAAGAAAATGAAAAGTCAAAATAATATTCTAACCGTGACTAAAAGCTTTTTTTTGGGTTTTCTTTTCTGCGACGAGAAATAAAAATTTAAAGTTGGAGAAATTTGTTATATTTGGCGAGACTTTTAATGTTGACTGTTTTAAAATTTATCTAACAGCCCGTGGTAAACACATTTTTTCTTTTTATTTCTTTCTTCTTAAAGCATATAGGTTCATAATTACTGTCTGTAAAAATCCTTGATGGTCCAGTAAAGCATACTTCTATAAAAGCTGAAACGTAGACGGATATTTCCAGTAGATTTTCTCTTTAGTAAATGCGAACGTGACATGTAGATGTTACAGTAAGTGTGCCTGGAAAATTATGTGAGGTTGAAGCTGTGCCACAATAAATTTTGATCCACGCTTCCTGATTTATCGTATATTAAATTACATCATGTAATCTGCGTGGTTTGAATATTAAATTCCAAGTGGTTAAAGAAAAAGCCGCACCACAGTTTTTGTAATTGAAATTACATCATACGTCTGGGAATATTTTGCCCCAAAGGTGACAAATCAATCTTGTCGAACTGTATATCTCAGTTCTTTCAAGATCTTTTTAGAATGATATTCGGTAGTGGAATGGAACGTAAAGTTGTAATGCTTGGAGCGGTTTGTCTTGTTATCTTTTGTGCTGTACACACTGCTGATTTGCAGTCACAAAAGGCAAAGAGAAACGTTGTTGATCCAACGACAACCATCCCTCGAACACAAGCTGACATTTTCAAGGAGCTGAAGAATCTTACAAAAAGGTACACAATCAAAACCCGAGGAAATGTTTTTAAAGATTTCGAAAGCAATAACATTTCAAATCAGTGATTTTGAAGATAAAACATATATTGGAACAAAATTGGTATACTAAATGATGTTTTGAATCAATTCAAAAAACTCCATTACAAGTTTTTTTTTAAAGTATCCTGAAAATTAAAAATGCCGAAGATCAAGATTTTCATGATGGAATAAAACAACGGCCATAAATTCTATTTATTGCCTTTCAGAATCAATAGTCTTGAATTAGAGAAACCAAGAAAATAAGACCCGACAATTTTCTTTCATTTACATAAAAAGCAATTATGCACAGAAAAAAGATTATTAAAAACACGAAAAGATTAGTAGCAGTAGATAATAACATCTTATAATTCAATTCAACTTGTTTTCCAGATTTAATATGTTATTCATGATCAAGTAGTATCAATAACATTTCCTGTAAATCCCATATATTCCAGGCTGTTCATTTTTTCTGGAGTATAAACATACTTGACCCAATCAGGCACGTTGTTCGACAGATTCCTTTCGCTTACACACACAAAAAAAGACTTTGCTCAATCATAACAACACTCATTACTTGGGAGGAACCAGCTATACCTTATACCTAGAATCATAGTTTCGTTTATCTCTTGCAGGTTAAGAGCGGTTGTCTGTAAATATCGAGAATCGGCGGACAGTCGCGAAAAATCGAAATTCTTTTTCTTTCACCAATCAAACCCTTTTGGTAAGCTGTTTTCAAAAATCGTATCGAAAGTTCAAACGGATTTTTATTTCCTTCAAAATCGAAGATTTTCAAAATGCCCTAAATTGACCATCAGACAGGCACTTTGACTAAGCGAAATTCCTGCATTTTTGTTGGGCTCGTTTACAAAAACAAAAACAAAAAACGGCATTGACTTTTAGTAACGAGCAACATTATTATTTCCTCTTTCTAAAACATTAAAAATATCACCGATATTTGGAGTTTTAATATTTTTTTAGAACACTTTACCAGATGCTGTGGAAGCGTTGGCGCCAGAGTGTAAAATTTACCTATTTTTAAAGTCATCGGATCCAGCTTGGTACATGGAGTTTAAGCCTAAAACTTTGATTTTCTGAAAGATCAACCCTTCTAAATTAAGGGGTAAAAATATTATTGATGGCACTCCAAGCGTTTTTTATTACGAAGCGTAAATGCGAAGCCTGTTTTTCTAAAACTCAAGCGCATATTAATGAGTTTAAAGAAGTTGAAACGAACAACTTATTTGTTTATTCGATTCCAAACTCAATGAGATATTCTATTTTTTTGAAGCAAATGCGATTTTTACTTACTTCCTTAGTTAAACTATAGATTACGGCTTCGATCTTGGAGTGAATAGCGAACAAAAGCTTCTCCTTGCACGAGCAGGTGAATATTGTTTATTGTAGTGTGAAAATTACGAAGCCCGTGAAATAAAAATTGCTTATCTTTAAAAAGTGTAATAGTCGGCAAATAGACACAAAAGAAAACAATGGAAATAGGGTCGGTCTACTTATGTGTATTGAGTCTATTATCTATTTCACGGGTTTAGTGATTTCATTCTATTGCTAAGGCTAAGTTATCACGCACATGCACCAGACCATTATTTACAGGTTAATTATAAATTATATAATTTTATTTTTCATTCATAGGTATATTTAGTGAAGAAGACAAACACATTTCCATTGTAATTTGTCCTCGCCATCGAGAATCTTTTGGAGTCCGCTGGAGATGCAATAAAAAGCTGTGCTGCATTCCATCTGAATGTGCAGGTCATAAATATCGGTCCCCAAAAGGCGAGTGTGGATTAAAGAGTGCAGAATCAGCTTATGTATTGGAAACAACACACTTATTCTTGTGGGATCACGTACGTGAAAATGAGATATACAAATATGTAAATAGTAAAACAGGCAATTAAATACTATTTTGTTCATTAATTGGGTTGCATTATGATTTCAGCAATCTGTAAACAATGCAGGGACAACTTCAAGATAACTGTATCACCGTTGGTGGAGTTTAACACAGACGCAGTTCCTGCAAGTGCTGCAAAGGTGAGCTGTAATATTGACAATAAATGCTTTCCTCTTACCAAACTACTAATTAGAATATTCTAAATTTTACAGGAAACAGATAAAAGCCTACTTTCTCTGGAAAAAGTAACCGAATATATTAGGGATCTCAAAATTGTCGACGAAAGTGCTGTTTTTTCCCCGGAAACGTGCAGTACAGCATCATCATCCGAAGAATGTAACGATGCCCAACTTGCCCAACGATCAAAGCTTAACGCATTCTTGGAAGAGTGCTCAATCCAACCTCTTGGGAGACCATGGCTTGAATGGAACGAAGTAACAGAGAGAACAAGGTGGCGTTACGTGGATCGTACAAGTGAGATAGTGACGTCACTGTTAAATGTAATTTCACCGGTAAATGCTTCACATTTATGGAGAGAACGCCAAGTGTCAAATCATATGCACATGGTGTTTGGACTTGGTAAATCCGCTAGACCAATGGAATATGCATATTTAAAGGCATTGGCAGAAGCCTACGCAAATGCTTCTAGTTGGGATACGCGACGTCAGGTTCTATCGATTATGGCTGGTGTGGCTAGTTTCAGCACCATTGCAGAATACATTCCTGGTCTCACCCAATATCGGTTCACCATTGCAAACCTCCACAGAGTTGAGTATGGTGTTAACATTCCACCTCCCTCCAAAGCCGCACCAAGACTTAAAATCAATGTTCAGCAACTTGATCATTTCCTGTGTTTCATTACCAGCCCCCACTTGGTGCAAGATTTACCATTTGGTGAGAAGCAACTACAGCTATCTTCAGGCAAGATCATCACAGTACCCAATGTGATCCGCACAATGATTCCACAAAGAGTTATAATGCAATACAAACAGTTTTGTAGTGAAACAAAATTCAAGCCGTTCAGTGATAGTACAATGCGACGAATTCTAGAAGAATGCAAAGCTTCGGTACGTAAATCTCTTCAAGGACTTGACTATTATGCGTCTGATGGCGCACGTTCATTTGATAGTCTTGCTTCCTTAGTACAAAATATTTCTTATTCACGAGGTGACGGTGGAGAGTCATGGTCAGCACGAATACAAGAAACATTAAAGTCAGGAAAGTTATATCTCAAAGGAGATTATAAGGTAAATTGCTATAGAAGCATGTTTTACTGTCGCCATCTTGTCTTCGCCTAGCTGTCATTAGTGTCGTTGCCAGATCCTCCAGGTAGAGAGGGCCCAGGAGGATCTGGGAACAACAATAATGATGGGTACGAAGGTCAGGTAAAAGTAAATAATTGTTATTGGTCTATGAAACGTTATCAATTCCATAAAGCTTAAACTTCGTTAGAATCCTTTTGCTTTGAATTACAACACTGCAGTCGTTGAAAACTATCTAATTTGGTGTGGCTAAACAAAACTGTTCTATTGTTTGGTGCACCAATGTGGCCGCCTTCCAGGTGTCCGGAGCACGCACGAACCGTCCAATCACAGCGCGCTTCGATGCTTAGCCAAGCGGCCCTTGCTCTAAGTCTCTTCCCAATACAAAAACACGCCTTTCAAAGAATTTAGAGAGAAAAAGTTGAAGTATACGTGTTTTTTAAAAAATTAAAGTAAATATTTGCGATCCATCTCCTCAAATTCTGTGAGATATATGACTTTTAAGACTCTGGCGAGGGCCGCTTGAATTACAACAACAATCCTTTTCGCGCTTAGTTTTTCGTACAGCTGGTTGTCATGTGATCTATAGCGATACTTCATGTGAAGCAAGGCTTTGTTATTCCACAGGCAGCCCAAGCAAACTTTCTGTGCATGTTTTATAGGGTAATGTTTGGGGCTAGGATACAAATGAAAATATTAACATCTTTCACTCAACATTTTTCTTTAAAGCTTGCTTCAATCACTGTTTGTACCTCATTCGGTATTATGGCAAAGTTTCAGCGCGATTTGAGGCCGTTAAGTGTGTTTTGTTATAGAGGGGGGATCTGTTGAGGTGAAAGATTTTATTTTTTTATTTGTATCCTAGCCCCATACATTACCCTATAAAACATGCACAGAAAGTTTGCTGGGGCTGCCTGTGGTTATTCATGTGTCAACCGGAGATTTATTGGCTTGTGATACAAAGCACCTTACAAGTTAAGAGCTTTTGTAAAAATGGTTGGTATATTAGCATCACAATGGTTTAGTGAACATGAAGTACTGTCATATACAAATATTAGTGTTATAGAAATACCCCCTTCATTATTCAAGTACATCATTACCGACTAGTCTGTTTTCAGTTACACAATCCTAATTTTAAGGACATTTCAAACTTTTGGCAGGTGCACATCAGCGATGAATCCCATGTAGCAGATCATTGCAGTGTGTATGCACTCAGCGACAAGTCAGATCGGGATCTTAGAAAGGAATGCAGCCACACCCACACTCTTTCCTGTGACCAGTGCAGTGCGCTTGATGGTGTACTATTGGAGATTGAACAAGCTCTCAATGAAGCTGGTTTTGAGCATGAAGAAATGAGAGACGAATCGATCTATCTCTTCCAGTCAGCAAAAAGAGCAATACAAGCTTGGAAAGGTCATCAACTTAAGTCAGTCAGACAAGATCTAGGGCGAACCGATGCTCTTCAAAAACTCAACGCTGAAACCATTTTTATCGTCAATGACTGGGCCATGAAATTCCTCCCTCAAATGTACAGGGAGTCCCAGAGAGATTGGTTTGGACGGAGAGGAATTTCGTGGCACATATCTGTAGTTTTTAGAAAGGTTGGAGAAGAGCTTCAGTCACAGGCGTTTGTTCACATCGTGAAATCCTGTGCCCAAGATAGTAATGCAGTAGTTGTCCTGGTTCAACATTTGCTAAGAACACTGAAAGATGAACATCCCGAGATCAGCCGTGCATACCTAAGACAAGACAATGCCGGCTGCTACCATTCTACAAGCACAGTTTTGGCCTTGGCGCACCTGAAGGATAGCACTGGTGTCGAAATCTCTCGTCTTGATTTTAGTGACCCTCAAGGAGGGAAGGCGTCTGCTGATAGGCTGGCAGCAACATGTAAGTCCCACATGAGAATCTACATAAATGAAGGCCACGATGTTACTACAGCAGAAGAAATGAAAACAGCATTGACATCACACGGTGGCATTGAAGGTGTTAGGTTAGTAAATGAATCGATGTCGGTAACTAACTTTTCAAATAATCTAGTCACGTAATTCCCTCGTTTATATGTAGGCCAGCTGTAAACCTCCGAAAATAATGGATTATAATAAATTATAATTATAATAATAAATGATTCAGGGGGGATTATTTCCATTATCTTCGGTGGGTATTTTGTGTCTTTAATTTTTGTGAGCTGCGGACAATTAAGAAATTTTAAATTTTCTAAAGATGGAATCAACAACAAGAAGCTTTATGAAACATTTCAATTGAAGTTAAAACAACAAATCAAATAGAATTGATGAATGTCTTTTGTGTTATAAAGCAACATTTAAAAAATAACATTTAGCTTGACTACCGCATCAACGTATTTTCGAGTCGCTCTTTAAAATACCCCCATTGGCTTTTATTCGAAGGGGGGCTTATATATAGGAAGTTTTTTGTTATAAATTAGGGGGACTTTTCATTTCGGGGATGGGCGGGCCTGAATTTAGGGAGACTTATTTTCGGACGTTAGCATAAACAAACTTCTTTATTTTCAAGGGTTGCTGTTGTAGAAGAAATTGATGGGCCACCTATGCCAGATTTCGAGAAAATAAAAGGGATAAGCAAACTAAATAATTTTGAGTACGAAGAAAACAGTCTTAAAGCCTGGCGAGCATATGATGTTGGAAAAGCAAAGACAATTCCTTTTCAAAACGTCTCAGGTGAAGAATTTATAGTACATGTAAAAAACACTGACATGAGGACAAACTGCAAACGACAAACCATCAAATTACGACATTACAGGAACTAAAATTTACTTTATCTTTTACCAGATGTTGGCAGTAAATGGCTTTCTACTGGCTTTTCGACTTCAGATTTTAAAGTTGTAAAATCGAAACCAAAAGAGAAGGAAGTTAAGACTGATGAAGATCGCCCTGAGAAGCAATCAGACACAAGCGAAATTGAGGAAACATCAGAGCCAGCAATGTTTTCTTGTCCCCAAGAAGGCTGCGTGCGTGTATTCATTAGAGCTTCATCGTTAGAAAAACATTTGTCTGTGGACAAATGTACGAAAGTTCAGGAGAAGAAATCAATGCACGATACTGCTAAGGAAGCGTATGCCTCTCGGTTGATGGAGGGTGTTGGCTCTTTACCCGCTCTTGCACCTAAAACTTCAAGTGGAAATGCAGCAAGCCTTTTGGAAGAAGGATGGGCACTCAAGGAAAGTAAAAAAGCTTATCGTTTTAATGAGAAACAGGAAGTGTATCTAAAGCAGAAGTTCAACATCGGGCAGAAGACCAAAAAGAAATTTGATGCCGAAGCTGTATCTAAAGACATGCGCCATGCAAAAAATGAGAATGGAGATCGCTTATTTGTCGTATCAGAATTCTTGTCTCCACCACAAATTGCATCATTTTTTTCTCGCCTGTCTGCGAAATTAAAGGGCAAGGAAGTCACCGAAGAGGATATCAATGCAGCGGAGGAACAGATGAACTACGATTATGCAAGGGAAGTGATCCTCTCTACACTGCAACTGAAGCACCCCATTGTGGTTGATCAGTATAACATCTGCCAGTTGGTCAAAGACGATAAACTCAAAGGTTTTAAAGTGGCGCTTCTACAGATGTTGTGCAAGGAGCTGGAACTAGAGGCACCATCCCCGCCAGTTCGTAGAAAGGCTCCATATATAGCCCTTCTGGAAAAATGTGTAGAACAATGTTCATGTCATTAAAAGTTGGAAGGGGGCATCGGAGTATCGGTCGTATCCGTCTATGTTGCTATTTAATAGTAGCTATTACTTTAGTGACCTTTTGAGTGTTAAGGTAATTCGGTAGTTTTGCATTGCGCACGCGCTACTGCGCACGATTTTAGCCAGCTCGAGCTCGCGCTGAATGGCTATTATTACCATTCCAAGATGGCGGCCGGCTGATAAAAACGGTTTGTTAAAAATACACAAAATACAGAAAACAAACCAAAACAACCAGCAAATTATCAAACGAAGGTTATCTGGCATTGATATGAGAGTTTTGTATAAATTTAGAAAGAGATCACATTTTTTTTGTTATTTTTTTTGTATTAAACTCTCCCTAGTTCCCTCTCGGTCACTACATTTTGAGGACAAAATTCGTACTTTAGCGAGCTGTAGCGCGAAAACGAGCACGGTTACCTATCTTTTTTATTTCAGTAAATCAATACGGAATAGGTTTACCATAATATATCTGAATTTAAACAAAATTGTATGTCCAGATTTTTAGATTCTCCTGAAAAGGCAATAGTATCGTGTCATATCGAAGTACGCACACACTAATGAAACGTCGCTATTTTTTACTACAGCTTCATTTTCTGGTCGAGTTTTGGCATCTGAATGTAAATTTAATATATCAAAATGAAAATAATATCAATAATTCAAAGATAGCAATGACATCCTACGAATGATTAGTATTTTTCTTCCATTTTATGCTTGGAATGCTGCTCTCACACGTCACCCAAAACATCGAAATTTGACGTCATTTAGCGCCGAAACGAGCACGGTTACCCCCCATTTTTATTTTATTTCTGGAATGACTATAACTTGATTAATAAGTGTACGGATTTTCAGGGAAATTCTATGTCCGGTTTTATTTCTACGGAATTACCTTAAGCACGTTTATTAGGGACGGACCATTTGATATTTGATGGGGGTGGGGGTTAAATCCCCCAAAGAATATCGAGCAAGGTCTCGATCCTTAAAAAAATGTCATTCAACGTCAGATACGACAAAAAAAAAAACCCTAGTTGCTCCAGCCTACGAAAACTCAGCACCTGTCTGGAGTTTTGGTATTCCGTTGACCAGCTTGCAATCGAAATTTTAGGGCGGCCAGTTGAGATATGTAACAATGCACTCGTTGGTAGTAATGTCTGAAAACTATACTTTGTATTTTGTGAATATAGACTGTTAATGGAAAATTGCACATTCATTCTGTATTTATATACAATCAAAAAATGACTGAAAAAATATCATGCAAGCACTTGGCACAGTAAAAAAATATCGTGCAATATCGGGTTTGATTGGTGAAAGAAAAAGAATTTCGATTTTTCGCGACTGTCCGCCGATTCTCGATATTTACAGACAACCGCTCTTAATTTGTACCTTTCACTTGATGATCCAGAAATGTTAGTAGAGAAATGATCTGTAAAAAACAAATTATATAAAATATTGTCACCCACTTTGGAGTTTTATTATGGGGCGCCTTAAAATTTCTTACCGAGTACTCAAATACCTTCAGCATTTGTTTTGTTACTAGTTTTTATTGTTTTGTCACACACAGCGTTGGAATTAAAACAAGGTAGTATTCGAACCTAACTATCTATCTAACTGTGTGACAGGTGTTTCAAAAATCAGAATTTCGCATAAATGTCCTTACATTCAGCGACAATTGATATCCCTTAAGATAAGGAAATTAGTGAAGAAAGGGAAGTTTTATTGAAAGGAAAGTCGCTCAAAAGTAGCTTTAAGGCGTAATTTCAGATTTTTAACCGATAAACGTAAAACATAAACATGAACTGTTATGACGTATTGTTTGAAAACTTGAAAGAGGTGCAGAAGTGAGTTCATTAATTGTTTTGACATCCCGTCCCCCTCCCCCCCCATGGACCCATTTGTATACATAATATTATTCTAAGCGCTGTATGATATTTCTCTATTTGAAAAACCGATATTTTTTTGTAAACACAACACCTAATAGGACCTCATTCGACCTGTATTGCAAAAGAATTCTAGCAAAGGTACGAAAATTATGAAAAACCAAAATCTTAACCGTTAGTCGTGGAGAGGCATACACCATTGAGACCCTCTCAAATACTTATAATAGCACAGAGCAAATATGGTTTAATAAAGAGTTAAAAAACATTCAAAAATATTGGAGGAATAACATATTTAGCTTGTATTATAAACACTAGGGCAAGTTGAACTCCTTTCTAAAAACATATAAACAATATGTAGGAAACATGTCCTAAGGAGAAAAAAACATTGTTGAATATTCATTTTTTATCAGTTATATAGATTTTAAGTCAATTTCAAGAAAAATTCCCTTCAGCTGTTTTTTCCAATCGTAAATTAAGTTCTCAAAAATCTTTTAAGAAATATTTAAAAATATTTCTTTCTGTGTTGAAAGGCAATCTTAAGTACATGACAGACAATAGGATTCATTACATAATACCCCACAATGGCCGACCCTAGTCGGGGGACTAGTATGAAAATCGCTATTAATTCGGCTGAAACCTTCTTGGAATGGTCTTTAAGAGTCTAATAAACACTAGTTAAATTTCTATTCACGTTCTATCTAACGTTCTAAGGGCTTCAACGTTCTATCTTCATCAAAGTTGACCCTTTTCTTCTTTTGTCTCCTGACGCTAGAAATCAATCATTTCACTTCCTTGTGTTGTTAAAATTTAAAATTGAATAAAGTAAGGAAAACTAGTAAATTGCGCTAAAAGAATTTGCTATTTTAAAACAACGTGCATATTTAAACGTCGTCGTTAATCCTTATTGCGAGCTGTGTTTTTTTGAAGATTCTACAGCTAATTAGGCTCGATTTTCTATAATACCAATATATTTATCCCTGCTTTATGAAGTCCCCAAAACGATATCCATAAAGCGGGATTATGAAAATTTGTAAGTCGCAAGAGACTATTTTGTCCCTACAATTTTCATGAACCAATTTCGAAAGCTAGTTAGAGAGCCTAAAAGACAAGTTAAGAGCGGCTTTCTGTAACCATCGAGAAAATAAGAATTCGCTTGGCAGCGGTACCTCATGGATTTCCCTAATATTTTGTGTGGTAATAGGTATTGGGTCACTGATAACTAAAACCGATTTAGTTTTCTTATTTACTTTTTTTTTTTTTTTTTAGCGACATTTTTAAAAAGGTGACTCGTCACACTGATTTGAGAGGGAATTTTGGGGAAACATTAAGGAAGCTAAAAATACTTTCGTTTGGTTATTAATCAAAATATTTTTCAAGAAATAGTAAAATACATCTTTAGTTGTCAACGAGGACTAATTATTAACTCATTTTATATTCATCTTGGAATTTTACAGTCCTTCCCCTACGAGCTATTTTGTCCAATTTTCAAAAAGTCAAAATTAGAGGTTTTCAAAAAATTGTAACTTCACTGCCATACATCAAAATCAATCCATTCTTTGGTTACAATGCATTCATTTACCATACTTTCAAATAAAGTATTAAAAAGTTTTGGCAAAATTATTCTAATGCTGGATATATTGCAATTACCAAAGCAATGTTACGACAAACCAGAAATATTGCCTTGAAATCGTTTCAAAAAACTCCCTTTAATCAGCACAATTTCGAACAAATAATCATAGCTAGAGTATTTTAAGTATATTAGTTAAGTATATTTTCAATTTTCAACGTCAGAATTTTGCGAATGACGAGATATTAGTACGTTTTTGAAGTCCAGTTATGGGTAAATTTTGCCAAGATTATCGATCGAGCTCAAATACGCAAACCTCGGACTTTTCATTTCCTTTCGTTTCATTTCCGGTCTAATTTGCATTTGAGCTGAAACAATGATGACTTTATCTACAGTTTTAGGTCATAAATGATCCAAAAAGAAATTTTGTTCAACAGTTAAAGGAATTTTGACAGCTCTTACACAGCAATAGATTTCGTGTACAAGACCTATAGCTATCGATAAATTACTCAACACAATACTTTTAATCGATCTTACTTGGCTTCTATCGATAAAGTTTTACGACCAAGGTAGTACTGGACTATTTTCTAGCTTCTTTCAACCTCCAGGTACATGGAATATCTTCGGAAAGAAAGAGAATATCACAACTAGCCTTTTGTTTACATCAGCCATGATCACCCTATAAATTGTAAACCAAGTCCGCTGACCGGATGTGGCGAGGGATGTTTATATAATAAAATTGCATTTACCTGGTTTGAGTGTTCTATCTCAATCTTTTTTAATTGATAGCCATGAAAAATTGTGATGTTTCAAAACTGATTAAGAGAAAGGGTTGTTGCGATGAAAATAAATTTCTAACCTTAAATGTGATAGAGAAACGGAATGCCACCTGAAGCATAAAAAAGTTACGCTGGAAGTAGACATCTCGGAATGGCAGTTGATATTGGGCAGAGCAGGTAATCGTTACTGTGCAATTTTTGTTTTTATCACTTGTAGATAATTATTTGGCCCGGATAAAGTCGGGACGAAGGATTGAGTAAAGGGGAGAGGAGGTAAAGGGTCCGACACGGTGCAACATTGCGTGCAACATCACACTAAAATATAAAACGTCTGTTTTATTTTGTTTATGTTATTTGCATTATTCTCGTAAATGAAGCGGAAAAATCGAGATTTCATTTTTCTGTTTATGCTGCTGAAATAGTACTGTAATTATAATGTTGCAAGGAATGTTGCACCGCGTATCTGAGCCTTATATTAAGGTAATGTTTTAGTCAAGAGCATGGGGCATGAATGGTAGTTACTGAACCCCCTCACCCCACCCAAAGGTAAAGGTATGGTAATAGGTATATACTTATTTCAATAAAGTTAGTCACCAAAAACCTACAAAGCTAAGATAGTTATCAAGCGGTTGAAACATGGAAAATTTATCTACCCATAATCCTTGCTGGTCTCAGCTATGTAGCTTTTCAGTTGACTAACTTTATTGAGACAGATATATACGAGGCATTTACTTCATACAAGCTGAGCGAACGACTAGTCGCACAAAAAAATTTTGATCAAAATCCGCAACCATTTCAGAGGGGGGGGGGGGGGGGGGGGGTTCCGTTCGTGAATAATTGGCTCTTGTTATGAGCAAATCAACATTTCACTAGCACATCATTAAACAATTCTTTAAAAATACGCAAAAAATCCCCAAGTGGGGGGTGAGGGAGGGGGGTGGTGGGGGGGGGGGGGGGTGCGGTCGCACTCCACCAGCCTATAGGCCTTCATCGGACTGTGATTGTTTAGAAAATTCAATGCCTCTCAGTTGGTAGTTTACAAAAGGTATCTGCAACCATATACAGCTTTTTCAAAAAACGGTGAATGCGGAATAGTGCATAGTAAGACCAAATGGCATTGTGGGTCTCATTAATTTGAAATCAATATACAGCGATTTGCTCTCTATGTAGCAAGTATATTGTGTCGGATGGAATGCACTGAAAATAAAATAAATTTAACTTTACTCAATATACCATGACCCAAAATGCATTTCGGTCTTGGAATGCTCTATTCAGTCAGTGCATTATTCACTATTCAAAGTTTTATGAAATAGCTGTATCAACACTAAGACATATCAAACCTAACACGATCTAGTAAAACTATAATTACAATACGATATCACATTTTCAGTTTTGTCAGACTCCGTTGTAATGAAATGTAGTTTGAAAATCATTTGTATTCGGAGAGATTTGGAATTAATTGCATCCCTCGCCACATCCGGTCAGCGGTCTTGGTTTACAATTTATAGGGTGATCATGGCTGATGTAAACAAAAGGCTAGTTGTGATATTCTCTTTCTTTCCGAAGATATTCCATGTACCTGGAGGTTGAAAGAAGCTAGAAAATAGTCCAGTACTACCTTGGTCGTAAAACTTTATCGATAGAAGCCAAGTAAGATCGATTAAAAGTATTGTGTTGAGTAATTTATCGATAGCTATAGGTCTTGTACACGAAATCTATTGCTGTGTAAGAGCTGTCAAAATTCCTTTAACTGTTGAACAAAATTTCTTTTTGGATCATTTATGACCTAAAACTGTAGATAAAGTCATCATTGTTTCAGCTCAAATGCAAATTAGACCGGAAATGAAACGAAAGGAAATGAAAAGTCCGAGGTTTGCGTATTTGAGCTCGATCGATAATCTTGGCAAAATTTACCCATAACTGGACTTCAAAAACGTACTAATATCTAGTCATTCGCAAAATTCTGACGATGAAAATTGAAAATATACTTAACTAATATACTTAAAATACTCTAGCTATGATTATTTGTTCGAAATTGTGCTGATTAAAGGGAGTTTTTTGAAACGATTTCAAGGCAATATTTCTGGTTTGTCGTAACATTGCTTTGGTAATTGCAATATATCCAGCATTAGAATAATTTTGCCAAAACTTTTTAATATTTTATTTGAAAGTATGGTAAATGAATGCATTGTAACCAAAGAATGGATTGATTTTGATGTATGGCAGTGAAGTTACAATTTTTTGAAAACCTCTAATTTTGACTTTTTGAAAATTGGACAAAATAGCTCGTAGGGGAAGGACTGTAAAATTCCAAGATGAATACAAAATGAGTTAATAATTAGTCCTCGTTGACAACTAAAGATGTATTTTACTATTTCTTGAAAAATATTTTGATTAATAACCAAACGAAAGTATTTTTAGCTTCCTTAATGTTTCCCCAAAATTCCCTCTCAAATCAGTGTGACGAGTCACCTTTTTAAAAATGTCGCTAAAAAAAAAAAAAAAAGTAAATAAGAAAACTAAATCGGTTTTAGTTATCAGTGACCCAATACCTATTACCACACAAAATATTAGGGAAATCCATGAGGTACCGCTGCCAAGCGATTCTCGATGGTTACAGAAAACCACTCTTAAGCAACAACTTTCATGAGCTAGTAGCCAAGTTAAGAAACATAGAAAGTACGTGTTGAATAAGAATCCAATAACTTACGAATTGAAAGTTATAGATCCACAAACAGAATTGTACAATCAAAACAAAAGAAAAAAAAACTTTGAGTTAAACTCAATAGCGGACTGCTCAGAGATTACAGCGCTTTTCATAATTCTGAGACCTAAATGACTCTAGATGTCTAGTGTTTTGGCTTCCGTCAATCAAACTACAATGGTCTGAGTCCATGCACACTAATGCTCTAAGTACAAAGTAGTATGTAAAAGTTTTTTTCTAGAACAAATAAATCGCATTTCATAAGATAGCAGTACGTAGATGGCCTATTGTTGTAAACGAGCTCAGGTCAACGGAATCTCTTGGCTCTTAACGTCGATTCCATTCTTTTGTTTTAACTCATTTTTTGCATAGAGTGTAAGCGTGTAATACAATTGTGGGCATTGTGAAACGGGCTGTCTAATATGAAAAAAAAAAAAGAAAAACGCTGAACACCAGCATCTTCAGTGTTACTACCACAGTTATGGACTCCCCATCCTCTGTGAGGACAGCTCTCAAGCGAGGCCTCTGTCCATTTACATGCAATGTTATCGAGCCAGACTGGTCCCGTTCCTCGCCCTTCCCACCAAAGTCCTAAAGCTTTGGTGAAACCAAGTTGTCTACATGCAACTGTTGCGTCATTCACATCCCAGTCATCATCACAGACTGTTCCCCATTCACCATTATTTAGGTCTACCAACTTTAAATCTAAACGGGAAAATTAAAAAATGCAATGCAAAACAATTCAAAAAATAGTCAATTCTAATTTTGACACAGATGAGAAAGATTCTTTGTCATTACAAAGAGACTGTGTTCGTTTCCATATTTGCTAAATTCTAGAGGGCATTGGAGAAAACGAGTTTACAATTACCTGGATGCCCAAGGTAATATTGTGATGCGTTTTTTTCCAGGGTAGTACGTGGGGGACAGTGTGTCATGATAGGTGGGACATGAGAGAAGTACAAATTGTATGTCGACAGCTCGGTTTTAAGAACCCCTTAGGGGCTTTGCGTGATCGACAAGGGAAAGGTTAAGTGTGGTTGGACGAAATGGATTGTACAGGCACAGAGACCTCTCTTACAAACTGTCCTCATGCTGGATGGGGCATTACTGACTGTCTGTGCAAAACCCACAGATATGATGCTGGTGTTGTGCTTTCTGGATAATATTCAAAAATGATATGGAACTATTTGGTCGTAGATGCTTTTCAATGGGATATTCAATTCATGATTAAAAGGGTTGATTTGGATAAGATAGATGTCATTGCACTGGCTTGCATTGGATGTATATGACTTCTAATTTTAAAGGCATTACTTACTTAAATACTTATGGGTGAGAAAAATATTTTGATGGTGCTTATTATATTACCGGCTGAGAAATTTTGAATTTTTAAATTCTGGCAACTTGAATGCAGTAGAAAAAATTCAAATGTTTGTATTTTAAATTATTTAAAAAGAGGGATTCTGGGCGATTTGTGCGATATCGGTTTTCTGTGGCATGTATATAACTTGGTTTTATCAAAGCTGTAGGAACTTGGTACGCAGGAAGAGGGATTGGACGAGTCTGGCTAGATAGCATTGGATGTTCAGGTTCAGAGGCTTCACTATTTACTGCATTGGTCAATGGGGAACAGTATGTCATGATAGCTGGGGTATGCCAGATTCCAACTCGGTTTTACTAAAGCTTTAGGATATTCCTACCCTGGAAGAGGGACGGGTACAGTATGGCTTAAATGGCCTCAGGTAGGTTAAAAATCCACAAAAAATGATATACCGAAAGAAATGTATTTTTAAGTTACTAAATATTTTGTAGTTTTATTGTATTCTGAAAGTTACTACATCTCCTTAACAGAAAAAAAAAATACTTTTTTCTCTTTCCTCAATTGTGAAGTACGTAAGGTCCTTCCACATGCTTTTTAAATTTGATTCCTGTGATCATCCTTGGAGCCAAAAGCTTTTGTAAATTTAGATGATATCTGATATTTGAGTACAATGAAAAGAATAATGTACTCCAGAAGTCTTATGATACTCAATAGTTTCATAATTCTCATACAAGTATATTATTTTCCGTATATGGAACTACCATTGCTGGCAATAACCGTGTGGAATGTATCATCATTTCGAAGATATTTAAAGAAGTTTTTTTTGGCTGTCAATACCATAATTGACTTTTAAAAATAGTACTTGTTATTTCTTTTTTATCTTATCTAATCTTATTTTATCTAATCTTATCATATATGAAAATAGAAAGTTTTTTGAAAATAGAAAGAACACACAACCCCAGCATCTTGACGTACGCTTCTGCAGCCAGAGTCAGCAACTCCCAGGCCAGCGTGAGGACAGCTCTGAAGTGAGGTCTCTGTACCTGTGCATGCCATATTGTCTAGCCAGACTGGTCCCTTCCCTCGCCCAAGGTGCCAAATTGCTATAGCTTTGGTGAAGCCAAGTTGCCTACATGCAACTCTGGCTTCATTCATATCCCAGACATCATCACATACCGTTCCCCATCCCACAAAAAATTCCTAACATCAGCTGTATTTACAATTTGCCAATAGCTCTGGAAGTAATAAATAACATTTTTGCAGCACTTACGCTTTTACTAAATTTCATTTATCCATTTTTTAATGAGTGTAAAACAGGTTAATAACTCAGCTCAAGTCTTTTAACGCGTTCTACTTACCTTTCCTTAATAAGTCTTCAAAGTCGCTAACAAAGCGGTGTGGTAACACGAAGCTCAATACGTAATTTACATTTTAACTTTTATGACGTAATCGTAAATACAAGTCAATTGATACAGCTTTAGCGCTCTCCAAGCAAACGTTAGTACTGACGAAGGCCATAGTGGCTGAAAAGTTTAAGTTAAATTTAAGAGTTTTTTCAATGTGTTACATCTCTACTCATGTTACAGTGATGTACAATAGACCAGTTGAGCAGTCGACCACAACAAATTGGTTGACATAATAAGGGAAATAATTGATGACAGCAGAATAAAGTTAAATTTCTAGTAAGGTAGCACAGCAGGCAAATCCAGCCACAGTTTTACACGAGTCATAAGTCAAATACTGTTAGCCCTAGTTCCATGGCAAGACGGGGAAAGGGATTTCATGGTATGTCTTGCAAGCCAGAGACATCAGTGTCCTTTGGGTATAACAACTTTGAGAGCAGCTCTGAAGAGAAGACTCTGAGCCATTACATCGCATGTAATCGAGCCATACTTTACCCGTACCTTGTCCATATAACCAAGGTCCTACAGTTTTGGTAAAACCAAGTTGCCGACATGCAACCTTGGCATCATTCATAAGCCAGTAAACATTATAATGACAAATTGTTCCCAACTGAACATTGTAGTGTACTTGTACAACATCAAGAAGATTTTAACTACAAAAAAAAATTAACAAATTCTATTTGTAGCACCTCAGCATTTAATTCTGATTAGAGATTATTCTATGCACCTTGTCATGCACCTTAAAATAGTTTTTAGAATTGCAAATGATAGCAAATGATAGTTAATGAAACAAGCTCAGAAATGTAAACCATGTTTCTTTTACAAGCTTAGAGGCCTCATTTCAGGACTTTTCAGTGTAATTTGAGAGTTCTTCACTATGGTATCAAAACTCTCTGCAGCTCATTATACAAATCGCCATCGTTTTCGTAGACAGTAGTAGTTGGTGATGATAGTGATAAAAGTTCTGTTGTTGTAGACTAGTTCTTATTTAGGATTGATTGCGGATTGATTTTAGACCTGCAATTAGAACTTCGATATCGATGTTAATTAACAAAGGATCCTCCAAAATAGACAGAAACGCAACTACACTAGAATGCTTTAAGTAGGCACAGCCTTGTGGGCTATTCAAACCGTAGCTCATGATGAGCAGGAGACATTAATTGTTCGAGTATAATCTTTCTGTCTCACTGCAGAAAGACACATAACATAATATATAATATAATAAACGTTATGACTTGAATATGTATGAAGAGATTTTGTGCTAGTTATCACTGATATCGAGTAGGTAAAAACTTATTACAACCTAAAATAACAAACGAAATTTAATAATGTCGGTGTCGTGTGTTCTGGTAAGGTTGGTCATATCATTACATGAAACATTTTTTTTATTACCGAATTGTTACCAATGCGAAGTGGAGAAAGTGAAAATGCTATCAGAAATGGAAAAACCTTGTAACTGAAATGCTATAAATAAAGCCAACTAATGCAAAATAAGAGATAAGCATGAAAGAGAAAAACGCTGATGATAAAGATTAAGATATGACAGTGTTGGAATGGCAGTGTTTCGGGATGGTGATTGGATTTGCAATCCTGGATCTGAGGAAGTTTATTTTTGATTGTTTGATTTGTCAAAGTTCTACCTGGATATGTGTTATTCTCTATCAATATTTATAATATATTTTAAAACTGAATGTTCAATTAAGAACAACTAGCATTAACATTTTTGGCGAAGACAAATAACACCAATGGTTTTGTAAACAAATAGTGGGCATAAAATATATTTTAAAGGTTTGCTATCAATTACACGATACTTTGTCGCAATGGCCTACGTGATCTAATTTGCAAGTTTAAAAGTAAGATATTGATGCTAATAGACTAGGAGCCAGGACCCTGAAAAAATCGGGTCGTAGCACACCCTCTACATATTTTGTCTGACACCATAAAATGAAAGTAGGGTACCTAGGGAACATTTCTAGGTACGATGTACTAAGGTACCTGTGGGCCATCATGATGTAAGGGACGTTTTCCTATGTACCACTATGTCCCCTCAAAATAATGCACTCAAGAGGCCTTAACCCAACATTATAGTTTAATTTCGTATATCTTCTAAGAAAATGACTGAAATATGTCCAAACTTTGACAGAATGTTTGTTACGAGAGTAGTTTTTGCATCGTTAGTCGAAACCATGAATACGAGGTTGTCATAGTAACCGTTGCTAGGGGAAATTGAAATATCGAGTTAAATGTTAGTTTTCGGAGAAAAATATCAGTGCGATTTTACGATAAGTGCACCGGATCTAAAATATTGCACAATTTAATACCCAGGCTGACATCTGGAATGCAAAATGATGTGTTTTCACTTTGTTCTATATACATTATATGCAGAATTGATGCACTTTTGCCCCCTAGCAACGAGATATTGAGATCAAATAAGGGCTAATAATTGAAATGTAACATTCCTGCACTGCCTTAGATTTATCGAAATATTACATACTAACACAATTTATATCTGAAAAGGGTCAAAAATGTTCCCATAGCAACTGTTGTCATGGAAACTATTTCTTCACAGAGTAAAAAACATAAGAATAACATTCTGCATCTACCTGATAAGCTACTTTACAAGAACTAAGCAGAAAAGTTTAGGAGGTATTTCCATCTTATCGGTATTTTTCTTCTCACTATTTTTGAATTATTTGAAAAAGAATATATTCATTTTATGGACTAGACAGTTGTCAAAATAGGTGATTATTTTTCTATGTTATCAAAGTTGAAGGACACAATTCTGCCATGGCATTTCGAACAATGTGTAAGACGAGAACACTTCTTATAAACACTGTTCTGTTCGGATAATTGATTTCAAGCAGTAAACCAAATGCTTGTTTCGATATCTACAGTATAAGCTTAACTATTACTTAGTTAAGTTGAAATTTAAGTTTTGCCACGAGGCAGTCTACTACTGTTGTTTGTTTTGAGGTTCTTACAGTTTGTGTAGTGCTGCTAATTTTAATCAAAAGCCTCTATCTACTAGTAAACTAAATTACTAACCTACTGACCTTTATGGAACCAATTGTTGTGTTCGATTAGTACGTTAACGCCGTTTTATCGTTCCATTTGCCATATCAGCAGATTCGCCATCTTGTTTTGTTCTAAAACTGATTGCCTTTTGGTATCCCTGTGGCTTACCGTATAAGGGATCATTTACGTCATAAATGACGTGTGCCTAGTTACACAAGATTTTGTGTGTTGCTATGTTTGGGCAAGTTTGGGCATGCCTGCTTTTACTGAATTTTTTCATCGATTTGGGAACATTTTACGCCAATTCTGTAAGTTTTTAAGTATTAATTTATACATAGACAAGTTATTTAAACTTTAGTAATAGTTTTTCAATTATTTTTTTTGTAATTACCAATATTTTTTCACACTTAATTTCATTTCAAATTATGGATCGCATCAATTTCATTCAGTTGTATCCAATAATGAGTCCCGTATGAAATGGTTTTTTTTCTAAATAGTTAAATGAACGAATTTATACTTTTCATAGTTACGATATTTAGATTGTTTTATTTCGTATAGATTATAGATTTTAATAAGTCAATTTGCTTTTCCTTAGTTTAGCCGGCAGGATGTAGTTCTTACCACATCTTCAATAAAATATGCTGTCATGGAATCTAGCGATTCAAGTGATGAAGAACTGAAACTTTTACAACCAAAAAAGAGATTAAAACTAGACATAACCAGATGTATTATCTGTCAAGAAGTAAATTGCAACAAATTGCGAAGTTCAACGGAAGCAGGTTTAGAGTCATTCGATGAAGCCCTTAAAGTAAGGCAAGATGCTGTGTCCCAAACGATTAAAAATAGTTTAGGCGATCACGACTTAAAATCTCTGAAGATTGTGTGGCACGGGAATTGCTTTCAAAGCTATACCAGTAAACGAAATCTAAGATTTGTTAAGCCAATGGTTTTTTTGGAAGAAAAGAAATGTGATGTTGACAGTCCAAGAGCAAGATCAAGGGCGAAGCAAATTGACTGGTCCCTTTGTATGTTTTGCCAGAAAGTCAAGTGTAAAGGAACCAGGAAACTGATGAATGTTTCTACATTCGATGCATGTAAGACAATAGAAGAGGCAGCAAAATCAAGAAATGACGTACAAATGATTTTACAAATTCAAGATGTTGACTTAATTGCTGCAGGTGCCATGTATCATAAAAACTGTAGATCGCTGTATGTTAGTAAATCTAACTTGAATTACACTGATACTTCAGTTGATTGCGAGGATGATGTATATACAGTGGCATTCACCGATTTTGTAAAGGAAATTCAACCAGAATTTAAATCAGGGAAGGCCCTAGAAATGAAAACACTTCTAGAATCTTACAAGGCCATCTTAGCGGAAAGATTTGGATGTACAACTGCATCTAGTTATAGAAGTGAACGACTTAAACGCAGGCTTGAGAATTATTTTGAAGACCAGATTGTATTTCAAAAGCAGCCAGATCCTTCAAAGCCCGAGTTGGTCTATTCTAGTTCTATATCTCTGCAAGACGTCATTAATACAGCTGCCAAAAGGACATCTAACCAGATACAAACGTCATGCTCTCCCGCCTGTCATGAGTCTACATATTCTACATATGATGAAAGCTCGACACTTTATCATGCTGCACAAATCTTAAAATCAACAATAAAGAAAGAAATGAACGGTATCAACATCCAACCTGTTGATTTGGAGGACTTGAGCGCTGACAAAGTCAAATCATTTGTACCTCAAAATCTATATAGGTTTTTGTGCCTTGTTATATCCAATCCAGACAAAATAGACGGAGAAAGTCCAGCTGCGACCAGTGATGCAGACGAGCGACACATTTTAGCGATAGCGCAGGATATCATTCACGCTACTTCTCATGGGCGTGTCAAAACCCCAAAACATGTGGGATTGGCAATGTCTGTGCGTCATATGACAGGCTCAAAGCAGCTTATAACCATGCTAAATCGTCTTGGTCACTGCTTATCTTATGATGAAACTGAGCGCATAGACACCAGTTTGGCTCTAGAAGTACTCGCAAAGTCTGAGAATTTAGGCGTTTGTATTCCATCCAATATAGTACCTGGAGGCTTTGTACAAGTAGCTGGCGACAACAATGATATCAATGAGGAAACCCTCGATGGCAAACAAACCACTCATGCCACGACATTAGTTCTTTATCAAAGAAAGCAGCACGGACCCAGCCCCAAACCTGTTATTTATTCCAACCAGAAAGAAAAACGACGATCTCTAGACAGTGCAGTGGCAACGCAAGACCTGTTAGAATTTGGTGCATATGGTAAGCGTCCTGAAGTGACAAGCTATAAAGATAAGATCAAGGAAGAATGGTTTCAATACGGACAAAGTCCACAAAGATCAGCCGCTATTCAGATGGATCTTGGTTGGTTTTTAACTAGACTTTGCACTAATAGATTGCTTACTCTAGAGCTTAGTCAACCCACTGATGGCACAGCCCAACAGCTCCTGCCAAGTTGGAGCGGTTTTAATGCTAAGGTATCAAATAAGCCTCCATCTTTAACCTCTATTGGATACTGCCCATTGGTAAATGGCTCACCAATCGAATACAGCACCATCTACACCCTGATGAAAAATGTGCAAGCAATGATGAATACTCTTGAACAACGTCACAGTGTGATTACATTTGACCTTGCCATCTACATGAAGGTAAAGCTCGCAAATTTGTTACTCATGTATAATAGCATTAACTTAGATTCAGTATATTTTATGTTTACAAGGCAAAGGAAATACAATGGAGAAGACCTGAGGAATTCAAGAACACGATTATCAGGATGGGTGGTTTCCACATAGCTCTAAATTTTCTATCAGTCATTGGAAAGATGTTTCAAGATAGTGGCATTGAAGACCTTCTGCTAGAATCCGGAGTCTATGGCAGCAACAGTGCTTCCGCTCTGCTGAAAGGCAAGTCCTACAACAGAGGTGTGCGTGCACACAAGCTTCTGATGGAGGCTTTGCTGAGGTTGAAATGGCAAGAATTTAGTCAATGGGTTACAGATGGTGAGCACGTGCTAAGAGAAGATCACTACGTCGCTTTGATAAAGGCTTGTCAAAAATTTTCACACAACAAAGTCCCTCTAAAAGCCTCATTTGCAGAGCTGTGCGCGAAGATCCCAAAAATACAAGACCTGTTTTTAGAGTTCACCTACCAAGCCTGCAAGCAGTCCAAGCTGTTCCATTTCTGGAGCTTGTATATAGATCTTGTCATGCTTTTGCTGCGATTCATCAGAGCTGAACGAGAGGGTTCCTGGGAACTACATCTCAATGCAGTTGCAGAAATGTCACCGTACTTTTTTTCTATGGACCGCATTAATTACTCAAGGTATATGTAAGTTTTAGTTATGATTTATGTTTCGTCAATATATCCTAGAGAGCTGTTTGGTGAATTGCGAATATTTAGCTAACGTATTGTATTGTTTTTACTATTTTTATTTAGATGGTTTCCCGTTTACCTGGCCGATATGCAGATGTTACCCACATGCGCTCCTGAAGTGTACAACGAGTTTAAGAATGGTAACCATCCAGTTGCTAGATCTTCTCAACCATTTGGCCAAGTCTGGACTGATATGGCGCTCGAACAGAGTATAAATCGTGATAGCAAGTCTGCAGGTGGTATTGTTGGTGTAACCCAGAATGCTTCGGCATTGGAAAGATGGTTTTTAACCAGTCACGAAAGAGCTGCGGTAACCTCAGCTACTAAGAAAATGTGTAAGCTTGATAATGACGACATAGTTGGTTCTCACAAAGAGGCTGGTGTGCAAAGAGTCAAGAGGGACGAGTCCGATATACAGAAGCTTCTGCAAACTATCTCCACTACCATGTCAAACCCTTTCGATCTCGGTGAAGGTTCAACACAAGATCCAACACCACTAAGGAATATTGCGACAGGAGTGATAATGCCTAATGACACCGCTGATCGCCTGCTTGGGTCATTTGAGACAGGTACCGAAGAATTAAAGAAGTTCACAGCACAACGGATGAACACAGCACAAGTTCCCTTTTGGAACAGAATGTCAAAAGTCAACGTGAAAACTTTTGCTTCATTGTCAAGAGCGATTGAAGTAAAGAGCGCAGACGAGAAGATCATCACCATATCAGCTGACCGAAGTTTGTTTGCTAGGCTACTTATTGCTGCAAAATGTCGGGACATTGACCTCAAAGAAGTCCTAAAGTACGAGCTTTCTTCAGTACCATTCTCACTAGCTTATGCAGATGGCTCGTTAAGAAAGACAACAAAGAGTGTTCTTTTAGCTGAAATAGAGGTAGGCCATACAGAAGGACGACTTCCTGCCAGTGAACTGCCAGCAGCCTATATTCTTGATGGAATGGCGATGATCCAAATGATGAGATCTGGAGGTTGCCGAACATTTGGAGAGCTCGCTCAAAAGCATTATCGAGTGATTTCCAGCCACTTTATTCAACACTGTACAAGAGTGGATATAGTTTTTGATAGATATGATGTTATTCAGTCAATTAAAGAAAGCGAAAGAGTGAAGCGTGGTGCAAGCAATGCCCTGGAAATCAAAATCACCAGTGGAAGTACGCCAATCCCAAGGCAATGGCTGAAATTCATTTCCAATGTACGTAATAAGATCAACCTTAGCAACTTCCTGTCTCGAGAGTGGATTGACATCGGTCGAAAGAAGCTCCAACCTGGTCAGCTGCTGGTCATTGGAGGAGGATTTGAAGATCCATGTGATGCTTTTGTGATATCAACCCAATCTGTGGACCCTCTGCCAGAGCTTAGGTCAAATCACGAAGAAGCCGATACCAGAATGATCTTACATGCCAACCATGCCTCTTCTAGCAAAAAGCGGATCATTATCCAGTCACCAGACACAGATGTTGCAGTACTATCTGTACATACAGTCAAGGCACTACAGTGCGATGAGCTCTGGTTTAAAACTGGTATTAAGGATAAAGCTAGATTCATCCCAATACATCTGATAGCAGAAAAGCTTGGAGTCAGTGTCTGCGCAGGCCTTCCAGGATTTCACGCCCTCACTGGCTGCGATTCAACGAGTGGTTTCTTTAGAATTGGCAAAAAGAAGGCATGGAAGGCATTTGTCAATGATGCTGATGCTCAAGATGGTGTTGGTAACCTGGGAACTACGTTTCCTCCAACACGACGTACTCTACGAGCATGTGAGAGGTTCATTTGTTCCTTGTACACCTCATCTAGTAAAGCTGGGACAACAGCTGATGGAGCGCGTTACTGGATATTTTGTCAGAAGCAGCAAAAGAGCGAAAGTCTTCCACCTACATCTAACAGTCTATATCATCACATCGAACGAGCAAACTACCAGGCATATGTATGGAAAACATCAACCAATCCCTTGCAACAACTACCATCGCCTGTTGATAATGGTTGGATCGATGCAGAACGCGGCAGTTTAGATCCAAAGTTGATGTCACAAGATCCAGCACCAAAAGGCCTCTTGGAGTTAACACGATGCAAGTGCAACAAATCTGCATGCAGAAGGGACGATCTGTGTCCTTGTAAAGCTAACCAGATGCCATGCACAGAAGCATGTCTGTGCATGAACGATGAAACGTGTCAAAACCCGCACCAACCTGAGGCATTAGACGACACAGATAGCGACCAAGATGACCTCTTGTGATAACATTTCTCCTCTCATTCCCATTTAGTCCTGACCAGATGTATGTAAACATGTTTATATCTTAAACACAGATGTAAATAGTCTGTACAATCAAAGCGTTGACTGCTTAGTACTGTTTAACATTCGCTACCTATAAAATCACGTAAAAACACTAAATATTACTCTCTGAAGAAATAGTTTCCATGACAACAGTTGCTATGGGAACATTTTTGACCCTTTTCAGATATAAATTGTGTTAGTATGTAATATTTCGATAAATCTAAGGCAGTGCAGGAATGTTACATTTCAATTATTAGCCCTTATTTGATCTCAATATCTCGTTGCTAGGGGGCAAAAGTGCATCAATTCTGCATATAATGTATATAGAACAAAGTGAAAACACATCATTTTGCATTCCAGATGTCAGCCTGGGTATTAAATTGTGCAATATTTTAGATCCGGTGCACTTATCGTAAAATCGCACTGATATTTTTCTCCGAAAACTAACATTTAACTCGATATTTCAATTTCTCCTAGCAACGGTTACTATGACAACCTCGTATCCATGGTTTCGACTAACGATGCAAAAACTACTCTCGTAACAAACATTCTGTCAAAGTTTGGACATATTTCAGTCATTTTCTTAGAAGATATACGAAATTAAACTATAATGTTGGGTTAAGGCCTCTTGAGTGCATTATTTTGAGGGGACATAGTGGTACATAGGAAAACGTCCCTTACATCATGATGGCCCACAGGTACCTTAGTACATCGTACCTAGAAATGTTCCCTAGGTACCATACTTTCATTTTATGGTGTCAGACAAAATATGTAGAGGGTGTGCTACGTTTCTCAATTTCTAGGCCCTTTTTAGTAATTGGCTCCTAGTCTATAAGAAGTAGTGTGGTCGTAAAATAGTAAGGTTTAAAGAATCTCAATACCATTACATATCACCAGCATTGCCCAATTGTCAGCATTTGAGAACAGTATGTCATGGTAGCTGGGAAATGCCAGATGCCAAGGTTGCATGTCGCCAACTTGGTTTTACCAAAACTGTGGCACCTTGGTGGAGTGGACGAGGGACAGGTAGAATATGGCTGTACGACATGAGATGCTCAGGCTCAGAGTCCTCACTTGGAAGCTGTACTCACAATGGATGGGGAAGTGTTCATTCTGGCTGCGATCACACTAATGATGCTGGTGTCGTGTGCGTTTTTTATTATTACAGTGATAGGACATCAAGCATGGCCCATTATTCGGTTCCTTATTTGCTTATACAATTCATTCGTTTTCCAATCTTTGATGGGTAATCTAAAAAAAGCTAAACCTCATCCATGGGATACTGAGGATCTTGCTTTTCTAGGTATTATCTACCACACTATTCGATGGGGAACAGTGTGTCAAGGTGGCATCAATAATGTCTTTGATATGAATGATGCCAAGGTTGCGTGCCGTCAACTTGGTTTTACTAAAACATTAGGGCCTTGGTACAATGGACATGGAGCAGGTAGAATTTGGCTGTGGAACATGCAGTGTACAGGCACAGAGTCCTCACTAGGAAGCTATACTCACAACGGATGGGGAAGTGTTAACTCTGGCTGCGATCACACTAATGATGCTGGTAAAATACGGCTTTCATCCTTGATGTAAGACTTAGGTTTTAGTTTTGACACGGTTTTAGACTGCATTGCTGATAAATTTTACCAGTAACTTTTGGGACCGTGTTGTCATGCGTGTTGAAACAGATTCTTTCTTAAGTCATGCTTGGTCTTTTTTTCTACGCTTTTCTCTGTTTCAGGCTGAGGTAAAAACGTCAGGAGGATCGTGCGAACCTGTGATCAGTCCAGCACTCATCTGATGATGTCATTTTTTGGTGATAAAAAAGTATTTTCTATCGCAACTGCCAGTGGCGTAACCTGGAATATATCCATAACGTCTAATTCCTATTGTTATGTGTTAAGAGGGTGTTTTTTTGTGATTATCAGCTGGTGCTCGGCACATTTGGTCGCTCGAAGGGCCCAATTTAGTTAACTTTGTCTAGCCCTTCTTTTCGATAACAGTTTCCCACATTGAAGTATCTGAGGAGAACGATCGTTGCCTTCGTGGTATCTGTAATAGCGAAAAACTAAGAGTAGTGTAGAGTTTTTTATTTTTTATTTGAAGACGTTTAAATATTCTGCGTTGTCGAAAAAAGTGCTAAAATAGGTTTATCCATAAAGGTCTGGTTGAGGTTTAACAGCAACGTTCTTTAAAAAAAGAGCCTCTGTGTTGCTGATTTCTTTATCGCATCTGCCCACTGCACTTAGTTTAAGTTTAGTTTAATATATAATTTGTACCAATTACAAATACATATGAGTATATACAAAAATATAAATAAAGAGAATTGAATTTACAAAATATTGATGAAGCATATTAAATATAAGTATAAATGTATATAAAATTGAAATATTGATATTAGAAGAATTGTATATACATTTTATATTCAAAAAAAATAATGCTTAAATAAAAAGAGTGGTACAGGTTATCTAGAATAACTTAACGATAAACTAGCCAGATAACCTATTAATAATGTTTAAGGCATTGTGGGGTCAGAATGAGGTTGGTACAATAAAGTATGAGATAAGGTTAAATGACAATGGACAAAGATACAAACAAAAAACAAACAACAACAACAAAATTGAAAAAAAGAAAATATCAAAAAAAGTGTAGAGAATATTAACAACAGGAAAGGGATAGGAGTGGATATTTAAACCTTATGACTTAGTATGATTCAATTAGATCAGCTAGCAATTTGGCTTTGAAAAGAGATTTAGATTTAGTTTTTTAGGAACTTTGAAGGTTATTCCAGACAACTGGACCTTGATAACTGCTACTGCTACTGCACTCCTACTGCTACTGTAATGACACAAACCGTAGTACATTTCGTTCTCCTTAATTTGGGTCAATGGGGAACAGTATGTCATGATGGCTGGTACATGGAGGAAGTGAAGGTCGCATGTCGCCAACTTGGTTTTATCAAAGCTGTAGCATATTGGCACCGTGGACGAGGAACGGGTAAAGTATGGCTGAACAGGATGCGATGTTCAGGTTCTGAATCGTCACTTGGAAGCTGTCCTCAAGCTGGATGGGGAAACGTTGACTCTAGCTACAATATTCATCAATAGGATGTAGGTGTCGTGTACTTTGCTTATATTACTGTTTTAGTGTAACATAAAGGTGTATCACCAGGGTCAGTAGGGAACAGTTTTTGCATACGATATTTTCGTTGTTATTTATGACCCTTATTATGTAAGGGTAACCGTGAATTGGTCTACTGGAATTTTTTTAAGCTGAAGCAAGATTTGGAAGTTTTGATCGAAGCTTTTTTCATAAGGTTCTTTTGTCGATTAAATTAGTTGTAAATTTTTATTTGCAAAGACACTTTTAAAAGCTATCATAATGAAATAAGGATAAAGCTCGTCATCCAGTCATATAAGATACTAAATATGTGTTTAGAGCATGATTGTAGTAAGTGATTAATAAAAAAAACGCATCCTTTTATTTCCTGCCGCTGTAGTTAAACTTGCCATCTCAGATTTGCAGAAACAAAAACGTTAGCTAGCCGAAAAAAACTAAAAATAGAGGGGAGGCGAAAAGTTCTAATCGCTGAATATGCAAAACTAAACCGAAGATTGGGGGCAGGTATGAAGAAAAATTCTTCATATTCTTCAAGAAATGCTATCTGCGTTCGGGGAATATTTTGTTGGACAATAAGAGCAAATAGAGAAGGGATCCAAAAACGCGGTAGCCGCGTTTCATCACATCATCCTCCTAAGTTCTTCCATGTTAGCTCAAAAAGGTAAACTAGTAAATAAGTTTACAGAAACTTTATGACATTCGTAGAATGGATGGCTAATCTAAGAATAGCTAAACTCTAGTGGGATAATAAGGATTTCACATTTCCAGGCAACTGACCAATGGGGAACTGTTTGTGATAACATTGGCATGGCAGGTGCCAAGGTTGCATGTCGTCAACTTGGTTTTACCAAAACTATAGGACGTTCGTACTACGCCATGGGATGCTCAGGCTCAGAGTCTTCACTTGGGAGCTGTTCTCACAATGGATGGGGAAACGTTGGTTCTCACTGCAATAGCCACACATATGATGCTGGTGTCGGGTTGTATATGATCATCTAAAACATTATATAGTTGTGAATGGGTAACAGTGTCATTATGACTGGGGTATAACGTTGCATGTCGTCAACTTGGTTTCACCAAAGCTGTAGGAGCTTGGGATTGGGGACAAGGGACAGGCCGAGTCTGGTTGGACGACATGGGATGTACAGGTTCAGAAACCTCACTTCAGAGCTGTTCTCACCCTGGATGGGGAAGTGTTAGCTCTTGGTGCAACGGTCACACCAGAGATTCTGGTTCAGTTTGTTATGATTCAAAACGTGAATAGTAAAAGTCCTGAACAGCGTGGTAACTGATGAAAGTAATAATATTGATTAAAAATACGCTGAGGATATAAATGACACTAAGGTTGCATGCCGACAACTGGCGTTGTGTAAACATTTAGGACCTTCATGTACGAGGGACAGGTAGAATATTGCTGTACAAAGTGCAGTTTACAGGCTTTGAGTCCTCACTTGGGAGGTGTATGGTTAATTGGGGAAGTTTTCACTATCGCTGCGTTTACACTAATTTTAGTGTGGCGTGTTTTTTAGTATCAATATCAATATCGCATTCTCAACTATTAAATTACGAAAACTGTAATGATCGAAGGAAATATCGACTCATTGAGAGTATAAAAGTAAGGTGATTCTGAGTACTTCTCTAGTGAGATGATGGTGAAATAGATCAAAAACCTACTTCCTCAAAGCGTACACTATGTTGTCAACATACAGTATCTGCAATGCACTTTAGATGGTTGTGAACATGTGGATAATGCAAGCGCTCTTGTTTATTTTAATATTGCATTACTAAATAAGTTAAATTGAAAGTAAGTGTTTCTTAAAAGATGCTGTGCTGACGAAACATTTCGACTGAATGTACACTTTTGAAAACTTGGTAACACGATGTACTGTATCAAATACAAAAGACTGTATGGTTTTTAATATTTTTACACTTAACATCGCAATTTGCGATGTAATCCTTGCTATTTTGGTCTACTAGATTGATCAATGGGGAACAGTGTGTCAAAGGTACTTTGATACGAATGATGGTAAGGTTGCATGTCGTCAACTTGGTTTTTCCAAAACCTTAGGACCTTGGTATGATGGGCATGGAGCAGGCAAAGTATGGTTAGACGAAATGCAATGCACAGGTTCAGAGTCCTCACTTGGTAGCTGTACTCACAATGGATGGGGAAACGTTTACTCTGGGTGCAACAATCACCAATGGGATGCTGGTGTTGTCATCTCGTTGGTTTATTAGTATTATTTCTTAAATTTGGATATAGAAATTTTGTTGTGATCATTAGCGATATCGAGTGCCTAAATGCACGCATAGTAAGGGATAGTTTTAATAGAAGTACACTGATGATGTGCGTGACATTACTGGTGTGCTGGATAGGAATGTGCAGTAAATAATCGGTTAATATAGGGTCACCACAGATAAAAGATACTGCACTGTAACCAATTTTCTATACGAAAAAAATATCGTAAAAAAATCGTTTGTTAAAACAAACAAACCCATACTGTCTATCTATTTAAAAAAAGTTTTTTTTATTTATGGAAAAATCGCATATTTAAGACTTGTAAGAATCTAAGAATATATAATTATACTTATATAGTGGTTATGAATAAAGATGATGATGATGATTTGTTTCGTTTGCCAGGGTTCTACCTTCTATCTACTGATTAAAAGTTTTCCATAAAAATTGAAGACACTATAATTACAACCTTATGACTTTCAATAAAAAGGTTACTATGAATTAAAGTGTACTTTTAGACAATGGCATGTTTGATTTGATGTGCATGTTGCAAACTAAGGTATTGATACCAGGTAATGGTATGGTTGTAAGAAATCAACATAAATATAAATGGAACGGTCTTTTATCTTTTTTGATTACCATTACCATTACCATTACCATTACCATTACCATTACCATTACCATTACCATTACCATTACCATTACCATTACCATTACCATTACCATTACCATTACCATTACCATTACCATTACCATTACCATTACCATTACCATTACCATTACCATTACCATTACCATTACCATTACCATTACCATTACCATTACCATTACCATTACCATTACCATTACCATTACCATTACCATTACCATTACCATTACCATTACCATTACCATTACCATTACCATTACCATTACCATTACCATTACCATTACCATTACCATTACCATTACCATTACCATTACCATTACCATTACCATTACCATTATCATTATCATTATCATTATCATTATCATTAAGACTGTGTCGTTGTGACTGGTATATTGAAGATGCACGTGTCGCATGTCTTGGCCTCACTTGACAGCTTTTCTCACAGAGGATGGGAAAGCGTTTTCTTTTCCTGTAACCAACATAATTCAGTTGTTATTGGTTTTTTTATTGCACAAGTATTTAAGCAATTTTTGTTGCTCATTCTCTAATATTTCTGATGAGCAAAATGTCTTGAGCTGTTTCTGGACTAGGTAAATTCAATGTTTAGCTTTCTTCCAAAGTTTTGACTGCGATTCAACTTCTGGCTATTTTATTAACAACTCTATTTAGTATTTACAGTTATTAAGAAATTCGTTTGTAAATTAAAAAGTAATATTGCATGACCGCTACGAAAAGACTAAGACCCGAATAAAGTATTTAAACGGGTGGCGATATAACGGTTTTCGCTTTAACATCGTTATTTGAGATGTAATCCGTGCTATTTTGGTCTACTTGATTGATCAGTAAGGAACAGTGTGTCATAGGTACTTTGATACGAAGGATGCCAAGGTTGCATGTCGTCAACTTGGTTTTTCCAAAACTGTAGCATACTGGGATTATGGACGAGGGACGGGTAAAGTATGGTTAGACGAAATGCGATGCAATGGTTCAGAATCTTCACTTGGAAGCTGTTCTCACGATGGATGGGGAAACGTTTACTCTGGGTGCAACAATCACCAATGGGATGTTGGTGTTGTGTGTTCTGGTTGGTTCATTGGTACAATTACTTCAATCCTGATATGGACGAGAAACTGGTTGACGGGATATGGTAAATTATGGTAAATCCTAGACCTCTTATGTTACATGAAAATACAATACATCTTCGACCAAACACTAATTTACCCTAGTATGGTGTATTTTTAGGGCAAAGGTCTGGCGTTAATTGTAGAGGCAGGAAAAGAAATCATTTTTGCTTATAGACGAGCCTCAGTATCATTGGTTAAGTTAGTTCCCTTTTCTCAATGGACGTTTTACAATTTTAAAGAAATGTAACAGCACTTCATGATACAATATCATCATTTGATGTTGTTTGTTTTATTCTGATGAATATTTAGGACACTGGCCAACGTGACGGTTGCAGTTAGAGTTCACCTTTCCCCAGCATCATGTTTCCAGGACATGACGCTGTTTTTACTCCGTATGTAATTGATATCTTGACACAATGTACACCTTAAATAAAGCTAACAAGTCTTAGGTATTATAACTGTTTGCATTTCCTATGCAATACAATAGTCTGTTCGATGCTATATATGTCACTCGTAAGGTCAATTCTCGAATACCCGTTTGGTGTCCATATCTAGTGAAGGACATACTTAGAAAAAGTCATGGTTCGTACAGCCTTGAAAAGTCTTTGAATTTCACCATTCGTCATGAAAAGTCTTGAATTCCTTTTTATTTTTTTAATTGGAAAAAACGTCCTTGAAAAGATAGAACAGCCCTTAAATTTCTACTGTTTTGCTTTCTTATGATAATATATAACAAAGAAAGAGGAAGCCATATCCAGGAAGAAGGAGGATGCAGCTTAGACATCAGTGAAAGAGGGTGAAGTTGGATATAGATTCTTCTTTTTAGTACTGCGAATTCAAATTGCAAAAAAAGTCGAAACCTCACGAGATTTAACCGAAGCAAATAGAGAATCCACAGAACTGACAGAGATCTAAGAGAAATTGAATAAGAAGCTGCAAGCTCTAAAGGTTATTAACTTGTAGTTAAATGTAAGATAAACACTCAGATAGTAGCAAACTGCGATAAAGTTGTCCTTGAAAAATAGACTTTTGTCCTTAAAAAGGTCCTTGAAAAGTCCTTTAGATACATTTACATCTGCCTACATTTAGATATTCATATTTCATTTTTATTGCGAAATGTTGCATAGATACTGCTTAGGAATATTTTTTGATATATCTTGTTTTTGCCGTTTCTGAGTTTCTTATATATATATATATATATATATATAAATGTAATAACGAAGAGGCAAGATTTGCTGTTACTCCGAGTTTCGTGCTTACGCACTCGTCAGACAGTAATACTGTCTGACGAGTGCGTAAGCACGAAACTTGGAGTAACAGCAAATCTTGCCTCTTCGTTATTACATTTATACTTTGCTCTACACCATATGTGTATTGAGCACTCTTTGATGGGATCAGCTACTTCCTCATATGATTATATATATATATATATATATATATATATATATATATATATATATATATATATAGATAGATAGATTATGGATTGTAGATAGATCAAAGACAAGACATAACTTTTGCTGTTACTCGGAGTTTCACGCTTACGCGATCTTCAGACAGTCTTTAATAAAGAATGATCCATACTGTAGTCTATATATACCTGAGGCACTATAATCTATAATTGGAGTATTGTTATGTATTTACAATAGTGTTATTGTTCTATCAAGGTGCGATAATTTATGTTATCCGGCTTAAGTAATATTTGTTTTCGTGGCGGCATTTTGAAATAAGTTCTGATCTTTTGTTGAGAAGGTTGGCTTTATCTGCTTTAATAATGTTCAATTTTTCTGCTAAGCAGAGATTGCATTTCTTAGAGATATTATTGTAGGCTTTTGCTGAGGTGATGATTGACCATTTGATGTGGTAAATTTTCTTGTTGTCTTGAAGTGTCCAGATGTGTTTTGATAGTTCAGTGCTGTTGGCGTATTTTCTGTTTCGGAAAGATAGCTTGTGTTGCGTATACCGTTGTTTAAATGTTCCTTCTGTTAGTCCGATGTAGTTCTTTGCGGGTATGTCGTCTTCTGTGGTTACTCGTGCGTTGTACACTATGCTGGTTGTGAGGCAGTTGTTTTCTAGTGGGCATTGGTGTTTTTTTCGGCAGTTGCAGTCGTTCTGTGAAGAGATTGCGGGGCTGTTGCTAGTTATTTTCTTGTTGTGTTTGTTAATTATGCTTGTCATATTTTCCATGCAACTGTAGCTGACTTTAACGTTGTTCTTGTTGAAGATGCAGTGGAACTTGGAACTTCAAAATGCCGCCACGAAAACAAATATTACTTAAGCCGGATAACATAAATTATCGCACCTTGATAGAACAATAACACTATTGTAAATACATAACAATACTCCAATTATAGATTATAGACTACAGTATGGATCATTCTTTATTAAAGACTGTCTGAAGATCGCGTAAGCGTGAAACTCTGAGTAACAGCAAAAGTTATGTCTTGTCTTTGATCTATCTACAATCCATAATCTATAACGCTCTACATGTCAATGTATTGAGCACTTTACCGTCAGAATAGACACATCCAGATATATATATATATATATATATATATAATCATATGAGGAAGTAGCTGATCCCATCAAAGAGTGCTCAATACACATATGGTGTAGAGCAAAGTATAAATGTAATAACGAAGAGGCAAGATTTGCTGTTACTCCGAGTTTCGTGCTTACGCACTCGTCAGACAGTATTTAATGAAAGACATTCCTATCAACTAGATATAAATACATGCTAAGACAATAGGCTAAGTGCTATATTACAATAGGTGATAGTTATACTAAATACAATAGGTGAGAAGTTAAAAATATCAAAGCGTCAAGTGTTCTTCAAGTAGAATTTGTTCTCGTGTCGGCATTTGGAAATAAGTTCGGATCTTTTGTTTAAACATTAAACACTTATTGTCTTAGCATGTATTTATATCTAGTTGATAGGAATGTCTTTCATTAAATACTGTCTGACGAGTGCGTAAGCACGAAACTCGGAGTAACAGCAAATCTTGCCTCTTCGTTATTACATTTATATATATATATATATATATATATATAAGAAACTCAGAAACGGCAAAAACAAGATATATCAAAAAATATTCCTAAGCAGTATCTATGCAACATTTCGCAATAAAAATGAAATATGAATATCTAAATATGAATATCTAATTGTAGATAGATCAAAGACAAGACATAACTTTTGCTGTTACTCAGAGTTTCACGTTTACGCGATCTTCAGACAGTCTTTAATAAAGAATGATCCATACTGTAGTCTATATATATATATATATATATATATATATATATATATAAATACAAATAATCGCAATACTTTCTTTCAAGTCGCTGGTTATTTAGCTGTTGTTTATTAGTGTTGTTTTTGCTTGTGCTCGCTTTTACATTTACTAGTAGTAACACTCTCGACTGTGTTTTCCATATACTAGGTATGTATTTTTAGAGACCAAAAAAGGAAGATAAGTTTGACTTAATACTTTTATGTTTTGTATTATCTGAAGCTATTGGATCAGCCCTTTGGTCAAGTCAGCAATCGAGTAGATGTAAATATTAAGCTAATTATTTTCACTGTATTACGTTTTTGAGTGTGGAAAATCACGATAGATGAATCTTCTTTGAATAAAACAAAAATCCACCATAAATTGAACGCAATGCTTTTTATAGTCCTAACTCATGTTATTATCGTGTATTACTGCTAGAATACGAATGACAGAAATAATCACAGGGAGCCCGGCTTTCCTTTGCCGCATTCAATATTCATTATTCTTTACGTAATTGCTTTTTATGGGTTGCCTGTGGTTTAACATCGGCTTCGGTTACACAAGCTGTAATCAGATCTGTACTGTCATCTGTACTGTACTGTAAATTGATAACCGTTGGTAACGTGCTCTTTATGGGTTGCCTGTGTTGTTTGAATGTAATGCACCGTCTATAAAGCATTCAAAAGAAGAGAAGGGACGAAACCAAGCGAGTATCCGATTTGAAAACCCTTGTTTATTTGGTTCATGGAAGTCCTTTATTAATAAAAACCCCACTGAATGTTGGCCCGATAAATGAACTTTGGTTTAGGAAGGTTTATTTCTTTATATTCAGAAATGATGCGATCCTAGGCAGTGATATTTAAAAGCTAAGTCTTAGTCATATGTTCACCTCCAGTTGCTCGGACCGCTTATCTTATGAAACACGAATATCTGGTCAACATCAGTTTTGAAACAAAAGAATTTTGACAGTTTGTTGACAGAGCGATCCAAATTTGCATATAAGTTTGGGATTTATCAATAGCTAGTCATTCGAGCTGCGGGACTGGTAAAACTTTTACCCTTGAAGCTGTATATAGAGAATTTAGTAAACTCAAGAAGAACGTCAAAGTCACTTGTACTACTGGATTCGCCTGTTGAAATCTTCCCAATGATGGTAGGGGCTCTACACTTTTTTCAGCTACCTCCTGTTCACAATAATTTAGATATGCGCTCTTCAAATGAGGATACCTTTGAATCGATCCAGTAGAAAAATACTTTCCTCATTCGGTAGAACTAAAAAAAGTTGTTAGACAATCTGGAGTTTGTCGAATTCCTAAATAATCAGTATCTTGACCGACATGATGGAATACATGATGTAAACTAAACATGAAAAATAACGAGGCGACTTCCCGCTGACTTCACTAAAGTAGCTTGTCCGAGCAACTGGAGGTGATCATAATACGATAAACTCGCTTGGTTTCGTCCCTTCTCTTCTTTTGAATGCCTTATAGAGAGTGCGTTACCAACAGTTATCAATTTACAGTACAGATCTGATTACAGCTTGTGTAATCATAACCGATCCCAAACCACAGGAAGCCGATGTTAAACCACAGGAAACCCATAAAAAGCAATTACGTAAAGAATAATGCGGCAAAGGAAAGCCGGGCTCCCTGTGAAATAATCAGGGTACACGACACCACCATCATATGTGGCCATTGCAGCTAGAGCCAACGTTTCCCCATCCATCATGATGACAACTTCCAAGTGAAGTTTCTGTGCCAGAACACTGCATCCTATCTAGCCATATGCTACCCTTGCCTCTTCCATAGAGCCAATGTGTTATAGTTTTGGTAAAGCCAAGTTGTGTACATGCAACTGTAGCATCATTTGTATCCCAGGTACTCCAGTCACCACAAACTGTTCCCCATTATCCATGCATCACAACATAGTAGCACGCAAAACCTTAAAATGCTTAATTTGATGACATACGATTGTTTTTCTTTTTTCCTTGCTCGATGAAGAAGTTGTGTTTTCTTAATTACTAATTAGCTGTTTGCTGTCTTATATGCAATGGGCAAAGCGGGACAACAAACTTCATCTATCTTATTGAATGATCAGTTTGCGAGGAAATGAAATATTGACGATACTAACAGCAGCATAATTACATTGATGCAGCCATGAATTATGAATGATGCTAGATTAAAATTATATATATATATATATATTTATATTATATTTATTGATTATAATCATAAGGAATATAATTGTATTAACTCGTTACATATATCTATTTTGTTTTCAAATATACGATTGGAATTTATTACTCATGGTTTTTTTTTTAATTTGTATAAATTCCAGTTTATTACTTTTCAAATTATTATGGTCGCTGATTTAGTTCAACTATTATTACGCCTTCCGACTCTTGCAAGCGTGTTTATCTGTGTTTTGTTTTTTCTTGATAGGAGTGGTGGAAGATGGTGTAAAAGTCATACGAATGCTTTCGAGAAATTTACGATAGCCATCATCAGCTTTGCTGTTCTGAGTCAGTCACTTTTTCCTCGTGCCAAAATCCAGCAGTTGTTGTAAAACCAAGCTGGCGGTATGCAACAATGGCTTCTTCAGCGTACCAGGTAGCTTCGCAGATTGTTTCCGATTAACCACCGTGGGATAAAGAAGCATCATTTACAACCAGGACGTGTTCTTTACGCAGAAAATGTTTCGTCTTAGCTTTTTAAACGTTTAATATGTAGCTCTTTGAAACGTCTTATTAAAAAGGTGGAGATTCCAACATTCTTTCACAAATTCTTGAAGATATAATAAATTTTCATAACGTTGAACAACTGCAGAATAAAATTCATTAAAAGATATCTTATCAATAAAAATAAAATTAGCACCAGGAATATAGTAATAATAGTGCAGCATTATTGAGACGAAGCAACGATAATGTGAAAAGCAATTTGAAATAGTGGTTGTTTTTGTTGTTGTTGCAATCCGATTCAATAATTGGAGCTTCATGGTACTAAATTTGCTTTTGAAACAAATCGAAAGGCACGTTATTGAATGTGACACTGTATAAGAATGTAAAGTTTTAAAAAAAGTATTTAAGGAACAAATCCCCAAAGTTACACGCTATTTACAATTTGATCACTGTTTTCGATAAAAAGGCAATAATAACTATATAACTATATACCATACGTTTACCAGATATGTTGTATTCTAATAAATATCTTAGTACACCAACATCCCACGTGTGACCGTTGCAGCCAGAGTGGACGCTTCCCCATGCACTGTGAGTACAGCTTCCAAGTGAGGACTCTGAGCCTGTGCACTGCATGTTGCCTAGCCATACTTTACCCATGCCTTGTCCATACCACCAAAAACCTACAGTTTTTGCAAAACCAAGTTGACGGCATGCGACCTTTGCATCTCTCATGTCAAAGTGTTTGGAAGAACCATAAAAACACACTGTTCCCCATTGACTATTATGGTAGATTAATTTCACAACCTGCTAAAAAAATGTATTAGTTTGGATTTTTAAGTTCTTTAGTTGCCACATGCAGGTACGCTAATGAGAGTAGGCCTAAATAAATGTGCTAATCTGAGGTCTATAGAAGGCAGTCAGTTAATGATTTACAAGAGATTTTATGTTAACGTTACGTAAATATGGATTAACATTTTTCAGGAAAAATAATGTATAATTTGATTTTTATGAATTAAATATAAATTGACAATACTTGATTGTTTCGATCTTTGAATAAAAGGAACGGAAAATTTTAGTAATAAGAATCTAATGCGTTTGAGCTTATATTCTATTAAGAACTCCAGACCAAGGCCTGTGTTTTCCATCAAAGCTTTAGTTTTAGCCAATGTAATTGACAAATTTTACTCCATGTTAATGTTATGCAAAGCCGTTTATGTTATCTAATCTAAAAGGACATCTCAAGGACATCTCAAGATAGGAAAGCTTGTTGTTAACTTTCTTCTCCATAGGTTTCCTAACCTGAGGATTCTTGGAATTGATATACTCAAAAAATAATAATAAATCCTGTTCATTATGGCATAAGAAAAAGCTTGTCATCCACATACCTGGGATAACATAGGATATCTGAGTCGCAATTATCTATCCAGATTTTTCCCAGTCGATCATGGAATTACCGACGACTGGCGCTAGTGGAGAACCCATGGCTAACCCTTCAGTTTGATCGTAATTTTTCCCGTTGAACAGAAATTGCTATTTCAAAGTGGCCATAGTGAAAAGATATTTTAATGCTTTGTGTTCTTATATGTATTTTAGTACACCAACATCCCACGTGTGACCGTTGCAGCTGGAGTAAACACTTCCCCATGCACTGTGAGTACAGCTTCCAAGTGAAGACTCTGAACCTGTGCACTGCATGTTGTCTAGCCATATTTTACCCGTGCCTTGTCCATACCACCAAAAACCTACAGTTTTCGCAAAACCAAGTTGACGGCACGTGACCTTGGCATCCGGCATATCAAAGTTTCTGGAAGAACCAACAAAACACACTGTTCCCCATTGACTATAATGGCAGATTAAGTTCACAACCTACTAAAAAGAAGTTTTAGTTCGGCATTTTAAGTTGTCTAGTTGCCACACGTACAAGTTAAGGATGAGAATGGGCCTAAATATATGTGATAATTCGGAGGTCTAGAATTCAGTGATTTAATGATGTACTACAGATTTTGCGTTAACGTTAGGCAAATATGGATAAACATTATTCATGAATGATAATATATAATTTGATTTATTTTTAATATTCGTGAATGTCAAATTATTTTTTTTTAAGGATTTAATAAAACTTGACAAGGCTCGAATGTTTCGGGACTTTGAATAAAAGAAAAACTAAATTCTAGTATTAAATGAGAATTTATTGCGGTTCAGCTTGTCATCATATTAAAGAATCCAGACCGAGGTCGGTGTTTTCTGTCAAAGCTTTAGCTTTAGCTGTTGTAACGGATATATTCTACCTTGTCACCGCAATAAGGGATCACATGAGATAGCATTGCGCCTGCGCGGACTCATTGCGTTGTCGTCTTTTAATAAGAGCGGACGTGTTATTTATAGAGCGAACATAAGGATTTCTTTCTTCAGTTTTCTACAACATGGGAGACAAGAAGAAACAAAGCAAGGAGAAAACACCTTCACGAATACCTCTAGAACCAGAAATTGTGCTGAAAGAGGGGGAGAGAGCGATGGAAACCGACGAGCAAACCTTGGAGTCAGAGCGAGAGCAGGCGACGACCTCATGCTCTAATGAGCAGATCGTCAATATTCAGAAGGCCATCGAAAATGGCTTCCACTCAATGGCCAGCTCTATGGGCTCAATGATCCAGCAGGCTTTTTCTTCCTGGGAAGAAAATATGCTAGGAGATGACGAATTAGAGTCAGAAATTGGTGACCAAGAACAACCGCTAAAAGAGCGGGAAACTGGAGTGTCCATGGAGTCACTTATTCGGGAGAAAAGCTCCCAGAACAACGAAAAATCCTCTAATGAGGTATCCAAAGTGAGTGCTCTCGAGAGCATAAAACAAGACCTCAATTTGGAAGAGGTTGGTGAGGCAATCGATGACGAGTTTGCCATGGTCATCACAAATCTGCTAGCCAAAGGCATGCAGGACGAAAGGCTGCAAGACCGCCTGAACAAAATGGGGCGTCCCAGTAACTGTGAGAGCCTGACAAAGGTCAAAGTTAACCAACTCGTGTGGGACAATTTAAGCGCCAACACAAGGTCTCAGGACCTTCGTATGCAAAAAGTGCAAACATCACTGATAAAAGGGCTCACTGGAGTCGTTCGCGCTACAGACAAAATACTTTCGCGTCTCAACGACATTCCTGGCGGGAAGGACGTGACACAATTGTTGTCTGATAGTGTTGTGTTACTCGCAAACGCAAACAACGAGCTTAACATGAGGCGTAAGGAACTGATCAAACCTGATCTACATCACGACTATAAGTATTTGTGCTCGAGTTCAATCCAGTCAACCTCTTGGCTATTCGGGGACGAACTCCCGAAGCAAGTGAAAGACCTTACAGAAGTGAACCGAGTCGGCCGAAAGGTCACTCAGAGCGGCCAAGCATCTAATAAGTCTACGGGATTTGGATACAAAAGCCGCTCGTCTGGATCTTATTACAATCGTTCAAGAAATTCCCGTCCTTTTTTAGGCTCAAGAACTGGTTCGAACAGGGGAAATTGTTGGAAACGGGGAAGCGGCAGAAGCCAAAACCAACGAACACAGTCATAAAGACAAAACCCCAAAAATCCTCTAATGAGGTAAGTCTATGTTTACAAAATCCATACGTTAAGGTCGCAGGCAGACTGAGACAATTTTCCTCTGAATGGGAAAGATTAACAAATGACCGCTATGTACTTGACGCAGTCAAGCACTATAGAATTGAATTTAGTAGCATACCAGAACAATCTCATGTTCCCAAAGAAATTCAGGTTACGGGAAAAGAAATTACCGTAATGGAATCAGAGCTTACTAAACTCCAAGACAAAGGAGTAATAGTAGAAAGTAAACACGAGAAGGGCGAATATATTTCCTCAGTATTCTTACGTCCAAAGAAAGATGGAAAATTTAGAATGATCTTGAACTTAAAATCACTCAATGAGTCAGTTTGCAAACAACACTTCAAAATGGAATCACTTCAATGTGCCATCGATCTTTTGAAACCAAATTGTTATATGGGAGCAATAGATATTTCTGATGCTTACTACAGCATACCTGTTGACGAATCTCAACAGAAATACTTGAAATTCACATTCAAAGGAAAGTTGCTGCAGTTTACTTGCATGCCACAGGGACTGTCCTGTGCACCTAGGTGTTTCACAAAAGTCATGAAACCAGTTCTCGCTAGCTTAAGGAGAAAGGGCTATGTGAATGTTGGGTATATTGACGATATTTACCTACAGGGGGACACATATGAGGAATGTGCAAATAATATTGCAGATACCGCTGCCCTAGTATCTAGTTTGGGATTTATTATCCATCCCGAGAAGTCAATCATAAACCCAGTTCAGAAAATTAAATTTTTAGGGTTCACACTTGATTCAGTGGAAATGATTGTTGAACCTACCCAAGAAAAGAAAATAAAACTTAAACTGGCCTGCAATGCCTTGCTGAATAAATCAGCAGTAACAGCACAGGAATTAGCACAACTGATTGGGACAATGGTGTCAAATTTCCCTGCAGTTAAATATGGGCCCCTCCATTATAGGAGTCTTGAGCGGGACAAGTCAATAGCACTGAGAAATAACAAGGGGAACTACCTGGCAAAACTGAAACTTTCCCAAAAATCTATTACTGACATCAGTTGGTGGATTAACAATATTGATTGTGCATTTAAAGAGGCCGGTCATGGCAACCCCGACATTCTTATAACAACAGACGCCTCCAGAATGGGTTGGGGTGCTGTTCTTAATGGCCAATCCATTGGGGGGCAATGGTCTATCCCTGAAACCAGGTTCCACATTAACTATCTAGAAATGCTGGCAGTATTTCTAGCACTCAAAAGTTTTTGCAGAGACAGAAATAAGAAGCACATCCGAGTTCAGTCTGACAATACAACAACAGTTGCCTACCTTAATGAAATGGGTGGCATGGTGTCAGACTTGTGTGATGCACTATCCAGAGAAATCTGGGAATGGTGCATTGGACGAGAACTGTGGTTAAGTGCTGCTTACCTGCCTGGTAAAGATAACACTGAGGCTGATACAGCCTCTCGACACTTCAATGAAAACATTGAATGGATGCTAAGGAAAGATATTTTCTTAGATATAGAACAGTGTTGGGGCCCCTTTGAAATAGATCTATTTGCTTCCAGACTTAATGCTCAGCTACCATGTTATGCATCCTGGAAGCCTGACCCAGGGGCATCATATGTTGACGCATTTACCATGTCATGGCACAACTTAAAGTTTTATGCTTTCCCCCCTTTCAGTCTGATCCTAAAGTGCCTAAAGAAGATAGAGGAGGAGAAAGCAGAGGGAATTCTGGTCATTCCCAACTGGTCAACACAACCATGGTATCCCAAAGTAATGCAACTGATAACAGACTACCCAAGACTATTACCAATAAAAGACAACCTGATACAGAACCCTGTCAAAACAGAATTAGTCCATCCACTTTGGACCAGGTTGCACCTGATGGTATGCAAATTATCAGGACAACTATCCAAGAACAGGGAGTTTCTGGAGAGGCAACAGACATTATTCTCAAGTCCTGGCGACCAGGAACGACCAAGCAGTACAGGACATACATCAGGGAATGGACAGTTTATTACAGTAAAAGGAACATTGATCCCTCTAATCCCTCTTTAGGACAAGCTTTGGATTTTCTGCTACAACTTGTTAATAGAGGCTTAGGATACAGTGCAGTGAATACAGCACGCTCAGCCTTGTCTTGTGTCATAATGCCAATAAACAATGTTTCATTTGGCGCTCAACCGTTAGTCATTAGATTCCTAAAAGGTGTCTATGAAATGAGACCTACTCTACCTAGATATACAGAGACTTGGGATGTGAAAGCAGTGTTGCAGTTCCTGGCTACCAAACATCCAGCATCCAGTCTATCACTTAAGGATTTAACCCTCAAGCTAGTAATGTTAGCCTCATTATTAACTGGACAAAGGGGACAATCAATCCATTACCTAGATCTAAAATCTATGACAGAGAATGCTTCATCAGTTACATTTACTATTACCAATGTTGTGAAACAATCTAAAGCTGGAACTAGACAGCCCATTATCAAGTTTGAAAGCTATACCGTTGATGAGCGACTTTGTATCGTTACATTGCTACGAGAGTATATCCGTAGGACAGAACCCATTAGAGGACAGAATTCTCAATTACTCTTGAGTTACATTAAACCTTTCAAGCCAGTATCTCGTGACACCGTTAGCCGGTGGGTGAAGACAGTCATGGAACTTGCTGGAATTGACACTACCAAATTTAAACCACACAGTACCAGAGCAGCATCTACCTCAGCAGCTAAGCTTAAATCGGTCCCTCTGGAAAACATACTAGAATCAGCTGGATGGAACAATGACTGTGTGTTTGCCAAATATTATAACAAAACTGTCAACACAAAGTCCTTTGCTCTAGGAGTTCTCGAAACTCTGTAAAGTTACACATTGTCAGGAATTAATAAAGTTACAGTTGTTGTGCTCTGACAATGTGTCATTTTCCTGCATGCATTGCTTTGAAATCTCATGTGATCCCTTATTGCGGTGACAAGGTAAAATTGAGAAATTAAGCGAGACTTACCTGGAAGTTGAAGCTTGATTGAGATTCTACCTTGTCACCATGGCAATAAGGGATTACATGCCCACCCATATCCCCCTCCCTGTACTATCAGGGTCTTAATGCATGCAGTGAGTTAATTTAAATAATGAGTCCGCGCAGGCGCAATGCTATCTCATGTAATCCCTTATTGCCATGGTGACAAGGTAGAATCTCAATCAAGCTTCAACTTCCAGGTAAGTCTCCCTTAATTTCTCAATTTTACTTTATGTTGATGTTATGCATATTATCTTATGTAATGTTATCTTATTATATACCTAAACGATCTTTTAAGTCAAGATGAAAACCAACCCAGGTATTATTGAGCTTGAAAGTTCTATTAATCAGTGTTTTAACAAGGCCAATTTTATACGAAAAGAATGTAAAGACTTTCTTTCGAAAAAACACTAGTGACAGGAATGATATGAGTATTATCTACAACGGCATCTCAAGATAGGAATGCTTGCAGTTAACTTCATTATCCATGGTTAACCTATTATTAGGATGCCTGGAATTGATATAATCAAAAAAAATAATGCATCCTGTTCATTATGAAATAAGAAAAAGGTTGTCATCCACATACCTGTGATAAAATAGAATATTTCAGTCGCAATTATCTAACCAGATTTTAATCAGTGGCCCATGAAAATATAACGGAGCACTGGTGTTAGTAGAGAACCCATGGCTACCCCGTCAGTTGATCGTAATATTTCCCGTTGATCAGAAAATGCGTTTCCAAAGTGGCAAAAGTGAAAAGATCTTTCAATGCTTTGTGTTCTCATAGACATCATAGTACACCAACATCCCGCGTGTGACCGTTACAGCTAGAATAAACACTTCCCCATGCACTGTGAGTACAGCTTCCAAGTGAAGACTCTGAACCTGTGCACTGCATGTTGCGTAGCCATACTTTACCCGTGCCTTGTCCTAACCACCAAAAACCTATGGTTTTGGCAAAACCAAGTTGACGGCATGCGACCTTGGCATCCGGCATATCAAAGGCATAGGAAGAACCATAATAACACACTGTTCCCCATTGACTATTGTGGTAGATTAATTTCACAACCTGCTAAGAATGGTATTAGTTCGGCCTTTTAAGTTGTCTAGTTGCTACACGTACAATGATGAGAATAGGCCTAAATATATATACTAATGTGAGGTCTAAAGGTCAGTGATTTAAGGTACTACTGATTTTGCATTAACGTTACGCAAATATGGATAAACATTATTGATGAATTATAATGTAATATTTGTTTTCTTTTTAATGCATATAATAAAACTTGACAAGGCTTGATTGTTTCGGGATTTTGAATAAAATGAGGACATAATTCTAGTAATAAGAGTTTATTGCGTTTGAGCTTGATATCCTTATAAAGAATCCAGAATGTGTTCTCTGTCAAAGGAACAGTTTTAGCCAATGTAACGGACATCTTAGTACACAAACATCCCACGTGTGACCATTGCAGCTAGAGTCAACACTTCCCCATGCACTGTGAGTACAGCTTCCAAGTGAAGACTCTGAACCTGTACACTGCATGTTGCCTAGCCATACTTTACCCTTGCCTTGTCCATACCACCAATAACTTACAGTTTTGGTAAAACCAAGTTGCCGGCATGCGACCTTTGCATCCCTTATATCAAAGTATCTGGAAGAACCATAAAAACACACTGTTCCCCATTGACTATTGTGGTAGATTAAAACTTGCAACATGTTGTACAGTGGAACACGGCTAATACGGCCACCAAAGGGACATGCCAAAACTGTTTATAATAATTGGGTGACCTTATTAAGCGGCTGGCCACAAATCAGTCACAAATCGCCCTCGAAGCGCTAAAGCGCATGTGCGAAATCAAAATCTATGCGCATGCCTAGAATCAGCCATGACCACATGGTTGAGCAATGGCGGATCTATCGAAGGAGTCGTCGCTGAATATAATCATGGATAATATGGAGTCTAACACGCTAAATACACATACAAAGGCACAAACTCTTCGCGGTAGACCCACACCAAAAGATGTCAAGCGTTTTTTCGGCACTTTTTTGAGTGAAGCTCATATCGAGAATCACGCTAAACTTAAGCTTAAGCTTATATCAAATGCATATGGGCTATCTTTAATATATTGAGTCAAATAAGCATCATCGTGTATATAGACGTGATCATTAACTCAGCAGAATACCAGTACGAACTCTGAGACGTTTGAGGAACAGGAGCAGAAATCTGAAGGAGTTTGTCTACAAATTAAACGTATTTGTCAAAGTATACCGAAATCCTCCAAGCTGCATTGTTATGTGAAGGTTAGAAAACTTATAAAGAATGAATGTAAGCGAATACAAAGAGAATGAGCTTGAATAAAATCACAGAATATGAAAAGAAGCTATTGCTTAATTGTTCTAAGATGGTTTATCAAGGGATAATGAAGTTAAAATGTAGAGCTATTCGGTCCTACTCCAATGTATATTGAACCTAACAAACCAATAACAGCACAATATAGCCAAGGTAATGAGTTGGTATTTTGACAAAATCCAGGACAACAATGTGTTGCAATGAGTTAATTGTGCTCTTTGATTTACAATAACAAACAAGGAATCAATTCTGCCAATGACCTTAAATTAATGATAAATATTGGAAATCAGTTGTATTCAGGTTTGTCTCAATTAGACAGACAGTCCTTTTTAATGCAGATAATTACCACCAATGTTAATTAAATGTCTTTGATACTGACTATCAAATTCAATACAGTGAAAGCTACACTGGTACTGTACGTCAAGAGACTACAGCAGAAGGATATCAGTACTGTACTTCTTTACAAAGAGTCTTTGAATCACTTATGTCTGAAAAAACTACAACAATTTTGTATTAACAGTTGGGTGCACAGCTATTGCTATATATCGTAATAGTAATGTGGGATTCAAAATATTTGATTCTCATGCAAGGGATTTATATGGTAGAAGCCATCCTCAAGGTACATGTGTGCTGCTTGACGTATCATCAGTGAATAGTTTAGTACATTATCTCCAGAGTATACATAATGATATATTTGATGTGAAGGGAGTGCAAATTAATGCAGTTCAAATTAGCATTCATCCTCAGAACTATGCACTTAATGAAACCAGAAAATTGAATCTAAGTTGTACTGTAGCTATGTACTCTCTCTGCTATTCTATAATGGAACCATGTGGTTACTGGAATACTCCGATTCAGATAAAATTCGTGGGGGAACATGGAAACGAGGCTTACTAGCCCTAAATCGAAGATGGCGGAAGAAGGTATCGAAGAATGGAATCAATATAGAGCAATGCCTTTCGATAAAATTGCCTCAAAAAAGATGAAAATCGGCCATAAGTGCTGCTCAGCAGCTGAATGTAATAACAGAAGTGGCAAACTGCCGGATTTATCGTTTCATGAATTCACAAAGGATAAAGAATTATAAACGAAATGTGAAGTTTCCATGAAAAGAAAGGACAAGGAATTTAAGAATGTCAACAACAAATTATGTTGTTCTGAACATTTTGTTCCTTCTAACTTCAAAATAAGCTTAACAGGGAATAGAAGAGAGCTTAAAAAGAGGTCTCTGTTTTCAAATGGAAACCTAAGATGTGCGACAAACGAAGTGAACTTGTAGCAGCAAGAAACCAGCAAATAGAACCAACAGAACGAGAGACATTATCAAATTAATTCCAGTTCAGTTTATCATTCGTTTCTTGTGAAAGCGAACCTTTTGACCCACTGAATCTCGAAGATTATGTAAAACAACAGAAAATTAACGTGTATCATAATCTGATTCATTGTTTACCTTTCTACGAGCTTATTTTTATTCCACTTCTGCTTTATTCTTCGGTATTTTAGCCAAGACTGTAACAGCTTTACAGTAAGTTTTCCAATCTCTTTGTCTTTTACCGTTGCTCCTCGAGTATCGTCAGGTTTTAAGTCACAAACTTCGGCTTCGTCTTCGAACTTTAAATCCGCCATCTTGAAATTAGGGCTAGTAAGCCTCGTTTCCATGCTATCCTGAATTTTATCTGAATCGGAGTAATCAAACACATTGCTTACTATCGTGGACAATGGCAAAAGATTATGTATCGAGGTTCACAAAGAAAACCCCAGAGCTGCAACATAGGAAGCCCGATTTCTGGCAGCCATGATATGCGTCTAGTTTTTTAAATTTATATATTTTACTTTATTTTAATGTAATGCATGTTATGCATGTTATCTTATGTAATGTTATCTTATTATATACAATAAGAATAAATTGTTTTGAAACAAAACCCAACCTTAGCATCTCTTATATGAAAGTTAGAAATGAAACCACCATCGCACACTGTTCCCCATTGACTACCACAATAAAGGGCCTTGCCCTAAATGTTTGCTAATGGGAAGTGTACTTAGAGTAAGTGTTTCCCTTGTGTTGATTGAGGTACCTAATTATTGATTGAGGTACCAAAGTACCAATATTGACACCAACATCGTATTTGTGAGTATTGCAGTCAGAACTATGGCCACCCCATCCACCGTGAGGACAGCTTTGAAGTGAATTTTCTGTGCCTGTACATTTCATCCAGTTCAGCCAGACAGGACCATTTCCTGTTCCATAACGCCAATACCCTAACATTTTCGAAAGCCCAAATTGTCTACATGCTACTTTGGCTTCCTCTACAGCCCAGTAATCATTGCACACTGTTTCCTGCTAACCTGCAATTACTTACACCCTACCATTAACCACAGACTACTGATGTTTTGGTTAATTTTTTTATTGACCATCTAGACAAGATACAATAACCGGCTGTCAATAAACTAAAAAAAAGGCAAACAACCCAAACGTAGATGAGGTTTTGAGGTGGAGAGTAAGGAGAAAAATAATAAAGGCTTTGTCGGTTTTGTGCTATCGCATAATACATTCCTCAACCACTATGTAACCAAAAGAAATGCCTTGGCACAACCGTCCGCTCAATGTGTGGTGTCTTCTGAAAATTGATTTAAGCGTACTCTATGATCTAAGCTTATCTGGAATTTTATAACACTATGAACTATAACTTTGATGTTCTCGACAACTTCGAGCATTGGAAATGACTACAACACAGGCAATCTTGGTACAATCAAACAAGAAACAATAACAAAGCAACAACAACAACTCAAAGAAAAATATCAATCAAAACAAAAAATTCAAAATAATAAAAAATGACGAGCGAAGAAAAAAATTGAAATAATCCTTCTTAATGCGCGTAAAAGGTGTTTGATTTACATGCGCAGATACAACACCTGTTATTTTTAAGGTAAAACAATGAGGGTCAGGCTCGCTGTGTTGCTTGTAAATAAGGAGATCAAGAAAAAGAACTTTTTTTATATTATATATTTCATACGTGAAGTATTTCAGGCCTTTGCTTTGCATGAGGTAAAATAATACCAACATTGTAGAAATCCATTATATTATGAGGTCAATGGGGAACAGTGTGTCATGATTACTGGGATATGGAGGAAGCCAAAGTTGATTGTCGAGAACTTGGTTTCACCAAAGCTGTAGGAATTTTGTGGTATGGACGAGGGACGGGACCAGTCTGGCTAGATGACATGGAATGTACAGGTACAGAGATCTCACTTCAGACCTGTACGCACAGAGGATGGGGAATTTATGACTGTTGCAGCCACACTGATGATGCTGGTGTTGTGTGTTTTGTTCACACTCGTGACACACAATCACTGATTGATTAATTGACTAAATGATTGATTGATTGATTGATTGATTGATTGATTTCATGAGGGCAGGCGAAGAAAAAAATATGATAAAAACACTAGAGACTTTCTTATAATGATATATCAACTCACTGTTTCGAATGAGAACGAGTGTGCGGTCATACTATACAAATGTACAATTTTGTTATGGTCAATGGGGAACAGTTTGCATGGGATACTGGGATATGCCAGATGCCAAAGTTGCATGTCGACAACTTGGTTTTACGAAAACCAAAAGTTATTGGTGGTATGGAAGAGGTATGTCTAAAGTGTGGCTGTACAAAATGCGATGTACAGGCTCAGAAGCCTCACTTGGAAGTTGTACTCACAATGGATGGGGAAATATGGGATATGACTTTAACTGCAATAATTACAAGGATGATTTGTGTGCTTTGGGTATTGCTTTAGTATGTCACGCATTTGAAAGTTTGGTCGTCAATACTGCACGACATGTGTAGCAGCATAAGGATGTGGAGGAGAAAATTGGTCTTTTCAAGTCTTGTTGGTAGGCTTCGTCTGCAGCAGATGACGCTAAACTAACTATATTTCAGCGTTAGAGAAACCTAAGTACATAACTATAATCTTCATTTACATCACTTAATTTAACGTAAAATACTATTATCCATCATATTATCAGTCTTAATTTTACACTCTCGTAAATATTTAGCAATTATTCGACGAAGGCGAAGTGATTATCGATGAATATTTACCGAGCGGCGAGTCTTCAAGCTGCGAGGTAAATATTCATTGATAATCACTGAGTCTGAGGTGAATAATTGTTTTAGTAGAAATAAAAAGGTGATTATTTCAAAAAAGAAAGAAGGAAACAACATTGAAAGTGAAAATTGAAAGTGGCGGCGCGAGACAATTTCAGCGTTTATCATATCCCGCAACCTTGACAGAAACGAGATCTCGCAACACAATGTGAACTGGCAATGTAATAATTTTTTTTTTAAATGTAGTAATTTATTCTTTAAAATAGAAAAACTATTAAGCTCCTTTATTTCCTTAGGTAAGTCATTCTAAGATTTAGCTGCAGCAAATTTAAATGATAATTGCCCCATTTTTAAAATTGTTTTTGGAAGGTCCACTGTTCACTGACGAAAGGAAATAGAAATAGAAGGAAAAAGGAATGAACGCAGTTATCGGTCAGGGTTTTACTAACAAGACCATTTTCACAGTTTGTGCCACTTCAGGCGGAATAGTGTAAACACGACCTTGGTGGGGGGGGGGGGGGGGAGGGGGAAGGTTAAGCGACGAAAAACAGTTTCCCTATATTTTCCTTTTGGAATGTTAGTATTTTTTTACTATCGCTGTCATAATTACACTAGAAAGCACCCCAAAAAGGCATATAATTTGATAGGCAGATGTGCATGCTGAACATAGCAAGATTTTAAAAGTATTATTGTTAATTCCCAAACATGTTTGCAGAGCTATTTCGAGACAATCTGTAACTTGTTTTCAAAGAAGGCAAATCATTTCTACTAGCCAAATTATTTATCTGAGCACACTTTGCAAACAGCTTGAGTCGTTTGCAAATGCCACTTGTGACACACCTGCATCTTGCGTGTGACCATTGCACCAAGAGCTAACAACTCCCCATCCTCTGTGAGAACAGCTCTGAAGTGAGGCCTCTGTACCTGTACATGCCATGTCATCTAGCCAGACAGGTCCTGTCCCTCGTCCAACGCGCCAAAGTCCTATAGCTTTGGTGAAACCAAGTTGTCTACATGCAACTATGGCTTCAATCATATCCCAGTAATCATCACAGACTGTTCCCCATTCACCATTATAGAAGACCGATGGTTGACGAGCTTGACGTATACATTCATTCACTATTAATAAAGAGAAAGAAAAACTTAATAAAACACTAAAATGTAAGTTTTAAACTGCGAATAAAACAGCTTAAATAAATTTTAAACAACCAAAATGCAACTTTTGCTTCATTTATATCCCAGTGATCATCACAGACTGTTCTCTTGACCATTATGGTAGGCCTGTTGTTCGTGCATTTTCGTTTACTTTTATTAGGTAATAATGAAGCGATATCAAAACTAAAGAAAAAATTAAAATGTTAGTACAAAGTGTTTACAGAAAATCTTTAAACAAAAAATAGATAACGAAAATATATATATACTTACATCTGCACCCATACGTTATTAACAAATGCTGATTAAATATCCTAACAGTCGTATTGCTAAATTTAACCAATAGAAGATTATGAACAACATCGTAGCAGCATTTCTCTAATTTTACTAACCCAGTACCAAATACAAAACTAGTTCCCGAGCAAAAACAAGTGACTTGCTAGAATAATGTTCCTATAGTCTAAATCAACTATTCCCTAACTGAAAGGGAACTACGACCCAAAATAAATGCACTTTTGTCGGAATCAATCTTACTGTCGATTATAAATTGTTGTAAGTAGTTGTTGAACAGCCCCTGTGGGAATATTTATTAAAGATATGTATTTGTGTATGCATTTTAATTAGGAGATTTTCAGGTACACTCAACATCCCCAACCATGGTGATAGGTGTGAAATTTGGAAAAAAAGGCTTGTTGTTATTTTCGAATATTAGTATGTCTGCCACAATGGTCAATGGGGAACAGTATGTGATGATTCCTGGGATATGAATGACGCCAAAGTTGCATGTAGACAACTTGGTTTCACCAAAACTATAGGACCTTGGTACTGGGGACGAGGGACGGGCAAAGTCTGGCTAGATGGTATAGGATGTTCGGGTTCAGAGGCCTCACTTCAAAGCTGTTTTCACTATGGTTGGGGATCTGTTAGCTCTAACTGCAATGGCCACACCGAGGACGCTGGTGTTCGGTTTTGTTCAAATCTAGTCTTTCGATATCCGTACTTTTCAAGAAGCGTTGCTTTACTAGAAAAAAGTGTAGTAAAAATATTACTTACCTCGATAACAATTTTGATAAAGATCAGAAATATTTTAATTTTTGACATGTTTCGACGTAGTCAAACGCCATCATCAGAAATGAATGTTGGAGTGCAGTACATAACTATATATAGAGTGAATTAACAAAAGATATGAATAATTAACATAATATTAAGTACAATAAGTGTGAAAGAAAAGAAGAAAAAAAATTTTGACAATAAGTAACAATTATAAGGATAGTTTTAAGTTAAAGTGAGAAAGTTGTTGATTTAAAGTGGGCTTTTCCCAAAGGATGTGAATAGCTTCCTTAATCTTAAGCTCGTAGCTATTCCTCGCCCTATCTAAAATGCAAAAAGACTCAGGCGAGCATTGAGCAAGACACACCTTCAATGACATTATATGTTTGTAAATGTGCGAGACTTTATCCGTTTTGAGATGCTCATTGATTCTTGTTGCAAAATGTCGTGAAGTCTCACCGACATAACAAGCCCCACAGCTTGAACAAGTAAATTTATACACAACAAAGGATCTGAGCTCCTTAGGGATAGAGTCTTTCACACCAAACATCGATCTAATTTTGTAACTGGAAAAAACAATGTTAATCTTGATGTTATTGTAACATAGCCGTTTGAGAAGTTGGTTTACCCGTTTTTTGATAGTACTAGAAAATTTCCCAACATATGGCAACTTGACGTAAAAGATGTTGTCGTTAACTTTGGTGTTATCAGACGGGTTATCAAAAAACTTATTGATGGTGTTTTTTATGATGTTATCAATAAGTGTTGTTGGATAGGAATTTTTGAGTAGTATTCCCTTGAGTTTGGCCAATTCTTCATGGAAACCTGACCACGTGTTGTTGATCATATACGCACGGTGAACTAAAGTAGCTATTAGGCCTGTTTTGTAAGAATAGGATGTGAAGCTGAAGAAATTTGTGAACAGACCCGTAAAGGTGGTCTTGCGGAAAACTTTAGTTATAACCGAGGGATGCTTATTTTCAATTAGCACATCAAGAAAAGGCAATGTATGCTCCTGTTCTTTCTCCATGGTAAACCGTATGTTCTTATGACGAGAATTTACATATTGAAAGAACGTTTCAGCATCAGAGGGCGAGTTGAATAGGCAGAAAGTGTCATCCACATACCACCGGTAGAAAAACACTTCAGAGCCAGTGAAAACATTGAGCCATTCCTTTTCATGATGTCCCTATTCAACTCGCCCTCTGATGCTGAAACGTTCTTTCAATATGTAAATTCTCGTCACAGTGTAGGAAAATTTCATCTACCACAATAGTTAATGGGGAACAGTATGTCACGATTACTGGGGTGTGGAGGAAGCCAAAGTTGCATGTCAACAACTTGGTTTCACCAAAGCTGTAGGACCTTGGCAGTATGGACATGGGACGGGTAAAGTCTGGCTGGACGACATGGGATGTACTGGATCGGAGACATCACTTCAGAGCTGTACTCACCTTGGATGGGGTGTTTCTGACTCTCTGTGCAAAACTCACAACTATGATGCTGGTGTTGCATGGCCAATGGTTCACTAAGTGATGTCTTTTATCTAATTTTGTGCTCTAGCAACTGAAGGATTTGAATTTTTCTGGACTGAAAATATAAAATTATACAGAGGAACTCCCTCTCAGGGTGCTGGTGTCGTGTGTTCTGCACTGTCTGTCTATTAGTCAATAGTAATCGACTTCAATGTTTGATTTGAAACCAAATTGCATCGATATCTAACTCTTTTTTCGTACAGTATTTCCAGGTGTTAACTGTTAACCATATAACATATATATACAAGTTTGTCAAATGAGTCTCGTCCCTCGTCCATAGGCCGAAGGTCCTATAGCTTTGGTGAAACCAAGTTGCTGACATGCCACCTTGGCTTCCTCCATATACCAGCCATCATGACACACTGTTCCCCATGCATTGCCCGTTGAAGTAGACTTATTATTAGAAGTATTTTATGATAATTTTACTGTGCGGACTGACCAATCAGGTAACAGCAAACTAGACAAAGATCGAACTGATAACAGCATTAGCCAATCAGATTATCATGTTCTCACGCTCTTTTTATATCCATGTCCTATCTGATTGGCTCGTTAAAAATATTGAATTAAATATCACAATATGATTGGTTAATGATACTAGTTTATCAATGCAAAGTGGTCCCGGTTGGAGTATCCGCACAATAACATGTTTACACCAAAATAACAAATTTGAAAGTTCTGAATTTTCAGCAACAGCGCATATGTGTGTTCATTATGTTGCAGAAGAAATAATAAAGCTCCCAGAAAGGAAGTAAGAAACTTGAGCTCAAGTCTTGCACTACGTATAGACGTTCCTCTAAAAGCGTTACCAAAATAGCACGTTCAAAAGACTTGGACTTTTTTAAACCACTAAGACTTTTGCGAGTGTCTTCTAAACCTGCACAAAAGAGTAATAGTGGTGATAATTTAAAGGAAAAAATGAGGATGTACATAGTCAATAAGAAAGGATGGTGAACCGTAACAAGTATATTAGGTCATAAAATGTAAACTGGATGCAGTGGTGTTTTGACAAACCTGTCTGTTGAATATCAAACATTATGGTCTTTGGAGCGATTAACCAAAGTAGTATTAATTAAAGTACCAACAGATAGATGGTCATAAAGACGATGATACATTGACCTTTTTTATTTAAATAGAGGTTGCGCATTGCAAATTGTATTGCTTTTTCATATCATTGATACATTTATTTTTTTCTTGATATTATAGAATAATTGAATATGTATTAAGTTTAAATATGATCATTAACCATTGGTCTTGTGCAAGCCTACTATAATGGTCAATGGTTACGGAACAGTTTGTCATAATATGCCAATGTTACATATGCCAAACTTGGTTTTACCAAAACTGTGGGACGTACAATCATCGAGGCACGGGTACCGTTACAGTACATGAATCATAAATGGAATGCTGGTGTAATTTGCATTTGTTATTGTTTTTTTACGGTATCATCCATCTAAACGTTTGGTGTTTGGTTCGGACGTTTTTCAACCCACATTGTATAATATCAAGCGTAAAAGACTAGTCTTCATCACTTTACTCTTAACTACCTTACATAGTAGAGACATAGTGAAATATCTAATATAGCTAATAATTTATGAGTCTTCCATTCTTCCGTATCTGAGTTATTGCAATGTAGTCTTGCATTTTTTATCTAGCAGGTATTATTTTGTATCAAATTCTGATACATATCCTAATACGCCAACATCTTCAGTGTGACTGTTGCACCTAGAGTGAGCATTTCCCCATCCCTTGTTAGTATATCTACCAAATGAGGACTCTGAGCCTGAGCATCGCATGTCAAAAAGCCATATTCTGCCCGTCCCTCGTGCATCCAGCCAATATCCTACAGTACTGTTAAAACCAAGTTGCCGACATGCAACCTTTGCATCCTTCATATCAAAGACATCATTGTAACCATCCTGACACACTGTTCCCCATTGGCTACTGTGGTAGACTTGTAAAATACCTGTAAAAAGAAAATTCCTTTCTTGTTGGTTGTTTTAATCGTCGGTGACGCAATTCTTAGTATGGCTTTCTTGTCGTAAAAAAAACATTATTACTAGGTAATCGTTGAAATACTCAACGAGGAACACGAAATGTGAGATACTGAACTTCTTTTATCTCAGGGCGTTGTAGTTCATTAGAAACCTGAATAATGTGCTTATCACACCTCTTGTACTTATAAGACCTCGAGCAGACTTGTAGCATTTCACTACACCTTGACACACTGTTTCCCATTCAAAGTCAAAACATGCAACACAAAAGTCTTCTGTGTGACTAGGTAAGTAGGAAAACTTTATTCAAACATGCTAGCCCCGTCAACTAAAGCTGATTTCCACAAAGGGCGTGAGGATAAAAATTTCATAATAAAATATCATCATACTACAATATTTATAAATATACCGAAAAATGTTTATATATCAATAATATGTTAATATATTAATTAACATAAAATTTGAAAGATAAATAATTAAGTTCTTTAATTAAATTTAAGTAATAGATAGGGTGTGATTGGCAATTTCAGACTTTTAAGAATTTAAAAATTCTCTGGAATTTAAACATTCTCTAGTGAATTCTAGACTTGTCCTGCTTTTGAGTAAAGAGATCTACAAGACAATAAGTACCATGCCATTAAGTATTTGAAACATATGTTTGGCCTTTTTTTTTGCTCTTTGTGAGAGCTTCCCAACGTAGAGCTTTCAGACCTTGCTGGGGAGTTTCATTACTCATGTGTAATTATTCTTGCAGATCTATTTTACAGTCCGCCAATTTGGTTTTATCAAAGCTGCAAGGATTTTGTGGAGTGGACAAAAGTATGGTTTGACTACATGGGATATGCAGGCTCTGAGCCGGTACATCCCATGGTGATCCCAAGGTGAGAACAACATCCCAAGGTGAGAACAACTTCCCATTCAAGGTGAGTTGCTCTCACCTTGGATGGGGACTTTTACTAATATTTGTATTATGTTTTACAAACACCATTTGTGTATGGGGCGCTTCCGTGAGGTTCAATCCACCCGCACTACCACTACATTCGTTAATTAAACACACAAAAGTGTACAAATAAAAGAGTGTTCCATACTGAAAAACACAGTTTTGTTGTAGTCAATGGGGAACAGTGTGTCGTGGTAGCTGGTATATGAATGATGCCAAGGTTGCATGATGTCAACTTGGTTTTACCAAAACTATCGGACCTTCGTACTATAAATGTAGTTAGAGATTGAGAACAGTGTGTCGTGGTAGCTGGGTCATGAATGATGCCAAGGTTGCATGCCGTCAACTTGGTTTTACCAAAACTGTAGGACGTTACTATGGACATGGGACGGGTAGAATATGGCTGTTCGCCATGCAGTGTTCAGGCTCAGAGACCTCACTTGGAAGTTGTACTCATAATGGATGGGGAAGTGTTTACTCTGGCTGCGATCACACTAATGATGCTGGTGTCGTGTGCTTTTGCAATTTTTTTCTGTTTTGGCAAATTACGGCTTGGATCCTTAATCAGAATTTCTCAAAAGGTTTGACACAGTTTTAGACTGAATCAAAGAATTTACAACTTGAACTATGCAATAAGAAATTACTCGGATTTTTTCCTGAAACTTTGAAGGACGTATTGTCATGATCATAGGAAATAGTGTGGCATTTGTTAATGATATAATTATTCTATACACATTATTTGAAGTTGTTTCAAATATCGAGCAAATTCTACAAACACGTCTAAGAAATGGTAGCATAACTAAAATGAAGAATACTTCAAACTAAATTTGAATGATTATTATTATTTTATATGAGGATGTAAATGACAAGAGGATGCATTGCATGGCATCAGTTTACAATAACTTGAACGTTATTTGAAAACGGTTACACAATGGACATTGGGGGATAGTGTGTCATGATGCCTGGGATCTCACAATGGATAGGGAAACGCTTGCTGACCCTACGCTTCATACACCAAGGAGGTGCGCCAAAATGAACCTGGCCCAGAAAGGGAAAAACTTAAAGTGTAAATCAAATATGTAACTTGTAATCTTTACGCTTTCAGAAAACGTATACTTTATGGGGATTTTAATAAATATTAACTCGCTATCAACTTTCAAAGAACGAGATAGTGAGTTATTGGAAGACTCGTTATAACTGCTATTGTACGAATGTACAACATAATTAAGGTCAATTAGGAACAGTCTGGGTCAGTTACTGGAAAATGCCAGATACCAAGGTTGCATGTCGACAGCTTGGTTTTACCAAAACTATAGGATATTGGGGTTATGGACGAGGGACGGGTAAAGTATGGCTGTACTTAATGCGGTGTACAGGCTCAGAGTCCTCACTTGGAAGCTGTACTCACAATGGATGGGGACAGGTTTCTGGCTGCGATCACACTCTTGATGCTGGTGTCGTGTGCTTATGCAGAGTATTTCGGTAAAATACGATCTAGTGTTTCTTTAAAAATTCTTTTTTCTTCACATTTACGCCATTAGGTCTTCTGAATTTAGATTAAGGGAGTGAAGGTTTCTTGTCGTTTCTTGGTAAAAGAAACTGTGACATTGTGACATTTACTATCATTGTGAAGATTGTTTGATTTGTCAAACTACTACAAGTGATTCAATTCAGCATTGGTTGAATCAAACTGGTCCTCGATGACATTATGACGTCTTGCGTCTCGTCCTTTATTTTTCATATATGTATATTAGTGCTTCAGCATGTCATGCTCAGTCTCCTTATTTGATAGTGAATACTACTGTATCATGGAGGTATATTACCAGGGTCAATGGGGAACAGTATGTCATGGTGGCTGGGATATGGATGATGCCAAGGTTGCATGCCGTTAACTTGGTTTTACTAAAACTCTTGGACCTTGGCTGTACTTGATGCAGTGTACAGGCTCAGAGACCACACTTAGAAGCTGTACTCACAATGGATGGGGACAGGTTTCTGACTGCGATCACACTGTTGATGCTGTTGATAGCTACACAACATGCAGTGTTCAGGATCAGAGGCCTCACTTAGAAGTTGTCCTCACGATGGATTGGGAAACGTTCCCTCTGGTTGCGATCACGGTGATGATGCTGGTGTCGTATGCTTATCTCATTATCAATAGTCTATATTTATCTCGGCAAACTACCGCTCTGGTTCTTGATCTCAGTCAATTGTGTAAGGGATTAAAACAGTTCTTACGATATCTGAATATCTGTAAACACTCTAAGAAATAACATAATTAAATTGAAGACTTAAAAAGGTCCCAAAATGCCATAGCAAAATATATATCTAATACGAATTAAGTTATCTATGAATATTCAAAAAATGACAGGGATGAGGAGGTGAATTGGGATGATGAAGTATACAGTAAATAGAACGTTAGCTCAAAAAGGTAACACCATGGGGGAATACTTTTTCATGGTTGCTGGGTATCATATAAGTCTATGGCACACTAAACGATGGGGAACAGTTTGTCAAGATGGTTATCCTGAATACTTTGAAATGAAGGATGCTAAAGTTGCATGCCGACAACTTGGTTTCACTAAAACTGTAAGTTATTGGTACTATGGACATGGGACAGGTAGAATATGGCTGTATGCTATGGGTTGTGTAGGCTCAGAGACCTCACTTGGAAGCTGTACTCACAATGGATGGGGACAGGTTTCCTCTGGCTGCGATCACACTAATGATGCTGGTGTCGTGCGTTTTTTATATCAATATCAATAGTCCATATCCTCCTACGGCTCGACTTTTCGCAAATATTTCACATAACTTGTGATTGAATCACAGATAGGTACCACACAACTGGAAAGTGAAGAAAAGACAGTGCAGCATTTCAAAATTTCACGGGGATTTACAAGAAACTTTGAAGAGCGTTTGTTTTCGGGAAAGAGCAGCTTTTATCGAACGAAACTCATGTACATTATATTACATATATACGTTTCCGCCAATATAATCAGAACTAAGGTTTCTTCAATTGCGTTTACATATATTTTGGGAAGATTGTTTCCAATAATAAAATCCTAGCCAAATGCCTCATACAACACTAAGTAATGGCTAAACGAGAAACATAATGTTGATATAAATGGAAAGGAGTGTAGAGAAACTAGGACTTTCTTTTCAATATGAATTTTCAAAAACACCTTGGGCATTTATTGGTAACTCTAAACTGGTGGTCAGTAAAGTATGAACGCATCTCCTCTTTAAGCACTTAATAACACTGTATAGCAATATTGTTCCTAAAAACGTAATACAGTATAGTTTTTTAACCAATATTGGAGGAATGTGAAAGAACGCCTGAGGACGTAAATTAGTAAACCATGGCAGTGAATATCCCCACTGCCTACACCTCGTACTTACCACGTATCATGATTGTAAAACTCATTTGGCTGGGGTATGGAAGATGCCAAGGTTGCATGTCGACAACTTGGTTTTACCAAAGCTGTGGGATATTGGCAACTTGGACGAGGGACGGGTAAAGTATGGCTGCAGGACATGGCATGTTCAGGCTCAGAGTCCTCACTTGGAAGCTGTCCTCACAATGGATGGGGAAACCATGGCTCTGACTGCAATACTCACCAATATGATGCTGGTGTCGTTTTGGTCAATATCTTAATAACTTATGATTCTCTTTTTTCTTTGTTTTGAATTTTAATCACATTTGTTTCTGTTTAAATTACAAGAGATTATTTATACAATTTCAGAAGTAATAAAATGAAATATATAATTATATGTGTATATATGTATATGTTTTGATAGGCATGCCTAATGCAAACAACCAAATTGAACCTTTACACATAAAACTCACTCACTCACACTCACACCACACACATACACACACACACGCACCCTCACACACACAAACACACACACATACATACACACACTAATACAGAAAGTAAGTAAGGCAAGAAAAAAGAAAAAGGAAAAGTTACACAGAAACAAATGTTTGCATTTTTGCCTTAACCAGCATACTACTTAGTACATATTTGAGAATTTAACGAATTTAATGCATTCGTTATTTTAACGCATTTTTTTTATGATGTTCTAGTTTATTTCTTGATTTGCCCACATTCCTTTCTATACATTCATAATGTCTTAATAAGTTTTGAAACAGCTATAAAGATGGTAATTTTCCTTTTTCTCTTATTTCATATAATGTATATTTGTACATAAGATATAATGCTTCTTATTGTTTGCTTGTAAATCATCGCTGTATATTCTCCTATCTAATGACGACGAATTGCCACCCAAAGTGAGTACATGGTTCTAGAATAGAGGGATGGCAGAAGAGTCTTAAAATAACTCAGTTAGATGGATAACAATGTATTGATTGCAATATGAGGTTAATTTGATTCTGTCATTTCGGGGATTCAGTGTATATTTCCAATAAGTTAAGAACGAATCGCCAGAGTCCACACTTGGAAGCTGTTCTCACAATGGATGGGGAAGTGTTAACTCTTACAACTACTGCAATGGTCACACAAGGGATGCTGGGGTTGTGAAAGAAAAATGTAAGCAATCATAATTGATCATAAACAATCATAAACATCAAAGATGTATCAACTCTCAAGTTTCAGCAAAAAGTGCTTTAGTTAATTTTCTAGAATTATGTGTTCATGTGTTGCTGAGTTTGATTGTAATGGTCAATGAGGAACAGTGTGTCATTATGATAAACGGTATTACTGGGATATGCCAGATGCTAAGGTTGCATGCCGTCAACTTGGTTTTACTAAAACTCTTGGATTTTGGTACTATGGACATGGGACGGGTAGAATATGGCTGTATGACATGCGGTGTTCAGGCTCAGAAGCCTCACTTGGAAGCTGTCATCACAATGGATGGGGAACCGTTGGCTCTCACTGCAATAGCCACACATATGATGCTGGTGTTTTTTTGTGTGTTATCATCTTATACATTTTCTACAAAAACTCTTGGATCTTGGTACTATGGAAATGGTACGGGTAGAATATGGCTGTGGAACATGGGGTGTTCAGGGTCAGAGACTTCACTTAGAAGCTGTACCCACGACGGTTGGGGAAACGTTCCCTCTGGCTGCGATCACACTGATGATGCTAGTGTGGTGTGTTTTTATATTATGAATAGTCCGTATTCTTTTTGGCAAAATGCCGCTCTGATCATTTATCTTAGACTCTTTTCTAAAAGCGCTTATGGTTTTAAAATTTTTGCTCTTGAGAATATCAGTACCAAAAAAAAAAAAAGATATTGTAGTGTACCATCAAAACCAAATATATATAGGGTCAGTATCCCTATAGATATCATTGAGGTGTACCACCAGAGTCAATGGGGAACCGTGTGTGATAGTGGCTGGTACATGGATGAAGTGAAGGTTGCATGTCGACAGCTTGGTTTTACCAAAGCTGTAACATATTGGCATCTTGGACAAGGGACGGGTAAAGTATGGCTGCAGTACATGGGATGTACAGGCTCAGAATCTTCACTTGAAAGGTGTTCTCACAATGGATGGGGACAGGTTTCTTCTGGCTGTGATCACACTAATGATGCTGGTGTCGTGTGTTTTTCATATTGAAAAATGTCTGATTTCTTTTTGGCATGATACCGTTCTCATCCTTAATCTCAGACGCTTTTGTAAAAGTGCATTTTGCCGTTTCAAAACTTCAACCTTTCCATTTTCAATAGCAAAAAATTAGAATTTAGATAGCCTACCATCAAAACCAAATGATGTGCTTCTATATTTAAAGCACTGTAAGTTGTTTATAGAAGGCATCGCTCGTGACATATTAAACCCTTCTATAAAAACATGTCCATGTTATTAACGATATAAAGAAATGAAGAAAGATGGTACAAAAGGAGATCACTAGGATCAGATGTTATTTAATAAACGTACGGAACTGACAAGTTCTCACCAGCAGTGAGAATTGTAATGCTTTGCCAGTTAATTAAGTTTCCTTATTGAAGATCATTTAATTTTATTTATATTATTTAAGTGATCACTCTACTTCAACCCTATATTCTACTAATCTTAAATACCTTATTATAGGAAATTAACGCTCCACAAAATTAAAGTATTAGAAATTAGCGCGACTTAAATTAACGCAAATTGAGGGCAAAAAATATTTCAAATGAAGAAAATTAACGCGAAAGAGAAGCCAAAATTCCTAGTAAAAAGAAATTAACGCGATGGACACAAAGATAACTCATCTGAAAGTCAAAATGAAGAGCTTGTAGAATGGAAAACGAATATATAATTTCCGACAAAAACATAAATGTTGTTGTTATAAGTGACTAGCTGTAATTCAGTTTTTAAAAAAATCAAACGTAGATTAAAAATAAAATTACTGAAAATTGATATCGTGAAAATTAGCGTTCAACTTTATTAATGATATGGAAGTTAACATTAAAAGAAATGAACACGACTGAAATTAACGCGATTTTTTGAAAATCGCATTAATTTCATGCAGCGTTAATTTCCTAAAATAAGGTAGCTTTGCCCTTGCCTACGTAACATAGAAAGATACAATTTATCATTGCAAATTTGAATTCTATTCAACGTTTAAGTTACGACTTTACTTTGAAATCTGTTAGTGCTTCACATGTTATGGTATAAACCAATATTTATGGAAATTTCGACACTCACTCTTTTTTCAAATTAGTGATAAACGTTTCAATAGCAATTCGGAAATAGTAGCTTACTATGATTTGAAAACTACATGGTGTTACATTTCAGCGCCAAACCAAATTTTCGATTTTAGATACCCTGCCCCTGCTTTATAGAAGTCAAGTCAGAATGCCCAGGAGATCATTTAAAATTTCTTGTTTCTCTTGTTGAAGAACTAGAAGAACTAGACTAGTGTTATCCGTTCAGGTTTTGTGAAGGTATCTAACCAGGGTTAGTGGGGAACAGTGTGTCAAGCTGGCTGGGATATGCCAGATGCCAAGGCTGCATGACGTCAACTTGGTTTTACTAAAACTGTAGGATATTGGCGCTATGGACATGGGACGGGTAGAATATGGCTGTACAACATGGGGTGTTCAGGCTCAGAAGCCTCACTTGGAAGCTGTACTCACAATGGATGGGGCAGTGTTGCCTGGTGGTGCGATCACACTAGGGATGCTGGTGTCTTGTATTTTTTATATTATAAATAGTCAGTATTCTTTTAGGCAAAATACCGCTCTGATCCTTTATCTCAAACTCGTTTTTTAATTATGATTAAAACATGTTTGTTGTCATTTTCAGTATCAAAGATATTGGAGTTAAGATAGCCTACCATCAAAACGAAATGCCGTGCTTCTATATTTATAGCGCTATAAGTTGTTCATACATGGCAACCCTTGTTACGTATTAGGAAACATATTTGAAATTGGTTGTTTGTCCTTTATTAAGTTTAAAGTCAATCAAAATTGCTAGGAGCGATTCTTGCATATCTATTTAGCACTCTCCAATCTAAAAAAATATATACTGATTATAGGCTGAATTGTTGGAAAGATAGCTAAATTCGGATCTTGTGGAGATTTCTTACTAGATTCAATGGGGAACAGTGTGTAATAGTGGCTGGTATATGGAGGAAGCGAAGGTTGCATGCCGTCAACTAGGCTTTACCAAAGCTGTTGGATTTTGGTGGGGTGGACGAGGGACGGGTAAAGTATGGCTGAATGGCATGGCATGTTCAGGCTCAGAGGCGACACTTGGAAGCTGTCCTCACAATGGATGGGGAAACGTTGGCTCTAGCTGCCCTACTCACCAATATGATGCTGGTGTCAAGTACATTTTTAAATCATTGTTTTTAACAGTATGCCATGCTTCTCGATTTTTCGTGAATGGATACTGCTAGATATCCTTGCATGCCTCTGAAAATGTAGTAGTGACTAGTGATCAATAAACGAAGTATCCATGCATTAGGTTCCATGTAAAACATGTCCATGTTATTAAAGATATAAAGAAATGAAGCAAAATGGCACAAAAGGAAATCACTAGGATCAGTTTCTATTTGATAAACGTACGGAACTTCCAAGCTCTCACCAAAAGTGAGAATTGAAGTACATTGCCAGATAATTAACTTTCATGATTGAAAATCATTTAGTTGTTTTTTATTGTTTTATTGGTCACTCTACTTCAACCCTAAATTTTACTAATATTGAATAGCTCTACACTTGACTACGTAAATTCTATTCAATATTTAAGTTACGACTTTACTTTGAAATATGTTAGTGTGTCACATGTTATGGTATAAACCAATATTTATGATATAATAATTTTGATAATCGCTCTTTTTTAAATTAGTGATAAACGTGTCAATAGCAATTCGGAAATAGCAGTTTTCCATAATTTGAAAACTTCAAGGTATTACATTTCAGCGCCAAATCAAATTTTAGATTTTAGATACCCTGCCATCAACAACAAATATTATATTCATATTGCTTAACGTGCTATATACAAGTCAAGTCAGAATGCACGTGACATATTCAGGAAATAGATTAACATTTCTCGTTGGTCTTGTTCAAGAACTAGAAGAACTAGACTAGTGTTATCTGTATAGGTTTTGTGAAGATATCTAACCAGGGTCAGTGGGGGAACAGTATGTGATGGTAACTGGGATATGCCAGATGCTAAGGTTGCATGCCGTCAACTTGGTTTTACTAAAACTCTTGGACCTTGGTACTACGGACATGGGACGGGTAGAATATGGCTGTACAACATGGGGTGTTCAGGCTCAGAGACTTCACTTCGAAGCTGTACTCACAATGGATGGGGCAGTGTTGCTTCATGGTGTGATCACACTAGGGATGCTGGTGTCTTGTATTTTTTTATGTTATAAATAGTCCGTATTCTTTTAGGCAAAATACCGCTCTGATCCTTTATCTCAAACTCTTTTTTTAATTATGATTAAAACATGTTTGTTGTCATTTTCAGTACCAAAGATATTGGAATTAAGATAGCCTACCATCAAAACCAAAATGCCGTGCTTCTATATTTATAGTGCTATAAGTTGTTCATAGATGGCAACCCTTGTTACGTATTAGGAAACATATTTGAAATTGGTTGTTTGTCCTTTATTAAGTTTAAAGTCAATCAAAATTGCTCGGAGCGATTCTTGCATAACTATTTAGCACCCTCCAATCTAAAAAATATATATACTGATTATAGTCTGAACTGTTGGGGAAAAAAGCTAAATTCGGATCTTGTGGAGATTTTTTACCAGGGTCAATGTACTGGTGAGTATTGCAGCCAAAGCCAACGTTTCCCCATCCATCATGAGGACAGCTGCCAAGTGAGGACTCGGAACCTGTGCATGCCATGTCATTCAGCCATACTTTACCCGTCCCTCGTCCACCGTGCCAATATCCTACAGCTTTGGTAAAACCTAGTTGGCGACATGCAACCTTCGCTTCCTCCATGTACCAGCCATCATTACACTCGGTTCCTCATGAACCTTGATGAAACATTTCCACGTTATATGGGAATCACCACACTCAGTGAGCTGTTTTAGGGCAGCCGTCTCACACCACTACCAAGCATTATTGAGATGAACTAGATAATAAAGGAATACCAAAAGCACACAACATAGATAATAGCTAACGTAGGCAAACCATCCATCGTGAGAGCAGCTATGAAGTGAGGTCTCTGAGCCTGAACATTTCATCCAATTCAGCCATACCTTGCCCGTCCCTCGTCCATATTTCCAATATCCTACAGCTTTGGTAAAACCAAGTTGACGGCATGCAACTTTGGCATCTGGCATATCCCAGCTATAATGACATACTGTTCCCCATTGACCATTGTAGTAGACTTGCACAAGACCAGTGGTTACGGATTATATTTCAATTTAATAAATATACATTTTATTCCAACATCATACGTATACCATGTTGATCATTAATATATATTTAGTTATCTTAATATTATCAGGTTTGTAAAAACGTTTTTAGTTCCACCATTGCAAACGGTTTATCTATCATGACTCAATATGCTTGTTTAACTTACTTGTTTTTAGCAAGTTTAATTTGGAGAGCTTATTTATAGGTTATGTTCACCTGTCCAGCTTCTCCTCAACAAATTATCTGTTGGAACTGAGTCAGTAAATAAATAGAATAAACCTTAAGAGCTTCATTATCCTGTCTTATACTCCAGTTTCGAGTTTTTTATTGTTAGTCTAGTGTTACCTCAATTGCATGTAATATATTCTTTAGTATTAGTAACAAACCGTTGTAATGAGGTGAGGAATTTATACAAATGAACAATAAGATCGTTTTAGGATTCTCCGCTCCCCTATAACATATTTCGAAAATTTTCAGTGTAGTTCACTTTCCACCTAAAAAACTTATAACTTGAGATTTGCTGAATAAAATCCTTTGTTCTATACATCTATTCATATGTTCTAAAATCTATAACTATTTTTCTTCGAAATGAAAAGTTTTTTAATGCTTTTGAAGGCTTAAAATAATGGTTTTTCTTTCAGATTTTCCTTCTGGGTTCTAGTAAAATCAAAAGATAAAGCTGTAACCGGCGTTATGCCTCATTACCTAATTGTCACGTTTTTAGCTCTACATATACTAATCATGGGAGCTCCGCTTTTAGGCAGTGCCTAAATATATATATTAGAAGCAGTAGACACAAAAAGTGTACAGTCCAATTTTTTTGGCCACGCTATTTTGGTACCGGCTTCTAGTGGTATGTCTATACGTAATGCAAGACTTCGGCTCAAGTTTCTTACATTTTTAAAACCTTGCTTTCTTATATCTTCTATAACTAAAGTAATGATCACACATATGCCCTTTTGCTGAAAATTCATTACTTCGTAATTTATCATTTTGGCGTGAACATACAACAAAAACCCGCATTAGGACCTAATGATAAAGTACCATTTAGGTTTTTCACTTAGACTCTAGAGACTAGACCTTTACATATTCTTATATCCAGGTTTTTACTGTATTACAAGTATTGTACAAGCAAGTCTGTTATAAAAGTAAGTGGGGAACAGTGTGTCATGATTTCTGGCATATGGAGGAAGCCAAGGTGGCATGTCGGCAACTTGGTTTTACCAAATCTCTAGGACCTTGGCGAAGCGGAAGAGGGACGGGTAAAGTCTGGCTGGACGACATAGGATGTAATGAATTGGAGACATCACTTCAGAGCTGTACTCACCCTGGATGGGGTGTTTCTGACTCTGCCTGCAAGACTCCTGGGATTCCTGGGATGTGAATGACGCCAAAGTGGCATGTAGACAACTTGGGTTTACGAAAGCTATAGGAACTTGGTGGTATGGACGAGGGAAGGGACCAGTCTGGCTAGATAACATGGATTGTACAGGTGCAGAGGCCTCACTTCAGACCTGTACTCACGCTGGATGGGGGGTTCATAACTGCGGCATTTATACTGAAGATGCTGGTGTCGTTTGTTTACTTTCATTGTTGTAAGTTTTTGAATGCAAATACAAATGATAGAAATCATAAGATTTAACAGCATTTTCACATATCGTCTTTAGTCTATACCTTTTAATGGTTAGTTATAAGCTTACACTTGTCTAATATTTGTATTACTTAATTTTATAGTGAAATTGTGAAATTTGTATTGAAGTCACCAAATGGTCAGCTATTAATCTATATTTAATACAAGTAATCACACCAGCATCCTGAGTGTGGTCGCAGTTAGAGCTAACAGTTCCCCATCCTCTGTGAGTACAGGTCTGAAGTGAGCTACTATTAGCTAATAATAAAGCGATAAAAAAAAGTGATTTCTAGTTCGAATGCACCAGCATTTAACTACTAGAGTCGTACGTTCAACATTGCCAATTCCGAGCCAAGAGAGCCAGTGTCGTCCAAAAAGGGAAGACTTATCTTCGACTTAAATGTAGAAGAAGAAGAAAAATAGAATTTTGACTTTTTACCTGAAATCATTTTTTCTGAGAGTGTTTCATACTACTACTTCAAAGCATTAATTTGACCTCTCGAAAATTATGGTCTGGCTGTAGGTTTCGTTACATAACGTTACCTAAACAAATTTGTTTAAAACCAATTATCAGTCAGCTAATAGTCAGTGAATAGCTAATGATTGATAATAACAATATATATAATATCTAAAAGCACTAACATGACAAAGGATGAATTAAAAGCCTTACCAAATAAATATGTTTTTAGATTCAGAAAAATATATAGAGGATATTACACGGTGGCGCGAACATATGAAGTTTATCTTCGAGTGGAAAAAAAGATTTCACGAGTGAGCGTAGCGAACAAGTGAAATCTTTTTTCCACGAGAAGATAAACTTCATATGTTCAAGCCAACGTGTAATTTTCTTTTTATTATCTGGATACGAGTGTTTTAGCTGGAAAATAAATAAAAGTAATAAAAGATCTTGCAATTCTTTCGGAGGAATTGTATGAATCTCTCGGTTTTCCTGTTCACTTAGGAGAAATTCGTTGAATATTCTCAGGTCATAAAGTGTCTTTTTCTTTGCATTTTCGTTCTCCTGTTGTTCGCTGAAAGATTTGATGTATTCGTCTGTGACTTTTACAAATCTCACCATTTTGTCTGACTAGTGTTTTGACAACTCGCGCCGAAATGAGCGGGGAAAACCAAGGAATGACGTCATCGATATCCTCACTAGTGAGGATATGGAAAATATGTCCACCGTACCCCGGATGTAGTTTCGTATGAGATCTACGAGTGGCGTATTTTACAGTAAAACACTCATATCCATATAATAAATGAACATATTAAAAATTTGATGTTTGTCCTGAATGTTTCGCCCTTTGTACAGTGGCATGATACCTGTTAATCTGCAACTCCACATACACAGCAACTTGAACCTTTGGCACCCTTCTCTTCGTCTGCTTTCCACCCTTTTCCATTTGTGACGGATTTTTTACAGCGTGGTGGGGTTAATATTTTGTCCAAGAAGTTTACGCTTTTTTCTCATATCGCTCCAATTGCCAGCAAATTCAATTGGTTTTTAGATGTATTTCTCGTTGGATATAGTAAATATATATAAAGAGAGCCTAAAATCTGTGCATACAGTGTATAAATGTTACAATAATTACCCTCTCGTCATCCCATATTGTCTTACATGTTTAACTATTGTCTAACCATAGATGCCTGTGATAAACAGAATTATTGCTCTTTGTAATTTTAGTCAATAAACTTTAATCTACAAAGTATAAATAATCTTGAATGTCGAAAAAGAACGAAAATAGGGTTAGTATCCATATAGATATCATTGAGGTGTACCACCAGAGTCAATGGGGAACAGTGTGTCATGAATGGTGGGATACGAGGGAAGCCAAGGTTGCATGTCGACAACTTGGTTTTACCAAAGCTGTTGGATTTTGGAAGTATGGACGAGGGACGGGTAAAGTATGGCTGACTTACATGGGATGTTCAGGCACAGAGTCCTCACTTGGAAGTTGTTCTCACAATGGATGGGGAATTGTTGGCTCTTCCTGCAATAGTCACCAATATGATGCTGGTGCCGTTTTCACTAATACCTTTTAAGATATTAAAATTCCCAAAACTTCTTATTGTTTGGTAGTAAATCACCGTCTTATATTCTCTGCTCTATTGACTACGAAGTTCCACCCACAGTTAGTACATGGTTCAAACCGCCACCCGGTTGGCTCAGTTGGTTGAGCACCGGATTTTCGTGCGGGAGGTCGTGGGTTCAAGCCCCGGTCGGACCAACACTCAGGGTCTTAAATTAACTGAGTAGAAGGTGCTGCCTTTGTAATTACATCTACAAACGGTTAGACCTTCCCGTGGCTCGGATGACCACGTAAAATGGCGGTCCCGTCTCTCCACAAGTAAAAGGAAGAGTATGAGATTATATATACGCCTTTGTCCAAGCAGTCTTAAAATAACCAAGTTAGAAAGAATCTCCAACAACTCACACTTGAGATTTTTCACATACCTTCTGCATTGCACGAATTAACGCTCTCCTACCCAGCGGGATTCTTCAGCGGGATGTAAAAACAAGGCATTTAAGCATCACTGCAAAATCCAAGATTAATTCGCTGTAGAATACATAAGGCAGCGCAGTTGGAAAGCAACTTTCAATTTCTGCTTGCCTTGGAAAAGCCTTCCATCATAGAGTAGGAAAAGTTCAAAGTATTGGGGTTACCTTCCAATCGTACTGGAATTTTACCAGGACGTTGACCATATTGGTACTGCTGGGAATTGCCTGTGGAATTTTATGTATGGAAGCAATGCATCTGACCTTGACTGCCAAGGAATATAAATACCCTGACCATCATAACAAATGTGCTGTTATATATGCAATGGAGCTGTACGGTCTCTATAAAAGACGAGTCAAAATTCGCGAGACTTATTTAGGTGGCTTGCACGTATTGATTTGTTTGACGGTAATGAATTTCAATCACGTTTTTTGCATCAAAACCTTGTCTGATGTCCAAGAAATTTGCAGTCATGAGTCTTCAAACCTGGATCTATCTACCAGTACCAGTATTGACGATCTCAAATAAATGGCTTTTTGAGAAATAAGGCTTTTGAATCAAAAAATTCGAGATGATTTTTTTCGTATTTTGAGTCAGTGTAAGGGCATAGAAAAATACATACAGCAAGTTTCGCGGCAATCTAGTCCTTAGAAGTTGCTACACGTCCTGATAATCAGCGCAAAATTTGTGATCACACTAATGATGCTGGTGTTGTGTGTTTTTCATACTATCAATAGTCTGTATTCTTCTTGGCAAGTTACCGTTCTGATACTTATTATTCTCAGACTCTTTTGTAAAAGTGCTTCCATATTACCATTTGAAAACTTCAACCTTGTCATTGTCAGTACCAAACAAATTATTTTAAAATTTAGATAGTCTATACCATCAAAACCAAATGCCGTGCTTGAAAACTGAAAGGTTATGATTTTAAAACTGCAAGGTATTACATTTCAGCGACAAAACAAGTTTAGAAACCCTGCCCATCAAAAACAAATGTGATGTTATATTCATATAGATTTACGCGCTATATAGAAGACAAGTCATGATGCACGTGACATATTCGGGAAATGATTTAAAATTTCTTGTTTCTCTTGTTGAAGAACTAGACTAGCTTTATCCATTTAGGTTTTGTAAAGGTATATTACCAGGGTCAGTGGGGAACAGTGTGTCATGATGGCTGGGATATGCCAGATGCTAAGGTTGCATGTCGTCAACTTGGTTTTACTAAAACTCTTGGATTTTGGAACTATGGCCATGGGACGGGTAGAATATGGCTGTACAATATGCGGTGTTCAGGCTCAGAAGCCTTACTTGGAAACTGTCCTCACAATGGATGGGGCAGCGTTGCCTCATGGTGCGATCACATTGATGATGATGCTGGTGTCGTGTGTTCATATTATGACTAGCCCTCATTCTAATTCGGCAAAACAACGCTGTTGTCTTTGATCATCAACTCATTTTCAAAATCTTTGATGTTTATTAGTTTATGTGTAATTAGCTAATACATGCAAACTACAATATCAAAAAGTTGCAATTGAACATTGAACATTATACATTACGTGAGTTTTTCCCCAGAGACGTTTAAGAGCCTTTTAGGAAAGCGGTATTTAACGATTGAGGAAAGTTGATAATATTTAAATTGTTGGTAAGAATTCCTCTTGAAAGAAAAATGCAAAAACGTAAGTGAACTCCGTTATATTCATTAAGATACGAATGTGAGTGGGTAGTCAAGGCAGTACAAAGCTGATCTCAACTTGGATTAGGATTTTTTCCTAATGAATGCAGCACTAATGAGGTAGTAATCTGCACTTCACATACACAATAACTCGCACCTTTGACACCCTTCTCTCCGTCTGTTTTGTACTCTTTCCCATCTGTGACGGATGTTTTACAGCGTGGTGGGGTTCCAGTATTTTGTAAGTTTATGCTTTTTTTCGCAGATCATTCCAACTACCAGCAAATTCACTTGGTTTGTAGATGTATTTCTCGTTGGATATAGTAAAAGTATATAAAAACTATATATAAACTATTAACTATTAACTACACTAATGATTGATGCTGCTGCATTCTGCTGTTTTTTACTTTTTTATGTATAATATATATCTATATATATAATCATAATTGAATTTTAAATAAAGTTATTTCAATATTCTTAATTATTTTAAATAAGTATTGTTACTTGTAATCGGGGAAAATACATCTCTGATATATTTAAGATTAATGTCTTAGCCTACTGAGTTATGCCTATTGAAAAACATTTACTCTTGCTGCGACGGACATACAAGGAATGCTGGAGTTGTGTGCACGACATATCATAATGCCTTTAATGGACAAAGTTATCAAAAATAAATAGAAAATATAATTTTACATTTTTAAACATTTGCTGGGTTAAATTAGGCTAAGGTTCGTGGATGTAGATCATCATAGATGAGGAGATAAGGAATATTTTCTTCTGCATACTATAACGGATACAGAAATCTTGTAGTTGTCGTTTTGACAGACCATTGCAGACTAATAATTCCAGTTTGTAGCTAAGTGCATTTATACTCTGGTTTATGCAAGCATTGCAACAAATATGGTATGATTGCAGCGGGAGTAAATACTTCTGTGTTCATTATCGCACCAGTTTTAACTGTGGCCGACAATTACAAACGTAACTAATATGTGTTATGGTAACTGGCGTATGAATGATGCCAAGGTTTCATGCCGTCAACTTGGTTTTACCAAGACTATAGGACGTTGGTACTATGGACATGGGACGGGTAGAATATGGCTGTACGCTATGCAGTGTTCAGGCTCAGAGACCTCACTTGGAAGCTGTACTCACAATGGATGGGGGAATGTTGACTCTGGTTGCAATAGGCACGAATGGGATGCTGGTGTTGTGTGTTTTGTTATTATCTATCTATAATGTTAAACTTTACAGGATGTTTCAAAAACATTGAAACTTAAATTGTTTTTGGGGTTGGGGGGAGGGGGAGGGGGGATTGAGAACTTGTGTAAAGTGCAGCAATACTCCTAGAAAGCAAAATCATAAAAAATAGCAAAGTGTATAACTAAATGGAAGAATGCAAATACCAAATTTGCATCAATCGTAGCAATATTCAAGTTCATAACTCAACACGTTTTTGCAATATTAAACCGTAATATTCTCTCAACATTTTACCAATGCAAGAAAGAACTACATGACAAGAGAATACTGCTGTCGTTTTCGTTGATGGTAGCATTTTGTTTGGATATGACTTAAAATCCCCATAAGCTCACTCATTTTTTTGTTCTGCCTTAGTTTATGATCCAACACGCAAATCTCAGCTTCCTTACAAAGCAAATTTATGCCTTCGTCTGGATTGCGAAGATATCTACTATCCAAGTTAAGCCATTTTTAAAATATTCTTTTAGTATATGAAAATACACCAAAGCATAATTTAGTTACCTTATAATTTAACTTACTAATAATTTCTGAAACTCATAGCTATATATAAGAATGCAAGATAAACATACTTTGTAGAAAACAATCCGATGTGCTTAAAGGTATCAGTAGGGGATTAAGACCCTAGCTACCATAAGATCTGCACGGGCTTTACGATAGATTCCGATAAAAGTGTACATTTTCTGAAAGAAAATATATTTAAAATTGTCTGTTTTGTAATGGAAAAAAGTTGTTGGGTACCCAAAGAATTTCTACTCCACTTCAATTGACAATTACCCCGGGATCAGAATTTTCACAATGGTGATCACAAACACACTTGCATGCTCTGTGGATAATGAACTTCAAAACAGTGTCTCAGATTTAGGTCATGAGCTTGAAATCTCATAGTTTTTCCTATTATCATAAAATCTTAAAAAAGATATCTTATCAAGAGATGTATAGAATATTTAGTTATGTATTACATTTAAATGTATTTAGACTAAGCCATATAGGTATGGCCAGATTACGATCATCAGAGATTTCACACGACGACGACAACGACGACTTGGATAAGACCACTTGTCATATCCACTTTAAGTGATAAAACAATAAACGTAAACCTTTGGAAATTACATAAATGTGGCCATATCTTTTATCTGTTTCGAGTCTTTCATAGTAATCAATGGGGAACAGTGTGCAATGATGACTGGCATTTAGATGATTCAAAGGTAGCTTGTAGACAACTCGGATTCGCAAAACTTGTGGGTATTATACGCTATGGAACAGGAAAGGGACCAGTTTGGCTGAACTATATGAGATGTACAGGCTCCGAAAACTCACTTGCAAACTGTTCTCATGGTGGATGGGGAGGCCATAGCTCTGCCTGCGCCACTCACAGGCATGATGTTGGTGTAGTGTGCTAATATTTCCAGCACTTAAACCAAACACAAATTGGTTCGTCTGGTAAACAATTGAAAGGTCTTTGGTACGTACCGAATGATAAAAAAAAAATTCTATGCTTTGGAGTGCTTTTGATAATAAAGTCGAATTAGGAAAAAAAAGCAGAAGCTCAGAAGCTCACAGCTGTCTGTTTACAGAATGATGTTGGGCTCTTGATTCTCAAATAATAAATGGATGGTGTTCTATAAATGCTGTTTATATTCCATGATACTTCAGTTGACGACTACAACTGCAACGTTTACTTCAATCGTAGGAATAATCACATGGAAATACATTCTATTTATAGTACGGCCATAGCGATCTCGCGAGCGAAATGCATCTCAACTACGATATAACGAGAATTTAAAAAACTTCACTATGTAAAAGATTATTCATGATTGTCTTTCTTAAGAAAAGGATAAGTGCAATGCATTTTATGAAGGTAGTAAAATATGCTAAAAAATACAAAAACAGCCTGGTTACACTATTACTACAGTATGTGGCTCTAATTGTAAACGGTTCTAATTGTAAACACTTTTCCATTAATGTTCCGTTTTCATACCGTAAATTTGAGATTTACTAAAAAGATTTTGCCCAATAGAAAAATGATTACTTGTCAATCATTCCATGCTATTTTAGGCATCCTCACGTAAGCTGGCGGCTGTTGTTTAACAAATTCGTATTTTAAGCACACTTTTAAGCTAATGGGTACGACTAGTCGTATATTTTCATTAAAATCGCAATAGAGGGCTTGGTTTTTAAGTAAGGATAGAACTTGTGTTTTGTAAATAATAAAATCAATTGAGTTGGTGTTTAAAATGAGCGACTCTCCACGCGAGTGAAAATTACATGTATTTTTGTGATGTGCATCTAATTGTACACACTTCTCTGTTCGCAGTGTTCGCTGAAGCATAAATAAGCCACTTCGGTTGATATGTAGCTCTTGAGATATGATAGCAAAAATACTACAGTTACTGTGCTTACGTAAAGATATAGAGTTCAAGTGCTTGTATAGTTTTTTTATGTGTTTATCATAAAAATTGGCAGGCGAGCAATTTTGCGTTTAAGAGTTAAAGTAATACTATATATCTTTATATCATTCCTGGACAAAGTAATTAAAAATAAAAATAGAATATAATTTTTACACAGTTATACATTTGCTGCATAATCGATCTTAGGATAAATTAAGGTTCAGATGTGGCACTCAAGGATGTAGACCATCGTAGATGGCGAGACGAATTTTTTGGGTCTGCCTGCTATAACGGATACAAAATATTTTAGTTGTATTTTAGTTGTCGAGTATTGATTTTCATAGTAGTTTTTAGGAAACAATGGTAGACTAGTAAATTCCATATTGAAGCTAAATACATTTACACTCTGGTTTAAACAAGCATTACAATATGAATATAGAATGTGCTTTTAGACACTTCATAACCATCAATACCATATATCTATGAAACTAGCCAACCAGTATTATCACTATTAATTCTTAAAACAATTTTAATTGATATCGTCAATTCCATGCTGACGTTACTTATGTCACAAAATAAGCTTGCACCCTTTATATACCCCTCTTGGCCAGAACACACAACACCAGCATCATTATTGTGATTGTTGCACCAAGAGGGAACGCTTCCCCAACCATCGTGAGAACAACTTCCAAGCGAAGCCTTCACACACTGTGCCCCATTGACCATTGAGACAGTCATTTAATTGGACATGAAAATATCAAAATGTACTCTCACTTGTTTGTAAAAACCGAGTTTCTTTGTGTTCTGTGACTTCTCTTTTCTTTTTTTTAATGATTTTTTTTTTACTCGACGAATGTCACTTCGGACGGGGGAAATCGCCTGATACCCGTACTGCACGTGACCCATTTGAGCCAATGACAGCGGACAAAAACTTATCTTGAAACTTATTTTGATATCGCAATAGAATTCAGTATCTCTCTGACTGAAAACGACCAACACGTTTTCATGTCATATGCACTTTAAGTGAAAAACAAGAGCAAACCTGGAAATTACATAAATATGGCCATATTCTTCATCCTTTTCGAGTATTTTATAGTAAACAATGGGGAACAGTGTGCAATGATGACTGGCGTTTAGAGGATTCAAAGGTAGCTTGTAGACAACTCGGATTTGCCAAACTTGTGGGTTTTATACATTATGGAACAGGAAAGGGACCCGTTTGGCTGAACTATATGAGATGTACAGGCTCTGAAAACTCACTTGCAAACTGTTCTCATGGTGGATGGGGAGGCCATAGCTCTGCCTGTGCCACTCACATACATGATGTTGGTGTGGTGTGCAAATGTTTCCAACACTTAAAGCTCTTCAAGTTCTTAAAAACGCTTCTATGCTTTGAAGTGCTATTGCATTATAGGTAGCAAAATACACTATTAAACATTTAATAATAATTAATAATAATTAAATATTTATATAGCGCAAATATCTATATACATATTCAAATGCGCTTTAACTAAAAATGGTAAATTAAATATTAAAAAGAAAAATAAACCAAAGATAAAATCCTTATTAGATGCTAATCATATGATATCAATAATTAAGTTAATATAAAAAAAAACATAGATAAGATAATATAAATACTAATAAAATATAATATAAAAAATGTAGAGTGAAATCAATATTGTTCATTGGCAAGACGTCTTTACTAATATTTACGTATAAATTTGTTGTTTGGATATTCATTATGTAGATCATGATGTATACTAAGAGTTAGAATAGAACTACAACGTCAAACAAAAGCTAAAACTCATAAGATCGCTATACGTCTTGCCTATTAAAGTCAAAGTGGACTTTTGCTACAAAGTGAAACACTATAAGTCATCCGTCTCTTAGTTTAGGACTCTTGTGTTAAGACGCGCTTGTGAGCATCTTTGTATGTAACACATGCAATATTAGTCAATAAATATTTATCATTATGATTATGATTAGTATTATCATTATTATTATTTTTATTATTGACATTAATGGATAAAATTAGTATAGGAAATTACACCGTTCGAGAAGAATTAATGAAAAATACCACGCGTATTTGATGAAAGTGAATTAATACCACGAGTGCGTAGCACGAGTGGTATTAATTCACTTTCATCAAATACAAGCGGTATTTTTCATTAATTCTTCGAGAACATAGGTGTAATTTCCTGTTAATACCAAATCTATAAAAAAATACGAAGTTTGTTTTTGTTCTTGAATGGATGTCAAGCATTCCGAAAGCAAAGTTCCCGGATGTGTGTAATTAATTACGCGCGAAGTTCCCGGATGTGTGCAATTAATTAATTGCACAGTATTAAGAAAAATTTCACAGTTCGTCAGCCAATCAGAATCGAGTATTATTCACATACCAGTGAACAAGTTTTTGCTACTTCTAAATTGAACACTATTAATGATCTGTATTTTTACCATGGTCACGCAAAAAAAATATTATCCACTCTTTTTAGTAAGAATAATTATAAATATTTTTTAAGAGACTTCACTTTTGCTTTATCGACTCCAAAATCAAATAACGTTAAGAGTTCTATCTCCTACAGATCCTCAACTGTCTCGAAATTATTCACGCAATGAAAAGAAATAATCAAAAGATTTAGTTACTTTTAACGTAACTTAACATAATATAAAACAATAGCTGATTAATAAATATTTGTCTACTCAGTATAGGTAGGATAGTTTACGTATAATTACTCATTAATTGGCGTACTGGATATAATGTGTAGGCTCAGAAAACCAACGTTCGAACTGTTCACATGACGGATGGAGAGATTATAGCTCAGCATGTAGAACTCATAGATAAGAGAGTATGAAAGTCCAGACGAATATCACAGTGTATTTCATAAATTATGTAAATGGATATGATGTAGAAATTTTATATCACGTTGTTTACACAGAAATTGTAGTACTTGTTGGAGAACAGGTTATGGTTATGGTGGTTACTGGGATATTGATGATGCCAATGTTGCATGTCGTCAACTTGGTTTCAGCAAAACTGTGGGACATTGGTACCATGGACAAGGGACTGGCAAGGTATGGCTGAACAACATGCAGTGTACAGGGTCAGAGTCCTCACTTGGAAACTGTACTCACAATGGATGGGGAGGCCATGGGTCTGTCTGTGGCACTCACCAATATGATGCTGGTGTGTGTATTCAGGAAAAAACTCTCCGCTAGTTTATTCTATAATATAGAATATATCAAATCAAAGTAATAATTTCAGTTGTTTTTCTCGGAGGCAAATGAACAACAAAATAGGCGTCCTTATTCTAATTTTACTAATGCAACGTCATAGCATTTTCTTATAATTATTGAAATATCTGACAAACCGTGAAGCAACAATATTAAAGTAAATTCTTAAGAATTTAATGAAGTTCAAATCCATTGTAGCCACGAAAACAATGCGATAGTTGTGTATCGTCCGCGTATTAGTGAATAGGTAAGTGATTTCAAACAATTTGAAATACTTTGTGGGTGCAAACTATAAAGAACATTAGATCAAGGCAGGAACCCTGTTTAAGGTATCGATATGATTAGGACCCCTTTACCCGTTACCTCAAATTTCGCACGGGGCTTTACTATTTTTTACCATAAAAGTATACATTTTCGATTCTGAAAGCTAAATATATGTAGTTTTGAATATCTATTTATAATTGTCTGTTTTGGAACAAAAAAAAGGTTATTGGGTTCAAAGCGGCATTCTACCTCACTTCATTTGACGACTTCCCGTAGCGTCAGAATTCCCGCTATGTTGCTCAAAATTACATTAACATACTCTGTGGATAATGAGCTTAAAAATTGTGTCTCTAGATTTTTGACATATTTTTTAGATCGTGCGCAATGACGTGTTAAATCCGGAAGTTTGAAATTTCGGTGGTTATGCTTGCAAAATAGACAATATCTTTTGAATGAAAAAAAATTTCAAAAATCTGTTGAATCTGTTTTTTAGATCCTATTGTTATTTATCATAATCAAAAAAAAAACACGATCTTTTGGTCACTCAAAAACTGCGGAGAAAGCCAATAACTTTTTTAGTGTCGTGAAACAGAAAATTCCATATCGATTTTTAAAAACTACGTTTAATTAGCTTTCAGAAATAGTATACTTTGTATAATGATAACTATATAATGATAATGAAAAGACAGCGAGAATTTTGGCTAGCGTGTAAAGTAATCTTGAAGGCCTCAAACGTATCCTGATACCTTAACACCATGCTTCAAAGGAAAATTGCCTGAAGCCCAACCCCTCCCCCCCCCCCCTCCCGCTTGACAGATTTGCACTGGGATCGATCTTACAGGTAAGATGTAAATAAAGAAAGTGCATTGCTGTTAATTGCCAAGGTCAGAAATCAGAAGACCAGTCTTATCAGGATGTCCAATGCTAAGCTTAAATCGAAGAAGACAAGCAAGGTGACAGATTCAAATGACACGTTGGTCAGCTAAGTGATGACTGGCAGTGATGACTATCTTGATATCTTACAGTTGTATCACTTCCGACATGGGCATAGGATGAAAGCGTGAATTACTGATAAAAAACTTATGTAAAAGGCATGTACGAAAAATTTTTGTGATATACGTTAGTTACGTTCGGTTACGTAGCTATTAAAAAAAATCCATATAATAATCCATCCTTATTTCATATTGGGTTAATTAGTACGTAAAGTAAGAAGTCTGTCGTTTTATTTAAAACGAATATCGTTATCGTTATTTTGCATTGCGTAATTATTTATTGAAACAAAACGCAAATTATTCGATGTTAATTCACTAACCCAACTACCCAACCAAATATACATATAACTAAAGAAAGAAAGAAAAAACTATATTAGACTAGCTCCTAGGCAGATCAAAAAAAAAAAAAGAACAGAAATATAAGTAGAACTTGTAACTGTGTAGAAATGTTCACTGTGCAATAGGCTCGAAAGAATTCCAAAGTATCTGATACACCATGGGTGTATCAAAACTATCAGTGTCATCAGGGAGGTGGGAACAGTGTGCAATGATGAATGGCATTTTGAGGATTCAATGGTAGCTTGTAGACAACTCGGATTTACAAAAACTGTCGGTTTTATATACTATGGAACAGGAAAGGGACCCGTTTGGCTGAACAATATGAGATGTACAGGCTCAGAAAACTCACTTCCAAGCTGTTCTCATGGTGGATGGGGAGGCCATAGCTCTGCCTGCGCCACTCACAAACATGATGTTGGCGTCGTGTGTTATACTTTGAACTATGTATCTCGTAAAAGCCAACCTGTTAAGGTTTGTTTTTGATGAACTGGAAAGGTATTAGTCGCTAAAGTGAATTGATTAATTAAGAGATTTACGAAATAGAAAACAAATGTTGAAGAACTGGAAAATCAATATGTGATGGAACATAGAAAGCTCACCATCAGGTTTTCTTGTTATTAGTCAAAGAAAACCCTGCAGTCTTGATGTTTATCAGTGATAGTCAACAACATCGCAACAGCGAATGGGGAACAGTATGTCATGATATTTGGGATATGGCAGATGCTAAGGTTGCATGTAGACAACTTGGTTTTATCAAAACTGCGGGATATTGGCGCTATGGACGAGGTACCGGTAAAGTATGGCTGAACAGCATGGACTGTTCAGGCTCAGAGGCCTCACTTCAGAGTTGTTCTCACGCTGGATGGGTGTGTGGAAAACACATGTATACCGGTAACAATGTTTCAATGATATTGACTAAATCCACTATTTTAGTCTGCTTTCAACCAAAGAACTAATTTCAGATACTTTCTAAGAGACAAATAAGAAAAGTAGTCGAAATTCGAGCCCTTAATAACCCGAGAAAACAGTACTTTGCTAGAATACTGGCCAAACAAGAGATTACATATCCCTTGATAATGGTTGTTATTTTCCATCAATGAGGATAATAATAGATATCCCCATTGTTGAAAGCAATCAAGATGAATCAAGAGAATACTGACTTGTGGGAAATAGTGCAATGTTGCAGAATGATGAATTGTGATTCTGTTTATATTTTTTATTTTGATTAAATTTTATTTATATAATATGGACAAAGAACTCAAGGATCTTAGAATAAATCAATTGAAAAAACAATATAAAAATCATATTTTATCAAGTAAATAATATTTTATAGACATTTTATCATTCGTTCACTTCATTCTTAATCTTTCTCAACGGAAGAATTTATTTTCATCATTTTTTTGTGAATTGTTGCTGAAAAGCCTTTTTAGGAGTATTCAATGAAGTATGTATGTATGTATTTATGTTTACTGAGACACGAAAGTAGTCAGAAGTGCGATGTTTGTACGTTCGGTTATATAAAAACTACTAAAATGAAAATTTGTTATATCATAGGCTTATCAATTGAGTGAAAACGAAAGAAACTCAAAGAAAGTATATACGCGCATTTTCATTTTAGCACAGGTATTATATGAGTCTTTAATAGCAGTCAATGGGGAACAGTGTGCAATGATGGCTGGGGTTTAGAAGATTCCAAGGTAGCTTGTAGACAACTCGGATTTACAAGAACTCTTGGTTTTATATACTATGGAACAGGAAAAGGACCCGTTTGGCTGAACCATATGAGATGTAGAGGCTCAGAAAACTCACTTCTAAGCTGTTCTCATGGTGGATGGGGAGGCCATAGCTCTGCCTGCGCCACTCACATACATGTTGTTGGTGTCGTGCCGTACTTTGGCCTGTCCAGCCCGTAAATCATAATCTTTGGAGCGCCTTTTTTTCTGTAAACAAATGGTTATTGATGGTATATAATAGAAATGTGTTACATGTTATATTTGTTTCCAAATAGGAGTACAAGGTTTGAAGAAGTGAGAACGTATGCATGGATATGTGTGATTTGATGTCGAGGAAAAGAAAACGAACAGACTTTCTATCCATATGATATTGAACTCTAGAGTCGCGACTAATAAATGCTCCGTAAACATAGAAATCATAGATTCTATATTGCTTCAAATCGGAAGAATACAACCGCAAAGTCTGTAGCAAGTCAATGAATAAACCATTCTAGCAATACTGTAATAGTTTTTAAACGAGTCTGACTAGTTTTTAGTTTTTAAACAACAAACAAATTACAGTTTTCAATTGGTGGGTGTAAAGTATTATATGAAGATTGCAAAATTAGATTTGCCACATCAAACATGCTAGCTACTTTAATTCCCATTTGTTATTTTGTTTGCTGTTTTTTATGCAAAAACGTTATTGCGATTAGATGTATAACATTTTGTAACATTTTTATAGTCTTTTAGTCTGTTCTTATTAAAAAGACCTTAGAACATCAGATATTTCTCAGGCATTTTTGATTTCTCTCGCGCCCCCTTTTTTAAAAAAGAGGCATTACTTGTCTAGATATTGCTTGATGATTTTGATTTTTACTTCTTTTACAAGATGCCATAAGTCGAACACCAAAACCCAGAAGTTGAAACAGAGTTCAGTAAACGAGCTGAAGGCAGCCGAAAGAGAGATCTTGTGTGGTTGGCAGCATGAACACTTCCAAAATGAAATAAAGACAGTGCGTTCACTTAAGTCCAACGGGGAATTCATGGAAAGGCACTCAGCTAAGGTACGGAACCACACCTTAAAAACCACAAGCTCGTTGTATCACCTTGACCCCTTTGTCGATCAGCATGGCATCTTAAGAGTAGGCGGTCGCCTCAGAAGGGCAAGTACGCAAGAAGAAATCAAGCATCCCGTCATTTTACCGAAAAGATCCCACATAACAAAACTGATAGCGCGATACTGTCATGAAGCAATCAAGCACCAAGGAAGTGGGATGACACTAAACGAACTACGCCAACGCGGCTACTGGATTATCGGAGGTGTTTCTGCTGTTTCGAACTACACCTATAGATGCACAACCTGTCGCAAGATGCGTGCACCTGTTCAGCAACAGAAGATGGCTGATCTTCCAGAGGATAGATTGGAACCAGCTACCCCTTTCACATTTAGCGCAGTGGATTATTTTGGATCATTCCTGATCAAAGAAGGCTGCAAGCAAGTCAAAAGGTATGGTGTGCTGTTTACGTGTATGGCATCTTGTATAATCAGGCATTTTTGATTTCTCTCCCTTCTTTTTTAAAAAAGGCATTACTTGTCTAGATATTCCTTGATGATTTTGATTTTTACTTCCTTTACATTATTTACTAGTTTGTATAATCATGATTATATTTTTATTTATGTTTAATTTTATATTAGGATAAAGGCTGTATTAAGATATCTCCTGTTATTTCCATCTCACCAACAATAGGTAAGGAGGAACAGTGTGTCATCATTACTGGGATATGGTTGATGCCAAAGTTGCATGCCATCAACTTGGCTTTATCAAAACTGTAGGACGTTGGTACCATGGACATGGAACGGGTAAAGTATGGCTGTACTACATGCAGTGTACAGGCTCAGAGGCCTCACTTGGGAGCTGTACTCATGACGGATGGGGTAATGTTCACTCTAGTTGCAATGGTCACACTATTGATGCTGGCATTGTATATGCATTTAATTAATGGTCGAAAAAATTCAAACCTATAAATTTTGTGTGACTAAGTTGAAAATTTGCCAACAAAATTTCCACACAATTCCTTATTGCCATTTAAATTGTTTAAAGATAAGTTCCTACTGAATCAGCTGTGTGTAAAGAAAAGGGAAACAGTTTCCAAAGTTCTGCCATTGCATTGGATTAAAGATCCATTGACCAGTCGTTATTCAAAAACATTTAACGTAAAAAAATGATGCCAACCACATAATATTGAGGCGAGGATTGATAATATTTTTCCAAAAAAACTTTATCACAAAATCGTGAACGAGTTAAAGGGAAAACTATCCTTGTTGTATTATCAGAGGAGAGTTTTATTACTCGGAAAAGCTAAATACCACACCAAATTCCTTACGGCAACCAAAGGAAAGCCATTACAATTCCTACAAAATTGAGATAATGAAGAGGAACTGTCGACATGGCAGTCACAATGTGAGAGTTCTTATGTATACTCAAACAAACTTTAAGCAAACACAAAGCTGTCATTAATAGGGAGCACCACTGTCATTCAATTATTTGCATTGTATATTCAATATTTACAATGTTGAGATGAAACATGCTCCTCAAAAGAATTAATAAGACGTCTTAGTTATATTTTCGGCCATTTAATTTTAGTTTTACGGTCGAGCAGCTGGCTTGAAATTTTGATACATATTCAGAAAATGATAATGGCTCGATCAAAATTTCTAATCAATGTTTAGTCATTTATTATATTTAGCAAGTGTTATTGAAGTTTTAATAAAAAATATTTAAAAAAACTATATCAGAAAAGTAATTATAGTGTTTACTCTTTGGATTTGATAATGGATTAGCGTCGTGCAATTTTAGTCTCAAATCACACTATCTAATTGCCAAAATGCATTCTGCCAACCGTTCGTGCTATTTCATAATCTTGTGTGATTTTAAACCAAATCTAATAGAAGCTAAAAAACTACAATGCAAAAATGAAAAACGTAAACGTGCATCAAGATCTTCAAATGGTTTATCGATATCCCGAACTGTGGATAATGTAAGAGAACATCGAACATTCATCGACCTATTGCACTGGAAAAAGAACGTATTACATCCGCCCTAAAATGTCTGAGTCTTCAAATTTTATTTATACCCTTAAACATCCTCTAGGCTGGTGAATGTCAGGGCACGGCTAATTCCCAGACCGAATTGGAATTTAGCATGGCTAGTTTTCCTGAGAGAAGAAAACCGGAGAACCCAGAGAAAAACCCTCGATTCAAAGGAGAAACCTAACCAACTCGACTCAATTGTGATGCCGGTGCAGGAATCCAATCCGCAAACCCAGAGGTTAGAGGCGCATGTACTATCGATGCATTAATTAAAGGAAAATTCTACATCAACATTACATTTATTGAGTCAATAAAAGTCTTAAAACATCACGCTAACCGTATCAAAGAATGTGGTAGAAACTTTAGGACATGATTGATTACATTAAAGAAGAAAAGTGAAAGACAAAGAACTTAAAATTCTCTTTAGCGCTTTCTGTTTTTTTTCAGACCTATATGCTTTGAGCAAGTTAGAACTAGATCAACTTGAACTAGTTTTGCCATAATGTAATAACGGAAGCATGACGATTTGTATCATAAAGTAAAGAGATTAAACTATAATTGAGACTTAGCAGAGAAACTTCTAGTTTAAAAATCAAAATTTAATATTAAAGAGAATAATCAAGAAACTGACTAGTCCGTATAAGAGTACACAAGGTAAAACAGTTGCACCATTGTCAGTTGTGAACATATTGTCATGTTTATAACAAAAAGCACTTATTAAGGCAAAAACTGTTAGTTAACATGGACGAGAGAAGCGTAGTATATGACTACATAACACCTGAACTAGCTTTTAAGACCACAGATTTAAATTGTAGGGTCCGTGGAGGTGGGAAAAACACCCCCTTCCAGAGTTTTAAGCTCCAATTTCAAAATCCCAAGGGGCAGGAGTGGATAATTTCCCTGACCCCCGAGATTAGCTCCCAATCCCACCCCTAGTAAAGAGTGTGCTCCGTGGGCTCTGGATCACATTTAATTTCACGATTCTTTAATCTTGAAATTGTTAAAACCAATGAAAATTAGTTAATGTTGATTCATTCTAATAGATTAAACAAATATGAAAGATAATAATCTAAATTATTATATAACCTATATTGTGTTATAAAGAGTTCTGCCACTAACAAATATCTGTTAAATGTTAAATGTTCAAATGTACGAACTCAAACTACTTGTCATCTATGTTTGTAAAACGCTCTGATGTCCATGGAAGAAACACTCATCTTATCAGAGCACATGTTTATTTTAATACCGAGCTTTAGCCAATCAGCGATTCCCGCACGTTCGTAGGTTTTGCGTCAAAAGCAATAGACCCCAAGTCTTTTACTAAGCGTTAAAGACGTTTAAATGTAAAACGATAAGATATGCTGCTACATCGTAAAGATTGAGAGATTTTAATTTAATCTCCTTTTAGATGAAGAACACAATAAGCATTTCTAAGAAGATAGCTGCCGTAAAATTTAAGCTCAGCTAGTTGCAGGCAGGTTTATGCTAACTGAGCTAATAAATGCTAATGAGTATTGAATGTTTCACAAGGAATTGATCGTATTCAGATTATGGTATTGAGCTTCAGCTTTTTTGATACATTTCGATGCTCAATATTTTCAAAAAAAAATCATTATTCTGTTTTTACATGCTACACATATCCGTCATAGAAAGTTCAATAATTATTTTCGAAAAAGAAATTCTGAATTCATTCTTTGGATAATTCTAGATTCTTTTGAGATAAATAAATTAGATCCGGGTTTATTATTATTTAAAAATTTTATAATGTAAAACTAATACATGGAATCTCCATAGTACATGCGCTGGCTAAGAAAGTAAAGAATAGCGAAAAAGCAAAAACAGTGAAATTATACTTCTAAATATAATCAAATGTGCTTCTTTAATATGTTTTACTTTTCATACGTTAATCGAGAAGACAAAAATTGAAAGCTACAAACTAAATATTTTGCCGTGTCAACACAGGAGGCTGCCTAGTAGCTGTGTGACAATTTTACTACTGAGAGTTATATTTTACTTTAGGAGGTATAAGTGATAAAAAAACTTAGGCGTCTTGGAGTAAAATCTTCAAAGTGAAATGGCACAGGTCCATTTATTTCTCAGAAAAATGTATTTGGATAAAAAGTAATGACTTTCACATGACACTGACAACCACATCAAATTTGGTGGTCTATTCTTTCCTTTTGAACCAAATATGTATACACAAATAGGTTTTCCTTATAGGAATTACACAAGCAATTTACAAAAAGTTTTAAAACGTTATACAATTGACACCACGTTTTTTTTTTTGCAAATTTGTTTATTTTATTCAAACGGAATGTCATTATTTAGTGTGATTATTTCTCTCCTTAAAGAAGGGTGCTAAAAATTTGCAATTGGCCGTCTATATAACTCGAATTTTATGCAAATATCGTAATTTGGCGATAATTAAGTTTGCGTCGAAAAGCGGAAAATATATTTCACTAAACCAAAAACAAAGTAATTTTTAACGGAGAAATTTGGCGCCAATTTGCTTGAAATACTACAAAGTGAAAAATATACTTTCCCTAAAAACAGTATAAGGAATGAAGTTCAGAAAATAAGTAATAAGAATATATAAAGATAAAAAAGTACTGTCTAGTTGTTGTTGTTTTTTCAGGAAGATTATAGAAATGTAAAATTATTGACACAATATTGATCTAAATTAGCTTTTTCGTATTTGTTACCAAATTCCTGAGCATGACTTCCGTTTTAGTATCCTATTATTTACCTGTCATGTTGATTTAAAAAAAAAATTAATGAGTTTTTTATCAACACAATTTTTACTGAATACATTGAACATTCCTGAGAACAAAGTGGGGAACTTGTTCTAAAAATCAACAAACTTGCAATTCTGAAAAATAATCGATAACTAAAAAGTGAGTTTCGATTGATTACTCAACGATATCAGTGAGAATACGGGTAAACTGCTCAATCGTCAACTTTTCATTACCCAAAAAAATTAATTATCTACATGGCTGAAACGACAGTGAAACGGAAAACATTTTATTTCAATTCGTTGGTAAACAAGCCTTTGCTATGTTTCGATATTCATCACGGAAATATTAGAAATCTACTCCTAGATAGTTAGCAAGAAAATATAAAGGTCTTGTACAACAATGCTTACAAATATTGTTCTTGCTTATCGTTGTATGAAACTTTTAAAAGCAACATTATCGCTATTATAAGAAAGGCGATAACTTTTTCTTTACACACATCATCTTTATGTTTAGATTTAGATTTCCTTTTTGAGGTGTCATAATTTTGGCTCATCATAAACCGAAACATTTGTGCTGCAACGTCCCTTCCAAAAACGTATATAAGCAGACAGAGGAATAGCACTCATCATACTGAACAGTGACCGAACACCAGTTGCAGCTTGTAAGCCCAACTTGATCTGTTCTCTAGTGGATGATAAAAGAAACACTTCGTACTGAATCTTCCGAAAACTACAGCTGACCATTATGGGATGGTTATCGGTATCTTTGCTGCTGGCTTGTTTAGCTCACGCATTTGTGACTCTTGGTAAGTTATCATCTTACAAATATTGAAAATGAATACACTTGCTCAAACTATCAACGCAATAGATTTATGTTGATCAACATTCTATGCAAAACGAAAATATATCACCGAAGTGAAGAGGGGTTAATAGTTATCAGGACGCTTTTACAAGACAGAGCTAGTTATATTTAATTTTAAGCTTGGCAACATCAAAAATATAATGAAAACGTATTACTAAAAAGTATATATATCCCAATAGGATACCAGTCATGTGTCACTTTCATAAGATCGTATAAAAGACGACTGATGTCAAGCAACTAGTACTTTTGAATTATCATAGATTGATACAAGGAGCTGAAGTTTCGTAAATCACTACCTTTAGTTAAAGGAAATAATGTTGTATTCAATAAAGACGTTTAATGAGTTAACCGCTAAATATGAGGAATACGCTCAAACAAATTTTTGATAGGAAGTTTTTATTTCTTGAACTAAACAAATAAAAACTACTAAAGGGAAGATATGAAAAACATTGTGGGACATATCTCATAAGACCCAGATGATTTACCATGCATACTCTTGAGAAATGGCAAAACAGGATGATCGGCTAAGAGTTAATGTTGTGTATTAGTATGTACTACTTTTTATATACCAAATATATACCAACAACAGTCAGTTATTATAGGTGCGTGCCTAATTGTATAAATCATAAAACAGCTTATATATTTAAATGCTCTACATGAATTAGTATTTTTACAAAGAAACATTTTCCCAACTTATGGTTATTAAAGCATTACATTTTTTCAAATATGTGTAAAACCTCATCAAATTAACAGCAGCCACTACGAAAACATTTATTCTACAAGAATGAAGAGCTAATCTTATTGATAAACATTTATACCGTGATTTAATTTTGAGTAAAAGGCAATACTTGAGAATGGAAATTCAATTAAATCCATTTAATTTGTTGTTAAAAGACAATAAGAAATGTTAACGTATTTATTATTTTTTATACCTTTCACAAAATTTTCAAAAACTTACCTCGCAATCAAAATGAAATATAACAATGAAACGTAAAATATATTTTTTAATGGGAAATTTATTATTTTCTAGACGCCACACAAGATATACAACTTCAGGCTGACACCGTGGGTACTTACACCGCCGGTATCGTTCAGGTCCTTCACAGCGGTGTATGGGGAACAGTGTGTCATGATTACTGGGGTATGGATGATGCCAAAGTTGCATGCCGTCAACTTGGTTTTACTAAAACTCTTGGACCTTGGTACTATGGACATGGGACAGGTAGAATATGGCTGTACAATATGGGGTGTTCAGATTCAGAGGAATCACTTGAAAGCTGTACTCACAATGGTTGGGGACAAGTTTCCTCCCACTGCAATGGCCACACATATGATGCTGGTGTAGTGTGCGGTGGAACCAAAGGTAATATTGAGTTCATTTTAACTTGTTTTTGATATGAATCTTTTGTTTTTTAAATTTTTTATTTTTTTTATTTTTAAAGTTAAAACAACATCAGATTTTACGATAACTATTATCTTATAATTTTAGGCGCAGGAGATTCAAACATACGTCTTATAACTGATACTCGACTTCCAAGTAATACAGGATTTCAAGGAGTTGGTGGAATCGTTAGAGTTTTTCATAGTGGCGAATGGGGAACAGTGTGTCATGGTTACTGGGGTATGGATGATGCCAAAGTTGCATGTAGACAACTTGGTTTTACCAAGACTGTAGGATATTGGCACTATGGACGAGGGGCAGGTAAGGTATGGCTGAATTACATGGCATGTACAGGTTCAGAAGCTTCACTTGCAAGCTGTCCTCACAATGGATGGGGAAACGTTTGCTTAGGCTGCAACAGCCACAGTTATGATGCTAGGGTTGTGTGTTCCGGATACCGAGGTATTAAATGTCAAGTTAATAATTAAAAAAAAATGGTTGCATACGATTTCTAAGAAATGCAGTAATAGATAAAAGAAACGAATATTAAGTTTAAAAAAATCATCACATAAACTCACTTTCACGTTTACAGTCATTATTACAATTAATTTTTTATTGCTTGAAGCTAATAAAATAACTTATTTTTTCCAGTTCGTGTTTGTTTAAGAGGCCTTGACTGTAAGATTAAAAAAACATTCGGCGGATGGTAAAAATCAAATTCGTTTAAACGGCTTGAAACTTTGTAGCTATCGCATAAAATAGGTTTAAAATTTATGTTTCAAAAAATTCTGAAATTTAGCATTGATATATAATGTTTCTTTGATCAAAATTTCTACTTTGTCCAACGCACCTCTTGGGCTGAAAACTACCAGCTTGGTAGATGAGACCTTCCTAAAGATCACAACAACGAGAAATTCTTGATTTTTTTCATTTTCAATACCAAAATAATTAGAGCAAATAAGCCTATTGAACCCCAGCAAATGATACATTTTTCAAGAAAAAATGTTCTGTTTATGTTGTTTTATATTATTAGATGTTTTTCTAAAGAAGAGATAGATGTTCAAGATTTAGTAAATGAGATGTAAAGGAGCATCAAAATATTGTTTTTTTTTTATACGCATAACATAAAATGTGTGTCAACCGCATCATCAATAGTGTCAGAGTTGAGGAAAGGCCTGGGGTCGAGTGTAACTATTACTCTAATCGGATGGAACTTTCAGTACTGTTATTCTCATCTAGAATGAATTGAAAGTTATTTAGTTACCTAGTGTTGTTTGTAGTAGAAGAAACCATTTTAAGACCTTTTTTTTGGTTTAATTTCTTAATTATAACCAATTATTAAAATTCAGGTATGTTAGCGACAAAAATAGCAAAGATCATGCACTTTTGAGTACAAGCACCAAACTTGGCACAAATATTTGTTTGGGCATGTTAAACACATTTAGGGGTTGCTGCCAAAAAATGGTGGTCTGGGGGAGCACGCTAGGCTCTCAATTAGATTGCTCAATTTCATCAAAATTTATATGAAACGTAACACTTTCGTTCAAGTTTCAACTCTAACATGGAAGGGTTGTTTAAAAAATTCAGAATGGCGTTTACAGTTTGTTGATATCTCTTTTTGTTCCAGAGATATCAAAAGTTTTCCAAATATGCAAATTAGCGAATGATGACGTAATCAGTCATAAAAGTATGTATATATCGGTAGAAATAAGACTGAAATGATCCACTCTATGCCCATAGGGGATGATTCCTAAAGCCACTTCTTCAATATTTAATTAGAAAGAGTTATTTTGTATTTTTTGTTTAAAACAGCTGTCTTGGCACAGTTTTCTTTCAATTGTAAGTACTTAAAGCTTTGCTCATGTTTTAAAATGTACATTAATCATGTGAAGTTTTAGTCATGTTGTCTTATTTTTAAAGAGAAAATGTTTAATATTTGTTTTGTAAACTGACTCTGTCCAGCCAATGAAGTCATCAGTTGCTAATTTGCATATTTTGAAAAGTTTTGATATCTCTGCAACAAAAAGATTGTAAACGCCATTCTGACTTTTTTTAAAAAGCACTTCCATGTTAGCGCTAAAACTTGAAGGAATTCTCTGTTTCATATAAATTTTAATAAACTTAATCCATCTAGTAGAGAGTGTGAAGTGACTCACCCGACCGCCATTTTTTGGCACAAACCCCTAAATGTGTTTAGTATGCCCCAACGAACATTTGTGCCAAGTTTGATGCTTGTAATCAAAAGTACACGATCTTTTCGCTAACAAACCTGACTATAAGAAAGATAAACAAATTACAAGTCCATAATTAACTGTTTATCAAAAATATTTGATAATTTACCGCCTAAAAGTATCGCGCTAGCTCTCTTAAAGTTGCTCTCAGTAATCAGGCTTACTAGCATAATAAATCGAATGCTTGTTGTGAAAAAAATTCAAATTTTAATTTCTCCCAAAATAACAGCTTTGAGAACTTGAAACTACACAAAAAGGTTTACCAATGAAGGCTCAATCTACTAGTAAATGTTTGAAGAAATTGCGAGAATTTTTTTCCCTATTACTCATAGCTATAACAAACAAATAAAAATAAAAAACAGCGACTGAAAGTGCAAGCCATAACACACATACAAATGTGATTAAAATTGAAAAGTAAATAACCTTTCTTTCTTGTTACTAAATAGCTGTTTTGGGTTAAAATCCTTTGACAAACTGTATAAATGAATTTTGAATATTACAATGAAATCAAATTGAAAATGAAATCTCAAGATATATTATATATGCCATTTGACATATGGGCACTTTTTCTAACAAATGCTTTTCTTCGTTTTTCCAAAGAGACTTTAGATTCCTATGGAGACAAACAATTGGATACAATATTATACGAGAAAACCTTTACTTAAAGGCTTACTCTGCTCTGGTTTCTAAGGAGACAGAAATACCAGAGAGTGGTTGTTAGCACTCAGTTCATCTTTTTAGGTAAGCAAACTAAGAAGCTCCTGGCCGTTCCAAGGACCAACACCAAAAGCTACGGTGACAGAACATTTTCATCAGCTGGGCCAAGACTATGGAATAAGCTACCATTGTCGCTTCGTGGTGCCGAATGCTATCAAACTTTTAAAACCGGCCTAAAAACACTCCTTTTTAAACAATATCATTTGTTATGAATATAATTAGCCTCTTAACTTCTATTTTTTCCATCACGAAGCTATTCCTATAAACCGTTCTATTTTTTATAAACTAATTTAACGACTACTTTGCACATTTCGTGATTTATTATTTTATTACTTTTACATTTTAAATACTAATTTCCGTTTTGACTGATTTTTTTTTCTGATTTAATACACCGAATCGGGATGTGGCGGCTAGTTTGGGTGGCTGTTGTTCCTGACTGTCTGGCCTCGTGTTTTTTCACGCGGAAGCTTAAAAGCGTTTTCGCGTGTGTGGGGGGCTGGTCAGTCCGGAGTGGCGGTTGCACGGATTGGTCGCCATATTCTGATTCGGTGTATACGCGTTAATATTTATATTATATATCTTTTCATCGTTTTTATTTTTTATTATTTGTCTACATCATTTTTAGTATTATATTGTTAAAGCATCGAGACCTAGTTAGATGCTTTGAAATAAAATTATTATTATTATTATCATTGGGGAGAAATCTATATTGTAATAGTCAACCAGTCCCCCGACTGTACCGAAATATTCCTCCTGGGTGCTCACTCTGCAGCATCTAAAGCACATAAATCTCAAGAACAGATGTTAACACAGGTGCCTTCTTTAAATCGAGACACCAGGACTACGAATCTAGACGACAAAATGCATACTCTAAAAGATTGCTCGAGCAACTCAAACTGAATACCCATATGGCGTCCACAGGCTTTGAATCTGTAACCCGAACCTTTGGGACCACATTGGCGAACGAAAACACTTTAGCAGCGCCCGCCACCCATGCTACCCATTCTTGGGCTGTGGCTACAAAGCTCTCTCAACTGGGTATCAACCATGTGACGAAAACCTTATTTTCGTATATTCAACTTTATCAACAAACAGGAAATGGCGCCCCACAGGTAAATCAAATGCCCCGTATGACCAACTCGTGGATAGCATGGACCCTTCGCTTTAAAAGTAACTCCTTACACGTGATGTTAAAGCACTGTTTAGAGATTGGGTTCCCTGTGCCCTTCTTGTGGATGTTGAAAAGACGGAATTCGAGGTATTTATTTACATTCGAGACATTATTTTCGAATTTTTACTTTGTTTAGTTATTTGTATCCCCTAAGCTTAATAAATCCATGCTTGAATTTCAAATACGATTACTCGGCGGACTTTTATCGCTTAAGACTGCAAAACTATATGACTTGTCTTACTTGTGACTTTCTGACCATTCTCTAGGAAGAAAAAATTCCTCTAAAAATTGAAGTCAAATCGAATATTCCTTTAGACATATGAATAATCCGAAGTAAACGGTGTGTGTGAGTGCACGCATGCTCAATCTAACTGCTAAGTGCTGGGCTAGATATCACCCCACATCAAAAGGTGAGGCTCTAATTTCTTTTATGAAAACTTTGTGCGGTTATTATGAACAAGAGCTTGTTATTAATTGTATCAAAAAAAATTGACCGTCCAACAGCCCAATGTAGGTGGCAGAAATATCTGCACCAAGCGAAAGGCTTGGGATAAAGTTTATTTATTAGCCCTTGCAACCACAGTCGACACAAATTTAAGATGGTTTCAGTATAGAATTCTTATGAATTGTTTATATGTTAATGAAGAAAACTATTTAGATTTAAGCTTAAAGACTATCAATTATGTTCGTTCTGTGCCAAAGACACAGAAACCTTAGATCAAATTTTTGTTAAGAGTGAGCACTCTTGTAAACTTTACCATGAAATACTGATGTGGTCGAAAGTTTTTGATATTTTAAATGTAACTTCAATTATAATAGGGCCTTGTTTATGTTTTAAATTTTCTACATTAGTCAATTTTGTCCTTCTTATCTATACATCCTATATTTGAAGAGCAAGAAGTAAGTGTTGTCTATGAAGACCAATACTGGTCAAAATTACGTCAAAAAATGATAGCATTCTCTAGTTTTACTTTCATATTGTCACATATTATTTTGTTCATACTGTTATATAATTTTATCATGTGCCGGTTTTTTATCACATTCAACTTTTTTTTAATCATACCTATTATTTTTTTATATCTAGTATATCGATTTTTTTTAATATCTACCATTTAGCATATATTAGCACTCCAAGTAGTTGCTTAAGAAATAGGCTCTTGAGGTTTTAAACGTTTTATCTCTAATTTTGATACTTTTGATGCTTTTTACCACGCTAATTTTATTTCTAAGTATTTCTACTGTTAAATTATGCTTTCTTATTCGAGAAATTCTTTACTATCTCGCTGTTTGTGGTGGAAATGTTCTGTGGGCTTTCAAACTTCCCGCCATTGTTTGAGAACTGGTCATCGCTATGGTCAATTTCCACTGAATTCTTCGACTTGGAATACTATGAAATCTCTTGGTATCTTACGTCAGTTCAGAGGAAAATGTAGTGGTCGATCTCAAGCAAAAGACGATGGTATTCGATCGATAAAATCAATCTCTTCTCGTTCTACCAGGAAATTAAATATTCAAGATTCATTCCTTCGTTCACCTTGGCTGAACACCGCGAATAAACACAAGCATCTTCATCGTGGAATCAATACCAATAACTTGTGCTACCCTCGCCGCATACCTTTATCATCAAATGTTCGAAGAAGCTCTAAACTTTGCCTATTAAACTGCCGGTCAGTATGCAATAAACCTTTGATTATAAATGATTTTATTGTTGAAAATAATATTGAGTTGCTTTGTTTAACTGAAACTTGGTTGAATACAAATAATGTAAATTTACATTTAGTGGTTAATGAAATAACTCCGAAGGGCTATGTTTTTCACCACATCCCTAGAAAATCTAGAGGAGGAGGTGTTGGTCTACTTTTTAAAAAATCTCTAAAATTAAATAAAATTTCGATATCTAAATTTAAGTCGTTTGAGATCATGGGTATGTCTCTAAACTCATCTCTGTCTACTATTTCTATTTTTATTTTATATAGACCACCTCCATCAAGTCGGAACAAACTTTCAAATCAAATGTTTTTTGATGAGTTTTCTCATTTTCTAGAACAGTTTTCTATTAATTCAGCCTCATTTCTTCTTGTGGGTGATTTCAACTTTCATGTTGAAGACCCAACTAATTCTCATGCTCTTGAATTTCTTGATATCTTAAATCTTTTCAACTTGTCTCAACATGTTGAACAGCCTACATACAAAGAGAAACACATACTCGACCTTGTTATTACCAACACCAATAGCAATTTAATTGATAAAGTTTGTGTCTCTGATCCTGCAATATCCGATCACTCTGCTGTGTTTTGTGAACTACTTACTAAAAGAAAGATCAAATCAATTGACGTTGAATCATTAAAAAGAGATATTGCTCGTTCCAGTTTAATAACCTCACCAGCAGGGGATATCAACAGCCTTACTTCACAATATCACTCTGAGCTGTTGTCTATCCTAGACTCACATGCTCCTATCAAAGAGCGTATTATAACAATGAGACCATCAGCTCCTTGGTACACGGAAAGGATAAAATCTGAAAAGACTAAGCGTCGAAGACTTGAAAGAACCTGGCGAGGGTCACGTCTTACAATTCATCGTGATTTATATGTAGAGCAATGTTGGGTTGTAAAGAAACTTATTCAGAAATCTAAAGATGAGCATTTTTCTAACATTATTAATGATAATAAGTCCAATCAGAAGGTTTTGTTTTCCACTTTTGACAAATGGCTACACAGGAATCCGGAGCAATCCTTTCCTGCTGCACCTACCGCTAAACATCTTGCTAACTCTTTTGGTGACTTCTTTGTTGGCAAAATTAAGGCTTATCAAAGTAGTTTTGTTTCTTATTCATCCTTCCTGGACACTCATCCAGCTTTACCAGCGTCTCAACATCTTATTTCATTTTCTGAAATTGCATGTGAGGATCTGTCTAAACTCATTCTTCCACTTGTCAGCAAATCCTGTGATCTGGACCCTCTGCCTGGTGTTATTCTCAAAAGAACCATTGAAATGCTCCTTCCTTCGATTACAAAAATAATCAACTTATCTTTAAATACTGCAACAGTGCCAAGCAATTTAAAGGAAGCGATAGTGAGACCAGTCATCAAAAAACAGAATCTGCCTCATGAGGAATTTTCCAGTTTCAGACCAATATCAAACTTGACATTTCTCTCTAAGATTGTAGAAAAGGTGGTTGCCTCTCAACTAACAGATCACTTGGAGAAAAATGAGCTTCATGAAAAATTCCAATCTGCATATAAGAAATTCCATAGTGTTGAAACAGCACTTTTGAGAGTTCACAATGATATTCTTCAAGCTATTGACAGACAATCTGCAGTTATTTTAGTATTACTTGACCTATCAGCTGCCTTCGATACGGTAGATCATAACATTCTTCTTGAGAGGCTTTCAACTAGATACGGCATCAATGGAAAAGCTCTTCGATGGTTTAAATCCTACCTCAGTGATAGATGCTTTCAAGTGAAAGTAAACGGTGCTTCATCTTCTTCTCAACTTCTAGAATGCGGTGTCCCCCAAGGCTCTATTCTGGGACCCATTTTATTTCTTTTATACACCGCACCAATTGGTGATATTATGCGGAAGTGCAACATCAACTTTCATTTATATGCTGATGACACCCAACTTTATTTCACATTTTCTACATCTTCCTCAATTGAGCAAATTGAGACCTGTGTATCTGAAATTGATAGATGGATGACTTCCAACAAGTTGAAACTTAATAACGACAAAACTGAAATTCTTGTTTTAACTAACCCTCGTCGTCCTGGACCATCTATTGAATCTCTTCAAATTTCGAACTCATCTATTGCTCCATCAACATCTGCTCGTAACATCGGTGTCATCTTTGATGACTCTTTGTCGTTGGATAATCAGACACTTTCTGTATGTAAGACCTGTTTTTTTCATATTCATAATATTTGGAAAATCAGAAAGTATTTGAGTCGTAATGCATGCGAAACTCTTGTCCATGCCAAAATTTCCTCGAAGCTTGACTTCTGCAATTCTTTATTATATGGTCTCCCTACACTTCCCTGAAAAAGTTGCAGCATGCTCAAAACGCAGCCGCTAGGCTTATTACCTTCTCAAGTAAACAAGAACATATCACTCCCATCTTATGTGATTTGCACTGGCTACCTGTTGAACAGCGTATTGTTTTCAAGATTATTTTACTTACTTTCAAAGTTTTACATAATCAGACCCCTTCTTATCTATTTGACTTGGTACAACCTTATGTGCCATCACGTTCCTTAAGATCAAAGTCTCAGAACCTTTTGACCAAACCTAATTATAACTTAAATCACTATGGCAAAATAGCCTTCTCCACTGCAGCCCCTGATCTATGGAATAGTCTCCCACAGAACATAAGATCATCTACATCACTCTTGCACTTCAAACGTGAGGTTAAAACCTGGCTTTTTAAGCAAGCATTTTATTAGTTGTTTTATTATGAAACATACTATTTTACATTTTCATTTAAAAATTTTATATCAATACACTTCTTTTATCATGTTGTCTCTCTCTCTCTCTCTATATATATATATATAAATAAATTAAACATGATATTTTCATCAAGTCAATTATACATAATTACAAAATAATAATTAAGTTAATGTTACCAATTCTTTTTAAATATAATATAACCTTAACTGTAAAGCGCAGTTGAACCATGGGGAATTAGCGCTCAATAAAATATAATTTATTATATTATTATTTTGATTATATTCATTTTTCGTGTAGATAGTTTTTTTTCTTACCTACCATTTATTTTAGAATATACCTACCAAATTTTTTTTTTCGTATCCATCAATTTTTTTTCGTTCCATAATGCATTGCGGTCATCATCACTATCACTGAGAGGAAATTAGTACGAGAGCTTAGAATATAAACACTAATAACGACAGGGCAAAATAACACATTTAAGTTGCATTAATGGACTATTAAGAGGGGTAGTCCGTAAATACCACCTGAGGGGTGCAGAATGAAAAAAATCGAAATCGCTCAAATTTTGTCAGAATGTAGGCCTTAGTGAATTATGACTGTTGTGTAAGTTTCACTACGATCGGATAAATAGTTTAGGAGAACGGCACCGAAAACCGTTTTTTCTGATCACTTCCGGTTTTTTCACTCGATTTTACCACATCCCCCAAAACCCTAAAAATCACAAAATTCCTTTCGCATTCCTCGGCAAACAATTTAATTGCATGAATAAGGGATCCTAACCCTCATTTGGATGGATTTATCAAGCATTTTGCTTAAAATGGGAATATTTTATCGATTTTTACATTATTTTAATTATTTTGAGCAAAATTTTATACCCCCTGTTGCAAGGCTTATATCTCCAATGGTACATCGATTCACATAAATTAACTAATACAGGGAGAAAGAGCAATGTTTTATCTTTACTTTCATCAAATAAAATTTTGGGGCACTTGAAAATTCGAATTTTGGCAAGACGAAATACAACTCCTATTGACCCCCAAAATAATGACAACTTGAGTCGTAAGCGGTCACGCTTTATGCGAAAGATAAATTATTTGGTCCATTAAACTGCTTCTAATAGACAAGAAACTCGATGGTATAGAAGATAAAACGTTTATTGACATTCTCAGAAAATATTAAAAGAATCCAAGTGAAATTTTTATTGTTTTAGGACAGCCAAGTTGAGTCTTCTTGTTGTGTCACTCGATACTAACGATTTGCCCCTTCGATTTTCGATAATATTTGGTATACATTGTCTTTAAAAATCCTCAATCACAATATAACAACCTTACTAATACATTATGAACAATTTGTACCTTATTACACTTGGATTTGTAGAAAATAAACTCGTTGAAGCCAGGCGCCATGCGAATAACTCAATAGTCCAACTGACTTTGCAGGATTACGTGACAAAAATTACCACAGGTAGCCCGTCATCACTCCATCAGATTAACTCGTACATGGACGGCCTTGCCGTGGCATCAATCGTTTTTGGTTTCAGATGATCTTAGGCAATAAAAGTCTAAAAAAAGTTAGCTGTAATCGTTTTATGGTCATGCTTTTATTTGTTGATCTCAGAATGGTCCTAGTGTTTTATGACTTTCAATTATTAATTTTTTTAACATGAAAAATAATTATAATAATTGTTAACTGTTAGTGAAAACAAACCTAACCATTAGCCGTTCAAATAAGCCAAAATTTTAATCGTTAGCCGCAAAACTATCCAGAAACAAGGATGGGCACTGGAAAAGGGGTGGAAATTTGTGAGTTTTGGTATAAAAAGGGGTAGGTTTTCTTCAAAGGTATATTATAGGGGTACCTTTTCAGGCAAAAAAAGGTATAAAAAGGGGTACCTTTTTGCTGAAATTTGGTATAGAAAAGGGTAAGGGGTCATGAGTCCGGGCGGACCATCCCCGTATGAAACGACCCAAAGTGCTCCCCCTCCCCCCCCCCCCCCCCCCCCCCGGGCCGTGTACTTGTATTTTCTTTGGTATACACACTCGCCCTAAAGAATCGTGTGTATACTAGAAACAATTGTATAACTTTCATTTCAAATGGTTCTAAACCTTCATAAAACTCTTTCAACGCACTAAGTCAAACTTTTTAAAATTTTTAAGGAACTAGTTTCTTTTAAAACGTAGGAAGGCTGAGCCCCTCCAAATTCTTGAAGGGGGTGGGGCTATAGCCCCCTTCTCCGCCGCCTCTGAGTTTGTGATATATATATCTTGACAGAAGCGAGCTGGGTATCTGTTTTTAACATGGAACCGAAAATGAAACAAAATTATTTGTAAATTCTGGCACTACTGCCTTGTGTTTTCTTGGTCTCCTACAGGATGCTTGGGGAGAGGGAGAGGGGTCATAAAAAATTAAATACGACATTCAAACTAAAAGGTCCCATTCGCCCCACCCTAAACCCTCCAGTTTCGATCCTTTAAAATGAAAAATGATGTTTATGAAGCATAAATATATTTTCACAAAAACATGAAGAGTGTGGACATGGGTTACGTTCTGCGACTATGAAGCACAGTTGCATGTTTTCCGCAATGGTCTCTATCAGTATGTAAGGTGTTTTTTGTAGTGATGATATTGCAGAAGTGCCCTGAAAACATTTTATCCATGCATGTTACTGTACTGCATTTGCTTCTTCGTGCAGTCTTGCACTTTTCCAGTGCCCATCCTTGTTTCTGGATAGTTTTGCGGCTAACGATTAAAATTTTGGCTTATTTGAACGGCTAACGGTTAGGTTTGTTTTCACTAACGGTTAACAATTATTATAATTATTTTTCATGTTAAAAAAATTAATAATTGAAAGTCATAAAACACTAGGACCATTCTGAGATCAACAAATAAAAGCATGACTATAAAACGATTACAGCTAACTTTTTTTAGACTTTTATTGCCTAAGATCATCTGAAACCAAAAACGATTGATGCCACGGCAAGGCCGTCCATGTACGAGTTAATCTGATGGAGTGATGACGGGCTACCTGTGGTAATTTTTGTCACGTAATCCTGCAAAGTCAGTTGGACTATTGAGTTATTCGCATGGCGCCTGGCTTCAACGAGTTTATTTTCTACAAATCCAAGTGTAATAAGGTACAAATTGTTCATAATGTATTAGTAAGGTTGTTATATTGTGATTGAGGATTTTTAAAGACAATGTATACCAAATATTATCGAAAATCGAAGGGGCAAATCGTTAGTATCGAGTGACACAACAAGAAGACTCAACTTGGCTGTCCTAAAACAATAAAAATTTCACTTGGATTCTTTTAATATTTTCTGAGAATGTCAATAAACGTTTTATCTTCTATACCATCGAGTTTCTTGTCTATTAGAAGCAGTTTAATGGACCAAATAATTTATCTTTCGCATAAAGCGTGACCGCTTACGACTCAAGTTGTCATTATTTTGGGGGTCAATAGGAGTTGTATTTCGTCTTGCCAAAATTCGAATTTTCAAGTGCCCCAAAAATTTATTTGATGAAAGTAAAGATAAAACATTGCTCTTTCTCCCTGTATTAGTTAATTTATGTGAATCGATGTACCATTGGAGATATAAGCCTTGAACATGGGGTATAAAAGTTTGCTCAAAATAATTAAAATAATGTAAAAATCGATAAAATATTCCCATTTTAAGCAAAATGCTTGATAAATCCATCCAAATGAGGGTTAGGATCCCTTATTCATGCAATTAAATTGTTTGCCGAGGAATGCGAAAGGAATTTTGTGATTTTAAGGGTTTTGGGGGATGTGGTGAAATCGAGTGAAAAAACCGGAAATGATCAGAAAAAACGGTTTTCGGTGCAGTTCTCCTAAACTATTTATCCGATCGCAGTGAAACTTACACAACAGTTATAATTCACTAAGGCCTACATTCTGACAAAATTTGAGCGATTTCAATTTTTTTCATTCTGCACCCCTCAGGTGGTATTTACGGACTACCCCTCTTAAAGTCAATTTAATGGGGGTATTTAAGTTAAAGGTTACTTAAAGTTTACTTAAATATTGGTTTTATTGTCTTTAATATGTTTTAAAGTATCATGAAATGTGTATTTAGTAGCCTTTCATTAATTACCTAAAGAAGCAGGGAATGTTCCTTTAATAAGGCTTTAAGTGGAGAACAAAAGACTTATATTTTGCTGGTTTTTGGTCTTTAATTAGTACTCATAATTGTATATATAATTGGTTTTATTTGGCTTTACAGAACATTTAAGGTTAATTTTATTTCACTTTATTCAATAATATAGAGCAACATATTGTTTTTACTGGTTACTGCTTTCTATACATTGAATCATGCAGTTTCACCAACTGATCGATCATTCATAAACTTCATTTGTGGTATACATTTAGTTGTATTTAGTAACTCTTGTCTTGGTCTTGTTACGGAAAACCGGCTTAGGCTACTTGGATTACTGATAGCTTGGATCTTGAACGTTGGCTAATGTAAGATCTTGTTTATTCTTCATCTTTCATATCTTCTTTCTCTTCTAGATGTAACAGGGCTCACTCAAACGTTTTATTTGATATAAAATGATACAAAATTCTCTACAAAACTAAGGGCGACAAGGTACAGTGATAGCTAGAAATAGAGATAAATACAAGATGCTTAACTTTTGTACTTAACTATAAAGTATTAAACTACATGCTTGAGTAGCGACTATTGTAAAAATAAGTGAACAACAAAAGCACTTAGCTCTAGCTTATTACGTACATTGTACTAAATGTCTCGCTTTGACGAATTTATAAACATACATGAACAAAGCTTATTGGAAATATAATGGATTAAATTGTCTTTCATAAAAGTATTGTATGAAATTTAACTATTGAACTAGTATAAACTTAACAGTAGGTCATGAACTCTTAAACAACTAAGCGGCTTTAACTACAATCATCTCTTGACCTTAAACATTCATATAAAATCAACAACAATGTATATAAGTAGCCTTAGCTTATGGCTAATAGACTAATACGTAAAAATAAAATATGATATGAAATAATCTTACCACAAGATTGTAGTTACTTGCTCTAGGCGGTGAGCACTCCGAATGACTATTAAAATGATGCTAACTCCTGAGACCATGCGGTCTGGTTTGATTGACAGTTGTCAAATCAGCTAATGGAATTGGCTAACATACTTAAACGATATATAATACTATGTAAGCATTACAAAATGTATGCAAACTTCACTTGGCTACATAGAGCTCTTCTTAACCGGCATTATTCTGTAAACTCAAAAGCGAAGAAGCAAGAGTTAAAATAACTGTGTTAAATATACGTTACGTTACGTTCACTTCTCCCGCCCAAAATATAGAATATACCGGCACTGGACACAACTATAGTTTCTCTCTGATTATCTACGCATTATTTATTCATTGTCGGAATTATTATCTTACTTACCTTTCGAATTTATAGACTCGAAGCCAGCAAATCGAACTTCTTCAGGCTCTCCTTGTTGTTCGTTTGCTCTCCATACGTATACGCTTTCCGTCTATCGTAAAGTACCGTTGTAATAATTACGCTCAGGATTCGAGCGCGGTTTAGAGTTTGAAATCCAGAAGGATTGAATTACTTAGCCAATCATATGGACAGAGGCACAATAAGGCATGTACTGTGCTCGTGATCAATGTCAATAAAATGAAATCTGATAAGCCACAACAATACGCGCAAACTTCCTGCCAGTGTAATAATTTACTGAATTGTTTATAGCTTGGATTAGACGGAGTTCCGTCCAAACTACGGCAAAATTCCGGCTTGTTCTATCTTTGTGTCATTGAAAGACACTGAATGGACACTGAGAAGTTTTATTCGAGGTACAGCTCACTTAGTTTTCGTAATCAAGCTGTTGAACTCCGAATATGCGGGTTCTTAGCAGCGGCATTGTGCGAGTACTTTATAGGGCTTGCTTACAATAGGTTTCCTAAAATGAGGACTGCTGACTTCGACTATAAAACAACTCCAAGTTCATAATCAGAAGAAGAACAAAAAGTTAAGATATAATCGGGAAGCACACAAGGAGGTTTCGAAATCCAATGTAGTCTGAAAAACCCCGCACACAGCTTATGCGGGAACGGATTGCCTGGACAGTAGATTACATAAACAAGCCTCATGATCAGTAGCGGGAGACTTTGAAGATATAAGGTAAATTTGTAAGTTAAACGATTGCATATATATAACTTATTGGTACTGCGATACCGTATCTACAACTGAAAACTGTTTAAAGGGGCACTTGGATGAAAATCGATGAAAATTGGAAATGCCTTGAAACTTGGTTAAACTTATCTATATGGCCCCAATAGTAGCCAACCAGCATATTTTCTTCACAGTCAAAATTTGCGGATAAGAACTATATATTTTTTTCAGCATCTAAACTGTGAGTAAATTTACTCATTTACTCAACCCTATTGTTCTTTTAATTTTTAAACCAACATTTCTCAACTGCGAGTGGCTCCCAGGCTAAAATGTATGCCAATCTAGTTTTCATAATCATGATTGAGTCATATTATTCTTAAATACTTTAACTATTCGGACTTTCAAAATGTGGGGCGTTTTCATCCAAGTGCCCCTTTAATGGTGAGTGGCATTTATGTTTGCGGTTCAAAGATATCAAGGATGTGTTATCCTAAAGGAAATCAGAAGGTATTTAATGTAATGATTAATAGTAATTTAAATTTATCTTAAATCTCTACTTATTATAACTTTAGGTTTACCTAAAGTTAAAGTAAATCCGTTGCCTGATCGTGAGTTTCCCTTTCCAAAAAAGAAAGGCTTTACTGTACATTTAAAGTTAAAGTAAATGTATGAAGGACTTTACATAGACTTTAAATCTCTTTACACATTTAAGATACCTTTTAAAAATCTGCATCTTAAACTTACTTAAATCACTTTTACGTAAAGACTAACTAAATATTACTTAAAGCTAACTTTTTCTTGTGTTTACCTTTAAGGAGATTTAAGTTAGTATTGAAGCTTATTTTTAGATTTGAACAACTTTAAGGTTTTCTTAAAGTCCTTTAAATATATTATTTCATCCTGTGTACGGGTATCCATATCCAGTTTTTATCGGCAAAAATACTCAGAGGAATTACAGGCTTATCGCCCACGGACTCTATTACCCATGGATTTCGCCCATAATATTACCTATCTAACATACAGTGCAGTCCAGAAACATGTATAGCACCAAATGCTTGCGATCTGCTCGAGATTCGTTTTCTCTATTGTTGTTTGCGATTTAATCGCGATCACAGTGTGCTTGGGAACAATTCGTTTCTCTTCCACTCATCAAAACTCGGAATAAGTCTACATAATCAAATATTTTTACATCTCCTCCCTGGGAAGAAGTTCTCAAGAACGGCTAGAATCATAGCGATCTCAAAACGTTCAACATGACGTTACCTTAGTGCTTTAGCTTCCTTGGAATTAATTTCATGGTATTAGAAAATAAAGTAAACTTGTAACATGTACTTTAATAAAAAAAAACACAGTTTAAAGTCACCTAAAGGTGTTTTCTATCAAATTCTCCTAGACGTTTTTTACCGCGTCCTTCGTTACGTCTCAGTCATTCTAAATGTTGTTACTCTGTCTTCATTCTACACTTTATTATTTTGGTGTCTTTCTCGGTACAGTTTGCTTTTTTGAACTTCGTTTAATTTTACCTTGGGAAGAAGACATGATTCAAAGTACTTTCCAACTACGATTGGCTTAGATCTGACACGTTCAATCAAACGAATAGGTGAAAATGTCTGGAAATCTACAACAAAATGGGCGTGCCAGTTGTTTATCTAAACTTGGTAGTCTTTCGCTGCATATTTTTATTTTCACTTGGTTACTGTATTTACTGTTATATTTAAAGATCTTAAGAGTAGGTCTGTAAGAGTCAAGCAAGGTAGGAAATGAAAATCCCTCACCAACCTTCAAGTTTTGTGTGGAAGCAGGCCATTATATGGGATGCGTGAAAAAATAAACATTTGGTCAGCAAATATATTGTTGCCATTGGAAACGACAAGTTCTTTCCGATAGCTTAATTTACAATTTTTAAAGTAAATTAGACCCGTTTGAAGGTTGTGTTTCTCCTACGCAATACACTTAATACCCCTAAAACGTTTATCGTAGATTAATAAATTTTACACCGTAGTGAAAATAGAAACTGACGTTTCGAACATTAGTCCTTCGTCGGAGACAAACGTTCATCACTTAAAACGCATCTCTTCTAGTTTAGAAAAGTACCATTTGCTCTTATCTTATTATTTTGTACATGAAATATTAGTGCCTTCAAGTAACAGGTGTATCATTTGCTTTAGCGACAAGCTAAAATGATCAAAATGTTTTTTGGTCGTTCTCCAAACGTAGTGCAGTTCTAGCTTAGAAACTTGGTAGGATGTTTCCTAAGACATTGAAGTTACCAAATCATGCAAAATCTCTGCGGGCACAATCTTCGCTTGTCCGTGGTCAGTCAAATCACAAGGCCTAAAATTCAAAATGTCCTAAATTTGACTACAACTAAGCTTTGACTATTAGCACGAAAGAGATGCAATAAACTAAATACGTATTAAAGGTAAAAGGATAATACCTAAAAAACACATTTTTACCAAGTAATTAAAGTTATAGTATACAAACACGGCAATTTAATTTTTTTTACAAAGTAAACAAAGCCTTATTTGCAATTTTGGTCATTTTCAACTTACTTTTGATAATTCATCGTGTCTTTTGTAATGCTCAACTTTCCAAATTTTCAAAAGGAAATGTGTCTTGGAATCTCAATAAACATTATTACGAGCCATCTTGGTCATAAAGAGCTGAAATCGAAGTAAATAATAATGTGGTTCTATAAAGGAATTTCAACAGAATTCACAAATCATCGATCAATTCTCGTTCGATAATACAGCATTTATAGTTTCATTGAGCTTCAAAACTCCTGTATTTTGTGGCAGACTTACCTGTAAGCTATTGTTTAACATGGATGCTGTACTTTTAAAGTTAATACGAATACGAAATCTGCTCATTTTGAGAGTATTTGAAACGAAAAAGTCCTTGAATTACCTCAGTGTTGTTGTCATTGGTCAACCGCTGACCGGAAGTTAGAAGCTAATTTTACCACAATGAATGAAACATATTTTGTGCACTCCTTTACAATGGATACATGTTGCTTTGGAAATCCGTGTAAACAACCTAAAAGCGAGAAAAAATTCCTCTTAGCGAATTGCAATAGGGATATTTCAAGACACCTGCAAACATACGGCCTTTGTAAATGTACTGACATTGCCAATGAAGATGATTTATTACTCTGTCGTGCAGGTTAGTGAAATGATGTTGGACTATTGTTTTATAATTTCAATTTATTTGTGTGCTGCACTTTATCAATCGAACTTATTCTTTTTTACGAGTTTGTCATTAAACTAAATAAGTTTAAACATCTTTGTTCTCGAACTAAATAATTCGTTTCGATTTTCTAACCGATTGTTACAACTTTTTTTTCATATGAAATAGAGTGTGATATTGAGTGACATCAAAATGATAAAATTGATATCCCCATTCCCACCAGTGGCCAGTGGGGATACAATTTATATCAACACTGGTGGTGTCAAATTTCGACTTTTTGCTCAGCAAGTCTCAAATTCTCCGTTATTTTTCATTGAAGATTTCATATAATAAACAGAACATTACATGGCCACTTGGAGATACGAATTTTATCTTCTCGTGCTGATCATATTATCTTTTACTCGCTCGCTGCGCTCACTTGTGAGAGATAATATCAACACTCGAAGATAAAATTCGTATCTCTGTGCGACCATGTAATATCCTATTGAATATTTACCTCGCAGCTCGAAGACTTGCCACTCGGTAAATATTCATTGGTAATCACTTCGCCTTCGGCGAATAATTGCTAATTATTTGTAGTATGCCGACTAACTTGATAACCTTCTTCTCTGTTTTCGCCTCACTATTTCCAATAATTTCTTCCGATGGTATGTGATTGCAACTCAAATTGATCTTTTTTTTACGCCAGACATGATTTTTTGACATAGCACTGGAAGACGCCAATAAATTCGTTATATGCAACCACCATCGCAATAAGCTTGGTATTTACTGGAGAGGAAGATTCACAAATTACAAGGTCCCATCAGAGTTGGCACCTCATAAGGCTGAAAATAGAAAGGGAGACCGCACCATAGGAAAATTCCAGGCAAAATGCATAAAAAGATTACCGGATAAATAATTCCAGTAGGTTCTGGTAAAATCATTTTGCAGATTATTGGAAGAGGCATGGAGTTAAAAATAGTAAACATTTACTTTTTGATAGTGGTTTTAGATGTATGTTTTAGACTGCAGTAGAGAATAGTAAACCATATATGGGCTATGCAAGGACCTCACCCAACAAAATGCGTGCATGGGCGTGGTGTTTGTAGGGGTGGGTTGGGGGGCTTACCATTCGAAAATACTGTAGAGTAGTATGTGTGAAAAAAATTTAAACTGACAATTGAAAATTTCAATGCTTATGAATGTTAGAAAAACGTTGAGACTGCATTCCCTTCAGCTTCCAGTTCACTCCACCGTCTCTCGGTTTCCTCCAGTCTGCATGTTACGTCACTAGCCGCCATGTTGGCTGACCATACAAAGCATTCCTCTTTAAAATTCTCTTATTTTATCAACCAACATTGTCGTATTGTATTGCACTGTTTCATTATTATATAAAAGTATCTCAAGGGATTTTGAGTCACGTGGCTGCAACCAAAGAATACCTGAAAATATTCTGAATTATAACCCAACGATGAATTTTCGCACGCTATCATTGGTTCAAATGGGTCACGTGCAGGACAGGTATCAGGCGATATCCCCCGTCCGAAGTGATATTCGTCCAGCAGAAGGTAAAAACGTTAAAAAAGAAAAGCAAAAACACGGAAAACAAAGAAACTCGGTTTTTACAAACAAGAGTAAAGAGTAAAGAGTGAGAGTAAAATACAAAGACTGGTTGAGAAAACTACGCCAGGAAACGCGAAAAAATCAACAAAATATATTGTAAATGTCTTCAATGGTAAGCATCCATGTTTCGTGAATGAAGTTTTTGGTTTGTTTTCGAAATTGTTTTTAAAACTATTAAAAACCAACAAAGAATTCGACAACAAATGTCAAACAATAGAATAATTCAATGTCAAATAGCTTTCATTTAACAAAATAATTGTTTTTATATCCAGCGTGGAGACAAGAGCGAATTATTTTTTGAAATCTCTGGAGATGACGAGTCGATGCAGTTTGCTGAATTCATTTCAGTGAAGTCGTTTGGTTATAAAATAAATAAACCCCCTCTGGCTCACTGGAATATTGGATGAGAAATGGTCCTCAAAATATCACATTTACTACTGATTTACAATAGAAAAATATACATATACAAAGGCTTACCCCAGAGCCGACAGTGCAGGGAAACTATTGCAAGCATTTTGAAATCTGAAAATAGCGAGAAAAGGGTAAAATTCTATATAAGCGGAATAAGTTACCAAAAAGTCTGCTCTCATGTTTTTTATTCGTTAATACTAAAATTATTTAGTTGTCCATCTGCAAAGTATCGCAACGAACTTCCTTTTAACCGTTTGCGTTTTGCTTCTGAATCATCAGGCCCCCTCTAATGAGAATAAAATATGGGAAAGGAAGCTGCGTTGCACAAGTAAACTTCATCGCGCAAGTCAAATGACCAGCACTCCAAAAAAGCAGGATCTATCTTGGCGTTTGGAAGGTGATGTGGATGTCACGGAAGACAGTGAACAAGAACAAGATGTAGATAACAATAAAAAACGCGAGGAAAAACTCCAAGCTGTCAATTCACTTCTAGGTCTGAACGGCAGCAAACCCCTTAGAAACACAATGCAAGTAGCTTGGGTGGATGCTTCGTCAAAAGCAAGGCGTTTCTATACCTCAAAGATTGCCGAAGTTGTCAGTGCGCTTCTTGAACTTGTGGCCCCTAATGATGCAGGTTTATTGTGGAATGCTGTAAAAGAATCGCCAGACATAAATAAGAAATACGGTGCCCCTGCAACTTCTGACTCTTCTTTGTTAACAGCATTGGTAGAAAGTTACAACCAAGCCACACGTGCGAACACTCGGACTCAGATACTGAGTCTGATGGCTGATAAATTGTCATTTCAAGATCTAGAGCAACTCATTCCGGGCCTTTCAAGGTACAGATATACAGCTGCTCGTAGACACTGTTTGGAACATGGGGCAGGCCCTGAGATAACTAATGCGGCCGTTAACGTAAGAGAAAGAATAAACCCTGCTCAGCTTCATCACTTCATTGAATTTATTACAAGTCAACATGTTCTACAAGACTTTCCCTTTGGTAGAAGAAAGCTGAAGTTTTCTTCCGGTGAAGCCTGTGAATACCAAATGTTATCAGGACACTCATTCCATCCCGCCTTGTGAGCCAGTATATCCGATTTTGCCAAGAGACAGGCTTCAGACCACTTGGTAAAAGTACTCTACTAAAAATTGTCTCTGAGAGCTGCGTGGCTTCAGTAAGACGATATATGCAAGGTATTGATAATTACTTGGCAGAAGGAACAAAAGCCTTTGATGACCTAAATGTTGTTGTTGATAAACTCTCAGCGGTTGGACTTCCCAAAAGCAAGTCAACTTTCATTAAAGAAGCATTAAAGGAAGGGAAGCAATACTTAAAAGGAGACTACAAGGTAAGCGGTGGAAATTATATACATTTTTTATTGTTTTAGTTTCAGTTGTTTTTCCAGGGGCGGAGCCAGGATTCTTGAAGGAGGGGGCGCACCATTTATGATCACAAACTCAAGCACCGATAATGCAGTAGATATGTCATTTGGAAGAGGGTTGTGCACTCCCGCAAACCATAAAGCAAGCTGTTACAGTGATCCAGCCTTGATGTAACGAAGGCATGGACCAACCTTTCAGCAGTTGGCTGATTCAGGTACTTCCGAATCTTGCTTATTTGGCTAAGAGCCATGAAGGAGGACTTGCAGCAATTACTGATCTGTTGCTTGTAGGATAAGTTGTGGTCAAACATTACACCAAGATTACAAGCTTCTGGTGTTGATGAGATTTCAGACCCTCCAAATCGTACTTCCGAGATAGTAGAAACTTAAGGATCAGTAGCAGTCCAGTCTTGTCGTCGTTTAAAACTAGTTTATTGTTTAGGTACCAGGTCTTCATATCATTTAGGACATGGACAGCGTTATCGTGGTCAGTACCCTTCTCAATGATGATGTACAATTGTGTATCATCCGCGTACGTCATGGCAGATAACCCATGAGCAGCCAGTGTGTCTTCAAGAAGATGAAAAGGATAACAAACGAGATGCGCCTGATACAAGTTCTAATGAAGAAAGCAGTGAAGATGCTACAGACTTCCAAAGACAAAAGATATTTCTCTGTCCTGAAGAAGGATGCACAAAAACCTTTGTTAAATATTCGGCCATGGAACGAAACTGTGAGTATGGTACTCATTCTAGAGCACTGGAAAAGCTGATACTCCAGGACAAAGCAAAGATAAGTTATGCAGAATACTTGCAAGAAATCAAGAGCAATGCGCCACCTTCAATCCAAGGGCCCGTACTATAAAGCAATCCGTACGCACAAATTCTTTGAAGATGGGTTGGGCTTTAAAATCAAACCCAAAGAAATCAAGGTTTAGTGAAAAACAGAAATCGTTTCTTGGAAAAAAAAATTTTTCAAGCGAAGATTATGCCCGCAGAGATTTTGCATGATTTGGTAACTTCAATGTCTTAGGAAACATCCTACCAAGTTTCTAAGCTAGAACTGCACTACTTTTGGAGAACGACCAAAAAACATTTTGATCATTTTAGCTTGTTGCTAAAACAAATGATACACCTGTTACTTGAAGGCACTAATATTTCATGAACAAAATAATAAGATAACAGCTTTAAGGCGGAATGTCATATTTGATCATTTCTAGAAGGACCATTCAATCTGGAACATGCTCTTAACTCTTGAGATGCAGATTTTTGTCTTGATTCATAATGCTGCCAAATTTCAAAAATCTTAGCTTATAAAAGCTAATGCACACTATGCACAGAGTTCCTGCGCGCTTTGCTTACTCACAAATGCACAGAAAAAAAACACAATGATATAGTCAAAGGTTGATCACGAAGTATTTTTTCTTATTTTTGCAATGCGAAATGTCGACGTTAGCGACTTGCCAAAGAAGATTTAGCGAGGGAAGATTCTTAATCTTACGATGAAGTTTCGTGACTGAAACTTCAGTGAAAGAAAAAGTGGCCTGTAGACCAAAGAAACCTGATTATACTGCAAGAATAATATTTCAGTTCAATAGAAAACATTTCATATAAGGTAAATTCATTAATTCTAACTAATATTTCGTAAACAAATTGACAAAAACTAGCTGGAGAAACTCTCAGACAAGCCAAGGATGTTGCTTAGGCAAACATTGTCAGAAAAACTTTTTGTCGTTTTTACTGCATTTTACTTTTTTATCATCTTTTTCTTCAATTCTTGTCAACGAAAAAAGAGATATTTGAAGTTTTGAATTTTTGTTTTTTATCCCACTTCAAGAATAAAGGCTAAGACTTAGTAAAAAGACCTAGTAGTTCTTTGAAAAAATGTCATTCTATTGTACATGCATACATACGGTGTGTACCACCACTGGGTTCTTCCCGGTTGAGTTCAAAGCGAACTTTGCCTTGCAATAATTAGAAACATAGCCTTTGGAGACATAAAAAACATTTTTATGGATCATTAAGAAGTCTTCAAGAACTCAGGGTTTTTTTTAGCGAACAATCGCATATTTTTACTTATTATGTTCGCCTCTGATCAGCAAATCAAAGAAGACTTTCACTCAATAATTTTTAATAATACTTCTATTACATAATTTAATTTCATGTTGAATGAAATATAAAAAGGAATACATATCCCACCACATATTTGCTATTTATCTAGCTTTTCCAGCTAGTAATTGCACATGAATGAGCAATAGCTCTATTTTATGTTGTTGAACAACATGTTCTCGTAAGCTTAAAAGACCATGTCATAATTTGGACTTCTCGATAAAATAAAAAGGTATACAAGAACATTTCCAAAGGCTGACTAAGAAAATTATTGTTATGGATTAAGAATTTTGTCTCTTGTTCTTGTGAAGTTCAACTGAATTAGACTGAATGTAAGCAAGATTGTTTTTCGAAAACATTTGCAGTTCGTATTTTTTCACCTAAAACCAATGCCACATGCTAAATAAGATCTTCTTCAACACATGAAATACTTATTAATTGTTGTTCTTCGAGTTTAAAATAAGTTTTTTGGGGCTTTGAAGGCTTAAATTTATCAATTTTTCTTTTAGTTTTGATCCACTGGTTTTGAAAAATGACAGGTTCATATTTCTCACTATCAAAAACCAATTCCTTTCAAAAATTAAGCTCACAACCGTTTCTCTAAATTTAACCAAAAAAACATAAAGAATTAAGAAAAATATCAGGTTCGAGTCCTGCCAAGGGCACATGATATTTTTTCTTAATTCTTTATTCTATTATTCACACCGAACGCATTTCATTTAAAAAAAAACATAAACGAGTAAGACGTATCAAATTGAAAATTCCCCATTTAATACCTAGTTGTGTAATAAAGCTTACAGGTATAGTTCATCACCATGGAAATATTTTCATGCTTTGGAGTTTTCAAACTAAAAAATTCTCTTATGTACCAAATTTTTTAGCGATTCCTTTCCTCTATAAAGCAAAACGTCAATAGTAACATAACTTCAAACCAAATAATCTTCCCGGAATTGTGAATCTTAAAAAGGTAGAGATTTACTTTGTGTTTTTCGCTTACAAGCAGCACATGGCTTGAAAGAAAAATTATTTAAAAATTCGTTTCTCTTTAAAACGCATGGATAACCCCATTTTGTGTGTGTAGATTTTAAAGTATATGTTAAATTAGTCTTGTGAAATAGAACATTAGATTCATAATTGGCTTTGAAAAGAATGTCGAAATAGGAAGTACGAAGAATTGAACTGGGAGCTCCGCTTTTAGGCAGTGCCTAAGTATATATATATATTATTATTTGCTATTTATCGGGCTCTTCCAGCTATTATTATTACACAATCGCAAAAATAATGAGCTTTTTTTTATGGATAAGCTAATGTATTTGTAAGATATTAATATAAATAATACTGAAAAAAACTTTTCAAAGACCAATTTACTAACATAGAAAATAATTATTTTGCATTAATGAATGTCTCTTGTTGCATGTGAAATTCAAGTGAATGTAAGCTTAAGCTTATAATATTATTATTGTAGTTCACTTTCCACCTAAAAAACATATTAAGATTTGCTGATTAAAATCCTTTGTTCTATACATGTATTCATATGTTCTACAACCTATAATTACTTTTCTTCGAAATGAAAAGTTTTCTAATGCTTTTGAAGGCTTAGAATAATGGTTTTTCTTTTAATTTTTCCTTCTGGGTTCTGGTAAAATCAAAAGAAGTGGTAACACTGTAGCCGGCGTTATGCCGCGTCACACAATTGTCACTTTTTTAGCACCATATACACTATTTATTGGAGCTATTTATTTATTATTTACAAGGGGAGAGGGGTTGGTGCAAACAGAGAGGGGACTAGCATTTTTAGATTAGCCTCACGGTTTCATAATTTTTAATATCCAATTTTTTTTACATAAGAACACGTTTTATTTGTCAGGCTGAATTGGTTCTTATATATATATAAGATTTAGAGGTTACCATAATAGATCAGTGTAAAACAGAGGAACATTTAAGGAAAGGGAAGCCTTTTGGGCATATAAATTAAGAACTATAACCCCATTAGGTTTAAATATGGAAGAATTTGTATACCTATAATTCATTGTTTTAAAAACATATGTAATTTTTCTTGTAATTTTAACATTAAGTTTTTTAGCTTTAATTTATTCATAGTGAATTAAAAGCTCGCGCTGTAATTGACTTAGTGCGCGCTAGTCACGCACGAGTGAAAACATGAATTGTAACAGTTTGTTTGTCCTCATCAGTAGCCCTGATGAAGACTTTTTAATAAAGTCGAAAATTTGGCTGTAAAGGTTTATTATCCAGTTTTTTGATAATTTATATATATATAGATTATATTATAAAGAATGGTCTGAACCCAGGTGAATGGATATTTTTCGAAGTAACAATATTTCTCGAAGAGACAATATTTGTATAATGATCATCCGGGTGGATGTAGTCCTGAGAAGGACTGTTTGATGTGACTGACGTTGAAGATGACTTCCGCACAGGTTGTCGAAACGTCAGTCACATCAAACAGTCCTTCTCAGGACTACATCCACCCGGATGATCATTATACAAATATTGTCTCTTCGAGAAATATTGTTACTTCGAAAAATATATATATAGATATACTCAGTGATTTATTGACCAAATTTCAGTGTGAAGATTCTTAATCCACCTGTTCTTTTATGCGGGTGTTTACTGTATCATACATTTACTTTTATTAATAATCATCCTTCAACGAGTAGAAAGAAGACGATAACAGGAAAAGAAAAGAATGAGGAAAATGTTTTTGATGCGGGATGCTTTTAGTAAGACTCATGGGGAATATTCGAACCCTTTTAGAGAGTTAGTGTGGTGATAAATATACTTCAGGTAAGCTGAATAAAAATCAAAAGCAGTCAATTTACAGTCAAAACGGCTCAAGGGTACCCCCAAAATCCATGAATGAATTTTTTCAATAAGTCTATCACAACAGTGAATGGTGAACGAATAGCTGGGGTAAGAATGATGCCAAAGTTGCATGCAAACAACTTGTTTTTAGCACATATGTAAATTTCTGGGGCAATGGAAGAGGAAAGGGAAGAGTGTGGTTAGACGATATGGCATGTACAGGATCAGAGGCCTCACTTCAAGACTGTCCTCAAGCAGGATGGAGAGTTGTCAGCCGCAACCACAAAAGTCACACAGAAGATGCTATTGTGGTGTGCTCTAAATTAAACTGTTCATTTTACAGCAGTGAATGGATCGAAGCTCCCTATCTGATAACCTTTTCATTATATTTTCGCAAAGGAAAGATCAACGTAAATTACAACCCAGAAATAAGCAGCCCTGCATCCACTTTTAGTACCTTTTTTGGAGTGACTAATCATTTTTTTTTTTTTTTTTTGAATGATGCAGCTCAGTGAGGTCAAAGCCATACAAAGGTGCCGCTGGCAGCCACCATACGGCTTGTGTCTAACCAAGGAGCACAGCTTAGATCGAAATGGGATTGGTTTTTGAGGAGAGAGGTATGCTAAGCTACTGCTTGGTAAAAGCACCATAAAAAAAACAAAGAATTCGCCAAAGCGTTAACAACCACCGAACCACCTAAGACAAACATCACCAAAGAGATGGGGACCCTCTCAAAGAAAACCGCTCTATTTGATGCCGACAATTATCATAATAAGATGTTTTCTTTGATCGAGTCAGAGCTTTACAAGACAATTAAGAAAGACCCAGCTCACCGCCTTTTCCGTAAGCTGACTGAAAAGTTGTTAGCCCTGAAACACAGTGACAGCCTCGATGAGACGACCTGCAACAAGTTGACACCACAGCACAAGCAGTCTATCAGGATTTATGGTTTGCCTAAGATTCATAAACCCAATATTCCTTTACAACCCATTATTTCTTGTGTTAATTCCTTTGCTTACAATCTGTCCGCATACTTATCTAAACTTCTGTCTCCTTTAACAGGTCGATCCAGTTACACCGCCGTCCCCAACTTAGTGAGGTTCGTCCAACAGATCAAGGGCATTACCATCCAGGATCATGAAACTATGGTGTCCTTTGATGTTAACTCATTGTTCACCAACGTACCAATAGAAGGTGACTTACAAGCCGCCCTCCAAAGACTCCAAGCAGACGACACTTTACCATCTCAGACCAGCCTAGCACCATCACAAACTACCGACCCTCCACACCTTTTTACTAAAATCCACGTATTTCATGTACAATGGATCATTCTATGAGCAAAAAGAGGGTGCAGCTATGCTCAGTCCGGTCTCTGCTGTCATTGCCAACCTATACATGGAAGTCTTTGAAGAACAGGCCAAACAGTGATGTGATCCTAAACGCCAGCCAAGAGTCTGGAAGCGCTACGTTGACGATACCTTTGTCATTACAAACCAATCCAGTGTAGACAGCCTACTTCAGTTCCTTAACAGTCAACAACTCACCATCCCTTCACCATGGAAACCGAGAGGTAACAAGATCGCCTTCCTCGACACCATGATACACAGTGAACGGCCGCCTCACTACCAGCGTCTAAAGGAAAGCCACCCACACAGACCAATACCTTGGATACGACTCAACAACCACATTTGGTAAAACACAGTGTTGTTAAGTGTTTGTATGACAGAGCGATTCGTGTCATCACTAAACCTAAGGGTAAAGTATGTGAAAAAAAGCACTTGGCATCAGCCCACGGTTCTAATGGTTATCCTGTTTCGTTCTTGCAGAAAGTTAACAAGACCAGACCAGCCTCCAAAACAGATCCACCGCAATATATACAAGTCAGTAGCAGTATGACCATATGTTTCTCAGGGCGTTTCCCATACTCTACGCTGTTGCCTACGTATACAACATCAGGGTAATCGCATGGTCGTCAAATCAGAAACAACCCTACGTAGGTACTTGGTGCTCCCTAAAGACCCATTTCCTCCCAGCAGACAAGACGGAGTAGTTTATAAGATCCCTTGCAGCAAGCGTGACAAAGTCTACATTGGAGAAACAGGAAGAGCAGTCCAAGAAAGAATGAAAGAACATGAGAGAGACGTACGATTGGCCCGTTTGGAGAACTCAGCTATAGCAGAACATGCCCACAAGGCCGAACATTACCCTGACTGGAATGAGGTGGAACGTGTAGATTGAGATCCCATTGTTACACACGCAGAGTCAAGGAAGCCATCAATATCCGACTGTACCCTAACAACATCAATAGGGACAGTGGTATGGGAATCCCTGACGCATGGATGCCCACAATAACAAAACACTCTGGGCGGAGACTCAACACTGATAAAGCATCCAATCACAACACAAACCGACCATCCAACCACAGCGCAGATGATCCGACGAGTGGTATATAACAGCCGCACCATCCAGTCTACACCATCGCCTGATGAAGATTAGCAGCTTGCAGGCCAAACATCACGCTCTTCTACAAATGAACCTCAATCGTGAGACAAACGAAAAAGTATCATTTTTTTTTTACATTTCCACAATGAATAATTAGCACTTAATGACTGGTCCCGAGGGAAACAGTTAGTTTTGTTTCCCGAGAAACATTGAGATTCGAGGGAAACGAAACTAACTGATTTCCTGAGGGATCAGTCATTAAGTGTTTTATTGTATACTCTAGTCAAACGAAGAAAAATGTTCTCTCCATTTTGAAATTTTTTTATTTACAAAAAAAAATTCATTGTGAATTACAAAGCGTTGGACCTGATCACGTGGATTTATTCCCCTCGCGGGAGTTATTGATACTTATTTCCCTCCACGTGATGTACTCTCGACCAATAAGAAAACGAGTTTAACTAGGATATATAATAATATATTTTATTCCATTACAGAAATTCTCAGACACATGCGCACTCTTTCGAATTTTCTGTTGTGACAAGTTGGTTTTTGGTGGAAATCAATCAAAGTGTTTCTATAGCACTCCGGAAAACAATTTTTAACTTTCCAGTTTGCTGCTGTTGGCCGTGTGCACTTGTGTTTCCCATACCAACGCAACTGCTAATCAAGGATCAATTATTGTATTAATCTGGGAAATCAGAATCCTCTACTATTGTTTAGCTTCACTTGAGGATACGAATACTTGGTGTGTCAATATTGACAAAGGCTTACTGATAATCAGAAATTGCGCAACCGGAAGTGATCAGGAAAAAATTTACAACTCATAGGATAATATTTCTTTGCAGACTATACCATGCACAAATGCCGGGTAGCTAATCACTTTACAATAAATACCACATTGGTATTTTTGTGAATGAAAGACAAAAAAATATATGGATTTGTAATATTTCGCCCTTTCAGCGCCCTCAAAAATCTCATAAAGTGAGATAGGAATTCTTACAAATTCCTGCGTTAGAAAAATTAACTTTTCTTAAAAATTTGATATAACATAGATTTTTAGAAATTCTTTCAATTAAGCTCATAAAAAGTATAGAGTCGCGTGCAAAATTTGGGGATTTTGCACTGTTGAAGTTCAAAACGTGCATGGTTCCTCAATAAAATTTCGTATTTTATTCAGCGGTTTTTATGCGTGCACAAATCATAGGCTCAAATCGAGAGTTCAAAAGTAGGCAGTTACTATAAGGTGGTTCAACTCATACTTAAGTAATAGGAATCAGCAATGCTATGTAAACGATACTTGGACCTCCAATGTTTTCGGTCTATATAAACAAACTACCAAATTATTTAAATGAGGGAATTCCAAGAAGGTATGATACTAGTATAAGTTGTGCCAGCCCATGCCAAAGCTACGGTGGCCCAAAAATGTCACGGCAAAACTTTTATTACTCACGGCAAAACTTTCATTATGCAAGGACTTTGACATGCGCCCAAATTTTAATCAGCTGATCTTGTGGCCTTGTTCTTTGCACGTGGCTGGGTTGCTGTCGAGTTCGTCCCGATCGTGTCACTATTAATACCTTTGGATTTGCGCATGGAAAATTCGAAGCCATATGGTAGGAAAAATGTCCCAAGAGAATAACAAGGACTCTATGGTGTAAGTATTTAAGTACTGTTGGAGCTGTGGGGTTGAAGTAGCAACCACTCAATTGTAAGGTGGGCCCCAAGAACATCAAAGACAAACTAATTTGACGAATGCAAATATCAATCCTAAGCCCTCTTTTGGAAGGCCATTATCGATGGAATCTTTCAGAAAGATGAAATCAAGTCAACACAGAGATACTGCTACAAAAAAAGGTACGTCTCATCCAAATGAGCCAGTTACCATCAGCATTGGGCTAAAAAAATGGTTAATGGTGACCTAAAGCCGGTTTGGGGAAAGCGATTACCAATAACTGTTCCAAAATCAGCTAATTACGAGCTGATCCTTCAGAAGGGTATTGGAAAATATAAGAAATTTAACTTAAGGACATTTGATAATACAATCAAGTATGTATTGTTATAGGATGATGGCAGTAGAGCTACACTGCTTCCTGGTAGTGCTGACGAGGTTTTCAAACTCGAAAGATACAAAACCGAACTGGGAAAAGACTACAAGAGAATCACACTATTCCTGTGCCCTGAAGATGAAGTATATGAAGCAGAGAGAATGGATTTAAATGCGGGCAATGAGAAACCTGACAATGAAAAGAATGTAAATAGCAAAAAAAAAAGAAAAGAAAAAAAAAAGTTTTAAAAGATTTATATAATACATTCATACACAAGTTGCAAAAATGTCAACTGTCAGATTTTAAAGGCAAATTGGCTTGTAATAAGTATCCTGAACCCCAGGGATTTTTGTCAACTGGAGGGTTCAGAAATCACAAGTTAACTGGTTAATTGTACGGACAGTAAAGAGAACCATCTGGAGCCTGGGTACTGGTACTTACCCCTTACTGCTCCAATAAAATAACTTTTGATTAGACTATCATGATATGCACGTTTGTTTAACTCGTGTTTATTTTCAGGATGAAGATAACCAGTATGCTCATCCTAAACCACTTGATAAATGTGCAAATGTCCAACGATCAAAAACTGTTAATACCTGCAGTAAGTTATTTGCCTCACATTTGTGACTTTGGCTCCACTTATAGATACTAAACATGCATCCAGTCCCCCCGCTTCACTCACACACATAAAACCATGTCTTTCCAGAAGTGTAACAATGAAAACACAACACTTCTTATTAAAGGTTTTTGTACTGTTTCAAACATGAGCGGATCTATTAAACATTTGAACAAATTGCAAATATTGTTCTAGTAGAATGGAGAAAAATATTAATAATAGACCAAATCAAGCATTTGTGTCCAAAAATAATACTATAACTCCAAGAACAACTATATATGGAGTCTCCAACTTGAGATATATTCCAGAAAAGAAATAAATGTTTTGAAGATACATTGAAGTATCACTCAAACTGATTTGAGTGAGAAGAGAAATTTGTAATACCTAGACACTCAGAGTTGATGAGGGTCACTCATGCAAATACTACTATAGATAGTTAAGGTGGTTTATATTTGGAAAAATTTGTATGAGAAGTGAGACCTTGTCATACACTGATTTAATGTATAACTTATGAAAAATGCAGTCTTCCACAATTGTATGGTGTATCCTAAAATTAATATTGCAGAGTGACCAACATGCCAGTGTACAACAAGCAAGTGTACAACAAGCCAGTGATACAGTAAGTCTAAAGAGAATTTGGATTGTATGCATATCTATATAGTTGTCATCTAATTAATATATATATATACACCTAATTGCAAAAACGTTGTCATACAACATTTGAACATTTGTAGTTTCAAGATTAGGAATAAATTAAAAGTACAAAAGAAAGAGTTCTGCTTCAATGATCTTCTTTTGTACTTTTAATTTATTCCTAATCCACTAAACTACAAATGTTCAAATGTTGTGTGACAACGTTCATGCAAGTAGGTGTATATATTAATATATATATTAATATATAAATGTAATAACGAAGAGGCAAGATTTGCTGTTACTCCGAGTTTCGTGCTTACGCACTCGTCATACAGTATTTAATGAAAGACATTCCTATCAACTAGATATAAATACATGCTAAGACAATAGGCTAAGTGCTATATTACAATAGGTGATAGTTATACTAAATACAATAGGTGAGAAGTTAAAATTTACAAAACACGAAACTCGGAGTAACAGCAAATCTTGCCTCTTCGTTATTACATTTATACTTTGCTCTACACCATATGTGCATTGAGCACTCTTTAATGGGATCAGCTACTTCCTCGTATGATTATATTAATATATATATATATATTACTGATTGATTATTTCACTCAAGTGACAAGCAAATCTCCATGTGCTACCACCCAGAAAGCTAAAAAAATTTACTGAAAACTAATCATACATCACACTCAAATTCCACATGAGGCATGGCAAAGACCTCAGAACAAGATATTGACAAAGAAACTCAAAAAGCAGTGCAAACTTTAACACACAAAAAGGTTAAGTACCATTAACTATCATTTAATCTTTTTTTTTTTTTTTAGAATAATGTATTGAATACCCATTTCATTATTTTTTAATCTAGGAAATACAAAAAAGAAACGGTTTTTATGTCAAGAAACTCATCTACCCTGAATTTACAAGTGTTACCACATCTTTGTATTCTGGTGAAAGAAGTTCATGTGTGACAAATGGATGGTGACAGACATACCAATCTAGGTCATTAGACTTTATAGATGAATCAGAAGAGGAATATTACCCATGCAATGATGTTTTCACTTTGACATCCCTTACGATAGGTGAAAGCATCTACTTAAGGCCTCCCCTGGTTACAGAGGAACGTCTATCTGAGAAGTCTTTTGCCTTTCCAATGTCAAATGATAGTAGTGTGCATTGTGAACCAAAGATCCTACATGGGCCAGAAATCATTAATGCGTACGAAAGAAAAGAGCTTTTTTTGGGTGTTATAACTAATTTTCAAAATGAATTAGGGGTAACATATCATTGGTTACTTAATGATAAGGAAATCCTTAGTGGTACATTACATGCAATTATCAAGGTTTCAAAGCCAGGAAAATATTTTTGTACAATAAATTATGGAGATAAGTTACTGAAATCATGTGAAGTGGAAGTAGAATAGATGCTTTATTTAGAGTTAAAGTAGATTCATGTGACACTATCTTGTTTTGGTTAAGGTTTAAGAGAGGATGTCAGTAAGGCTCAAACGTCGTGGCAAGTCTCAAAAAATCGATTTTGCTCAAACTTTCAGGGTTGATAGCCTATTATGTCCCAATCATCGTGGTGTATTTAGTTTGCGAAAATATTATTTTGTTCTTGAGAAATAAGGATTTTAGTCGGAACGGGTAATTATGCTAATTTATAGAGCCTCAAATTGACCAACTTCAGTGACTTCATGTAACGAAACTATCTAATCTATGGTATTGATAATATCATATTCCTTTTGCCTATCATCTATACTTCATTCACTGTCATTATGAAAGATTTCTTTACAATGTGGAATTTATCGCGAATTTTCTCATCAGCCCTACTTTTTCTTACTGTAAAAGTAGCTTCAAAACAAGTGGCATTTTTACTATGGCCGAAACATTAGAATCAATTAATATTTAGGGTATTAATAGAAGAGGAGTTGATCTTCATTTGTGCCAAAAATTAGCTTGGGTAAATTCGTTTTCGATTTTCTACAAGCGGCCGAAGTTACCAAAATATGCCATTTCTTCCGTCCCCGGCTTAGCTTTTGAAATAACCAAGAAAGACAGGTCTGTCAACACTAAGTCAAACACTTGTACTTTCAACAATGTTTTATTTTAAACATAATTATAAGTTTCTAACCTTGTCGATGCAGACTTTTTTTAAAAGAATTAAAGGCCTTTTTGAGGTATTCTAAACGAAGAACCGTGATGTTTTGGCATATCATGCATGTTATCTGTGTCAACTATGGCTTTCAAAACAACGACTGAATACGTCTGCAATGCCGCACAGTTTCAGCCTCTTATACTTAGCGACTGCCTATACTTCCCAAATTAACTGATACATTGATAATGGGCTAAAGATCCCACTTGATTTCTAAAGTTAATCAGTGAAATCTAATCGACACCGTTGAGAAATAAAAAGAACTGAATTTATGAAATACTCTGTCCTTCGCCGACGAGACACCAATAATGATATGCATATTAAATTACGTAGCATTTGATTGACGGGCTGTAATCAGAAGTCGCGCCTTTACCTGCGGTGTTTCTTCAGGACTAGAAACTCCAACTTAAAACATGGAAACTTATTGTTCGTTTAAAGCATTTGCTGGTGGAAATTGTGGCGTCGATTTAAGCAAAGCAAGTCATTCCAGATGAAATTGACATTGATGAAGACGGAGAGGCTGAAAAGGATGCAAACGAAGCCTCAAGATGAGGTATTGAGTGTTCTGGCACTTCAGCATCCCATCACATATGACACTTTCAACATCTGTGAACTTGCGTCCCAATCGCGATTATCTCAGTTTTCAATATCCATGCTCCAAGAGATCTGTGCTTCATGTAACTTGGACACGTCTGGTATTCAAGCAAAGCGGAAAAAGCCATACATTGATCTCATCGTCAGTCTGGTAAACAGCTGTAGCTGTAGTAAATCGTGACTGTTTTAAAATCGTTGACAACACCTGGAGAGATTTCTATGACTGTGAAAAGTTCCTGGTCTGGCATACCTAGACAGCGTCGTGATACTGACTTGACTGTATCCGCGCCGTGTTCGTGCCATCTCCGTGCCGTGTTTCGAGAATTAAATTGGATGCCAGACTATACGAATTAAGCATAATTTTAAATCTTTGACCCAAAAAGTTATTGAACGTCTCGCGATCGAATACCAAATAGTAAATGCAAACCACGTGTCACGGCCGCGTTTATGCCACGAGATTCTCACAGTCATATGAAAAACTCTTTTCTCATCAGAAATACGCCTCAAGGGTCATTTTAATGAAACAATAGCGAAAGGGATTCTGGGTAATTCCGATACTCCAACTTAACTGCAAAACTGAGGTGTTATAAAGCCCGCGAAATTGGCTCTTTATAAAAGTTTATATTCGAGATAAATCTAGATTTTCAGACAAATTTTTTTTTCGGTATACATTTACCATATGATATTCATTATAGGGTGGGAAAATAAAATAAAGAAACAACGATTTCCCAAGGGTGACAACTCCAGAGGCGTAGCGAGGACCCAGGATCTGTGCTTATACGAGTTATTCTCACGGTCTTTTTGATGGCTTTCATTCAAGAAAAAAGTAGCTTTTGGAATAGACTGGAATCAATCAGTTTTTGTGTTATCGGGAACAAGAACGTGAGATACTAGGGGTAAGTTTAAGTAAACCCGAGAGGGGTCTTATAACTGGAATATTTGCGTTACATACGTTACATATAGTAGATCGAGAAGATTTATTGGCGAAATTTTACCAAAAGCTTACCTATGTCTGTCAAGCCATACGTTTATATGGCTAGCTGTCTAACAATAATATATCCTTTGCAAAAATCTGCTTTACAAATTAAAGAGTTGTAAGCTTTGCGTAAATCCAAATAATCGAGTTAAGTTCATATTGAAAGTAAATAATTATATGCAAGATTTTAATTTCTGTGGGCTACCAAACCTGAACTAATCACAACCTTCGAATCGGAAAGTTTTTACTTCATATGGTCGCAGAAAGTGCACTTCTACTTACCGCAGTGCCAGATCGATAGAAAACGCGCGACTTCTGATTACAGCCCGTCAATCAAATGCTACGTAATTCAATATGCATATCATTATTGGTGTCTCGTCGGCGAAGGACAGAGTATTTCATAAATTCAGTTCTTTTTATTTCTCAACAGTGTCGATTAGATTTCACTGATTAACTTTAGAAATCAAGTGGGATCTTTAGCCCATTATCAATGTATCAGTTAATTTGGGAAGTATAGGCAGTCGCTAAGTATAAGAGGCTGAAACTGTGCGGCATTGCAGACGTATTCAGTCGTTGTTTTGAAAGCCATTGTTGACACAGATAACATGCATGATATGCCAAAACATCACGGTTCTTCGTTTAGAATACCTCAAAAAGGACTTTAATTCTTTTAAAAAAAGTCTGCATCGACAAGGTTAGAAACTTATAATTATGTTTAAAATAAAACATTGTTGAAAGTACAAGTGTTTGACTTAGTGTTGACAGACCTGTCTTTCTTGGTTATTTCAAAAGCTAAGCCGGGGACGGAAGAAACGGCATATTTTGGTAACTTCGACCGCTTGTAGAAAATCGAAAACGAATTTACCCAAGCTAATTTTTGGCACAAATGAAGATCAACTCCTCTTCTATTAATACCCTAAATATCAATTGATTCTAATGTTTCGGCCATAGTAAAAATGCCACTTGTTTTGAAGCTACTTTTACAGTAAAAAAAAGTAGGGCTGATGAGAAAATTCGCGATAAATTCCACATTGTAAAGAAATCTTTCATAATGACAGTGAATGAAGTATAGATGATAGGCAAAAGGAATATGATATTATCAATACCATAGACTAGATAGTTTCGTTACATGAAGTCACTGAGTTGGTCAATTTGAGGCTCTATAAATTAGCATAATTACCCGTTCCGACTAAAATCCTTATTTCTCAAGAACAAAATAATATTTTCGCAAACTAAATACAACACGATGATTGGGACATAATTGGCTATCAACCCTGAAAGTTTGAGCAAAATCGATTTTTTGAGACTTGCCACGAATTTTCAAATTTGTTTGGTTTTTGCTGACATGTGCTCTTAAATTGATATAACAGCTATATTTTGTTTTCACCCTATTATGTACTTACTATACATATACTCTTTTCCTTTTTTTTGCTTTATTTTTAGTCAAAATTACATTCACTACTATTTCTTATTATGATATAGTTTGATAAATATTATACATTTCAGATTATCATAAATGCTGAATACTAAAATAAGCTATATTTTGGAAGTATACTAAATGTTGACCAGTTATATTGCAGTTGATTTATGAAAATTAGGTGTTTATTGAGCTCTGCATATACATAAAGCACTCTGAGAAGTGTAAAAAAAGGATCACAGAAAAAAGGGCAAAAATTATGGTGTAAATTTAGTTCTGGTTGAAATGGAAGTACAATAACATATATTCATGAGAAATCAGAAGGATTTACCATGATACTGATATGACAGGTGTAAAGCTGGTATGAAGTAACCTTTGTAAAGCCGTTTCCAACCCCTCAATCCAGGGGTTGGGGGAAGCAGCAGTGACTGTACATAGGCTACTTTACAGACCAGCATGTTTATATTTATAAAATAAGTATCTTAGAAAAAATATGAAAATTGTGTTGTTAGGAGTTGTTCATGTTTATTAGGAAGGGGGTAGCTAGGGAGAGAACAACCTTAAAAAAATTTGTAGAGCCACTGGTCTCCCAAAACTACTGGCCTTCCCTCCCCAATAAAAATAAATAAAGGCCTGTTCATTGTTACAGTAAGTCATATTGTTTAGATGATTTAAGAGAGAAGCAATTCATACATGTTAGAAATCAAAATAAAGAATGCTCATTATGAGAGCCCTAGTTCTCTTTGTTCTTATCTTGCCACAAAATTTTAGTTAACGTATTCAGCAGTTTACTACTTGTTAAGTTAACGACCATCAACAGCAATTCCTGCTATTCTTTTGTAGAGTTCTAACTCTTCCTTCCAGTCACTTGGCATTCCCAAAGACAATTCATCAATTACGTATTCAAAATTATCATGGTACTCTGTTTCATTGTCATTAATTTCCACAAGTTGAGAGTACGCATATTCCCATGTTGTACTCTGCACAGATACAATAAAGTTACCCATACCTCCATGGAACTCTGGGATAGTAAATAGAGAATCAGGCCTCCCACTCACTGTGTCATGCCTTGATTTTCTATTGTAATGGGTGTTCCAATTGTCTCTTGTTTCGTCTAGCCTCACCTGAAGTAACTTGGCAAAGCAAAACCACAAGCATTCTCTCTGCAAAGGATCAGCTATGCCAAGGTTACCATTATTAGCCATATCCTTGAAAAACGATATCCACCAAGATGCCCAATTCTTCTTTAAAAAAGCTCAACCATCCCTCAGTCCGTTGGTTACGAGGAGATGGCACATATTTACGAGAGTTTGGATCATTCACGCTACTACTGCGTTTACCTCTCATGGGTTTAAGGATCCCAGAGCTAGTATATTTTAAGCAATTCCAGACAGAGGTTTTATCGCCTGTTGCTCATAATTTGAATTTGAATGGGGGAACAATTGAAAACTGCTTGGATTAACACTCGGCTTCCACCAGAACTGTAGGGACATCAAAAAGTTTCTTGAATAATTCATATCAAAGAAATAATTTGGTAGCAACCAACCAATTGGAAGCGTCACGTTGTGACATTATTTTCAAAATTGTCAACATATAGCAGAAAAAGCTTAAAGATAAATATGAATTCATTTTTTACATAAAATGTGAAAATGGGTGTAGAGTGTATATGAGCTACTGTAGTTTGTAGTCTGCGAGTATAAAACAGATTTACAGTCAAACAGTCTTTTGGTTGCCTTTTGTTTTTGAGGCTGTAAATTATTTTTATTTTTTCTATTTTAGTACTATTACGGGTGTTCTATTGATAAGGAAACTTTGTCACTCTTAGGCATTAGCAAATAATTGATAAAGTAAAAACGTATCTGAGTATTTGTGGTCATTTTATGACAAAAGAAAATTAATATAAGAACTTTACTCAACGGATCCAATTGGTTGGAGTACCACAAAGAAAAACGTGTTTTCAATCGTCTTCATCTTGTGGGATCTACAGTTTAGATCTTACACACAACTGTTCTTCGTCGTGCTTTTGTTTTTAAGGTGATATAAATATATGTGCGATGATTTTTAAAGGTCAAAGTTTTATTTACAGTCAGGAAAAACATGTGCATGAATTTGTACGGTAAGGAACAATAACATTTAGGAGAAGATGTTAGCAAAAATCAAACAAAATCAAACTTTTCCAGCAACAGCCGAAAGCTCGATTTCGCTCATATTTTGGTATTAGGTACTCCTATATGCGACATATATCATGGTATTTTTTATTCGTAGAAATATTTTATTTGTAGAAATATAGAAATATGATATTTGTATATGTTTTTGCAAAAGCACGCAAGCCCCCCGAAGTTGGAGTATATTTTGGCTCTCTCCAAGGGTCAATTATTGACAAATTCGTTTTTCTCGGAAATGAAGCCATATTTCGACAAATGAAACATACCATGATATATCTCGCATATAGGCCTATTTAATACCAAAATATGAGCGAAATCGAATTTTTGACTGTTGCCGGCGTATGTTCGATTTTTGCTGACATACCCTCTTAACACCATTGTGGTATCTTTGTTAATTCATTTGAATGTAGATCAATGTTTCTCTCGGGAATATTTAACTTGACTTAGATTTTGCAAAAATTAAAGAAAGATCTCGTACAGCTCTCTATGTGTTGTTTGGTTTTGAGATGTATATTGTCGATTAATTTAATCTTGTTATTTTAGCAAATTTTGCACATATACATGCATTTACTTCGTTCGTTTTGTCTATTTTGTAAAGTATTGGTTATTAGCAAAAAATAAATCGTAGATTGTGTCCTTTATCTCTCTATATTAAAAGCTTTGATACAAAAGAAAAGCACATAGAAAACTACATGCATTGATTCATGATTTCAAATACATGCGATTGGTACACAATTTTTAGTAATCGAAATAACTGAGAATGAGAACATTACATTGTAGGTCGTCCGTATAGGCCAAACATGTAAAACGTACAAAAGTGCTCCACAACCACAATTATTATCTAACCTCCAAACTCACCAAAGCATTATTCTATGCTAAACCAATCGCACAAATAAACAACTAGTAAATAATTCAACTATAAGCGTGATTGGGCTTTGCCTTTGCTTTTGACCATTGACAAGTAATTGTACAGTAATTTTCATTACTTGTGTATAAATAAACATTTATAACCTACAAAATGTTCAAGATTTTCACTTTGAATTAACTAATTGAAAAAGCGTGACAATCCATAGATTCGTGAGTTATATATATATATATATATATATATATATATATATATATATATATATAAACAGCGATATGCAGAAATTCTGATCCATTTGAGCGAAGTATATAACTATATCGGGTGCATTGTGGGAATGATTTTGCGCGCGATTCAAAGTAAATAAGCGTGACTAGCGTGGAGTTGATTGCCAGCGCTATAATAATAGCATCGGACAACTGGACGTTTTGCTTACATTATTGAAAACACTGATGCTTGCTCAAAGAGCTGATAATGATTTATGAACTTCTCACTCAATGAGGAATTTTCCCTGCATTTGTGAGGACGGAAATAACTTTTGGTTTTCTATCTCAAGTGTAAAGTGCGTCGAAATAAATCACGACTGACTTCTCTTTTGATATTCACGGAGCAAATTTATAGCTACAATAACATAGATTTACATTATATTCTGACTTTTGCATAACTCAATTGCAAACCTTTCAGTCTTTTGAGCCAGACTAGAGGAAACGATTAAACTTATACCTGAGAAGTATTTCTAATTTAGAATATAAGATTCCATTGCTTGAAACATCAGAGGAGAAAGTGTGCACAATAACACAAATTTTATATTTTGCGTTTAATCGAATCACACTGCTTATAAGAATAAGCTTGTAAAAACCAAAAGTTATTTCCGTCCTCAGAAATGCAGGGAAAATTCCTCATTGAGTATAATATATATATATAATATATATATAACTGGCAAAAACGGTATATTTGGAGCCTTTGTGTTTCAGCATCTGTATATTGAAATGTAAAAGCATCCCATCAGTCTTAGAACAGTATTGAATAGTTATTGTCCCATTATTTTTCATTTAAAGAATCAGTACATATAGTTCACTTGCTATGGATGATGAATTTAATGCTTTCTAGATCTTATAGTAATCTTGATCCATATTTAATACTTGCTGCTACCAATAAGGGGCCCAAGTCCATTATCTTTTCCTACCACGTTTGAAAACTAGACAAGATTGCTAGACCCTCTTCTAACCGGAAAAAAAAACTTTGCCACGTTACTTCCCTAGAATCTAACCTTATTATTGAGATATATGCTGCCAGCAGTTTTTGTAATGTAACCATACAAATTAAAACTTGCATTGACGTCCACTTTAATTGAATGAATAATGAAATTCGTAATTAAAACTGAAACAACATAGATGGAATAAACAGTTTGCTATTTCACTTGACTGTAAAAATTAATTATGTTTCACTTTTAAAGTAGGATGTAAAATTTGTCCAAGTACAAAAGTACAAATAAAAAAAGGAGATTGTGTTTTTCAATTCCTATTTTCATTTTAATTACACAATAGTAAAAATCTTATCTCTCACCTACTCCATAAAAGGTCGAATTCGTATTCTCTCTTATCAACATTGTTATTTTGATCGGAAAAGGAATGTTTCCCTTTCTGTTCTTTATGATGTTTAGCAGCATATGAAACGAAACATCAATACTGAAACAATAGCATCAAATTTTCATAACAAAAGCTAAGAGTGGCAAATATAAAGGACCGCAGCGATGAGAAAATATCAGTTGTCGTTTGGCTACATTTCTATTAACTTTGTGAAGCAAGCAGATGACTGAAAAGATAACAGTGAGAGCCCGGCAATGATGAATTTCCTTACGTTATACTTCGCTTTATCATCGTTTTTTTTTCCAATATCGCATTCCTTGGTAAGTTGTTTGAAGACTTTTAGGCAATAACGTTTGCACAGCGTTATGCAAAAACATTTTTATATAAGCAAAAAACTAATTTGTAACTAACTTTCTTTCTATTGTGATGATATGAGTAATAACATGTTTAACTGCCAAGAAATTTAAGCATTTCAGAGAAACACATACTTTTGAAATTGTACTCCGATTTTACAGTGTCTGATAAGTTAACCACATTAATGGTATAATAGACGCCTAAATTAATCACTGAAACCTAACGTGGGCATCGATTGGGAAAACAAGCATATGCACGTAGAGCACTCTTAATTTCTAATTTCTGAAGACTATTTTTATCAATAATGTGCCATAATTTCCTTGCACCTTCAAATAGCATTATTTATGAGGCTATGTATGTTTTAGTAATATAGTAAATAGAAAGTGTAGTTACGAGAAATTGCGACAGAGAGTTGCTATCAAGTCTTCTTCCTGCTAAGTATTTAAGCCATTCTTGTAGCTCATTTTCCAATATTTCTCACAAGCAAAATGTCTAGAGCTGTTTCTCGACGAGGCAAAATTGTGTTAGCAGGTTGTGGCTGTATTTTAGGCAAATATAGTGTCAAAGTGATAAAGACAGTCATTTGTAAATTTAAAATGTCTAGTCTCGAGCTATTTCCTGCAATACAAAATATGTTTGAGATTCATCATTTGTAATTTTCCCTACGGCTGATGCAGAACTATATTATCTATTACCAGCCTCCTTTTTACTTCAAAACAACTTTTCGTCACGGCAAATCCTTGGAATATTCTTTAGTCAATCTAAATTTTCAGAAAAAAATTGAATTTGATATACACATGGACGAATGTGAAGCAAATTTAAGCGTTTAGATAGAATTATTTGCATAAGCCAAAGATGTTTGACGAATCAGAAAAGCCAACAAGCCAATCGAAGTTTTGAAACGTGAATCTTGATACAAGTATTTTCGCATTAATATATTGCTGTTTTATACTAGAGTTTTGCTTGTTCTGGTGAATAACCTCCTCTTAAAACCAAAGTCAGGCTATTGGTTTTCTGTCCCTGAAAATTGCATTTTCCTAGGAATATTTTGAATTACGGGTCTTCAATTTTAAGTTAATAGGAACCAGCAAGATGCAATCGATGATTATAACTAATCAGTAAAGCAAGTTAAACATGTTTACGATTTCGGCTCGCTTACATCAAATGAAGATTCATTGAAATTAGGTGTAGTTTAAACGTTTATATTATTATTTTACTTCAACCGCCATATTTCCTTGATTCTTCTCATGCATGTCCATCGCTGCGCATGCTCAGCTGATTGCTCAATGCTAGATATCATCCCATATCGAGCTCTAGCTATTCGATTTCCTTATATAAATAACCGGAAGGGTCGTAGGGTCCTAGGGTACCCTTGACCCACCATTTGTGGAAAAAAAGTGATCAATTATAAAATAAGCTGACTGTAATTTGGTTTTTAATATTTCTGATGTATCGTACTGTCGAGCCACTCGTTTTCGTTTTTCGTCGTTTTTCAAAAGACAGTGAGAGACTGCCTACTATAAATGTACAGTGAAAGCCATTTAAAAAAAATTAATCAAAATCTAAATCATCGAAAATACACAATTGGTGAAGTGCAACTTCCATATTCTTCCGATTCCAGTCCGAGTTTTATAATACGTAATTAAGTCGCAGACAGAAGGTCGGCAAAAGCGAGCTGACGGAGACATGTTTGCCCGAGGTCAGCATTATTTGTTTACTACATGAATCCTTTGTTTAGAACAGTAAGACGAGAATTAATTGCTCAAAACTACCCTCAGAATTGTTTTACATTTTATAATTTTCTATGTTCGTAAACATTTGTTAATCATGATCAATTGACAGTTCGTAAATGTTTTACGAGTGAGCCGTGAGTTGAATGACTTTATAAGAAGGGTATCTCATTAGGTATTTGTATATATGCATAAATGTATACTACAACGTTTCTGCAATCGAGTATATATATATATATAATATAGCTTAGATAGTACGCGCGCTCTCACTGGCTAATTCACTCACAAAACCTATGCTCTATTTCACCTGTAAAGACATGGTTTGTGATTGACAGCTCACAAATGAAAACTCCAAAATCTGCACAAAATGGGCAATTTTCAAGATTGTTTTAATCTTTAATAGTAAATTTTCATTCAACAAAGTTTTGGCACAAAGTATACCTGCTCATGATTGAAATTCGCAGATTGTCTAACATTGCTGACTAGGCTTCTTTCCTTTGCAAATAGTTTAGTTTAAGTTAGTTTAATAATAATTCATACACATTTTACAATTGAAGATAATATGAAAAAAAATACATAATTATGAATAGAAATAAATATAATAAATATAATGATTAAGTAAGTATAATTTAATAGAGTGTATGTGGTTGTTGAATTACTATAAACTTTCGAGTCAACAACCACCTACTGAATAGTGATTAAATCAATAAATACAGACCAAGTATAGAAGAGTAAGAGATTTATAATTATACATAATGAAGTAATGATTAATAAGAGCAATGCTAAGTATTAGTGAAAATGAAGTATATTGTATACATGATTAAAGTTGTGAATGGAACAAAGAAGTTTTGAAGTTGTTTTTAAAAGTAGAATAAGAGCTTGATTCTTTAATATTAGATGGGATCTCTTCCCAGATTTTTGAAATGAAATATTTGAAGGTAAATTTACCATAGTTAGTTTTAACTGGAGGACGAACAATATTCCCTCAAGAAACAAATCTTGTATTATAAGAATGTTGTTCACCAGCCATTTTCAATATATTAGTAAACACTATAGGAATTTCTTTATTGTTATAAATAATTTGATATGCAAATGTAGCTGCCTCAAATACAAAAATATTATGAAATACCAGGAGATTGAGGAAATTATAAAATGGAGGTGCATGTTCATATTTGCCAGCAAAAAACATACTTCTTATGCATTTGTTCTGAATGGTAGTTATTCTTGATAAATTTTAAAGTTTTAATATTGACATAATACCTGAGTTTTCTTATTATGCCAATATTTTTATATACCTTACTGTGAAAAACTTTAATAAGCTTAAACTAAAACTTTCTGTCACATTTAGACCAAAGACATACACTTTTCAACTAGAGTAGTGCTCTCAAAAATATTCTCTGAATATTCAAGGAATATAAAACAGGGCGCGTGTCTATATACTGTGATATAAACACGCTGGGAGCTGTAGAGGAAGAGACAAGTCGTAGAGAAACACGAGGCGCAGCTGAGTGTTACTTTGACTTCTGAAGTGTTCTACAGCTCCCAGAGTGTTGAAGAATTTTGAAGAATTTTGAATTGAAGAAGGTTATACTGATGCTCAAGTCCATTTATTACCGACAGGACAATGTTACCACTCAGGCCTTACCATGATAGGAGCTAAAGTTGTTGAAAAACGCCATGGAGTATCCCTGGAGCAATTAGATTTCTCTGATCCACAAGGAGGAAAGGTGCCATGCGACAGAAAGGCTGCCAACATAAAATCGCACATCAATTTCCACCTTAACTCAGGACAAGATGTTGAAACAGCGCAACAGTTGAAGACGGCTATTCAGTCTTGTGGTGGTGTTCATGACGTTAGGGTATCGCTGTGCAACCCCTCTTCATCTATATCCCAACAGCAGTGAAATGGAAAGGAATTAGTCTTATTAACAACATCAAGTACGAGAGAAACGGAGTGAGAGTGCGGAAAGCTCATGGTATTGGCTCCAGTAAATTGCTTCGGTGGAAAGAAATTCAACGTTCCCAAAGATGATGCCATACCCAAACTGACTATTGAAGATCAAGATGAGACAAATGGTACAGCTGTAGGTTTCGTCCAGGTAAAGCCAAGACAACAAAAGAAAGTCAAACAGACCACCTCCAAGGAAAATAAAGGCTCTTGTGATGACACATCTGGATTCAGAAGAAATGGAATCAAGTCAGGTTTTTTCTTGCCAGGAGGAAGGGTGTGTCAAATCATACCAACGTTATTCAGCTCTTGAGCATCATTTACAGTGTGGGTCCCATAGAAGAGTTCTTGAACAGACGAAACTTCTAGATAAGGCAATGTTGGGTTACTCAATGAAGCTTGAAGAAGGCATTACCTAAGTTCCTAATACAGATGGAAACGCTGGTGGTAACGTTGCTGGGAAGTCCAGGCCCTCTCTCAAGATGGGATGGGCGCTCAAGGCTCAAGTCTACTCATGGGAAGAAGCGATTTTCTTCCAAACAGAAAGACTATCTCGTCAAAGCGTTTAAAATTGGAGAGATATCTGGTCTCAAGAAAGATCCCAAGACAGTTGCAAAGGAAATGCGAACAGCAAGAAACGAACATGGAGAACGTATTTTCAAGGGGAGCGAGTTTTTGACGCCACAGCAAATTTCAAACTTCTTCTCTCGCTATAAAGCAAACAAGAATAAGCGGCGGCGGAAGAGGATGCAGACACTGATGACGAAGATATTCAGAATATAGAAAGGGAGAAGGCCCTCAGTGATATCCGTGCTGAAGTCATAGAAAAAGCAACTCCAACTCATCCTATTGTGTACGACGTACATAACATTTGTGATCTCTCAGCAAGTTCGAAACTAAACAAGTTTCCCTTGAAAATCTTTGAAGAAATCTGCAATTACTTTGACATTCCTACGTCTGATATAAAAGTAAAATTGAAAACCCATACATTGATCGATTAGACTCGATGGTAAACCTTTGCTCCTGCAGCTCTAAATAGTTTATGGTAAAGGAGAATATGAAGAGGAGACTGACGTTCACTGTCTTTCAAACTCATGTTGAATTGGCCAGAAAGTTCGATATTCATTATCGTCTCATGCACGTTCAAGGTTTTCTACTGAACATCTTCAGCTTTGTGTCAGGTCTCTTTCTCTCGATGGTAAACTGCTAGTGAGATATCAGATTTTGCTAAAATCTAAACAAGTGTGAACTGGATTGGTCGTTAACTAAATCATATTTAAAGATATTCTTTACGGTGATCTTGCATGAGTCAAGACAGTGGCCCAGCCACGTCACGAAAGTTTTGACAGTTTATGACACAAGCCGACTGTGTGAATGTCGGACGAGTTGTTTATATTTTATCGGAATGGGGAAGAGAAAAGTGGAAGCAGTAAGATTAAAGATTAGCAAGACCCAGCTTTATTAAAAACATCCATTTTAATTTCTTTCCTTTATTTTCAGTTATCCTTTTCAAAATTTTTAAATTATTGTACTCTTTTAGGAGGAAATCACATAAAAATGCGTGATTTATTGACTACTGACTAGCTAGTAAGCGGCAGCATTATACGGCTGTCTTTAGTCATGGCAACGTAACATTGAACACTGTTGCTTTTTATATCGTTCGATCATGAATTCAGATATATATTCCATATGCTACAGGATTTGAACAAAGCAGAAAATGAAAACAAAAGGCAAAGCTGAAATAACCCAATTTAATTAGAGAGCTTGTCGACTTACTAAAACGTTTTGGTTAATTATAGTATCAGGCAGATTCGGAATGATTTTAACCTAGTTTATTTTACTGAATTCGAACTAGGCATTAAGCAGAAAATCTTTTTATCCTATTTAAATTTTTGGATTGTGTAAAAATTGAGCCAGATTTAGTTGCTTTGTGGAGAAAAAATATAAAGCTGCATGCTTGACTATGAATACCGGAAACAAGCAGACCCTGTCACAGGGAGCCCACTTTAGATAAAAGCAAAAGGTAAAAATGAAACACCTTCCTCGAATTTATCTATCTTAACGTAAAAAAAGCTAATACAGAATAAACTAAACTTTAAAACTGATTTTAATAGAAAGGATCGTTAGCAATTCAAGGCTCAATCCAATTTTCGATTAGCTAGTGACGACTTCCGTCTTAGATTGTGCCGGTGCATGTGTTAACATGCTTATTTCGAAATGTAAATAAAAGGATTTTAAACTAAAGTCCAAAAAGGGCAAAGAATTTTAACGTATTGCATTCAGTATCTAATATTAATATAAGACAAATATCAGAAAAGAACCATAATATAATGGGATACAATCATGTCTGCCTCCAACAGGTTTTCTTGGATGCCAAGTCGAAACAACCTAAATTTCTCTGAATTCGAGAGTTTCGTACATAGCATTCATTGAATAACCCAAACTGAATTTTACATATGATTTATGACTTTCCAAAACAGCTATCTACTCCGTGCTTCAAGAACCTGGAACATCCTGCCTGATGAACTTAGAAAAAGAACACTAAAACTGTCTAAATTCAAAACCTGTCTGTTCTCCTACTACAAGTCTGCACTTCTCTCACTCTACGATCCTGAAGATCCGCGCACGTGGATATCTGTATGTGTGAAATGTCACACGGCAAGAACACTAAAAGGAACTTTGAAATGTTGTTTTTAAATTGAACTGTTGTTTTCAAATTTATAAGCTAACTACGATTATTACGATTAGTGACACCTTCCATCTTTCAATTGCCTATATGTACGAGCGCGAAATTATAACACAAAGCATGTTGGGAAAGTGAGTTCTTACGCTTCAGCTTGGCTCCTTTAAAAATTCATCAGACAATTTCCCTCAGCGTTTTCTGTGGGGTTGGATGGAATTTCAGCAGATGAAATTGCAAAGTATTTTTTTTTTCTGATAGTTCCATTGATTCCATGTTACATCTTAAGAACTCGCTTTCCCAGAATGCTTTGTGAGCTTTTATGTACATTGCCTAACTGATTGCCTAATTATAATATGATCGCATCAGAATAATTGATTTTAGCATTTTTAGTTTTTAGGATCTATTGTAATTGGGGAAAACCTGTAATAGATTCCTAGCCTCTCTTATTTTAGAACATTACTGAACCTTTCACTGATGCGTTAATATATTACTTTTTATTTCTGCAAAGAGTAGGCTAAGTCAAATAAAAATATATATATTCGAAGTTATTATGGCTGGAATTTAAGATAAATCCGAGTACCTGGTGCACATGAAAATAAGCTTTGCAAACTAAGGGTGAAATTTAAATATCTAAGAACCCGAAAAATGTAGTTCATAAATAGTTTCTAATCACTTATTAAATCGCGTTTCCCTATTAATATTTTAGATTTTATAGTACGCTCGACAAAATTGCTCGATTCTGATTGGTCTAGAGGAGTACAATTAGAGCGCTAATTTGTACTCCGTAGGAGTACCAATTAAGTCGCTATGAAAACACGGCCAAAAGCGGGAAAATTTTCCCAGTGAAATTCCCAAAAAATCAGGGTTTTTAGATTAAAATGGAAAAATTTCAGAAAACTGTTCAATACACACATAGGAAGGCCTCAAATTATGATAACTAGACAAATTCAAGATGTAATAAATCCTGTTTTGTAGTAGAAAATCGTTTTTTCTTTCTAGTTTTCGCCAAACAATTTAAGTTGGATCTTTGAATGTTCTCGGTTTATTACCTGTTGTCGTCTGTGGTTTTCTCGAAAAAAAGAAATTCAACACCACATCTACAATTGTACAATATGTACAAAACAGCTAACAATAGTTTTAAAGCAAATTCCTTTCCGTTTAGCGAAAAAAAAACACAGCGAATAGAGGCTTGTTTTTTGTTTTAAAGATTAAATCTTACCGGCAAACTGTCGAGTAGTTGTAGAGAGACGAATTCAGCTATTTATCACGAGTTAATTGATCGTAAGTTGTCCAGTCTTGAAATAATAGAATCTTCAGATAATTCACCATTCAAAGAAAATATAAGCGAAATTCTTCAAGCTACAGGAGGGAATAATATTCAAAGCACATGGTCTGATCACTGGCGACTCGTTCACAGCAAGCTGTACTTCAAAACTTTTAACTTGAACGACATATTTTTCGCTTTTATCCCTTTTGATGATGTCCAGCTAACTTGTTTTTTGCAGTTATTAGCAAATGCTAAGAGGAAAAGAACTTATTTTAGCGAACTGTAAACTCTCAAATTTCGCTTAGTTTTCACACAGACGTTTTCAAAGAAAAATGGCGCTTCTTGATTAGCTGTTTAGCTGTCAGTACTGTCATTCAATAGTTGTAAACATGCATTAAAATGGCTATTTGCTTGAGTTGTAAAATTATTTTCTAGTATTTTGTAGTTCAAATCATACATAAAATACTAATTTAAAAAGGTTTTACAGCAACGTTAACACTTTCTATGCTGTTCTTGACTTAGCTTTCTTGGAGAAGGGTCGGTTATAGCAAAGGCAATGAAGATTGATGAATGCCTTCGCTTCGCTTTTTTTTATAAAATTTTGTTGAGTGAACTATATATAAAAAAATCGCACAACCTTCTCGTACAATTTGGAATTAATAGGCACTCGTAATGTTTTGAAAGTTCTTTAATTGCACGCGCCTAATGGCTCGTGCAATTACAAGAACTTTCAAAACACAATACATACATTCAAATACCTCAAAGATGCAAAAATGGAAAAAGTCCTAAAATATGATCGTGCATATGTTGAAAGTTAGCTAAAACACTTTTATGCTTTGCTTTGATGCAAGACACATCAAATACATAAGGTTTTGAAGTATCAGATACAAATAAATTATATTTATTTATATATGTTCCATTTTTAGGCCTAAAAACTCTCTTATATATATTTAATATCTAATAGTAATAAAACATCTTGAAAATATTATTTCGTGAAATATGCATCAATGGGTACAGAAGTATTAATTTTTTCATGTTATTGCATCTAATTAGGTATGTGTACTACAAAGTTTCTGCAATCGTGTATGTATATACACATATCTGAAGTGGGAACAAGGGGAAATGGAAAGCTGTGAAAGCTATAGCTACAGACATGGCGCTAGCGAGTTTGGAACATAAAGACATTGCTGGTGCAGTGCAACAACAAAGCTTTAAACCTTTATGTAGTAGTGAAGTAAAGGAACAAGGAATGTGGTGGTTGGTGAAGTGAAAAGAATGTAGCAAGAAAAATGATATGTTCACCTGGTCTGTTAGAATTGTGAGCCATCACATTTGATAGACACCAAAAATTTATACACAGCAAAAAGGATGAATGATATGATGAAACGTCTTCCCTTTCACCTGCTTCTTTCAACAATACTGATTACACTGAGTGTTGTGGCCAAAAGTAGCCTGCGCCAGATCCAGGAGGGGCTGGTGCGAGCATGTGAGTCAGGCATAATCGTCAAATGGAACAAGGTGTTAGCAGGACAAGGGCCGACAAATAGTACGTTTTTTCCTTCTTTAAGCCTTGCATCAGATCTAGAAGCTAATATTCAGTCCATTTATTGATTTGTTTACAGTTTGTGAGCCACTAGATCCCCTAGATCCGCCAGAATCGCTAGAACCACTAAAACAGCTATCGAACTGTTGTTGAACCACTAGTAAAGTAAAGTTTATGATAAAATCCAAAATCCAAGTAAAGATGTAGAAAGTCCAAAGTAATAGACAATAAAGCCAAGAACAATCAAGCGCGTTACACAAAAAGACCATTGTTTTACTGCCTTCACACCAAGGACCAGAAAATAGATGCATACAGAAAGAAGAAAAAAAGATAAAAGATGTTGGACTCGTAAACATTTTGGAGAAACTGGTTTAGCTTATGGAAAATTCCCAAGAGAAAGAAGATAGAATGATGACAACTTTAATTGAAATGAAGCAAAAATCAGAAGACAAAAATCTATTCTGACAGCTTTGATTGACACAATTTTATAACATTTCCTGCAATTTGATTTTCTTACTGTAGTTCAGTTGGTGTTTAAAGCCAAAATACAATCATACAGGAGAAAAAAACCCATAAATAATAAGATGAGAAATTATCATATTTGCAGACATTACAGTTGACAATTCAAGTTGATACTTTGAAGATGTTATTCCACCTGTTTTGAAGACTCCCCTTGTATAGTAGCACAGTTGTTTCTTCCAGTTCCTGTTCTTGTTTCAAGTGTATGGAGACATTCTTTATAAAATAATCCCTTATAGATGTGTAGTCAATACCAGTAGATTTATTCAAGCAGTTTACATCAAAAAGTTCTATTGTAGTGCTGTCACCCAGGGGTATATGCGTGAATGAAGTACATGTCCATTGGGCAACCCACATAAACTTATGGCATTGATGACAAACACTATGTTTGAATGACCAAAATCCTGCATTTGATATGCCAGTGGCACATTTCCAAACACAGTGTTTACTGTCGAGCTAGCTTCCTCGTCACTTCCCAGATAAGGAAAAGGAGGTGGTCTATCTCTTTGTTTAAGCAATCCTACAGTTTCTCATTACATGCTCATTGCATTAGCCAGCTCCTCGAGCCTCGTATAATTTACGTCAAACTGGTTCTCTTTTTCGGTCTCGATTGCAGTCAGTCTCTGCTATTGCATAATGAGTTCCCATTAATGGCAATGGGCAAATAGATGAAGCTCTAGAAATATGCCATGACGGGGTATATCATTGACGTTGAGGCAAAAGTAATCATTCAACAATGCAAAGTCAAAATTTTCAAACACATTCTCTTTTCATCCTTTACCCAAGCACTTCGAAATTGTGTCAATATTGACCTTCAGGAATCCACGTAACAATTTTAACCACTCAGTAACTCCTTTTGTCAGCGCACAAACACAACAACTGACACGATTCTTACAACAAGAACAAGAAAGCGACGCCATATTGAATGGAGCTTTGTTGTGGTGTCAATGTAAACACCCGATTCAAATCACATGACCTGTTAGCTGATTTGGTCTATTCTTGTGGTAAAAGAGTTTGATAGCTCATTATTTGAAATAAGGAACAAACTCTGTGAAAGTATACTGAACTCCAAAAAAATATAGATTACCAAACTTTGACAGAGGCAAGCAAGAAGAGAGCAATGCACTAGCCCAGTTATTGAGGTCATAATTTAAAACAGGTTGTTCGTAAGTGTACCTGTGATAATAGTATTCTACACCTAATTATAACTAATTTAGACGATCATTATAGACCCCATCGTATAAACCCCACTTTTTATGCACTTAGGGTCATCTGACTACAGCTGAGGCCATTGGAACCAACTACTAATAAGAACTTGGTCCACTTCGTTTCGCATAACTGTAAGAAAAAGATATCGCTATATGCGCTGCTTTTCCACACTCAGCACTAAATGCATTTGGGAGGTGGGCTAGTGAGCATTGTTGGTTCAGCCAGGTCCAGGTGAACGATAGTCCATCAGTTAATGCTATAACTAATTTATTAAATTAAGATCTCACAACTGCCGTTGGCATCTTCTTTCCAACCAAATGTAAATAAACTTGCTGGAAAATCTAGTGGCATTGTTAAAATTAGTTATACTGACAAAGATGGCAACATTTTATCTAGCAAGTGTCTTGCGGCATGTCTAAATAACTATTTTATCTCTGTGATATCTGACATCCCTCCTTTGGATGTCTGTATGATGCCTTCCTATTTGCCGTACCCTGCACCACCAGATACAATATTGGCATCTGAAGTTTATAAAAAACTGCTCAAACTTAGTATTTTCAAGGCCCCTGGCCCTGACAGAATTCGTGTCTGGAAAGAGTTCGCAATGGAGCTTATTGAGCCTGTGGCTGCGATCTTTAACTATCCTCTGTCATTGGGCATATTCCCCAACCAATGAAGGGCTTCATACATCACCCCTGTGCCTGCCGATTACTGGCAACGGTGATCTACAACCAATTGCTCTCACACCAGTGGTATCTAAAGTTCTTGAGGACTTTGTCATGGAGTTGCTAATTGATGACATTAAAGACACCATCGACCCTCAGCAATTTGATTGTCTTAAACAGACATAAACTTCATACTGTCTTTTAGGTATGTTCCATAATTGGCTTTCCTCTATTGACTAACTCGGCAAGTTTCTTTACATCTGTTTCTTATATTTCAGTAAACAGTCCGGATTAGAGTAACATATGGCGAGATTTGTGACGTCACGGCCAATTGTCTTCGTACTGAAACCAAAAAATAATTCAAAAATATTCCGCTTTCTATAAAATCTATTGCCTGGGCTCTCACGGACACTACACTCGGGATATTTTAACTCAGACATCAGAACATGGATTTCAAGATACCAGATATAGTAAATAATGATGGATTTGTCAAGTTTTTCCTATAGATTTCATGAATTTTCTGCAGTCACTTGGCCGCGATATTGTCAAATCCAGTAAGAGAAGCTCGGTAAAACAACATATTTTACATTATTCCAATTTTTTTCTAAGATCATCGTATTTTTTATGTGTTCTAAGATAAATTGTCTTGGTTTGTGCGAAGTTTCAACATGGTATCACCTTAAACAAACCAAGGAGTCTCCAACGGCCATACTGAAGCTCTTGTTTACGGTAAACCTCGGGTTGAGTGTTTTGGTTTGTCATGCCCTTAGACTTTGTTTTCACTTTATAAATTACAAGATAGTTTTTAATATGCTTTTAATAGACTCTCTTAGTTCTAATCGTACACCCAACTTCACCAGTAAGTCTTAACTTTTCATTTCAGTAACGGCGATGGCGTTACTGAGTCCAGTTGAGTTTAGCAGTCAACTACTGTGGCTTGTGTATTTATTTGTGCGCAGATCACTTTATGAATTATTGTGAAATTTATGTGATATCTTGAAAACTCAGTATTAGATCTTCATAATTGCAAATGACTAGATATTACAGCGGAATTGTTCTTCTTGCCAAATACAACAGAAGTCTTAATGATATAGTTAAAAGGTTGATCGCGAAGATTCCCACTGAAACCGCTACTTTGAACAGCAATGTACTCTACCACAAAGCTTGTCACACACGATTTATACATCTTTATGGTATAATGGCAACCCTCATTTTCTAAAAGTGTAGTAATAAAAAGTCCAGTTCAATATTTCGCTTGCGATTTAGTTTTATTTAAACCTCACAAAGTCCTTTAGGATCTCGACCGCCACATTCAATGTTTTGATTCTGCTTGAGTTTGTGACGTTTTGCAGTTAATTTTTAATAATAATGTGACGTTTTGCTGACGTACTGCGAAATTCCATTACGTGATTGGTCAGATCACTAGTTAGAAATCTCGCCATATGTTACTATAATCCGGACTGGTAAAGCGTTTGACCATACATGTCATACCGCACTGGTTACGAAGCTTATCCACATTGGCACACAAGGTTTGCTTATTTATTGGATCTGCACCTTCCCATTCTGTTCTTACGCATGACAAATGACCTAGCAATGCAATCTCAGCTGCACTTTAGTCACTGGAAATACCTTGATGATTATATCAGAGGTCACCAACTCAGGTGGCACATCCTACTTACGAGAAGACCTCAATACCATTTTACAGTAGGTATCAAAAAATAATATGAACCTCAATCCAATACAATAAATTTTATTAGGTTCCCCATAGATGGGTTCTTTATACCTAATTTACAAAATCAACATATAAACATAAATTTAAATATAAATATAGATATAGATATATTGATACTGATACAAGGGCTAAGAAATGAAAAGAAATGGATCTCTTCACTTAGAGCTAGACCAGACGTTTCACCATTGTTGATTGACAACCGAGCCCTTGAGCTGGTGTAATCCCATTAAGTACTGGACCTTACATTATGCGACACGTTAGAGTGGAACAACAATGTAAATGAAATTGTTACTAAAGCATCAAGGCATCTCTACATCTTAGAAGTATTGAAAAGCACTGGAATTCCTTCCACTGATCTCGTCAACAATTATTATGCCCTAATGCTTTTAATCCTAGAATACTGTTGTACTACCTGGACAGACCTGGACAAGTGATCCTTGTTGCCTTATATTAGTGACAAGATAGAGAGTTCAGAAGGGAGCACTACCTATCCTCTTTCCTGATGTTTATTATTGTAGCGCTCTTACGTTAACTAATTCCAATCGTTTATACATATACCAGAAGAGATGAACTGTGCTCACATTTGGTTGCATTATCTGCTTTTTCCTTGCATGCTCACTGCCAGCCTTATAATTTGCGCAATAGCCAGCTGATCTGAGTAAAAATATTGCCCAATCAGAATCAAGAAGATTTTCAAAACCTAGGTGTCATTCTTACAAGCTTGGGGAGATAACATGATAGAGATTTTAGAGAGTTTTATACCTGCGATGTCCTTTAAATTCTTAAGTTAAATAGTTTTTGTGGGTACTGCGCTTCTAGAGAAGCGGTACCCACTATGTCATCGAGTGTGTAAGTAAGTAATTGGTCATTTCCGAAGATCCGAAGATCTCCCGATCTTCTTCGGGTCTAATCACGTGAACGAATACGAAATTCAATGCTTCATTACTACTTAATACGATGATGCCATATTTATTTAACGATTTTGAAGTGTTGGTTTTCCGTGTGGGATGCTATATTGCGTTCATAATGAGCATGCGCAAACTCGGATAAGATCACGCCTTTTCGGGTCCACAGCCGGGAAGCAGCTGCAGCTGAGACGATCCTGGGGAGCAGGTTGCCATGGTTGCCAAACGATAGTCATCGGATGTTTCTCCGAAGTGTTTTCATATTTGATCGGCCCATTGCCGTCATTTCATCGTTCGTTCGTAGAAAGAAACGTCAAAGCTACGTTTATACTAGAATATAGAGTGAAATCTAGTTCTCATTCCCCGCCATAATTTTTTACTTATCAAATTCCTGTTTTTCTCTGTATTTGTCTGTATTTTATTTACTAAAAGTTTCGTTTGTACTTTTACAATTAACGTCTCGCAATACAACAATACCCACATGCAGTCATTGACTGCCTATTTTTAACATAGTATTTTTCCTCTCCAAGTATACTTGTAATTTGTATTTCTATAATAATGTAATAAGTATGTAATACCGGTCTCTTAGTAGCGAGCATTGTATTATGCTTTATATATATATATTGCTTTATCTACATTAAAGAAATCAGCACCTGGTCCAGATGGTATACCATATTGGGTATGGAAAGAAAACGCAGACTTATTCGCTACCGTGATTACTGCGATATGGAACCTATCACTGAAAAATCACACCTGGCCATCTGCGTGGAAACAAGCTAATATTAACCCTCTCCCTAAAGTGGACACACCTATTGAATATCAGGATTTTAGAGGCATTAATATTACTCCTATAATTGCCAGATGTTTTGAAAGAACTGTGTATAGAGTTTTTAGCAAGCCTGTATTTGAAGCCAACCTTAGTCCTTCTCAATTTGCTTACCCAGAGGGATGCAACTGTACTGATGCTCTATTGAAGCTACAATATAACTGCCTGAAAGCTCTTGATGATACAGAAACTGAAGCCATCAGACTTTATGCCATGGACTTTTCTAAAGCTTTTGATAATGTTAGACATTTACTTTTAAGCAAGAAACTTAAAGCCCTTAATCTTAATCCTTAATCCTTATCTTATCAATTGGTATCTTAGATTTTGAAAAACATGAAGCAGCATCTACTTTTTAGAGGTAACTTTTTAATTGGCATAATGTCAATAAGGATCCAGGGTAGCGTCAGTGGGCCTTACTTATTTAATCTTTTTATTAATGACCTTAATATTGAAAATGATCCTATGACACACCTTATTAAATATGCAGATGATACTACTGTACAAGTAACTGTTTGCAAGTCTAGTCCAGATAGATCTTAGAACACTGTTAAACAGTACCTTTGATGGTCTGAGCATAACTGTATGCCATGTAACGTTACTAAATGTAATGAAATTTGCCTTCAGAAAAAGACTAAAGTTAGCTATAGCCCTGTAAATAACATTAAGCAGGTAGATTCTATTAAGTTACTAGCTAGGTGTAACCTTACAAAGATAATCTAGATTCACTGTGCACATTAGAAATAAGCTATTAGAAGCAAACAAATGTCTTTTTGTTATTAGGAGCCTTAGAAAAGAAGGGTATTCTCAAGCTGATATTGACCACCTTTTTACTTCTATAGTTTTACCTAAGCTTACTTATGCGCTCAGTGTATATGCTGCTTCCGAACCTGAGCTAAGTACAGTACAAAATTTTCTCAGCCATTGTTACAAGCGAAAGTACATTTCATATTTTATAGATATTTTTAATTTATTAGATAAATCAGACTGTTCTGTTTTTCATAAAGCTTGTAATGTTAGCCATCCTCTACACAGTTTTTTACCTAAAGTCAAGGAGTCCTCTCTAAAACGTAGAAATGATAGCAGTCTCCTACCTAGAGTTAATAAAGAATGTGTCAAAGCATCTTTCATAAATAGGCTATATTTTAGATAAAATTTATTTGCTAAATAGCATAGTATAATTGTATATAATTTTTGATCTCATAATATTGATTGTAAATAATTTGTATGTTATCTAGATATATTTACTGTAAATAATTAGTATGTATTTTTACTAGTTAATAAAGACATTATTATTATTATTATGTAATAATAGCTTTTATTTACTATATTATTGTAAAACACATTGTAGTTCACCTCTGGTGCCAATATGTGTTCTATAATAAACCATTATTATAATTATTATTATTTTATTATGTTATATTTTCCTTTTTTTAATTCTATAAAAAATATATATTTCGATATCCCTTCTATGATGCTATATATTTTTATGACATTCATGTCATATTTTTTCCAAGTAGAGTTAGCACGTTCCACAAGCATCTGGTGGACCGCATCTGGTGGCCCCACACACATCTGGTGGCGTGACATGCATCTGGTGGCCTTTTGGCCATAACTCCTGAATGAAGCAAACTCAAAGCTCTTAGCCTTAAAATAGTGTAACAATGAGATTTTAGTCCGATGGAACAAGAAGATAGAATTCCCTCAATGATTGCCATGTTGGAATGCAGAACTATCGAGCGGGACTGGTATGGAGTCTCAACCGTATTTGGATATCTGGTCAGACCATATATGGATTACTGACTCATTGTGATTGGCTGATTCATCCTTTCGAATTCGTCACCATTTTCATTCAGTTGTTACAATCGTTTGTTGCTGGTAAAACATTAATTGTTATTTGATACATGTGCTGGTTTTTGGCCTAAAATCCCTTGAGACTGATGGAAACTATGAGCGTATCTGTCATACTTCTTAACCTGGTATAGATCAAGTAATTTCCAAGAGATTTCCCCGAGCTAGGTAAGCGATCAATGTCTTCTCTCTCCAATTCAAACTCCGATTACTGAATAATGGATGCCTATCTAGAAGCTAAGGTTAATAAGTTGAGTCCCTCACATTTTCTTTGAGCTACGTACATACTATTAATGAAAAGTTGTACCGAGATTTGCGGTCTGTTTCTTTTGATAATATAACTAATTTAAACTTCGATTTTTATGTTTAACCTTCCAACTGATGTAGTGTTCAGTGTTATCACTTAAAGATGCCAATTGCCTTATTTAAGCTTATTAGATAGACAATTTGGTTATTGAAACTATTTTTTAATTTCTTTTTTGTTAAAAAAAACAAGTTTACTGATACCTTTATTTTAAAATTAAATGAGGTATCACAAATTTAAGTATTTTTTAAATAGTGTATATATAGATATATTTAAAAAAAAAATCAAACATGGTCAGATCCTCAAATACTCCAGTGTTTATAGTCACTTTATTTTTTTGATTTCATCTCTGAATTGTAAGTAAAAGAAGACCTTTAACATAGATTATCCCTAGTAATAGCCCTGCATGTGAAAAATTGTAATTTCACATGTTTTTTAGACATCATATAATAATTATTAATTTTCTTATAACAAAAGAACTCTCAAAAAAGATACAAAACACCTACCTTAAATCTTCCGTCAACTCACCATTAACAACCTGTGTCTTACATGTGGTATAAAGCTGGTTGAACATTTCGTTAAAATAATACTTAAAGAACAAAATCTAATGATGCTGTCATATACTGTAAGAGTCAGTAGCAACAGTTTGTACATGTGTTGGTTCCTGGGGAATGAATGATGCCAAAGTTGCCATCTGAAGGTTGCATGTCAACAACTTGGTTTTACCAAAACTGTAGGATATTGGTACTATGGACGAGGGATGGGTAAAGTATTGCTGTATGCCATGGGGTGTTCAGGATCAGAAGCTTTACTTGGAAGCTGTCCTCACAATGGATGGGGAAGCGTTCACTCTGACTGCAATACTCACAAATATGATGCTGGTGTTGTGTGCTCTGGATACCAGAAAACAACGATACAAGGTAAGGAAATCAAATTTAATATTATTTATGTAAGTACCATGTCATGAGGATTTATATTTTATTGACTCACACTCTATGCTTTGTTCTCTAGTTCGCATAAATGGTTCAACTCCAAATGAAGGGAGAATTGAAGTTATGTATGCTGGCGCTTGGGGCACCATTTGTGACAATGGCTTTGGTCTTGATGAAGCTAAAGTTGTTTGTAGAATGCTTGGTTATACAAGGACTGTAACAGAAAAGAGTTTGGCAAAATCATCACATACAGCGTGGTTAAAAGACCTTTCATGTGTAGGAAGTGAAAATACAATCGAAAAGTGTACCCATTCTAGTTTTGCGACCCAAACTTGTCCAAACAACAGAATAGCCGGAGTTGTTTGTACAAACGGAATAGGTAAGCTGTTAATAAAGCCTTTGCTTTTCTTATTTCTTGTGCTAAAACAAATTTAGCACTCTCTAAATGCGATATTGAAAATCTGTTCCAGAATTTATAAAAAACGACATTTTCCACTTTTGTTATATTTATATGAAAATTCGCTTACAATTTCACATTTTTTTGCAGAAACTCCTGGAAACTATACTTTACATCTTGGGCCCAAAGACAGAGTAATAGTCAATCGTCGTGGTATTAACAAGTCAATTTGTTCATATGGCTTTGATGCGAAAGATGGACAAGTAATATGTAGAATGAAGGGATATGACAAGGTAGATCAAATCACTTCTTTTGATGACAGTCAAACACTAGACACAAAATTAAGAGAAGTTTGGATCTTGAACATGACATGCCAAGGACACGAGAGGACTATAAACGAATGCAACATAGTTTGGGATTTCAACAATCAACATCCATGTAGCAATTATGCTGGTGTAACTTGTAAAAGAGGTATGCAATATATTTCATTATACGTAGAGCAAAGTATGGTGTAGAAAATATAAAATTAACAAGTTCATTGTTTGCATATTTTTCAGTTTTTAAAGTGCGACTTGTTGGTGGGGCTAGTGATAACAGAGGACGTCTTGAAATAAGAGTAAAGGACGCTTGGGGCACAGTTTGTGATAAGGGCTGGGATATCAATGCTTCTGATGTCGCTTGTAGAATGCTTGGATTTCCAAGAGCCCTGAAAATCCAAAAGTTTCAAAACGGACAACCACCAAAACCTATTTTGCTTCAAAACATTTCATGCGTTGGATGCGAAAGGTCTCTTGACGATTGTTATCATCCAGAGTGGGGTTCAAAATCTACTTGTGATCACAGTAATGACGTTGGATTAGTGTGTCTCCCAGGAGGTAACTAGGTTTTTGTGTTCCTTTTTCATACATTAAAAAAAATATTTTTGGTAAAACAGGTATTTCGACTCAAAGTTTGGTACATTTTTCCATCAAAATCAGCAAGCTATAAATCAAAAACCTGAAAATAGTGCAAATATTTGCGTATTTTTTGTCTTCAGGGCCACCAAACCTCTCAGCTAAGGTGATGGCAGATGAAAGAATAGAGATTAGTTACTATGGTGTTAATAGATCCATTTGCTATGATGGCTTTGATACAAAAGCTGCACAAGTTATATGTAGAATGAATGATTATACCGATGTTGCATATATTACCCAAATCACTAGTTCAGTAGGAAACTCAAGGACAGAAGAAGTATGGCTTTTAGACATGACTTGCACAGGAAATGAAAATTCCATCGAAAAATGCAGTAAATCCTGGAACTGGGAAAACAGGAATTGTCCAAAAAATAGCAACCTTCGTGCTGGAATCGTTTGCAAAAGAAGTAAGAAAAAAGAAAGTGATTTCTAAATTAAAAATATCCTTTTTCTTTTTTGATAATTCTATAAATCTGCATTTTAGATGGAACACTAAAGGTTCAATTCCGTCTGGAGGATGTGAAAACGCCAGCTCCATATTCTGGACGCCTAACTGTGAAATATTATAAGAGATGGGGAAATATATGTGCTAAGGATTTAAAGCTAGAAGACGCACATGTGATCTGCAGAATGTTGAACTTTACCGAAGCCCTGACTATTTCTCATTGGGGTAAACATACTGGTAATATAAGTTTTGAGCTTATCAAACACTGTCAAGGAACAGAGTACTCCATGGAAAATTGCACAGGTGTGAAGCTTGAACAGGTTAAGGCATGTGAAGAAGGCAATTACGCAGGAGTTGTTTGCACCCCGAAAATTATAGGTAAGTTCTTTTTTTTGTTTAATAGATTTATCATCACACAATTAAATAGATTCTTCATGCAAACGATTTTATTTTGACCTACAGTTACACCAACACCGTTACCTCGAAACGTCCGCATTAACGGTGGTTCAGACAATGCAAGAGGCCGAGTTGAAGTACAAAGACACAAACTATGGGGAACGGTTTGCAATTCGGGATGGGATATGCGTGAAGCTAATGTAGTATGTCGCATGAAAGGTTTTGATGGCGCAATTACAGCATATGAGTCATTTAAGGAAGGAACTGGTCCAATATGGATGTCAGGGCTTCAATGCAAAGGAGATGAAAATAATATTGAGCAGTGCGCTAGTGATGTGCAAGAAAAGACAACTTCATGTAACCATAGCATGGATGCTGGAGTGGTCTGTCGTCGATACAAAGGTCAGAGACTAAAGAAAATTGCTTTTAATTTAAACCTTGTAGGAATAATTTTCAAAGCAATAACTTATAATCAATTCTATTAAACAGATAAGATAGATGTCGAGTTGGAAGTTCCATCAAGAAAATACTATGGCAGATTGATGATAAAAGTAAACGACAGTGATCCAGGAGTAATTTGCGGTAATGGTTGGAACAGAGAGGATGCAGACGTCGCTTGCCTAACGATGGGACTCAAAAGAGCCTTAGTACCTATAAGCCATTTTGGAGGAGGAAAACAAACCAAAATCTGGATGTCCAATGTTCGCTGCAGCAATAGCGACACATCACTGAAAACGTGTAATCATGATGGATGGGGAAACAACTCTTGTCCTAATTATCACTATGCAGGAGTGATATGTGAACAAGATGGTAGTTATAACCAAAATCCTTTGATTAATCATATTTTAAATGAGGTGATTAATTTTTAATGTCTTAGATTATTGATTGCGTTTTCTTTTATCACTACAGTCAATGACAAGAACTTTGGTATGAGGTTGGTTAATGTTCCTGGGACAAACATAAGCAAAGTACAAGTCCATTACTATGGCATTTGGGGAGCTGTGTCGGCTAACAACTGGGATCTGGCAGATGCTCATGTTGCCTGCTGGAGTAATCTCTCAGGAAAAGCATCAGTGGCAGGAAATGTTGTAAATGATCAACAACTTCCCATTTTGATAGATAATCTTAATTGTCTAGGAAGTGAAAATTCAATAGATGAATGCCGTTTCAAGTGGGGTATCGCTGGCCCTGACCAATCCAGAGTAGCTGCAGTTGGATGCTCCAAAGTTATAGATGGTATATACATATATTGACATTTTTTTCTTTGCATAGCCTTAAATGCATATTCAGATCTAATATTCCTTATATTTGTTATAAGATAAAATGACACCGACAATAGCACCAGGATCTGGACTTAATAAAAGATTTGGACAAGTGAAAATAAGTTACAAAAGTAAAGACTATGTTGTTTGTGGTGATAAATGGGACATCAAAGATGCTGATGTGATCTGCAAGATGAACAATTATCGAAAAGGAGCAATGGCGGCGATTAGGAAATATGCAATTAATACAAACAACAAACAATTCCTTACTGGATTTGAATGCCGTGGCGACGAAAAAAAATTGGTCCAGTGTTTCCGAGACGAATCTCTGACTACTTGTCCAGGAAACTTCATCGCAGGTGTAATTTGCAAGCCTGATTCAGGTAATGAAAATAAAATCACAGGCAAACTAGGCGTCTGACATATTTGATTAAAATATTTTCTTTGTGTATTAAGGTCCACTACCAAATATGACATTGCGCTTAGCAAGAGATGGAAGTGCAACGAATTCTGGACGTGTAGAGGTATCGTATGCTGACGAATGGGGAACATTATGCAATGATGGTAACAGCCAGCAAAATGCTCGGGTCCTATGTCGTATGCTCGGGTATGTTGATGTGGAATCCTACCGTTCAACGTCCAGACCAAGCGGTCAAATCTCCTGGCTTGGAAACATGCAATGCAAAGGAAATGAGAAATCAATTGAGGAATGCAAACCAAAATGGGGAGAAGCAACATGTAATGATGACAGCATGCTTAGTGTCACTTGCGAGAAAGGTAATTTTAATATTAGATCCACCACTTAATTGTGCCAGTTGTTTTTGATACCTTATCGAGTGATTTAATTTTGCAGCTGGTGCTCCTCACTTCCAAATTGACGGAAACGATGCTATTACTGATTCAACTGCCAAAATCAGCTTCCGAAATGTCCCTTCAGACTTAAAAGCGTATGTATCAAAACAAAAAACCTTTTATATACTCAACAATATATTTGACAGAAATATGTATAAGTTTTACTAATCTGACACCTTTTGTTTATAGCATATATCAAATCGCTGTTGAAAGGAGGCCATATGAGGAGCGTTTGCAATCCTATAATACTCAAGAAACCCCCTTCGAATTTAAGATAGTAAATTACACCACAAGTGCTAAGTACAAGGGTGATTCTTACATTACCGCTGAAGTAACCAATTCCTTTCTACACAAGAACAACATTACCATTGGTGTGCTCACTTTAAAACAAGAAGCAAACGGGTTTATTAATGAACCGCTTCAACCACAAACACCATACAGAGTGTATGTAAGGATTGCAACAGAGTCATATGACGGGGTGCGTAGTTTATACTTCCTTGTCTTATGTATAAAAATAGCAGTATCTTGTATTTTGATAATTCTCTGTGGATTTTGAATTTTACTTTTTTCTTATAGAAGACAAGGATTTATGGTGATTATTCTTACGTTGCCTTCAGAACAAAAAAAGTATTTGCTAAAGGTAAACAGATAACTTACTTTTTCTTACAGCAGCAACAGAATTCGCCTTTTTCTTTTACCATTCTAAAATCCTCGAACACATCCTTTGTTCAATTTATAGGTCGAGCTGAAAAACTGACCAGTTCAAGAGGAGGAGGAGCAGTGATAGGCATGTCGATTGTCATAATAATGTTAATTGCTGTTATCATCTGTGCCTCTATTTGGTTCATCAAAAAGCAAAGGAATGAGGAAATCGATGCTTCCGATAAAAGCCAAGGTAGCCAGGCTTTTGAATGATATTTTTGACATATTTGACTATAATGTCCTATTAATCAAAGACCAACACATCTGAATCGAATGTTTAATTTCTGTTAGGAATTGAGATGACAGATAACGGTGACATGCGTACAGTCAATGACATCCCAGAAGGCTACTACCAGGCACCGCTACGCGATGAGCGCAACGAATACGTCACTACCCCAGACAAAGACAAAGCTGCTTATCAGTCTTTGGTGACTCGTACAAGGGTATGTCCTATCAAAAATATCACTCTAACCTATATTTAAATTAATTGTTATCATATTTTTAATCCACAGATTGCTCGTAACAAGCAAGAAAACGAGTCACCTTTGTACGTTGAAATCAGGAGCTGAACAGATGATTCAAGAATGAGCCGCAATTAAACTAAAGCATAGCTTATAGTAAATAAAAAAAAGAAAATTGCGTGCTTTGTTTTATTTTTATGGACAGAATTACAAAAAGTAGAGTTTGATAGGAGTTTGAACAAGCTTGAGACATGTTGCTGTAAACAGTGCTGTTATGGGCTGGGTGTTCTGGGGTCTCTAGTGGTAAACACAGGGATCCTGGTAACAACGTTCCTACCCATTCAAAATCTACTCGTTTTCTCTACATTTTTTCAGGCTTTCACAAATGATTGCAATTCATTAAATAAATAGTTAAAATATAACCAAAAGGGAAACTATTCAAATTCACAATTGAATTAATCAGGGTACTTGAAATAATGAGGGTATTAAATAAAGGTGTAAATTTTTGAAGCATAATTGTTGTTGTTGTCGTTTTTTATCAGTCTCATTAGCATCATAATTAACATAACAAAACCAATATTATTGTGGGGGTGGGGTAGGGGTACAAGGATATCGCCCCTGTGAATTCAACACAGGAAGCCCATCAGAAATATACACCTGGTATGCATGCAACACAGCTGACAGCTGTCAGCTGACCGATTATCCTTCCTTATATGACTTTAAAGGAAAAAGAATATTTGACTGCAGGCTCAACTCTAATAACAGGAACTGATTAAACAAACTGTTGACAAACGTTGATGCAAAATTAATTAAGTCACTCTAAGCTGGAGCTAGAGTGCTGAAAACTCAAACAACTGGAAGCCTATATTGGCAACAGGAAATTAATCACATTTCATTCCTTTTGACACCTTTCAAAAATTATCTAATAATTAAGGTTTTTTTCCTTCAGCATTTTGACATTTATATTTACTGAAGAATCAAAAACAAAAATAATAGTTTAACATGAAATATTAATGTCACTTTTCATTTGTAGTTTGATGACACTTCACAAACCAATAAGAATTTACACGTTCTCATATCCATACCCTTCTCAGCTTAGTAAAAAGAATTGAATTTTAGCTAGAAAGCTGATAGAGAAGGGTAGGCAACGAGAATAGAATGTACAGCTTGCACTACTCTTACCTATTTCTAGTTCTCCAAGTGCTTTTCCTTAATGCTTTGGTTGCACAGTTTATTTCTTCCAGAATTTTACCTTGATACTGCAACAATGATAACATAAAAAAAACAACAGAAAATGTAGGATAATAAGCAGGTATTGTTTCCAGAATAGAAAAAAAATACATTTACATTTTTCAATAACATTTTTGGTGTTGTTCTCACCCCACCCCCTCCCCATTATAACATAACAATTTATTGTTAGTGAACCCTTCCTCATTAACTACAAATTTTCAGTAGACTTATTATCCAGGGATTTCATTAGAAGCCAGAAACTGGCAAACTTCTGAGCATCCACTTTCTGTATCAAAGCTATGGAGAGCCATCTATTTTTGCCATATTCTACATCACAGTTGTACTACCCCTCCCTCACTGCTACAGTTTCCTGAAATTAAGTAAAGCATTCGCCTGCTTGAAATTTTAAAGAAATCCCTGATTATCATATTTGAAGGTATATTTTCAATTGCCTCCCCCCCCCCCCCCCCCTCTCCTTAATTGATACTGGATAAAATGGCTAATGCCCCTCCAAATCACCCCATGCCAATCTGATTACTACTAAGATTAGTTTTTCAACTTTTAACATTAATGGAGCTTTAATCATAGGATCAGTATAAAGCACCTTTTATCTGTAACATCATTAATGGTGTTGTCTATTATTCTAGACTTATAGCTACACCGTACCTTGTACAGACCTTAATCTTAAAAAACGTCTTTGTTTTATGGGGGTAGCACTTAATAGCCAGTGGCTAACAAACCTGTGGCCCTCAATCATCCATTATTGAATTAGAATTTAAATTAAAGTTGATTTTTGTGGAGGGAAGAAAACTGGAGAGTTAGAGAAAAACCCTCAAAGCACAGGAGAGAACCAACTACAAACTCTACTCACATACAACACCGAGCCAGGCGGGACTCAAACTTGGGTTGCCTTGGTGAGAGGCAGGGGCTCTCACTGCTGCACCACCCGTGCTTCCCAATGACCACAATTAACATGCAAACTATGACCACATTTAATGTATTCACATGCATGGGGATTTTTCTGCCAAACGAGCCTTTAGACTCCTTAAGTCCCTTGTGAAATATTTGGTCAAACCAGCCAGCTTCTCATAGAAAAGCCCATGCACGAAAGTATGGAAATACATTAAATGTGGTCATACCTTTATGCGTCGCCTGAATTTGTAGCTAAGGACTTCATGCATAAACATTAAGAAAGACCTATAACAAGTACTATGCATGTGCTTGCCAAGAGTTTTTATATAAAGGTGAGCCTAAGTCCAGATAATTTATGTATACAGTAAAAGTAAGACTCCCTGTGAACTTAATGGTCAGTCAGGGTTTTCATTAAGTTTTAAAATAAATTAATAGAAGATCATGCATTAGCCAGAGATCAGGGTTTATTTAATTTTCATTTAAGCCAATAGAAAATTTTACAAATTAATACCAGGCTAGCAATGATAAATGAAGTTGGAGAATTTTGCTCAGTCTCCAAAGCTTACTCTGATCTCTTACTCTGGTCGGTTTTAAAACCAATATTATCCAATTCATATGCCGAATGCAATAATGGCAGCTATTGACTTTCAGAAATAAAAACTAATCTTTAAAAATGAGCACCACTACCAGAAAGAGCAAGCAGAAATATGCATTATTGGAAAGTTTTATTGCTGTGAATTGAATTCCAATGAAGTTATTTGGAATCAAAAATACATAGACTCGTATGTGATCATGCAGTAAACTAAGGACTGGCTAACCTCGTTCTGGTGTTTTACCAGTGTTTTTGACAATCGTAAATTCTGATAACTTCTCAAGAGTTAATATTTCTACCTCTTTAGCATTTGACATATAGCAGTGGAATGTTTTTGTTCCTTAAAATTATATTTATGCTAATGAGGTACAATGTGAAATTTTATAAACAATAATTTAAATATCAAAAAATAAACTTGCATGATGATTAGTCCATTTCTATAATTGACATTAAAACATATGGAACATGGAACAACATGGGGTACTAAACCCAAATCCTGGGGTTACTCCCCTATATTTGCTATACAAGTATGTGCTGGCTGTGCTGCCAAACAGCGTATGATTTCAGGATATTTACTCTGGCACAGGGTATATAAAATTACACTCTCTGCAACAGGGTTTCTGTTTTCACAAAGTGCATGAAATTTTCTCAGGGTTTGGAGGGCTCAGTGGCACCACCCTAACCCAAGTACACCCCCCTTTCTGTACCCAAATGGTTACAAACATGCCTCTTCTATGCACAAATAAACTAAACATTGCAGAATAGAAAAATATAATATATCCTCAGACTCCGCTTCCACACTTCTTACTAATGTTAACTATATTTTCCAAGCTATGTCCTCCTCCACTTTACCTACTAATCATCCGCCACCCATTAGCACCATTGCAACTCAATTACTGAAAATTGGCACCTATTGTTTTACCCTTTCATTTTGAGCTGCACTACAATGTGGTGCAGAGGGGGTACTGATTTCTAAAGTACAAAACTTTAGAAAGTATTTCAAAGTATCGTATTCCTAGGCCAATTGGCGACTCTTAAAACCCAAGGTGTATGCGGGCCTAGCCTCAAATCGTATTGTTTTGCTATTATAATTTCTTCTTTTGTTTTCTGATCTCTAATGTGTGGCTAATTTAGCCAGGGACCATGAGCACATTTTAAAATATGAGAGGCTAGTATATGCAAATCAAAGGGAAAATGTAGAGGGGGCTAGGATTAGAAAATATATGAAGTATGCATAAAGAAAAAAGTGGGAGTGTCCATCCTTTTATTGGACCGATTTGTAGGTTTTTACTAAGGTTTTTACTCACCCTCATGGCCTACAAGTCAATAGCCCATTCGGCATTCGGCCTCATGGCCTATTGACTCATAGACCATTCGGACTCGAGGACTAATTGTTAAATATTATATTAAGAGATCGTGGGCACCTACAAACATTCCAGGAATGTTCTTTGGTCAAATCAGAATTGAATTGAATCTAACCACAAGATAACGGTAAGATAACAAATTAACAATGTTTCTAATTGTGGTTAAGAAACATTATTGAAATATTTGTAGGCGCCCAGGGTTTTTCGACTAGCAATATGTTCTGAGTATTTGAAACTATTTTCAAAAATTCTAATAATTTTTTCAATATGTAAATAATTAAGCGAACCATATGCTTGTAAATATTATTTCCCTTTAATTTGTTGTGATCGAAGTTTCTTTACATCATTTTAATTCCCCGCCCATTCTCAAAGAGAGCTGAAACAATGTATATCATTAAACTGACCGATCGTCGGGAAGTGGCCATCAAAAACACCCAAAAAATGAACAAATAAACTGTGAAGTCATTTTCATTTGTAAATCATCAATAGTAATACAGTAAAAGTTCATATAGTATATGTAGTATGAAAATAAGATCGGAAATCGATGACGGTATTCAACATGTGAGATATATATTTCGTGATAATGTAAACAAAACAGAAATTATTGCTGGTATTGCTGGAGATAGGATCAGAGGTCAATATAATAATACAATTTAAGAACAAAGGATAAAAAACTCTTGTTATAAATGCAAGATATGTTACGAAGCCTACAGGACCCTGCTATAACAGGTGGCGAAAGTTAATGACCCATGATCTTACTAACAAAAAGATAATTTCAGAACTAAACATTTCAATGTTTTACCATAAATTGTGTCCTTGAAACCTCCTTGACCTGATGACGTGGAAGGAAAACGGCATCTGTACAAGTAGCTTCAATTTTTTTGAATAAAAGTTCGAGCATACACAACGATACACAACGTTGCAGGCGCCATCTTGGTAACGTTATTCTAACGACCGAAGTGCGTCTGACCTGATCAAGGCTGCAAGATGATTGGTTAAATTCGTTCACGTGACTTTGCGTCTTCAGCAACCAATCAAAACTGGTCAGACGTCGTTTTTTAAAAATGTTAACGTTACAAAATTGAGAGTTACAACAGTCTCACTTGTATTTTTGAATACAACATTTGAACTTTCTAACTCTACTTGAAGTACTTTTACACCCATTATCGTTGAAGTACGACCCCCGAAGTATAATGTTTCGTTTGCACTGATTAGGATTTTGACGGACGTCAATCAAAGAACTCAGAAACTAGAAAAAGTTACATTTTTGAGGGGGATTTTGAAGTGAATTAAAGATTTTAATCCTCTAAAATCTTTAATTCAGTCTAAGGTTTCTCTCGAAAACATTCTGTGTAAAAACCTACTGTAAAAACCACTAAGAAATGGTTCCGTCTTTAATAGTCAAGGCAAATTGCTCGGACCCTTGTGCGATGAATAAATTAACTCGGTGATTGGCAGTGGTGGAAGCCACTAAAATGGCAACGCAGTTTAAAGATTAGGACAATGCTCATAATAATACTACCTTATTATTATTTTATTATTTTATAATTTATTTTTATATATTTTTTGCTAAAATTCGATCGAGCCAAATTAGTTATCTGTTTTATTTTACTTTTCTTTTCGGCTTTACACAAACGTATACTGTATTTAATACTGACAGATCTTCCAATAGGGCGGCACAGGGGAGGAAGGGGTATCGATCATGAATCACGAACTTAACATGTTTTTTTATAAACTCACGAATCACGAAATATGATTAATGAAAAACCTCAGTTGATATAAGGATATTCTGGGTGTAATACGAATTTCACAAAAACCAATGCAAAGTCGCAATCAGGGTCTTCAAAATAAGCAGATCAAGCATCACGCGCGGGGGGGGGGGGGGGGGGGGGGGAGGGTGGTGAATTCTCAAGTCACGAACTTTTAATATTTTATTTCTTCAATATTTTATTGAGGAACCATACACGTTTTGAACTTCAACAGGGCAAAAACCCCGAATTTTGCACGGCACAGGGTAAAAATTAATCTTTTGAGAAAGTTTGAGAAAAACGTAATTATTAGAACTTATAAAAAAAAGTTTTATGTGATTTTGTTGCTGTCGTTTGAGTACGATTTTCGGTTGATTAAGCTAGCAAGAAGCAGAATTTTTAGCTTATTTTAAAAACGTTCTTCAAAATATTTTTAGTTAATCTTCAAAAACAATGTTTAAAGTAGATGTCCTTAGAAATTTGCTTCCAGAGCTTCTTTAATTTTTGAGTTATCAATTTTTGTGTGCAAAGCTTGATTTCCGCCATTTTTCTTTCTAAATCTTGTCAAGATGGTCATATTCAAAATTTATTATCTCGAAAACGAGCTCAGGGCATCCCATTTTTCTTTTCATTTTTGGAATCAGCGTTACTGAAATTCTGTGTAAAATGTCTTTCTAAGAACATTTTGTAATTATTCCTTGCTAAAGTAGTCAGTCACCTTAAGCCACTTTATGTCGGGAAAAATTATTTCCAAGAGACCGAATTCCATTACCAGTGCGTCAGATCCTATTTTCCAAAGGAAAGCAAATCCAAACTCCCATTTTGGCCCTCACGTGGCCTAGCATATTTCAACCACAGGTAACCCGCGTTACTCGTACAATAGACCTTTGTCTTAGGTCACCAAGATGCAGGCGATCACTACGGCCACGGTATGTGTTATACTACTAAGCCAATATCTGTCCTATTCTAGTGCTCAACATACTAACAAGTATCTGGTGTTCGGAGGCAATGGATTTATTGGCTCAGAACTAGTGACTCTCCTACGTTTACGTAAGTCCGATGTAACCATAGTGAACCGAGGCAACTGGTACTGGGATTCTGAGATTCGTATCAAGCCATACGTGAAACACGTTCGGTGTGACAGATACTCCATCAAATCGTGCAGTGAATTGATTGAAGTTATAGAGGATAAAGACTACTTTGACGTTGTGTATGACTTTAGTTCATACATTCCAAACCACCTTCAGGTAGGAACAGATTTATGTGTATATTTTCATAGGTTTCCATTGTGTCCTTTAGGTTGGGGAACGGCATTTAAATCTTACGTATACGGTCACAATGATTACTTGAAATTCTATCCCGCAGAATATGGTTATGGTAAAGAAATTACCTTGGAGATAATGTGCATTATTAATGTAAACCCTCTTATTAGTTATTGTTATTTTTATTTTTTTGCGTGACACCTCGAACACCAACATCCTAGGTTTGTGTTCGATGACCTTTGATCATCGTCAGACAACAATCCCCTTTGTCAGATCAACTTTAGTGCAGTTCATCAAAACTGAGGCATCTTGAATTCATTATTTAAAGTCTTGGAATTTGTTAAAAACAATTCGTTAGAATTTATTAGAAAATTATTATGGAAAAATATAAATAATCTGGATAATATTGGTCATGATACGATAATGTAACAAAATTAACTCCAGCTGTGAATGGATGTCACGACATGCACATCCCTTTGACACTGCAAAAGATACGTGACTGGGTGTGGAGGAAATGTTCACGTTTGATTTTCATGCTGGTTTTCATTCATGCATTCATTTGTTTATTTATTCATATATTTACTCATTTATTCATTTTTAATTATTTATTCATTAATTCATTAATTAGTTAATTCATTCAGTCATTCATTCAATCATTCATTCATTCATTCATTCATTCATTCATTCATTCATTCATTCATTTTTTCATTGATTAATTCCTTCATTCATTCGCTCGATCGTTCGCTCGTTCGCTCGTTCGCTCGTTCGCTCGTTCGTTCGTTTGTTTGTTTGTTTGTTTGTTTGTTTGTTTTTGTTTTGTATCCATTTTAAGCTTTTGCTGTTGTTATTGTTGTTGGAATAGCTTAGAGGGTTTATCGTGTTGGTGGGAAAGTAGAGCACTATCTAGTAAATTCTAGGTTTTGCAGTTAGATATGTCGTAACATAATGTCTTTCCACTGTTCAGCACTTGCAGCCCTTAAGTTATCAGCTAACACATAATACAAACTTTGGTTTGATTATAGTTCGCATAGCGCACTGAATATGCAATGAAATCCCAACAAAGAATGCATTTTCTGAAATGTTTTTAAACCAGGATTGCATATCTGTTAGTCATTTAAACATATAATCTTCCCTTTTTTTATTGGCCATTTAAAATAGCCCTCCCACCCCCCCCCCCCCCCCCCCCTCCCGACCAAGGAAAAATCGTGGCTACTACCCTGTGTGAGATCTATAACCGTTCTTTCTTTGGACTTCAGGAAGTAGCTTGTAAACGAGGGTTTCACTGGTTTACTAAGAGGAGGAGGTTGAAAACTGAAGGAAGGAAAAGCGCTTGAAGAGCTTTGTTCATACTTAGAAAACCGAATTCTTAAAGGGGGACTAGTACGAAAATCGCTCAAAATTTAATTCGGCTGAAACTTTCTTGGAATAATCTTTAAGGGTCTAGTAAACACTAGATTTTTCTTTTTCTTGATATTCCGATGGTAAGTATTATATTTTTACGAATCTTTAACGGAGTCAGTGACGTCATTTACTCAACACTAAACACCGCTCCATACATTTCTTTGTAAATAACTTCTTGATTTATTTTATTTCTATGAAGCCCAAAGGTCGACTGACGGACTTTACTGACATTTGTTGTGATTACAATTGATTTTTAAGTCTCTTTTTTTCAGTATTGAGTATGAAACGAGCGAATATTTTGATCACAAAATAAAGGAAAATGTATGGAGCGATGTATGGTGTTGAGTAAATGACGTCACAGACTCCGTTAAAGATTCGTAAAAATATAATACTTCCCTTCGGAATATCAAGAAAAAACTTTAACCAGTTTTTATTAGACCCTTAGAGATTATTCTAGGAAAGTTTCAGCCGAATTAAATTTTGAACGATTTTCGTACTAGTCCCCCTTTAAGCTTAGCCAACTAATTCAAAATTGTTCTCATTTTTAGGATGTCCTAGAGTTACTACGCATGCGTGTTGGTCGTTATGTATTTATCAGCTCAGATTCAGTATACGAAGTCTGCAAACCATCAAACCATGGTGGTCCTAGCAAAGAATCAGATGCAATACGTCTTGAAAACCACGAACAACTGAAAAGAGGCGCAGGATATGATCACTATGGCGACTCAAAGCTAGCATGTGAAGAAGTGCTTCGGAAAGAACACAACGAGCACCAATTTAACTACATATCCCTGAGGATACCTGACGTAATAGGACCACGTGACAATACCGACCGCTTCTGGATTTATTTTCTGTGGGTAAAGTTCCAGGATGTAATCGACCGACCAATCTTCTACCCTCCAAGGTTACATAACCAGCAACTAAGTTTCGTGATGTCAGAGAACCTAGCGATGCTGTTGCTCAGCCTAAACGACTTTCAAATTGATGTCTTCAATCAAGCCTACAACTTGGCCTTCAAGAAGACTGCAACGCTGAAGGAATTTGTTACTCTGTTGGGGCAGCACGTCGGAGTTCCTAACGTCAAATTTGATGAAACTACCGTGGACAAAGCTCATACTTACTACCCATCTGTTAAACGCGGACCTGTCAATGTCACCAAGGCTGAAAAATTGCTTAATTGGAAAACGTACTCTCTTGAAGAAGGAATCAAGAGAACAGCTGATTTTTACAACTATGCGATGAGAGCAGGTGAATTCAAAAAGCAACGAGATGGAATTATTGAAGCGTTCATTCCTGATGACAAACTGGAGTTGTTTAAAAAGAGGTATAAGGAGATCTATGGAATGGAACTCAAGATTAAAACATTTCATAACGAGCTGTGACGATCATACATGTTGTAGTTTTGTTCCATAGTTATGTGTTTTTCTTTTTCCATAGTTCTGTTAACAAATAAAGTCTCGCGGTAACCTTTCCAAGACCATCTCTGGAACTACATAAATTCCCAAACTTCACCTACCTACGAAACCACCATTTTGCCTGGCAGGGAAAATGGCATATTGCATTGACTAGCATTCTTTAATCATTTGTGCATGAAATCCTTAGCCTCACGTTCATGCAGCTCATTAAATATTACCGCGCGACGCGCAAAGGTATACACCCTATGCATAAGGGCGTGGCCATGGAAATACCTTAGTTCATCAGTTATTGAAAACACCATTGCTTTCATTGTAAAGAGTATATCGATTTTAGTAATCTCCAAAAATTTCAGTTTACTAACATTAAATGATAAAAAGCTACAGCTGTTTGCCTCGTTTTCATGTTTTTGGCACATTTCAAATGCTTATAACTCTGCAGTGATTTAATATATAACAACAGAACTCTACCAAATTACTAATTTACACATGCTCTTTCTTGTAATCAAAATCTATTTTTGAAATCATTGATGATTCATGGTGCTCGTTCCCAGTCTTTACTCTTTATGCATAGGGTGTATGGCCACATTTCAGTAATGATATGTATTCCCATACTTCCGCTGGCTGGTTTTTACCAAATAAAGCGTGCAAACGCTCGTTTTCCATCAAAACACCCGTGCATGGAAGTATGCGAACACATTAAATGAGGTCATACCTTTGCGCGTCTCGCTGTAATATTTGATGAGCTGCATGAACGGGAGGCTTTATGCATAAATATTAAGATAGATCCCTTGCAGTAGGTCGGAATGCAGCTCAACCAATAATCTTCAGGACTGATTGAAATTCTTTTGTTTTGTCCTCCAAATTGAGACGCTTTGACGTCACGCACTGTATATTTACTTTTTATTTCAAATTAATGAGACCCACAATGCACTTTGATCTTGGAATGCACTCAGTATTCAACTTTTTTTTTGAAAAAGCTGTATATATAAAGAATGTAGGGTGGATTGCAAAGGGCTACCTGTACGGTTCCTAGACCTAACTTGGGCTACGGTTTTTAATCCCAACTCTAGCCCCCCCCTCCCCCCAGACTCTCCCACAACATATACTAGGGTTATTTAGATTAAATCTAGCCCCAACTTGTGCTTAAGGGATTCTAACCCTATCTTGGCTTAGGTAAGGGTTGGTATATCAACGATATCAGTTGTACCAAAAACATGAGAACTTATAGAATGAAAACTTTTAAAATCACATTTATTGTGCACATTTATTGAGTTAAAGATGTTCTGAGACTGCAGCATCTGTCTGCTTCCTAAAACATTATCCTATCAACGCTAACTCACGAGACGTCTTTGTCTCTTTTCCCGACAAGGCAGGGCCGTAGCAAGCCTTAAAAAACTGGGGGGAGCACAAAGCAACACGTAACTACGACAAATGAAAATTTGATTCCATAATTACTTTACTTTCTGGGGAAAACTGGGGATTCAAGCCCCCTCAGCCCCTCCCCTTGCTACGGCCCTGGAAGATGAACATAATTTTTCAACCGCTTAGTATCCGAGCTGAAAACAGTACAAAACATTTTACAATCTCCTTGCTTTGGACTTAGGGATCTTTAGTTGAACATGAGGATAACCTCATAATTTATATGTTCCATCTTTCTAAGACATAATCTACAGCATGCTTTTCTCATTATGAATCTCTACTTTTAAGCCCGGTTTGTTGATAAGTGATGCTGCATGATCTCTAAATACATCAACAGTAGGTTTATCGAAGTTTGTAAAACGAATACAGGTAAGAGAAGTGTCCTCTTTTGAGCGAAGGAAATCTATAGCTACCGAGAAAAGAATCTTGGCGCATAGATCCTTGGGGAATCCAAAGATGCCACTACTGATGGCAGGGACTGCAACGCTTGTCAGGTTAAGACGATGGCATTCTTCCAGAGAGTTAAGTATCGCTGTGTGAAGGTCTTTCTCCTCATTTGCATCTCCCCCTCTCCACACTGGACCTACAAAAAAGTCAGCAAAGATCAGCGGCGGATCCAGGATTTTTTTACGGGAGGTTGTAAGATAACAACCCTCAGCCCCCCCCCCCCCCCCCCCCCCCCCACACACACACACCCTGCATCAACCCCTGAAAGGTTTCTTTTCTCACACGCACTTTGCATATCATTGCATATTATTTCCAAGAGGATAAGATAACAAAAGGCATGGCAGCCATGCTGGTTGATATACATGTAACATAAGAGACTAAACAAAAACATTTTATCAAACCCTAAAACAATCTATGTGCTAAGCAAGATCAGGGTACAAGAAGCTATTGCTTCCACGCCCTTTGGTGCCAGAGAGTCTCTTGCTCTTGATCCAGCTACAGGTGAAAGTAGTGTGATACCAGAGGCAACAATGAAATCTGCAATTGAGAACCACTGAAGCATGGAGCCTCTAGAACTTGGACTGCAGTTGTCAAATGCACTGTAAACAGTTCCTATTTTCCCTCCAGACTCAGTCATGTCAGACTTTTTTTCTTGTCATTGATGCATGGGGAGTGGGGGATAGTTGGAAGTGGCACATAAATCCAAGAAATGGTGACTAAACTAACTCAAATGAGTCTGGTGACAAGAGAGACTGTCAACAGTCTATTGTCAAACAACTCAAGAGATTTCATTTAGCAATAGTATAAATTCTGTCAGTGGAAAAAATATACTTACCAACTGCATGGATAATTGCTTTGCAAGGTAGGTCTCCAGCTGTTGTCACAGCTACATCTCCTGTTGGTAGGGGCCCATTTTTAGACACATATTCATCACTTTCTTGCTGAATGATTTCGCCTCCACTTCTTACAATGGCACCTGCAACCTTTGAGTACAAATAAAAAGAAGTCCTAAAACATCTTCATCAGGGTCATCATGTTTACAACGTAATATAATTATTAAGCAATCCTTGTTTTCATCCTTTAGCTTCTTGTACTTCATATTTTATTGCTTGTTATTATTATTCTGACATTTATTCATCGATTCCTTTTTTCCAAGACATTTATACCATTATATATTTCTTCTTCAATATTTTCAAGGCTTCATTCAATAACTCATTCAATTCTTCAATTATATTTTTTCACTTGTTCACTCAATCTTTCATTCGTTCACTTGTTCATTAATTTAATCACTCATTCAATCATTTATGCATTTGTTCACTCATCCATCCATTCACTCATCCATCCATGGACCCATTTATTCAATCACTCATTAATTCATCCATTCATGCATCCATTCATTCATCTATTCAACCATTTATTCATTCATTAATCCTTCCCATTCAACCATTAATTCAATCACTCATTCATTCAATAATGCTTTTATTTATAATGCTTTCATATAATTTATGTTCTTATTTTCATTCATTCACTCACTCATTCATTAATCCATCAATCCACACATTCATCTATTCATCCATTCATCATTCATTAGTTTTTCGCATTCTTTTTCACTTCCTTCTACCTTATTTTTGATTTTTCTCTTTTAGTCATTTTCTTAAAATAGGTTTTTGTTTTCTTCTCATGCACCTATTTATTAAAAAGAGATTTAATAGCAGAATGATTTCCATACCCCTCCTCCATGCTTGAGCCAGGAGTTTGCTGCATTTACAATAGCATCAACATTTTCCTTCGTCAAGTCATGACACACAACTAAAAAAAAGAAATAATATTTAATTTTTTGGTTTTTTAATTATTTTATGATGTGGAGGTGTGCGTGTGTGCTCAAAAAACAATATACTTTTTGTCAATTTTTCTCATTTTTTTCAAAAAAATCTATTAGATAAAGCAAAAAGATCAGGATTGGCTATGTTCTGTTCTCTGATAAAACACAACTGAAGCTGTTGAACACTCAAAAAGATGCCAAATTTGTGTTTTTCCCCAATAATCTTTACATGTTTTCGCTACTTCCAGGTTTGGATAAAGCATACAATTTTTGACACACAGGAGTAGGGTGTGGCGCAAGTAGACTTTATGCAAATGCTAAAAATAACACAACCGGAATTCATATGTCATGCTCGATATTAAGAAGTTTCCCTCTCTTATTTATGTGCTCTCTAGGCTCAATCCATGAATTTGTTTTGGTTCCTTTGCACACACTCAGTATTATGCAAATTCATATTTATAATTATATTACATACCCTCTATTTTCCTTGGACTCTTGTGCTTTCTTGTTGCTGCTTGTGCCGGTGATACCCATACTGCTGCCAGTACCGCTGCCTAAACAAACAAAAAATATTCACTGCCATTAGTATCCGTTTGACCCAACTACAAACAACTACATGATTGTATTTAATAGGAACTCGTTTGAGTCATTAACTATGTAAATATTTTGAGGTACTTTGTAATGCAAGCTGTACGATACAGTAGCTGCAGTACTACAGCACTAGCTGTGTCATTGATTATTAAATGACAATAATATTATTTCTATAACTGATAGAAAACTTTGGCCATGCCTCATTGCCCCATTCCATTTCAGAATAGTCTATGTATGCTTGCAATAATTGAAAAAATCAAAATATTTAGGAATCTGCATTGCAATGGCTGTGAAAGTGAGCATTCTGATTAGATAAATATCATCTTCATTGACAGTATGATTGAAATGACAAATATTTAGTAATCAAAAATCGTCTTTCATTTTCGATACTCTGATCTAAGTATACAGGGCTATAAAAATTAAAGCTGGTCAGTTGCTGTTTATGATGACCAGACAAATTAGTTTTAGGTTTGTCATACCTCATTTCTGTTTTTTTGTTGTCATCAACATTACTGTTCAAAATGACATGCAAGGAAATTTAGATTTGACCAGAGAAGTTAATAATTCTGGCTGGACATTGTCCAGTGACTAATATGAGTCATTATTATCCCTGATCGATATACATAATGCTGAATAAACATGCAAGAAGTGTAGCAAACCACAATTCAAAGTGGAGTGGTTTCCAGCTTCTTAAGTGTTCTTTATTTAGTCCTAGTCCTAGTCCTGCCAAGGGCATATGATATTTTTTCTCTTAATTCTTTGTTCTCTTATTAAGCAACCCAGGTGTTTAGTTCAGAGTATCTGTTTCATATCTGTAAATAAGTGCACAAATTAAAGAAAGTCACTGTTTTATTTTTATCTTACTTTACTATGAAAGTGCAAATTCAGAGTTTGTGTGATTTATAGAAATGACATGAGCATGACATGAGCATTCTTATCTAAGATGGTATTTCTATCTATCAGAGTGAACGTCGGAATTCAGTTGTTTTGTAATATCAATTTTCTGTACCGTAAACATTTTTTATCCCACACCATAGAAAATTAAGCCAATCAGAATGTAGGGAAGCTGTTGTATATTTGTTGGTATTTCACTCTTCCTTCCCATCATGCGCTGCACATTGAATCTCAGAATTTGTATTTTGTATGGTGTGGGATAAAATAGATATACAATGCTTTCTTGTTGCACGCCATGGAATATCCCACTTTTCATTTTTCTAAGTAAACACACTCACCTAATATAATTGCCTGTGTGTATACTAGAAACTACAAGTGACGTGTGGGATATTCCATGGTATACCACTTGAAACTATTGTATAACTAGTATGTTTCACTTCACACAATCTGATCTATATGCAGTCTCCCCACTAATCAAGACAAATACTAATGCAGAATTTGTACTGCTTTATTGGCACACGTTTCCATGGCAATAAGGCATATTAAAAGAGCACTAATCATACCCTCCTAGCCAGAATTATTAAAGGCCTACAACCTTTCTGCCGAGATTCCAAAGTGATAGACAGGGCAGCCATCTTAGTGGTATCAGTTAGGGAAACTAGTAAAAAATGTTCGTTCAGAGAAACTTTTTCTAAAAACCACCAACTTGGCTATGCTACGACATCATCGCGACCACGTAACGCAAGTAAAGGAAGAGTTATGATAAAATATGCTCATATAAATGTCTGTCTATGAGAAAATTGGATTCTCCTAACAAGAAATTCTGAAAATATCTTTAATAAACTGAGAAAATACAGCGAATTCCTAGCTTGGCAGCCATTTTCTTACAGTACGGGAAGGAAAGATTTTCAGTTTTAAGACTATGGCTGGGGCATGAATGAGTAAAGATTTACCTTATTTGTAGCACTAGAGTTGAAGCCCTTACTTATTACAAATCCATGTCTAAGACTGAGAGCCCTCAAAGCTATAACACCCAGCCATATCATGGTTGTGCAAACCTTCAAAACAACATGGATCGTTTCCTGTTTCGTTTTCACATGTCATGGGCTACCTTTGACCTATCCCAGAATGCATTGCCATGACCGGAAGTCTTCTCTTTCTTTCTAGTATTCTTTCTTTGTTTCTTTCTTTTTTCATTCTTTGTTTGTTTCTTTCTTTCTTTCTCTCCGTTTTCTTTTGTCTTCTTTTCTTTTTTTTTCTTTTACTTCCTTTTCTTTTTTTTTTCTTTTTTTTTCTTTTCTTTCCTTTTCTTTTCTTTTCTAGTCTTTTCTTATCTTTTCTTTTCTATTCTTTTCCCTATCTTTTCTTTTCTTTTCTTTTCTTTTCTTTTCTTTTCTTTTCTTTTCTTTTCTTTTCTTTTCTTTTCTTTTCTTTTCTTTTCTTTTCTTTTCTTTTCTTTTCTTTTCTTTTCTTTTCTTTTCTTTTCTTTTCTTTTCTTTTCTTTATTGGTTTTATTTATTTCTTGTTCTTTTTCTTTTTTCTCTGTTTCATTCTTTTATTCTTTCTTCCTTTAACAACAATTGAAATTCGGGCTCTCGGGTACCTCGGTTTTGAGGTGCAATTCATATTGCATTAAAAACATGGCAAAGCTTTAGGCATCTCATAACAGCAAGCGGTGCCTATTTTAATATATATATGAACTGATTTCTGGCTATGCTACCACCACATCATCAAGAAAAAAGACTGCAGATTAAAAGGCGCCAATGAACTATGTGAAATATATACTCCTCAGAAACCCTCTCCGAATACACACGAACGAACGAACGAACGAACGAACGAACGAACGAACGAACGAACGAACGAACGAACGAACGAACGAACGAACGAACGAACGAACGAACGAACGAACGAACGAACGAACGAACGAACGAACGAACGAACGAACGAACGAACGAACGAACGAACGAACGAACGAACGAACGAACGGACGGACGGACGAACGAACGAACGAACGAACGGACGGACGGACGGACGGACGGACGGACGGACGGACGGACGGACGGACGGACGGACGGACGGACGGACGGACGGACGGACATTTAGTGCAGTTCTTTTTATCGTTGTAGTCAAAATTTATTCATTTTTAGGATAAAATCCATTCAATCTGTCTTGTCCTTTCAACTAACTGTCGTCAAGACCAGACTATTGTGTACAACCCAATACACTTAATGACTCATAAACGAGAAACAATGAAAAAGGAAGTTACTGACAGGTAATTATTCAAATACGAAGGAAAAAGTTTGAGTGTGAAATCTTAATTCATCAGAAATAACAATATTAAAAATTCTCTTTGTCACTACTTTGATTAGACCTTTCTTTCTTGTACTATTTGGAGTGCAGTGATGTACTGTTTTGCAGGCATGCGCATCTCCAGATCACATTTTTTAGTGTGTTCCAATTGATTAAAAATATCAATGGATAATTGAGAAACTCCTAAGGCTGTTGAACTAGGAAAATTAACTAGCTTTTCGTACCAAAGACACTTTGGGCATTTTATTGTTCTTTGCGCTTGAGCCTCCCCTCCCCTTCCCCTTTTTTTAGTGTGATTCTGAAACGTACCTCCCCAATTGCAATTTGTCTTTACTTTTTTTTGCTTCGGCGATTTTTTTCAGTCCTTGGCAATTTTGGCGATTACAGCCCCGCCAGCTTTTTTGTCCTTCCGCCGCCTATGATATCGCTGTTTCCACATTTTCACAACTAACACAACTTAATATCCTGATAGCCTGATAGCTGAGCAAATGATAACCTGGTAGCCTGATCGCTAAGGTAATGATAGCCTGATAGCTAGGTAGGTAAGCTATTGATAGCCTGATAGCCTTATCGCTAAGCTAATGATAGCCTGATAACCTGATAGCTGAGCTAATGATAGCCTGATGGCCAGGTAGGTAAGCTAATGATAGCCTGATCGGTAAGCCAATGATAGCCTGATAGCCTGATGGCCTGATAGCTAAGCTAATGATAACCTGATAGCCTGATAGCAAAGGTAATGATAGCCTGATAGCCTGATAGCCTGATAGCCTGATAGCCTGATAGCCTGATAGCCTGATAGCCTGATAGCCTGATAGCCTGATAGCCTGATAGCCTGATAGCCTGATAGCCTGATAGCCTGATAGCCTGATAGCCTGATAGCCTGATAGCCTGATAGCTAAGCTAATGATAGCCTGATAGCCTGATAGATAAGCTAATGATAGCCTGATAGCCTGATAGCTTAGCTAATGATAGCCTGCTCGCTAAGCTAGAGACAACCTGATGAGTCTAACATAAGGCGGCGGGCGGAGCCAGGGGTGCAGAAGATCTAGCAACGATAAATTTTGGCATAAATCCAACTTTGAATTTTGTAACGAAAGTGGTGTAATGAGACGTGAATGGACAACGTAGAAAAGAAAATCATAGCAAAAAGGTATTTGAAGCTAAGGGTCTATTATGGGTTTTTGCGCCTGAAAACTATAACTACTTATATTACTAGAGAAAAAGAATGCTTTCAGGTGCATCAGAGAATGTTGTGATAATGCGCACCCCCAAATTTGAAGCCACGCCTTCATCCATTGATTCCCATTCGGAGCTCCAAGAATCCCAGAATAAATGTGGGTTTGTTAATTTTGAATAATTCATTAGCGAATGATTAGCTAGGCTTTGCTTCCCATGATATTACTACAAGCACATGATTACAGAAACGGCCAATCAAAAGAGATTGATATACATATATAGGCAATTACAAGTGTGTAATGTACAGATAACCAATTGCAATTAGAAATAAAGAATGTTTAGGCATGTCAACACCCTTTAAATTCACATTTAATTCTATCTATTTTCCGATAAAGACCTCATTCCTTGGGGTGTCTTGCTCAAGCAAGTGGTGCTATTTTGGATCTTTTAAAATCATCAGATCAAAATGATTTTTCGTAAAAGTTTTCTTCTTATCGCTCTTATTCCTTTAGTTGTCGCTGTGGTAAATACTGAGGACGAGAAAGATGAGAAGCTAGAGAGTCTTCTAGAGCCAAGAGCAGTCAGTCCTCCTCCTTCTCCTCCTCCGCCTCCGCCTCCTCCGCCTCCAATATCAAACCATCATATCTTGAAGGTCGTTGTAAGATTGGAAGCAAGGTAAGCAAACTATTTCACCGGCTTCTGCATGCTGTTATAACATTTAAATACTTATATTGTGTTCCGGTTTTGAAGTTCAATTTTATTTGAAATCACTAAAATATCTGTTATTGTCTTTTCACAGAATTCGTCGTCTTGAGGCCGATACACTGATTCAACTCAGGTACACTCATCGTTTAATCTTTTCGCTAATTTCTTATAAAGAGAATTATTACATGCATCCGGAAGGCTAAACATCTTGTTTGTTATTGATAGGGAGAGATGGTCGTGATGGTATGCAAGGGAAACCAGGTATAAAAATGCTATATATTTGACTAAAGATCCCTTAGAGATATAGGGCATGCATATTTCCTTGTATGATTTTTGGCGTAATTTTCATAAATATATATCAGTATTAATTTTTGTCTCTTGTACTCACTCTTGTGCTCTCATTTTCTGATAATGATCCTGTAATATAAAGATCGAAATATGAACGTCTAAGATCGACTTCTCTTCATTTCGTCTACTAACTGAATTTCAGTTATAATATAATTCAATAAGATGCAATTCCTCAGATTAGCTTTCACTTTCCCCCCTCAAATTATGAGATGGTCGAGGTTTTTGCACATAGATACACACATAGAAAAAAAGCCGCGAGACGACGTAAGGATTATCTGGTCCTAACGTTATTTAATCCCTTCAATATATTCCTGCCAGAACAACGTGAGAATAACGCAGGGTTTATTGGGATAATCACGGGATTATTCGCATTGTACCGCATTATCTAGCGCGGGGTTTATGAATGGATAATATCACCGCACCGCCATTAAGTTCGGGGAATAAGCTTGTAGTACTTTATTTACTTGTTTTCCGTTGCGATAACCCAAATCAACAGTTACCAGACAAGTTCTCGATACTTTAAGCATACTTTATTCAATTTCAAAACTTTTAATAATCTAATACATATAAACGCTAAATTTCGAAAAGAATACAAAATAAAGTCAACAACAACTACATTTTTGGATCAGTTGCTCATCATGAACTGTCACATGATGAGGAATAGGAAAATGAGACATCCTGTCTCCGTCAGTCAGATTCAGTCAAAAGAATTCAGATAAATCAGCTCCCTCTTGGAAGAATACCTCCATTCTTCCAAACGGGAGGCTGATTCATCTGAATTCATTTGACTGAAGTTGACTGACGGAGACAGGATGTCTCATTTTCCTTTTCCTTATCATGTGGCAGCGCGCTTTCTAAAACATATATTAAATACCAGTGAAAGGCTTCTATTGAAATGATGTTTAAATTAAATTCATAGATGATTTATTCTCAATTACTGATATCCACCATGCATAACGAATAAAGAGGCATAGCTTCACGCAAGAATCAGTGGTGTTTAACATTACATTTCCGAACTGATACATATACCTTGTCACGTCAGATCTTTCTTTCTTTATTTATGTTGTAGCTGTGTAGTATATCATGTAATTTGTTCTAAGAATGTGTCTTACATTTAAAAAAGAGGATGAAGTATATAATGATTAAAGTAAATATTCTTTTATTGAGGTTTAACTGCTATACCAGTGAAAGCTGACGATTTGCTATTGAACAATCCCGGTGCTCCGAAATCGAGAGAAGTCGAAAAGCGTTGCGCAAACTGGACAAATGCAGTCTTAAGCTGCTTACACCGCGCAGTTTAAGCGCACTTGCTTGTACAATGCTAAGACTTCATTCTTGTTTTTTGTTTCAGGAATAGACGGTCGCAACGGAAGAGATGGTGCACAAGGACCAAGGGGTGAGAAACAAAAGCCTGACCAGCAAAGCTAGCGTCCACATTTTAGTCAGATCTGTTAGCGAAAAGATTGTGCACTTTTGAGTACGAGCACAAAACGTGCAACAAATGTTCGTTGGGGCATACTAAACACATTTAGGCGTGGGTGCCAAAAAATGATGGTCGGGGGGAGGCACATTCAGTTCAATTTAAGTAATCTTTATACCGTTGTCAGCGGTCTCACTTAGTGCGTATAAAGAGATGAACTCAGATCAAACATCGCATCGAGATTTTTAAAAAGCTTCTACGGGCTGGATCACAGCCCTGTTTAGTCCATATTTCGGCTATGGTATGGGCGATCTTTCTCACCCACCCACCCTCTTAGTCTTGCCTACGCTATTTAGTCCGGGTGCACGACTGCAGACTCCAATTATCATCTCTTTAGCGCAGGGGAAATCGATAACAATAGGTTGCTGATTACATTCGTCAATTTCTTTTTTTACATTTGAGTACCAAAGTGGTACTACCTCATCCAATCCTCTCCTCCAGCTATTCTTTCCTTATAATTAAAGTAACCCATTTGTGAAGTGTTTATTATTGTTTTATTGTTAGGACCCAGAGGACTTAATGGGGCTCGAGGTAGAAATGGAGCAAGAGGACCTCGTGGACCTCGAGGTGGTGGAGTGCAGTACATCAGATGGGGAAAGACGTCTTGCCCTCAAAATTCTTCTCTTGTTTATAAAGGTAAAAGGTGGAAGTTTTAACTTTAACTTTCTAAAAAAAAATATTTCAACATTTGAATTTTTAAATTAAAATCATTATTATTATTATTATTATTATTATTAATATTATTATTATTTAATTATTATTATTATCACAAGTATGCGCTGGATTTAGCGGGGGTGCTGAAGCAGCTATACATGCAATGAACAGCATTTTTGAAGAGGAGGACACAGATGCAGTTTTATTAATTGACGCAACAAATGCCTTCAATCAGATGAATCGCTTAGCAGCAATGCATAATATCCAGATTAAACTCAAGGAAATATCCTTATATGTCATCAACACCTATAGAAGTCCATCGAGATTATTCATATGTGGAGGGGGAGAGATCTTGTCACAAGAAGGCACAACTCAAGGTGACCCTTTAGCAATGCCATGGTATTCAGTCAATACATCCATAATCATTCAAGCATTGAGAAATTCCATACCTACAGTGAAGCAAGTGTGGCTGGCTGATGATTCTGCTGGAGCCGGTCAAATCTCATCTTTATTTGATTGGTACAAATACCTTGAAAAAGAGGGCTTGAAGTATGGCTATCTTGTAAACGGATCAAAGAGTTGGTTGATTACAAAGTCGGAATCTTTGGCTACAGAGGCAAAGCTTGTTTTTGGAAGTGAGGTTAATATAACCAGTGAAGGTAAACGACATCTTGGAGCAGTGATAGGGTCAAAGAGCTACAAAGATACTTTTTGTAATGAAAAGATCTCAAAATGGAAAGATGAACTTGAAACGCTAGCTGAGATTGCTAAGAACCAACCACAATCTGCCTACATTGCCTTTACGAAAGGGTATAGGAATAAGTTCACCTATTTTATGCGGACAATTGACTCTTTTGAAGACTACATAGAACCTATTGATGAAGTGATTAATGAGATGCTTCTTCCGGCACTTTTTGGACAAACAGAGCCCCTACCTAAAGATTTATCTGGGATCCTGTCGATGCGTCCCGCCCAGGGAGGTTTAGGCATACCTTGCCTAGAGGAAGACTCGCCACAACAATACTCCGCATCAAAGATTATAACAGCATCACATGCTGATGCTATTATTAGCCAAACTTTAAAAGCTGATTTGGAAACTGAAGGCATTAAAAAACAACAACAATCAGTTAAAGCGGAGAACTCAAGGATAAAGCTTGAACAGATAGATGCATCTTTACCACCTGATCTGCTTCGTCAAGTCAACCAAGCAAGAGATAAAGGTTCTAGTAATTGGCTGAACGCTATACCATTTGAAGAGCAGGGTCTAGTTTTAAATAAGCAAGAATTCAAGGATGCCCTTCGATTACGCTACAACTTGCCTTTACATGATTTGCTAAATGCCTGCCCATGTGGCTCGCCCTTTAACGTTAACCACGCCCTGTCGTGCAAGAAAGGAGGCTTTGTGGCCCAAAGGCATGATAATGTTCGAGATCTTCTGACAACGTTATTATGCAAAGTGTGCCATAACGTTCAAGCGGAACCTAAGCTCATTCCTCTCAACGACGAGAAATTCAAGCTTAAATCAACCACCACAAGTCAAGACGCACGCCTTGATATTAAGGCGGGTGGCTTCTGGCAACGAGGAGTTACAGCATTCTTTGATGTACGTGTATCGCATGTAAACTCCAAATGTAACCAGAATAAGTCTACCTCGACGATCTTTAAAGAACAGGAGAAAGAAAAGAAACGAAAATACGAAGAAAGGATCCTGGATGTGGAAATGGGAAGTTTTACCCCTTTGGTCTTTGGAACGAATGGTGGTATGGGTACAGAGTGTCAAATGTTTCTAAAGGCGCTGGCAGAGAAGATTTCAAGGAAAACGAACGAGCCATATGCAGAAACAATCACATACATAAGAACAAAACTATCTTTTGAAATACTTAGATCCATTAATCTATGTGTACGTGGGTCACGAGTTCCTTTTTATAAGAACAATGACTTTTTATTTGATTTTAAATTTTAATGTAAATACAACAGAAATCAAGTGATTTATTTTTAAATATTTTTCTTCTTAATAATTTTTTAATATTTTATAATTTTTTGTTTTTTAGATCCTTTAATATCGCCCGTTTTAACATTATAATTAATTATTGCTATTATTGTCTTCTTTATTATTGTTATTATAATTATTGTGAAATAAAATTATTATTATAATTTAAAAAAAAATATTATTATTATTATTATTATTATTATTATTATTTAAATTAAAATCATTATTTCTAGGTCGCATCGGTGGCGAACACCACACGCATCCTGGCGGTGGCGCAAACTACGTGTGCCTCACAGAGCATCCCAGGTATGCAAATTCCAAAGCCGGTTTCCAATCCGGCGGAAGAATGTATGGTACCGAATACGAGGTCAGTGACAATACGCAGTTATTCAGAAACCGGCGTCTTCATGATCACGAGGCTCCATGTGCTTCATGTTACGCATCTTCCCGCACTGCCAAGTTGATGATCCCTGGGACATTCGTGTGTCCTGCTGGATAGACAAGGGAGTACTGGGGATACCTTATGACTACGCATTATGATCAAGTTCACCCATCAGCGTTTATCTGTGTCGACAGGGATGCAGAGTCTGCCGTTGGTACACATCAGAATCTTGATGGCGCCCTGTTGTACCCAGTACAAGGTACTTGTGGCTCTCTGCCTTGTAATCCATACAAACAAGGACTAGAGCTGACATGCGCAGTATGTACTAAGTAAAGAAAGTTAAAGAAAGATGGCGACATGCATATTGTATGCTAAATAAAACACGCCCTACGGAGTGTTTTTGCAAGCAATATTTTAAGTGTAACCAAGTAAAAGTTGTTTGGTTATAGGATAACCGAAGCCGACAATTAGAAAGCACGGAGTGAAATAAATGCATGTATAATTACGATTAAAGATAAGCTCAGAATAAAAAAAAATAATTCTTACGAATTGATTTATTCATTTACTTATGATATTTATTATTGAAAAAGTTTATGACACAATTATTATTTTTTCAAAACGTTTTTATTCCGGCTTTCCTTTTCGGTTTATGATCTTCTCAGATTGTCTCTTCTCTTCTCTTCTCTTCTCTTCAGTCTGTTCTCTTCTCTTCAGTCTGTTCTGTCCTGTCCTGTTCTGTTTTTTCCCTTTTCTTCTGTCCCCCCTTTACACTGTGCTTACTGCGATTCTCAATTGTCTGCAAACTCAGACATTTCAAAGCTTGATGTGAAATTGGATTTTCGCTGCCTTTTTTCTTTCTTCCTTTTTTATCTTCTTTTCTTTCTTTCTTTCTTTCTTTCTTTCTTTCTTTCTTTCTTTCTTTCTTTCTTTCTTTCTTTCTTTCTTTCTTTCTTTCTTTCTTTCTTTCTTTCTTTCTTTCTTTCTTTCTTTCTTTCTTTCTTTCTTTCTTTCTTTCTTTCTTTCTTTCTTTCTTTCTTCAAATTAGGAAAAAATATAAAGATACTTTCAGTTGTCATGTTAATATTTTGGTAAGGGTGCGCGCACGATGACATATACTAGTAACCGCAATATCATGCTAAGCTCTATCGCACAAAGTCACCACGCGTACCATATCCGCGCGTCAAGCACTTCAGCGTCTGAAATATATTTCAATCTTGTTGATCTTTGAAAGTATGAGCTAAATAACTGCTCGGTCTTGCATGTCATGAACGCGCATTATTGGAAATTATTGTATAACCTTTCCACGATGGTGCTGCGTTCATTATAATTCTATAATCATGTATTAACATTAACAATTGGTGAACTTTTATCATACCATGTATACAGCGCACAGATAATACATAGATACATGTTGAGGCGTGTTTACAATACCTTCATCCTATACCAATCTAAATATAGCAATGAAAAATCGAAATTGAAGTTGAAAAAATCTAATATGTCGAAACTTTAAACTAAAACAAATGAAAATAAGAATCACTTTATGCTTGACCAAAGGTGCGGCTAGAAAATATATTCATTCCAAAGTTCAAGAGTTGAGCTACATTTGGGGTTTAAGAATAATAATGATGACAATAATAACGCTTGATATTATTTATTGAGGATTTTACAGTTAAAGTTGAGTTTTTCCAATCTGGTCCTCTGCAGGAGATCAAGGTTTCTGTTGTGAATGTGGTCTTCAGTCTTAGATATAGCTTTCATTACTTCTCTTTTCTATTCATAGGCACGCGTGACATAACTTGTTCATACACATAAAATTTACCGCCGACTCTGTTATCCAAGGTTTAGCTGCAAAACATTAAATAAAAAAATATTTATACTGAATTTTATAGAAGGATGTTCGAGATGAATCATGTTTAGAAAGCAATCACGTAGTTTAGAACTTTTTAAAATATATTTACTATGCAAAGTTTTTTGACTTGTTTAAAATTTTGTTTATGAAGTTGTTTTATGCTTGGTCGAATACGAAGCGAACCAGGTAAACTATGTCGGGTTAGTGTGAATTTAGGTTAGTGTTCAGGAAGATATCAGATATGTTTATTCGTACAGTTTTTTTACGGTCCCTCTTTGAGATCATCTTTCTTTACTTTTTAGTTTTGTCCCTTATCACGTGAAAAGCCACGTTCGTTTCACGTTAATTTTTTACTAAGTCAGTATCATGGTTGGCTGAAGGTGACAAATGTATAAAAGAGAACCTGGTAGACTCTAAAGATACAGAGAAGAACTAGAGGTAGGGCCTAAGAACATATCAATATTTGTGTATATGCTCAATCTTCAATGTTATATTTCTTTATTTCTTACTTCTGTCCTTGTCACCTGACAAGTCTTCTTTCAAGCCTTTAATTTGTTTAAATTTTAGCTGTAAAATATAACTGGGCAATACATAATCATCTTAGAAGTAAGTTCCAATTTAGTTGCATGCTTGCAGAATGTCAAGAAAGCGCTCACATGATTCATGAATACGAACTTTTTCTACTTGTTTAAAATGTTATACAAATATAAGTTATTCTATGCTTGACTGAAAGTGACACTGATAAATTGATCTAGAAATTTGACTAATGAGAAATACGTTTTCATGCCTAGTCAGGTTTTAGTTAAGTTAGAACAGAGCTCTATAATAATCTATGAATCCTAAATATATACCTAATATACAGCTATTTCAAGAAACAATGAACACTGAATAGTGCATTCCAAGACCAAAGGGCATTGCGGGTCTCATTTTTTGAAACATAAAAAGCAGAAATACAGCAACTTCACTCTCTATATGGAACTATTATATTGCTTCAGATAGAATGCACTAAAAATAATTATTATTTATTTTGCTTTAGACTACATTACGTGACCCAAAATGCATCTCGGTCTTGGAATATACTATTCAGTATGCAGTATTCAGTATTCAACATTTTTGTGAAATAGCTATATGTATGTGGGAACGTTTGACTGAAAGCTTTTATAATAAATAAACGTTATTCTATATACCACCTGATGTTTTTATCTGAGTTATTAAAAGCCCATTTTTGTTAACTGCTGGGTCGTGTCGAGTTAAGGACCGGTATACTTGATCTATGTAGAATAACAACATGGAATTTATGGCAATGAATGGATTCAAATTTTAAATCAAATGAAAACGTGCGTTTAAATGTACTTCATGAGTCTAACATTAGGCGGTGGAGCCAGGGGTGCCGTAGATATAAAACAAATAAATTTTGGGTATAAATTTAACTTTGAATTTTGTAACGAAAGTGGTGTAATTAGACATGCATGGACAACCTAGACAAGGAAATCATAGCAAAAAGTTCATTAAAGGGTCTATAATGGTTTTTGCGACTGAAGACTATAAGTGTTTACTAGAGAAAGATTGTTTTCAGGTAGATCCGAGAATGCACAACCCCACATTGAAACCCCTCCGTCATCCATTGATTCCCATTCGGAGCTCCAAGAATCCAAGTATAGATTATGGTGTATTATTAATTGAAAAATAAATCTTTAGCCAATGATTAGCTACGCTTTGCTTCCCATGATATTACTACAAGCTATCCCGACTCGACCAATCAAAAGAGTTCGATATCCATATTTAGTCAATTACAAGTGAATAATGTACAGATATCCAATTAGAATTAATGGGTGTTGACGTATGCCAACACCCTTTAAATTCACCTTTAAATCTATCTATTTTTCGATACAGATATCATTCCTTGGGGTGTCTTAGCCTGATAAGGGATGTTATTTTGGATCTTCTAAGATCATCACATCAAAATGATTTTTCGTAAAAGTTTTCTTCTTTTCGCTCTTATTCCTTTAGTTGTCGCTGTGGTAAAGACTGAGGATGCCAAGGATGAGAAGCTTGAGAGTCTTCCAGAACCAAGATCAGTTTCTTCTCCTAGATCTAATCGCCATATCTTGGCAATCCTTGTCAGAACTAGACTAACCCTCGCAAGAATGGAAGCAAGGTAAGCAAACTATTTCACTTGTGCAATCTGTAATACTATAATTACACGTAGCTCGCTTTGTTTCTCTGATTGGTCCTTAAGTTTAATTATATTCGTATAACGCATGCAAATAGCGCGTGTATACTCTCTTTTATCATTTGAATCATTGTAATACTTACTTTTCGCCCTGAAGATGCACTAGAATTGAGTGCGAAAGCTCGGCAATCAAATATAAAATCGTGGAAGAAACGAGCGTACATAATACCATTTACACTGTTTTCCGGTTTTGAAGCTCAAGTTTATTATAATTTTAGAACGCCAAGGCTTTCCATTTGCAATCACTGAAATATCTGAATTGTTTGTTTTACAGAATTCGACGTCTTGAGGCCCACAGACTAAATCAACTCAAAGGTACACTCATCCGGGTTTTAAAATCTTATTAAAATCTTTTCGTTAAATTTCTTATAAAGAGAATTATTTCATCCGGAAGGCTAAAGATCTTGTTTGTTATTGATAGGGAGAGATGGTCGTGATGGTATGCAAGGGAAGCCAGGTATAAAAATTGTCATATTTTCAACTAAAGACCTCCTAGCAATAGGGTATATGTTCCTAGCAAATGTTCTGCCGTAATGCGTATAATACACATAGATAGAAACACCACACTAGCAGCAGTAGAAAATCCCGTAACAATTAACAGAACTGTTAGCGGAATAAACACAAGCGGTGCTTTAAAAACATATGACAGTTAAATGCTTATAATGAAATGAATATTAAATGACAGTTATAGGTGAATGATTTTCAATTAATGATATCCACCATGCATAACGAAAGAAAGACATTGCTGCACGCACTCAATTTGGTATTTGAACTAACTACTGAAGTGTGCTAAAAAACAAGTGTCATTTGACAGTGCATTTCCAAACTGATACCTTGTCATGTGTTTCTTTTCTGTTGTAGCTTTATAGTATATCACGTAAATTATTTGTTCTAAGAATTTCTTATGTTAGCCTGAACCAACATAACTTAAATAAAAAGAGGATGAAGTAAAACAATGTATAACGTAGTTAGTCTTTTCTTGAAGTCAAACTGTCATATCACTCCCGTGCGGCTAAATAGAGAAAAGTCAAAACAGTGTTGCTCAAGATGGACTAAGTCAGTCTTGACTTGCTTACGCTTCGCAACCGCACGTGCTTGTATAATGCTGAAACTTAATTACTGTATATTTTTTTTCAGGAAAGGACGGCCGCGATGGAAGAGATGGTGCACAAGGAGCAAGGGGTGAGAAATAAAAGAATGACCAGCTGAAAGCATCCACATTTATGATGGTCATCAAAACAAGTCCTAATCAACAATTAATTGACTGCAATTCTATAATTCCAATTCGATTAAACAAAACTAGCTTTAACGCTTAACATGACATATAAAAACGCCTATGGGTTTCCATTACAATCTTTTGAATGCAACCAAAAACAAAAGCATGGAAATTCAGTATAATTTAACTAACGTTTCTAATTGCATTCGATTTTTTTTCCGCATTAAAAAATTGGGTACTCTTTCCTTGTGATTAGAGTTATAACTCACTTGTTATGTGTTTATTAACGTTTTATTGTTTTATTTATTAATATTTATATATTTATTATTTTATAGGACCCAGAGGATTTACAGGGGCTCGAGGTAGAAATGGAGCAAGAGGTCGTCGTGGACCTCGAGGTGGTGGAGTTCATTACATCAGATGGGGAAAGACGTCTTGCCCTGGAGGTTCTTCTCTTGTTTATAAAGGTAAAAGGTGGAAGCTTTAACTTGCACTTGTGTTGTGCTATGTCATACTGTCTTGTTTTGGGATTTGTTGTTTTGTGCGAGTTGTCCGTGCAATATAAGTCACGTCATGCGTTATGTTGTACTGATTAATTTTGTTTACGGGTTGATGTTTACTGTTGTGTCGAAAAGAATTATTTCAACATTTGAATTTAATTATTATTTCAAGGTCGCATCGGTGGCGAGTACTACACGCATCCTGGCGGTGGCGCAAACTACGTGTGCCTCACAGAGCATCCCAGGTATGCAAATTCCAAAGCCGGTTTCCAATCCGGCGGAAGAATGTATGGTACCGAATACGAAGTCAATGACAATACGCAGTTATTCAGAAACCGGCGTCTTCATGATCACGAGGCTCCATGTGCTTCATGTTACGCATCTTCCCGCACTGCCAAGTTAATGATACCTGGGACATTCGTGTGTCCTGCCGGATGGAGAAGGGAGTACTGGGGATACCTTATGACTACGCATTATGCTCAAGCCCACCCGTCAGCGTTTATCTGTGTCGACAGAGATGCAGAGTCTGCCGTTGGTACACATCAGAATCTTAATGGCGCTCTGTTGTACGCAGTACAAGGTACTTGTGGCTCTCTGCCTTGTAATCCATATAAACAAGGCCTAGAGCTGACATGCGCAGTATGTACTAAGTAAATCAACGTGTCAAAGAAAGGTGGCGACATGCATATTGTATGCTGAATAAAACACGCCCTACGGAATCTTTTTGCAAGTAATATTTTAAGTGTAACCAAGTAAAAGTTGTTTCGTTATAGGATAACACAAGCCGACAATTATAAAGCACGGAGTGAAATAAATGCATGTATAATTACGATTAAAGATAAGCTCAGAATAAAAAAAAAATTCTTACGAATTGATTTATTCATTTACTTATTTACACCATTTTTTTTTTTTTTCAAAACTTTTTTATTCCGGCTTTCCTTTTCGGTTTATGATCTTCTCAGGTTGTCTCTTCTGTTCTCTTCTGTTCTGTTCTCTTCTGTTCTCTTCTATTCTCTTCAGTCTGTTCTGTTCTGTCCTGTTCTATTCTGTTTTATCCCTTTTCTTCCGTCACTCCCCCCCCCCCCCTTTCACTGTGCTTACTGCAATTCTCTGCAAACTCATGCATTCCAAAGCTTGTTGTGAACTTGGATTTTCGCTGCCTTCATTCAAAACTAATGAGTCGGTATATACCTTTTATGTAAGGTCTATATGTTTTGACTGGCGGCAGTGAAAAACTTATTTTCAACGGGTAACTTGCAATTGCCGAGTTTGCAGAATAATCGCAGTAATAATTTTCCTTCGCTTTATTCACTTGCTAATATTATAACACAGGAAGCCCAGCTAATCTGGGCCACCTTTTGTACATACGACAAGGCACGCGCTACCCATCATGCATTGCGGTCATATTTAGTTGGACAAGAACAACATGGCGGAGGTCTGAAGGTCTCTAAATGTACAGAAAATGGATATTTGAGCGGTAAGAAATGCCTAAGATTCATTTATAACTATTATGGCTTTTATATTATATGTTTTTTTCTGCTTTCGTTGTTTATTTGTTGTGTTTACCGCTGTTTGGAAGGGGGAAAAGGGTATTTTCTGAAGCACGTGTTGACTGCTCGCACACTAGTAGAGACAAAGTTCCCAAACTTTTTTTGCAGATAAATTTTCTACGTAATCTCTTGAAAATACATTAAACTATCAATAGCTCAACTTATTTTTCAATTGTGATGCTATTTTTAAAGTTTTTTTTGACATTCAACTTCGTTTTTGGAGCTTAAAAAATCATTTTTAATACAAACGAATTGAACGTGTACTTACGTCTAAAGCAACACAAATAGGGTTCACAAAGGCCTAATTTTAAACATACACAAAATATATATAGTAGGGTTAAAAGAGAAAAGGAAAAACAGAAAGTTAATTCCTTGAGTAACATAGAGCTGTAACATAATATAATATATATATTTTTTTTAATGTTCAGGGACACAACATGAGAGGGCTTGCATATGGCTTAATTGTGCTAGTGCGCTGGTGATGATTGTTTATATGCAGTACTGTGCACAGTGATATACAATTTGAATTTAATGGAACTTAAAGTAAGTAAAACTTAATGTTTTTTTAAACATTTAATTACTACGAAAACTACGCATGTGTAGTTTAGGTGTTTATATGGTTTGGTATCCCAATGGCACAGAAATAGCCGTTGATCAAAGGACTTATAATTTTGCTCTTAAAATCTGTCCTTAGTAGTCAATCTTCAAAAACTTATTATCTCAAAATAATAGTGTTTGGGACCTTGAAAGTCCCATTTTGCCAGTCAATCTTCGCACCTCAACAGAAGATATATCTTACAATGTCGTAACAGACTTTCGGCTCATTTTTTCAAACAGTTTAGTAGAAATGAAGAAGATATTTCATGCTACTGTAAGTTATTTTTCTTGGTGAAGAGTTTGCCATGTTCTAAAACTAAATACATAGTTCCGGTAAGGCTATTTCCATTGTCTTATTCAACCAATCACAGTGCTAAAAAAACGGGTTGCAACCAGAGCCTTGGTGCTGACCAAGAGGAACGTAGGCTCTGTGAACGACATTGTTGTTTAAGTAATGGTCCTAGTAAGAACTAGGCAGGCAAACAGCAATGGAATGCAGAATGGTGCTAATTGTGTATTGTCTAATCCGTCCATCTCATTGGTTAAAACATGAAAATCTCCCATAATTTCAAAACTAAGCGGATTTTTTAATATTTTATTTGAGATCTGATTCCCTTTCCATCTAAGATTTCCTGAGCCTTTATATATCAACATTTGTATGTGGGGAACATATTGAATTATAAACGTCTTTTGGCTATTGTTTTGAGCGCTTATGATTGGACGAGATCTTTTAGTACAAAAGAAACTTTGTTGCAAAACAGAGTTTTTGCACATTTTAATTTTAGAATGTGTTACCTATAGGTTGATATACTTTCAGTCTGAAAACTAAGACATTCTTATGTGGGGAAGTTGCTATTGCCACAGAACAATAGAGAGTTGCCTACCTCTTACGCGCATTGTTACTTAACTTGGAGTCTTGTTGTTTTTATATTGAATTACATAGACTTGTCTGGTACAAGAAGAGGATGCTTCTGATGTGTGAGGATGAAAAATGGTCCAGAAAAAAATTTTTTTCGTCGAGAACATTTCAAAGGCAAATGTGATATTTTGAGCACCATTTGTCATCCAAGGACATTATCAGCCAAAACAGTGGGACTGAGCTGTTATTCTGGGAGAAACATTGCTGAAAGGGAGGTGGTTGGGGCTAAACATCTATCTTCATGTACATGTAGCACTGACTGGTACATGTATGGGGTAACTTTGACAAATGAGGCTGAAACCTTAGATTTTCTAACTTAAATAGCCAAAGACCCGGAGGTACTGTATGCATCGTCTGTGCTTGATCCCACCTTGGCATTACTTAATTTAGAATATACAAGACTGATTGGTATCATATTGTTATCTAGAACCAATTAGTATTGGCCCATAGGTCTAGGAGAATGTAGCTATAATTTTGGGAAAAAAATGCTGTTACATTGTCTTTTGATGGCCTTGGGACTTTTTCCTTCAGACTCCCTCCCCACCCCCTGAACAGTTTTGCTGTGTTGTAACAACTAATTTTGTCTCAAGTTAACATTATAATGTTCTTACATTACAGTGTACTTTACGATACCTGGCAGACTTATGTACAGCTGAGAGTAATGAAAAGGCTCTGTACTAAAATCAGACAAGACTACTATAATGCCCTCGTCGATTAAAAAATTCAAGAAACTGAGTAAGTAATTTAACTTACTAAAAAATTACACTTTTAGAATGATATTGATTGCTGTTATAAGGTACATTGCATTATCTATTGAGTAAATTTCAGAAGTTAGTTTAAAGCTTCAATTAATAATTTATGTTCATTATTTTACAGTACTTTACAACATCTGGCAACCTTATGTTCAGCTGAGAGTGAAGAGATAAAGTGGCTCTACTCTGACATGTCTGACAATTACTCCCTTTTTGATTAAAAAAGAATTCAGCGAACAGAGTAAGTAATTTAGTTTACTAAAAAAATATACCTTTAGAATGATATTGTTTATTGGTTTACTGCAATGTACTTGTATTGTATTATAACTATTGAGTACATTTAAAGTTAGTTTAAAGCTCCATAATATTTAATGTTAACTACTTTACAGTGCTTGATGTGCAATTCATGCAGCTGAGAGGGAATATGTGAAGTGGTTCAACTCTAACATGACAGAAGATTTCTATAAGTCCCTTGTTGATTAAAAAATTCAGGAAACTGAGTAAGTAATGTAGTTTACGAAAATAATTACCTAAATATATTGTTTGCTGGTATAAGGTACATTACATTAACTATTGTGTAGATATCATATGTCTGTGAAAACTCATACTGTCCCATCAAAGTTTGGTTACATTGTTATACTTTAAACCAATTATGACACTCAATATCACTCCATATCCAATAAAAATTATCGTCCTGAACTGTAAAATGTTTTTCACAGACCTCTGAAATTTACTCTTTCTTTTTAGGTGGGGGGGGGGGGGGGGAGGGGCACTAATACAAATAAGATGGATATACTGCTACATTATACATATCTAGCTGATCTGAAAAAAATATATTAACCAATCAGAATCGAGAAACTTGGGAAAACTGAGGTTTCATCCTTCTTAGCCCAGTCATTTGAACGTCACTGTTTCAGATCAGCTGGATTAAACTGCTTTTTTAGCCTAGCAACAGCATTAATAGAAGGGGAAAATATATACCATTATTAATTATCAACAAATTGATTAAATTAAATTAATCATTCAGCTAATGGAAATTAGGTCAATACTGTAGTATGCATAAGGACTTAAACTGATCAAACTTGGTACTCAAACTAATGTGTCTGATTAATTGCACTTTTTGCCTGATTTTGGTGTTTTAGCAGCTAATCGACCATAATGAAAAAGACTCCTGAAAATAAGTAATATAAACAGAGTTTATCTTTTTGTTATAAAAGAAATCTCGAACAGGAGAGTAAGTAATACTGTAGTTGTGACATATCCTTCTGAAAGCATTTAGCTCCATGTCTTTTTTTCCCCTACAAACTTCCCCACTCTTGGTCTAGGACCAAATTTCAAGGTAGATGATAGATCGAATTATAATTTGGAAGTTGATTTTTGTGGAGGGAGGAAAACCAGAGAACCCGGAGAAAAACCCTCCAAGTCCACATCCAACTAAAACTCTGCTCACATACAACACGGCTTGAACTTGGGTTGCATTTGTGAGAGGTGAGCACTCTCATCACTATGCCACCCGTGCTTCCCATTTCTAGTTGATTGGCAGTCAAATTATCTTTTGTCAGATTTGTCAGATAGACCCACACAAACTGACTTGTAAAAAATTGTATTATTATTCATGTCACTGGTGTATACTGTAGATTTAAGGATTTGCAAATAATTTTTTAGGGCTCCTATTGATACCAGACATTTGGTCTGAAAGGACTACCCTGAAGTTTAGTGAAATGAATGTTTCATTTATTCATTCATTTTGTTTGAAAACATGACAGAGATCTCAAATTTTCTATACTTATTTTGACGTATCCTCCTCAAATTATTAATTCATTTTTGAAATTTGAAAGAGGTTTACACCAATAAAGGCATTTTTATTTTAATTTCTGACCCGAAGACGGGTGAATATTTAATACATGCATATACTGTATACAGTGATAAAGTATAAATGAGACACCAGCATGTAGTACGCAAGCATCTTTTGTTCAAATTCTAAAGATGTTCAAATTCCGTACAATCTTTGATCTCACCTATTGTTTAGAAAGCACACAAAGTCAAAAATAGTGATAAAGCAAAATGGTCTATTTGAAAAAGAAGAAGAAATCAAGTGATTATGGTATAGAAACATGAAACTAGTGATATTAGAAATATTTATTGAGTTAAAGATGTCAAGAATTTTGAGATTAGTAGAGTGATTTGGTGTGAGAAAAATAATCAGCATTGGCCACAATGCAAACAATTCGTTTCTGAAGAAGAAAAAATTTGTTTAGGTTAAAAGGGTAGATGCTCAACCACCTGGCTCAACCAGATAATATTGCTATAATGAAGATATGGGTAGACTAGAGAATAATATGATAAAAGTTTAGATTTACGAGTTGAAACAAGTAGAAACAAGATCTGTAGAGTAAGCCTATTGACTTATTGATATCTTAAAGAAATTAAAGACATTTCTGTATTCATATTCCATTTAACTATTCTGAAGCCTCTTTATTTTGGTCTGCTTCATTTTATCATTTTGAATACAATGCCAATTTTGTGATTTGGTATACGCTTACAGATTTAACTATTATGTGATACAGGTGAACAATTGACAGGAAAGAATAATAACAGCTGGAAAATTTAAGAAATTAATAGTGAACATTGTACAAGTAAAAACTGAAAATAGTCCTCAATATCAATCTTGCACTAAGTCCTTTCCTTACAATATTTAGAAGCGAGACTATGTAGTACACAGAGCTCCATAGCATTTGGATACTCGCTCTCTCCACTTATGTATACCAGATATCAGTTTTAAGCTCCATTGCGTACAAGTAATTGCTTAAGTTGTTGTATTTGGGTTAGTTTCTATACATTTACTGTATTGTTAACCCAGTTGCCTCAAATTAAAACAATTGTTTGGAAATAATCGAGTGTATGTCTGTCATCTGTTATTGCACTGCTTAGTTAAAGCTAATGATTTTCAGTTTTCCTTAAGATTATTAACAGTTCTAACTTGAAATCTTCTCTTAAACATAACATTACCATAATTTTTCTTTCTAAACAACGGAATAAGCAGTTAAGAATAATCTTTAAAAAAAATAATTTTAATTTAATGGTAAACTGTTGGAAAGAATAAAGATTGACAGAATTACAGTACTAAAAGTAAACAGAGGAATACTATAAACTAGTCACATTCTAAGGTGTAAGACAATACATTTATACATGGCAGTGCCACTAAAATTTATAATTTCTTCTGTAGTCAAAGAATGAGGTTTAAGCCCCTCATCTAATATCAGGAAGAGACTGGAACAACCAAGGCTATTAATTGACAGAGTAATAACCTTGCTCTGCAGACTCTTTTGAATGCAAGAATAATGACAACGCTTCTGTCCATTTTAAATTTTTGATGAATTTTTGGAAAAATTACATTCAGTAGATGATTATCAAGTGATATGATCATCAAGCTGCTGTACCATCCAAATTCAAGATGCAAGTCCACCTTCTTGCAAAACCATTCAGTGCCTTGTGGTGAATGTCATCATCTTCCAAAATGGAATGTTGTTCATTGCAACGACATAACATCATCCTCTCTTAAGATTTAGCATGTCTACCCGCAGTCTCCTGCGAAGTTACAACAACATCCATCAACAAGATTTGTAGTACTATCTATTGTCAAGATGCAAAGCTTCCACTGTAAAGATGGGGAGCAGTAACCACTGCAAAGATGTACAGCACTCCTCTTTGTCAAGATGCAGCACCACCCACTGAAGGGCTGCAGCAACATTCACTGCTAGGATTTGCTAGGATGATGCGGCATTCACTGTAAATATGTGCAGAGCCATCCACTGCCAGACTGCAGCAACATCTACATCCAAGATGATGCAACACTCACTGCAAAAATGCACCACCATATAATTCTAGGCTGCAGAAAAATCCACCATTAAAATCTGTTGCTGGGATGGTGCAGCATTCACTGCAAAGATGTGCAGCAAGATCCACTGGCAAGTTACAGGAACACTCACTTAAAATATGTGCAGCACCATCCACTGTTATACTTTATCGCCAACCAATGCCAGACTGCAGCAACATCTACATCCAAGATGATGCACAACTCACTGCAATGATGGAGCTCCATACACTGCCAAAATGTTGCTGGAAGGGTGCATCATTCACTGCAAAAATGTGCAGCAAGATCCACTGTCAAGTTACAAGATCCGTGACTGCAAAGCTGTACATTACTATCTTTTGCCAAGATGATGCACCAAACACCATCAAGATGTGCAGCACAACCCTCAAGTGCTAAGATGTGTTGAAGCACCATACACCGCCATGCTATACCACCATCCACTGCCAAACTACAGCAACATATACTGCCACGATGCACAGCACCATCAATTGCCATCCTGTAACACCATTTATTGCCAGATTGTAGCAATATCCACTTCCAAGATGATGCAACGTTGACTGCAATGATGCAGCACCATACACTGCCAGGCTGCAGCAACATCAACTGCCAAAACCTGTTGCTAGGATGATACATCATTTACTGCAAAGATGTGCTGCAAGATGCATAGGTTAAAGGAATGTCAACCATCAAGATGTGAAGTACTATCTATTATTATTTTTATTTATTATGTTTAACAAGGAAGCCACACTGATCAGTGATGATTTTCAGGGGGTTTCTTTACTGTTGCCAAGATGATGCATCAAACCTGCCAAGATGTACAGCAACATCAATTGCTGAGCTGTGTGAAGCACCATCCACTACCATGCTGTAATATCATTCACTGATAAAGTGCAGCAACATCATCCACTGATAAGAAGTGCAACATCATCTACTCCATCCTGTAATACCATCCATTGCTAGACTGCAGCAACATCCACTTCAACGATGATGGGACATTCACTGCAAAGATGTAGCCCAGCCAACGAGGAGATGTGCACTACTTTTATTTCCAAGATGTGCAGCAGAATCCATTGCCATGGAGCACTGTGTGTTGCATTGACTATATGCATCTCCAGCAGTCACTGAATATATGAAAGTCAACTGCCAAAGTGTGTGTAGCACACCAGTGATTAAGATGTAAGGACATCCACTGTCAACTTCTGACATTATTCATCACCTTCCTCCCATCACCAGAACGTAGCATCATTTATTGCTAAGATGAAGAATCATCCAATCCAAGATCCATCCAATTGCAAGATTTAGCACCATCAAAAGTAGAATACTCTGCCAAATACCTTATCTTGTAACATCTGATCTTGGAATTCTGCAACTAGGCATAATGCATCATCACTTCTCCATCTGTATCTATTCAAGGAAACACCAATACTGTCATTGCATATTTGCTACAAGCATGTTGTAGGTCATGCCAAAGATACAATGTACTTGGACAACGTTGGAGACAGTTAATGTTCCATATCAGTTACACATGCAACCTGTGCTTCCATCCCTTCCAAATGCATGCCATATTATGTAATTATATGGACAATAAAAAGTACTACATCAGCTTATCAATTAGGAGAACGAATCCACTTGTTTTGAATCCTAGAAATGCATTTGTGGCTCGAATAGATGTTTAACAATGTGCTGATTTTGTTCTGTATTGGTCAAGCAAAATTATGTTGGAAAAGATGGGAGATTTTTTGATTTGGACATTAATGACATTAATAGAAGAGATGAGTTTGTTTGGAATGCTCTGAATGCATTTGTGGCTAAAACATACAAAATTAAGGAGCTGATTTGTTCTTTGTTGATTGTGTAAAATTGTTGGAAACGTATGAAGAGTGAAATGCTTGGAATGCATTTGACTGAAACAGATTTATACGAAGGTGCTGATATTGTTCTGTAGTGGTTGAGTGAAGTTAAGTTGCGATGGCATGTAGTAACTTGGTTTGTAGTTGTTTGGGGTGTTTTTGTGTTGATGTATTTGAAAAATTAAATAATTTTAGTTACAGTTCATCAAAATGTTTTTATGCATTTCTAATTTGAATATATAAAATGTAAATACTCAATATCTAAATCCCCATTTCTCTAGATCACCATACTTGTACTTTCGAATATTTGAAGTAACAAAAATAATGTCAAATGCTGCTTAAGAGCCTGCTTTTAAATTGCCAAATATGAACATTGCACAACACACAGTGGCTTGATGTTATCCATGAAATATTCTGAAAGATGCACAACAGTGTACAGATGGTGGTCATCTTAAAAATATCATTCAATAGGATCCATCTGCCATTGAACATTCTAAAACATATACTAAACAATTGGTTTAGAAGAATTGGAAGTAACTAACTATTGAACAGACAGAAATGCGTCAAGCATATTAGAATCATCCAAAATATGATGGACTTGATGCAACTCACTATTGAACATTGTACAAGATACAGAACAAGACAGGAATGTGTCAATTATATTAGAATCATTCAAATATGATGGACCTCATGCAACTCACTATTGAACAATGTACAAGGTAAAGAACAAGATAGGAAAGTGTCAAGTATATTAGAATGATCCAAAATATGATGGACCTCATGCAACTCACTATTGTATAATATTCGCGATACAGAACAAGAAAGGAATGCATAATTATCAAAATTCGTTAATATTATACAAATTACAGAACAATAGAAAGTACCAAATTCATCTCAAGCTCAAGACATAAATTAAAGTGATGAGAAGAAGATCAAAGAAGACAAAGTTTAATTGAATCATAAGTCACTGGTGCAACAAAACCAAAGCTAAATAATATTCATCATGCCTGCAATATAGATATCAAAATCTTTAATTAAAAAAAGTGTTTCAGCAGTCATTGCTACAGTGACAATGACATCCTAGGTTTTTAGGGATAAACACAAGCTTGGGTAACCAACCCCTTGGGAGTGCCCTATTAACTAATTACAGGATTGCTATTGTCACTATTGCTGGATAAATCCAAAATGCTGATTCTATGTGAAAGATTGAAGAATTGGATCAAGGTGATAGCAAGAAATCTGCAATGAACATGAGAGATCAGTAAACAAGAAATCCACTTGGTTATTGGAACATGAGACACCCAAACAAGCAGGCAAGATACAAGCAAGCCTTATGGTATTACTACCTTTCCTGATATGTATGTATTGAAACCATGTCCAGAGATCTTACAAGATCATTGACAGAAAAGCACATATTTACCAAGCGCATTGGCCAAAAATGATGAAGAAAAATGAGCCAAAAATGAACTGAGCTCTTATGCAGTCTGCTAGCATATGAAGACCATCCACCAACAGTTCTATTGATTGTTGAAGCAGCAATAAGGCTAAATGATATTTTAACATTAAAAAAGTACATTAAAGTATGGTTGATCTAGCCCATTTCCCCTCATCAAATCTGATTACAAATATTTTTTTACATGTTGCAGAAACTACACTATGTTTTGCCTGACAGTTTTTTAGGCTTTCAGTATTTGAATTAGTATACTTTAATGTATTATCACAGGTGCTAATTTTTACTGCCCTTGCTTCAAATGATCTTCAAAAGAAAGAAAGAAAAAAAACCTCCAGTTTTTTTCATGCCCTAGTTGTATTGGTGTACAGCTTACTTAACTTAAGGTTCTCCACATTAAGTTATTGGTGTACCACCTCTAACATCATCTTCATGAATATAGGTCTTAAATAAAGGAAACAAGCAGAAATGACATATTAAAGATGACTTGGATCACAAGTTGTCTAGCTAATTACCCGATATTGTTATGAAGGATTTATATTGAAGAGAAATGCCAACACGGACTTTAAAAATTATCAAATAGAAAATAGTTGGAAAAAGAATAAAAAAAAGCTAGTTTATTAATTTGGGGTCTTATTGCTTAGCAACTTGAGTGACATTTCTGGAAATTAAATTCAAAGATCACACATTTCACACATGATTATTTGAAACTACGACTAAAATAAATGGTCATTTTTCACCTTAAAATATAGATACTAACATAATACTAATCTGGATCTTTCTTAATAAGGTAGTATATAAAACAAGCATATACCATATATATTTTTTCATCTCATGGATTATTCTTATTAATAACTATCTCACTATTTATATTTGCATAGTCTAAAATTCCATATAAAAATTTACAAATTAAATATCAGTAAATTGTTCAGATCATTAACACTGTAACATTTCCTAAACTGTGATTTAGTAGATTAACCCTTAAATCGCCAAAAAAAGGATATATTTAGAGACCCGTGATGCTTTCCTGTTTTGCTTGTATTTTTCCCATAGACTTGAATCTTGTTGTAGCCTTTTGAGGGCAGATTCTTCTACCTCCAGGCTGGACAGTTACTGCTGGAGTCAGCAGTTTGTCTTTTCCTGGACTATAATTCCAACTTTGACAGTATGGCAGACTTTTCAAGCCCTCACAAAATTTTGGAAGGAAACTCCTTTCATGTTGTTCCAAGGGTGTCTTGCACCCAGGGAATTTTGGAACACTAATAAGTTCTTAATAACACAAACAAAGTCTCTGCTTTTTACAATATATGTTTTTAAATTCTATAAAACTAAAACTACTCTTTCTACTTAACATAATGAAAATATAGATTTTTTATGCCTTCTGGTAGTATTCTCTGACATTATGAATAATTTTGATTTGCTTTACTTGGATATGTAGATTAGTGGATATGGAGATTAATTTGCTGAACTATGCTCTTACAAGTTTTGCTGTTAATTTTGCTATGTGCTCACCAATTTTAACCCAGTGTATTAATATCCCTCTAGTCATGTGATTGCATTTCCATTGGTATTCTGTCTGAGTGATTGCATTAGCTACATAAGCTAATTTGAAGTTGCTTCCATCTTTTGTGATATCCTGCCAAGTTATCCTGAGAAGTTATTCTATTACTTTTCCCTATTTTCAACCTTTTTACTTGTACAATACCTCATTAACATGAATAACTACTATGTTGTACAGTTCTTATGTGTTTCCTTTAAAATTTCCTCAGTTATTCATCTGTAAGTTGTATATGTTAAATCTGTAAGTATGCTTTCCATAAGTATATGATATGTTTTTACTAAGGTTTTATTATCATGTTACCAGTTAATTTGTGAAACAACAACAAATGAGCTTATGCTTGAAATAGGAAGACAGGCAATTTAACACCTTCAAGTTTTTTTATAGTTTTCATTTGTAGAAATAACTTTCAGCTTTACATTTTGGCTGCACTGGTGGCTGCCATAATTCTTTGAATGTTTTGACTTCTATTTGCAATGTCTAGGTAGGGACGTTTTATATTTTTGAGTGCACATTATAATAGAGATAGATATTTTATATTTCTTTTGGTTTTATTTGCCTGTGTATATATGTGTATATTTTGCTGTTTTTGTAAGGGCATTGAGAACATTGGAATGCACAAGCAATAAATTATTATTCTCTTAGTCCAATATTATTAAAAGAATTATTGAACAATTAATGGAGATAAATTCTAGGGAAATGATCAATAGCTGAATCTCCTGATTAAGCATGTTTTCTATATTAGAATTCCTTTTCTTTAGTCAAAAGACATTGTAGAACATTACTAGTACAAAACAAAAAGTTAGACCCTTTTGCTTTAACACTATTTTCGACTTTGTGCACTTTAAAAACAATAGGTAAGATCAAATTTAATATGAACATCTTTAGAATCTGAACAAAAGATGCTTGTATTTCAGTGTTGTAATTAACAATGAGTCAAGCCACAGTAATTATTGCACAACACTTGTGTATGCTGAAATCAAGAACTGTCTAAAATTGTCGTACAACATCTCGGTAACTACAGCACTGTAGATAAGTTTGTATGTGCTAAAGCTTGTTATGAGGATTTCTTTTCTGTTAAAAGATTATTTTAATTCTATGATTATTTGAGTATTTTTCCTGTTTTTGTTGTTGAATACTATAGATCATATATGTTGATATGTTGATATGTTTATTCAATCCTCTAACAGTCAACCAACTGAATTACAAGGCTAAGATGTAATAATTGTACAATTATGTAGAATGTATCAATCACATTTATGCACAATACTACTATCTAGGTGATATATCTAGCTGTTACATAAGAAGTGTAATGGTACTTTGAAAGGTCTCATTTGTCAAATTAATTAGTTTTTAATTTTTATTTTGAAAACAGAACTCCTGTACATCAAACCTTTAATACTTGAAGCTATCAAACAAGTTTATCTACTTAACTCTTGTTCAGTAAATTTAGGAATTTGATCATTTGCTCTCCTGTTCATTTTTTCTTTTTTCTTTTCTGCCCAAATTTTATGTGAATTTCATATAGGGGGTAATGAATGGTTATTTAATTTTACAAAACACTGTGCTCCCCAAATTTTCTTGGGGTTTCCTTTATTAGTAAATATAAGAGTCTCCAAACATAAACAAGGTTTGCTGCAATAAAGGTGTGGTTTTTTTTTTTTTTTGGGGGGGGGAGCAAGAATAAATAAAGAGTTAGTTAAAGCTTTTGTATCTATAACATATTAAAGTAATAGGTACAATATAAGTGGGATATACAATCATCGGAGCCAGAGATGACTGATTGTATATCCCATACTACATTGTCACGAATATTGTATCTTTCTTATCATATTCATTTTTAATGAAGTTTACTGATTTCTGAAGAATCCATTTTAAAAGCAGCGTTATTTAAGAAATTACAGCTTGATGTTTCTAAGGAGCATGCGTATAATCTTTTCTGATGTCACACATTATTTGGGCATCCCACATTGAATATTGTGTTTAGGTTAACAGAGGAAGGTTGTAGGGTTCTTGATGTAGTTGGTGGGACTAGCTCTTGAAAAGGTTTTGGGAAACCATCCTCCTTAAGCTGGATTTACAGGCTAATTAGTATTTGGAATTACATAATACTTATAAGGCTAATTAGTGTTCTGTATCAGATTTATAGAATACTAATTAGCGTAATTAATATTCCGTAAATCTGATACAGAATACTAGTTAGCTCAGCTATATGGGGTTTACTTTGTTCTCATGTGAACCCAGACTTGCAATTTCACTTGTTCTCACCCTAATGAATTAGTAATTAATATAATACAATGTCTTTAACAGTTTTTCAATGTTTAGTACTGCTTTAGTTTTGAATATTTTATCATTTTTTAGTGGTATCATCTTGCATTGGTAGCTTTGCTGGCTACTATTAAATGAAATTAGATGGTTGTGTTTAATTATAATACCTATACCAGCAAACAAACCTGTTAGCGATTCTTTTGATTCTAAAAAACATTTAGAGAAATAAAAGATGTTGGATTTGGGGGGGAGGGTTGCGTTCACATGCACATTATTATTATTTGTTTGAGGCATGCTGTAAGTGACGTGGCAATAGTAGGTCCAGGAGTTTTGGAAATCAGAAAATCAGACTTATAAGCATAAATTTATTGCAAGGAACAAAAATACAAATTTGAAATGTTATACTGAAAAAAGAGAGTTCTTAGATCTGCTGTTGCTTGGTCACTGAAAGCTGAGAGGCATATGGTAATAAAATACAGATAAAAGACACCTGCAATATCACAGCCATGCATAATTCAAAATTGTGCAAAATTGGGCACTGATGATGAAATTCTTGCATGTCACTCCTACAGAAAAATAATCAACCCTTCATACTTTTGCTGCCCCATGAAAAGAAATAAATTTGTTGACTGTGTTTAATTCAAAACATCCCCAATTTTTGTAATTACATTGGAAATGGAAAAAAAGATTTTGCAGCATGCCTCAAACAAATGATTGCATATCTGCTTACACACAACCATGCATTGTCTCTTGTCTAAATTTCAATATAAAGTTAAACCCAGTTGTAATTGACCAAAACCTTTAGAGTGATTTTACTTGAAATGTCAACCTTCTTCAACCTTATGCCAGTACTGAAGTATGGGGGTTGTATAACCCATTTGGTTTGAACATTTTGATAAGAAAATATTAAACACATTTTTTAAAGATATTTCAAAGTAAAATTACTCAATAATTTAGTGTTCTGAAAGAAACACATAAAGCATATCTCAAACAGTGAATTAATATTTCAAGGTCATCAAATTAAATGCAAGGAAGTAGGACATCAATTTTGCCATTGCTATATTTTCTTACTTCTGGAAATGAAAATGAAACACCTTGTATATCTCAATTAGGAAAAATAAAATATTTTTGATGGTCAATTACAACTGGGTTTAACTTACATTGGGAGGGGTGGTAAACTTCAACTTAGGGGGGATGGGTTACATCTCATGGGGGGAGGGGATACTCGTTATGGGGGGAGGGGATACTCATATGGGGGGAGGGGATACCTGTATGGGGGGGGGGGGGGAGGATATACCCGTATGGGGGGAGGGGATAAATCGTATGGGGGAGGGGATACTTGTATGGGAGGGGGGAGATACTCATATGGGGGAGGGGATACTTAAGAGGGGAGGGGGATATGTGCATGGGGGAGAGAAACATAAGGGAGGGAGGGGGAGGGGCTTCATTGGATAGGGGAAGTCACTAAGGGACTTGGTTTTTTTGTACACTTTTATTTTTACACTTTTCTACAGGATTTTGTTTTGAAATTTTTTACTTAGAATTTACTTAGAATTTAAAAAAAATTTTTAACTTTGTCTTTTACTCTTCTATTCCCTTGCCTCGTGTAAGTTTTTCATGTATTTGAAAAAGAAAGTTTGATTTTGGACTTAGTGGTTGGTTTTCCTGTATTTTTTAATGAATTCCATCTTTGTCCTCTCCACGCCCTTTCTGGACTTACAAAAAAAATACCTCCCCAAGGTCCTACCAGCACCAAGTCTCACTACCCCGGTAGACCAGGACCAGGCAGTACTTACTGTCCCGACAAGAGCCATCTTATGAAACCACAACCAGGTGGCTGCTCTGACGTTGAAGATTGGTGATAGGGATATCAGACTCTGAAACCCCCTACAGACTCATGAGAATACCTTGATGGCAAAGCCAGCCTTTGATACTGTGAGGGTTGGTGCAAGCAGGAGACTTATAAGATAACCAGACCCCACTACCAATAGGTTTTACTGCACAACAGTGATATATATCTCAGAGTGGTATGATCAATAGACTAAAGGCGGTATTCAGACTTCCTTAAAGTGTATGTGATTATCAAGCCTGGTTTGCGAAGACTAAAATAACGAAGTTTCTAGGCTACTAAACTTGTGAAGAATGCATTGGTCTATCCCGAAAAGGAAACTACCCCCATGTAATTTAGTAATGAAAAGCTAAGGTAGACTCCTTACCCTTCAACCATTAATTTAGGTTTCCCTAGAGTAAGGCCTATGTATTCAATTAAACATTAGATTATTCAGAGTCTGCTAAAGGACTAGGTCTAAGATATTCAATTAAGTATTTATTTATTCAGAGTCTGCTAAAGGACTGGGTCTAATATGTTCAATTAAGTATTTATTTATTCAGTCTGCTAAGGAATTGGGTCTATAATATATTGAATTAAATATTAATGTTTTCAGAGTCTGCTTAGGGACTGGTCTAATTTATTCAATTAAGTATTAATTTATTCTGAGTCTGCTAAGGGACTGTGTCCATAATTCATTCAATTGAATCTTAATGTATTCAGAGTCTGCTAAGGGACTGGGTCCATAATTCATTCAATTGAATATTAATGTATTCAGAGTCTGCTAAGGGACTGGGGTCTATAATTTATTCAATTAAATATTAATGTATTCAGGGTCTGTTAAGGGACTGGGCCTATGATTTATTCATTTGTGATCATTGTTTTTCAGAGTCTGCTGCAGGATTGACTTGGGATCTCTTGGCAACAGGGATTTGTTATTCACAAACTATATATCATGATGACTCCACATCTTAAATTTTTCATGTGAGTAAAACTGAATTTAAAGGTTAATCAAATTTTGCCAATCAATTGCATTCTATGTTTTTGTATTTTCAACTTTTTTACACTTCCGTCTCGGCCAAAACAATCATGTTGTAGCATGGTGATGTCATCATGAAATGAAAAAATTCGAGTTTAGACTTCGAAAATATTAATCAAATACCTCTAGGGGACTTTTCCTATAAAACGCATTTTAGAAATGACTTCAGAGTGGATTTGGTAACTGCCCAATGCATGATTTAGTTGTGCAATCACATTTTGTTTGGACCAAGACATAAACAGATCAGCATCATCAACATACGTGAGTAACTCTGCCGCAAGGTACTCCAGCTGATACCAAATCCACTCTATCAATTTTACTTCAAAGATACTGACCTATAGATGGTTGTTAGAAATATTATGAACGCAAGTGCTCAGTTTTTATTTTGTTTACTGATTAGGGGACCAATGATAGGTAAAGCCTTGGTGTTATTCGTAGTCCTAGTCAATTATTTAGTGGTTTAAGCTTATCATGTTTCCTAAGATGAGTTTTTTCACCAGCAAAAAACTTCTTGACAGAAGTAAAGTAGCCGTAATTAATGAACGACAAAATAAATTTCAATTGTTTCTTTGCAGTTTGGAATTGAATTTTGAGCAACTACATGTACAGTATAAAAATTGACAGTGCCCAATTCAAAGTATATATATACCATAGTTATACCATTGTTAATTTGGATCAAATGTATTTGAGACACTTTGGATTTTGGACAGCTTGTGCATAGTTATAATATACTGATTTGAGCATAATAGTTCATAGTAAAACAATTCTTGGTTTTACTCATTATAGTGTCATTCCATTTTTTGATTTTGTGGTATGATGTTTCAATGCAATTCTTTGATGGCTCACCTTGTCCTCTATTCATGATCATTCATTTTTCATTGCACATTTGCCTTGTTTGGCCGGGATGTATTTATTTTCACTTTTGGCATATTATATTTCATGATTTTGCACAGCTGAATTTGTTCTAAGTTTTAGTCAATCAGTAAAATATGAATTTGGTAAAAATTGAAATAATGATCCAGTACCAATCATACATGTAAATATTTTTTATGTGTCCAAAATATTTGTAAGAACTTAATTTGAATTTTTATATTCTTTGTATGTTAGTTTTCATAACCTCCAAATCATGAAATGCTTTGATTTATTCAAGGATAAAATTATTGTCAATTCATACATTTACTGTAGTTGCTCTTTTTTTTTTTAATTTGGATTTTGTAATTCAATGTAGCTAATTTTCTGCCCCAGTACATAGGGACACAAGTCCATAATACAAATTTGGAAACAATTTGTATGTTTGGCACTTTCGTAGAATTAAATGAATTTCAAAGAATTTTGTATTTTCTTGTTTTATTTTTCCATAAAAAATTTTTGTTTGCCAATATTCTTTTTCATTTGTTCAAAGCTTTTATTAAGACCTCAGTTTCATCTAAGAAATTATCAGTGAAAGATTTCTCCATTTTGTTGTAATAAAATTCGTCCAATTTTTGGTTCTGTTTGGTTTGTATTAAACTTTTGATATTTAAAAAAAAGAATTCGCTTAGTTTATTTTTCCTCTTGTGTTATACATTTTTTATTAAAAACTTTTAATTTTATTTTCAGATTTTTAAAAGAAACTGAGGTCTTATTTTGCTGGTGAAAAAACTTATTAAATTACAATCCTATGATAGAACCTTGTGTATCAGTCTAGCCAAACATCATTAAACTCAAGATTAGATCACCTAGAAATAATTCAACTTCTAGTCTTCCCAGCTTGATAATCTACTTTATGAAAGTCTGAAAGGTGTCTTATGCAAGTCTATTGAGCACACCACCCCAAAGATATCACTGCTGTACACACCCATGAATAGTGAGGTATGATTATCTCTGCTCCTACTTACACTAACCTTCACAGTGACCGGCATCCATGCCACCAGCGTATTCCCATGAAATCTGCAGAGGGCCATCACCTGGTATCCTTACCGACAACCTCCAGCATCAGAGCAGTCATCTGATCATAGCCTCAAGGTTAGACTCTGCCGAGAGCAGCAATGTTGTACCACCTTTATTGGTTTCCTGGCCTGGTGGGGCAGCTTCTGTTTGGTGCTGGCAGGACCTCGTGAGAGGTATGAATTGTATTTCATTTTTCTGATGTACAAATAATAAATGATAATAATATTAATATTAGATATAGGAGAGTGTTTCTAACTAGTGAAGGATTCTCAGTAGATTTCAAAAAATTTAAAACAATAGCCAATACTAATTTGATTGAAATTGGAAAATTGAAGAAAATTAAAATTGGGCAAAACTATAAATTACTTTGTATTTAATTTTATTTTTACTAAGAACCCTTGACTAGTTGCAAAAATCTGTTAGTTTTAAATTATTTGTAACTTGAAAATTAAATAATTGAAAGTAAGATTTGAAATCTTCAAATTTTTCAGTGAAACACTCTCCTATATCTAACATCTGTCAGGCTAGAGGACTGGTAATCAAAAGTATGTTTTGTTCATGTTCAATAATTATTCAACATAATTAGTGATAAAATTAGATGTTTTGAGGTATGCATGACTTTGTTATCAGATGGCTAAATAAATACTTTATATTATTTATCCTATGAAATCATTCAAGAAATTCAAAATGGTTATGGTGTTCTCTTTTCAAAAGTTATAGCTGTAGTGTGCTGAAAAGAGTTTTGAATCAAGATGGTTTCAATTTTGAACTGTGAATGAAGCATTTCTACATAGTATTTGTGAAATAGAAATATCTGCAGGACTCAAAATAGCAGCCAACATCGCAGGACATTTTGAAACAAAATTTTGGAATAAAACACTAATATTTGATGAAATTTTATAGTCAAGATTTATATGTCCTGGTCAAATGTTTGCTAGTTTGAGTCCAGCATTATACCAGTCCTCTAGCCCAAAACATTGTTTTTACTTTTTTCTATTTTCCTTAATATCTGTTTTGAATTTGTTTTTTTTTTTTGCTTAAGAGTTTTTGTTTCTAGGCCTAGAAATACTATATATACTTATTTTGATAAAGTTATTGGGTTTTGTTTTTTATCATATGTTAAATTTTTCTCTAATCTAGGCCTAGGAATTATTTTATTTTTTTTTTGAAATCCTAGGTAATGCTACGTTGGTAATCCCTAAATAATGCTATTTTTTCATTCTTTGTAAATGCTAGCTTTTTGAAATCCCTATTTTCTTTTTTTTTTTTTTTTTTTTAATTACTAGTAAATATCTAGTACTAGTAATAATATTTAACTTTTAAACCATGTTACTTAGTTTGATAGCAAGATATCCTTATCCTTGGTGGATGATTCCTGTCTTCAATACTGATTGACTGGTTCTTGATGGTGCTGCATCATCTGACAAGGTTTTGCAGCACAATAGCATAGCGTAGCTGAGTATGACAGGTTTGTTGTAGCTGGGGGTAAAAAAAACAAAAACAAGAGATTGTCAAAATCCTGTCTCCTTTTTGCAGCTTGCCAAAACATAACTGATAAAGTCACATATAACTTAACAAGTGTAAAAGATCCCGATTCCCCGAGAATCACTTATAGAGATGAATATACTATAAAATAACCTAACAAAAATGTAGAAGATAATTCAGAATAGCAGGGTTGTAGACTGTCAGCAAGCTCTGTTCTTATAGTTCTTTCTTTATACAAGAAAAATGGGATAACAGGAAACGAAAAGGGACCTTCTAGTTTCCTTTTTTCATTTGCTAACTAGTCCTCTCCCCTGGGGATATTAGACTAGCTACCAATCCTCACGACCAAATTAATCACAGTGACCAAACTAAGAAAATAGATGGACTGCTTGACTCAAACTTATGTAATAGCTCAACTTACTTTTCTGTCATGTATGGACTGGTCAGAGCTTGAAAGCACCATGAGACAATTGACTAATATTTGCTGTTATATCTAGCAAGCTGATGAAGAAAAGCAGAGATATTAGAAACATTGTTTTGAATTGGGTCGAAACATACATAGCAACATGTAAGCTGATTAAGTTTATTATGCTAAATACTATACTACTATCACTCTAAGATGAAAAGTTCTTAAAATAAGTAAATTACTTGAATAGACCTCTTTAGCTTTGTTGTTTGTTGTGCTCATTTCAGAACATGTGATGCTACACTTGGGAGTTTATTCTTTCATGCGTAAATATTTCAATAAAAGAACATTTCTCAAGGGAATGATGTCTGAAATAGGCAATTTATATACTAAGCTAAAGAGGTCTTTTACTTTCCTCTGGGAAGCACAGAAATCTGAATTTAAGACCTTGTTGCTTATTTTAATACTGCGCCTTTCAATTCAGATTTCTGTGCTTCCCAGAGGACAGTAATTAAAGCAAGATACTCTTTTCACAAACATTTCATTTTAGAGTGCTATAGGTTGGATACAAGTATCCAAAAATCATTGAACTAGGCAAATAGACACATTAAAAAGTGGGATGATATTTTGTATAATATGCAATTTTTCGGTATATTTGATTCAGAATTCGCTTAACGGTACGCGATCTTGAATATTTAGTGAAAATTGTACTTGACAAGAAAGATACAACTAAAATATAGTACATTTTACAAATTTTATCCCACTTTTTAATCCCCTAAGCATGCGCATTGAGCAGCAGCGCGGAACTCTTGATGCGTGTATTGTACTAATATTACTTGCCAATGATTGACAACAGATAGCTCAACTTACTTGTCTGTCATGTGTACCGGCCAGATCTGAGCTTCACGACATTGTATAGTTACCAACTGCATTGGACTATAATGGCTGACAAGCTGATGAAAAAAGGTAAAAATATGTTTAGAATAATCTATCACACTAGATTGATAATATTTTTGCTACACCATAATAGCTAATGTTAAAGTGCACCTAACCCCTATCTGTCCAATTTTATATTAAACCTATAATGTTGTGAAGTACTTCTGCAAAGAAAAACATTGATTTTGATAAGCTATTGATTTTCTGTGTGTCTTTAAAGTTGTTAAAAAATATGGACCATAAAACAACCTGTTTTTTCCACCACGGAGGAAATGAGGAGAATGAGTCTAGTTTGCTGTGACATATTTCCAGGTAAACAAGTCGAAGATATTTGGTAACCTGTACCTTCGCTACCATATACTTTCGCTACCAGTACCTTCACTACCGATGACTATGCTTTGGCGACTATGTTGAAGTACCTTCGCTACCAAAAGTAATTGCAAACCAATAACGTAAATAAAACTTTATCAACAGTGATAAAACGTTATAACAACACTCGTAAAGCAGTTTAGAGTATTTTTATCGATTTTATCAAAACTTGGTCGTGGGACCAAAACTGCCAAACTTAAAATTGAAATAAAAAATGATGAATTAACAAAACTCGTTTTTCTTTTTCTTTTCAGAAGTGCTTCACAACATTATGGGTTTAATGTAAAATTGAAAGTTAGATATGGGTTAGGTGCACTTCAAAGTGCTCCACTAAAATGTTTTGTCTAGCGTTTTTTTTTTTTTTTTTTGTTGTTGCATGGATTGAAAGCCCTTTGATAGTGAAGGGAAATCTTGCTTTCCTTTTTCAAATATGTTTTTTCCTAAAAATGTCGTTTGGGGCTTGGACACAAGTTAGTTGCCATAGCAACCATAGTTTGTGTTTTGTCATGTTACATGTTTTGAATATAAGTACTGCAAAGTTTAAATAATACTCATTCAGGAATATGCTGAAATCTATATTGAAACAAACTGAGTTGAGAATAAGACGTCATTTAAAGTCCTAATTAGCATAATGTTGAAACTTTAATATCTCACAAACTAAAAATGCTAACAAGAAATGCTAATGCCAGTTTTCTTCTCTTGTTAAGTACTTTAACATTTTTTGAAATAGTATAAATTGGAGAAATTAAATTTTGATTTTAGTAGCATTTTAAGAAATGAAAAGTATATTGTCCAAGTTTTTCATTAAAATTATTGCCAACTTTTTCTCAATTTATTAGTTTTAATATTGTAATCAAATATCAAGATTTATTCATAATGAATTTAGAGTATTTTATACATTTCTGTGCCAATCTTAAATATCAATGACATTTGTGGACAAGTGAAGTTGCAATCTTTTTAAATCTTGGCAACAAACATTTCTGAATTAAAAGGATGTGTGTAAGAGATAGTGATAAAGATCTAAGAAACTTCCAATCCATGCAATACAAAGACAAAATGCTTAGAATTCCAAGTCTTTCCCCCCATAAATTTGCAGGTATCTATCATTCCCTTGCAATCAGAATTTCCTTTAAATTCACATATTGTAGGTTTTGGTAGTATCTTAAATTTAAGGCAAAGAAAAATGAGGCTACTGACTTTGTTTCAGAACTTTAAGAGTTTGAAAAAGTGAACAACTTTTATGGTTCATATTTTGCCCATCAGGGCATTCAAATAATGTCATCAAATGAGAGTGTGCACACTAAATAAACTTATGCTTAGAAAAAATGTTTGCATGCAATGCCCATATTTGTCCTTAATTAGTATCTTCAAGTTATGCTATTTCTAATTAGGTAATTTGTAGAAACCTTGCTCAACTGGCATTACCAAAGATAATTCTGTACAATAAGCTTAGCTCACATACCTGATAATCAGAGATGGTCTGCTCCATGGAACATAAATAATTCATCTAAGATTGTTATGAGGGTCACCGGGTCATCACCAGGTTAGCATCTTGATGATCAGGTAAATACTCATCCAGTAACAAGGTGAGTCAATATTGTTATGAAGGTCATAGGGTCATTACCAGGTTATCACATCAATTATCATCTTGATATTCAGGTCAATACTCATACTGCAACAAGGTGAGTCCATATTGTTATGAAGGTCATAGGGTCATCACCAGGTTACCGCATCAATTATCATCTTGATAATCAGGTCAATACTCATACAGCAACAAGGTGAGTCCATATTGTTATGAATGTCACAGGGTCATCACAAGGTTACCACATCAATTATCATCTTGATAATCAGGTCAATACTTGTGCAGCAACAAGTGAGTCCATATTGTTATGAAGGTCATAGGATCATTACCAGGTTACCACATCAGTTATCATTTTGATAATCAGGGCAATACTCATACAAGGTGAGTCCATATTTTTATGAAGGTCACAGGGTCATCACCAGGTCACCAAATCAGTTATCATCTTGATAATCAGGTCAATACTCATACAGCAACAAGGTGAGTCCATATTTGTTATGAAGGTCACGGGGTCATCACCAGGTTACCAAATCAATTATCTTGATAATGAGGTCAATACTCATACAGCAACAAGGTGAGTGCATATTGCTAACAAAGTCTTTTTTTCCTCTTGTTTTAGTGCAGTAAATCCATTATTACAAGATTGATACTGAACTATTCCATGGTTAGCTTGCTGGTTACTGTGTATATATATTGGTTTAGAGAGTCAAGATGCAGTATGACTATCAGGCTCAGATGTTGGGTATAAACATCCATCTCGTTACAGGATCACTGGACAGTTTTACTGATAATATCTCGTGTAATTGGTATTTTCATGACTGCAAAACAAAACAGACAGAGTCATTAGATCTCTAGTTAAGACTTTTGCTTGTTTTAAAGAGAGAAAGGTGGTTTGAAACAAGTTTCATGTAACGTTGAAAAGCAATTTTTTTCAAATAAGTAAAAAAATATGATACTCGAGCAAGGCTTACAAACATCTCAAAACTTTCTAAAATTGGATATTTTTGGTAAATTTAATTGTTCCTTGCGAGAAAAATTGGAATTTTCAGGGTCGAAAGTTAACACGTGTTATGGCGGACGAAGCCGGTGAGTCGAACTTTCGAAATTTTTAAACTTGTAAAAAATACGGAAAAACTCAAGAAAAACGCAGAAATACGAAACAATTCTTACCTTTCATAGTTATTGTGTACTTATTTCTCTGTCAGGTCGAGCACGAGCTAATAACCATCTTTGTTCTTGTACATTTCAGCCAAATACCCGTCGTGTATTTGCACATGTTGGATACACTTCCATCACCAACTGCAGCGTGCAGCAAATAAGCAAGTGACATGCGAAGAGACTGGATACTAGCATTTTACACAGGGAACCCGCGAAAAACGAATTTTTTTACGAGAAAATTTCGAAAATTCTAGGGCTATCGAGCAATTTCTTTAGCTCAAAACATTAAAAACAAGAAGAAAAGGCTATTTCAGCACTTTACAGAGAGTAAAACCCCGAAAAACACTGATTTTAAGGGAAAAAACTATATTATGTTAATTAGTCACGTGACACATCACGTGACCCCGCAATTTTGAGTTTTTTTGTCGATTTTTCAATTTTTCGATGAAAAAAAATCATTTTGGAGGGGTTCAGTTTATTTCATTGTATTTGATTATCTATTAAACAAAGCAATTTATAATAAAAGAACATTAACCTTTTATTGCCTGATTCTTTTCTTAACCTTTTATTGCTCGACACCCATAAACAAAAAAAGAAAACCAGAAAATGAAATAACAGCTTAAAAATACCCTTTATTATCGAGACACCTCACCATCAATAATGTATGAATAAAGTTCACACAGAGACAACAATGACTAAACAAAGATTTCACGATGCGTTAAGCGCTCACTTTTATTATTATACTTTAAACCCTGAACATTAATTGCCCAGACAAATCGCCCAGCATTTGACGCAACAATTTTTTGGTTACAAGTTTGGGACCGTTTGTCATTTGACCCAGGCAATGCATAGTCCAAATTTAGCCCTAATATTGGCTAAATCTTGGATCAACTGTTGGGTCAAATGTTGGGCAAATTTTTGGTCAAATATTGGGCCGTTTTTCAATGCCAGAATCGTGTTGCTTCGCCATTTCTTGCGTCTGTTTTGAGTTCACTTCTTTGAATAAAACATCACGGACCGTCTGTTTAATGCTAGTAAATTATGTGCATATAATTTGTCTTTCCTTTGTTTCTGTGTGTGTATATGTCTCTTGAAGCGTAGAATAAAACAACTGCTCAAGGGAATAACTTGTGACTAAAACACCGTCCAAAGTAATCAAATCATGACGTCATTTTAGAGTGATTATCATTTCGTCGAAACCCGTGCGATTTTTGTTTTAGAAAAAAGTATCCGGAAGAATGACTGCGAGTCCTAATGAATCTAGCGCTCTTTAAAAAAACTTAGGGTAATTGTTTCACGGTGTTTTAGTCACGTTGTTCCCTTGAACCGAAAAGAAGTAAGCCTCAAAGAATCTAGCACTTTATAAATGAATGCCTTTATTTACTGTATTGTTCATTTTTCAATCCCTTGAGTATTCTTGATGACAGTCGGGGTGTTGTTGGATCATTGTAAAATCATTTTTTTTTCACAATTACCTTGAGATTGAGCATAAAGAAAAACACAAAAGAAATCATAGCATTCCTTGTAGGAATTTGTGGTATGCATTTCGTTTGTTTTATCCTGTATCCTTAGCCTCGCTCTCAGATAGTTTTGATAGTTGATCTTGAGACCCTCATAAGTTTTAGTGTGTGTATTAGGGGATATGATAGAAGGTTTACTGTTTGGACCCGGTTTGGATATTATTCGGGGGTGCTTTAGGTGTATCAGTTGGGAGGTGTGTTGGGGGTGTTCTTTGGGTGTGTACATTCGGAGGGTGTAATTGGGGGATGTATTGTGGCGAATAGGAACTGAAAATAGAATAACAAATGAAATTCTGTAAAATATCTTTATTGCATAATAAACCTCACAAAATACCGTATTTTTCATTTTATTTTCAAATTTACAAATTAAATCGTTTACTTTGTTAGTGTTCCCACAGGTAGCCCAATTTAGATAAACGTAAGGTGAAAATAAAATCGGGATTTTAATTACTATTTTTTAATTCAAAGGCAAGATAATATTCTCTATAATACAAACGAGCAAAAAAATTCGTAAAAAATGCAATAGAACATTTTCGCGCGCGCATTTGTTTTCATGTGGTATGCTAGGTGTGGATTTGTGTCAATATACTAATAACTTATTGCGATTTTGAGCAACCAGTATGGGTTTACTGATATTGGCGGCTAATTGAGAGAAACAATCTTCCAACGCCGTCAATATAAACAGTTTTGTCCGCTCAAAATAAGTTTTGTATCGCCATTTTTTTTTTTTTTTTATCGCCCTGCAATTCTGAGCCGACAATACGGGTTTATACTGGCGAGTTTCTCCCGATCAAACTTATAGGAGAATCGTAATACTTTTGTTTATGTTGACACAAATCCAGATATAGGCTGGGGGTCATATGAAAATTATATAGGAAAAGAAAGGTGCTCAAAAAAACTTCTTTCGTATTATAGAGGACATTATCTTGACCTTGAATTAAAATAATAATAATTGAAGTCGATTTTTTCGATTTTATTTTTACCCTTTACTTTTACATAAACTGGGCTTTCCGTGTGATTCCGTCCTTTTTTTATTCTTGCTGTCTGGTTTTTCCTTTTTCATTTCTGCCGGAAATGTCCTTTGATCTCTTTTCTTGCAATTGGTTTCTTTCTTCCTTTATCATGCCGCCCATTTTGCTGACCACCTGCAGAGATGAACAGAGAAACTCATGTTAACAGAACTGGAATTCTCAAAATCCTTAGCAGCTATTTCACGATCTGAGGAATAAACAAGTCAAATTTTCACTCTGTAGTTCCTGAGGAGCAAACCATTGACCTGTAGTACGAAGGCAGCGCACTAACCAAATGACTCACACCTGCTCTTACGAGTCAAACACACATTATTTTTTCTTTCTCAGACGCGGCCGCATAAAGAGTGTCTTTTGGGAGAAATGAAGTAGTACCAAGACTTACCTTATGACAGAATTAGAAGATCAACCGTTGTATGTATCCCAAGCAGGTCAAAACAATAGCTGACTTCCGAGATATGCTTTGCCATTCGCGCACAAAGGTTTCAGCACGAGCCTACGTGCTGAATAAAATTTATCCTTTTCTCCTGTCACGAATCACTTAGCATGATGCACGAAGCCTCACAATGAAACCTTTGTGTGTGACAAGCGAAGCATATCTCGGAAGTTGGACACTGTCATCTTGCAGGACTTTATTTTGAGGGGATGGGCGATATTACCCGGTACCCAACTTCTCTGGAAGTAAAATATTGGATTTTCTTCTCTGAAATAAACAAACAAACAAAAACAACAAAATTACTTAAATCGTAGAAATATTAGTCTGTTTACATATATGCTAAACTTATTAAATTATTTGTGTATAGAAATAGACAGAAATGGGCACTCAGCTGTATTGAGCATTTCAACGGTTTTCTGTGAGTGAAGGGGTATTTACCATTACCCAACATTGAAACCAATAAACATTTTCTCATTTTTGTGCCATGCGTTCTGATCTTGTACCTGATATTTTGGATTTCTGTTATATTCCTTTGTTGTGCTTGGTCCACCTAGAATTGCTTGCTTTCAGTTGGCGCGGACGATACGGGTCAACACACCAAGATGGCATGGCCAGCTGCGTATGCCAGGAGAAGGTCCCTGTATAAAATAGAGTAAAAATACATCAGAGACACTGATCATCAAAAATATAAAATTTTGAAGAATATAAAAGAAAATGTTCACTTTTCTTTTGATCGACTTTTTCCCCTGAATCATAATTTTCCACCAACAGTTAAGATAATGGCATTCGAGTGAGTTTAGCACCGAACCACTTAGATTCCGAATATATCGCGCTTACAATAAGAAAATCATCTTTATTAAACAGTTTTCGTTAATTCGAAATTGTGACTTTTACGATACTGCTTCTGTTTCTCAAAAACTAGCCGAGAGATTTTTCTTTCTTTTTGTTATTTACAATTCAATCCTTTATGTACCCGTTGTATCAATTTCAAAGGCATTGAAGCTTTTTAAGGTTGCTAAAAAAATATATTTGTATTCACTAAAAGTTGTTGACTTTGTCAATAAACTGCAGCTTGAGGAATTAAAATTTGCATGCCTCACATTGGTGTCTCGTGCGGAAAATACAAATAGCATTGAACTATGACCACGTTAATGAACGAGTGATCCGCGCACTCTAGAAACTTTAAATCTAGTCGTCTTAACTATAAAAAACAGTGACCGCATCTATGCAACTCTTAGTATTTGTCCACGCAAAACGCAGAACAAATGGGAAGAGAGAGAAAAGGAAAAGAAAATAGAGGGGGGATGGAAAACAGTAGAAAAAAGAAAGAAAAAAGAATAAAAGGAAAACCAATAAAAAGATTGAAAAAACAAGAGAAGAAAAAATCAATGAATGAAAAGAGAAAGAGATTAGAAAATTAAAAAAACTGATGTGATTGACGGATAGCATGAAAGGATAGGAGGAAGAATACATGAACAAAATTGAAGGTTGGTTAGTTCAAGGATGAAGTGATTGATGGATTGATGGATTGATGGATTGATGGATTGATGGATTGATGGATTGATGGATTGATGGATTGATGGATTGATGGATTGATGGATTGATGGATTGATGGATTGATGGATTGATGGATTGATGGATTGATGGATTGATGGATTGATGTTTGGTTGGATGGATGGATGGATGGATGGATGGATGGATGGATGGATGGATGGATGGATGGATGGATGGATGGATGGATGGATGGATGGATGGATGGATGGATGGATGGATGGATGGATGGATGGATGGATGGATGGATGGATGGATGGATGGATGGATGGATGGATGGATGGATGGATGGATGGATGGATGGATGGATGGATGGATGGATGGATGGATGGATGGATGGATGGATGGATGGATGGATGGATGGATGGATGGATGGATGGATGGATGGATGGATGGATGGATGGATGGATGGATGGATGGATGGATGGATGGATGGATGGATGGATGGATGGATGGATGGATGGATGGATGGATGGATGGATGGATGGATGGATGGATGGATGGATGGATGGATGGATGGATGGATGGATGGATGGATGGATGGATGGATGGATGGATGGATGGATGGATGGATGGATGGATGGATGGATGGATGGATGGATGGATGGATGGATGGATGGATGGATGGATGGATGGATGGATGGATGGATGGATGGATGGATGGATGGATGGATGGATGGATGGATGGATGGATGGATGGATGGATGGATGGATGGATGGATGGATGGATGGATGGATGGATGGATGGATGGATGGATGGATGGATGGATGGATGGATGGATGGATGGATGGATGGATGGATGGATGGATGGATGGATGGATGGATGGATGGATGGATGGATGGATGGATGGATGGATGGATGGATGGATGGATGGATGGATGGATGGATGGATGGATGGATGGATGGATGGATGGATGGATGGATGGATGGATGGATGGATGGATGGATGGATGGATGGATGGATGGATGGATGGATGGATGGATGGATGGATGGATGGATGGATGGATGGATGGATGGATGGATGGATGGATGGATGGATGGATGGATGGATGGATGGATGGATGGATGGATGGATGGATGGATGGATGGATGGATGGATGGATGGATGGATGGATGGATGGATGGATGGATGGATGGATGGATGGATGGATGGATGGATGGATGGATGGATGGATGGATGGATGGATGGATGGATGGATGGATGGATGGATGGATGGATGGATGGATGGATGGATGGATGGATGGATGGATGGATGGATGGATGGATGGATGGATGGATGGATGGATGGATGGATGGATGGATGGATGGATGGATGGATGGATGGATGGATGGATGGATGGATGGATGGATGGATGGATGGATGGATGGATGGATGGATGGATGGATGGATGGATGGATGGATGGATGGATGGATGGATGGATGGATGGATGGATGGATGGATGGATGGATGGGAATGAAAATCATATCGTTGGATTACTGCAATAAATGGATGCATGGCAGAAATAGAGTATTGCATCGGTGGAAAGAAGAATGAGCGGATTAATGGTTAATGGATGGACAGATGGGTCAACGGTTGAATAAAGAACACAGAGGTAAAAGCGGTCACATTTAGGCACATTTTAAAATGTGATGAATTTAATTGCGGTCAAGCTGTCTCAATTTAAAAACGGTTGTTGGACTTCAAGTTATGGTAGCCATTAATATTTTACTTATTTTGACGTCGCTTTGGCTGCTATCTACTCTTTCAAGCCCAAAATGTATACCCTCATAACAAAAGCAGATGTTAAGCATCGATTTGATGGTTGACCGCACTATGTACTCACTCATCTTTTTGTTTTCGTAGATCAAGAGTTTTGCATCCGACCAGAGTAATATAAAACAAAATTCACTGTGTTATTTAATCCATGCAAAAACCCAGATGCCTACAGTAAGTGTGCCTGGAAAATTATGCGAGGTTGAAGCTGTGTCACAATAAATTTTGATCCACGCTTTCTGATTTATCGTATATTAAATTACATCATGAAATCTGTGTGGTTTGAATATTAAATTCATAGTGGTTAAAGTAAAAGCCGCACCAAAGTTTTTGTAATTGAAATTAGATCATACGTCTGGGAATATTTTGCCCCAAAGGTGGCAAATCAATCTTGTCTCTCTGTATATCTCAGTTCTTTCAAGATCTTTTTAGAATGAAATTCGGTAGTGGAATGGACTGCAAAGTTGTAATGCTTGGAGCAGTTTGTCTTGTTATCTTTTGTGCTGTACACACTGCTGATTTGCAGTCACAAAAGGCAAAGAGAAACGTTGTCGATCCAACGACAACTATCCCTCGGACAAAAGCTGAAATTTTCCAGGAGCTGAAGAATCTTACAAAAAGGTGCGCAATCAAAACCCGAGGAAATGTTTTTAAAGATTTCAAAAGCAATAACATTTCAAATCAGTGATTTTGAAGATAAAACATATTTTGGAACAAAATTGGTATACTAAATGATATTTAGAATCAATTCAAAAAACTCCATTACAAGTTTTTTTTTAAAAAGTATCCTGAAAATTAAAAATGCCGAAGATCAAGATTTTCATGATGAAATAAAACAACGGCCATAAATTCGATTTATTGCCTTTCAGAATCAATAGTCTGGAATTAGAGAAAGCACAACTACTACGAGGTGAGTCTGGAAACACAAAATAACGCGTAACTTACTTCATTGGAAAAATGTGTATTATCGTATGACACACCCTAAATCTATTTTTACTATTACCACTCCCACTACCACAACCACTCTCACTACCTTAGCTATTAGCATTAGCATTAGCATTAGCATTAGCATTAGCATTAGCATTAGCATTAGCATTAGCATTAGCATTAGCATTAGCATTAGCATTAGCATTAGCATTAGCATTAGCATTAGCATTAGCATTAGCATTAGCATTAGCATTAGCATTAGCTTTAGCATTAGCATTAGCATTAGCATTAGCATTAGCATTAGCATTAGCATTAGCATTAGCATTAGCATTAGCATTAGCATTAGCATTAGCATTAGCATTAGCATTAGCATTAGCATTAGCATTAGCATTAGCATTAGCATTAGCATTAGCATTAGCATTAGCATTAGCATTAGCATTAGCATTAGCATTAGCATTAGCATTAGCATTAGCATTAGCATTAGCATTAGCATTAGCATTAGCATTAGCATTAGCATTAGCATTAGCATTAGCATTAGCATTAGCATTAGCATTAGCATTAGCATTAGCATTAGCATTAGCATTAGCATTAGCATTAGCATTAGCATTAGCATTAGCATTAGCATTAGCATTAGCATTAGCATTAGCATTAGCATTAGCATTAGCATTAGCATTAGCATTAGCATTAGCATTAGCATTAGCATTAGCATTAGCATTAGCATTAGCATTAGCATTAGCATTAGCATTAGCATTAGCATTAGCATTAGCATTAGCATTAGCATTAGCATTAGCATTAGCATTAGCATTAGCATTAGCATTAGCATTAGCATTAGCATTAGCATTAGCATTAGCATTAGCATTAGCATTAGCATTAGCATTAGCATTAAATGGTTCGATTACTGATATTGGATACCATTGTAAAAAATATATACAATAAAAAGAATAAAAAATAAATGGAATTTAGCAGTGCCATTTCTAATCAAATGCCAATAACAGTAAGACTCAAAGTCTAAACGACTCCCACGTGCACCCTAGAATCCATTATTGATAAACCAACAACAATTTATTTGCACTCTAAAGAAAATAAAAATTAAACTGAATAATATATAAGAATTGCAGAAAAAGAGCACAGCTACCTAAAATAGCTAAAAAACTAAACAAGTTAGGCAGCTAAAAGGTCAGGGGGTTTGCTAATTAAAAATATTATTTATAGCTGTATGGGAAATAATTAAATTGAGTAACTAATAAGACAAGAAGCACAAATAAAGACGCAAACAGGCACCAAAAGAGATATTTTGTTATATTGAGTAAATAATTCACTCTGAGTTTCCAGTAATAAACAGAATACTCCAAAATTAAGAATATATTCTTTATTTGAGTTTTGATTGGAATCTTCAGTGATTGCCATGTCGAGGTAAAAAACCTCCACAGCTGTGAATTGCCATATTTCACTATGACGTCACATCAAAACAATGTATTGTTTAAACGCTAATGATCATGGTCGCTAGTTGGGGCAAAAAAGCAACAAAACAAATTAAATAACAATGATAAAAATTTGGTTTAATATATAGTGGAAAGTTAGAGCAGCTATATATTATACTAAATATCTCGAACGAAAGAATTACTATTATTCTTGTTCATCTAAACAAGCTGTGACGTCATAGTGAAATAGCGCAACTGAATGCGAATTTTCGATTTATTGATGAAAACTCAAAGTGAATAATCATCTCAATATTCGAATAACGAAATAATTAATAGAGCCTAGGGAAGTATTCTTGAGCCGTTTAGACTGTAATAATAATAATAATAATAATAATAATAATAATAATGATGATAATGATAATGATAATGATAATAATAATAATAATAATAATAATAATAATAATAATAATAATAATGATAATAATGATAATAACAACTACAGTAACATTAAGAACAAAGTCTACTTCGACTGAAACCACAAAAAAACAATAGTGTAGTAGTGTAGTAGCTCATTCATCACTAATGATTGAATAATATAATTATAATTCAAGGTTTTTTGAGCACAACCCCTTCTTATTGGGCATAATTTGGTTATACAAATAGGGAACAAGTTGGGAATATTGTAATCACAAGTTAAGTTAGAAAGTTAAATAATACCGAGATATTTTGCTGAATCAAGTGGAATTTTAATTATATTATAATTTAATTATATTATTCTTTGATTGAATTATTTTATAATTATAATTAATTCTAATTCTATTATATCTTAATTAAATTTTAAAAAAATTCTAAAAGATCAACAAAAGAGGCATACAAGAAGAAACAAGGTTTCTTAGTGTCGTTGAAAAACAAGGTTTAAGTTAGGAGGTTTTAAGTTTTTAAAACGTTTTAAGTTTTTATGAGATTTTAATCACAGTAAACACTGGAAGATGATCACTTATTGACTTCTGTATGAATAAGCTTCAGAATGATAACTGTAGTAGTTATCACGAATAACATAAGACACAGTCAGGATAATCACATGTAGTCATTCTTTCACTAATCTCATAGTACTTAAAAACACGTGACATGAAGTGACTTGTATTTTTCCAACTAAAGTTCAAAGTCATGTCACGCATTTGGTAACCTCTGCATCAACTGTCATGCTGAATCAATCAATCCCCTCTCTCCCTGTACATCTCGGTTCCTTCAAGAACTCTTTAGAATGATATCTGGTTTTGAAATGTGGTGTAAAGCTGTACTGTTTGTAGCAGTTTGCCTTGTTATGTTTTGTGCTGTACAAACTAATGCTGCCAAGAATACAACCCCTCGAACACAGACTGAACTTTTCCATGAGATGAAGAATCTTACAAGAAGGTGTGCAATCAAAACTTTTAAAAAAAATCGAAAGCAGTAATATTTCAAAGATCAATATCTCCATGATCAAACATAACAACGGCCATAAGTTGAATTCATTGCCTTTCAGAATCAATGAGGTACTACTACAACTAGGTGAGTCTGGACTCTATGTGTAATGGGTAAAGGAGAAGAAGCAGAAAATTCGATACGTTCACTCTGAGTTCAGTCGATATGCTAAACCATTTTAACGTAGTTAATGAAATTCCAGGATTACTCAATTTATGAAGCAGAAACGGGTGATTTATGCTATCAAATGTTTTACAAACTTTCTAAGAGTACCAATGTGTCTATAGCTGAGAGGATAGTCTCTGTAAGAGAGAGAATAAGAATTTTTTCCACTTAGATGTAACGTCAGTCGTCCTTTTGATAACAGGAAGGTACTAAATTAGTTCAGATTAACCTTCTTGCAAACCTTAGAAGATGATTATTAGATGGTAGTTCGTGATCGCCTTCTTTCGGGAGCGGAATTACTTCCGCAACCTTCCATTCCGTGGGAAACGTAAAGGATCGAAGGGTAATAATGTCAGTCAAGGTATGCAAAATAGAAGACCAGTGGTCTTTAATAACCCTTTAATAAGTACCTTTAACATGTCAATTTAAGGTGATTTATTGGAAAGAAAGGATAACACAATACAAAAAACTTATTTACAGGAACAGGCTGAAATTTGAATATATTGTTAGAAAAGCTGAAATAGCTCCGCGATCTCCTGCAGTATCACTCTTCATTTGGCTGGTCTTTTAGGAGAAATTACCTAACTTTACAAACACTAGAGGTTAGCAGCAAGTCTAAAGTGAAGCTGACTAGAAAGACGTTCCCTTAGCAGGTGTGGTTTTAGAAGGATTTCCTTACTAGGTCATTTGTCCATACTTAGGTCCGTACTTTCCAGTTCAACTACAGCTACAGCCTTAGGCTTGGCCTCATTCCAAAGTAAATAAAGGGGATTCAGTGTGAGTAAAAGCTGTAGACCTAGGTTCATCTATATAGCAACCTGATTTCCTATTTACATTTTGTGGCTAGATAAGGTCACTACGTTGGTCCTAGTTTTGATTAAAACAGATTAAAAGTTGTGGCTAAGAACGGTAAATATTATTGACAATCAAACAACCATGGTTCATAACCATCTATAGGGTAATAAACGATCTATCAATTGATGTTAAAAAAAAGTTATGAATTTGTCTGAAAATGAACCAACATATTGTATTGAACTTGTCGAAATATAACAAAGACTAAATATTCTTGATAACACTGAATATCATCAGGTAGACATTCAGTGCCCGTTTACACGGTTTTGAGGCTAACACAGCGTAAAAGAGAACTCGAAACGGGAGTATTGAAAGCTTTCACACGCTACTTGATTGATATCCTAGGCTTAAGTGATTATTATACACAAATAAGTATTCAAACAATTACTTGTATTGCTAAATTTGGCATCAGTACACTTCTACAATAACAGCTTATTTAAAGTATTATTTAAGTAGTTGGAATATATTTACATCAAAGAAAAAGCTAATGCCTTAGCATGGAAAAAACGAAATATTTTCCAATATAAAAATGTTCATTTATCGTCTTTGTTATAGAGTCTTTTTGATTTCATATTTTTACACTAGGGATATTTAGACTTCATGTCAATCATGTTCAGGCTGGTTAAAGAGACAATCCAAGATCATTAATCAACACTTTAACTTATCAGCATAAAACAGCTTGACTTGAGAAGCAAAATACTTTAGATAAATAAAAGTTTTTAGATATCATATCGGCAAAGCATCTTGGTAATTAAAAGCATAATGAATACCACATCGGGAAAGGTGCTTCGAACCCAATTGATCTCGGTCAGTCCAACTCTTACAGTAGGAGACATATTGAATCCTGTACTTACTGCGCAGTGAAATTCCTTCTTTAACTGGTGAACTGGGATTTTTGTAACCCAGCAAGGTGGAATGAAGCTTAAGGTCTTGGTCAATTTACGATCGACTCGCCTGCAGATTGAAAAACAAGAAAGAGATTTTTCAACATACATAACATGTCAAAGTTAATTAGGTCCAGTCATCCTTATCTTGTCGATCAAAAAATATGGGCATAGAGTTGGAACTTGTGAAGCTTTTCACTATTTTATTTGAACGAATATGAATTATTAAATCTTCCAAATATTTTCTGAAAAACTGATTTAAAGAAAAGCAACTAAAAAAAATTCGAATAAGAAAGCAAAAACACGAATAATTTCGATTCAAATGATGAGTACCATAATATAGATCGAAGTGCTTTGCATAAATTATGCAGCGCTTAGAGGTTCACTATCAACCGAAATTACAAGATTTAGAGCAAAAAAGTTTTTAAAATCCTCCAATTTTAAAGGCAAAACATGATTTTGTTGTTTTTGTTTTTATTTCAAGACAGTTTGCGATAAAATAAGAAAAGCATGACTGTTATGCAAATTGTTTACCGCGACTTGGCAATTTGACTGATCTTAGCCGACGTTTAATAGACTTACACGATTTTGGGCAAGTTCAGAGCTCCATAACTTCGCTCGAATACATTTACCCAAGCTGATTTTTTCACAGTCATATATTTACTATCTTAACTTTCAGAATACAGAATATTATCGAATAATTTTTGGTAGCACACAGTAAAATAATTTTTGTTTTTGCCCTATTTTTGTGAAAGCGAAAAGTATAACTTAGAAATATTTTTTAAATAATGCTACAAAGTAGGTGGAAATCCATATAAAGGCTAGGGACTAAACTTAAGATAATAATTAACAACTTTGAGAAGGTTTCGAGTCATTACAGTATTTAATTTTGCCACACGAGGCCGCCAAAGTCGACAAAAAATCGAGCATCTCAAAGCGGCGCTTTGACGAAATTCCGTTTTTCGCGATTTTCTCCTAAAATATTCAATCTTTTTCAAAACAAAAAGCACCATGATGTATTTCATATTAAGGGCTACCTATGGTTCAAATATGAGCTAAATCGATTTTTTGAGCGTTGCCGCGATTGTCTGGTTTTTACAGATATCTTCTCTTAAGTACTACTATTAATTTGTTTTCAATAATATTTTGTCCATCGAAGAAGCTATTCGACGAAATTATTTGCATGCAGCTCTTCGTTATGTAATGACATGTTACAACATACTACTGCCTTTGATCAATATCCAATACTCTACATTTTTGGTAATATCAAGGTATCGACAAGCCATCACATCTCAGTTGTAATGCCAAACTGCTCCCCATAGACCACTGCCGAAAATGTTTTAGACGACAATGCACAACACGACTCCAACATCATATGTGTGGCTATTGCAGTAAGATGCAACGCTTCCCCACCCATTGTGAGAACAGCTCCCAAGTGAGGACTCTGATCCTGAACATCCCATAGCGTACAGCCATACTTTACCCGTTCCTCGTCCATAATCCCAATATCCTACAGTTTTGGTAAAACCAAGTTGTCGACATGCAACCTTGGCATCAGAAATATCCCAGCCACCATAACACACTGTTCCCCAATTCCCATTCTTTTCGTTATTTGTAAGATAATTCACAACAAAACACCAGCATTAACAGTGTGTCCGTTGCAGATAGAGTGAATGATTCCCCATCCATTGTGTGTACACCTCTCAAGTGAGGCCTCTGAGCCATACTTTACCCGTCTCACGTCCATTGATTGATTGATACTTCAATCATATGAATTTTCCTTTATGTAGTATACAATAGTGTAGAATACTTATCTCAAGGGAATGACCAAGATGAAATGAAACTTCAGTGGTGATGACAAGCAATTGACTATATTGCCATATCTTACCAGTCCCCTGTCCAAGGTACGAAGCTCCTAAAGTTTTGGAAAGACCTAGTTGTCGACAAGCAGCCTTGGTATCATTCATATCCCAGTGATCATACGTGTGACACACAGTTCCCACGAGTGTATTCACGTACGAATGTCATTCGATTGACCATAATGCTAAACGCTCTAAAGATGCATGTACAAGAAAAAATATAATTATGAATTCTTTGATAAATTGATAAATAATAGTCCCTGAATTTTAAGTCGATTTTTCTTATTCTTCCCTGCAGAGTGCATCGTTATTTCAAAAGATTCGCCATAAATAAGTTGCACTGCATAAGATAAAAATAGCTCCTTTTTCGCCACACTTTATCTATGTCATCAGAAAAATAATACTTTTTCCTCGCACATGCACAACTTTGATACCGCTGCAAACAGAGTGAACATTTCCCCAACCATTGTTAGAACAGCTTCCAAATGTATTCTCCGAGCCTGTACACTGCATGTCCTGCAGCCATACTTTACCCGTCCCTCGTCCATCTCACAAAGCAAAAAGGAGTCTGACTAGAGTACAACCATATATTAGTGGTAGATTCTATGAAACATGTGGACGCCAACATTATATGTGTGACCGTTGCAGTTAGAATGAACGTTTCCCCATCCATGATGAGAACAGCTTCCAAGTGAGGACTCTGAGCCTGTACACTGCATGCTGTACAGCCATACTTTACCCGTTCCTCGTCCAAAGTACCAATATCCTACAGTTTTGGTAAAACCAAGTTGACGACAAGCAACCTTGGCATCATTCATATCCCAGTAGTAACCATAATCATAGTTGGCACATATTGTTCCCCATTGACTACTATGGAATATTTGTGTAATGCCGCTGACAAATTAATCTCTGAATATTGAATCTATGCATTGAAAGTATTTTTAGAAGTAAAATATTCTTTCTGAGTAAATGATAAAAACAGTTCATCTAGTTTCGATATTTCTCTTATTTGAAACATTCAAATCTCTTTCAGACTGAAACCATATGTAAAACGAACTGTTTGACGATTTTCAGTTTAAGAGAATATACTAAATCCATTGCTTTAGATATTGGTGAATGTTAAACCATTCTATCACATTTCTTTACTTATGAATATATTTATCATCAATAATATTTGTGTGACGGTGGAACGGTCCAGATATGTTTTTTCCGTTCTTTGTCCATATCACAAAATCCATTTGACTGTTGTAACGCAAACGTTATGCGTATCAAATTTAATTCAGCATCACCAGTGATAAATAAGACGCCTCCTTAGATCATTAGTGTTCGTTAAGCTTGAAATAAGCAGATAATATTGGTATTTATGCATTTTCTTTGTATTGTAATTTCTTTATCATAATTACTTTGTAATATTGTATTCTTCTGTTCCTTTATCTTAAGCGTTTATGTTTTTTTAGTAGTATCAATTTTGACTCAGGCATGTGCGTGCCTTAGGAATAGCAAATTTACAGTATTTTAAACTTAACTGATTCTATGTCATTCTACCCCTGTTTGGCAAAAAAAGAAAAGTGACAAACGATATATAATTCTTGATCAAGCATTACAAAATTGACTTAGGTAAACTGCTACCTCTTGAACTTAATAAACAATTCTTTTGAAATCCCTCTGTTGACTGAAAAAGAGACGACTAAAATTATTAACAAGATACCGACAAATAGTGCTACCGGACCTGATGGAATAAGTACGCGAGTCCTTAAATCCATTGTACCAGTTCTTTCTCCACCCCTTCAGAAGTTGCTAAATCTTTCGATCTCTTCCGCAGTTTTCCCAACATCTTGGAAAACCGCTCGTGTAACCCCTATTCAAAAGGATGGTCCGCGAGATGAGAAAAAGGTTTATCGCCCTATATCACCACTGAGTCTTAAATTGTTAGGGCCGGGCAACCATACCAGTAATTCACAGGTGATAAGCAAGTATAATGCAGTATCCAACTACTTAGAAAGTGGTTAATGAAATACTCAGAAAGAAAACTTGAAAAAAGAACTAGAAAAGAGCTATTTTAGTTTCAAAATATAAATTCGTCTTCAGCAATTCAGAAGTCAGCGGTATTATCCAATTCTATCGTATTGACTAATGGGGAACAGTATGTGATGGTTATAGTGGATATTATTACTGGGATATGAATGATGCCAAGGTTGCATGTCGCCAACTTGGTTTTACGAAAAATGTTGGATATTGGTATTTGGGACAAGGAACAGGTAAAGTATGGCTGTGGAGGATGCAGTGTACAGGCTCAGAGGCCTCGCTTGGAAGCTGTACTCACGGTGGATGGGGAAGCACATATGATGTTGGTATTGTGTTGTGCATTAATTAATGTCACATATAAGATGTTGGTGTGGTATTGTGTATATTTCAATACCGCAAACAGAAATCCCATAACTTTAGTTGCTGCAAAGGATAATCAATTGAGCAATGGATTGGTTTGTCAAGCAAGTAGCTCGTGAATTCTTCATCACCTCCCACATTAAAGGCTTAAAGTCCACCTAACCACTGGTACAATACCTCCAGTATTGATTCTACATAAAGTGAATAGTTGAATATGTTTATGACTGTGATGTCATTTCAGACCTTTGAGTGTATTTCTTTTACTCTAATACTAAACACTGGCCATTATAGAGACACCAAATTTATAGTGAACATTTTGGAAACTATGAGTATAATATATGATGATGTTTTTTAAATATTGTTTGTGTGAACCTGTTAAAGTTTGTATATATAATGAAGCCTGGGACAACGTCACGGTCATTAACATATTGGAAGTATAAACCTTTATAACCTAAAGGCGCAACAGTTATAATAATATTTCACCATTCAGCCATCCACTTCATGTAGAATCAATACTCAAAGTATTATATCAGGGGTAAGGCGCACTTATTATTGAGTTGATGTTGCTTTAAATCAAAGGGAAACGGAAGTTAATTCTAGTTTTCAATCTAATAAGTATACACTCTAATAATGGCCAATGGTGAACAGTCTGTAATTACAGTTATAGTTTAAACAATCTAAATACTGCTAAGGTTGCATGTCGGCAGCTCGGTTTTACCAATACCAAACAGTTGGATATTCGTACCACGGACGAGGGACGCAGAAAGTCTGGCTGCATGAAATGTATTGTTAAGGCTCTGAATCCTGACATGAAAACTGTACGCACAATGGATGGGGAAACGTTGACTCTAACTGTAACCGTGACGCCATTGATGTTTTTTTCAAGGTCAGCTTGCGCAGGCACGGAGGATCAGGTTCTTCGAGTACACTCAGTCTTATCGTTCAATCAAAGTGTCATAAAAATGTTCTCAGATAAGAAAAAAAATAGTTTTCAGTGTATACTATTCAGGAATTCAGGTGTCGGCGGCATTATACAAAATTACGACAGTAGTCAATAGTCAATGGGGTACGGTGTGTCATGCTAGCTGGAAGTGGGACATGAATGATGCCAAGGTTGCTTGTCGTCAACTTGGTTTTACCAAAACTGTAGGATATTGGTATTATGGAAGAGGAAAGGGCAAAGTATGGTTGTACAACATGCAGTGTTCAGGCTCAGAGTCCTCACTTGGAAGCTGTTCTCACAATGGATGGGGAAGCGTTGACTCTAGCTGCAACGGTCACACTTATGATGTTGGAGTAGTCTTGTGTATTGTCCCTAAAAAAATTATATGGTTATCAATGGGAAACAGTGTGCCATTTCGACTGGGATATCATGGATGCCTGACAAACCTTGTTATCTAGATCTTTGTTAAGCTTTGTTATCAAAGTATGGCTACAAAACATGGGATGTTCAGGCTCAGAGTCCTCACTTGAAGCTGTTCTCAAGGTGGATGGGGAAATGTATACTCTAGCTGCAACGCTCACACATGATGTTGGTGTATCATTATATATATTTACTTGTCATTTACTAGTTGTTTGAACTGATCACCTTTATCTTTCATACAGGAAGTTATGAACTGGATCTTTGCCATGAATAACACACGTTTTATTTAAATACTCAATGATTAGTTAAGCTTACCATTCATCTGAAACTATCTGCAAACGGTGTCCTCGTGGCTCTTTTGACCACGTAATAAAAGTTTAACTGTGAGGATCATACGCTAATTTATCAGTGCTTAGTTCCAAATATCAAGCAGGGTTACCTTATATGTAATATTTTCTTTAATTTTACGGTTCACGGACCATCAGATTACTTTGATTTTAATTTATGCATGACGTCACGAACGTGTCAAAATAGCGCATGGACAAAAGTGCATTGTGTAATGGCGGCAATGGCGAGATTTCATTTTCGAAATGGCGATGCTGTATTTAAAAATATTTAAAGTTTAAGCGACCAGAATGCAGGTTAATGAAATTATCTAGGTTTTTATCGTTTCGGATTTTTCAAATTTGGTCAAATAGCGACCATAAGCTCCGTTTGTATTGTTTGAAGACAGATTTGGAGCGAGGAAAAATCAAAATTTCCAAAAAGGAAACGATAAAATTTTTTAAAATTTACCTGTCTTGGTCTTGGAAGCAAAATGTAGTTGCTGTCGAGTTCCCTTGGAATCCTATAAGGATTTTTGTAAAGCTGCTTCGAGTCGGAAGTCGAAGGAAATGACGAAGAAACGTACGAGACTGGACTTGGAAAATTATCATGGAGGAGCGATCTGATAATCTACAAGGAACTATGGTAAGTATATGCTTATATATTGTTTTACGAAATGACATAAACTAAAAACGACTTTTGATTTTATTTAGCTTTCTTTATTTCTCTCTATATGTACATAAGCTTAGTCTTTGTTTAGTAGCTGCTGGCTTTGCATTTTTTTGGAACTGGTTGTGATATAAGCTTATTAGTAAGCGGAATTAATTTGCTATATTGCTGTTGAAATAAATTTAATCTTATCTATTTCCAAAGATAAATCTTTCTTCGTACAATATTTTGTCTGAAATGCTCAATTCTGAGTGTCCTACTTGGTTAAATACGTATTTTGGTAAACTATTTACATTGGGATTTAGAATCACTCTAGGCTATCATCACACAGGTGAATAATCTTACATGTATTTGAATATGATGATTTCTCCTTTTCATCTATTGACAATGAATCAAGAATATGACTCAAATTTATCCCCTCATTGTACCAAAAATGAAATTAATATACAAATTTAATTCATATAAAAATGTAAATAATTATGAATTCAGTATGAAAAGTTGAAAGCCATAGAAACGGGGTACATTTTTGATTAAAAATGGCTAAAACAAACAACTACAACATATGCAAGATACTAGTTTTTTTAGACATGTACAAATAGACAGCTGTTATTCTTCATAGCTTGTCATGTGTTGAGCCTGTGAGACATTTGCAGAACTCTTTGATAACCACTTTGGAAGCACTCTTGAATGTGCAGAGGGGATAGGACTCTGCTGGGCCAGCTGTGTGTTTTCTCTCTGTTTCATTTCAATTATTCTTGGCAAAAATTCCACATACTGCATACATTCTCTAGGTAGATTCGTAAGGGGAAGTTCTTCACCGTATTTTTGTAGCTTTAGTGCAGCAATCATCATAAGACTAGGGACAGTGTCATCTGGCAGCATGTTGTTATAATTAGGAATAATTGGTCTGTAGGTCCTCTTGGTTTCTATGGCACCTTTGTCTTTTTTGCGTGAAGCCACCCATTGCAATGCTGCTTCTCTTCCTTCATCTTGAAGTTAGTGGAACTCATCAGGGTCTCTGGATTTCATTTCAAAGAACTTTAAAGGAAACAAATCCATAGCTGTGAGGGGTCCAGCTGCACCAGATTTTTGCTTTATGTTATCGAGATTTTTCCTTGCCTCTAACAGTAAAACTGGAGTCATCTCTCTTTGCCAGCTTTATGCATTCAGAACCATATCTACTCCACCATTGAAGGTGATCATGCATGTATGTCCACCTTGTGTCGATGAAGGTCTGGGGAAGGGGAGGTTCTTTTGGTAATATTTTGAGAGATACATACAAAGCTTTGTATTCGGATGGCCTGTCATGATGGACCCAGGCAACCTACCAATTATTATAATGAGTAGTATTAGTCTAAATATTACTGTATTTTGATTGTCTTTCTTCCTAACAATAATTATTCCACTCAAGCCACTAGCCTCTCTCTAAAAACCCCCCCACCCCTCCCCATTCACAACACAATAATGGTAAATCATGCTTGCTCATGTCCAGTAATTGTCTATATAAAAAATAATAATATGCTAAACAAGGCAAATAATTTCAATGTATTACCTTGTAATGTAATTGCATGACATTGAATGATGTTTGGTCCCCTTTCGAACCAAACCCAGCATAGGCGGCCCGCTTCAAGATAATATTCAACACATGTGGGTAACACCCAACAAAGAAAACTTCCTTTTTGAAATTTGCTGTTAACATAGCTGCCATTCCATTTCTTGTTCCACATTGTGTTGAGGCGTTGTCACCAATTAATGCCCCAGCATTTTTCACCCCATATATTTTGCTGGCAACATGATACTCTGCATCTGCTTTGTCTTTGCCTGAACCACTGGCAATAAGAAGGTTGCCTAGAACATATCTGACTGGATGACCCTTTTCTGGATGCCAGGTATGAACTCCAAAGACATGCCTGTCTTCGTGATTTTTGTGACTGTCATCACCCCAAAAATGAATCTCATATTCCGTTGTTGATAGAAATCGCTTTAAAAGAATCTTGTCGGCTTCCGCCAAAAGCAAGTTCCAATCAGCTATCGTTGTAGGGGAAACAACGAAATTGGGGGGAGGGTCTCGGTTGAAAAATGTAGTTAATAATAAATCAATTGTCAAACTCATTTTCTGGTCGGATAGTAACCCAGCATGTTGTGCAAACCTGATACAACTCATAAACTGTACTGTTCTGGTGTTTTTTCCGTTTTCCCCTCGATTAAAAGTGTTGGTTAAATTGATTTGTTCTACTAAATCACTTTTTGTCTTCTTTTTTTCTCGTGTAAGTCTTGCCCTTGCCCCACGAAGTTCATGGCCTCTTTGTACTGTTTTACTTTTTTCATTTTTGATATCGGCCTTCAACGTTTCTTCCTCATCTTTAAGCTCTCTAATTCGTAAATTTAAGTCTGCAACTTTGCTTACATACTTATCTCGTACGCATAGTAATTCTTCTCGTAGTCCGACTACTTCTTTTTCCAATTTCGATGTTTTTTCTTTCTCTTTTTCATAGCTGAGTTTCCAGGTATCTGCGAGCTCTAGTTGTTTGCCAAGATCAAGTTTCAATTGCTGGTTTTCGGCCGAAACAGTCAAACAGCAACAAAGATCGCACTGAACATTTACGGACGTAAGAGATTGATTTTCGTGTAATTTCTTTGTTTTTGGTTGACTCGGTGGTTGATTGCTGGAATTAAATTGTTGATGAGGCCTTTTCTTTGGCCTTGGCATTCATATGAGAAGATATTTGAGCTAAATAATTAGGAAAATCCCATTCAAAGTTAAAAACAACAAGCAATTTTTTCACTTTATTTTGGTAAACCATTTCGCAGCTCATCGCCGGCCGGCCGCTTTTAGTTAGTTGCTATGGATACTAATTTGTTTACCGCTGCCTGAATTGCGGGCGCGCAATGATCGTGACGTCATGCTAAAATTCAGTACATCGGGGATTTTTGTGTCTTTCCGTGAACCGTAAATTTTATTTTTAATAAGCTTGACTGAAAATACTTTGTTGATAACATTCTTTCTGATAATCCTTGACTACTCATTAGAGGAACCATACAGCTAATTTAAGTCAACCAATTATGTCCAATACTTAGAAAGAAAACTTGAAGAAGAAAATTGAAATTTGACTCTACAGATTTACGGCATTATACAGGTTTACCATAGTGGGCAATGGGGAACAGTGTGTGATTTTGGTAACTTTGATATGAATGATACCAAAGTTGCATGCCGACAACTTGGTTTTACCAAAACTGTAGGATATTGGTGGTTAGGACGAGGAACGGGTAAAGTATGGCTATACAACATGCAATGTACAGGATCAGAGTCCTCACTTGGCAGCTGTCGTCACAATGGTTGGGGAAGCGTTTGGTCTGGCTGCAACGGTCACACATATGATGTTGGTGTCGTGTTGAAGTATTGATCAGAAAGAAATCTTCATTATACGCTCATGAGTGCTTTGCTCATAGTTGTATTGTATCGTATTATATTGTATTTTATTGTATTGAGTAGGAGTAGGAGTAGGAGTAGGAGTAGGAGTGGGAGTAGGAGTAGGAGTAGGAGTAGGAGTAGGAGTAGGAGTAGGAGTAGGAGTAGGAGTAGGAGTAGGAGTAGGAGTAGGAGTAGGAGTAGGAGTAGGAGTAGGAGTAGGAGTAGGAGTAGGAGTAGGAGTAGGAGTAGGAGTAGGAGTAGGAGTAGGAGTAGGAGTAGGAGTAGGAGTAGGAGTAGGAGTAGGGTAGGAGTAAAAGTGGGAGTAGGAGTAGGAGTAGGAGTAGGAGTAGGAGTAGGAGTAGGAGTAGGAGTAGGAGTAGGAGTAGGAGTAGGAGTAGGAGTAGGAGTAGGAGTAGGAGTAGGAGTAGGAGTAGGAGTAGGAATAACATGTTATGTGATCAAATGCGCAGTACAATATAAAATGTAAAACTAATGTGTCAAATAGAAATTACCATAACAGTGACATTGGGTATAATGCACTATGAAAGAATAAATTTCGATTTCAAGTTTTTTATTAAAAAGAGTTATGATATTAGGTTACTTCGTCATTATATTAGGTAACTACATGATTATATTCGGTGCATTCCTCATTATATATAGCTCTCACTTGTTGCTTTCTACTGGAACGGTCACATTTAATAGATACCTTAACCTCACACTTGCATACGAAAATATAAATGGAAGTTCAGATTCAAGTAGTAGTATTTTCTACTACAATTGTCAGTATGCCAGGAAACAGTGTGTCATTATGGTTTTACCTAGTGTGTCAACGAAGAAGTCAAGGTTGTTTGTCAACAGCTTGGGTTCACCAAAGCCATAGGATCTTGGTACCATGGACAAGAGCCTCACTTGGAAGCTGCTCTCACCGAGGATGGGGAAACGTTGACTCTAACTGCAACGGTCACAAATAGCACTTAATCGAATTCCGGTTACTTTAGGTACAACCACCACGAAAAGGATCACAGTTAGTGTAGCACGTTTCGTTATATCATACGTCTTCAGATAAACTGAAGTGCACGTTGACGTTTTCAAAAATAAAAATATCAGCCAACATTTTTAAATGATATTTTTAGCATGTGGTCCATCCTATCCTTTTCCATAGGAAGTCAACCAATCAATGCATCATAATTACTTCCTCAAAATTTGGTATTTAAAAGACGAAAAAATCTATTTCATCTTTTGCATGAATTCGTTATTCTCAGATTTAAGTGTAAGCAGCATTATGAAATTATACTATAGTAGTCAGTGGGGAACCGACATGTCGGGATGTCGATTTTGCAAACTCTTCGAAATCCGTATTATCGAAGACGAAAGGTAAAGTATGGCTGAGGAGTGCGATGATAACTGGAGTTCTGATAATTGATAATACGCATATTGCTTGTCGACAACTTGTTTTTAACAAAACTCTAGGATATTGGTTGTGTGCCTGTACGCAATGTGGTTTTTAGGATCGGAAACTTCACTTTGAAGATGTTCTCACAAACGTTGGCTCGTCACACGCAGGATGCGAATGTTATTGTTAACAAAAGAAAATTTTGAAGGAACGATACTGTCTAAAAATAGAAAGAAATTAAGTCTGATACTCATTAGGAAAGGAAAGCTTGGGGCTTAGAATGCGTAGAAATGCTCAATTTCTGGAGGCACAGGAACCAATAGCTGGCAGAGAAGGATGGTAGCACATGCGGTGCTCGAGGAAAAGACAAAAATACGTAATGCATTTTTTGGAATATGCCATTCTAGCGGTATGATTTGTCTAAAAAAATCGTCAAACAGTTTTGTAGACTATTTTATCAGTCTGGAAGATATTTAAATGTTCAAATAGAAAGCATCAAAGTACTTGCTACCGTTTTTAACCTTAAGTTGCTTGAGTGGTCTATCACATCCTTTTTCATTAATAGCCAAAAAGTCAATGTCTCATAATCATTTTCTCAGAAAATAAAACTATTTTGCGAGAAAGAATTATTTTTTCTAATTGATACATTCCATATGCAGAGATTTGAAATGTGTTCGCAGCTTAATACAAGTCTACCACAGTGGTCAATGGGAAACAGTATGTGATGATGGTAATAATTATTACTGGGATATGAATGATGCGAAGGTTGCTTGTCGTCAACTTGGTTTTACCAAAACTGTTGAATATTGGTACAACGGACGAGGCACGGGGAAAGTATGGCTGCGGTACATGCAATGTACAGGCTCAGAGTCCTCACTTGGTAGCTGTACACACAATGGATGGGGAAGTGTTTCATCTAGCTGCAACGGTCACACATATGATATTGGTGTGTCTTATTGATAATAAAATTATATAATTAATATAACTAGTTGTAATAGTTGCTAGTGAATTGCTGTGAGCCTCCTCTTTGCAAAGAAGGAAGAAAGGTTATGGATAGGTTATCAAAAAACTTGGTTTGAGAATGTTATCGGAATTGGAGATGTGGAAAGTTTATAAAATTGCCACTGGTTTTACTATTGCATCTGCTATCAGGCAATGAAATAAACATCATAAAAACGTTAACGTTTTCAATAAATCGATATAGTATTACTAGCTATAGCACGTAAACGTACGAATACAAAGGACAATATACCAGAGAGTGTGTTGGTAGCCCAAAGTGGAATGGGGTCGCGCTGAGCGAATAATAATGCTGTTAAACTCATGAATGTACATTGTCGTCCACACGATTCTTCGCTAAAACGTTTTTCAACCTGATGAATATTTCCAGCAATTCTAAAAGTAATGCTTGACATGATTTATAAATAAGTAAATATTGGTTTTAGAAGAACTGACCAAATATTCACGTTCGATATTTGCTGTCACCACTGACCATGTTGCATGGCGGCTCCAAAACAACAAACAAAAACCAGTTTATCGACTCTATTGCACGATTAGTGTTGCTGCTCACCTGTTAGCTCGCCACAATTATATGTTTATTACTAAAATGGTTACACTTTTTGCTTTAATTCTCTTGGTCGTCGCCCGTTCAGTAATTCTCCTAGCTGGGGAGTAAATGTTTATGCTCAGAATATTTACAGAGAATTCAGCTTATGAATATGGAGTAAGAGGAATTACACTTGAGTGGTTCAGGAGCTATATCAGCAACCGCAGACAATCTGTTAATACTGAATCAAGTCTGCAAGTAATCACATATGATGTTCCTCTGGATCAACCTTAGGGCCCCTGCTCTTTATACTATATATCAATGACCTACCTAATATCTCTGACTTGCTAAGCTTTCGAATATTGGCGGATGACACAAATATATTCAATGCCAATTCAAGTTAAATTTTACACCGTAACAAATAAGAGAGATCACTTACTGACGTTTCGGACGCTAGTCCTTCGTTGGAGTAAAAGAGAGAATAAGAGTGGAAGGTAGTGTATATATGATAAAGATAGAAAACAGATAACCAATATATCTTTTCTATCTTTATCATATATACACTACCTTCCACTCTTATTCTCTCTTTTACTCCGACGAAGGACTAGCGTCCAAAACGTCAGTAGGTGATCTCTTATTTTTTACGGTGTAAAATTTAACTTTTTATCACAACTGTTTCACTAGAAACACTGACGCAGCCCACACTAGCTTACCGCTAGTTATCATGTGTATATTTCTGTCGACCTTTGCGAAAATAGAAAAGGGAAAAACGATGATTCTCAAGCAAGTTTTGCATAGACCTTTTTGGCGACATGTGACTGCTCGAATTTATATATGTAATATATATTACTATTATGTATGCCTATGTTCATAAATTAAGTTCAAATTCATAGCGCTGAGTCATTTTATTCCTCCTGACCACCCACTGTAATACAGGTTATCTGCAAACGTGGTTGAATAAACTATTATTATTATTATTATTATTATTATTATTATTATTATTATTATTATTATTATTATTATTATTATTATTATTATCATTATTATTATTAATATCACAGTGATTTAATTATTACACATTAATCTTCTATTTTTTTGGCTGCATCTAATACCGACATTAATAGTTCATTTCCTAATATGAACATCTTGCGTGGAACATTTATAAGCCGTTTAATCCTAACGAAATACTAAAAGCTATGAAAACAGCATTCATTTGAGTCTAACTGGTTTTCATGGTAACCTTTAGTTGTGCCAAAAAGAACGTTGATAATTGTGCGTCTTTTTAAAAATTAATAGTTGATTGATTAAATGAAAATTAATACACAATAAAACCTTGCTCAACTCAAGCTCATACATCGCATTTTTTCGTGTTTACCGCCCTTTATTTTGTCCTGCACCACACATTACTCCAACAGATGCGCTGGAACTAAGTGCACTCGCTGAAAATAAAGTTCCGTATTTTTTACAATTCGATCACACTTGAATCATGAATAATTTTATAAGAAAAAAATCTTAATACTTTTTCACAGATGGAGAATCTTTTTGCCCCAGTTAGATTACAGATGACACCAACATCCAAAGTGTGACCGTTGCAAGCAGAGTTAACGTTTCCCCATGCACTGTGAGTACAGCTTCCAAGTGAGGACTCTGAGCCTGTACACTGCATGTCCTGCAGCCATACTTTACCGTCTCTTGTCCATAGATCCAATATCCTACTGTTTTGGTAAAGCCAAGTTGTCGAGTGTTATCACATATTAGAGGTAGATATGATGGAAACACGACGCCAGTATCATATGTGTGACCGCATATGATACAGGCATATTCGAGTGTTTGTTTGAATTATCGAGTTCTCTTATATAAACATAGTTTTTGCAAGTTATTTTTATACTCAAATATTTCATAAATGACAATACAGAACAGGACACCAACATCATAAGTGTGACGGTTGCTGCTAGAGCGCACATTTCCCCATCCATTGTGAGTACAGTTTCCAAGAGAGGACTCTGAGCCTGTACACTGCATGTACTGCAACCATACTTTACCTGTCCCTCGTCCAAGGTACCAATATCCAACAGTTTTGGAAAAACCAAGTTGACGACAAGCAACCTTGGCATCATTCATATCCCAGTAGGAAAAATGAGAGATATCATAATAATCACATATTGTTCCCCTTTGACCACTGTGATAGACTTGTATAATGTCGTCGACCCAACATATAATTTTTTAATATTGAATATATGCATTGAAAACAATTCTTTGTCTGAAAATGCTGTTTCTGATTTTGAAGCTTTGATTAGTTGGATGGTTAACTTCTAATGAATGGGATAGACGGGCCACAAGCTCGAAAAGCTTTGATAATAATATTTCTTAAAATTCAGACTAAAATATGCCGGAAAACTCATTGATGATTTATGCTGAGGATATATTACCGGTATTGTTTTAAATATGGAGAAATGAGATATTCCATATCAGATTCTATAACATTCAATTTGATTCCATGCACATCAGTTATATTTATAGCATCTACTCACGCATTTATATAAACAATCCCTAGATATAGCAGCTTTCTCTTCCACAAACCCTCCCTCAACTACTACATACAGTAAAATTGATATGACATTATTAATGTGCAAGCTTCTAGTAAAGCATAGTATTGTGAGGCTTGATGAGGAAAAATGTTTTATTGTCATGACGACCCTGAAACGTCGCTCAATCAATTGTTTCCTATCTTTGGGTCTCGTAATATTATTAATATGTTATGTTATTTAAAAACTGTTGTATAAAAAAAAAAGGTGTGTTAAAGAAAACAAGAATGTAACAAGAATTATGTATATCGGAATTCAAAAACACGACACCAACATCCCATGTGTGACCGTTGCAGCTAGATGAAACACTACCAAGTGAGGACTCTGAGCCTAAACATCGCATGTACCACAGCCATACTTTACCCGTCCCTCGTCCTAAGATCCAATATCCTACAGTCTTAGTAAATCCAAGTTGTCGACAAGCAACCTTTGCATCTGGCATATTCCAGTAATTACCATATTCATCACATACTGTTCCCCATTGACCACTGTGGTAGTCGGAATATTGATTCTATGCAATTAAAAACAATTCTTTTTCATCAAAATAGTTTTTATGAGAAAATTATTATGAGGCTTTGACTGGTTGGCTACCAATGGAAAAGGATATGATAGACCACTTTACGCAAGATAAGGTGAAAGGACAGCACAGTCATAGCATTTTGTCCATCTGCTCTTCAATTTTGTTTATGAATTAGTATTTGGTTGCAAAAGGTCATTTTCTCCTTAGTATCTATGTTATGTTATACAAACCTAAATACAAATCCAATTATAGTGTCTAGGTTAATTTCAACCAACATCCCATGTGTGACCGTTGCAGCTAGATGAAACACTGCCCCATCCGTTGTGAATACAGCTTCCAAGTGAGGACTCTGAGCCTGTACATTGCATATTGTACAGCCATACTTTGCCCGTGCCTCGTCCGTAGTACCAATATCCAACAGTTTTGGTAAAACCAAGTTGACGACAAGCAACTTTCGCATCATTCATATCCCAATAACCATTACTATACCAATCACATACTGTTCCCCATTGACCACTGTGGTAGACTTGTATAATGCCGCCGACACATTTAAAATAGTGTTGTAAAATATTGTTTTCTGAGAAAAAGAATATGAGGCTAGTTGGCTACCTATAGAAAGGATGTGATAGAAAACTTATCAAAGGTTAAAGACAGTTCCAAGTGCTTCGATACCCCTCTTTATGGAACATTTAAATCTCTTTATGACTGAAAAAAATGTTTAAAAGAAGAGTTTGAGAGAATTCCTTACCGCAATTGTTTTAGAAGAGGGTGAATAGCATATTCCATGTTATGTTATACAAATCCAAATCCAAATCCAATTATAGTGTCTAGGTTATTTCATAATTATATAATTTACAAAATCATATGTGTGACCGTTGCAGCTAGATGAAACACTTCCCCATCCACTGTGGGTACAGCTTCCAAGTGCGGACTCTGAGCCTGTACACTGCATGTTGTATAGCCATACTTTGCCTGTTCCTCGTCCAAAGTACCAATATCCAACAGTTTTGGTAAAACCAAGTTGACGACAAGCAACCTTCGCATCATTCATATCCCAGTAACCATTACCATAATAATCAAGTCCACATACTGTTCCCCACTGACCACTGTGGTAGACGTTTATAGACTTTTTATAGAATTTTACTTTTTTAAAGCTGCGAATACGTTTAAAACCTCTGCATATGGAATGTATGGATTACAAAAACAATTCGTTTTCGTAAAAAACTCGTTTTATTTTTAAGAAAAAAAGGGTGATAGACCACTGAAGCACGTTAAGGTCAAAGACGGTTGCAAGTACATTGATGCCTTCTATTGAATTATTTTAAAAATCTTAAAGACTGAAAAAAAGTCTTGAAAACTGTTTGACGATTTTTTGAGACAATTCATACCGCTATGGTTTCAGAATGGCATATTACAAAGAATCCATTACGTATTTTTATCTTCTCCTCGAGCAACTCATTTGCTACCATTCTGCTCTGCCAACTAATCGTTCCTTTGCCTCCACAACTTGATGTACGCATTCTAAGCCAAGAGCTGTCCTTTCCTTATTAAACCCAGGCTTAATTTCATTATATGTTTAGACAGAGAGTACAGCTTCTAAGTGAAGTTTCAGTTCCTAAACACCAAATGGCGTACAGGAAAACCAATATCCTAGAGTTTTGACAAAACCAAGGTGTTCACAAGCAACATGCGTATCAGTCCAATTATCTGAACTGCAGTTATCATCGCAGACTGTTCTTCAGCCATAATTTACCTTTCGTCTTCGTTAATACGGATTTCGAACAGTTTGCAAAATCGACATCCCAAGATGCAATATCAATATTATAAATATTATTATTAAGTATTAAGATTATTTGATAAAGTGTCATCATGAACTGTTCCTCATTGAATGTTGGCGATTTTGTAGACTTGACACTTAGTGGTGACTACGGTTGACCTTCGATTTGTTGTATATGGTTCACCTAATAATGATTGGATGACTGAGGCGTTAGTGAGTAGAAAATATAATATATTTGATTGTTGGTGGCGTCGTAGAGCAAATGTATGACCTACCACACAAAAGAGCAATACCAAATGAGAGCATTACTGGGGACTGGGTCTAGCATGGATGGTGAGTAGACGCTAGTAGTTGGAGCTCTACAAGAAACTGCTTTTTGAAGGCCTCGTATATGGATTTATCCGCGGAAAACTCTAAAAGGAAAACCAGAAATTCATCTACTGATTCTACAAGCTCTATTTCGCAGCCTGTTGACAAAAGGAAAAAATTCCTGAGGATCGTGAAACGTTTGAGAACATCGAAAGTGAAGACGAAGTTCTGAAGGCTTTAGACATGACACAAGAGATTACAGTAAAACTGGACAAAATCTTTGATAAACTTTCCCAAATTGAAGAGAAAATGAGTGGACTGGAAGAGTATATTAAGAATGTGGATCAGAAAACTGTTAAATTACACGAAAGGACGACAAAGCTGGAAGAGTCAGTTAAACGCTCCAAAGAAACCGTTACAGGATTAGAGAAAGGTGTGAACTTTTTGAATCATGAAGTGGAACAAACCAAGAACGACCTCCATACTTCAACTTTTCAGCTATCTACACAGTTGCAAAAAATTCAACAGCAGCAGCTTTATCTAGAGGTCTATCAAAGACGAGAAAATTTGCGTTTCTACGGAATTCCTGAGGACGAAGACTCTAATGATGATGAAGACACAGAGCAAACCCTGACCGACTTCCTAGGAAAAGAGTTAAAGATCAAAGATGCGGATGAAATTGAATTTCAAAGAATACATAGGATTGGAAAGAAGCAAGGTGCTAAAAATAAAAATCCTCGTCGTATTATTGCAAGATTTTTAAGGTATCCGGAACGCGAGAAGGTGTTTGGCAAAAGCTACATCTTGAAAAGGAAAAAGTATGGAATCTCAGCCGATTTTCCAAAGGTAATCGTGGAAAGAAGGAAGAAATTATTGCCAAGGCTTATTGATGCTAGAAAGGAAGGGAAGAGAGCATACTTCAGCAGACCAGAGCCGGACAAACTATTCATCGACGGGGAATTGGTACCAATGTACTTTTGATTCTTGTTTCGAATATCTCTCTGTTTAAACTGTTTCATTTTGACATATAAATATAGAATTTGGCCTTCCATACGGAAATATCATATATTGAAGTAGAGCTCTAATCTACATCATATAGCATTTTCTTATTTATCTAAATACACGATTTCCGTGTCAGATCTTGATCAAGTAGCATATTTCAGTATATTTACTGGCTACTTAGGACTAATATTGTTTTCATTATATCGTTTGTTTATTGTTCTATTGATTCTTTTGTTTGATGTTCTGCCTTAATACGTCTCAAGAGATTACCCTTTCATATATGAAACTAAAGGAGTGTTGCATTTTTTGCACGATGTTCTTTTATTTTAAACAACATGGAAACCCAGAATAATGTTCACTTCAAGATGTTATCCTTAAATGTACGTGGTATACGTGATTCTAAAAAGAGAAAAAATCTTTTCTGTTGGTTAAGAAATCAAAATGCAGACATTTATTTTCTACAAGAAACATATAGCAGCCGAGACTGCGAAAATTTGTGGCAAATCATAGTAAAGGGACTTTAATTCTTTTCCGTGAGACACTGGATTTTCAAGTAAGAGAAAAACTTGTCGACGAAAATGGGAGATTTATATTTTTGGATATATACATCCAATGCTTTCCGTTTTTAATTTTTAATATCTACGCACCTACAAAGGTAAAAGAACAATCGGATTTTTTTAAAGCGCTAAACAACGCAGTCAAAATCCTTGGGGAAAATGAGAAACAGATAATTATGGGTGGGGACCTAAATATAACGTTCGACCATGCCTTGGATGGATCTGGAGGAACCGGTTGTATTAAAGATTCTGTTAAATTCTTTAAGGAGATCATTTCAAATCATGAACTTTTAGATATTTAGCGAACAAGAATTCCAAATTTAAAGCGTTTTACTTGGAGACAAAAACGACCACTCATCCAAAGACGTTTAGATTACTGGTTTATTAGTGACTCCCTTCAGGAAGATATAGAGAAAGTGGAGATTGTAACTGCCATTAGGTCGGATCATTCTGCGATTATACTCGATATTAATAGTATTCCAGAACAAAAAAGAGGTGCATCTTTTTGGAAAATGAATAATAGTTTGTTAGAGGATGAAATATATATCCAGCGTATCAAAGTTTTATTCCCAAAATGGCTTGAAGAGTCAAATGATGTTGGAGATATAAGATTGAAGTGGGACTGGGTTAAGTATAAGATTAGACAAGAGACAACTTCTTTTAGTAAAAAGAAAGCTAAAGAGAGAAAGGAGAAAATAACAATTATGAAAAAGAAATTGAAAAAGGCTCAAGATGAACATAGTCTGTTTAATAGTGAAGAGAGTGCAGAAAAACTCGAAAACCTTCAACAGGAATATGAAGAGCATTACGACTATATAACTCAAGGTGCGATCATTCGATCTCGTGTAAACTGGTATGAATACGGGGAAAAAAATAACAAATATTTTCTAAACCTTGAAAAAGCCCGAAAAAAAACCTCTGTGAGAAAGCCCACTGTCATTAATGATAGAACAATCACGGACAATGGGGCTATAATGAATGAATTACAAAGCTTTTACCAAGATCTTTATATGAAAAAAGAGCGATATTGTACTGACCTTCCTAAGAAAAAAAAGAAAATTTTCAAAGACATTCCTAAACTCTCTGAAGAGTCAAAAGAATCTTGTGAAGGTAAGCTGACCATTTCAGAATGTTTTGAGGTCCTGAAAACACTCGTAAATAATAAAACTCCAGGAAACGATGGCCTTACGGCCGAGTTTTATAAAGTTTTTTGGCCATTAGTGGGGAAAATATTAGTGGATTGTCTGAATTACAGCCATAAGCATGGTGAGCTCTCGACAACTCAAAAGCAAGCTGTAATCACTCTTATTGAAAAAAAGGATAGGGATAGAAGTCTTATTAAAAACTGGCGCCCTATCTCTTTGATAAACGTCGATGCCAAAATTGGTTCCAAAGCTATTGCTTATAGATTAGAGAAAGTTCTTCCTTCAGTAATCCATCACAACCAACATGCGTTTGTTAAAAACAGAACAATTTTTGATGCTATCCGAACGATAGAAGATGTTCTATGCTTTACAAAATCGAAATGTATAGATGCCTTTTTGATAGCAATTGACTTTGAAAAGGCTTTCGATGCTGTAGATCGGAATTTTCTATTTGAAACTTTGAAAGAATTCATTTTGGTACATCGCTGTTAAACTGGGTTAAGACGTTCTATCATGATATCTCTAGTTGCGTAATGAATAATGGTCATGCTTCGCCTTTCTTTTCTATTAAAAGAGGAGTTCGTCAAGGTGATCCTATATCTCCTTATCTTTTTATACTTGTACTCGAGACTTTGGCAAACCGTATACGAAAAGAGCCTGGTATTGATGGAATAAGGATAAAAGAAAACATCATAAAGCAAGTCATTTTTGCAGATGATCTTACCATATTTTTCAGAAATAAATCGTCCTTCCATATACTTCAAAGTCTCCTAAGCGATTTTTATTTTGCTTCTGGACTATAAATAAATGATGAAAAAACTGAAGTACTTGGCCTAGGGTCTTGCGTCCCACTAAAAGATGACTTTGGAGTCGCAGAAATAAAAGAAACGATTAAGATATTGGGAATTTACTTTACATATAATAACACAAATTTTAAAAGATTCAATTTTGATTCAATATTGGACTTCATAAGGTGTACCTTTACGAGGTGGAAATGGCGAGGCTTGACGATCATTGGGAAAATACAAATTATAAAAACATTCATAATCCCTAAATAATTACATTGTACCTCAGCGATAGCCCCTGATAAAGAGTTCATCAAAGAGGTAAACCGCATGCTCTACAGTTTTGTGTGGAAAGGAAAAGACAAAGTGAAACGAAAGGTGTTAATAAAGGATATTGCAGATGGAGGCCTAAGAATGCCAGATATTTAATCCATTATACAATCGCAGAGAGTAATGTGCGTAAAAAAATTTCTTGACGGATCACCTTGTTCATGGAAAGAATTCTTAAGTTTTTATTTGAATAATGTGGGGGGAAAATTACTTTTCAAGTGTAATTTTGATTTGTCTAAGCTTCATTTAAAATTACCAACGTTTTATGAAGAATGTCTCAATATATGGTCCAAACTAAACTCTCATTTTTCCATTTCAATTGAAGGTATCGCAAACCAAATTATTTGGAAAAATCAATTCATTTGCATTGCCGGTAAATCAGTTTTCAATCGAAAAATGTATTCCAAGGGAGTTGCTAAGATCGGAAATCTCTACGGGAAAAATGGGCTGGACTCAACTATAATAGAAAATCTCACTACATTAGAAATATTCTCTTTAAGAGGAATCATAGACGCTATACCAACTGAATAGCGAAAGGTTATCAAAAAAGATTTTGCTATCTTCCCATCAGTAACAAAGCTTATGGATGAAAATAAAATTAATTTGTATCTAAACGACAAGTTTTACTCACTTGAAACTCTTGATTCAAAAGAGGTTTACAGTTTTCTTATTTCTAACACTGTTACACCAACTGCCCAAAAATATTACGAGGATAAATTTAATCTCCAAGGTACACTTAATTGGCCTCTAGCTTATCAACTTCCTTTCTTATGTTGTTTATAAACAAAATTACGTGAATTTCAATATAAAGTTTTAAATCGCATCCTCTTTACAAAAAGTCTTTTGTACAAAATCAGAATGGTTGACTCCCTTTTGTGTTCCCTCTGCTCCATGCAAGATGAAACGATAGAGCATTTATTTTTTCATTGTGATAAAGTACGACTTTTTTGGGAGGATTTAACTGGCAACAATATCAGTCTAGATAACATCAACGAGGTTGAAATTATTCTGGGTATCACACGAGATAAAAATGAATCAATTCTACTAAATCATATGATATTATTAGTTAAAAAATATATTTACTCTTGTAGCTTAAATAATGTCTTACCAAAGATTTCTGTATTTAAAAAGAAACTTAAATATGTATACCACCTAGAGTATGTACTAGCATTTAAAAAGGATAAACTTTTATTTCATTTAAAAAAATGGAACAAATTACTCCCCCTACTAAATCAATTTTAAAGGGTAATCTCTTTTTGATAATATACCGTGTTTTTTCTTTATATCTAGCTTTATTTTTCTTTTCTCTTTGTTATATGTCATAGCATTGTTTTATTTATTTTTTTACTATCAACTAGTCTGTAAACTTTATGTAAAATGGAAATAAAAATGTCAAAAAAAAAAAAAAAAAAAACCAAATGAGTTAATAGAGCAGCAATAGAATATATGCAAAAAAATCTGCATCCGAAATGTATCAGTATGTTGCATTATGCACAATAGTACACCAACATCCCATTGATGATTGTTGCATCGAGAGTCAACATTTCCCCATCCATTGTGAGTACAGCTACCAAGTGTGGCTTCTGTGCCTGCACATCGCATATAATCCAGCCATACTTTACCCGTGCCATGTGCATAGTTCCAATATCCTACAGTTTTGGAAAAACCAAGTTGCCGACACGCAACCTTTGCATCATTCATATCCCAGTCATTATACGAATGACACACTGTTTCCCACTGACCACTATGATAGACTTTTATAATGCCACCTACACTTAAATCTGAGAATGACGTATTCATACAAAAGATGAAATAAATTAAGGCCTGTCTGATAGTCAATTTAGGGCTTTTCGAAAAACTTCGATTTTGAAGGAAATAAGAATCTATTTGGACTTTCGATACGATTTGAAAACAGTTCACCAATGGGATTTGATTGGTGAAAGAAAAACATTCTTTCTTATGTGACTGAACGCCGATTCTCGTTGTTTACAGACAACGGCTCCCAAAACCCTTAATTGTTTTCTTATCAAACCGAATAGTAATTTAAAGTTTTGGTTCTGATTTGTTTGTTATTAAAGCTTGGAAGTTAGTTGTTGAAATTCTAAGCGTGCAGCTGTTATAGTTAAAAACTATGTAAATAAAAAAGGAAATAAAACTCTAGCCCCATACATTTTCTGTTGTTTTGAAAACTGTATGTATAGGATTACTAGTTAAGAATACTGAGTAATCCTAATACGCATTTCCGTTCGGAATTTCTGTTTTAATAATTTTATCTTTAATTTCACAAAAAGAGTTAATTTGACAGCCTACTTTTGAAATTTAGAATGCAGCCCACTATGTGCACGCGAACAAAACCGTTGAATAATCTTCACAATTTTATTGAGCAACCATACACGTTTATAACTTCCAAATAGCAAAACCCTCGAACTTTCTATGTGACCTTTTTTAAAAAGTTAATTTTTCTAGTGCATGAAAAAAAAAATTTTTGTAAGATTTTTTCCGACTTTAATATGTATGAAACCGCTGAGAGGACGAAATATGTTAAATCTAGCAATTCTTTGTTATTTTGTCAAACCTTTCCATGTAGTATTGTACAATGTTTTACTAGCTGGCATAACTATTATCTTATATGTTTATAATTCGCACTAGGTTATTTTCTAAAGGAATCATGCGTAAAAGAAGTTATTATCTAAATAGTTCATTTTTACATTCGAAGCAGCTTATTATCAGGAGTATCAAATAATATATTATTTTTCTTGTTTAATATCTATTAAAAGAGAAAAATTATTAAGTAACAAGATTGATGACTTGTCTCTTAATCTAAGAACTGATAATGAGAAAATTGAACAAGTGGCTTCTCATAAACTGTTAGGGATTACCATAGATCAAGAATTATCTTTTGATAGGCATGTCGAAGAACTTTGTAAGAAACTGTCTCAAAGATTAGGCGTTTTAAGAAAAATTAGAAGATTTCTCCCAATAGAACAACGCAAGTTGTATTACAATGCAATGATAAAACAGGTTATGCTTTATGGGTCAGTAATCTGGGCAAAGTGTTCCACTGATAATATTAAGAAGGTTTTCAGGTTGCAGAAGCGAGCAGCCCGCATAATTTTAGATGCAGATACAAGGGCCAATAGTGTGGCTTTATTTAAACAGCTAAACTGGCTTACACTCTATGATGAAATTAAATTAAGCAGATGTATCATTGTCCATAAACGTATTCAAGGACATTGTCCATCATATTTGTTAAATATTTTAAGATGTAATGCTGACCTACAATCTCGTTATTCATGTCGCCATAGTCATAGTAATCTAGTTTTTCCACGTTTTCATCGTGAAACAGAGGGAGGGAGAACTTTTAGTGTTACCACTTCTAGGCTCTGGAACTCACTTCCTACCCATTTAAAAATTGCCAATCAGTAAATTCTTTAAGAAATAATATATTTAACTATTTTTTTTGATAAATATAAGGATATTGACCATTTCGTTATTTCTCGATAGTTTTATTAGTTATAGCCTAGTGTTTTATAATTGATTAGATAACGATACATATAGCTTTAGACATAGATTTATATTTTAACACAGCTTTTATAGTTATGATCGATATTTTTCATTGTATCTTATTATATTTATTTATTTTCATTTTAAGTAGTTATTGTTCTATTGTATTGTATTTTTTAGGTAGGAGGGCCACTTATTAATCAGTTGACATACTGTCAGGTGTCTACCCTCGTTAAATAAAGTTGATTATTATTATTATTATTATTAGTGGAGCTCCCGCGCGGGCCAAAGGCCCGCGCGAGCGGAGCACCATACTTAAGAAAAAATGGTAACCCATCGACTTGATTTTTCATGGCTTGATTTGTCCATACATACATACATACATGCATGCATGCATGCATACATACATACATACATACATACATACATACATACATACATACATACATTCATACATACATACATTCATACATACATACATACATACATTCATACATACATACATACATACATACATACATACATACATACATACATACATACATACATACATACATACATACATACATACATACATACATACATACATACATACATACATACATACATACGTCCGTGTACCACTTTGCACAGGGTTCCCGCGCGCTTCGCTTACTCACAAATGCACAGAAAAATTGCAATAATGTAGTCAATGGATCAAGAAGTATTTTTTTTCTTATTTTTGCAATGCGAAAAATACGTTTAATCGAAGTCATGTCTGTCTTAAAGTGAACAAAAACAGTTTTTCGACTTTAGCGACTTGTTAAAGAAGATTTAGCGAGGGAAAGCGAGGGAAGATTCTTAATCTTACGATGAATTAGGTTTCGTGACTGAAACTTCAGTGAGAGAAAAAGTGGCCTGTAGACCAGAAAAACCTGATCATACTGCAAGAGTGATATTTCAGTTTCGTAGAAAACACTTCATGGAACGTAAATTCATTAAGTTTAACTAATATTTCTTAAAAAATCGACAAGAAATGTGTAAACTAGCTGAAGAAACTCTCAGACAAGCCAAGGACGTTGGTTCGGCAAACATTGTCAGAGAAACTTGGATAGTTTGTCGTTTTTACTGCATTCTAGATATTTTTACCATCTTTTTCTTCATTACTTGTGAACCAAAAAAGCGATATTTGAAGCTTTGATTATTTGTTTTTGATCCCATTTCAAGAAAAAAAGGCTAAGACTTAGTAAAAAGACTTGGTTCTTTGAAAAAATATATTTGACGGCCAGCGAACCTTACGCGAAGTCAAAACAAGATTCCAGTTTCATAATCATATGAATATTTTGACATTTTTATAGATAATTTATTCTAATGTTGAATGAAATATGAAAAAGGAATACACATCACACCAAATATTTGCTATTTATCGGGCTTTTCCAGCTATTACTATTACACAATCGCAAAAATGATGAGCTTGTTTTTTTTTATGGATAAGCTTATGTTTTTGTAAGATTTTTCTCTCGATAATAAAGTTAAGAATAAATCTAAAAAAAATACTTTACAAAGACCAACTTACTAACAAAGAAAATTATTATCTTGCATTAATGAATGTGTCTCTTTTTACGTGTGAAGTTCAAGTGAATGTAAGCTTAAGCTTATCAGTAATATTTTTCGACAATTTTCAGTGTAGTTTACTTTCCACCGGCTAAAAAACTTACAACTTTGATTACTAAGATTTGCTGAATAAAATCCTTCGTTCTATACATGTATTCATGTGTTCTATAATCTATAATTATTATTCTTCGAATTGAAAAGTTCTCTAATGCTTTTGAAGGCTTAAAATAATGGTTTTTCTTTTAGTTTTTCCTCCTGAATTCTGGTAAAATCAAACAATGTGGTAACGCTATAACCAGCGTTATGCCGCGTCACACAATTGTCACGCTCTTAGCACTAAATATACTATTTATGGGAGCTCCGCTTTTAGGCAGTGCCTAAATCTATATATTATTATTATTAAGATGGACATACATTTTTCACAACAGCACTATAAGAAAACGGTAACTTTACACCAACATCCAATGTGTGACTGTTACACCCAGAGTAAACATTTCCCCATCCGTTGTGAGTACAACTTCCAAGTGAGGCTTCTGAGCCTGTACACCGCATATAGTACAGCCATACTTTACCCGTTCCTCGTCCATATTGCCAATATCCTACAGCTTTGGAAAAGCCAAGTTGCCGACATGCAACCTTGGCATCATCCATATCCCAGTAAACATTATAATCACACACTGTTCCCCGCTGACCACATCTTAGCAACAGCAGTATTAATATGATATATGTGTGGTGTTATTAAATGATGGTATATGTTTAATGTAAAACCACTGGCCTGTCTCGATTAATTTCTACTATTTGCAGGTCAGTGGTATAAATTCGCAAATGTATATTCAATTAAACTAAATAAACTTGAAATTCAACTTGAATTATCAATGTCGTTATTATGCTTATGATTATCAATATTATTATTATTATCATCATCGTTATTTTATTTTATATTATTATTATGTTTTTGTTGTTGTAGCTGTAGAACTAACGTCGGAAAAGGGTGCTTCGAGCTGGCTAACAGTAATACCCATAAACGATCTGGGTTACGATGTAAACAATTAAAAATTTAGAGACGCCATGAAAATGAGATATAATTGAATTGAAGACGTGCGTTTGCGGAGATATATTTGACGTCGACCATGCGATGATCTGTAGGAGGGGCGGCTTCATGATACAACTTCACAATGAGCTTCTTAATCTTGAAGCAGAGCTGCTGGACACAGTGTGTAAGGATGTAGAGGTGGAGCCGGCTCTTCAGCAGATAAACGGAGAGACCTTGAACAGGGGTGCGAACAGATCCCCCGACGCCTGTCTTGACATCCACGCCAGAGGTTTCTGGGAGCGACAGAGGTCCGTATACTTTGATGTCCGGGTATGCCACCCTTATGCAGACTCCTACCGTGAGCAGACACCTGAGCAAGTCTACAGGCAGCATGAGAATGAGAAGAAACGCAAATATGCCAACAGGGTCATGGAGGTGGAGCAAGGAACTTTTACACCTTTAGTGTTCAGTACAACAGGTGGAATGGGCACTGAGTGCAAGATTTATCATAAACGCTTAGCTGAATTATTATCGATTAAAAAGAGGGAGACTATGTCAATACGATGTCATGGGTTAGGGTCAAAGTTTCTTTTGCACTCATACGTTCTGCTCTGTTTTGCCTTAGAGGATCAGGGTCTATAAGAAGAACAGTTGATTAAACAAATATAGACATCTCCCTCCCTCCCTCCCTCCCTCCCTCCCTCCCTCCCTCCCTCCCTCCCTCCCTCCCTCCCTCCCTCCCTCCCTCCCTCCCTCCCTCCCTCCCTCCCTCCCTCCCTCCCTCCCTCCCTCCCTCCCTCCATCCATCCATCCATCCATGCAATGCTCATTTCACTGATTTCATTAAACCAATAGAACATGTATTCAAATTTCATTTAATCAAACCTGAAGATGTTCTAAAGGTTTTGAAAGGAATTGATACCAGTAAAGCTACTGGTCTCGATAAAATTCCCAATACCTTATTGAAAATATCAGCACCATATATTTACCATTCACTAACGGAATTATTTAACACTTCAATTCAAACTGCTAATTTTCCATCTGAATTGATCATTATATTCTATTGCATAAACTATCTTACTATGGTTTTGACATAAAGGTTATAGAATGGTTTGAGTCGTATTTAACCGGTAGAACTCAAATGTGTTCAGTAAATGGAACACTATCTGATCCTCAACCCACAATTTTTGGCATTCCGCAAGGAACAATTTTGGGACCAGTACTTTTCTTAATCTATGTTAACGACCTTCCAAATTGCCTAAATCACAGTAGTGTACTCTGACTGTCAAATACCAAGTTTGAATGCACAAATGAAAAACGACCTCCAACATGTGTGTTCCTGGCTTTGTGCTAATAAACTCACCCTGAATATACTTAAAACTGAATTCATGTTGATAGGTTCTCGACAGAGGTTGGCCGCATTAGATGATGTAGACGGCATCAATCTGTCTGTCGATGAAACCAGTTTAAAACGTAGCCATGAAACCAAATGTTTAGGAGTATATGTAGATGAAAATTTAACATGGAAAAGCCATGTGGATTATATCAAGAAAAAGATTTCTTGTAATCTAGGTATCCTAAAGAGGATCAAACCTATCTTGGGTCAATATTACTTAAACAAGGTCTATAAGTCAATAGTTGAACCACATTTTAACTACTGCTGTCTTGTTTGGGACAACCTTGATGAAACATTGGCTGACAAACTTCAGAAATTACAGAACCGTGCTGCAAGGATAATCACGGGCGCACCTTATCGTAGTGTGCATACAGATAAAGTATTTAATGACCTAAGATGGGTTCCTTTAAAAGAGATGAGACTGCAGCAAAAAGCGATCATGATGTTTAAGATCGTGAATGGTTCAGCACCATCCTACCTTCAGGACATTTTCAAAGTTAATTACGACCTTAGACGAAGTGACAAAAACTTGAGAATTCCAAAAGCCAGGACAGACTTTTATAGATACAGTTTTGCTTTTACAGGGGCCCGGCTTTGGAATTCTCTACCTAACGACATAAAAACTGAACAAATTATATCAAGATTTAAGAAGAAAATAAAGTCTCTCAACTTAAGTGCCAGTAACGATTGACAATTCCTTTTCATGGATCTGATGTTTTTATTCATAAACTGTAATTAGTGTAATTGTAATTAAGATTTTAGCTTTGTAAGTTTACGGCCTCTAGGTAGACCAACTAAAATTGTTATGTAATTTGTAGTTGATAGAGTTACCGTGTTTTAAATAAAGATTATTATTATTATTATCCATCCATCCATCCACCCACCCACCCACCCACCCACCCACCCACCCACCCACCCACCCACCCACCCACCCACCCACCCACCCACCCACCCACCCACCCTTGGCGAAACATTGGCGTACCTTACTTTGATTCCTCTTTGACAATGGACCGATATGTTAGTAATGTCTGTAAATCTGAATTTTATCACCTTAGGAACATCAGTCGCATTAGGAAATACGTTAGCGCTCAGTCTGCTGAAGCGTTAATTCATGATCATTTGTTACATCTAGGTTAGATTTTGTAGGTCGCTACTATATGGGTTACCTAAATACAGTATTGATAGACTGCAGAGGGTTCAAAACGCCGCAGCTAGAGTGGTGACACTAACCCATAGATATGATCACATAACACCCATATTATTTGATTTGCACTGGTTGCTAATAGAACAATGGATAATATTTAAGATATTATTGATTACTCATAAGGTTTTACATGGAATATCATGGTCATATATTGCTGACTTAATTACAACATATATCCCCAAACGTAATGGTAGGTCTGCCACAAGCAATCAGTTAGTTGTTGTAGCGGCCACTTCCGGTATGGACGTGTGATCACCGCGTGCTGATCACGTGCGCGCGCGTGCTGTAATTTTACTTAGAAGAATCGACCAGATTTTCTGTGGCATGTTTTGAGTTGTAATGCTCGTTGTAATTTAGTAAGATTCACTTGAAGTTACATTACAATCAAGACGAAAGGGACAAGAAACCCTAGATGATCAAGGCTACTATTGATTAAGTCAACTCTGCGACTAATTGTAAGGAAGTTCAAGTAGCGTTCATGTAATAAAGAACTGTCAACTCAGTGAAATTTGTGTACATCGAAATCCTAGTTTCTGTTGGGAAACTACAGTAACTTCAACTCTTCAAAATGATGTCAAATGACGAACAAAGCCACGACCAAGAAGAACAAATGGATCAAGCCAATATTGGATTTGGATTTGGAGATTCTCAATTGAGTTCTTCTGAAGCTGAGAGTCGAAGAACGGGAGCTTATTTGGACGAAGCTACGCCGTCGATTACCACGAGGCCCGAAGGGAAAATCCGGAATGGGAACGACGAATTGGACGTCGGAATGAAGACCCAAGAAAATCCCCAGGAAGGGCAAGGCTTGGATCGGAGACAAAGAAAACTCACCGAGAAGGGTAAGAGCTATCGTTTGACGGAGTTGAGACGTCAGCGAACGAGGTCAAAAAGGGAAATCGAGATGCGAATCAACAGTATTGAATCCCTTATGACCCTAGAAGAGAATGCCATGTTGGTGAGTAGAGAAATATTGAACTTGAATAGTCTCTTGAGTGAATTTTGCCATATCCATGAAGAAATATTGAATTTACTTGAGGATGACGATGAAGAAGTCGCCTCAGATTCCGAGATGTATAAAGCCATCTGTCAAGAAATATTGAAAATTCAAGCAGCTAGCAAGAGCTGGATGCAAGAAATAGACAGTCGCGCAAGAAATAAAAAATCTACAAAGGGTTCTGTAAAGTCAAGCGCTAGGTCCAGAGTATCTAAGCATTCTAATGCATCTAGTACATCCTCCAGAGCGAAATTCCTTGAAGCAAAGGCGAAGCAAGCTGAGCTGCAAGCGAAATTGGCTGTGTTTGATAAAATTGCAACGGCTGAAAAACGAGAAAGTGATAAAAGGAGAGAAGTTGAAAGAGTGAAACTAATGGCCGATTGCGAAGTCGCAGCTGCTGTGAGCAAGGTATACGAGGATGCGGAGAGGGAGAATGAGGAACAAGCCCTAGGCTCTGATGATCCAGATGCGCCAGAATACAGAGAATTGCCACGCCCTGGTATGTCCCCGTTTAAGCCGTGCGAAAATGAAACGGTAGTGATCAAGCCAAGCGAAAAACAGGAACTGGGTTTGGGTCACTGGGGGGAAAGCAAGTTAAACCCAAGGGCAGATGAGTTTAAGTTTGAAAATGGACCACTCCAATCCACAGTTTACCAGAATAAAGGAGAGTGGGTCCAGAAGCCTAGCGTTGCCTTTCACGATTCAGGAACTAATCTAAGAAACGACGAAATCTATACACACGATTTAAGGAACCAGACCCATTTTGCCACGCCCTCAGTGAATGAGCCGCCCTCTGCCCTTTGGGAGAAAATGGAGCTAAGGATGTCGCAACCGCCACCTAAACCAACCCCCTTTGACGGTGACCCCGCCCGTTATCTGCGATTCAGATCGAATTTTAGAGATCAAGTAGAGAGTAAATTAACACTATCTGATAGTGAGAAGATGAACTACTTGATGTCTTACACGACCGGGAGGGCTAGGGAAGCGATCGAGACCTATGAAGGGTTACCCAACGGATATCAGCTAGCTCTTAATGTCCTACAGCAGAGATTCGGCCAAAACGCCATGATCGTACAAGCTCTAAAGTCGTCGGTAGTCGCAGGGCCAAGGATTAGAGCAAGTGATAGCGCAAACCTTTTGGCCTTTTCTGACAAGATTCAAAATTGTTATTGGTCCATGCGCGAATTGAACTCGAAAGAACTTGACTGTACTACTAATTTGAAGCTAATCTACGATCGACTGCCTGATTCTTTGCAAAGAAAGTGGCGTAAGGAGGCTAGCTTTTATCGTGAGAAAACAAAGGGTAAGGAACCCACCCTAAAGGAACTTTGCGCATTCATATCGGCAGAATCGCAAATTGAAAACGACCCGGTGTACGGAGCTAATGAGAGCTTGACGTTCATCAGAGAGAAACCGGCACACTACGCTAGAAACCCCAAGACTACGCCGAACAAGTCAGCGATGCAGACAAAGACGAAGATTCCTACCTTCACAACCCAGGTAGAAGGTGAGAACAACATGACAAGTCATGTTAGAACCGACAAGACACCCGACGCCTGCAAGGTATGTAAGAAGGAGAAACATGAACTCACAGATTGCGCCGTATTCGCGTCCAAGAATCTGAAATGGCGCAGACGATTTGCAAGATACGGCAAACTGTGCTATAGGTGCCTTGCTGGACAGCACAAACAGAGTGAATGTCCATTGAAAGAGGGCTGTAAGGTAAAGAACTGTACCTTTCCTTTAAGCCACCATTCACTCCTGCATCTAGATGTAAAGCCTGATAGCCCTAGTGATGACAAGGAGAATGAAGTGTCAGGCACAATCAACCAGCATGCTACCTCAAGTGTCCCGGGAAGGAACTTTGTCATGTTGAAGGTTGTACCAGTAAGAGTAGTCAGTGAATCTGGTAAAGAAGTTACAACCTACGCTCTTCTTGACACCGCTGCTGTGAGTTCAATGATTACCTCACAGCTGGCGCAAGAACTACAATTACAAGGAACTCCTGAAAGAGTGAGCATCAACACTGTTGTCCAAAACAACCACGAATGTGTACTTCCCAATGTCAGTTTCACTGTTACTTCAACCACCCAAGATTGCCCAAGTTTCCAAGTACGTCGTGCGCTTGTGGTTGATGACCTGAATGTACCAGAGAGATATTGTCCAAATCAGGTAGATCTGTCAGCTTGGCCGCACCTTGGAACCTTGCAGCTGCCAACTGAAGGTGTTGGCTTGGAGAAGATATCAGTCCTTTTGGGTCAAGACGTACCACAAGCGCATGTTGTCGATGAGTACTGTTGGGGAGACAATCCTCCAAATCAGCCATACGGTATGAAAACACCATTCGCGTGGTGTGTGGCTGGGCCAACAAACAGTAAAGAGGAAGGCGAACAGCCTATCGCCTTGTCAATCTTCAACCACTGTGATCGGGACAAGGTGAACACTGACATGATGTTACACAAACAAGTAGAGAAATTTTGGACCCTTGACAGTCAAGGTCTCTCGAGTAACGACGATGCGAACAGTGTTGAAGACGCAAGAGCTCTAGACATACTGGAGAACACAACGAGACTAACCGAACAAGGAGGATATGAAGTCGGCCTCTTATGGAGAAATGACGATGTTCGTCTACCCAACAACAGAAAACAAGCTGAACAGCGGCTCGAGCAACTCAAGAAGCGTTTTAAACGGGACGAGAACTTCGCAGAGAAGTACAAGATGGTCATGGACGACTACATAAAGAAAGGTTACGCCAAGAAGTTGTCTAAGGAGGAAGCTGCATCCACGAGTGATATCACCTGGTATCTACCACATCACGGTGTAGTAAACCCGAACAAGCCCAAAGTAAGAGTTGTCTACGATGCGGCTGCCGAGTATAAAGGCGTCTCTTTAAACAAAGAACTGCTGCAAGGACCGCAACTCAACAATAGTCTAATCGGAGTGTTGCTGAGATTTAGAGAAGAGAAAGTCGCGGTAGCCTCCGATATAGAAGGTATGTTTCACCAAGTCAGTTGCCTAGAGAAAGACACTGACGCACTTCGTTTCCTGTGGTGGAGCGAAGGTGTTGAAGAACCACCAAGCGACCATAAGATGGCAGTTCACCTATTTGGCAAGGCTGACTCACCTTGCATAGCAGCGTGGGCATTAAAGAAAACCGCGAATGACCATGGACATGAGTTCGGAAGGGAGATATCAGAAGTTGTCAAGAAAAACTTCTATGTTGATGACTGTCTTGTGTCAACACCAAGCCCAGATCAAGCGATTGAACTGGCGCACGGTGTAACCCAATTGTTAAAGAAAGGGAACTTTCGTCTCACCAAATTCGTTTCCAACAGCAAAGAGGTGCTTGCTGCTATTCCTGCCGAAGAGAGAACCACTAAGGACTTAGACCTGGACAGACTTCCCATCGAGAGGGCTCTGGGAGTACAGTGGGACACCGAAAGTGATACCTTTGGAGTAAAAGCGATGTCCAACCCAGAGAAGTACAACCGTCCAACAAGGAGAGACTGCTTGTCGATTCTAAGCTCAACGTTTGACCCCCTCGGAGTAGTAGGACCAGTCCTTCTACAAGCCAAGAAGCTCGTGCAACGGACTTGGCAATTGAAACTTGGATGGGATGACGAGCTTCCCGAGGATTTACGATGTGGCTGGAACAATTGGAAGGCAGATCTAGCTCTCCTCAATCAAGTTAGCATACCCAGATGCTATTTCACCAGTGGCAGCTCCAACTCGCTGTCACTCCAGATTCACCACTTCAGCGATGCCTCAGAAGTGGGATATGGAACAGTTTCCTATCTGAGAAAGGAATCTACAGACGGTCGCGTAGAATGCGCCTTTGTGATGGCCAAATCACGCACAGCTCCTGTTCAGTATGTATCTACACCAAGGCTAGAGTTACAAGCAGCTACTGTCGCTGTAAGAGTTCATTGCCTCATCATGAAGGAAATCGACTTGAAGATTTCCGAGGTATATTTTTGGACTGATTCCAAACTCACGTTGCAGTACATCAACAATGAATCCCGACGATTCAAGACCTACGTAACCAATCGCGTAACAGAAATCCGAGAGGTCTCTCAACCAAGCCAGTGGAGACACTGCCCCGGTAACCTGAATCCAGCGGATGATGCGTCTCGCGGATTATCAGCAAAGGAGCTCCTGAAAAATGAAAGATGGTTGCAAGGCCCTGACTTCTTGTCAAAGTCAGAAGAACATTGGCCGCACAGTGAGATCGGTGATGTACTTGAAGATGAAGCAGAAGTCAAGAATGAAAGACCTGTCTTCATGGTAACGGCGCCAGACAAGCTGCAAGAGCTGCTTACACGCTACTCTTCTTGGGCCATGCTACTAAGAAAAGTTGCATGGCTCCTGAAGTTCAAGGAATACTTGAAACAGCGCTGTTTAAATCGTGATACACGCAGTGACATTGACAAGAACTTGACCACTGAAGACCTAGAAAGCGCCACGAAAGCCATCGTGAAACTAGTACAACGTCAAGTGTACCCCCAAGAAATGCGAGAGCTAGAAAGAAGCAAGCCAGTCAAGCTTACTAGCAGCATTGTTAAACTTCACCCAGTATTGATTGAGAACATACTGAGAGTCGGAGGTCGAATCACAGAAGCCCCCACTTCCTTCGACTCAAAACACCCAATGATTGTACCATCGAGCCATCATGTTACAAGGCTACTCATTGAACACTTCCACCAAAAACTGGCCCACGCAGGACAAGAGCACATTCTGGCCCAAATGAGAGAAAGGTTTTGGATACCGAAGGGCAGATCAGTGGTGCGCAAGGTGGTTAGAACCTGTCTGACATGCAGAAAGTACAAGGCTACTGCGATGGAACAGATGATGGCAGCCTTACCAGCATTCCGCACGACCGCGTATGAACCATGCTTTACTCATACCGGTGTTGATTATTTCGGGCCCCTGAGCATAAAACGAGGACGAGCAGTTGTCAAGAGATGGGGTGCCTTATTTACCTGCCTAAATTCCAGAGCTGTGCACTTAGAGTTGGCCAGTACGTTGGAAACAGACTGTTTTCTTAATCTTTTGAGAAGATTTGTTAACAGGAGAGGAGCACCAAAGTTTATCTACAGTGATAACGGGACCAACTTTGTCGGTGCTGAAAGAGAGATCAGAGAAGCAATCGAACACTGGAATCAGAAGCAAATCAGCAATGAGCTTCTGCAGAGAGGGATCCAGTGGGTGTTCCAACCCCCGAAGGCTTCACACGCAAGCGGAGTATGAGAAAGACTCATACGGAGTACCCGCAAGGCCCTTAAAGCTATACTTGGAGAAAGTCTAGTAGATGAAGAAGTAGCAACCACAGTGCTAACTGAAGTTGAGTCTGTACTTAACTCAAGACCTCTTTGCGCAGCATCTGATGATCCAAGTGACCTCGAGCCACTAACGCCGAATCATCTTCTGCTGCAACGACCCGTTCAAGCACTACCGCCAGGCGTCTTCGTTGACGAGGACATCTACCACAGGAAGAAGTGGAGACAGACGCAAATCCTGGCCGACCATTTTTGGAAACGTTGGCTAAGAGAGTACACACCAGCATTACAAGAAAGACAGAAGTGGAACAGAATCCGCCGCAATGCTGAAGTTGGAGACATTGTCCTCCTGATAGACCATAGCATCCCGAGAGGCAAATGGTTATTGGGCCGTGTTCTCAAGACCTTCCCAGGAAGAGATGGATTGGTGAGGACCGTCGAGGTGAAGACCCAGAGTTCTACCTTAATACGCCCAATTCAGAAGCTCTGTCTTCTTGAAGAAACCCTGAACACTGGCTGAAGACCAGGACATTGAACTTATGACCCGTGCGGGTTGAACTTGTTATGATACGTTAATATGTTGTATAAGTGTCCTTTAAGTTGTAAATGCTGGCGCATGGGGTGGGGTGTAGCGGCCACTTCCGGTATGGACGTGTGATCACCGCGTGCTGATCACGTGCGCGCGCGTGCTGTAATTTTACTTAGAAGAATCGACCAGATTTTCTGTGGCATGTTTTGAGTTGTAATGCTCGTTGTAATTTAGTAAGATTCACTTGAAGTTACATTACAATCAAGACGAAAGGGACAAGAAACCCTAGATGATCAAGGCTACTATTGATTAAGTCAACTCTGCGACTAATTGTAAGGAAGTTCAAGTAGCGTTCATGTAATAAAGAACTGTCAACTCAGTGAAATTTGTGTACATCGAAATCCTAGTTTCTGTTGGGAAACTACAGTTGTTCCAGTTTACGATCTTCGTACATATGGTTATATATCTTTTTTTGTGTTCTGCGCATTTGCTGTGGGACTCTCTGCCACGAGATATGAGGCTCTGCGCTTCCCTTCCTAATTTTGAGGAGCACCTGAATACTTTTCTTTTTAAGGAGGCATATGACTAAATAATGCTACTATTATGGGTTGTTCACCATATATTTTATTTATTATATTAAGTATATTTTATATTTTAAATATTACCTTTTCAATACTATTATATCATAGTTTAGATTTAGATATATATTTTAGGCATATTATATATTTTGTTTCTAACTGCTATGTTTAGTCGATTATAGTTTGCTTTAACTAGCTAGATTTCCATTTTCACCATGAACATATATACATATACTTTTAACTTTAAGTCAAATCCAAGTATAGTGTCTAGGTTAATTTCATGATTATATAACTGATGATGACAAATGTTGTTTTTGATTGTTAAGGTGGCTTCCTATAGTATTTTTCAGACCATACCTTTCACTTTTATTTGGTTTATTCATAGTCTTAACTTATACCTATATACTTGATTTTTGGAGCAGCTATAGAGCTCAGATGCAATTTTAAAATGATGTTTATTTTAGCTTGATTGACGTGACCTGCGCAAAGATAAACAAATATTGTTGAAATTGTTTTTTTATGGAATAACTCTAAAACTCGATGAGACCTAGACAAGCGGTAAACGACATCATCAACTTCAAGATATTGCAAAGCGATTCCAACTATTTGAAAGAAAATTAATTTGTTAGATTTCAAGTAATTCGCCGAAATATTCTAAAGCCGTGATTTTCGCACACTGAAAGTTACGGCGGCCTGAGAGATACTCAGAAAAACCGAATTACTATTAAAATACTCCAAAACAAACCCTTCCTAATACACTGTTTACTGGCTAAATACTAAAAGTTAATTCTCTTTCAAACCAGAGATTTTTTTCTCTTGCGTAATTATTTTGATAAATTTTACCTGGCTAACATGTTCAATAGGTAGGAGTGTTTTTATCAAAATATATATTATAAAATATATTTGTGTCATCCGCAAATATTCGACAGCTTAGCTTGCCAGAGATATTAGGTAGGTCATTGATATATAATATAAAGAGCAGGGGCCCTAAGGTTGATCCAGAGAAACACCATATGTGATTACTTGCAGACTTGATTCAGTATTATCAATCTTAACAGATTCTCTGCGGCTGCTGATATAGCTCCTGAACCACTTTAGTGTAATTCCTCTGATTCAATAATCATACGCTGAATACTCTGTGAATATTTTGAGCATAAGCTTTTCCTCCCCTGTTAGGAGAACTGCTGAACGGGCGTCGACCAAGAAAATTAAAGCAAAAACTGTAACAATTTTACTAATGAACATATAAGTGTGGCGAGCTAGCAGGCGAGCAGCGACACTAATCATGTCAATAGAGTCGATGAGCTGGTGTTTGTTTGCTTGTCGGTTTTCGCCATGCAACATGGTCAGTGGTGACCATGTTTGGTCAGTTCTTCTAACAGCAGTATTTACTTAATTATAAATCATGTCAAGCATTACTATTAGAATTGATGGAAGTATTCATCAGGTTGTCAAACGTTTTAGCGAGGAATCGCGTGGACGGCAATGTACATTCGTGAGTTTAACAGCATAGTTATTCGCTCAGTGCGACCCCATTCAACATTGGGCTACCAACACACTATATGGTATGTTGTCCTTCGGAGACTGTATCACAATGATTTTGAATTTCAGCTTATGATTTGTCGGTCTGCTTCACAGGCCGATAGCAAATACCTCTATTCGTATGTGTTTGTCTGATGAGAATAATAACAGACGTCTCTTCAAATACTCAGATATTTGTTCGCTCACCGTGGCTTGTTAAATTAATATATTTATATGGACTTAATAAACATGTTTTCGTAGGTTTACATGCTAGTAATACTTTATCGATGTATTGAAAACGTTAACGTTTTTAGAATGTCTGGGATGTTTATTATATTGCTTGATAGCAGATGCAAGAGTAAAACCAGTGGCAATTTTACAAACTTTCCACATCTCCAATTCCGATAACATTCTCAAACCAAGTTTTTTGATAACCCATTCATAATCCTTCTTCCTTCTTTGCAAAGAGGAGGCTAACAGCAATGCACTTGCAACTGTAACAACTAGTTATATTAATTATATAATTATATTATCAATGAGACACACCAACATTATATGTGTGACCGTTGCAGCCAGATGAAACACTTCCCCATCCGCTGTGAGTACAGCTACCAAGTGAGGACTCTGAGCCTGTACAGTGCATGTACTTCAGCCATACTTTCCCTGTTCCTCGACCAAAGTGCCAATATGCAACAGTTTTGGTAAAACCAAGTTGATGACAAGCAACCTTTGTATCATTTATATCCCAGTAATAACTACCACCATCACAAACTGTTACCCACTGACCACTGTAGTAGACTTTTATAAAGCTGTGAACACATTTAAAATCTGTGCATATGGAATGTATGCATTACAAAAACCGTTGTTTTTCGTAAAATAGTTCTATTTTTGACTAGTTGACTACTTATGAAAAAGGCTGTGATAGACCACTCAAGCACGTCAAGGTCAAAGACGGTTGCAAGTACTTTGATACCTTCTATTGGAACATTTAAACTCTTCCAGACTGATAAAAAAAGTCTAAAAAACTGTTTGACGATTTTTTGAGACAAATCATACCGCTATTGTTTCAGAATGGAATATTACAAAGAACCCATTACGTATTTTTTTTATATTCTCCTCGAGCAACTCATGTGTTACCATCCTGCCCTGCCAACTAATCGTTCCTGTGCCTCCAGAATTTGATGTACGCATTCTAAGCCCCAATCTTTCCTTTCCTTAGTAATACCAGGCTTAATTTCTTACTATTTTTTAGACAGTTAGTGTCATTCCTTCAAAATTTTGTTTTGTTAACAATAACATCCGCATCCGAACAGCTTTGAAGTGAAGTTTCCGATTCTAAACACCACATGGCGTACAGGCACTCTTTGCCAGTCCCAAGTCCCCACAACCAATATCCTAGAGTTTTGACAAAACCAAGTTGTCGACAAGCAACATGCGTATCAGTCCAATTATCTGAACTCTAGTTATCATCGCAGACTGTTCCTCGGCCATACTTTACCTTTCGTCTTCGATAATACGATTATTTGATTAAGTGTCATCACGAACTGTTCCTCATTGAATGTTGGCGAATTGGTGGACTTCAGTCTTAGCGGTAACTACGATTTGATCGATCGATCGATTTGTTGTATATGGTTCACCTAATAATTCTTGGATTACTGAGTCAATCATAATAGTGAAGCAAAAACGTGAAAGAAAGGAAAAAGTCTTGTGAGTGAGACAGGAAAAACTCACTACATGGTAAAAAAGTGTCATAGTGAGAGTACAACCACTTGCAGATATTTTCACAGAAAAGGCAGCACCCACTATTCACTTATCTATGTGCTTGACTGTTGGTGGTATCAAAAAGCAAATTCATGACCTACTGTACTGCACAAAAGAACAACACGATGCTCTAGCAACTGAGACAAAAGAACAGCAATAGAGTATATGCAAAAACTGAAGCCTGTACCTCGCACGTTTTCTATGTTTCAATGTACCAAACATTACTCCAACAGATATGGCACAACTAACTGCACTCGTTGAAAATAGAATAAAGTCCTGTTCTTTCACAATTCAATGACACTTGAATCATGATTACTTTTATAGCAAAGAAAATATTAATAAACTTTTGCAGAAGCAAATGCTCTTCGCCCCAGTTAAATTGCAGACGACCCCAACATCCCATGTGTGACCGTTGCAAGCAAAGTGAACGTTTCCCCATGCACTGTGAGTACAGCTTCCAAGTGAGGACTCTGAGCCTGTACACTGCATGCTCTGCAGCCATACCTTAGCCGTCCCTCGTCCATAGATCCAATATCCTACTGTTTTGGTAAAGCCAAGTTGTCGACATGCAACCTTGGCATCAGGCATATTCCAGTACCAGCCATTAGGTCCATCACACACTGTTCCCCATTGCCTATCATATTTTGTATACCTCTGTTATGCCTTTCTCGTCCTAGGTCCCGAATGGATTTAGCAAAACCAATTTGATCACATCGTACGTTTTGATTTCTGATACTCAATTAAGAGCGACTGTCTGTAAATGCCGACCAAACGTGTGCTAGATGGAAAAATCGAAATTCTTCAAACTTTGTCAGAACATAGGTATGGATGAGCTAATTCGAAATATCTAACTCTCAGTTCGCTAGGATTTTTAGTTTACAAGAAATGCAAGATTTTCGATTTGAGTTCCGACGGACCCGTTTCACACGCTCCATACAGTGGGTCACTTGGAGCTCGATTGCAACTCCGAATCAAACTTTGTCAAAAATCTAAGCTAGAGTCTTAAAAGAGTAGATAACACTGTGTTGATTCGTAGTTCATTTGTACGATTTTATTGAAAATTAAATATTTTAGCGATTTTTTAATTTATGCTTATTTTGCCGATTTTCAAGCAATCCAAAATAGCGTAAGTTCAGAAGCAAAAATCCCCAATTGGACACCTGCCTCGATGAATGACATGACATCCCAGTGAAAGATCATTGTTTCTTCTTCAAATTTCTGCAATAAAATTTTTGGGCTACTTAAAAGAAAATATTTTAGAACACCAAACGTAAGTGACCTTGAGGTCAAAACACACTTGTTTCACAACAAACATCAGTTGTACCAAATCCGTCAAAGCTAAACAAAAAAATGTTTAACCTACTTCTCTCAATCTTTTTTTGCCTAAAACAAAGTTAGAACACAACTGACGGAATTATTTTGTGAGTTTTTGAGTGTTTTACCTGAAAATGCCGTTTACAGTGATCATTTGTGACAGTTGAAAACTCGCATATCCCGTAAAGTAAACATCGGTAAAGTGATAATTCTACTCCTCTCCAAAGTCTTCATGTCGAATAGCAATCCATCGTTTAGCATTTCAAGTGGACATTGAAAGAGTGTTTCAGTTCCATAGAAGTTCTTTTTATAAAAGAATTCACCCAGATACTAAAGCTAAACTGCTATAAAACTAGGGACATAAACATCACTGTCAACACGACATGGCGTCGCGGGGGATATCGAGAAAGCGTGACACACAGGAATCCCGAGAGTTCATTTGAGTTTATTTTGACGTTTTCAAATGTCAAATACAACAATGTTGATAATATAATATATATAATTCTATTGTATAAAATCAAAATTTTCATTAGAATTGGATACATCTTAATGGATTGTATATTTCTATTCATTAGTATATTTTATTGAGCCAGAACATTTATATTATGCAACATAAGTAATATAATTACTGTCGTCTATCAACCGCAGCCTCGATAGTGTGTAATATATTCTTTAGAATTTGACTACAGCTCACGGTAATTTAAGGAATGTACACATTATCAAACAATTGAAACACTTAATAATTCCGCGAGCTTTAGTCAAATTGTAAAAAAAAAAATTGCACGCTATCGAGGCTGAGGTTGATTGACGACAACCGTGAAATGGTCTGTTTAATTAAAATGCAAAATATTTCCAACTTATGTGAGAGACCTTTTGAGATCATGCGGAAAATGCGGAAACGCTACTGACCGGATCGATATTGGTGAATTTTAGCATCAAACAACTAAAACAAAAACAAAGAAAAAATACCACCAAAAGTCTGATCGACTTAATTGAGTTTTGCTTTAAAAAGGTCAAATAAATGCGCGAAACTTCCAATCAAATAGTTATGTCTTTACGCACAAGAGAACTAAATTAACCGTTTAAAATCTTGAAGGACGATTAGTAAACACAGCAGAAAAATGCAAAACACGTGGTCAATGTTGACGTTTGGTGTTCATTGTGAATGTGATGGTAACTCAACTGCTCAATCTACAAGGACATGATTCCACAAGCTCAGATATTAATTGAAGATAAGGTGCTTTGAATCGCGTTCCTGACAGGTGTCGAACGTCGATTCTGAAATACTCACATACCAAATGCAGCATTGCTACATTAAACTTGCGAAGTTTGTTAGTGGCATACAAATCACAGATGTTATGTGTGTCGTAAGTGATTGGGTGGGTGATTCGGCATTCTTGGATAATGGCTTCACGAGTACGAGAGTATTCGGTTTGATCTGCAATGGCTTGTAAATCTGCGTCGTTATCTGCATTTCGTAACTTCGCAGATGTTCTTGAGAAATATGACTTTATCTGTTTGGCTGATAAAAACTCTTCCACTGTAAATCTACGCTTCCCATCATCATTTTTGGCGTGTCGCATGTCGATTGCGACCTGTTCAGGGTCTGCTTTATGGCCACTTTGTTGTCCGATCTTAAACTTGTCGTCGAGGTACTGTCTTTGGTTGATGGTAAAGCGTCCTTTCTTTTTTGATGTTTTTAATGCCCATCCTTGTAAAAGCTTCTCTGTTGGAGCACTTGATGGAGCATCGCCGGCTATACTTGGCTGCTTACTCGTTCCTTCCAGGAGCTTTTCCCTGTAAAGAATTTTGGCTTTGTCAAGAAGGGCGTGTCTTTCTTCGACAAACTTACACTTTCCATACAGGATATGATGCTCTAGATTGGTATGGCGCTGGAACGTACACACACAACCATCAATTGGACGAGAGTAAAGTTGGCTTTCAGGTAGCTGTTGTTGCTCTATTGTTACTTTTTCCTTCTGTCCAAGTGGTTTGCTAACGTCAGGTACTCTAGGGGTGATATCCACAAATTCACCAGCAGTGAAATTAGAGCTTGTGAGGATATTCTGGGACAAGCAGCTGTGGACTAATTGTAAACAAATTAATATCTCACATAGCACATACCTCGATTCGAAAAATTGAGCCCGATTTTGATAACTATTGTTCTTGCCTGGCCTTACCTATAATAAATGTAAAAGCTCTATTGTGTTCGAACATGATCACGAGGCTAGTCAGTCAAGAGGAATAGCAGGTGGCCATATTTTGATTAGGTCTATACATAGATTGTCTTCCTTGTGTGATCTTATTTTATGGTTTGGTTCTCTTGTAACATTATCTGAATAAAAGTAATGTATGCGCACTATGTACTGTTTTGCTATCTAACAGTTTTACCTTTTAAATTCGACCATGGTATAACATTTCCTTTACCGATCTTGTACGATTTCCATGTCACCAGACCCCTTTTCTCGTAGGAGAAGTTATTGAGGGTACTAACTCCTTCAATCTTATCCTCTGCTGATGTTCTGTGCTGTCCTCCCAAGTCTACCAATGCGACTCTAACACCATGGACACCACCATATGATAGCATTCCCTCTTTAAATTGGAAAGCTGTCAGCACGTCGTTGCCTTCGTTGATGTACCGACGCACATGGGCTTTAATGGTCGCGGCTTTTCGGTCACAAGCTCCTTTCCCCCCCTGTGGATCACTGAAGTCAAATCTTTGAATTTTTATTCCAGTTGATTCCATTAGATGACAGGCTGACAACATGGCAACACTGTGGTAGCAGCCTGCGTTATCAGCTCGGAGAAAGGCTTTCTCGATTTCGGGGTGGCTTTCTTTTAATGCACACAGCAAATGTTCAACAATTAGTAGGACGTCATCAGTTTCTTGGCTGCAGTTCTCGCAAATATGTACGAACACTTGGTGCTGAAGCTTGCCTGTGATCTTACGGACAACAACGCTGATATGCCATGAGATTCCTCTCTTGGCAAACTAATCAGCTTGCGTCTCGCGGTATTTTTGAGGGAGGAATTTCATGGCCCAATCTAGAGTAATCAATATGCTCGATTCGTCCAATTCGTCTAAGAGTTCGGTCCGTGCTTTGTCTTGCTGCGTCGTTCTCAACTGGTGAGCTTTCCATGCATCAACTGCCTGCACAGCCTGTCGGTACAAATACGTCAAATTGTCGCGTTCTTCGTCGGTCAATTGAGCGTTGTCCAGTGAAGACTTGATCTCCTGTATTGTCACCTTTAGATCATCACACGAGGAACAGCTTTTATCATGAGCATGATCACACTCAACACTGAGTTGCTTATCGTTTGCATCACTTAGAGCGTAAACTCTACAATGGTCTGGAACACTGGAGTTGTCGGTAACGTGTATCTAAAAAAGGGAGAGAAACATTTAGTAGAATTCATTCATATTATCATTTCTCGTTTATTTATCTATTTTATCTTTCTAGTTTTATATCTTACTAGTACTTAGTTTGGTTATTTTCTGTTTTGTTTTTTACCCTCCTTTGTGTTTGCATTTAATAATTTGGACGGAATGGGACTCGGTTTGCGGTCTCTGTTCGATTTTATGACCTCGAGCACAGTTTGAGCTTGTTTGATGGCTGATGGTACGTAGTGAGTGTCATCAGCGAACAAAACGAATACTATTGCTACAAACGTATTACCTTGTTGTCTGCTTTAAGATATTGCTTTCCTTCTTTCAGCGACTGTCCACATTTTTGAACCCATTGCCTGTTTTGTCCACAATCACCAAGTTTTTCAGCGATGGAAACCAAATCATCAATAGCTTTTGCTCCCTCTGCTGTAAAGTAATCTAATCCCTGTAGCGATTTCCGTACCGATGCAGAACAGGATGATAGTATGCGTAGCATTGTAGATTCACTAAATGGAGTAAAGTTGCTCTCTACACAAAACTGGCTGTACTGGTCTACTATGCGTTGAGGGATCATGGATCTGATCACATTAGGTGTTTCTATGACTTTTCCGTTGCTGAGATGTAAATAGCGCTGGCCAAAGGGGAGGTCTTGGATAACATGTGGGCTTGTAATAAATGATAAGAAATGGTCTAACTGGATATCGTCCACTCGCATTCTAGGACTTTTTGTAATTTCCAAGGGTACACCACGCCCATAATTAGATTTATGTTGTCTGGCGACTTTAATGCGATATTCTGTGACACCAGGTATGTATTGTTGGATGACTGATGATGGTACGAGATCCGCCATAATTGATAAGATCTGTCTTCGAGTGTCCCAACTGGCAGCGTTCTCATAAGTTTCTGCTAACGCAGAGAGATATTTTTCATCTTCTTGCTTGGATTTTAACCCTAAAGCTATTTCACAGACTGAGATTTCTTTAATCCTAACCAAAGGGATCCCGGGTCGTCTGGAGCAATTACTTCCAACGAGGATACTACAGCATCTTTCGCTTTAGAAATGCGATCGTTTTTCGTTCGCGCGCTTGAGTACTCCCATTTCTTTTTGGACTGCTTTATAGGATCTTTCCCACTCGATGAAAGGAATTCATTCAACTTCAAACGACGCACAGCTAAGGTAGATTCATTGCTTTTATTTCCGTTTGATCCATTGCTGCTTTCTGAGCTTTCTGTGTGGTAAAAGCTTTGTTCTGACGTAATGTTAAGACTCTGAAGCCCTTCACACATGTCGTCGCTTTCGTCACTTATCTTGATCTGCAAAGTAACAGTTGCATATAACTAAATAGTAGTAAGAATAAGTTGGAAGAAATATTACAAACCCTAAGAACTTGATTCTAATTTTTTAATAATATAAACGAATCACGCACTGAATTTTCACCCATCACAAGTTAGCTTCCTGAGTACGGCCTGTTTTATCAGACTCACCTCATCAACATCACCCGTTGACGATTGAGGAGGTTGTAGGCCCTCTGCAGTGGGGAGAGTAACAGGATCAGGTGTATCCCCAATGTCTTCGACGATAGGGAGAATACCAGGTTCAGAAAGTTGTGCCTTTGTTAGTTTAAGTCTGCACTTCTTACAAATTGCTGAAAAAGATACAAATTGCACAGTTCAGAATTCGAGTAATAATGAATGAATGAATTAATTAATTAATGAGTAAATGGATGGATGGATGGATGAATGAATGAATGAATGAATGAATGAATGAATGAATGAATGAATGAATGAATGAATGAATGAATGAATGAATGGATGGATGGATGAATGGATGGATGGATGAATAAATGAATGGATGGAAAGATGACTAAAACGTGCAGAAATAGCTTACGCGATGCCACAGGGACAAGAACTGCTGTCAGATTATAAAGTAGTTGGGACTGAGCTGATGTAATTCCACGGTCTCCCTTTACTTTTTGCTGTCCATGAGGAGCCCAACCAGTAGGTGAAGTACAAGATGTCCTTGTAGTAGATCGCCACCTTATTCCAAAAACATCTCGATGCCTGGGACATATCGATATTTTTTGGGATTCTTCTTCTTGAAAAATACCTAATTAATAATGAAACCCGGCGTTTATAAATTGATTATAGACCTTGTGGCCACATGTACGATGACATAGTCATATATTACGCAAGAGACATAACTACTTGTGATCAGTGTTGTCAAGTCACTATAAAACTTTGCGGTGCTCATGTCTGTGTAGTTAAAAAAAAAAAAGAGTGGCCGTAATAGGACAGATATAAACTACACATATAGTCATATTAAATCAAGTAAAATAAACTTACCTGCTCTAGCCAAAAGGAGATCTTTCTCAACCTTCAAAGCTGAATCATAGCAGTGAAAACTCTTTAGGTGTCTTTTGATTTCTTTCGTACACTCCCCGATTAATACGCATGTAGAGTTAGCGGGATTATACGAACTACCGCCGCAAAAACCTCCAACATATGCAGCGTAGTTGCACGATGCCATGTCGCAACTAAGATATACTCACTACTAGTGACTGGACGTTTAACTGGTGATTTCTATAGTTCGAACCAGTTACTAACAGGTTTTATAGCTGGGCAATTTGTTTCGAAAAAGTCACGCGTATCCTCAGTGTGTTGCAATGTGCACATTCTTAGATCTCTTATTACCGAAAATACTTTACCAACAACAATAACAAATTTTCAACACGGCTTCTGATTACAAGACAATTAATTTCAGTATATATAAAGCCATACAATAAAAAATAGATTTAATTAATCGTCAGAAGAGTGTACATTATTTTGTACATTTATAATACACTCATTCATGAACTCTCGGGATTCCTGTGTGTCATGCTTTCTCGATATCCCCCGCGACGCCATGTCGTGTTGACAGTGATGTTTATGTCCCTAGTTTTATAGCAGTTTAGCTTTAGTATCTGGGTGAATTCTTTTATAAAAAGAACTTCTATGGAACTGAAACACTCTTTCAATGTCCACTTGAAATGCTAAACGATGGATTGCTATTCGACATGAAGACTTTGGAGAGGAGTAGAATTATTACTTTACCGATGTTTACTTTACGGGATATGCGAGTTTTCAACTGTCACAAATGATCACTGTAAACGGCATTTTCAGGTAAAACACTCAAAAACTCACAAAATAATTCCGTCAGTTGTGTTCTAACTTTGTTTTAGGCAAAAAAAGATTGAGAGAAGTAGGTTAAACATTTTTTTGTTTAGCTTTGACGGATTTGGTACAACTGATGTTTGTTGTGAAACAAGTGTGTTTTGACCTCAAGGTCACTTACGTTTGGTGTTCTAAAATATTTTCTTTTAAGTAGCCCAAAAATTTTATTGCAGAAATTTGAAGAAGAAACAATGATCTTTCACTGGGATGTCATGTCATTCATCGAGGCAGGTGTCCAATTGGGGATTTTTGCTTCTGAACTTACGCTATTTTGGATTGCTTGAAAATCGGCAAAATAAGCATAAATTAAAAAATCGCTAAAATATTTAATTTTCAATAAAATCGTACAAATGAACTACAAATCAACACAGTGTTATCTACTCTTTTAAGACTCTAGCTTAGATTTTTGACAAAGTTTGATTCGGAGTTGCAATCGAGCTCCAAGTGACCCACTGTATGGAGCGTGTGAAACGGGTCCGTCGGAACTCAAATCGAAAATCTTGCATTTCTTGTAAACTAAAAATCCTAGCGAATTGAGAGTTAGATATTTCGAATTAGCTCATCCATACCTATGTTCTGACAAAGTTTGAAGAATTTCGATTTTTCCATCTTGCACACGTTTGGTCGGCATTTACAGACAGTCGCTCTTAAGAATTATCATAGACACAAACTGTTCCCAAATGACCATTTTGAAAACTAAAAGTGTTAATGTGAGCATCGATCCTCTTCTGTAACTACTATATTATATTGGTTAATACCAACATCCCATGTGTGACCGTTGCAAGCAGAGTTAACGTTTCCCCATCCACGGTGAGAACAGCTTCCAAGTGAGGCCTCTGATCCTGTACACTTCATGCCGTTCAACCACATTTTACCTGTCCCTTGTCCCCTGTACCATGATCCTATAGCTCTGGTAAATCCAATTCAAGCTGTCGACAAGCTACCTTGACTTCTTCGTTGATATCCCAGGTATAACCATAATGACACACTGTTTGGAGAAAACCTGTAGCTTAGTAGTTAGTAAGAGCAGCTAATAGGCCAATTTCAGCAGAAATCCTTATTTCTATTTTGCTACATTTGCATAAATCAAGCTCCAGAGGTAATGGAAATAATGGGTTTAACACTTACTTCTCCGCTACGAGTCGTGCTATCATACAATGGAAACGTCAGTCTCACTAGAGTGTTATCACATATTAGAGGTAGATATGATGGAAACACGACGCCAGTATCATATGTGTGACCGCATATGATACAGGCATATCCGAGTGTTTGTTTGACTTATCGAGTTCTCTTATATAAACATAGTTTTTCAAGTTATTTTTATACTCAAATATTTCATAAATGACAATACAGAACAGGACACTAACATCATAAGTGTGACGGTTGCAGCTAGAGCGCACATTTCCCCATCCATTGTGAGTACAGTTTCCAAGAGAGGACTCTGAGCCTGTACACTGTATGTACTGCAAACATACTTTACCTGTCCCTCGTCCAAGGTACCAATGTCCAACAGTTTTGGAAAAACCAAGTTGACGACAAGCAACCTTGGCATCCTTCAAATCCCAGTAGGAAGAATGAAAGATATTATAATAAACACATATTGTTCCCCATTGACCACTGTGATAGACTTGTATAATGTCGGCGAGATAACATTTAATTTCTTAATATAGAATATGTGGTTTGAAAACAATTCTTTGTCTGAATATGCTCTTCTGATTTTGAAGCTTTGATTAGTTGGATGGTTAACTTCTAATGAATGGGATAGACCGGTCACAAGCTCGAAAAGCTTTGATAATAATATTTCTTAAAATTCAGACTAAAATATGCCTGAAAACTGATTGATGATTTATGCTGAGGATTTATTACCGGTATTGTTTTAAATATGGAGAAATGAGATATTCCATTACGGTTTTTATAACATTCAATTTGATTCCATGCACATCAGTTATATTTATATCATCTACTCACGCATTTATGTAAACCATCCCTAGATGTAGCAGCTTTCTCTTCCACCCACCCTCCCTCAACTACTACAAAGAGTAAAATTGATATGACATTATTAATGTGCAAGCTTCTAGTAAAGCATAGTATTGTGAGGCTTGAAGAGGAAAAATGTTTTATTGTCATGACGACCCCAAAGCGTCGCTCAATCAAAAGTTTCCTATCTTTGGGTCTCGTAATATTATTAATATGTTATGTTAATTAAAAACTGTTGTATAAAAAAAGGCGTGTTAAAGAAACATTTTTAACAAGAATTATGTATATCGGAATTCAAAAACACGACACCAACATCCCATGTGTGACCGTTGCAGCTAGATGAAACACTGCCCCATCCGTTGTGAGTACAGCTTCCAAGTGTGGACTCTGAGCCTGTACATTGCATATTGTACAGCCATACTTTGCCCGTGCCTCGTCCGTAGTACCAATATCCAACAGTTTTGGTAAAACCAAGTTGACGACAAGCAACTTTCGCATCATTCATATCCCAGTAACCATTACCATACCAATCACATACTGTTCCCCATTGACCACTGTGGTAGACTTGTATAATGTATAAACACATTTAAAATAGTGTTGTAAAATATTTTTTTCTGAGAAAAAGAATATGAGGCTAGTTGGCTACCTATGAAAAAGGATGTGATAGAAAACTTATAAAGGGTTAAAGACAGTTCCAAGTGCTTCAATACCCCTCTTTTTGGAACATTTAAATCTCTTTATGACTGAAAAAAATGTTTAAAAGAAGAGTTTGAGAGAATTCCTTACCGCAATTGTTTTAGAAGAGGGTGAATAGCATATTCCAAAGAATCGATAAGGCTTTTTTAGCTTCGCCTCAAGCCACTAATGTATTACCATCCTGCTCTGCCAACTTTTCGTTCCTATGCATCCAGAACTTGATGTGCGCATTTTAAGCCCCGACTTTTCCCTCTTATTAATACTAAGCTTTATTTCTTTTGATTTTTATCATAGGCTTTTGCCATGGTTAAAATGTGTATGGTTTCTCAATTAAAATTTGAAGATAATTCAGTAGTTTTTGTGCGCACGCATATTGTGGCGTCAAATTGCCTTATTTTGTGTTACAAAGAATGGTCTGAACCCAGGTGAATGGATATTTTTCGAAGTAACAATATTTCTCGAAGAGACAATATTTGTATAATGATCATCCGGGTGGATGTAGTCCTGAGAAGGACTGTTTGATGTGACTGACGTTTCGACAACCTGTGCGGAAGTCATCTTCAGAGTCTAGTGAAGAAAAAAGTCAGATATGGGTCTTATTTATACTGCCACAATAAACAATAGAACAATAGAACAATAGGTAAGGTTGTGAAAAGATGCGCGTCGCTGACTTGGCGTCGCTTCAGTTTCTGTTTAATAGTCTGTTGTATGGCGTGGGTAGTTTAATTGAAGGGTTGAGTGGATTCTGCTCAAACTTAGTAAAAAAACTCTCAAGTACGAGGCGTTGCTTTTTATTGTTACAATAAGAAAGACATTCACTAGATTCCCAATTAATTGCATGGCCAGTCTTGGTATGATGCATGGCAATGTTGTTACGATTATCCTGTTTCACAACTGCACTTTGATGTTCAACACGCCTGGTATTGAACGATCTACCAGTTTCTCCGATATACGTAGCCTCACAATCATTGCATGAAATTTTATAAATAGCACCGACTCGATCGTTTGGGCTATCACGATCTTTGACCTTGGTCAAGACCTTACGTAGAGTGGATATAGGTCGATGAGCGACGCGAATCCCATGTGGTTGTAAAATACGTGATATGGTCTCTGACGTACCTTTAATGTATGGTAATGAGATAAAGGTTTTTGGTGTATCAACTGTCTCGTTGGAGTTGTTGTTAGGTCTACTTGGCTTATGAGTGTTGCTATTGATACAATTGATATTGATTGCTATTGATACAATTACAGTGACAAATGAACCAAGAAAATTAAACAAAAATTCGAACTTTGTTACTATATTACTTTGTTACTTTGTTACTTAAAGTAAACGTCCCTAGGGTGGCCCCCAGTAAGCCACCTGACCAAGCCAACACAAAGCACAGCCAAAATGAACGGCCCAGCAATTCACGCAAAACATCAGCCATTAAAGATCGCTCAACGAGTGATACTGCTAAGAAGACCAAAGCTTATACAGATTCCAACAAGAAAAGGGAAGTATGGATAGCAGGAGACTCTATGGTAAAGCACCTTCAAGGACACAAGATGTCCAAGCACGCCAATGTCAAAATATCTACTTTCCCTGGATGTTCGATCCAAGACATGGGCGACCACATAAAGCCTATACTGAGAAAGAAACCCGACCTGGTTATTGTGCATGTGGGAACAAATGACCTCAAGTCTTGCACTTCTGAAAGATCTTGTGCAGAGCAAATTGTTCAACTTGCAACTGAGGCAGCAAATTCTGAGACCGAGATTGCTATATCTGGTCTTATCACCAGATCTGACGATGATATCCTGTCCAAAAAAGTTAGTCAAGTTAACAAAGTCCTAAGACAATACTGCAACCAGAACGGATGGTCCTTTATCGATCACAGCCTTATCACCACTGAGCACCTAAACCGTAGCGGTCTCCACCTTAACTCGAAGGGAACTTGGCAACTCGCACAGAACTTTACTAAGTATATTAGGGGAGATTAGATTATTGCCGTTGGGGAATCCAATGCCTTGCATTTGCAACACGAACCACCTCTATCGCGTGGTAAGTTTTTAGATTGTAATGTAACAGGACGTGGTCTAGTAATGGCTTCGCTTAATATTAATAGTTTAGTCGCACACATTGATGACCTTAAGGCTTTTATGGATAATTCTAATATTGATTTACTGTCAGTTAATGAATCCAAATTAGATGCTAGTATCAAAGATGATGAAATTCATTTAAAGGGGTTTGAACTTGTGCGAAGAGATCGTAAAACAAATGGAAGGAACGGAGGTGGAGTTTGTATATTTTTACGTCAAAACATTAACTATCACATTCGCCACGACTTGTGCGTGGACCAACTTGAATGTATATTTGTTGAAATTACCAATCCAAATTCTAAACCATTTCTTGTTGGAACATGGTACAAACCCCCGAGTGCTCCTTCGGATATTTTTCATAGTTTTGAAGATCTTATTGACAAAATTGATGCCGAGAGTAAAGACCTTTTTTTACTTGGGGATTTGAACTGTGATCTGTTAGAGGGCAAAAACAGTCCAATCGCTGCTAAGCTAACTAGTATACTCGATATTTACGGTTTAAGCCAATTGATCACTGAACCGACAAGGGTAACCCCAAACTCACGAACATTAATTGACCTATGCATAACAAACTCTCCTGACAAAATCATCAATTCAGGAGTTCAACATATCGCAATCAGTGATCATTCGCTTGTCTTTATGACACGTAAGACACGTTATGAAAAAACTGGCTCTCGAATAGTGGAAACGCGTCTTTATAGGAATTTTGATAAAGATACTTTTCTGTCTGACATAGCCAACCAACCATGGGACACAGTTTATAGCCATGAAAATCCCAATGATATGTGGAATGTCTGGCACAATTTGTTTATTGAAGTAATAGATAAGCACGCTCCGTTGAGCAAAAAGAAAATAAGGAAAAAAAAGTCCCCCTGGATTACTAAGGAATTATTAGATAAGATCCATAAACGTAATTATCTCAAAAAGAAGTCAGTTTATAGTAATGACGATATTGATTGGAAGTTATATAAGCGTGCGAGAAACCAAGTCAACAATGCAATTAAGCAGGCTAAAAAGCAGTATTTCACGGACAATTTTACAAAATTCCAAAAGGATTCGAGGAAAACTTGGAGTCTTATTAACGAGGTAACTTCACGCAATTGCAGCAAATCTCGCCGTAATATAACTGAAATCAAATGTGACGATGACTTAGTAATTAATTCTGCCCCAGAAATGGCCGAAGCTTTTAACCATCACTTCACAAGTGTTGGTACAGATCTTGCAAGTGACATTCCTACAACAAACATTAAACCCGAATGCTATCTTAGGCGGTCAGCAAAGACTTTTTCTCTAGAAACTACAAATGCTGATAGGGTGTGCAAGCTGTTACGTCAAATTGATGAGAAAAAGGCTACTGGATTAGATAACATACCTTCTAAATTATTGAAAATTGCTGCAGACATAGTTGGGCCCTCGCTTGCTTCCATCTTCAACAAATCCGTTATCACCGGCGAGTTTCCAGATGAATGGAAGCGGGCGAGGGTAACACCTGTCTTCAAAAAGGGCTCAAAATCTGATCTCAACAACTACCGCCCTATTTCAGTCATTCCCATAGTTTCGAAAATTTTTGAAAAGATCGTCCACGACCAACTCTATACTTATTTAAATGATAACGAACTTTTAACAAATTGCCAGTCGGGATTTCGTTCCCTCCATAGTACTCTTACGGCCTTACTTGAAGCTACTAACGACTGGTCGATTAATATTGACAAAGGCCTCCTAAACGGCGTAGTATTTATCGATTTAAAAAAGGCCTTCGACACCATCGACCATTCCATCTTGCTACTGAAATTGGAGTATTATGGATTGAATCGAGATTCTATCGATTGGTTTTGTTCTTATTTAACAAATCGTAGTCAAAAGTGTTTGGTTAATGGGTCTTTGTCTGATGCAAACATCGTAAGTTGCGGGATTCCACAAGGAAGTATTCTCGGTCCTTTACTCTTTTTGATATATATTAATGACTTACCAAACAGTCTTGCCATAGCCACTGCAAAAATGTTTGCAGATGACACAAGCATTAGTATATCTGGTAGTAGAGTGACGGATCTTGAGATTTCGATTAATTTTGAGCTTAAGAATCTTAATTGTTGGCTCAAAGCAAATAAACTAAGCCTTAATATAACGAAAACTGAATTTATGATCATAGGCTCTCGGCAAAAGCTAAATGCAGAGGCAAATAATGAAATTAATATTAATATCGATAATAAGTTAATTAAGAAGGTTAATAATGTGAAGTCGCTGGGCCTTACGATTGATGACCGACTATCTTGGTCTGCTCACGTTGAAGAGCTATGTAAGAAAGTATCCTCAGCTATTGGGGCTCTAAAAAGAGTCAGACCTTTTATCCCTCACTCTACTGCTGTACAGATCTACAATGCTCTAATTCGCCCCCATTTTGATTATTGTAGTACTGTATGGGATGGGTTATGTGGCCAATTATGCGACAAACTACAAAAGCTGCAAAATCGTGCGGCTAGGGTTATCATGAAAGCTAGTTACGAAGTTCGATCCAGTACGCTTCGTGATTCTTTAGGCTGGGACAAACTCTCAGTGAGACGCAAGAAACAAAAAGCGTTGTTAATGTTTAAGTGCTTAAATGGTCAAGCTCCCCAGTACCTATGTAATATCTTTGACCATTATAGCACAAATTATGACCTTAGAGATCTAGATATGAAACTTGCTATACCCAAGCCTCGCACCGATTATCTAAAGCGCAGCTTCAGCTATAGTGGAGCTATCTTATGGAACGACTTACCACAAAGCGCAAAGAATTCGAAATCCATAAAGTATTTTAAAAACGAGCTTAACAAAATCTTTATGGAATAATGGCATTGAATTTCCACACGGCAATCTTGTAAAACAGTAGACGCATTTGATTTTACATATATATGTATCACTTTATATATTATTATTTTATTATTGTACATATATTTTACTGATGATTTACCGTGTTTAAATAAACTATGTATGTATGTATGTATGTATGTTGTAAGTCAATGATTATATATGAAATATTTGCCTGCAAATAGTGTTTTTATGTTTTCGTGGAATCCCTGTGGTTTTTAATTTAAATTTAAACAATAGAGTCACGTTTATTATTGGTTACGTAATGCTATGCAAATGTGGTTGGGTTGGAAGGATGTCAATTGTTATTACCCCCCTCGGGTATCTAGATGGTCATGCGTTATTGTGACAGCTTCCTTTTCACCCTGCTATGGAACGAGACCACTTCATACATTCTTTCCCACCTCCTCCCCATTCCACCACCTTTTCAGGCTTAACACTTGTTACCATATTGGCGTTATTTTGTCCCCGCCTTTACTGGGGCAAATCCAAATTTAACAAATATTGTTAATATTCAAGTTACATTTTATTTATTTAAAAAACCGGCTATGGTCATCTGACCATAGCCAAATTACTCCAACCTGTAAATGATGATTTATTTATATTTGCCCAGTGAACGAGCTTCGGGAAAAGCAGCATATCCCTATGTCAAGGATTATTATGAAATGGGAATGGAATGGAATGAAAACATAATATTATATTAATTGTATAATCTTATTATCAATAAATATAGTAACACACCAACATCATATGTGTGACCGTTGCAGCTAGATGAAACACTCCCCCATTCACTGTGGGTACAGCTCCCAAGTAATACTGTTTTGGTAAAACCAAGTTGTCGACACGCAACCTTTGTATCATTCATATCCCAGTTCCAGTTATAATGACACACTGTTCCCCATTGACCACTGTGGTAGACTTGTATAATGCCGCCGACACATTCTTCTCTGAATATGGAGTATATGTAGTGGTACCAAAATGAAGCGTGTTTCATCTTCAAAGTTGAATAAGGATTTTTCTTTCCGAGAAAATGAGGCATTGACGAGTTGGCTACCTATGAAGAAGCTGATTGAATGTATCACTCATACAAACTCAAGGCTGAAGACAGTTTAAAGTTTGAGACAAATTCTACTTCTACTACAGATCCAAGTAATTTGATTATTTTTAGACTTTAAATTCTGTCAATGAGAAACGACGATTGACGATAGACAGTACCCTGTAATTAGGTACTTATAAACAGTGAATTTACGACCAAAACAGACCAATTTTAATTTTACTAAATGCAAGTTGTCGGTAACCTTGGCATTACTATTTTTATATCCCAGGGAAATAAATGGAAATAATGCCAAACTGTTCCGCATTGACTATTGTGGCAGGTAACTCCATAGTTTTGCATTGCCCACGCTCTTCTTCGCAAGATGTTCGGAGATCTCGACTCTTCTCGCTATGAATATTTTATTGATAATCGCCTATGCTTTGGGCTTTCTTGCGGCCCGTCGATTTTTAACTGCTTATCTAATACGCTTGTGCGTATGATGTCTTGACAAGGTTTTCATTCCATTGTCCATATAGTAGGGGTTCACTCGAACGTTTATACTACTTAAGCCATCACTACACACTTGATTTATTTATTGTTTGTATTTTTCTTTTATTTATGATTTATAAAAAAACTAGTACCTTTGTAAATACAACTAATTTGTCTTTATTGTTATTTTCTGTAATATTTATATGTGTAATAAAAGAACTTGAGCTTTCAATTACGTTATACCTTGATGATTTTCTTATCATTGGAAGAACATAGCAGGAATATCAGCGGAGTCTTATCGCACTCATCTGTCTGCTTCATTCGGTTTTAATATCAGTGGGGAAAATGTAGCCTCACCAGATCGACTATTCATCTATGTCTCTCCTCCTTCCCATTGATAAACTGGGTCACCTCAACTCTCTTGGTACATGTTTTTCACAAAAGATCTCGGCCTCTAAGCGTCAACTACCATCCCTCGCAGGATCTCTAAACTTTGCTTGTCACGTTGTGCACAGTTGCCGTACATTTTCAATATGTGTCATTGATTGGGTTAACAGGCTTAAACATTTTATGGTGGGAACAATTGTTTTGGTTACTTTTAAAAGCCGCAGCATGGTATTGGACTTTCGACAGCCTATAGGTTTTGAACTGTGGTAAAAAATACAAGGATATTATTAACAATTAATATATATCTTTTTTTATTACAAACGTTTTACAAATGATATATATCAATTCAACAACACAACACCGACATCCCAGGTGTGACTGTTGCAGCTAGATGAAACACTTCCCCATCCGTTGTGAGTACAGCTTCCAAGTGAGGACTCTGAGCCTGAACATCGCATGTACCACAGCCATACTTTACCCGTCCCTCGTCCATAGACCCAATATCCTACAGTTTTGGTAAATCCAAGTTGTCGACAAGCAACCTTGGCATCTGGCATATTCCAGTAATAACCATATCTATCACATACTGTTCCCCATTGACCACTGTGGTAGTCGGAATATTGATTCTATGCAATTAAAAACAATTCTATTTCATCAAAATAGTTTTTCTGAGAAAATTATTATGAGGCTTTGACTGGTTGGCTACCAATGGAAAAGGATATGATAGACCACTTTACGCAAGATAAGGTGAAAGGACAGCACAGTCGCAGCATTTTGTCCGTCTGATCTTCAATTTTGTTTATGAATTAATATTTGGTTGCAAAAAGTGATTTTCTCCTTAGTATCTATGTTATGTTAATGATTCGTGCGGGATTAGTAACTACACAATCTTTCCCTTAATGGAATAAGGATTTAAAAAATATATTTTCATATTCCAATCTAATAAAAGTGTCAAACTGTGTTACTTTGAGAGGACTATTTTGTCAATTGGGACAGATCATGGCTTGTCCACCTGCATGCTTTTAGCATTTCGGATGTAAAGTTGTCATACCCTGCAGGTGCTTTATTATTATTCAAAAGCTTTACAGCTTTTTCAACTTCGCTCTGTTTTGGTTCACTGAGATCAATTTCAAGCTTTCATTTTTTTAAATACATTTTTTTTCACATCATCACTCATATCAACATTACAATCAAGGCCCCCACGGTTAATAACCCTCTGAAATGCTCAGCTCGACATTTAGTCTACATTTATTCCCCGGCTACGAGAACTACAGAACAGGCCTCAACCATATAACACCTATAAATAAATCACAAATAAATGAGTCTTGAGGGCCGTAAGCTAGAAAACTGTAAAAGGTTATTATGTATCCCTCCTTAAATAAAGTTATTGTATTGTATTGTATTGTACTTTCCTCGTCTTCAATGATATTACCATGTTTATCTTTGACAAGTAGTGTGCTCTTCGCCTTTTTTTCCTGTGAGAATGTTAGCTTTTTTAAAAAACCTCCCAATGATTCTTCCTAGCTGCTGCCTCTTCAAATATTTCTGCTTTCTTGTCCACCCAGTGTTTCCAGTCTTTCTTTACACTATCTTTCACTCTTTTATATGCTACGTTCTTAAGAGTGAATGTCAGTAAAAATCAAACAAAATTCAAAAATTCGCGGACACAGCCCAAAAATCGTGTTGGCTTATATTTTGATCATTGATAGGGTAGGGTATGTAGGTAAACGAAACGGGGTTGATTAGTTGAAATGTTCGTTATTTTGAAAAATATCGACCAAAGACAATGCCAGCTTGATTTCGGCTCAAACCGACTCACGTGACTCGGGTATTTAGCCGATTTTTGAGTGTCTCGTAAACTCGCTAAAACAAAATAAAAATTCATTCATTCATTGTATCTAGGTCAATTGGGCCTAGTACGGCCAAGATATAACAGTTTCATTAAATATGGATTGTTTTGGATAGGAACGGAGGCCTTTTATAATGACGATATGCGTACAGCGATAAATTAACTAGTAAACTACCCTTTACTCGAGCGAAGAATAATATACGAGGTGTTTCATCAAAACTCTCGATATTTATACCAGAAGGTTCACAAAAGGATGCTCTTTAAATTTTACTTTATATCATAAAAAGTATTTCTAATACGTCTAGCAATTTGATTGTGAACTGGTTGAAATATTTTGTCAAACTAAAGAAAGATAATAGTGCTGCCGCAGTCTGCGTAGTCAGTCAAATAAAGGCATAATATATATCGCATGCAACTGACATATTTAGGGTACACTGCAGTACTATATTAATATGAAAATGATTAGAAGTACTGTACTTGTAAATACAAGCAGCTTTTAATGAATATCAAATAAAATTTGGAACTTTATTGATACGATTCTTTTTGCAATATGTCATTGTGATAAACAACTTGTAGATTTCAAACCGCCCTTATTAGTATTCATGTTGTCTTTCTCGTCGGTCGTCGTACACTGTAGCACGCACTATATTAACATGAAAATAAGTAAGAGTACAAATACAAGCAGCTCTTAATGAATGTCACATAAAATTTGAATTTATTTACGAGTTTTCACGATATTTATTGTTAGAAATCTACTAGCGACGACTGTTTACTGTACAGTGACATGTAAAATATTACATTGTTATATCTAGAATAAGGTCTAGGGTGCTTTATACTAGTTTTATCATGTACCTTGTACTATCCACTTTTCTTTTCGTTTTTTTGTTTCAATTGTGAATTGTATGTGTTTGGGAAATAAAAACCTATGACCTATGACGTATAAATTAATATAGTTTAGTTATGTTTCCAGACCATTTTGTTCGAATTTTTTCCTCCCCTTATTTCCAAAAATAAAACTTCCAATTTAACTTGCATTTTATATGAGCGTTTTTACGATCAAACTTCTTTATTGCCCTCTGGATAGTAATCTATTAATCCTATTGCATTATTATTTTACATTCCAAGTCCTTGTCGACCCATTATACACGGCCAATGTCTATTATCACTTCCAGCCTATACAATTTTAAAAATACTTCAACATGACACCAACATCATATGTGTGACAACTGCAGTCAGAGAGAACATTGAGGACTCTGAGCCTACATCTAGACTATTGCTTAACATCTAATTTACTCCAGTTCTATTAATATCAGGTTGTATTTCTTGAATATTTTAACTAAAAAATTAAAATAGTTTTGATATTTTTACACCTTTTCTTACATATCATAAGCAGCACTTGAATGACGATTGCAGTAAGAGTCAACATTTCCCCATCCATTGTGAGAACAGCTTCCAAGATTGGCTTCTGTGCTAGAACAATACATGCCATGCAGCCATATCGCATTTGCCCCTTGTCCATGGTACGAATATCCAACAGTTTTGTTATAACCAAGTTGCTGACATGCAACCTTAGCAGTTTTCAGATCATCTAAGCTCCAGTTTCTATCACACACTGTTCCCCATTGGCCATATGTTTAGTTTTAAATATCTTATCATATTTTCATAAACGTGTAGCTAGCCCTAAACTTTTTCGAGTTCAAAACAGCTCTAGTACTAGATGTTCCCCTCCCCTCTCTCTATCTTTATTGTGGTGACTCGGACTTTCTTCACGCTCACTATATTATAGATACACTCGGTTTAATGACTCTATTAACTTTTGAATATATTTTATTCTTTATCATGTAGCCAGGATACAAGCAGCAAACTTTCCCTTTACTGCAAGTTTTCTCTTAATGAACAGTACACAAACATCATATATGTACTGGTTGCAGTCAGAGTGAACATTCCCCCATCCGTTGTGAGTACAGATTCCAAGTGAGGTCAACAGCCATACTTTACCCGTTCCTTGTCCCCAGTACCAATATCCTACAGTTTTGGTAAAACCAAGTTGTCGGCATGTTCACCATATATATAAATTTTATATTAAGTATATTTCATGTTTTAAATATTACTTGTTCAATAATATTATATCACAGTTAAGATTTAGATATAGATATATTAATTTTTTTGTTTCTAACTGCTATGTTTAGTCGATTATAGTATTCTTTAATTAGCTAAATTTCCATTTTCCCCATAAACATATATACATATACTTTTAACTTAAAATACAAATCCAATTATAGTGTCTAGGTTAATTTCATAATTATATAATTTACAAATCATATGTGTGACCGTTGCAGCTAGATAAAACACTTCCCCATCCACTGTGGGTACAGCTACCAAGTGAGGACTCTGAGCCTGTACATTGCATGTACTGCAGCCATACTTTACCAGTTCCTCGTCCAAAGTACCAATATCCAACAGTTTTGGTAAAACCAAGTTGACGACAAGCAACCTTCGCATCATTCATATCCCAGTAATAACCATCATCACATACTTTTCCCCATTGACCACTGTGGTAGACTTGTATGAAGCTGCGAACACATTTGAAATCTCTGCATATGGAATGTATGGATTACGAAAACAATTCGTTTTAGTAAAAGAGTTTTATTTTTGAGAAAAAAAGGGTGATAGACCACTCAAGCTCGTTAAGGTCAGAGACGGTTGCAAGATGTCTTCTATTGGAACATTTAAATATTTTACAGACTGAAAAAAAGTCTAGAAAACTGTTTGACGATTTTTTGAGATAAGTCATACCGCTATTGTTTCAGAGTGGCATATCCCAAAGAATCCATTATGCATTTTTATCTTCTTCTCGATCAACTCATTTGCTACCATCCGGCTTTGCCAACTAATCGTTCCTTTGCCTCCAGAACTTGATGTACGCATTCTAAGCCAAGAGCTTTCCCTTCCTTATTAAACCCAGGCTTAATTTCATCCTATGTTTAGACAGTGAGTTTCGTTTTTCAAAATGTTCTTTTGTTAACAATTAAATCCGCATCCTGCGTGTGCCAACGTTTCCTTATCCATTGTGAGAAAACTTCCAAGCGAAGTTTCCGATCCTAAACACCACATGGCGTACAGGAAACCAATATCCTAGAGTTTTGATAAAACCAAGGTGTCCAGAAGCAACATGCATATCAGTCCAATTATCTGAACTTCAGTTATCATCGCAGACTGTTCCTCAGCCATAATTTACCTTTCGTCTTCGTTAATACGGATTTCGAACAGTTTGCAAAATCGACATCCCGACATGCAATATCAACATTATAAATATTATTATTAAGTATTAAGATTATTTGATAAAGTGTCATCATGAACTGTTCCTCATTGAATGTTGCCGATTTTGTAGACTTGACACTTAGTGGTAACTACGGTTGACCTTCGATTTGTTGTATATGGTTCACCTAATAATGTTTGGATAACTGAGGCGATAGTGAGTAGGAAAAAACGTGAAAGAAAGGAAAATCTTGTAAATGAGATCAGACAACCTCACTACATGGTTAAAAGAAAGTATCATAATGAGAATCAAAGTTACAGCTATTTTGGGATAAAAGGCTAATCAGTTATTAATATTTTTGATTGTTGATGGCGTCGTAGAGCAAATTTATGACCTACCACACAAAAGAGCAATACCAAATGAGTTAATACAGCAGCAATAGAATATATGCAAAAAAATTGGATCCGAAATGTATCAGTATGTTGCGTTATGCACAATAGTACACCAACATCCCATTGATGATTGTTGCATCGAGAGTCAACATTTCCCCATCCATTGTGAGTACAGCTACCAAGTGTGGCTTCTGTGCCTGCACATCGCATATAATCCAGCCATACTTTACCCGTGCCATGTGCATAGTTCCAATATCCTACAGTTTTGGAAAAACCAAGTTGCCGACACACAACTTTTGCATCATTCATATCCCAGTTATAATACGAATGACACACTGTTCCCCACTGACCACTATAGTAGACTTTTATAATGCCGCCTACACTTAAATTTGAGAATGACGTATTCATACAAAAGATGAAATAAATTAAGGCCTGTCTGATAGTCAATTTAGGGCTTTTCGAAAAACTTTCGATTTTCAAGGAAATAAGAATCTGTTTCAACTTTCGATACGATTTGAAAACAGTTCACCAATGGGATTTGATTGGTGAAAGAAAAAAAAATAATTAAAGACTGTTCGCCGATTCTCGATATTTACAGACAACGGCACCCAAAACCCTTAATTCTTTTCTTGTCAAACCGAATAGTAATTTAAAGTTTTGGTTCTGATTTTTTTTTTATTAAAGCTTTGAAGTTAGTTGTTGAAATTCCAAGCGTGCAGCTGTTGTAGTTAAATATTTTGTAAGATATCGTGGAATTATAACCCTACCCTATACATTTTCTGTTGTTTTGAAAACTGCACGTATAGGATTACTAGTTAAGAATACTGAGTAATCCTAATACGTATGTCCGTTCGGAATTTCTGTTTTAATAGTATCAGGCTTTTATCTTGAATTTCACAAAGAGAGTTAATGTGACAGCCTACTTTTGAAACTTCAAAATGGAGCCCAATATGTGCACTCAACCAAAAACCGTTGAATAATCTTCACATTTTATTGAGCAGCCATGCACGCTTATAACTTCGAAAGAGCAAAACCCTCAAACTTTCCATGGGACTTTTTTTAAAAAGTTAATTTTTATAGTGCATGAAAAAAAATAGATTTGTGTAAGACTTTTTCCGACTTTAATATGTATGAAACCACTTTTTGTCAAAACTTTCTATGTAGTATTGTACAATGTTTTACTAGTTGGCATATATAACTATTATCTTATGATTACCTATGTTTATAATTCGCACTAGATTATTTTCTAAAGGAATTATGCGTAAGACAAATAATGATCTAAATAGTTTATCAGGAGCATCAAATAATATATTATTTTTTTGTTTAATATCTATTAAAAAAGAACATTTATTAAGATGGACATACATTTTTCACAACAGCACTATAAGAAAACGGTAACTTTACACCAACATCCAACGTGTGACTATTGCACCCAGAGTAAACATTTCCCCATCCGTTGTGAGTACAACTTCCAAGTGAGGCTTCTGAGCCTGTACACCGCATATAGTACAGCCATACTTTACCCGTTCCTCGTCCATATTGCCAATATCCTACAGCTTTGGAATAGCCAAGTTGCCGACATGCAACCTTTGCATCGTTCATGTCCCAGGCACCGGTATTACACACTGTCCCCCACTGACCACTGTGGTAGACTTGTATAATGCCGCCGACATCGGAACATTTCACCTGGATATTGAAACATCTGCTATTTGTCTTTTTAGTTTTCTTTAGGAGGAAATAATTCTGATGCTTTGACTTGTGGTATATAGTTGTCCTATAAAACAAATTGACGGATTAACAATGAAAATGAATTCAGCAAAATCGATTGGTGATTCAAATATATTAGTAAAAGAAATAAAGAGTAAAACCGCAGGTTAAAGCACTTGTCTGAAACTAAGCAATGCAATTTCTTTCTTATTACAATACAATACAATTTTACAATTCAGGCCGTATTCACTTGCACTTTCACTTATATGTTCTTCCTAAGTCAACGTCTTTATTACATGGTCAAGAGGTGCACCATAAGACTCACACCATTTGAAAATATTTTAAGATGAATAGGAAGTTTAGTTATTTAAACATTTAAAAGACTTGGTATTGCTTGTTGAATTTATAACCTCCTTTAAAGATCAATGCGATACGTCTAACCAACTGAGATGACCGCTTCGCAATAAAATAAATGGCAATTAAACATGTTGTGTTCCAATATATATGATGACACACCGACATCCCACGTAATTTGGTAAAGCCAAGCTGCCGACATGCAAACTTGGTAACTCCATATCCCAGTAACCATTATAATCACACACTGTTTCCCCCTGAACACATCTTAGTAACAGCAGTATTAATATGATATATGTGTGGTGTTATTAAATAATGGTGTATGTTTAATGTAAAACCACTGGCCTGTCTCGATTAGTTTCTACTATTTGCAGGTCAGTGGTGTAAATTTGCAAATGTATATTTAAGTAAACAAAAATAAACTTCAACTTCAACTTGAATTATCATTGTCGTTATTATGATTATTATTATGATTATCAATATTATTATTATTATTATTATTATTATTATTATTATCATTATCATTATCATAAATGTTTTTGTTGTTGTAAGTTAAAGCTCCAGCTTGTATCACACACTGTTCCCCATTGGGCATATGCTGCCTTAGTTTTAAATATCTTGCAAATTATCGGTAACCGGGGTTGAGCTTTGATTTACCAGCCAAGTGATAGCCAACTGTTAAAGTGAAAACGAGAAAGAAAATGTAGGGTTTCAAGTGAGAAAACACTACTCTATATTGGGCACTATGCACTGATAAACGTGTTGCTAGCCCTCAATTTGTTCGAGTTTAAAACAGTTGTATAACGTGAAGCATGATCATTCCATTCTATTATTTCTCTTGCATTGTACCAAACGGTACTCCAACTGATTCGTCCTCACCCATGAAATACGTGAAATGTGTATTTTGTTTTAGCAGAATGCTTTGCAGTTCTAGTACCCCCCCCCCCCCTCCTCTCCTCTCTCTCTATCATTATTGTGCTGGTCTTTCTTCATGCTCACTATATCATTGACATACTTGGTTTCATTAGTTGATGAAAACTTTTATAACCTTTATATATATATATTATATATATATCTATATTATGTAGCCAATATACGAACGGCAAACTTTTCCTTTACTGTAAGTTTTCCCTTAATGAACAGGATACCAACATCATATATGTGCTGGTTGCAGTCAAAGTGAACAATTCCCCATCCGTTGTGAGTACAGCTTGCGAATGAGGTCTCTGAGCCTGAACATTGCATCTGTACCTCGTCCATTCAACCAATATCCTACAGTCTTGGTGAAACCAAGTTGTCGGCAAGCAACCTGCGCATCATTCATGTCAAACAAACCACTACACACTGTTCCCCGCTGACCACTGTGGAAGACTTGTGTAATGCCGCCGACTGCTGAATCTGTGAAGAGTCAATTTTAAATTTTTCTTCTTCAAGTTTTCTTTCTAGATATTGGACATATTTGGTCCACTTAAATTACCAGTATGGTTGCTCTAATAACTCAAGGATTATCAGAAAGAATTTTATCAACATCCTTTGTTGATACCCAAATTAGACTGTATTCCTTACAATTTAACTTTTGTATTACGTTGTCAAAAGACCCAACTGAAGGTGAGACTGTTTGCAGATAGTTTAAGATGAATATAAAAACAAAATCAGTTATTCAATAAAACGTGTGTTATTAGAGTCACAGATCGGTTTTATGACGTCCTGCACTAAAAAAAAAATGTGATCAGTTGAAACAACTGAGATGGCCAAGCGACAAGAGAAAAAATATATATAGTGACAAACCAACATCATATGTGTGACCATTGCAGCTAGAGTATACATTTCCCCATCCCCTGTGTGTACAGCTTCCAAGAGAAGACTCTGAACCGGAACACCCCATGTCTGTTAGCCATACTTTGCCCGTTCCTCGTCCATAGTACCAATATCCTACAGTTTTGGTAAAACCAAGTTGTCTGCAAGCAACCTTTGCATCCCTCATATCCCAGCCGTATAGGCACACTGTTCCCCATTGGCCACATTGTAAAATGTTTCCCGTTAGAATATGCCTGGTTGACTTGGAATAAGCAAAACTGACCATTGCTCATCATCGCCCACTGCCGCATCTGGAATCCATCTCTGTTTGCGATGAAGTGATCTGTCCATCTTCCTTGGTAAGAAACATTGGCGTACTGTACTTTGATTCCTCTTTGACAATGGACCAATATGTTAGTAATGTCTGTAAATCTGAATTTTATCACCTTAGGAACATCATTCGCATTAGGAAATACCTTAGCGCTCAGTCTGCTGAAGCGTTAATTCATGATCATTTGTTACATCTAGGTTAGATGTTTGTTATATTAAGTATATTTATTTTTTAAATATTACCTTTTCAATATTATTTTATCACGGTTTAGATTTAGATATAGATTTTAGATATATTAATTATTTTGTCCCTAATTGTTGATTATAGGTTTCTTTAATTAGCTAGATTTCCATTTTCACCATGAACATATATACATACTTTTAACTTAAAAGTCAAATCCAATTATAGTGTCTAGGTTAATTTCATAACAGCAGGGGCCCTAAGGCTGGAAATATTCTTCAGGTTGACAAACGTTTTAGCAAAGAATCGCGTAGACGGCAATGCACATTCATGAGTTTAACAGCCCTGTTATTCGCTCAGCACGACCCCATTTCACTTTGGGCTACCAACACACTCTATGGTATATTATCCTTTGTATCTCAATGATAATTAATTTCAGCATATTCCCAATTTAGAAACAATGTGGATCGATAATATACCAGCTATCCGTGATTTGTGGGTCTGCCACAGAGGCCGATAAAAAATATGTGTTTGTCTGGTTAGACTAATAACAGACGTCTCTTCAAATACTCAGATACTTGTTCGCCCACTGTGTCTTGCCAAATTAATATATATATTTATATGCACTTAATAAACATGTTTTCGTACGTTTACATGCTATAGCTAATACTTTATCGATGTATTGAAAACATTAACGTTTTTAGAATGTATATTTATAATGTATATAGAGTAAAACCAGTGGAAATTCCAATAACATTCTCAAACCAAGTTTTTTGATAACCTATCCATAACCTTTTTTTCCTTCTTTGCAAAGAGGAGACTCAGCAATTTACTTGCAACTGTAACAACTAGTTATATTAATTATATAATTTTATTATCAATGAGACACACCAACATCATATGTGTGACCGTTGCAGCTGGATGAAACACTTCCCCATCCACTGTTGGTACAGCTACCAAGTGTGGCTTCTGTGCCTGTACATCGCATATAATCCAACCATACTTTACCCGTGCCTCGTGCATAGTTCCAATATCCTACAGTTTTAGAAAAACCAAGTTGCCGACACGAAACCTTTGCATCATTCATATCCCAGTCATTATACGAATGACACACTGTTGCCCACTGACCACTATGGTAGACTTTTATAATGCCGCCGATAATGCACGATAATAAATATAAATCGAAATCTGTACATCGCATGCTCTGCATGATCAGTGTGATTTATTCTTTCCTAGTGTATATACCCATCGTTACTGTTATGGTAATTGTTATTTGACACTTTAGTTCTACATTTTATATTGTACTGCGCATTTGACCACATAACATGTTATTGATATTCCTACTCCTACTCCTACTTTTACTACTACTCCTACTTCTACTCCTACTTCTACTCCTACTCCTACTTCTCCTACTCAATACAATACAATAAAATACAATAAAATACAATATAATAATATATAATACAATACAATACAAATATCGTATGATCGTATAATGAAGAATTCTTTCTAATCAATTCTTCAACACGACACCAACATCATATGTGTGACCATTGCAGCCAGACCAAACGCTTCCCCAACCATTGTGACGACAGCTTCCAAGTGAGGACTCTGATCCTGTACATTGCATGTTGTATAGCCATACTTTACCTGTTCCTCGTCCAAACAACCAATATCCTACAGTTTTGGTAAAACCAAGTTGTCTGCATGCAACTTTGGCATCATTCATATCCCAATAACTACCAGCATCACACACTGTTCCCCATTGCCCACTATGGTAAACTTGTATAATGCCGCCGACACCTTAATCTGTAACGAGTCAAATTTCGATTTTCTTTTGCAAGTTTTCTTTCTAAGTATTGGACATAATTGGTTAACTTAAATGATCGGTATGGTTGCTCTTATGATTCAAGGATTATAAGAAAGAATGTCATCAACACAGTGTTTTCAGTCAATCCTATTAAAGAAAGAATTAAAGAAAATATTACATATGAGGTAACACTGCTTGATATTTGGAACTAAGCACTGATAAATTAGCGTATGTTCCTCACAGTTAAATTTTATTATGTGGTCAAAAGAGCCACGGGAAGAGCGTTTGCAGATAGTTTTAGATGAATGGAAAGCTAAACTAATCAGTTAGTATTTGAAAGAAATGTGTGTTATTAATGGCATAGATCTGCAAGTTCATGACTTCCTGTATGAAAGATAAAGGTGATCAGTTCAAACAACTAGTAGATGACAAGGAATTATATATAATGATACACCAACATTATATGTGTAACCGTTGCAGCTAGAGTATACATTTCCCCATCCACCGTGAGAACAACTTCCAAGTAAGGCCATGCATTGCATGTTGTTTAACCATATTTTACGCCATCCTTGACCAGAGTACCAAGTTCCTACAGTTTTGGAAAAGCCAAGTTGTCTGCATGCAACCTTTGCATCTTGCATGTCACAGAGACCATAATCATTACATACTGTTCCCCATTATGAGTATAATGCCATTAACATCTGAGCATGTGATAAGTGAATCTTGCTTTTATGTATAAAAAATACTTCCACTTTTGGGTTTGCTTTCTGAGGAAATGATAACGATGCTTTGTTTGGTTGTAAAATTATGGAAAGATATTTGATAAATCATGCTCAAATTAATGTGATCGTATACACTCGTCACTTTTATCAAAATACCTCTAGTTCTGAGGACTCTGAACCTGTACATTGCATCAACCCTGGTCCACTGTACCAATATCCTACAGTTTTGGACAAATCTTACCGCCGACACGCAACTTTTGCATCTCTAGTATCCCAGTTAATTGTTCCAGCTATAATGACACTGTTCTCCATTGGCCACTGTAATAGACTTGTATAATACCGTGAACACCTAGACATATGAAGAGTGAACCTATGAAATAACTCTTTCTTTGGCTAGAGTTTATAAAAGTGAAATGTATGAGCCAGGTCACGTCATAGTAACTTTCAAATCACTTTCAAGTGCCCTGATAACCCTTTTTTTAAATATTTAAAATGCAGTTCAAACTCGACTGTAATTATATATTCAAAAGATCTAAGTTTTATAATTCTCTTGGTTGAAAAAAGAGTTTAAATTAATTTATGACATTCCTCGTTCTCATCTCATGCAACCCCTGTGCTATTATTGTGCTCACCTTACAAGTTCCGTTTACATTTAGAATTTAATTATACCCATGCCAGACCATGACCACACCTTACGTATTTTGACTCTGCTTTACTAATATCAGGCTTATATCTTGCAATTGAATGCCACAAAGAAAGTAAACGTGACTGCCTTCTATTGAAAGTTCGATTTGAGCCCACAATGTGTCAATCCATCAATCAATCCAATTCATTTGGTATTGTAGAGTGATTCACTCGCCCGCATTGGTGGAATTATATAGTTTGCAAAGAACTATCATCTTATGAGTACTTATGTTAATAATTCTCACTAGGTTACTTTCTCAAGGAATTATGCGTAAGAGAAACAATAATGTAAATCATTCTTTTCTTACATTCACAGCAGCTTATAGCACGACGCTCAAAAGTATCAGGGGCGGATCCAGGAATTTTCAAAAGGGGGGGCCGGACAGGATCAAATTAGGGGCGTAGCGTGGCCATTTTGATAAGACACCTAAAAAATCGCCGAAGCAAAAAAAAAACAAAAAAACAACGTGGCGCACTACAATGTTGACACTGTTCCATAAATTATTACCAAGTTTTAACACATTAATTTCAAAAGGGGGGGCCGGATAGGATCAAATTAAAAAATAAAATAAATTTCCTTAATGCATGAGGCAGTAGAAAAGCAAAAAAAAAAAAAAAAACCGGCAGCTAAAGAGGGGGCCGCGGCCCCCCCGGCCCCCCCCCCTAAATCCGCCCCTGAGTATAACTACATTTAATGTATTTGAATACCTCTATGCACGGGCTTTCATATTTAAACCGATACATTTGATGCGAAGCTGTCTGGTTTTCCCAAATAAGTCGTATAAAAGCTCGTTTGGCAGCAAAAAGCCCGTGCGTAGAAGTGCGTGCATATATTAAAAGCGGTCATAGTTATGCTCGTTGCACTGTTGTAAGAGCCTCATTATATCTTCTTGTTATTGTTTTTAAACAATATTAAAATATTAAAATATCTAGTCAGCGAGAACATTTATTCAGATATAAAAGAACATTTTCCACAAGAACACCATAAAAAACGCTAACATCACACCAACATCCCATGTGTGACTGTTGCATCCAGAGTTAACATTTCCCCATCCGTTGTGAGTACAGCTTCCAAGTGAGGACTCTGAGCCTATACACCGCATATAGTACAGCCATATTTGACCTGTTCCTCGTCCATATTGCCAATATCCTACAGTTTTGGTAAAGCCAAGTTGTCGACATGCTACCTTTGCGTCTTTCATATCCCAGTCATTATTACCATAATAATCACACACTGTTCCCCACTGACTACTGTGGTAGACTTGTATAATGCCATCGACACTGAAACTTTTAGCTGGATATTGAAAAAAACTGCTATTTGTCATTTTCTTTTCAGAGTAATAGCGGAGCACCATCGAGTTGATTTTTCTTGGCTTTATTGCTTTATTAATCATTTCTGTTTGAAAATAATTGTTGACTGCCACCGAGTCTCATGGGAGAGATTCTGATGTCAAAACAAAATCGCATATTCGATATGGATAGCTTTAATATCTATATAGATAATTTATTTCAATGTTGAATGAAATATGAAAAAGAAATACATATTACACGAAATATTCGCTATTTATCGGACTTTTCCAGCTGATATTATTACATAATCGTAAAATGAGCTTAAAAGGAACTTTTAAAAGCTTGTTTGTGTTTATGTATAAGCTTATGTTCTTGTAAGATATTTCGTTAGATAAGTTAAGAATAAATTCCGAAGAACATTTTCAAGGACCAGTTCCTAACAAAGAAAGTTATTATTATTTTGCACTAATAAATATGTCTCTTGTTCGCGCATGTGAAGTTCAACTAAATGTAAGCTTATGGCTATTGGCTATATGGCTTTGACGGAAGTCGTTCACTTTCCAAATCAAAAAATCTTTTAACTTAATTTTTGCTGAATAATATCCTTTATCATTCAAATTTTTTTTCCCGTCAAAAATATCCGCGATGATATCCCATAATTTCTGATATACTTTTGATATACTTGTATATATACTTGAACCGGCCATATTTTTTGCAAAAGGCTGTATATATATATATATATATATATATATATATATATATATATGAAGTAAAGTGGTTTGGTACCATGCCTTGAGTATAATGTAGGTAGGAGTAAAGATTTCGGAAGGCATATGTTGTTGTGACATGCAAGTGTGCTGACACTAAGAAAATCTGTCTGACAAAACATTGCATCTATAAGATCACCTGTTTGGAATGCAAATGCATCTACGTTGGGGAATCAGGCAGGACGGTTGGATCGAGATTGAAAGAACACATAAGGATGAAACAGGAGACGATCTATTCTCATCTAAAGACAGACGTCGAGATTCCATCGCTAGCAGATATTACATGGTGCGTGTTACACAGAAATATTACCAACTATCAAGAAAGACGCATTATAGAAGCCATTGAAATCAAAATATTTCATAACAACATCATGAATGGCTGTATAGGACGATTCCTTTCTATACTATAAATACACTATTGTACTATAACTACAATTCGAGACAACAGACCATTGTCTCTTATATGCAAATTATAGATTTTTTCAGTTATAAGATACTTTACGTTGTACGCTCAAAGAGCATTCACTGACGAAGCCGTGACAGGCGAAACGTTTGAATTAAAGCCAATTTACAACAACATATGCCTTCCGAAGTCTTTACTCCTACCTACATTATACTCAAGGCATGGTACCAAACCACTTTACTTCATATATATATATATATATACACACACATATTTCATTTAATTCTCTATTTTATTACAAACTTTAAAGCTTTTTTTTATTATTACATCTAACGAGGAAACCACCCTCCTTGGTGATGATTTTCAGGATTTACCTCTACTTTACTGTACCTGTCCGACGCCAAAGGTACAAATATCCAACAGTTGACGACAAACAGCCTTGTCATCATTTATATTCCAGTAGGAAGAAGGAAACACATCATAGTAATCACATAATGCTCCCCTTGGACCTCTGTGGTAGTCTTGTATAATGTCGTCGACACATAATTTCTTAATTTTGAATATATGCATTTAAAACAATTCTTTGTCTTAAAATGCTCTTTCTGATAAAATGATTATGAGGCTTTGATTAGTTGACTGGCTATCTTTGAAAAAAAAAAAAAAGGGATAAACCGGCGACAAGTTCGAAAAGCTTTGATACCTGTATTTGTTAAAATTGAGACTAAAAATATACCTGAAAACTGTTTGATGATTTATGATGAGGAAAGTTATCATTACTGCTTTAAATATGGGGAAATGAAATATTCAATATCAGATTCTATAACATTCAAGTCGATTCCATGCACATCAGTTATATTTATAGCATCTACTCACGCATTTATGTAAACCATCCCTAGATGTAGCAGCTTCCTCATCCACCCACCCCCTTTCGACCACTACCAACAGTAAAAATGATATGTTATTATTAATGTGCAAACATTTAGTAAAGCATAGTACTGTGGGACTTGATAAGGAAAAGCGTTTTATTGTCATGACGACCCCAAAACGTCGCTCATTCAAGTATTATCTATCTTTGGGTGTCGTAATCTTATTAATATATTATGTTAATTAAAAACTGTTGTTAAAAAAAAAGTATGTAAAAGACAAATTTGTAACAAAACTTATGTATATCGTAGATCAACAACACAACACCGACATCCCATGTGTGACCGTTGCAGCTAGATGATACACTCCCCCATCCGTTGTGAGTACAGCTTCCAAGTGAGGACTCTGAGCCTGAACACTGCATATTGTATAGCCATACTTTACCCGTTCCATTTCCAAAGGTCCAATATCCAACAGTTTTGGTAAAACCAAGTTGACGACAAGCAACCTTCGCATCATTCATATCCCAGTATCTACTATAATAACTATCACATACTGTTCCCCATTGACCACTGTAGTAGACTTGTATAATGCCGCCGACACATTTAAAGTAGTATTGCTAAATAGTTTTTCTGAGAAAATGACTATGCGGCTTTGACTAGTTGGTTACCTATGAAAAAGGATGTGATAAACAAGTCGTGAAAGGTGAAATACAGTTCCAAGTGCTTCGATACCCCTCTTTTTGAAGCATTTAAATCTCTTGAAAAAAATGTTTAAAAGAACTGATTGTGACAATTCGTTACCGCTATTGTTTTAGAAGAGGATGAATGGCATATTCCAAAGAATCGATAACGTTTTTTACCTTCGCCTCAAGCCACTCATGTACTACCATCCTGCTCTGCCAAGTTTTCGTTAAGGTGCATTCAGAACTTGATGTACGCAATTTAAGCCCCGCCTTTCCCCCTTTATTAATACTAGGATTTATTTCTTTTAATTTTTAGACACTTAGTATTACAGGCTTTTGCCCTGTTCAAAATGTGTATGGTTTCTTAATTAAATTTTGAAGATAATTCAGCAGTTTTTGCGCGCGCATATCGTGGCGTCAAATTTCCTATTTTTGTCCTTGTGATTGTGTAGTTGCATGCGTAGTAGCTTATCTTTTTGAATAGTTGGCAGTTACCTTAATATAAAACAAGACACCAATATCGCACGTGTGACCCTTGCAACCCGAGTAAACATTTCCCCATCCATTGTGAGGACAATTTCCAAGTGAAGCCTCTCTGCCTGTACAGCGCATATAGTACAACCATACTTTACCAGTGCCCTGTCTATGGTGCAAATATCCTACAGTTCTGATAAAACCAAGTTGTCGACACCATCCATATACCAGTAGTAACCACTGGGTCCATCACACACTGTTCCCCATGGTCCATTATTGTGGTGGTAAACCTCTGGTAAGCGGGATCCTTGTACAACGTCCAATCTAGCTAGGTCAGGTTCATACATTCTACGATGGGATTCTTTCTGTCCTAGAAGCAATCGTTATAATTGCACCCTTTTCCAAAATACCCATTTTAGTAAAGCTATTAATATGATTAACAACCACCATATTGGTTAATGAGTTAGCAAAATGCACAAAATGACACCAACATCATATTGATGAGTGCTCAGACATAACCATGGCCTAATGGCCTCACATCCATTGCGAATACTTTTAAATGAAGACTCTGATCCTGAACATTTACTCCACGGCTACGAGAACTGCTGAACGAGCGTCAACCAAGAGGATTAAAACAAAAAACTCTAACCTTGTTTCTAAATGTTGTAAGTTAATGAATATATAATTATACTAAATATATAATTTAATTATCAATGAAGATAGTAGCACACTAACATCATCATATGTGTGACCATTGCAGCTAGATGAAACACTTCCCCATCCACTGTGGGTACAGCTTCCAAGTGAGGACTCTGAGCCTGAACACCCCATGTTTGTTAGCCATACTTTGCCCGTCCCTCGTCCCTCATACGAAACACCTACAGTTTTCGTGAAACCAAGTTGTCGGCATGCAACCTTGGCATCATTCATATCCCAGTAAGCATTATTATAATCACATACTCTTCCCCATTGACTATTGAGGTAAATTGAACAATGCATGGATTCATTCTAGAATAATAATGATTAAAACTATAAAATCTATTGAAACCAAAATAAAACTTTTTTTTATCTTTAATGTTAAATAAAACGTTTTCTTTCCGAAAAAATGAGGCATTTTCTAGTTGGCTATGAAGAGGATGATTGAATGGATCACTCACAAAAACTAAAAGTTGAAGTTTGAGAGAAAAAATATCAAATGTAGCGCAAACCTACTTGTACTACAGTTCCAAGTACTTTGTTTTGGTTCTTGGACTTTAAAATCTCTGTCAGTGAAAAACGACGATTAACGATTTTTTGAGAGAATTTATTAATGATATTGCTTCAGACACACGGGAGAATAAAATTCTCCAAAGAAATTCTGAATTTTATTACAAAATTAAAAAGAGCCGCAGTGGGAGTCCAACCACCTGCACATGTTTTCAGAGAAAAGGCAGCACTCTGTAATCAGTTTTTTGTAAACAGTGAATTTATTACTGATTGCAAAACAGACCAATTTTAATTTTACTAAAGCCAAGTTGTCGAAATGCATGTCTTTTTGCACTCATAATATAAAGGTATAAGTTAAGACTATGAATAAGCCAAATGATGATGCATTATGTTTGACTACTTTTCATGTATTAGACCGTACCAACTCTGGTATCAACTGAGATTTGTCACGCAAAGCGTTCTCAGTTCACATCAATCGCAATCAGAATCAATATTGTTGATTGTGTATTTGTTTTAAACTTTGATTTTTGTTTACATTTGCAGAAAGATTAAGATGAATTGAAAGATAAAATTTTCATTTATTCAAGAGATTGAGTGTTGTTGATGTCACAAACTGTTTCCAAACCATGATTTACCATTTGGTCTTCCATAATAAGAATATCAAACAGTGGGCAAAATCGAATTGCCGACATGCAACATCAACATTAATCAGGTTGTTTGAGGTCCAAGTGTCATCACAAACTGTTCCTCTTTGACTCTTATTGAATTGGTGGACTTGAGCCTTGAGCGATAACTACGGTTGACCTTCGATTTGTTGTTTATAGTTCACCTATAATTCTTGGATTACTGAGTCGAACATGATAGTGAAGTGGAAAAACGTGACAGAAAGAAAAAAACTTGTAAATGAGACAGGACAACCTCGACCAGACAAAAGGCAGCACTGTCTTATAAGTTATTTATATGCTTGACTGTTGGTGCTGTGGGAGAGCGAATTCATGATCTACAGGACAAAAGACCAATACGATGCTCTACCAACTGAGATGACAGAGCAGAATTATGCAAAACCTGACATAAAGCCAAAATGCATCAATATGTTGCGGTATGTACGATAGAACACCAACAGTCGACATATCCCCATCCGTTGTGAGTACAGCTTCCTAGGGTAGTCTCTGAACCTGAGCACTGCATGGCGTACAGCCATATTTTACCTGTACCACGTCCATTCGACCAATATCCTACAGTCTTGGTGAAACCAAGTTGTCGGCAAACAACCTTCGCATCATTCATGTCAAAGTAACCACTACACACTGTTCCCCATTGCCCACTGTGGTAGACTTGTATAATGCCGCCGACACCTAAATCTGTGATTAGTTATTTTCAATTTATTTTCTTCTTCAAGTTTTCTTTCTAGGTATGGGACATATTTGCTTGACTTAAATTACCTATATGGTTGCTTTAATAATTCAGATGGCCAAGCGACAAGAGAAAAAATACATATAGTGACAAACCAACATCATATGTGTGACTGTTGCAGCTAGAGTATACATTTCCCCATCCACCATGAGTACAGCTTCCAAGTGAAGACTCTGAACCTGAACACCCCATGTCTGTTAGCCATACTTTGCCCGTTCCTCGTCCATAGTACCAATATCCTACCGTTTTGGTAAAACCAAGTTGTCGGCATGCAACCTTGGCATCATTCATATCCCAATAACCATTATAATAATCACATACTGTTCCCCATTGACTATTGTGGTGGAGTTCAACAATACATGAACTCATTCTACAAATACAACCTTAACCGAATTTTCTTTTTTCTTTTACTTTATAAGGGGCCCCATGTCAAGTTGTAGAGCATAACAATCACATGCGGTAAATCAGTGGGACTGATATTGCTATATCCTCACTACCAATATTATAGAGTCTTGTTAAAACCAAGTTGTCTACCTGGAAAGCCCACCAACGATCTGAGCTACAGTTATGAGTCATCGCCGACTGTTCTCAAGCCATGCTTTATCAACAGTTATCAACTTCAATTAACCATGGTATTAAAACGAAAAAGAAAGGGCAACACTTAAGCTTGCCCTTTGTAAATGTAAATGAGTTCTGATAACCGTGCAATCTCGTACCCAGAGCCCGCGTTTCTCCTGGCCAGCGCCGAAAAACGAGAGACTCTGGGGAAACGGAATATTTTTATCTGATTTTGGATAACCGGTTCTCTTAATGCGCATGCGTTTCAGCATAATTTAAAGATGGCGTCCAAAGTTCTTGCTCGAGATTTTGACGCAGCGATAGCGTTTTCAATGAAGAAAAGAAGTATAAAATTCTCTTTAAAAAATGAACAGCGAGAGTGCATTACATCAGTTCTAAAGGGAAATGACACGATTGCAGTACTGCCGACTGGATATGGCAAATCCTTAATTTTCCAGCTTCTGCCTCACGCTTTTGATCGCTTGGATAATTGTGCTGAAAATAGTGTAATTTTGGTTATATCGCCATTAAATGCTTTAATGGAAGAACAGATTAAAAATATTTCTTGCAGCTTCGGCACTTCATGTTTACAAGTATGTGTTTCTTGGACGTACTAAACTTTCGCGCCAAGGCAAGTTCGAACGTGAACGCAAACAACTTCGGATTTAAGAGCTGAATTTATTGTATTTAACTCTTATGCAAGACTAAAATAAATTAATCAATCCTTAAGCTATAATATAAATTATACTTTATTTAAAAAAAGCTAATTGAGAGCAGAAGTCCCTAGATATTCCGTAAAATTATTAATATTATTATGTCAGGGAAAGTCCTTTTCCGGTTATCCAATGAAAGTACTTCAGTCCGCTCATTTCCGGTTTCTCTATTGTTTATTAGAGAACCAATCAAAAACCTTAAAAAATTCCATTTCCCCAGAGTCTCTCGTTTTTCGGCGTTTTACGAGATTGATAACTGTGTGTTCCTCGAATGTTAACGTATAAGGAAGACCAAAAACCATTTCGTGGTCAAATGACTGACAGGAGATAAGACCTAAGGCGTCACCTTCTATAATTCAATTGTTTGAGTTTATAAGCTCATTCTAGGCTTTCCTCTCTACAGAACGATTATCAACCAAAGGTAATAAAGACGTGGAATAACTTAAGCTATATTAATTCAGCATAGTTTTTACATTTATACATCTTAGCACACCAACATCCCATGTGTGACCGTTGCAGCAAGCGTAATTGTTTCCCCAACCATCATGAGTACAGCTTCCAAGTGAGGACTCTGAGCCTTTGAATTGCATGGTTTCTAGCCATACTTTACCCATTTTACATTGTAAAATGTTTCCCATTGGAATATGCCTGGTTGACTTGGAATAAGCTAAAGCTAAATGCTGACAAAACTGACCATTGCTCATCATCGCCCACTGCTGCATCTGGAATCCATCTCTGTTTGCGATGAAGTGATCTGTCCATCTTCCATCGTAAAAAACATTGTCGTACTGTACTTTGATTCCTGTATGACAATGGACCGATATGTTAGTAATGTCTGTAAATCTGAATTTTATCACCTTAGGAACATCAGTCGCGTTGTACTGCGCATTTCACCACATAACATGTTATTGATATTCCTACTCCTACTCCTACTCCTACTCCTACTCCTACTCCTACTCCTACTCCTACTCCTACTCCTACTCCTACTCCTACTCCTACTCCTACTCCTACTCCTACTCCTACTCCTACTCCTACTCCTACTCCTACTCCTACTCCTACTCCTACTCCTACTCCTACTCCTACTCCTACTCCTACTCCTACTCCTACTCCTACTCCTACTCCTACTCCTACTCCTACTCCTACTCCTACTCCTACTCCTACTCCTACTCCTACTCCTACTCCTACTCCTACTCCTACTCCTACTCCTACTCCTACTCCTACTCAATACAATACAATAAAATACAATATAATACAAATATGAGCAAAACACTCATGATCGTATAATGAAGATTTTAATACTATAACACGACACCAACATCATATGTGTGACCATTGCAGCCAGACCAAACGCTTCCCCAACCATTGTGACGACAGCTTCCAAGTGAGGACTCTGATCCTGTACATTGCATGTTGTATAGCCATACTTTACCCGTTCCTCGTCCAAACCACCAATATCCTACAGTTTTGGTAAAACCAAGTTGTCGGCATGCAACTTTGGCATCATTCATATCAAAGTTACCAAGATCACACACTGTTCCCCATTGTCCACTATGGTAGACTTGTATAATGCCGCCGACACTGGAATTTCGAATATTTCACCTGGATAATGAAAGCATTGCTATTTGTCATTTTCTTTTCGGATAAATAATTATGATCCTTTAATTTGTGGCATATGTTTGTCCTAGAATCAATGGATTAAAAATGAAGATGAATTCATCAAAATCGATTGCTGAGTCATGTATATTAATAAAAATTGTATATTAATTTAAAGAGTAAATAAAGAGTAAAACAGCAGGCAACAGTACTTGATGTCTGAAACTAAGCAAGTATATACCTGTCCCTCATAAATCAACGTCTTTATTCCGAAGTGAAAACAGGAAACGGAAGACTTGCACCATTTGGAGATTTAGATTAATGGAAGGATTAGTTATTCAAAATAATGAGTGTTGGTGTTGCCACTGCATGAATTCATAACCTCTTTCGGAACACATCAATGTGATGTCTGTATTTGCTCTTTTGTATCATACATTTTTCACGGAGGAAAAACAAAACGAAAAACATACGAAGCAAAATAAACCTAACACGTATAATTATATTAGTATTAACACCAACATCATATTTGTGACTGTTGCACCCAGAGTCAACACTTCCCCAACCACTGTAAGTACAGCTTCCCAGTGAGGATTCTGAGCCTGTGCATTGCATGTTGTTTAACCATACTTTCCCGGACCCTCGTCCAAAGTGCCAAGTTCCAACAGTTTTGAGAAAAGCCAAGTGTCCCAGAGACCATAATCATTACATACTGTTCCCAATGATGAGTGTAATGCCGCCAACATCTGAACCTGTGAATAGTGAATCTTGCTTTTATGCTTGCAACATACTTGAAACAAGACGTTTGTGTTTACTTTTTGAGGAAATGATAACGATGGTTTGTTTCGTTAGTGTTTCGTGTTCAACCGTACTTCTTTTAATGCCGTCTCTCGACCCGTACCTCCGAGGTCACATGACTACTTACGTAACATCCCCCTTCCTTTACATGAAGGTAAATACTAAATGCAAAATCTTTAACAGGGTAACTAAATTCAACAACAACATAACTCAGAGTCAGTGTCCCTAAAGTCTATTTTGGCATAACAAAGTCTTTGAACTTGGCTGGTAGTTTAATTTCTCTTGTCCGTGTGATTGTAACTTTCTGAGGCTCTGCTGGTTTCTCTTGCTGTGTGGACTTGTCCGTTGTGGGTGTGCTTGTGCTTGTTGCAACTCTGCTGGTGGTCTCCAGTGGGTGTGTCTGGTCCGCTTGGGGGCTCTGGTTCCTTTCAGGATTTGACGTTTTGAGTGCTTGTCTGTTTCTTCTGATGGTTCCGCTCTCCAAATCAATCAGGTAGGACCTATCTGACAAGACCTTTGAGCACTTTCCTGGCCGCCATTGCTGGTTTTCCTTTGTCGGTGCCACTCTCACGTCTTGACCTACCTCTATCTGTGGCAGAATCTTTGCCTTCTGATCATGATAGGATTTGGCCTGCCTTCTCTTTCTCTCTATCTTCTGAGGGATATCTGTTGGAACCTTTGGGTGTAGAAGACTGGAAACTGTTGGTAACAGTGTTCGTGTTCTCCTTGACATCAATCTCTGGGCTGGACTGGTATCTAGCCCCTCTGTTGGAGTGTTTCTGTAATTCAGCAGTGCAATCAGTGGATCTTTGTTATCTGCTTTAGCTTTCTTGAATAGTCGCTTTACTATTTTGACTGCAGCTTCAGCCTTGCCATTGGCTTCGGGATGATAGGGAGAGGATGTGAGGTGCTCAAACTCCCATTCTGTAGCAAACTGCCTGAACTCTCTACAGTCAAACTGTGGACCATTGTCTGATACCAGAGTATCAGGAATGCCATGCCTGCTGAATTGCTGTTTTAAAGCCTTTACTACATCAGCTGATTTTGTACCATCAGCCAGTTCATCGACTTCTATGAAGTCCGAGTAGTAGTCTACAGTGACTAAATAATTCTGACCTTGTAGGGTGAAGATATCAGCTGCTATCCTGCTCCACGGACGGTCTGGTATTTTGTGGGACTGCAGTGGTTCTTTGCTGTTCTGTGGTTGGAGCTCTGCACAAACTGAACACTTTTCCACCATTTCTTTAATATCAGCTGCCATGCCTGGCCAAAAGACTACATCTTTAGCTTTTCGGATGCACGCTGTGATTCCTTGGTGGCTTGCATGTATCCTTGATAGAATTTCTGGCCTCAATGCCTTTGGTATGATCACTCTTTGGTTCTTCAGAAGGATACCGTTGTGAAGTGTGATTTCTTCCCGGAAGTGCCAGTACTCTCTGATGTTGAGTGGTGCTTGATCTTTACTCTCAGGCCATCCCTGCAACACAGTCGATTTGAGGGTCTCCAGAACTGAGTCCTGCCCTGTGCTTCTCTGTATCTGATCGAGTCTTTCTGGACTGACTTTGATGTGCTCGAGGGGATTGATGCTCTCCACTTCCACTGCAAATACTTCAAACTGGTTCTTGAACTCCTCCACCACTGGTAATGATGCCCTAGACAGATGGTCAGCTAGATACATCTTGTTTCCTTGTTTGTAGATCACTCTCAGGTTGTAACGCTGCAACCTCAAAAGCATCCTTTGCAGCCTGGATGGTGCTGTATGTATGGACTTCTTAAAGATGAACTGAAGTGGTTTGTGGTCTGACTCCACAAGAATCTCTTCTTTGCCTGCAATGTACTGATTAAACTTCTCACATGAGAACACTATTGCAAGGCACTCCTTCTCTTTTTGCGCGTAATGTCTTTCTGTTTTAGAAAGAGTTCTTGAGGCAAATGACACTGGTTGTCCCTCTTGAAGGAGTGTGGCCCCCAACCCTCGGTCACTAGCATCACACTGAATAGTGACGGGCTGTTTCACATCATAAAACTTTAAGACTGGGTGTTTGGTGGCCAGTGATTTTACCTTTTCGAAGGCTTCCTCATGCTGTGTGGCCCAGATGAACTGTGCTTCCTTTCTTGTTAGGTCTCGGAGAGGTTGGGTTACTTCCGACAGCTTGGGAAGGAACTTCGCCAAGTAATTGACAAATCCTAGTAGAGTTAGGAGTTCCTTCTTGTTTGTTGGTCTTGGCATTTCCTCGACTGCCTTGATCTTGTCAGGGTCTGGTTTCAGCCCATCTTTCGAAATAATGTGCCCCATGAACTTAACTTCTGGTTTTCTTAGGCACATCTTGTTACTGTTTAACTTGAGATTTATTTTCCTTGCTCTTTCCAGAAGACCTTTCAGATTTTGGTCATGGTTCTGTTCTGCTTCACCTTGTGTTTCCCCTTTGCCGATGACCAGGATATCATCTCTCAGCACTATTACTCCAGGTAGATTATCCAGATGTTCATGCAGCTTGCTTTCAAATTCCTCTGGTGCCAGGTTCACACCAAAGGGCATTCGCAGATAGCGGTACCTGCCATGCGGGGTCCAAAATGTGGTGAGTCTGCTGCTGCTGTCATCCAGTTTGACCTGATAAAAGCCGTCCTTTGCATCCAGAGTACTGAAAACCTTTGCATTACTGATTCTTGGCAGGATTTCCTCTAAGGTTGGCATCTGGTATCTTGGGCGTAGTATGGCTTTGTTCAAGTCTCCTGGATCTAAACAAATTCTGATCTTCTTTGGGGTCGTTACTACCACCATACTGCTTATCCACTCAGTAGGTTCGGTAACCTTGGCTATGATCCCTTTGTTCTCTAACTCATATAGCTTGTCTTTGACTTTGTCTTTGATAGCAATGGGTACTCGGCGAGGTGTGTGTTGGACTGGTTTGGCATCTGGTTTCAGCACAATTTTGGAGTCTCCAATGTGGCCAAGGCCTTCAAAGACATCTTTGTAGTGTCGAACAATGAACTCTTTAGTTACATTTGGACCATGGTCAGCTTTCTGGAAGTGCTGAACTGCTTCTACTTGTTCTTTGTTGACTGAGATGAGATCTAGCTGCTCACAGGTTTCTGCTGATATCAGGGGCTGACTGCTGACTTCAACTATCTGGAACTTAGTAGGGTGTTGCTTGCCTTTCCGCTTAATCAACAGTGTTATTTCGTTTGACTATAGTTCCATCAAACAGTCTCAGGCTCACCTTTGAGTTTTCCACTGGTGGATCTCCATCTTGTAACAGGATCATCAGGTCTCTGTAGCTCATTACCTTACATGTCGCCCCCGTGTCCAATAGGCAATTCATCTCTACTTCGCTGTCATCTAGAGTGCAAAGTGTTAACTTAGCTGATAATCGTTTCTTTGTTCCCTTCACCGCTGCTATTTCCTGAATAGTAAGTACAGAATCGTCAGAACTGGCTTCATAATCATCGTAATCTTCATCTGACCCTTGATCTTCTGCTATCATGTTGACTTGTCGATTGCTTTTCTGCATACAGACTTTCGCGAAGTGGTTTGCTTTCTTGCATTTGCGGCACGTTTGACCAAACGCTGGACAATCTTTCCTTCTTTGATGTCTTTTGTTTCCACAGAACGTACACCTTTCACTGGGTGTATCGGGAGGTTTCTTGGTGCCTGTTTTGCTCTTGGACTGTGCTCGTTTCTCCGTGTTGCTGGCTTGTTGTCCTTTATCGGTCTGTCTGGCTTTGACAACATAAACACTTTCACTGCTCGCTTGATTGCTGTGGATCGCTTTAACTTGTTTTTCTGCGTGTTCGCTGGCTCTGCACATTTCCAAGGCTTTGTATAGTGTTAAATCTTGTTCCTTGAGAAGTCGTAGTTTGGTACTTCGGCTGTTTAGACCAATTATCAGTCGATCGCGGATAAACTCGTCGGTTTGAGCGCCATAATTACATGTCGAGGCAAGCTTGCGTAATCGGTTCACGTAGATGTCGATGTTTTCGCCTTCTTGTTGACAACAGGTATTAAATTCGTACCTTTCATACACAACATTTCTCTTTGGGATGAAGTAGGCTTCCAATGCATCCTCTGCTTCTTTAAGACTGTTTTCGCTTGTGATTCCGAGGTTCTGTAGTAGTTGTACACAATCACGTCCCATGATTGAGCGAAACGTCGCCGTCCTGATCTTCTCGCCTCGTTTGTCTAATCCAGTGGCGATTTCGTAATCCCTCCATTGTTGAATGAAGAAATCCCAGTTACCTGCTTGGTCTCCCCGGCAAACCATTGGACTTGGAATCGGAAAATTCGTAGGAACGCATTGAATTTGAGGCTGTGCGGCCGGTCGATCATTTTCTGCCATCACGTTGATTTCTCTAACTCCACGCACGTGGTCACTGTGCTACTCGCTAGAAACTCACTTGTCTCTGTTGTGATTCTGTTAGGCCTTGTTCTCGGTGTTTGGGTTGCTCTGTTTTCTGTCTTTTGCTCTTTTTCTTCCTAGCTTAACGTGCGAAAAGCCGAAAAAAAAGAATCCCGCTTTGACACCATGTTTCGTGTTCAACCGTACTTCTTTTAATGCCGTCTCTCGACCCGTACCTCCGAGGTCACATGACTACTTATGTAACAGTTAGCAAATCGTTGAAAGACATACAATAAACCACGCTCGCATCATGCATTATTTTATACACTTGTCAATTTACCTTGAAAACTTGCATGTAAAATTCAAACTTTGACCATGTCTAAATGGTATCCATATCTTTTTTTACTTCGGATTTACTTAAAGCAAAGAAAACATTCGCCATTCGTAAATGTGTTCTGATAACCGGGCGGTTTTTAAACCTTACATCTATTTCTTGGTCAGAAGCTCAAAAAAAAAATTGAAAGCCCAACCATTTGCACATGACTAGAGAAAGCAAATTCTACTCATTTGTTTGAATTTTGAAGAAAAACCAAGATTTCCACTCCACTGAACCATTATCAACCAATAGTGGCAGAAATTATTAATAAATAAGGACATCGAACAACTAAAGCAATATTATTCCGGTATAATTTGTACCTACAAATCATAGAAAACCAACATCCCATGTGTGACTGTTGCATCCAGATTTAACATTTCCCCATCCCTGGTGAGTACAACTTCCAAGTGAGGACTCTGAGCTGGTACATCGCATATAGTACAGCCATACTTTGCCCGTGCCTCGTCCATATTGCCAGTATCCTACAGTTTTGGTAAAACCAAGCTGTAGACATGCAACCTTGGCATCTGGCATATCCCAGCTACCACCATTACACACTGTTCCCCACTGACCATTGTGGTAGAGTTGTATAATGCCGCCGACACCCAAACTTCGAATACTTCACCTGGATATCAAAACAACTGCTTTTTCGAGGAAATAATAATTATGTTCTGATGTCGGAATTGTGACATTTAAGTGTCCTATGATTGATGGATTAACAATGAATCAAATGAACAATAAAAAGTAAAACAGTAGGTGACAGTACTTGATATCTAAAACTAAGCAACTATATACCAGTTCCTCATGGGTCAACGTCTTTATTACGTAATCAAAAGAGGCACCCTAAGACTCGCACCATTCGAAGATAACAAGACTGAGTGTTAAGATGAATGCAAGGTCATTCCAAAAACCGAGCGTATATGTCATGCAATATATAAATGAAATGGCGGAACGAACGGCAATAGAAATCCAGTATATATATATATATGCTGTTTTCCTATATACATGATAACACACCAACATCCCATGTGTGATCGTTGCACCTAGAGCCAACACTTCCCCATCCATTGTGATAACAGCTTCCAAGGGAGGCCTCTGAGCCTGAACACTCCATGTTATTGACTTATAGATGTCAAATATGTTGTCTTTCAAGTCAACCTTAAATGCAGCCTATTGTTTTTCTTAATTGAATTCCATACAAATCCTAGGCCTGTGTTGTCGTTATCCTCCCTTTTCGTCTAGCCGCGTAGGCTGCTGAATTGACTGTAGGTGTACGTGACTGTGGCAACCAGACCATATTTTACCCGTGTCTCGTCCGCGGTACGAATATCCAAACGTTTTGCTAAAACCAAGTTGTCGAGATGCAACCTTAGCAGTATTCAGATCACATGAGTTCCAAGTGTCATCACAGACTGTTCATGCAATCCAATCTCACGCTAATAAATTTACAAAAACAATGTTATCAACATTAATTAAACGAGGTAGTGAAAACGAAAAGAGGGTAACACATGCCATTTTAAATGATTTTTCATTACCGTTTAGTTTTTAAACTTCAACATACATACAAGACGGGACAACATTTCCTTGTCAAAAGACAGTGAAAGTCCAACCATTTCCACAAACACGAAACACAGCACCTTTAACTCAGTTGTTTGAGTTTTGAAGTGGAATCCAGACTTTTTTCTTCTCCTGAAAACGAATATCAACCAAACGATATTATTTAGCAGTTATTCGCCGAAGGCGAAGTGATTATCGATGAATATTTACCGAGCGGCGAGTCTTCGAGCTGCGAGGTAAATATTCATCGATAATCACTGAGCCTGAGGTGAATAATTGTTTTAGTATAAATACAAAGGTGATTATTTCAAAAAAGAAAGAAGGAAACAACATTGAAAGTGAAAATATTTTATTTTTTAAAAGCGCGACGGTCACGCTGACAGCCATTTTGTCCGAAAAGGTGATTATCGGCTGATAATCCGAGATAGAAAACCAATCAGAGCGCGCGATTTTGCATAATCACCTTTGTATTTATACTAAAAATGATTAAAGACATGGAATAACTAAAGAACTATTGTAAAGGCATACTATTTCTGTGTAAGTTGTAATTATATATCATAGACCACCACCATGTGTGACCGTTGCACTTAGAGCGAACGTTGCTCCATCCATTGTCAGTGCAGCTTCCAAGTGAGGCCTCTGAGCCTGAACACTGCATGTTCTGCAGCCATACTTTACCCGTCCCTCGTCCACGGTACAAATATCCAACCGTTTTGCTAAAACCAAGTTGCTGACACACAACCTTGGCAGTTTTCAGATCATCTAAGCTCCAGCTTCTATCACACACTGTTCCCCATTAGGTATATGCAGCCTTGTCTTGTAATTTATCGGTAACCGGGTTTGATCTTTGATTTACATGTTTGCCGTAGTTATTCATGGATTCATGGAAAAAAGAAATATGAGCCAAGTGATAGTCAACCGTTATACTGAAAACGAGAAAGAAAATTAAGGGATACAAGTGAGAAAACAATACTTTAAATTCGGCACTATGCATTGAAAACCGTTTTGCTAGCCCTCAGTTTTTTCGAGTTTAAAACAGTTCTATAACGTGAAGCATGATCTTTTTATTCCATTATTTCTCGGGCATTGTACCAAACGGTACTCGAATTGATTCGTCCTAACCCATGAAATACATGAAATGTATGTTTTTTTAGCAGAATGCACTGTAGTTCTAGATCGTCCACCCCTCTCCCCTCTCTCTCCCTCTTTATTGTGCTGTCTTTCTTCATGCTCACTATATCATAGATACACTCGGTTTCATTAGTTGATGAAAACTTTTATAACTTTTGTATAGACCGGGTATATATTTTATATTATGTAGCGGTAAACTTTCCCTTTACTGTTAGTTTTCCCTTAATGAACAGGACACCAACATCATATATGTGCTGGTTGCAGTTAGAGTGAACATTTCCCCATCCGTTGTGAGTACAGCTTCCAAGTGAGGTCTCTGAGCCTGAACACTGCATCTTCCACAGCCATATTTTACCTGTACCTTGTCCATTCCTCCAATATCCTACAGTCTTGGTGAAACCAAGTTGCCGGCAAGCAACCTTCGCATCATTCATGTCAAACCAACCATCACACACCGTCCCCCATTGACCACTATGGTAGACTTGTACAATGGCGCCGACACCTAAATCTGTGAAGAGTGAATTTTCAATTTTCTTCTTCAAGTTTTCTTTGAAGGTATTGGACATATTTGGTCGACTTAAATTACCGGTATGGTTGTTCTAAGAATTCATAGATTATATTATCAGAAAGAATTTTTATCAACATCATTTGTTGATACACAAACTAGACTGTATTCCTTACATTTTAACTTTTGTATTACGTTGTCAAAAGCGCCAAGGTGAGACAGTTTGCAGATAGTTTCAGATGAATACGAAACGAAACTTAAACAATTATTTAATAAAAACGTGTAATATTAGAGTCACAAATCGGTTTTATGACCTCCTGCATTAAAAATAAATGTGATCAGTTTCCAAGTGAGGACTCTGAGCCTTGCATGGTGTCTAGGCCTGCATTGCATGGTGTCTAGCCATACTTTACCCGTCCCTCGTCCATACAGCCAATATCCTACAGGTTTGGCAAAACCAAGTTGTCTGCAAGCAACCTTGGCATCCCTCATATCTTAATCGTAAAGGCACACAGTTCCCCATTGCCACATTGGAAAGTGTTTCCCATTGGAATATTCTATTTTGGACGCCAATACAGAACACGACACCAACATCATAGGTGTGACCGTTGCAGAGAGAGCCAACGTTTCCCCACGCATTGTGAGTACAGCTTCGACTTCGACAGCCATGATTTACCATTTCTTCCATAATACGAATATCAAACAGTGGGCAAAATCCAATAGACCTTTTTAGCTTCGTATGCAAATTGCCCATTTCAGACCACATGACATTCCCTTGAGAAATGTTCTTTTGTTAAAATATTAACACATGAAAGAATCAGCTCCCAAGAGTGGCATCACATGGTTTGAAATGGGCACAACAAACAACGAAGCTGAAAAGATCTATTGCTGACACTCAACATTAACATTATTCAGATTATTTGTGGTGCAAGTGTCATCACGAACTGATCTTTGACTGTTATCGAGTTGGTAGACTTGATTATTAGTGGTAACTAAGGTTCGATTTGTTGTAGATGGCTTAACTACCAATAATTGGATTACTGATTCGAGTCGAATGATAATGAAAAAGAGAAACGAAAGAAAGGAAAAATCTTGTAAATAAGAGAGAACAACCTCACCACATGGTTAGAAAGTGTCATAGTGACTGTCCAATCACTTGCATATATTTTTAAATATTGTAAAAGCAATACAAACTACGTTCTATGACTCTACCGCTTAAATAGAGCATGTGGGATGTTGGGCCTAAAATATCTTGTCTCCAGTGTCCTTCCTTCACCTTTATTCACAGCTGGTTTTTTGTACAATGCCCACTTTCGTCAAAAAAGGTAAAGCATGATAAACTAAGGGAGCTTTTAAGAAGCTAAACATGGAATAACTAAGGACATGTTCTTTTTGAATATGGTATTCCAATAGCACACCAACATCATATCCAACTAGATTCAACACTTCTAAGTGAATGCCATAGAGAGTTAAGGTGACTGCCTATTGAAAGTTTGATTTGCCAATCCATCCAATTAATTTGGTATTGTAGAATGATTCACTAGCCGGCATTTGTGCAATGATTACACGTTCATGATTCTCACTAGAGTACTTTCTCAAGGAATTATGGGTAAGAGAAATATTTATCTAAATAGTTCCTTTCTTACATTCAAAGCAGCTTACAGCGCAACGCGCAACAGTATGACCACATTGAATATATTTGCGTACTTATAGTACTTGTACGGGCCTTGGTACGTTAAACCGACACATTTGATGCAAAACTGTTTGGTTTTCCAAAATAATTCCTGTAAAACCTCGTTTGGCAGCAAAAAGCCTATAGAAGTATGTAGATATATTAAAAGCAGTCATACTTATGCACGTCTCGCTGTAAGACCGTCATTATATTTTCATGTTATTGCAAGAACAAGCAAGAACATTTAATAAAGCTATATTATCTTATAATAACGGAATTATCTTAATAGCGTCATATTACATTTTCTTGTTATTGTTATTTAACAAGAACATTTCTAAAGATATACAAGAACATATTTTCCACAAAAGCACTAATAAGAAAACGCTAACATTACACCAACATCCCATGTGTGACTGTTGCATCCAGAGTTAACATTTCCCCATCCGTTGTGAGTACAGCTTCCAAGTGAGGATTCTGAGCCCGTACACCGCATATAGTACAGCCATATTTTACCCGTACCTCGTCCATTCTGCCAATAACCTACCGTTTTGGTAAAGCCAAGTTGTCGACATGCAACCTTTGCGTCTCTCATATCCCAATCATAATCATCATCGCACACTGTTCCCCACTGACCACTATGGTATACTTGTATAATGCGCCAACACTGAAATTTAGAATATTTTACTTGGATAATGAAACCATTGCTACTTGTCATTTTTTTTCGGAGAAATAATTATGTTTTAATTTGTGGCATGTGTTTGTCCTAGAATTAATGGATTAATAATGAAGATGAATTCAGCAAAATAGATTGCTAAGTCATGTATATTAGTAAAAGTTGTATATTAATTTAAAGAGTAAATAAAGAGTAAACAGGAGGCAACAGTATTTGATGTCTGAAACTAAGCAAATATATACCTGTTCCTCATAAGTCAACCTCTTTATTTCGAGGTGAAAACAGGAAACGTAAGTCTTGCACCATTTGGAGATTTGACATGAATGGAAAGTTTATTATTCAAAAGACTGGGAGCTGCTAGTGCCATATGTTTAATTCATTACCTTCTTTGGAACACACCAATGCGATGTCCAATAAACTGAGATGACCAAGTCACAATAAAATACATGGCATTTATATATGTTGTGTTCGAATATATATGATGACACACCAACATCCCACGTGTGACCGTTGCACCTAGAATGAACGCTTCCCCATCCCCTGTGAGTACAGCTTCTAAAAGAGGTCTCTGAGCCTGAATAAACCATGTTGTTTAGCCATACTTTGCCCGTTCCTCGTCCAAGATACCCATATCCAACAGTTTTAGAATAACGAAGTTGCCGACACGCAACTTTCGCATCTTTCATATCCCAGTTCCAGTAGCCAGCATGACAAACTGTTCCCCATTGGCCACTGTGGAAGACTACATTCTTGAACGGTGCTTGTTTGCCAGCAGAGGCCCATACTGAAAGCCTGTGGTTTAACCGCTTGATAAGTTAACTGCTTCAGCGATTTCTACCCATTCTGCCTTGATGTCTAGTCGCGTAGGCCAGTCAACGACATGGTTTTTTGAATTGACTGTAGATATGATCACTGCAGCCAGATCAAACGCTTTCCTATCCATTGTGAGAACAACTCCTTGTACAATACATGTTATAAAGCTATGTTGTAACCATTCCTCGTCCACAGTACGAATATCCAACAGTTGTTTACATGCAGCCTTGGCCATATTCAGATCATATGAGTCCTAAGTGTGATCACAGACTGCTCCCAATTGTTCAATCTCACGCTGGTAAATTTACAAAAAACAATGTCATCAACGTTAAATAAACAAGGTAGTGAAAAAGAAAAAGAGGGTAACACATGTCATTTTAAATGAGATTTCATTACATACAAGACGGGGCAACATTTAATTTCTTGTCAAAAGACAGTGAAAGTCAAGCCATTTGCACATAACACGAAAAGCAGCACTTTCAACAGAGTTGTTTGAGTTTGCAGAGCAATAATCTCCAGAAAAAGATGATCAACCAAAAGAGATTATGAATTATTAAAGACATGCAATAAGCAAAGAACTATTGTATAGGCAAAATATTTGTGTATAATTTGTAATTCAGGGCACGTGCAGGCTTCTTGCGAAGATATTCAAGGACATTTCAAGGAGTATTCAAGGACCAAAATGAAAATTTTCAAGGACCACATAACGTTGGGTGCGATCGGGATTACGAACTTTTAGATGAGGAAAACAGGCGTTTTGGGTTACAAAAACCTTTCTAAATATTTTTCAAGGAGTATTTACGATTTTCAAGGATTGTTTTCTTTTTTCAAGGAGTTTCAAGTGCCCTTGAAATGAGTTTTCAAATTCTAGCACTTTTCAAGGAGTTCAAGGACCTGCACGAACCCTGGTAATTATATATCATAGGTCACCAACATCCCATGCACTCAGAGCGAACATTGCCCCATCCATTGTGAGAACATCTTCCAAGTAAGGCTTCTGAGTCTGAACACTGCATGTCCCAAAGCCATATCTTACCCGTCCCCCGTCCATCGTATGAATATCCAACAGTTTTAGTAAAACCAAGTTGACGACATGCAACTTTTGCGTCATTCATTTCAAAGTCACTATTATAATATGCACACACTGTTCCTCATTGATCATTATTGTGGACTTTTGCATGAACCAATGAATCCACTAATGTTTTTACTAACGCTTAGTAATGCCTTAGATTAGATACTAGTCATTAAATAATTGACGAATGAATAAACTAAAAATATTAGTATATAAACTAAAAATCTTCTAAAGAAATGTAAGGTGTTGAATTAAAAGTTCACAATATGTTGATTTACCAATTTTGGAGGTCATTAATTTTGAAAAATTAAATCGTAAATCACATCATAAAAAAAAATCACGCATTACTTGTTTGCAAATACAGATTTCTTAAATGAAAGGACTTTTGATGTATAAAGACAACAGCAACAAAAAAAAAAACAACGAAATAGTTAGTGTTAGCTAGACATACTCTTGTTGGATTTAAATCTAATTTCATTATTTCTGTTACTTAGCATACAGCATTTTTTTGAGGCAACTAAGGTGTCTTTTATATCCACCAAACAATTCAAACTGCTACTTATCGACCAATGTGGTAGACTTGAAGATAAATTAAAATTCACAGATCAACACATGGAAATAAAAAATAAAATCCCTTGTATTTGAAAACCTGTCTCCTTGGACCTCCACAAAATATGTGTTAACTATCATTATTCCCTGATAGAAGTCGTTGTCTATATCTAAATACAATTAGGTGAAGCAATTTTCAAATTATGAAAATTATTCTTAAAATGGCAAATCTATTATTTTAATTGCAAGATTTCCTGGGTTTTAAAGTTTTTTGTTTGACAAAGAATATAGTAGGTATGTGAATCCAACACGTACATTGACTTACCAACACATTTGAGCCTACGACCATCAAAATGTATTTCAGGTTGTATTTTAATGACTACGGCACCAACATCATATATGTGTCGGTTGCAGCCAGAAAGAACAATTCCCCATCTGTTGTGAGTACAGCTTCCAAGTGACCATATTTTACCCGTTCCTCGTCCAAGACGCCAATATCCTACAGTTTTGGTAAAGCCAAGCTGCCCTCATGCATCATTCACATCCCAGTAACCATTAATCTTGGCATCATTCATATCCCAGTAACCATTATCATCAAATACTGTTCCAGAGTGACTGCATCTTAGATGATACCACTGCATCTGAAATCGTTCCTAAGGGTGGCACAAGTAATGCCCAAACCATAGGACAAAATTTTAATTAATTGTCTCGAGAGAATAGGGCTCACTTAAATTCTGAAAAATGTAAAGAGCTTAGAATCTGTTTTGCTAAGGATCCTCTATCTTTTGAAACCTTAGCTATAGATGGCAAGAAGTTGGAAGTAGTTCAATTTTCTAAGTTATTTGGCCTTACAATTAGTGACAATATTACATGGAACGCGCACATTGATGAAGTTATTAAGAAAGTTAATAAGAGATATATACTTCTTCATCCAGTTACAACACGCAAGTACCACATCAAGACTTAGCTTTGTTTTACATTACCTGTATTAGATCTGAAATTTATTATGGGATTGCTGTTTTTCATAATTTTCTTCCACAATATCTGAAAAATGAGTGACATACTACGTCTAACGAAGAGGGCTATATCAATTATCTTATAAAACTCATGAATAATTAATGAGGAAAACACAATAGAAATCATTGTCCTTGGAGGAGGCTGTATATCTGATACAAAATCATCCTGATTTGCATAAACTTTAACTAATTTTCTCAGCTAAACTCATTTTTATCTTTAAAATTTTAGTAGAACATGAATGTATACACCTAGACGTTTCATACGTAATATACAATATTCGTGTCCGTGTTTGTATATCTGATACACGGCCACTCATATTGTATATATTACATACCTGATTTTGATTAAAAAACTGGAATCGAAGTGTTCGGAGTAAAACCCATAGAGGAGCGTCACAATTATTTTAGTTGTAAATCATTATATCCAAGTTTATAGAATCTGAATAAGAAACAATCCCAAGTATATAGAATTATTTTAACCTTGTATGGGCGACAGATTGTAGTCTAGGCTAGACTAAATTATCAGGTTGCTCGCCTTGCATAATTAATTTCTTATTACCTATTACTCATTAGTCATTATTTACTGTTTACTTGTTTGAGACTTGTATGAGTAAGAGTAGGGGTAATGAGACTTGTATGCTTGTATGTATGTAACTTACTACTATTAACATTATCATCATTCATAATATTATCATTCCTATTATTATCATTTTTATCTCATAGACCAAGTTATTGATTTACGTATGCTAGGCCTTCGTCATTTGTTTAATGTATATTTTCGGTTACTATTAGACTTGTGTCTTGAATCCTTTTATTATGGTTAATGCATTGGTACTGAGAAAATAATTCCTTGCAAACTTTGTTATTCAGTATCCCTAACATCTCTTGTATGACGAAGGCAGTAAGAGTAAACGTTTCCCCATCCATTATGAGTACAGTTTCCAAGTGAGGACTCTGAGCCTGAACACCCCATGTTAAACAGCCATACTTTGCCCGTCCCTTGTCCAAGGTACCAATATCCTATAGTTTTTGTAAAACCAAGCTGACGACAAGCAACCTTGGCATCATCCATATCCCACACGTTATAGCCATTAGAATCAAGTGTACATACGGTTCCCCACAGACCATTGTAGACTTGTATAATGCAGTGAATACAATTAATCTATGCATAAGGTAGCTATGTATTGGTAAAACGATTCTTTTTAATAGTTTTTTCTCTGGAAAAATGATCTGAAAACGCATGGTATACACCACGTGCGCAAGCTAACAAAAACAAAAACTTTAAACATTCTTTAAAACTCTCTTCTTTGATACCTCTTTTTTGAAAACTTAAGTGTCTTTTAAAACAAAACAATGTCTAAACCCCTGTCTGAAGATGGGTGTTTTGAGAAAATTTATTACCGTTATTGCTTTAAGTATGATTCCTTAGAATCCATAATGTTGCATTGGTTGAAACGTTAAGCATTGCAGTTTCCTTAGATATATTTTGATTTTTTGATTGCAAGATGGGGTTATTTCTTGAATTTTCCAAATAGATAATTACTGCTATTTTCATAAACATGCGAACTCTGTTGTTGCAAGTTTCCCGTTTACGTTTTCCCTTAATGAACAGGATACCAACATCATATATGTGCTGGTTGCAGTCAGAGTGAACACTACCCCATCCATTGTGAGTACAACTTCCAATTGAGGTTTCTGAGCCTGAACACTGCATATTCCACAGCCATACTTTACCTGTACCTCGTCCATTCCACCAATATCCTACAGTCTTGGTAAAACCAAGTTGTCGGCAAGCAACCTTGGCATCATTCATATCAAAGCCACTTTCGCACACCGTTCCCCATTGACTATTGTGGTAGACTTGTATAATTCCCCCGCCACCTTATTCACCGAGTTTATTTTCAATTTTCGTCTTTACGTTTTCTTTCTAAGTATTGGACATAATTGGTTCACTTATATTACGGGTTTGGTTGTAATAAACCAAGGATTGTCAGAAGGAAGGTTATCAACAGAATTGGTTGATACACAAGTTAAACTGTGTTCCTTATAGTTTAACTTGTGTATTACGTGGTTAAAAGAGGCACAGTCAGACAATTTAAAGATATTTTCAGATGAAGATCGAGTTCATGACCTCTTGCATGAAAGATAAAGGTGATCAGTTCAACCAACTGAGATGGCCAAGTGACAAGCGACTATATATATATAGTGACACGCCAACATTATATGTCTGGCTGTTGCAACTAGAGTATACATTTCCCCATCCACAGTGAGAACAGCTTCCAACGAAAATCCCACGAAAATCCTAACGTTTTGGCAAAACCAAGTTGACGACATGCAACCTTCACATCAACTAATATCTAAGCTATCATAATAACGGCATACTGTTCCCAGTAAACCATCTTGGAAAATGTTTTGGCGACTATACACAACACGACACCAACATCATACGTGTGACTTTTGCAGTGAGAGCCAACGTTCCCCCATCCATTGTGAGTACAGCTTCCAAGTGAGACCTCTGTTCCTGAACACTGCATGTGGTACAGCCATATTTTACCTGTTCCATGTCCATACCAATAACCTACAGTTTTGGTAAAGCCGAGTTGCCGGCATGCAACCTTCACATCATTCATGTCAAAGTAACCTTCACACACCGTCCCCCACTGGCCACTGTGGTAGACTTGTATAATGCCGCCAACACCTGAATCTGTCAAGATTAAATTAATATTTTGAAATTGGAATGAATGTTTTTCTATCTAATTTTCCTTCTCCGTATTTCACATAACTGCATCAAAAAATCCCATTGATGCGCTTCCTAACACAACTACTATTTGAGTAAACAGTGATGAGCTATGATTACAAATGTGATAGGGTCACTTAATCCTTGATTTAGATAATTTTCTATAAAGTTATTTTTTTAAGATTTTAATTTTAATTTTACAATTAGGAACTTACCATTTTATGATTTAACTCATTAGGAATGTAAATTGTGATGTATGCTGAGGAATTTATATACTCTATCGTAGATTTGTGGGTGATTTTCCGTAAAAATGCTATGATCTAGTTGGAAATGACACAACTTCATAACTCATAATTTTGGTGATGGAAAAGCCTTGAAATTCATATTTTTAGCTATCCATTTAATAAAAAATAAAGGCACAAGTCTAGGGTTTTTCTTCATTGTAAGTTGGGACTTGAGCAGAGCATTGACTGGAGAATTACAAGAGGAAGACTACTAGTTAGACAAGGTACAAACTATCTCTTGTAAGATGATAGATATATAAGTCAGATCTATCTATCTATCCCGCCCGCCCGCCCGCCCGCCCGCAATTCTATATGGTTTGACGCGGATCGTTACAACTTTCGTCTTACGTTGAGGGTAAGGCTTGTATTTCTACTAATAGTAGATTGTTCTATTGGACATAGGTTGACAAAAGCTCAAAGTCATATGATGTAACGCTAAAGAGATATAATTTTTTTAAAAACACCTTTAAATATGCCTTGAAGTTACAAAAAGGAGCAGTTAGGGTTAACAATTGAAAAACTTGTGTATCGATCCAATTTTTCCTTTCAAAAAAAATTCAAAACCATCACCTTAGACAATTCCAGGTGCTTGAACATGCTGTGAAGTTAGTTTTGTAATTTCTTATAATAATATAATAATAATAGTAATAATGACTTTATTTAAAGAGGATAAAAAACAAGTAATAGTGTAAATACACTAATAAACTTGTGGTCCTCTATATACAATAAAACTATAAACTAAAAAATTATTAATAATAATGACTTTATTTAAAGAGGATAAAAAAAACGTAATAGTGTACTTACAACATGATTTATTTAGTTCACTTTAAATCAGGTTACAAAAAGGAACATAGCGCAAACATACCGCGAATAGATCAGTCTATTCGTTTTTAGGTCAATGCCTTAATATTTTTTATACTAAAACCACCTCTACACAAAAATCCAGGGAAAGGGGAGTATATCAACATACATACATAATCCATGCAGAATGTGCTATTGGATGTTTGGTTTATGCTGTATAATCACTGATTTACTGATACACCCATACACTGATATACTAATACACCGATACACTGATATACTAATACACCAATACACTGATATACTAATGCACCAATGCGCTGATATACTAATACACCAATGCGCTGATATACTAATACACTGATATACTAATACAACAATGTGCTGATATACTAATACACCAATGCGCTGATATACTGATACACCAATGCGCTAATATACTAATACACCAATGGCCTGATATACTGATTTACCAATTGCACTGATATACTAATACACCAATGCGCTGATATACTAATACACCAATGTGCTGATGTACTAATAGACCAATGCGCTGGTATACTAACACACCAATGCACTGATATACTAATACACCAATGCACTGATTTATTAATACACCAATGTGGTGATATACTAATACACTGATATACTAATACACCAATGCGCTGATATACTAATACACCAATGCGCTGATATACTAATACACCAATGCCCTGATATACTAATACACCAATGCGCTGATATACTAATACACCAATGCTCTGATATACTGATACACCAATGCGCATATATACTAATAAACCAATGCGCTGATATACTGATACACCAATGAGCTGATATACTGATACACCAATGCGCTAATATACTAATACACCAATGGACTGATATACTGATTTACAATTTGCACTGATACACTAATACACCAATGCGCTGATATACTAATACACCAATGCGCTGATGTACTAATAGACCAATGCGCTGGTATACTAACACACCAATGCGCTGATGTACTAATAGACCAATGCGCTGATATACTAATACACCAATGCGCTGATATACTAATACACCAATGCGCTGATATACTGATACACTAATGCGCTGATATACTCATAAACCAATCCTCTGATATACTAATACACCAATGCGCTGATATACTAATACACCAATGCGCTGATATACTAATACCCCAATGCGCTGATATACTAATACACCAATGCGCTGATATACTGATACACCAATGCGCTCATATACTAATAAACCAATGCGCTGATATACTGATACACCAATAAGCTGATATACTAATACACCAATGCGCTGATATACTAATAAACCAATGCGCTGATATACTAATACAACAATGCGCTGATATACTGATACACTAATGCGCTGATATACTAATAAACCAATGCGCTGATATACTAATACACCAATGCACTGATATACTAATACACCAATGCGCTGATATACTAATACACCAATGCGCTGATATACTAATACACCAATGCGCTGATATACTAATACACCAATGTGCTAATATACTGATACACCAATGCGCTGATATACTAATAAACCAATGCGCTGATATACTGATACACCAATGAGCTGATATACTAATACACCAATGTGCTGATATACTAATACACTGATATACTAATACACCAATGCGCTGATATACTAATACACCAATGCGCTGATATACTAATACACCGATGCGCTGATATACTAATACACCTATGTGCTGATATACTAATACACTGATATACTAATACACCAATGCGCTGATATACTGATACACCAATGCGCTGATATACTAATAAACCAATGTGCTGATATACTGATACACCAATGCGCTGATATACTAATACACCAATGAGCTGATATACTAATACACCAATGCGCTGATATACTAATACACCAATGCGCTGATATACTGATACACCAATGCGCTCATATACTAATAAACCAATGCGCTGATATACTGATACACCAATAAGCTGATATACTAATACACCAATGCGCTGATATACTAATAAACCAATGCGCTGATATACTAATACAACAATGCGCTGATATACTGATACACTAATGCGCTGATATACTAATAAACCAATGCGCTGATATACTAATACACCAATGCACTGATATACTAATACACCAATGCGCTGATATACTAATACACCAATGCGCTGATATACTAATACACCAATGCGCTGATATACTAATACACCAATGTGCTAATATACTGATACACCAATGCGCTGATATACTAATAAACCAATGCGCTGATATACTGATACACCAATGAGCTGATATACTAATACACCAATGTGCTGATATACTAATACACTGATATACTAATACACCAATGCGCTGATATACTAATACACCAATGCGCTGATATACTAATACACCGATGCGCTGATATACTAATACACCTATGTGCTGATATACTAATACACTGATATACTAATACACCAATGCGCTGATATACTGATACACCAATGCGCTGATATACTAATAAACCAATGTGCTGATATACTGATACACCAATGCGCTGATATACTAATACACCAATGAGCTGATATACTAATACACCAATGCCATGATATACTAATACACCAATGCGCTGATATCCTAATACACTGATATACTAATACACCAATGCGCTGATATACTAATACACCAATGCGCTGATCTACTAATACACCAATGTGCTGATATACTAATACACTGATATACTAATACACCAATGCGCTGATATACTAATACACCAATGCGCTGATCTACTGATACACCAATGCGCTAAAATACTAATACACCAATGGGCTGATATACTGATTTACCAATTGAGCTGATATACTAATACACCAATGCGCTGATATACTAATACACAAATTCGCTGAAATACTGATACACCAATACGCTGATATACTATTAAACTAATGCGCTGATATACTGATACACCAATGCGCTGATATACTGATACACCAATGCGCTGATATACTAATACACCAATGCACTGATATACTGATACACCAATGCGCTGATATACTAATACACTGATATACTAATAACCAATGCGCTGATATACTAATTTATTATATGAAATAGAGTGTGATATTGAGTGACATCAAAATGGTTAAATTGATATCCTGACTCATACCAGTGGCCAGTGGGGATACGATTTATATCAACACTGGTGGTGACAAATTTCGACTTTTTGCTCAGTTTCTCAAATTCTCAATTATTTTTCATTGAAGATTTCATATAATTCGCTGTGCTCAATCGTGAGAGATAACATCAACACTCGAAGATAAAATTTGTATCTCTGCGTGAACATGTAATATCCTATATACACCAATGCACTGATACACCAATGCGCTGATATGCTAATACACCAATACCCTGATATACTAATACACCAATGCGCTGATATACTAATACACCAATACACTGATATAATTATACCCCAATACACTGATATACACTGAGGTTCAGTTTGCTTCATATACGTACAAAATGTACTATAAGGGCCACTATTGTGGTAAAAATTGTTAAGAAAAAATAATTGTTTTGTACTTGTTACTGATTGAGGAGACGAATAATGTATTTATATATCATATAATTAATTAGTATTTCATTGTTTTGTCTTTAGTAAATGCACCATTTTAGCTTAGAAATTGAAAACGAATGAAGGTTACAGTAGGGAACATACTCAAGTTACAAAAGGGAACTCCAGGTTACAAAAGGGAACATCAAGTTATATAAGGGAGCAGTCTCAGGTTACAATAGGGAACATGTTCCCTTTTGTAACTTGCATCAAGTTACATTAGGGAACATGCTCCCTTTTGTAACCTAATTCAGGTTACAATAGGGAACGAGGTTACAAAAAGGAGCATCCATCCATCCATCCCTCCGTCCGTCCGTCCGTCCGTCCGTCCGTCCGTCCGTCCGTCCGTCCGTCCGTCCGTCCGTCCGTCCGTCCGTCCGTCGGTCCATCCATCTATCTATCCATCTATGTATCTATCTATCTATCTAAGCCTGCATGCTATTATGCCGACAGAAGTACTTGATATAATATTACTCTAAATGTATAAGTTCTGTACTGTAGAATCACTTAGTACTATAATCACAATTAGTTTGTGTGCCTAGATATTTCTATAACAATATTAGTAGCATTCTTAAACTTAGGGCTTATCCCTGTGTAGCTCTAATAGCAAGCATTTACCTCTTTCGCTTAGTCTATGTAAGGTCAGTAGTAAGGTCATAATCATCTTATTCAGCCTGGGATATCTGTTTAAAATGTAATGTTTCTAGCTAATGTAAGCTCACTCTGTTAGTATTCATGTATATTACTCCTTTTTGTCATAATCTTCCACATGTATTCGTAAAGTTACCAAACTAATACCATATTGTTTGCATGATTGTACACAACTGAAAGCTAGCCATATTGTTTGCGTGATTGTACACAACTGACAGCTAGTACATTCTGTAAATTCTGTTAATTATGAGATAACATTTCTCAATTTACATATACTTATGATGTCATTTCCTGTTCATGAAACTTAGAGTTTTCTTACTTTTAAGTATCTTTAGCTCAATTAGTTATTCAGCATTTTGTTACAAATCTGCAATATACTTTAAGAATTCATTAGTTTTAGCCATTTAGTTTATATATTTTTGTAATATCTTTGCCTATTATAGAGTATGTTAGACGTTCCCGTTTATTCGCTTGTAAAGAAGCATTAATTTGCAAAATTGGGTTTTTAATAAAATAACCAAAGAACACCTTGGATCTCTTTCGTTCCTACTCGACCGCCAGTGTTGCCCTGTTACAGTTGATACATTTTTTTTGTAAATTTCAGATTGATACCATTTATAAAAAACTGTTTGACTATTTGAACCTGTACACCGCATATAGTACAGCCATACTTTACCCATTCCTTGTCCATATTGCCAATATCCTATAGTTTTGGTAAAACCAAGTTGTCGACATGCAACCTTTGCATCTCTCATATCCCAATAATCATAAGCACACACTGTTCTCCACTGACCACTGTGGTAGAGTTGTATAATTTTGTATAATTGTAAATTAAAATGTTCTAGTTTTGTGGAAATAACTATGATGCTTTGATTTGTGAAATATAGATTTATCCTATAATTGATGGATTCACAGTGAAAATGAATTCAGCAAAACCGATTGCTAAGTCAAATATATTGCGGTTAAGCCGCAAGTAACAGTACTTGATATCTGAAACTAAGCAATTATCAAACTGTTCCTCATAAGTCAACCTCTTAATTACGTGGTCAAAAGAGACCTGTAAGGCTGACACAATATTTGGAAGTCATTTAAGATTAATGGAAAGTTTAGTTATTTAAACATGTAAAAGATTGAGTGTCATTTGTTGAATTTATAACCTCCTTAACAGGCCAAAGCGATGCATACAGCAAACTTAGATGACCGAGTCGCAATAAAACAAATGGCAGTTATACATGTTGTGTTCCAATATATATGATTACACACCAACATCCCACGTGTGACCGTTGCACCTAGAGTCAACACTTCCCCATGCACTGTGAGTACAGCTTCCAAGTGAGGCCTCTGAGCCGGTACATCGCATATAGTACAGCCATACTTTGCCCGTTCCTCGTCCAAAGTGCCAATATCCAACAGTTTTGGTATAACCAAGTTGACGGCATGCGACCTTCGCATCATTCATATTAAACCAACGGGAACCATATTGACACACTGTTCCCCATTGACCACTTAGAACACTTGTATAAAAATAACTATTTTTCATTTCTTCTGTCAAAATAACTTAAGTAAAACACCTCATAATAAAAAACATTATTTTCCCAAATAACCTGGTTGTAATGGTTCTTATATATTTGACATTAAGTGAAAAATAAGGTTGTAGGGTTATTTTAAAAACCAAGGAGGTTAAAGAAAATTCTTAATTACAAGCCAAAAACAATTGTTCTTTAAGTTGAATACATTGTCTCTGACTTTTCCTGCTTTTTATAAAGACATTTTGACTGTGAATCAACAGTCTTCATCAGCTTTGATAGTAAGAAACTGCGTTCAGATATATTTCTGTTATGTTCAGTCCTATCGCGCCGTATTCCTATTTCCAGCGATGTGATCTTGTACTGAGTACCATATTTCCTGGAAAGCCTCTTGTGTCCAATTGTTTTTTCGTTGTTTCAATTGTTCTTGATATGCTGTTTAATTGTTTATCAATTAGTGAGCTATTGATTCTGAAATATGTCTGCCTTAATTAAAGAAAACGTGCTGATAGGTCAAATCTTGATGAGCTGTAAATTCGAGATCAATTTGATTACAGTAAGAGTCAGGGTTTCCCAATAAATTGTAAGACCAAGTGAAGATTAGGATCCTGGAAATATCCCCTATTAGCCTATCAATAATTCTGGCTATTTGCCTTTAAGTAATGCTCTATTGTGCTTGATTTAGAGCATATATGTTCACCCTACTATTTCAGGTATTTTAAAACTGAAAAGATTATCGTCAACATCATATATTATCATTTAACAGGGCTCTCGTTAAATTAAATTCAGCCAAATGGGACAACCATGTATAAAGAATATATTAAATTAAAACAAAAATCATTTGCTGAGTTGCCCATGGTAGCTAAACATGGGGTATCACTACTTCTCAACTAAGTACTGATAAAGCTTTCCCTTTGAAAAACTAACTTGTTGTTAGTGCGGTAGCCCAAATCCATGAGCATAAATCCATCATTTGGAACAAAGCATAAACAGGCCTGTTGCTCTGAAAATTTAACTTTGTGGCTCGAATCCGTGGCCTTAATAATAAAAAAAATGTTTGGGAAAACTGCCATATTGTCATTATACCACTTTGGTAGTGTTCATTATCATGTAATCAATAAATTAATTAATCACCAAAAAGCAGATTATCAGCATCAATTGCCTAGTCATCCATTCCAGGTAAATGAGAAAGAAAGTTTAACACCTGGTATTTGCAAATGAGCATTCAAAGTTATTTGGTATTCAAACTTTAACGTTTGCCACAATATTACGTCATATGTCATTATATGTGTGTGTTGCAAACGTTTCCCCATCCACCGTGAGTACAGCTTCCCAGTGAGAACTCTGAGTCTGAGCATTGCAGCCAAACTTTACCTGTCCCTCGTCCTAAGATCCAATATCCTACAGTCTTAGTTAAACCAGGTTATCGAAAAGAAACCTTGCATCGGTATCTGACATATCCCAGTTAGTGTGACACACAGACGTGGCATCTGGCATATTATAACATTCAATAATACACAACACGACACCAACATCAATAGTGTGCCCATTGCAGCTAGAGTAAACGTTTCCCCATCCATTGTGAGTACAGCTTCCAAGTGAGGTCTCTGAGCCTGAACACTGCATGTTATCTAGCCATACTTTACCCGTACCTCGTCCCTCATACGAAAATCCTACAGTTTTTGTGAAACCGAGCTGGCGACATGCGACTTTAGCATCATTCATATCCCAGTTGCCATAGGCGTGACACACTGTTCCCTATTTAGCTACTATTAAGCTGCATGCTGAAAATCAAATCAATGTACTGCCTACCAGAAATTTCTTAGCAAACAGTGAACCGCTATGAATACAACTATGTCATTCTAATGTCGTTTTAATTGGCCATAATACCAACCTTTTTTATTACACTCCAAAACACCTTTGTTTCTTCACAAAAGCTGGATTCAAAAAAATAATGCATACTATCAAATACAAGTTTCTTAACTCTAAGCTTGTACCGTCATGTTCTATGTGACGATTGTAGTCTATTATTTCCTCGTTTATTCTACCAAGCGTTATTCCTTTCAGCCTTCAGCCAGGTCAACGAATCTTAGTTACAATCCAACTAACATAGTTATATTTTACCTGTTCCTCTTCCCCACTGCCAATATCCTACAGTATTAGAGAAACCAAGTTGTCGACATGCAACCTTCGCGTCTCTCATATCCCACCAACCACCATTATCACACACTGTTCCCCACTGCCCACTGTGGTAAACTTGTATAATGCGCCAACAACGGAACTTTAAACATTTCATATGTACCTTGAAGCTGAAGTACTGTTGTTCGTCTTCACAAGGAAATGATAATAATGCTTTTATTGGTTGACCCCACCTCATGTCTGACATTACGGAAAACTATGGTTGAGTTTTGATCTGTGGCATAAAGTTGTCCAAATTGATAAACATTCTTTGCCGAGAAGCATATTAGTGAAAAATGTATATAACAAAAGGTAACACATCATGAAACATTACTTAACATTTAAGAATAAGCAATTTTAAATCTGTCTTCCTCATAATTTAACGTCTTTAATACTTGGTTAAAAGAGGCATAGTGAGACTCCACCCTTGTGAAATTAAGATGAATGGCGGCATTAGCTAATACGTTATTCAAACAGCTGAGTTATTGGAGTATAGTCTTAGTATGGGAATTTAGTTTCTCCCTACTGCCCTCCTGTAACCTCTTGCTCTACTTATTTATTTATTTTCATTTGTAATTGGTTACATGTAGTGATTAAGATTAAGTTTATAGTGCCATACGTCTAGGTCGAAGTCATGAAAGATGTCAAATCGATATGACCGAGGGGCAATGTAAAGCGTGGTATCTATATATGTTGTGTTCCAATATATAGAATAACACACCAAAATCTCACTTGTGACCTTTGCACCGAGAGTCAGCGGTTCTCCATTTTATAAAAAAATCGCAATATAAATAAAAGATCATTATCAATTATTATTATTATTATTATTATTATTATTATTATTAAATCATAGATACACTAAGATGTACTAAGTAAATACATTTTGGTTGTTTAAAAACTGTTTTCTTAAAAATATGCTTTCTTCTAACAAGCAGCATCCCTAGTGTGACGATTGCAGTAAGAGGCAACGTTTCCCCATCCATTGTGAGGACAGGTTCCAAGTGAGGCCTCTGATCCTGAACAACCCATGTTGTTCAGCCATACTTTACCCGTCCCTCGTCCATACAACGAAGGTCCTACAGTTTTAGTAAAACCCAGTTGACGACATGCAACCTTGGCTTCAGTCATTTCCCATTATCTCCAATCATTATAATGACATTGACAAAAACAAAACAAACCAAGAAAACAAGTCTATAATTTCGAGTACATAAACTGTAAAGTTGAACAACAGTTAAGTTTAAGAAGATTCCAAGAAGTTAGTTTTGAGTCACACTTCACACGTCACTTCACATGTGGATGCTCAACCATTACTTTACCGGTTGCCTTAATGACTCAAGGATTAAGAGCGGCTTGCTGTAAATGCCACCTATACCTATGCAGGATAGAAAAAGCCGATTTTCTCATACTTTGTCAGAATAAAGGTCTCTGGTAACTTGTTACAAATATCTAACTTTGGGGTTATTTGGGCTTTTATTTTTTAGTTGAGACGGATTTTTGTGTTTGGCCCTCCCAAGCCACCGAAACCGACCTCAAAAATCAACATTTTTAACGGGTTCCCAATTCATCTCTAAAACAGTAACAGGAAAATCTAAGCTACTTTACTGAAGTATCAACCTTGAAGGCTACTCTAGTGGTATTAGATTAAAAAGTAACGATAATCCGAATTTATTTCCGATTTTTCTAATTTATGACCAGTGGCGACGATGTGTCACGCATATATTTACTGGAAGTTCGAGGGCAAAAATAGTCATCTGGTACACTGATTATTCAAACAAAAATAATTTTCCCTTGATAAGCATCATTTGAACTTGAATATATCAAAAATTCAGCTCGGGTAAACAAAATATAAAAATTTGGGAGCGTTTTTAACACTGGGCACTTTACTTCATCTATCAACTCGTTGACCTTTCGAGTGCGAGGATAATCGATCAACTTTTGTTCAATGATTTCAATTACCTAGCTTTTTTATTCAAAACAATGCTTCTCGAGGTCTATCAAGATCACAAGGGAGTCAGTAATCAAAATTTGGAAGGAATATCAAGCTCAGAAGACGAGAATTTCTCACTGTTCAGTAGCCGTTTATTTTGAAGTTGACAACTGAATAACATAGTTTTGATGAGATACAGGATTACAGTGTTGGCGAAGGAATAACAAAACAATGTTTTAAAGAATGGTTTGAAAAGACTTTAAAAAGCATGCATTGAAATAATCTAACCTTGATAGAATCTTTTCTTGGCGAGAACTTTGTTACTTTAGCTTGTGACGATCGCGACATGATTCCAAACTGTTTCAAATGTTTGTTGCCTAGGGTAGTTACATATTAACCGACCAACACAGGGTTCCCAAAGTACTTGTTACTTTTTATTCGATCACTATAGCCCACACTAGGGACATTAAAAAATTTAAAGCAGTTAATATAAAGGGGAATGAAGAAAGGAAAAAACCATTAACTATCTACCAGGTGATCTCGCTTCTCTCAGGCTGAAGGAATTAGCCAATCAGCGGACATTTTGTTCATAGCTCAATGTTTCCTAGTTCCAGGTTTTCGGCTCGATTTACAACAGCTTTTACTCGAAAATAAAGAAAATAAAACTCATCCGTGCAAAGATTCGCCAAATACCTTTTAGAAAAAGCACATTTCGTCGTTGTTGGTGGAAAATATTTCATTTTGACAAGAGATAATAGAAAACACTTGGAAATTTTCGCTATGACAAACAATGCATTGCGCGCCTAGATTCCAAATCACCTGGTATCCAATCTAAACTTGAAACTGAAACTTATAAACCGATCCTTTTTTTAATATATGGGTCAGAAGAAAACCACCAGTTACGAGCTCGCATTATTACAGTCACATGCCAGAACAAGTTCATTGAGGGCGTCAATATATTGCTTTTTTCTTTTGTTGTTAAACTCTTCTGTCGGTACATCAAAAAACTCGCAGATAGTAATGAGCATAGCTATGCTCAGTTGCTGCAAACGGTTTCCCTTGGCCATAGCACAGATGTCCAAGTTGTCATAAATAACTGGATGGGATAGGCGTACTTTATCTAGAATGTCTTGGCGAAGTTCATCGTATAGCTTCTCGTCTTGTGCTGCTACTTGATCTGCCTCGGAGTATTCTTGATTTCTTACTTTTGCGGCCGTTCGTGAAAAATATGATTGTATTTGCTGTGGGCTAAGGTATTCGTCACAGCTAAAGAGCTTCGAGCCATCCAATTTCCGGGCAAATCTCATATCACGAGAGACGGTATTTGGATCTTGTTTCTTACCAGTGGCTTGACCAAGGTTGAATTTTTCTCCTAAGTATTGTATCTGGGCGTCATTGAACCGATTGGCTTTTTTATTTGTTTTCAAAGCCCATCCTTCAGGTAAAGTAGCCGTGGCAGATGCGTCACCCTGTTCTCCTGATGTTGATGAAATGACGCTATCTGTGGCACCTTCGGATAAAAGAACATGGTACCTTTTCTTTGCCGAATCAAGGAGGGAGTCCTTTTCAGGCATCATCTTGCATTGTCCAAATGAAAGGTGCTTCTCTAGACTAGAGTGACGCTGGTACATCTTCACGCACCCTTCATTTGGACAACTAAGGAGTTCATTTGCTGTTGAATTGTCTTGCTGCACCACTTTGGGCTGCTTGTCTCTCACTTTCAATGAGCTTTCCCTTGAAACACTAACAAAGTCGCCAGTGGAGAACTGAGCTTGGAATAAACAAGTCTGCAGGTAGTCTGGAACTGTAGGGAAAAAGACCTCATTTTAGCACGTAGTAAAGCGCAACGATGAAAAGTAAAAAATGGAGGGGCCCTATATTAATTAGAAACCATATAATCACCTTCTAACACTACCAACTGACACATTTTTCAACATCTTGATCTACATTTTGAGCTAACAAAAATAGAAAATGGTGTTCAAGTAAGAAAAACAGAACACTGGAAAAGAAATCGTACAGCTATTTCAGTGAAGTTGGGTTATTGGTCTGTTCCGTGTCGCAATTTCATTCCTCATAGAACTAATAGTTAGCTTCAGAAATACTTTTTAAATGCAATTACCTTCCATTTCGTTTTTTTTAAGGAGTTTTCCTTTGCCAACTTCAAATGCCTTCCACACTTTAACTCCTTTATCGCTGTACTCGAAATTGTTTAGGAAACTGATTCCGGCCAGCTTTGCTTGAGGCACCTTGGATTTCATTTCCGTGTCATCTGCATCAACCAGGGCAACACGAACACCATTTAACCCGCCTTCAGATGTAATAGCATCACGGAGATCTTGAGCGTTCTGAACATCATGGCCTTCGTTTATGTAACGCTTTACGTGGGCCTTTATTGAGGCAGCTTTCCTGTCGCACGCCCCCTTGCCTCCTTGGGGGTCACTAAAATCCGCCCGGCGAATGCTGATTCCAGTCTTCTTCTTCATCAAACGACAAGATTTTATCAACAACGAGCTGTGATAGCATCCAGCGTTGTCCTGGCGAATATAAGCTGTCGTAATCTCTGGATGCTCAGATTTCAGTGAGCGCAAGGTGTGCTCTAGGATACGTACAACAGCTAATGTGTCTTGGGAGCATCTCTCAGCAATGTGAACAAAGGACTGACATTGCAGATGTCCATCCACTTTTCGTGCTACCACACTGATATGCCAAGAAATACCCCGCTTTCCGAACCAGTCGGACTGGGATTCTCGATACTTCAAAGGCAAAAACTTCATCGCCCAATCCTGAACTATGAGTATCGACTCTTCATCAAGCTTACTTAAACAGGATGTTCTTGCTCGATCTTGCCTGACGCTTCTAAGTTGGTGTGCTTTCCAAGCGGCGATAGCCTCTGCAGACTCCTTATAAGTGTATTCAAGGTCTTGTAATTCTTCTCCAGACAAACCCGCCTGATGACGCAGGAAATGAGCAATATCTTCTAGGACCTTGCGCAGCTCCTCACACTGTGAGCAGCTCTGATCATGTACATGCTTGCAAGGGGTTTTCCACTTGAGTTCCTTGGGGTCATTTAACGCATGAAAGCTGCAGTGATCAGCTACTGAGGAGTTGTCTGAAACGTGGACCTGAAAAAAAATACCATTTTTTTCTGTTACCGGTACCTAATTTGCGACTAACGACATCAGTTTGGAATACGAAGAGCTGGAAGATATCATTCACACCAAATTGCAAGAACGTTGTCCAATGAAATTAGCAAAATACTAAAATGCCAAATAGCAACTAAACAAAAATGGGGAAAAACGTGTTGGATATTGTATTGAGAACACCAAAGTCAGTAAGAAATAATAGGTCACGTGATTTTACCTTAAAGTCGGACTTGAGATACTGTTTGCTTTCCTTCAATGTTCTTTCCCAGGTTTTTGCAGTATCTTTTGACAACCCCTTCTCTTTGAAACCCTCTACCATAGCACTAAGATCATCAAAGCTTTTAGCACCAGCTGCAGCAGTATAGTCAAGGCCTTGAAGTGACTTCCGTGTTGTGGCGGAACAGGCTGACAGGATTCGCAGCATAGTAGCAGCTCCGAATGGCTTAAATTCGGTCTCCTCGCAGTATGACTGATACTGCTTTACTAGTCTGCTAGGTATTATTGTTCTGATCACGTTGGGAGTTTCCAGAACTTGACCGTTGGACAGGCGAAGATAGCGCTGGCCAAAAGGGAGGTCTTGCGTTACATGAGGGCTTGTGATATATGCTAAAAAATGGTCGAGCTGCGTCTGTTCAATACGTAATCTAGGACTCTTCGTTGATGGTACTTCTACACCCCTTCCATACCGCAGAGTATGATGTCTTGCCATCTTAAACCTATACTCGGTCAAGCCAGGGATGTAATGCTGAATGCGTTTGTAAGTAACAATATCTGCCATAATGGAGAGTACTTGCCGCCTTGTTTCCCAAGATGAGGCATTCTGGTAAGATTCGGCCAGCGCATTAAGGTATTTCTGTTCTTCGATAGATTCTTTAGCAAGCCCTAACTCTCTTTCCATGACACCTGAATCTCTTAGAGCCTCCCATAAGTAGCCAACATCTCCTGGCGTTATAACGTCAAGCCCGGCTACAACTAATGCTTTTGCTTTCGTAACATGTCCCAGTTTGGTTCTCTCACTGGCTTCGACCCATCTTTTTTTACACGGCCCTATTACACCTTCACCACACGAGCGAAGGAATTCATTCAATTTCATACGCTGAATGCTTTTACTCTCGCCATATTGGGTATCATCGCTGCTGTTTTCTTGTGAATCTTGAGATTCCTGTGAACCAGGATCATACATACTTGTTTCGTCGATGGTTAAGCTTTGAAGTGCGTCCTGTAGTTCTTCGTTCCCAGAAAGGTCCTAGGAAATAAAACGGTAGTAGCTATTAATGTACAGGGTAGAGTGATATCGTTTCATATGATTAAGGGTAGTGGCGAACTGCTGTGAGATGCGAAAACTTGTACACCCTATGGCGTAGCACGGCAAGTATCTCATAGCTAGGAGGTTAAGGGCAGAGTGCGCATATTTTGGCGCAAATTCACTCCCCTTCAAATACAGAAGTAATCCATCAATATTAACCGTTGAGTAAGCTTAGTTTAGTTCAGTTTAACCAGTTCGTCACCAACATTACAAACATACATATAAATGATAGCACAATTGATCAAAATAAAATGGGATGTGAAAGGGGAAAGGAACATAACTTACATCCCAATTGCAACCTAGCTCCCTAAGCATATGGAAATTATATAACGAACGTGACGTTTGTCCCCAAACTCCTCTTTCTTACTTCCAGAAATTCGATTTTTGCAAAGATAACTTTAGACTTAGAGAAATACCTGACGTTCTTACCCTTATAGTATCTTGAGTAGTATCTGTAGAGTGATACGGTTCCTGATTGCCCTCAAGCCCAGCCGTTGTTGTTGTTGGGAGCGGTTGTGTTACTGATGATCGTGTTGTTGTTTCTTCAAGTAGCGGAAGTAGTACTTCTGGTGTTGCTAAAGCTGTTTTTTCGCCAGGTTCCAAAAGCTCTTCTTCAAGTTTACGGCGACATTGTCTGCATATTTCTAATGTCAAAAATATGTCTGATTAGCTTATCCAAAGGCTTTGTGCACAATCTTTACAAGGTAAAATTATTAGTCGCATCTAACTTATAGTCTTCAAAAGAAAAATATACCAAATGAAAAATGATTTTTCTGATTGGTTGTGTGACACTCGAGTCATACTTATTTTTTTAGCGTGCTTGATAGCAAAGTGGTTAGTACGATAAATAATCCAAAAAAAGAATCTTCTAGCAGTAGCCTGGATTTAACTTGTATGTTGTATGGTAGTTTCGCTCGCTTTTTTTTATTTAGTTCAGTCGGTTTCGGAGCTGAAGGGGCCAAAGAAAATAGCGGCTCTTCGTATTTGTGCCCCTCTCCCCTGTGGATAATCCTGGCTACAACCCGGCAATAACTATATAAAAAAACGTTGCTTTCTGTGTTTTGTGTGGTTATAAATAAAGCATTTGGGGACTGGCTGAAGACTCGAGAAGTGTTGAGAAACACTTCGCCCAACGCTTTTGTATGCTTCTCCTAACAGTTTTTTTTTTTTTTTCCATGTTCTACCGTTCATAGGGTGCTTACACACAGCATTACATTTTTTTAACGTAGAGCATAAAGCTTAGAAATACTTACGTGATGCAACTGGAAGCAATACAGTAGTAGATAGGAATAACTGCTTGGACTGGGATAGGTTGATACCACGTTCTGCTTTGACCACCTTTGCATGAGGACACCACGATTTTGGAGTATCACACATTTTCTTGTTTGATCTCCATCTCATACCAAACAAGTCACGATGTCTTGGACAAATCGTAAGGTCAAGATGAAAATCGCTGATTTCAAACACCCCTGAGGAACAACAGTAACAATAATAATCCGATAGCCATATTCTTAATGGCTGATTAATTAATAATCATAATCATAGATAAGTACAGTACAATACATATAAACAATACGAGTCTTTGTTCAGTAATCGTACAAGTGCAAATAAAATGAAAGAAAACACGACTTTACCTGCTCGGGCGAGTATCAGCTTTGCTTCACTGTCTAAATTTGGCTCGCCATAAACACGATAGGAGTACAGATGACCTTGAATGTCTTTAGCACAGGTTCCAAGAACCACACACTCGACATTTGCCGGGTTATCTGCGCTAGAGCCACACAGGCCCCCAACAAGCTTTGCGAAGCCACAAGAAGCCAGTTTTCTTAATAATTTTAGTCAAATATATTGCACTAAAAGGCTAGTGCCAAAAATACAAGCTAAATGACCTCGCTTGTTTAAATCGATATTATATCGAAAATCGGCTTTTTCTATCCTGCATAGGTATAGGTGGCATTTACAGCAAGCCGCTCTTAATCCTTGAGTCATTAAGGCAACCGGTAAAGTAATGGTTGAGCATCCACATGTGAAGTGACGTGTGAAGTGTGACTCAAAACTAACTTCTTGGAATCTTCTTAAACTTAACTGTTGTTCAACTTTACAGTTTATGTACTCGAAACAACAACAACCTGAAAGAATATAATTAACATCAATTCGATATAAAAGGATATATCGAAAGTAACAACAAGGAGTAACTTGGTTTACTACTTGGTGTTCGATACTAAGAACGGATAAACTTGTATTCCTCACAATTTAACGTATCTTATACGTGGCCAAAAGAGCCACAGTATAATCGAATTACTTGCAAACAGTTTAAAATTAATTGAGAGATAAACTAATCAGTTATTCAAAACACTGAGTATTATTGGTGCCATAAATCGAGTTCATGATCTGAAGTGCAAAAGACAAATGCAATATTCAACCACATGAAATGGCCGAGCGAGCGGCAATAGGACAAAAGCTAAGGTAATCATGTATGCTGTTTCCCAATATATATTTCATAACACAGCAACATCCCACGTGTGACCGTTGCACCTAGAGTCAACACTTCCCCAACTACCGTGAGAACAGCTTCCAAGTGAGGACTCTGACCCTGTGCATTGCATGTTGTACAGCCATACTTTGCCCGTTCCTCGTCCATAGTACCAGTAACCTACAGTTTTGGAAAAACCAAGTTGACGGCATGCGACCTTTGCATCTCTCATATCAAAGTCACCAGGTACTGTTGGACCATATTGACACACTGTTCCCCACTGACCACTGTGGAACACTTGTATAATGCCGCCGATACCTGAATCCCTGAATATTAGATCTATAAATTGAAGCGCAACTAATTATTTTTGGTAGAACATTTTGATAAGGAACTGTATTCTGGAGATCAATTAGAGCTCCAAGGTCACACACACATACGATGTTCCATGCACTAGCTTACCCTGTTTATGGTAGATGATCCATAACCGTGCATTGCTTTTTTTTATCCTCATTGGTCATTGAGTAATTGACTATGACAATTAATTTTAAAATAAATATACAGTAACAAAATCATGGATGAGATAGAAAAGCGGCTAAATGCGCCACAGTTGTGGTAAAGCGGCCATTGGAGAGCTGAATGTCTAACTGCGTCTGTGAATAATTCATCAAGCTGACTATATGAAGGTGTAGTGAATTCCATTACTAGTTTAAACGTAGTTAATAACCTAGTCTCTGAATTTCTACCTACTAGCTTAAATGTTTCTGAATTAACCTGGGATACATTAAGACGAATCAATCTGATTCCCAGAGATAGACTATGTAAACTTGTTGATTTTTGGAAATCTATAGGTTCCTCCAAGTTTATAATCGAAGTAATTGAAAGCGGATATAAAATTCCATTGATACGAACTCCTTTTTACTTTTGTGGGCAAAAACAATGCCTCCGCTGATGAAGCCTGCAAGTTTTGTTAATGAAGCTGTCAATGAGCTAATTTCTCTCAATTGTATTGAAGAAATTAAGATTTGTCCTGCTATTGTTAATCCGTTGTCGGTTTCCATCCATTCTAGTAAGAAAAAACGACTTATCATCGATCTTAGGCATGTTAACAAATGCATCTACAAGCAAAAATTCAAATGCGAGGATACTAAAACGATCATTGAACTTATTTAAGGATTATTTTTTGTTCAATTTTGATCTCAAATCTGCATATTTTCATGTTGAAATTTTTCCAGAACCCAGAAGATATTTAGCTTTTCCTTGGGATTTTGGTCAAGGGATCTAATATTTTCATTTTTGTGTGTTGCCCTTTGGGTTATCATTGGCTCTATTTGTATTTACTAAATTACTAAAAACATTAGTGTTTCAATGGCGTTCCCAGGGGATTCCGATTGCAGTATATTTAGATGATGGTTTAGGTGGGGGCAAGAGTTTGGTTGAAGCTTCGCGTTTCAGTTTGGCTATACATGCAGATCTTTTGAAATCTGGTTTCATTGTCAATGAAGAAAACTTCAATTGGTATCCCGCACAAGAAATTGTTTGGCTAGGCTATGTAACTAACACTAAGTCGGTCTCTATTGCTGCCATGGACAGACGTATTTGTAGTGCTATTTCTAGTTTACTCGGAAGGGCATCAGAACTGATAAATATTAAAGAATTAGCCTCTGCAGTAGGCCAGGTTATTTCACTGCAAATTGCGGTTGGAAATGTTTAACAATTTTAATTCTTGGGGTGATAGTTTATTCCTAGACACGAATACTATTTCAGAATTGTCATTTTGGCAAGATCATGTTCCAAAATTGAATTGGAAAAGTCAATTCCTGCAAAAGTTGTTTATTCCGATGCTAGTGATTCTGTGTGTGCAGCTTACATTGACATGAATGGCAAAGTGTTTCATCAGAATTGGTCAGTTGATGAAGCCTCGAAAAGTTCTACTTAGAGAGCTTACGGCTGTTTAATTAGCGATCAAAGCGTTTGAATCTGATTTACGTCTTCACACTGTTGCTTGGTTTACTGTTAATATGAACGTAGTGCATATTTTTGACCATGGAAGTAAAATTCACGAATTGCAATGTATAGCTCTTGAGCTTTTCTATTTTTGTTGTAATAATAAGATCTCTCTAGAAGTTAGGTGGATATCTAGAGAACTGAATTGTCAAGCTGATGCAATTAGCAAGTTTATCGATTTTGACGATCATACCATTAAAGACCATGTCTTTTTTGATCTAGATACGCTATGGGGTCCTCATAGCATATATCTCGATCGCTTTTCTTGTTGTTATAACAATAAACTTGGATAAAATAGACGCATTCACGGAGGACTGGAGTTTGGATACCAACTGGTTATTCCCACCCTCAGTACTGATTATTAAGGTTTGGAACCACCTTAGGTATTGTTCTGCAAAGGGTAGTTTAAATGTTCCCTTTTGGAAGACTTCGGTTTTCTGGTTAAAACTTTGTCCAGATGGTGTTCACTGGCACAGTTCAGTTAGAGATTGGATGTTACTCGATAGTAATGACAAAATTATTGTGCGTGGCAAAGCGAAAAATACCTTGTTTGGTAGATCCAATAACAGTTTTCGTATGATTGCCCTAAGAATTCAATTCTCATAGAGCCCACGTATTTGTATTAAGGATTTTTGCCCTTTCGGAGAGTGCGATTTATGCAGATAGTGATACGTTCATGTGTATGCCTTGATCTAGAGTCTATTTTACTCTGTGTGAATTTTGGATAGTAAGGGTCTATTGTACCCAAGACTTGTCTTTGTTTAGCTTACAGAGTCTCTTGTACTTAATATGTGATCATGAGTCTATGGTACTAATGTAAGCGCATTATATAGTTTGGAGTTGTACCCCATTCAACAATCAGAGCCATTATAGGCAAAGAAAAAATTAATTTTTCATAAATAGTTCTCCTCTGGGATGCCATTCAATTGTAATTTATCTACTACATATTCAATAAATTGATGAAAACCAATTAATTTTTGGTTAGTCCCTCAGTTGTTTTGCTTCTATTTTTCCACATCTATTTAGAGAGGGGTTTTGGCGAGGGTTTACTATGGCGGAGGATGAAGGGTTACAGTCTCTGGCCGAAAGAATGAAAGCAACAGTCCTTGATTCTCGAGCCTCTGGCACTGTTCTGTCCTATCTTAAAAGTCTAAAAAGATGGAAGCTATTCACTGAAGAACATCAACAGCTCCATTATTTCCCGGCTCAACCTGTTCATGTAGCATTGTATCTACAGCATTTAATCGAATCTACTGTTTCCTATCATTCTGTAGATTCCGCTTTTTATGAGATCAAATAGACCGATTCTAAAAATGGCGATTCTTCACTTTTTCTACTCAAACTTCATCAATCAAAACTTTTATCAATATATCACTTTTCTATGAAAGAGTATCCAAAAAGGAGTGAATAGGGAGAATTTCAATGCCATAGAATTTTTTCAAGTTCTTCTACTTGGGTTTGGGTTTGGGTTTCTAGTGCGATAATTTTTGCTTCCAGATCTTTATTTTTACTCTTGGTATCTTCAATCTCTTTATTTATCGAGTCTAGGGCTGGCTCAACATCTTTCTTGAAGGATGAAATGGATACTCTAAGATTCTTCACTTCTTGTTTTCTTGTAACTTCGGATTTCTCAAGCTTAGTAGTTCTTTCTTCAAGACTGGTTAAAGCACTTTGGAAATTGTTGACAGATTCCTCGATTTTGTCTAGTTTAGCTAACTTATTTAAAATGACATCGAATTTGTTTGTCACATCTTGCGCCATACCCAACGCCGTTAGAACTTCATCATCTTCAGGTTGTTTTCCGAGGTAATCGCCGGTGTCCTTCAATTTCTTTAGTTCGGGAGACTTTGCACTATTTGTTGATGAATCAGATGATCTTTCTCGTCTTTTCCCAAGGCTGCAAGCTAATATTTCGGACATATTTCCTTAACACATTGGTAGATATTAAGGAGCAGAGGTACACACGTCTTCACTCGTTCATGGTCTCGGCCCAGTCCAGAGCTTTATATCTTGTGGCAGAGAGTTCCACAGCAAAGGCGCAGAACAAGAAAAAGATCTATAACCATATGTACGCAGATTGTAAGCTGGAACTGCTAATTGATTGCTTGTTTCAGAAATGCATTGATTAATAGACAAAACAACACCAAGATCCCGTGTGTGATAGTTGCAGTAAGAGGAAACACTTCCCCAACCGTTGTGAGAACAGCTCCCAAGTGAGGACTCTAAGCCTGTACATTGCATGACCAGTGTGGTAGACTTGTATAATGCTGCCGACACCTGAATCTCTAAATATATCAGAGATGAAAATTTCTTTGTCTTTTACGTTATCATGATGCTTTGATTGGGTGGAAAACGATACATACCATTGATTTACTGGTATTAGACGATTTATTATGCATGAGCTAACATTAAAAACGGCTGAAATAACTTTTGGTGCAAGCTCTTTGAAATTATGTCTTTTCGACTGAAAACAAGTGGAAAAAATGTTAAAATTAAGAACATGCACTTTTTTTTTTATTAATTTACAATGTTTATTATTTATAGTAACCAGCTAATTCCAAGTTAGAAAGCAGGTGTACTGGCAACCTGTGATTTTCCCCTAACTATGGAAGTATACAGTGAAGTATACAGTGACCAGTGGAGGACTTTACGGGCTGCATATTAAAGCGCTATTAGCAACAGTGTAGCTTACCATCATGAGTGAATTATAAGTAATTAGTGTTATGCCTCCAAATTGGGATAGGCTGTTGAACTGGGAGACAATCCCCTAAATCTTACACGAATAATTCAACAGGTTCTTTTATGTCCCCCAGGAAGGTCCCCCGTTAAGGAACGGTTGGGAGACAGGGCCTACGGTTTAAAGTCCTTATCCGAGAAGGCTTGAAGGTCTAACCATTTGTAGATGTGATTACAAAGGCAGCACTTTCTCCTCAGTTATTTTAAGACCCTGAGTGTTCGTCCGGTCAGGACTCGAACCACGACCTCCTGCACAACAGACCGATGCTCTTACCAACTGACTGAGCTAACATATCTACAAAAAATACTTGTTTCTGATTGGCTGTTTGGTTGCGAATTCGGTCTGAATCCGTGCAACAGCCCACTTTCGTTATTCTGGTTGAGTAATCACGCACAAAGCAATTCAAGATGAGCCTCCGGGAAAACAATAGAATATATAAGGATTACTCCATTGCTTCCCCATAGCCTCGTCTTGAATTGCTTTGTGCGTGATCACTCAACTAGAATATCAAAAGTGTGCTATTTACTAATTGCACAGTGCGATTAATTAATTGTACACATCAGCTAGGGATTCTTTTTTGCTAAGATATAATGGATGGTTTTATTATTAAAAGGAAATACCACTTTAAATTTCTAAGAATCATGAAAAGAACCACTTGTATTTGATCAAAATGTTTCAATTACACTGGTGATACGCACTCCTGGTTTACCATTTTCATCAAAGAGGCATGTTATTTTTACTTGTGTAGATTGATTCTGGAGGCTTCCACTAAAACATGCTTTTTGATATGATTTTAATATCGATTAATGCGTTGATTAATAGACAACACAACACTAACATCATATGTGTGACCGTTGCAGTAAGAAGAAACACTTCCCCAACCGTTGTGAGAACAGCTCCCAAGTGAGGACTCTGAACCTGTACATTGCATGTTGTATAGCCATACTTTACCCGTCCCTTGTCCAAACCACCAATATCCTACAGTTTTGGTAAAACCAAGTTGTCTGCATGCAACCTTCGTATCATTCATATCAAAGCGACCAGATAATGTTGAACCATAAAGACACACTGTTCCCCACTGACCACTGTGGTAGACTTGTATAATGCCGCCGACACCTGAATCTCTTTTACGTTTACTTGGTGTTGAAATAATCATGATACTTGGATTGTTTAGAAAACGATACGATTGATCCATTCGCATAAGGCGATGCTAACGTCCAAAATGGCTGTAGTACCTCTTGATGCTAACTCTTTTACTGAAACTGAAAACAATTAAAAAAAGTTAAAATGGTGTTTTTGAGGAATCAGTGATAACTGCTTTTCCATAACGCTTTTGGCTTAGTCTACCATCATCCCCTGCGACTATTCACGGGCATCAAGAAAATGATTTGCTTATGCTAAGTCCTGACTATCATTAAGTGTCTTTTTTTTTCAAATATTAGGCTTATACATTGTGGGCGGATCTAAGATGTTTAGTATGGGGGGGGTTCACAAAATTAAGAAGATAAACTTTATAGTAATTTGCAATCTTTAATGTTGATAGCAATCAACTAATTCGAAGTTTGAAAAGGGGTGCACGGGCACCCTGTATTATTAAGGGGAAATACCATTTTAGTTTTCCAAACATTTATGAAAAATACCACTTGTATTTGGTAAGAATGGCTTAATATCACTACACTTTATACCAAACTAACCCCCACTCTTTAAAACGTAAAGCATTTTAATTCTTTAAATAATAAAACATTTATTTAAAAAAAAAACCATAACATTCTATTTTTTAACATTATACAAATGTTTTGTTACTATTCAGCTGTAATCAAATCCCTACCATGCACTTTGACAAAGTACATCATTGTATGACCCATATAGCTTTGGTCAAATCAGTTTAAAGTAAATAACCTTGACTTATTTCATTTCCCATGGCCAGTGTCATATTCTGCACAACACGACCCCAGCATCATGAGTGTGACTTTTGCAATAAGAATCTATGCGTCACTAGACAAAGCACTTTAGGAAAACACTTAAATTACTAGACAGCTCTAATTGTAAACGGTTCTAATTGTAAACACTTTTCCATTAATGTTTCGTTTTTATATCGTAAAATTTGAGATTTACAAAAAAGCCTTTGCCCGATAAAATATTGATTACTTGTCAATCATTCCATGCTATTTAAACATCTAATTTATGCGTAATCTTCATTGATATCCCAGGTATGACCATTATCACACACTGTTCCCAAGGCTACTGTCTATTGGCAAGTCACTAAACTTCAATTAACTTTTCCAAAGGCTTTTTAAACTGCTTACATGTACGAGAAAAAAAACTGATGCAGTAAGAGGTAAAACCTTAATTTGTCGAAATGTAGCCTTGGCATCGATCTGGGATATCCCAGCCATCGTGGCATACTGTTCCCCCATTGACTATTACTGTTATTTCGATAGATTATGTAATCTATCTGCAACAGCTGAAGCCATATCACCATTAGTGCATCTAGTCACGATGCAAGTAATACGCAACACAACACCAACATCATCTCTGTGACCATTGCAGTTAGGGTAAACGTTGCCCCATGCAATGTCAGGACAGCTTCCGAGTTTAATTTCTGACCCTAAACATCCCAACCTGTTAATCCATACTTTACCCATCCCTTGTCCATGTAACCAAAACCCTGCAGTTTTGCTAAAACTAAGCTGTCGACATGCAACTCTAGCGTCATTCATAAACCAGTTCCAGTAGTAATGACACACTGTTCCCCATTGATCTACATTAACGAATGCCTGCGCGAGCTGAGCAGCATGCTAAAGAAAAAATGGTAACCAATCGAGTTGATTTTTCATGGCTTCCATGATTGCGCCATCACTTTGTCCAGATGCCAGTGGACGACGTCCGGGCGTGTACCACCACAGGGTTCCTGCGCGCTTTGCTTACTCGCAAATGCACCGAAAACAACCCAATAATGTAGTCAAAGATACGTACGTACATACATACATACATGTTTATTGGCCATACGTCAGATTATAGTACAAATTGAATTAAAAAATTACCTTCAGTTTTCAATCTAGAATACTAAATTATACATCACGTGTAAAAACGTAGGAAAAACCCAATCCGAGTGAAGATTTTGAAATCATTCTGCGCGATACAACGGTTTTGGCTGTAACGGTTGCACCCAGGAGTCAAAAATTCGTAATCCAGCAGTAGAAGAGCTTTCAAATGGGCCTTTAAAGTGCATTTTTCACGACAATCCTTCACAAATCACTGACTATTTTGGTACACCCCTATATTATTTTATTAATAATCATCAATCTCAATAATTATAAATTGCAGTTTATAGTTTATAGGTATAGTTTATAGCTTTCTTTGGGATTTATTGTTTATTTTGGGATTTCTTAAATGATTATTTTCTACAGTCACATTTACTTTTACTTTGTCCACAGTAATTGGCTAGTGCTGTTGTGAATGTCCTGCCATTCCTAACTTATAACTTGCAACATTTGAGGATGGTGAAGTAAATCGATCGATCAATCAATCAATCAGTCAACTAAGCAATCAATCAATCAAGGAATGGTTTTTGTGTGTTATTTAACAATTAGTCCTTGAGTCCGAATGGTCTAGAAGTCAATAGCCCATGAGGCCAAAGACCGAATGGGCTATTGACTCGTAGGCCATGAGAGCGAGAGGTCTAATTTTTATAGTAAAAACCTACTAATCGGTCCAATAAAAGGATGCAAAAAGTTTTTGATTTCGCTTTAAATATATATTTTTTTGATTTTCAAAACCGGCGCTTTTCGCTACTAGAGGTCTATCACTAATAGAACCCTAGTAGCTCAGCCAATCACAGGGCTCGATTGGTGATAGACCATAGGTGGTTGTTCTAATTAACAAATCGAAGTGACTTTTCCATGGTCTGTACTCCTATCGAACATAGAAATGACGTCAGATATGATCCAAACTCAAGTGGAACCACGAGTGCAGCGAGTGGTTTCACTGCAAAGTTTGGATCATTTCTGGCGTCATTTCTATGTTCGATAGGAGTACAAACCATGGAAAAGTCACTTCGATTTGTTTTTTACCATAACAGGCAAAGAAAATATCCAAAAACGAAGAAAAAGTTTGAAAGAAAAAACCGTTTCAAGCGCGCGCTAGCTACGTGCGCGAGCGATTCGTCATCTTATGTGTCTGTCCTCTTATTGAACATGGCTCTCAGCCAATCAGCGCGCGAGAAATTTACAAGTTATGGTAAAATTTCCAATATACATTGAAACACGCCAACATCCAATGTGTGACCGTTGCACCCAGAGTAAACATTTCCCCAACTATTGTGAGTACAGCTTCCTAGTGACGACTCTGAGCCTGTACATTGCATGTTGTACAGCCATACTTTACCTGTGCCTCGTCCATAGTACCAATATCCTATAGCTTTGTTAAAACCAAGTTGCCGGCATGCAACATTCGCATCATTCATATCCCAGTAGCCATCATTGTAATCACACACTGTTCCCAATTGACTATAATACCATGATACTCAATTTTAAAATATATACGATATACAGCATCACATGTTTGACCGTCTATTCTTTATCCATTGCGAGTCCAGATTAACTCAAGATTAACTTCACTAAAACGATATGTATAGAAGAACCCATTTTTGAGAACGCTTTTCAAGTTTTCCATTCAAGTCTCGATACTTGCCAAGATACTTATCTGACGATATTGAACGGATCCAGAGACGAGCGCTTAAAATAATTCTTGCAGACTTAAAGTATAGTGAAGCCTTCAGTCTTCCAGGATTGGGATCTCTGCTTGAGAGAAGGGGAAAACTCTGCAACAAGTTATTTACCGCCATCGAAAAGGACAAGAATCACAAGCTATATGAACTTTTACCAGCATTGAACTCTAAGAGTTATGATTTGCGTAGAATGAGAAAACATCACATATCATGTAAAACAAAGAGATTTTCAAACGCATTTATAAACGCTAAAGCAGCTAGAATGGAATTTTCAAGTTTATATCTATTTATCCTTTACATGTATATAAATGCCAATACTAGCAAATCGACTGATTCCACTGGACAAAGGGAGCAGTTCGACCGCTTAGCGTCGGAGAAGTGATCAGGAAAATCATCAGGAATTGCGTGATGAAGGTGCTAAAACAGGATGTCATTGAAGCCAGCGGTTCACTTCAGGTCATAAAGGCAGAAGTGAAGCAGCAATTCACGCAATGAATACCATCTTCGAAGCCGATGACACAGATGCTGTATTACTCATTGAAGCTTCAAACGCGTTCAATGAACAGAGCTGCTGTCCTGCAAAATATTAGAGTAATATGCCCCACTTTAGCAACCTATGCAATAAACACATACAGAGAACCAGCGTGGCTATTCATCACAGAAGGAAAGAAATTGAGATCAGTAGAGGGTGCTACGCAAGTTGATCCTCTAGCTATGGGACTCTATGCAATCTGCCTTCAGCCATTGATCACGCACCTAAATATCTCTAGCTCTGCAAAACAATGCTGGTATGCTGATGATGCAAGTGGAGCTGGGCCGCTAGAGGAATTGAAGAAGTGGTGTGATGCGTTGGTCGAGGCTGGACCAAATTTGGGATAATTATTCCAATGCAAAAAAATGCGGGCTGATTATAAAACCAAATAAGGAAGAAACTGCTAGAGATATTTTTGATGGAACAGCAATTACCATCACTGCACAAGGACATCAACATCTAGGCGCTATACTTGGATCAAGATCATATGTTGAAGAATACAAAAGTGGAAAAGTGGAAGACTGGATAAGCCGAATAACAAGGCTAGCAGAATTTGCCAAATCACAACCCCAAGCCTGCTATGTAGCGTTTGCCTTCGGTCTAAAGCATTGATGGACATACTACCCAATAACACTATCAGACATTGAAGATCTACTAGAACCACTAGAGCGTGCAGTAGATGATTAATACCATCAATTATAGATCACAAGTACACACAGGTTGAAAGAGATATCCTGGCATTACCAGTACGGATGGGGGGCCTTGGATTTACAAACCCATGTCAGGTTGCGGCCTCTGTCCATCAAGGACATGGATTTTGATCTTAATAAAAGAGAATTCAGAGATGTTATTAAACTGAGATACGACTGGGAAATCACTGACAGCCCATCGGTATGTTCATGGGGGGATCTGTTTAATATGGACCATGCTATGATTTGCAGATGTTGCGGGTTTGTCATTCAACGCCACAACAAGCTGCGCAACCTCGAAGCAGAGCTGTTGAGTATTGCGTGCAATGATGTAACTCAATTCTCTATTCAAGTCTTGAGTTTTGGTGGTATCGGAAAGCAACTGAATAAAATATAGAACACTGAGAAAATAATCTTGGTAGATATTTCTGTATGCTGTGTTAAATATACACAATAGCACACCAACAATATTGATTAGTGCGCACCACGACATTAACATCCCATGTGTGACTGTTGCATCCAGAGTTAACATTTCCCCATCCCCAATGAGAACAGCTTCCAAGTGATGATTCTGAACCTGAGCAACTCATAGCGTACAGCCATACTTTACCCGTCCCTTGTCCATCGACCCAATATCCTACAGTTTTGGTAAAACCAAGTTGTTGACATGCAACCTTCGCGTCTCTCATATCAAAGTTATCATAATCACACACTGTTCCCCATTGACCACTGTGGTAGACTTGTATTATGCCGTCCACCCTTGGATCTCGATCTGTGAACACTGAATATATATTTTGAAGCTGAAGTAATTCTTTCCTATTTCATTTTACAAGTCTTTCTAAGTACTGGACAAAAGTGGTCGACGGTTGGCTACAGTAGTAGACTTGCATATCACCAGTGAATCATGGTTGCCCTATTAATTCAAGACTTACTGCAAGTATAAGTGTCTTGGTGCCATAGATTTATTGACCAACTGCATAATAGCGAATCTTGGCTTTTCTAATCCCAACTATCATAATGACATATTCTTTCCCATTAAGGGCGATCAAGCAAAAACGATAATTAAAGATATTTTTCCATGTCCTTTAAAGATATCAGGATGGATAGTGCTTCCGTTTCATTTAGGTTTTAATGCCATATCAACAGTAACAGTCCAGCCCTTTGCAGATAAGACAAAAGGCAGCAACATATACACTGTTGTTTGAGTGTAGAATACTCTTCCCAGAACGATTATCAACCGAAAAAAGATCATAATTATCTAAAGCCATATCATTCCTATATGATTTATACCTATACATCATAACACACCAACATCCCGTGTTTCCCCACCAAGGGACGTCTCTGAGCCTGTACACTGCATATAGTACAGCCATATTTTATCTGTTCCTTGTCCATATTGCAAATACCCTACAGTCTCTCATATCCCAATCACTATAACCACACACTGTTCCCCACTGACCACTTTGGTTCACTTGTATAATGCCACCAACACTTGAATGCCTGAATAGTATAACTGAAGTTGAACTAATTTTCTTTTTACTTTGCTGACAAAATGATGATACTTTGATTGATTGGCTACCTATGGTAAACGTTAAGATCGAGCGTAATCGTAGAACATGATCCTTCATGCCTGCGCAAGCTCCCTATTTAATTTTGGCAGATGTCCCTCGTCTACTGTGCGAATATCCAACTGTTTTGGTAGAACCAAGCTGCTGGCATGCAGCCTTAGCAGCATTTAGATCGTTTAAGCTATAACTATAATCACAAACTGTTCCACATCGACCTTTATTAATTGTAGACTGAAAACCGAGTAAAAACTAGAATTAACTTTGGTTCAACTTTGATTTACTGCCCATGGTGCATTAAGACTCACGAAAGCACCATCAGCTCAATAATTTTAAGACTTTAGTTGTCTAAATTGATTAAAAAATTAACGAAGTAGTGTATCTTCCTTGAAAAACTAAAATTATAGTTATATCTGTATGCGGCGTTAAAATATACACAATACCACACCCACATCATATATGTGACTGTTGCAGCTAGAGTAAACACTTCCCCATCCATTGTGGGTACAGCTTCCAAGCGAAGCCTCTGAGCCTGTGCATTGCATATATAACATAAATTTTACTTGTTATTTCCCTTTAAATAATGTTCTATACAAATCATAAAGCCATATATTAACTTGAATTCCTTCTTAGTATTGTTATTTTCATATTGGTTCAAATGTTGTTTATTTTTAGTTTATCAGTCCTTCTGTGTCTTTGTGTCTTTTTGTCTGTCCGACTGTTTTTTAGATGGATATGAATCTCTGACAAAGACAGATGAAAGTTTTAGAACCAATCAAAGTTCAGTAACACTCCTAATAACTTGTAACAAGGCTCGCCTGTGGTTCAAAAGCTACCTCACAAACAGACAACTCGTCCCTCGTCCATAGAGCCAATATCCTACAGTTCCGGTAAAACCAAGTTGTCGGCATGCCACCTTGGCTTCATTCATTTCCCAAACCCAACCATCAATAGGTAAATCACACAATGTTCCCCACGGATCATTTATAGTACTAAACACCTACATACAATCTTATGTCTTTCCAGTACGTCTTTAATTTCATTTCTAATAATAATCGTCCATAGTGCGAAGGTCCTATAGCTTTGGTAAAGCCAAGTTGACGACATGCCACCTTGACTTCATTCATGTCCCAAACCCAACCATCAATAGGTAAATCACACAATGTTCCCCACGGACCATTTATAGTACTAAACATCTACATACAATTGAATAACTAATTTTAAATTACACCCGAAGCTTCATTATAATTATAAATATTACCACTATTTTCACTGCATAATTAATGGATTCATGGCTTGAAATTGCATAACACCCCAAATTCCGGTGGGCTCATGCATGCATTCAACAGTCAATATCCTTTGCCGCCCTGATCAGACTCCCTGCAAGGATAAACCTTTTTTTAATGATCACCGCCACCAGCAGTATGGCAGATAATAACCTTTCTCCTCCTCCTGAACAGCCACGAGGTATCCAACATGCAGCAACCAGAGGATCCAGCACAGGATGACCAACAACCTCTACCAGCTGACAACCTCACTCCAGCAGGCGCTCACCCACCATGGGACCAAGGACAACGACAACCGGGTTGTGAAGATGCTCCAGGTCAGGTTGCTAGAGCTGTTGTTGAGGTAAAATTTCTAATATTACTTGGGTTAAACGTAGTTTTCTGTTACTCAAACTCAATTTCGCTTTATCCACGGTTTTTAGTCCTTTTTTATTCAATTTTTTTGTTATTTGAGATTTGCCCCCAGGCTGGTGCTGTACAATAGAACACAAGATCCCCTTCGAGGTACATTGCACCAATTCCCAACCTCTTCAAACTCCCATTCCCATCCCGCAATCAACCCATTAGAAAAAACATTAGTAAAGGCCTGACACTGAGGGTGGTCACTGTCAGGGTTTCTTTACGTCCTCAGTGGTTCTTTTACGACCCTCCGATGCAGGGTTAGGTAGTGTGGATAGACGGGACCGCCATTTTACGTGGTCATCCGATCCACGGGAAGGTCTAACCGTTTGTAGATGTAATTACAAAGGCAGCACCTTCTCCTCCAGTATTTTAAGACTCTGAGTGTTGGTCCGGCCGGGGCTTGAACTCAACCAACTGAGCCAACCAGGTGGCGGTTAAAATCCTTTCTTGCATAAAAATTGGTCCTGCGAAGTTAGGCCTTACACATTCCATAAAGGTTGTTATATTGGGTGTTTGTTCTTAGGACTGTTTTATTGTATTTTTGCAATAATTATAATTTGGGCGTAGTCTGTATACCACCGTGAATGCATTCAAGCATGTTCCAGTTAAACGCCGTACCACGGGTTACCGAATCTTGTGCAGGAGTCGAGAGTATTATTTCCACCAGTGAAGGAGTTTAATAATGTAATATGGAGTGCCACGGGTGACAACAGTAGAATATGTACGATTTGTTTCACTCAAAAGTATTTTAGTTCAGGAGTATTTTTACCGGTGAAGGAGTTTAATAATGTAATATAGAGTGCCAACGGTAGCGATAGTAGAAGATGTATGATTTCTTTCAATCAAAGTATTTTCAGTCCAGAGTATTTCCACCGGTGAAGAACTTTATTAATGTAATATGATGTGCCACTGGTGATGATAGTAATATCGCCCTGGACCCCCACAGTTGCCACATATACAACATTGCCTGGCTGCATAACCAGCGTGGTTGGTCCTTGTAGTGTAGTGGTTAACACGTCGGACTAGTATACCGAAACCGTGGGTTCGAGTCCTGCCAAGGGCATATGATATTTTTCTCTTAATTCTTTATTCTATTATTAACACCGAACGCATTTCATTTCACTAGTATTATCCTCAATTGTGCGTAAATATTTACGGTGTTCAGTTTACCCATGAGATTAATATCGCCCTGGACCCCCACAGTTGCCACATATACAACATTGCCTGGCTGCGTAACAAGCGTGGTTGGTCCTTGTAGTGTAGTGGTTAACACGTCGGACTAGTATACCGAAACCATGGGTTCGAGTCCTGCCAAGGGCATATGATATTTTTCTCTTAATTCTTTATAGTAGAAGATGTATGATTCGTTTCGCTCAAAAGTATTCTAGTTCCAGAGCATTTCCGCCGGTGTAGGAGTTTAATAATGAAATACGCAGTTGCCAACAGTGACGACTAAAAAGGTTTGCATGTGTGTCATAAGCTGTAATTTTTGCATAAGTGTTTCGGCTTTCGTTTCAGTAAACAACTAATCATCTTTATTTCGTAGAGCGCCACTTGTATTAAGGCTTTAGAACAGTTGCGAACAACAGAGAGTCCGGACACCGCCTTGGCCGCTTTGCGCCGACATATTAGTTGCCATCAGAGATGTTTGAAAGATTTGAGGCCACACAGTTGCTACAATCCTTAATACGCCTTGACAAGAAATGAGAACCATTCAAAGCCGTTGAATTTACTGCAGCCTCAGATTAGATAAGGGCGAGAGCCGACGGGTTGTTTTTAGGCCTTTTGGGAGAATCGGTTAGGGCAAAAGTGGTGAAGGAAGCTGGCGCCATACTCAAAAATGTTAGAAAAACCTCGCCCACAGGCCCTAAGCAAGACTTGGCTTGCGTGCCCCTTATTTCTTTCCTAACATACAGTGTTTCAGGTGCCTTAAGTGGGGTCACTTCGCACGTACCTGTCGACAACCCTCACCATGCCAGTTTGAATGAGACTGTGGAAGATGCTCCTAGTCTTAACATTGAGCAGTTATTAAAGTTAATTATTTAGTTATGGTTTTCCAACGTGTGATTACTACACAGGTTTGTTCCCTTACACCCCTCACTTTCTTCGTTGACTTGGGGAGCTAGCTAAAGCTCTAATTTTGGACCTCGTTAGGAGCTCAGGTCAACTTGTCTTTTGAGTGGTTATAGTCATTCTCAGGTAGACTGGACGGGAATCATACGGGAAGGTATTCAAGTTGACCGTTTTTCCAAGCTTTCAAAAGAACTTTTAAGGGAACATTTTATGATTCACCACGCCCGCCTTCAATCCTATTCCAGGAGTTGTACGCGTTTTGAAGGGTTCATTGTGAACACCATTGTGGATTGCGTATCCCATGGAGTCCTCAAGTTCTGCGGAAAGATGACTGAAACAACACCCCTTCATCTAGTTCTTCCTATCACTGTGGAGCCTTTGAAGCCGCGCCTTTGCCATGACGAGAGATTTCTCAATTGATGGATTAAAGACCTCCCATTTTCATTAGATCACCTCCCAGACCTCCCTCGTGATGTGCAGCAAGGTCATTTTCAAACGTATTTTGAGGACAAAAATAGCTGCCAGCATGTGCTTCTCCATTGTTCGTCATGCACCTATTTTGGCCTTGAGTTCCATGGTGTTTATTTTGTATTTCGGTACCCTTCCGTTTGGCTGGAAAGCAAGCGCTTTTATCTACCAGAATTTTGCATGTAGGATTGTTTTAGGGGCCAAGAAGTATGATTATGTCACCCCGATATTAAAAGAGCTTAAATGGTTGCCTATTAGACAGCAGTATTTTATAGGAAAGCTATTTTAGTCTTTAAGTGTATGAATGGAATGGCTCCAAGTTACTTAGCAGAATTGTTTGTTAAAAGAGCGAACATTTCAGGACGTAACTCCAGGAATTCTCAATTACTAAATATTCCGCTCCTCAAAACATTTACTGGCCAACGTACCTTTTATTATCTAGGAGTAAAGCTTTAGAATAATCTAAGTGATAAGCTTAGTAAAAATGTTCAAATTTTCAAACGTTCATTGCAAACTAATGAATTTCTTAATTGATAGAATTAGAATTAATATTTTTAGATAAACATTAATCCTATATATATTTTCTCTTCTTATTATTCTTTATCCTATTTAGATATGTTTCAGTTGATTATTTTAAATATAGAATTTATATATCCAATTATTAATTAATTTATTAATTTACTAGACTATCTATATTTAGCATATATTTAAATGATATTATTGATGTTTTAATTTGTAATTAATTCTGAAAAGCCCTGTAAAGGAATGAAGCTAATAAAGTAGGTATGTATGTGTGTGTGTATGTAATACATTTCTTTGCTCTCCTTTTTCTTTATTTATTAAAGATATATACATATATCTCCTTACCATGATGGTTATAATTCATCATTGTGGAAGTTTACTATATTATTTTTGTAATATGCATCATTGTACCACATATTATCGTGCCGACAATAGCACCTTAATGCACAACACGACACCAACATCCCATTGGTGATTGTTGCACCCAGAGTGAACACTTCCCCATCCATCGTGAGTACAGCTTCCAAGTGAGGCCTCTGAGCCGGTACATCGTATGTCGATACAATATACACCACTTTTAAACTGCCGCGGAAGTTAGTATACATTTTTTTTTGTATAACAGCTTTTTAGAAACGTTTATTATCGCATACTGTTGTCCAACTATCTCTGGTATAAATTAACTACGGAACGTTTTAGCAACAGTGTATGGCAACTTTATATAGTGTGATGCAAAATATAGGGCATCTTGACACCAGCATTATATTGATGAGTATGGCATTGAGAGTAAATTCAATGTATTCCACCCTTCAAGTGAGAATTTGGAGCCTATATACTTCATAGCTGCCATCTTGGTTGAACTTTACAAAGTATTTGTTATCAGTCTCTTTTGTTTTTCTTTTTTGGAAAAATAGAAACAGATAAGAACAGACATCAGAAACTATAAGCAAACAATTGTTTAGTTCTTTTTCATTATATACTTCTGGAAAACTTCCAGGTTGAAACACGTAGCATATAGGATATCGATGCAAAGGCAATTTCCAACTAGAACTGTTCCATGAAATTAAACACGCGATTATCAAACCTTAACTGGCAGATAAAAAATAGTTCCATTGTATAGATTGAATATTCGAAGGATTCAGTGTCGGCGGCATTATACAAGTCTACCACAGTGGTCAATGGGGAACGGTGTGTCAAGGTGGGGGATATTACTTTGATATCAGAGATGCAAAGGTTGCTTGTCGACAGCTAGGTTTTTCGAAAGCTGTAGGATACTGGTGCTTTGGACGAGGAATGGGTAAAGTATGGCTGTCAAGCATGCAGTGTTCGGGCACAGAAGTTTCAATCGGAAGTTGTTCTCACGATGGATGGGGAAATGTTCACTCTGGCGGATGCCAACATCACATATGATGTTGGTGTCATTTAGAAATATTGTTAAAATCTTTATGTTATCTAAAAAGTACATTGAACGAGAGCCTGAAATACAACTTGCCGCTTGTAGGCTGGCTAGATTGTGTTACATACGTACATAGTTTATTCAAATCGCAAATAAAATATTAACAACTAGAAAAACTAAGAGCAAATGCGAAAAAAACTTCCCCCCAAAAATAGTAAAACAAGACAAAAAATACATTAAAAAGAAACAATCCCTAAGCAGCGTAATTAGCTAAAAAAAATTCATAAATTCATTAAAAATATATAGATATTTACTAATAGATGTATAATGGTATGAGTGTAATTATGTACATGTCTTTGACACAGTATTTAGTAAACACTGTACACCTAAGTGAGACTTCAATTTCTGCTTAAATGATCTAAACCCATCGGCTTCAACAATTTTTTTAGGTAGGTTGTTTTCTTATGCTAATAACTCTGACAAAAAAGGAAAATTTGTACCAGTTAACTCTAGCTTCTTTAACATAAAACTTATAGGAATGATTAGCTCTAGTAGACCTAACTTTTGTAAATTCAAAATAATCCTCAAAAATTAGAATACCTAAACCGAAAACTATTTTGTAACATTCAACTACAATCAGATAGCTGGAAACTGGTTTGGTTTGATCGTTCTTACGAATATCATAAAGATGGTCGCGTATACGATCACCAAAACGACGGCCAGTTTCACCAACATATAAAAGATTACAGCGAGAACATTTAATGCAGTAGATGACATTGAAAGTGGTACATTCAAAATGATCAGTGACGATTTGGGACCAACAATAGAAGTGTGAGAAACAATATGCAGACAAGTATAACAACGGTTACAAGAACAACGAAAAGTGCCAGGATCCTTATTAGAAGGAAGAATCCCTTTTACTAAGAAAGAGCGAAGGTTACGATCACGCTTGTACGAGAAAAGAGGGCGGTCTTTAAAGATGTTAAAAGTGTTAGTGTCAGACTCAAGTAAAGAAAAGTTACGGTTGACAATAGGCTTAATAGAGTTATTGATAGGATGATAAGTAAGTGTGAAGGGAGTGCGACTATTAGAGGCACGAGTAATAGGAGTGAGTGCAGTAAAAGTTTTTATCTTTCAAAACAAAAGCAGCCAAACGTGCTGTGATTGGCTGAAACAAAATTCACCGCTCAGCTGGAAATCTGTTGCTCTGAAACCTTAACTTATTAATATAAGTGTTGTTAGTGCCGAAGATCTAACCTGTTTTATTCACAATATGCAATAGCTTTGGGAAAACTGTACTAAATTTCCTGTAATAAAGATAAATCAATAAACACAAACATATTTTCATCATCATTACCTAGTCAACCATTTTAGCGAGAAAAGAAAAGAAAGTGTAACATTTGGCATTTGAGCAATCAAAACCATTTGGCATTAGAACTTTAAAGGAGAGCATAAAAACGTTTCGTGCAAAAAAGTAAAGAATATTCTACATATTTTCAGAGCAATCACAGCATTTTGTACTCAGTTGTTTTGAGTATTAGAGTGCAAATGGTAACTTCTCTCACGACAGAGCGATGCTCAACTTAGTAACTAAATAGGTACAATCATTAACAAAAGCCTTGGTATGGGTTATATATATATATTTTATACCCAATTTACATTGTACCAACTCAACATCCCATTGGTGATTGTTGCACCCAGAGTAAATATTTCCCCATCCACTGTGAGTACAGCTCCCAAGTGAGGCCTCTGAGCCTGTGCATTGCATGTAATCTAACCATACTTTGCCTTTCCCTTTTCCATAGACCCAATATCCAACAGTTTTGGAAAAACCAAGTTGTCGACACGCAACTTTCGCATCTCTCATTTCCCATTCATCATTCGAATGACACACTGTTCCCCACTGACCAATCATATCTGATACAAACAAGTTTTCAGTTTTGGCACGCAAACCCGTGAAACTTCACTCTTGTACTTGAAAAAGTTATTCTTATTAGGTATTGTCTTTACACTGAATAAATGCTATCCTAACTTACAAAGGCACTAAAAGGCACCACACTAACACTTGCTTTTGTGATTTACGGGCTTTATTTTGCTGAAGATTAAACACTCTGAGAAAATTTTGTGGCACAGACGGGGGACTGGCTAGACTATTATAATATAGATTCCAGTACCATTTGTTATAACCACATTACTTAAAACACCATTTGTATCAACATCACCATCAACTACTATAACTGCAACAGTGATTAAGATATAGACTAATACACAACGTAACACCAACATCATATGTGTGACCGTTGCAGCTAGAGTAAACATTTCCCCATCCACCGTGAGTACAGCTTCCTAGTGTGGACTCTGACCCTGTACATTGCATATTGTACAGCCATACTTTGCCTTTCCCTCGCCCATACCACCAATATCCTACAGTTTTGGTAAAACCAAGTTGCCGACATGCGACTTTGGCATCATTCATATCAAAGTGACCATAATTATAGGCACACACTGTTCCCCATTGGCCATGACTATGTACGTCATATGTTTGTCCGTTGCAACCACACCAAACGCTTCCCCATCCATTATATATATGAGGACTGCTTCCTAGCGATGCCTCTGAACCTGTAAAATACATGCCATAGAGTCATACTTTACCCATTCCTCGTCTGCGGTACGAATATCCAATAGTTTTGGTAAAATCAAGTTATGAACATGCAGTATTCAGATGATTTGAATCCCAGTTGTAATCGCAGACTGTTCCCCATTAAGCCTACTTCTTTATTATGTGATCAAGAGAGGCACATTTGTCTGATGCCTATTCCTTGATCACCTTGGCGTTTACAAGGAATGCTCATGTGCATGCCCAACTATGATATGATAATAAGAATTTACATGGTAGAATACTTATACATCATCAGCAAGTCAGAATCATCAACTCACTAGCTTCATTAATCTTTTAGTCCGAGCAATTGAGACTAATGTAATCTAGAAACTGTATCAGACAAAATTGGATGGTTACAGTAGTAGACGTGCATATCACCGGTAAATTACTGGCTGGCTATTGATGCCCTAATGACTCGAGGATTAACAACCAGAAATAACGTAATTAACATAGGTTGCTCAGTAAAGGTTATTACTGAAAACTAACAAGAAAGGGTTAGACATCAGAGATCACTACTCAATTTTTGATAAAAAAAAGAACTAATAAACGTGCATTACTCATAATTTAACGTCTCTATTACGTAGCCGAAAGGAACACATTATACTCGAGCTACCTCCATAAAGTTTAAGATGAATGAAGGGATAAACTAATCAGTTATTCATGAAATCGATTGTTGTTGGTGCCATAAGTCGAGTTCATGATCTGTTGTGCAACAGACCAATGCAATATTCAACCAAATGAGATGACCGACGGCAGTAGAATACAAGGTATATTGATGTATGCTGTTTTCCAATATATATACACCTAATTCAATAAAGTTTTTGCAGCCGAAAGCAACAAGCAAGAAGCACAAGGCCACCACCTGGAAACAAAGTTTAAATTAGCTGAAGATTTAGTAGCCTGAAAAAACAGACGTCTGGACAACACAAAGAATCGAAACAATTGCAGCCTACCATTACAAAACATATAAAATAATCGCGTCTAATTGATGAATAAGAATTTAAATATAGATGTTCTTTGTTGTCTTATGTTGTTGCTTGTTGCGTTCAGCTGGGACAACCCTTTTTGAAATAAGTGTATATTGACAAACCAACATCCCAAGTGTGACCGTTGCACCTAGAGTCAACACTTCCCCAACCGTTGTGAGAACAGCTTCCAAGTGAGGACTCTGAGCCTGTACATTGCATGTTGTACAGCCATACTTTGCCCGTTCCTTGTCCAAAGAACCAATAACCTACAGTTTTGGTATAACCTAGTTGACGGCATGCAACCTTGGCATCATTCATTTCGAATTGATTATAATAATAAGCACAAACTGTTCCCCATTGCCACCAGTGTATATTTTTAGAACCCCTAAGTGAAAAAAAAAATCAAACTCAAAATTCTGCCTGAGACTCTTGTAAATTTGGTAACAAATTCCTCGGCATAGATCGCATTTTCAATCATAAAATCGTATTCCTCCAAATATCATCTTTTTTGTTGTGATTCTAAATAAAGCCAAACTTGGAGTACAAGGGCGACATAAAAATGTCTACTTTACAAAACTGTACTATTCTCTGAGTAAAGTCGTTGTTTATATGTGACTCAATAATAGAACCAGTTCAAAGCAAATCCCTTATAACAATTTGCCTAAACATACTTTATCCTTTTTATCTTTATTAAAAACATTCCATGTGTGACGGTTCAAAGAAAGGTAAACGTCCCACCATTTTACGTGCAGAGTGGACAAAATATGGTTGATTGTTCTATAGAAAGAATACGTAAAATACTTGCAAGAAATAAAGCCATAATCTACGAGTTATTATCCCCAACCATTATGTGAAAAGCTTCCAAGTGAGGACTCTGAGCCTGTACACTGCATATTGATCAATCAAGTGTTGAAAATTATTGAGACGTTAAATTTGATTTCTTGGAAGGATGGAAAATTCCAAGCAATTGTCATTAGGATGGGTGTATTTTACACACTCTGCAACCTGTCTATTATTGGCAAACGCCTCCATGTTGCTGCTTCTAATGATCTGGCAGTCGAATCAGGTGTCATTGCTGAAGGATCAGTTGTGGGCGTCTTGGAGGGGAAGAGGTACAATCGAGCTGTAAGATTTCATAAATTACTAATGAAGCCCTCATTAGAATTATAAAGAAAATTATATGAAATGAAAGACGTGGTAATTTTCAAGATGAAAACTCTAATTTCTTGGAAATTCATTGGCTAACTTCAACTGGAATGGCAGCAGAAATGACGAAATTGAACAAGATCCTCATAGTTTTCTCAACTACAAAGAAACACACCAGTACCGTTTTTAAGTTTTACCAGAAATTAAATATCTAAATTCTTGGAATCTAATGTCCTCCCAGTTGTTGGCGATTGGCCCACTTGGTATTTCCACAAGAAAATAGTGGGCCATAAACCAGGAGCCGTCTCCATAGTACCAGAACTTGACCACTTTCATGTCTACCCTAATAGGACTGAAGATGTCATTGTGAGATACCATGCATGCTATCTTCAATGAGATATATAAAACAGTTTTTGGTCAAAGAAAAGTCTTACCATTAAAGCCAAAACCTGACAAAGTTGTATTGTGTATCACCATCACTTTTGCAGGATGGCTACAAGTTCGTGATCAGATTATAAATGCATTTGGAGAATGCAAAGATGTGGAATATGGCTGCCTCTAACATCCGTTTGATGAACTTGTCCCATTAAATTTCATGCACTATCCAGTTCTTGTGAAGCGGGGTAACTTCCATCATCTTATCTTCAAGAAGCAATGAAGCGCCTGTCTCTGATGTTCATAGCAATGGACAGACATCAATTCAGCAACCGAAACTATTAAGAGCAAGTGTCTGTAAATCTCGCCTGGAGTGGTGCAAAATGTGAAAAATCGAAATCTTCCAAACTTTGTCAGTTTGTAGGTATAGATGAGCTAAAACTATTGGTATAATTTTGAACTCATTCCGATTATTATTTTGGGAGAAATTATTTGTTTTCTGTTGAGCCGGTCTCAAGCGGGTTTCAGGGCTCATTACCATACTGTACATCGAGCAAATTTCAAGAGAAACCAGAAAAACAATGTGAACAATAATTGTATTTCTGACGAGAAGACATGTTAGCAAACAATATCAGTGAGTTTTATTTAAATACTTTGCAAAATGAATATTTTTGAAATTTTTGAATATTAACTATTTTTCGGTCATTTATCGTATGTAAATATTACCTAACTTCAACGGCCAAACTCTCACACTGGCATATGACTAGATGCTTTAAAACTATATCCAGGTGAAAGAGCATTGTTTCTACCTTCTAATTGTGAAATAAAATTTTTGGGCTATTCAAATGGCGATATTTTAGAAGACCCCGAACGCGTGACACTTACGTTAAAAATTGCCGTGACCTTCTCCAGGGTCAAACAAGATAAACATCAAATATGATTGAATAAACTCCAGATATTTACATTCATTGAACTAATTTCATCTTTTCTATAGTATAGAACCTCTAAATCGAACTGTAAATTGAATGTATCTTTAAATCAGCAACATTTGGCAATTTTAAAGCGAGATATCTTAACTCACTGACCTGAAATTGTTGCCATGAAGTAAATGTCAAACGATGGTCTTCAGTTTGCCATGGAATATCGACCAATTTTATCATCGTAGTTTAAAAAGATCGTATATAATTGCTATATACCTACATAAAACAATTACTACAATTATGCACTTATACATTATATGATATTTTCCAAACTATATCAATCATATCATACGTCTTAAATTATATCAATATTATTCTTTTTTAATTGATTCAATTTACCTCATTATCAAATTATCTAATTCTATTACATATAACCATTGTAATTATATTCTATTTATATATCCTTTTTTTCTTTAAATCTGAATTACTATTGTAACTAAAAGACTGGGGGCTAACTAGAAAACCTAATAGTTAACTCAGCCCCCAGGCTCTTCTTATTTCCAAACAAAACTGTAAATCAAAACTGTAAATCATTTTAGTATTACTAATTCTATGTATAAAAATTGTAACATTTAAAGAGAGCAAAATAAACTAAACTAAACTAAACTTAAAAACTTGACTTGGAAATAAAATAATGCTTTACATGCATGTTTTTCCCCTATGTAAACACTGAACCGCTATAGTGCTGAGCAGGTGATTTGTGTTACTGATGTCATCATGTGCGTGACACACAGGTTGACCAAACAATCAAACAATCATATTTTTTTAAAGAAATTTCCCCCCTTGAAATTCCCAATATATTAGTGTCCGAGTACACAATTGAATAACCTAAAGGTAGGCTTCTTTATCTCTGATTTGGATGAAAAACACAACCTTGTATCAAGAAGCACATCAACTGGATTGCGTGACAAATAGGAAGGTATACGGATTTTTCTGAGTAGTGAGAGGCTGCCAATTTTGCTATGTTACTGCACAATATGCAGTAATGGCTTCACTGTGCTGTGAATATTCGAAACTTGTTGGAGGACCGTGTGGAGGCAGTACTTCAAACCCCTCGGAATTTATTATCAGAACTGTTGGAGAGTGCCGCAAGGACGTTAAAGGTCATTTGAGGTCTCTCAATTGCACTGATGGAAGTCTAAAATCAAAAACAGATCTTTTGCTAGCGAGAGCAGGTGAGTGACCGATTTTATGCAACTCAAGCATTCATAACAAAGAGATGACAAACGCATATAGAATCTTGGAATATAGAATCACGTCTTTTGTGTTATATAACCTGCCTTGGATAACCAGGTAGCTAGAGACCAGGTAGCTAGAGACCAGGCGGACTGTATAGCTGTGGCCGTATTGGAGTTTTCCGATTTACGGGTACTATTACATGAAGTAAAGACCGATTAGTGACAGGGCTAGTGCTGTTATGAAAAATTACATTTTTTGATAGCAAAATTACAGTAACCTATTTAATTTATTAATGTATTTATGTTTGTAGTAAACTGGTCCACAAATTTCAATGCGACGCGCCCGACTTTGTTGTCCGAGTTGGCGATTATCTTTCGTCAATCAAACCGTTCGGAATTTATTTAAGTCGAGTGTTTGGATGGAAACTCAAAAAAAAAAATACATCTTTAAATAGAAAATTGAGGCAAAAATAATGTTGCTTTATTGTTTTTATTTAGTTTTGATGATTGGATTACTAAAGGATTGATATCTGTGAATCAAACTGAATCATTTGTTGTCGGACGTAGCTTTGAAGTTTACAGAACTTCAAAGCTACGGCCGACAACAAATGATTTTACATTCTAAGATGTCAACTGCTGTAGTAAGGAAATACAGTTTCATTTGCAAATATTGAGGTTTGTGGTGTGTGCGCTTGATTGTTCGTATAAGCATACAGGTCAAAAGTTTGCAGGATATTGAACATTCCAAAAAACCAGGGACGGATTTAGGGGGATGTTCAAATGAGCTCCGAACACACACGACGAGTGCCAAAGCCGGTAAATCGGAAAACTCTATTACGTAACAAACTGATATTCACTAGTTATTATAAAGTATTTGCATATTAATACGTGATTATTCACAATAGCATTATGTTTCTCCTGAACATTATTCAATTTATACAATTTTAAAAGTAACACTCATATTACAGTAAGCATAATATGTTGGCTTCCATCTTTAGGAATTTTTGAAGCCAACACAGCCCAGCTATCACTATCTATTTGTCCACGACACCGTGATGCATTTGGCATTCGATGGCGATGTTTCAAAAAGTTCTGCACTTGACCCCCGCTTTGGGCAGAGCACAAAACCACAAATGTAAAAGGTGATCGAGGAATCACTTGTCAACAATCTAAACAACTTTTCTACGACGCGCAAATACTCGTTCCACTTGCTTTACGTAAGTTAAAAATAATACTTTTAATAAGTTTTTGCACTTTTCTGTTGCTGGTTATCTGATATTTGGCAATTTGGTTTAGCCATTTGTAAACCCTGTCGGCTTAGACTCATCCAAACCGATACGATGCGGAGCGAGAAAAGCGAGTCGTCAATAAAAGATGAATCAGAGACTGGTGAATGCTCAAAGGTATATAGTATTATCAATGTTATCTTTTATATGACAGACTATATGGATGAATGAATAAATGACTGAGTTAGTTAATGATCAATGAATGATTAAATGGATTGATAGATATATTGATTACTAAAGAATGGGTGGCTCAGTAAATGGATAGATTTTCATGTAGTTACTTTTATCCTAAATTTTGACCATAGGACTATGATACAATGACAGATTTATCAGAAGCTATTAGCACCCTCAACATCAAAGTTGAAGAAATGCATTCCACTTCCATATATTCTCCTGCTTCTACTGAGAGTGGCAGTAGCTCAAGTGATGCACCATCAAGTAAAAAGGAAGATCGCGACGCTGCAGCTATCCGACGTTTGAAGCTGAATGAATTTCTTTGTGCAGCAAAGCACCAATTAAAGTAGCGAAAAAAGACTGGGAACACCTCAGTATGAGCACGAAGAATCATCGCGTTAGCAAAACCAGAGATGCTGTTGTGGCTTCGTTGCAAGTCATTTCACCAAAAGATCCAGGTTTGCTTTGGGAAGCTTTAAAGAGTTCGAAGTCAGTGGAGAAGGCGTTAAAAACAGATGAACATTATTCAGATACAACGTATCTCCGTGCTTTGGCCGATGCTTACAACCATGCCAGTAGTTGGGACACAAGTAGACAAGTGTTGTCTGTCATGGCTGATTTACTCCCATATCATGTAATCCAACAGCACATACCAGGTACTTTACCTTCCATAGTATACTTTTAACACCCAATGATAGACGTTCTGTCATTTAATGTCCGAGCGCGTTTATTTATTTTTTATTTTTGAACCTGTTGAAATATATCCCGATTTTGGCTCTAATCATATCATTTTTACTTTCTCGATTAAACCAGGTATCACTGACTACCGAATAAAAGTCGCTCGATAACACACAGTACAGTACGGTCGTGGTGTGCCTTTACCATCAGTAAGGAGCCCCAGAATGCGAGTAAGCCTTTCCCAACTTGATAACTTTTTGTCAGTTACCACAAGTCCACACATTGTACAGGACTTACCGTTTGGCCAACGTCACCTACAGCTGTCAAATGGCAAAATTCTGGAAACACCCAACACGATAAGAATCATGATTTCACAGCGTATAGTAGACCAGTATATAGAGTACTGCACTGAAACCAATTTCAAGCCGTTCAGCAAATCCACCATGCTGCGTATTTTATCAGCTTGTACTTGTACAGCAATGGTGCGCAAGTCATTACAAGGTCTTGATTACATCGCAGCAGAAGGTACTAAAGCCTTTGATGATCTGATTTCTGTCCTGGAAAAGACTGGAGACCACGGGGCTAATAGAGAGTGGATTTCGTCATGTGGAGAAGCATTAAAGACTGGGAAGCAATATCTTAAGACAGACTTCAAGGTAAGGCCTAGGTTAAGGCAATTGCCTCCCGTGTCTGATAATTATTAGTTTATAATTGACATATATTAGGTAGTATAAAAATAGATATATTATTTACTTGTTTTCTCTGACTTTTTAAAATGTACGGATCAGGTCGTTTATATAACATTTCGAAAAAGTCAGAGGAAAACAAGTAGAATATCAATTTACATGACCCATGAGTAATTTCCATATATCTGCTAGATAGGTAATAGATGATATATAATAGGCAGTATGCAGCGTTTTGCTTATTTTATGGAACTATTCTATAATCAATATATCAATAAATCAGGTGCATTATGGGAATGATAACTTGATCCTATTACCAGTACAAGGTTAAATGATTCTTACAAATAGTTACCGTAATGCATCTGGTGTACGTAATGATGTATTGCTTATAGAGCTGTTTTAAAAGGTGTGGCGTATTCCCTGGTCCAACTGGTCGTAAAAATGCTAAAATAAAGCGTAAATATTCTCGATTATTTAAACTCAAACTGAAACAATTAGAACAATGTGTGATCAGCTCAAAGACACTCTTCAACAAATAGAGTCATTGTTGACCTGTGTGTTAGATCCTGAGGAGTATGATAGTCTATTCTTTTTATACAATCAAGCTTCAAAAGCAATCATGTCGTGGAAAGCCAACCAATTAAGATCTGTCCAACAAGACAAGGCTCGGTTAGATCTGATGGAGAACCTCGATGAGTCATCTGTTCTTATTACAGAGGACTGGGCAATGAAGTTCCTGCCAAGAAGATACAGAGAGTCTCAAACCAACTGGTTTGCAAAGAGGGGTATATCGTGGCATATTAGCGTCGTGGTGAGAAAGGTGGGTGATGTGTTGCAACAAGAAGCTTTTGTGCACATCGTCCAGAACTGCAAACAGGAGAGCAATGCTGTTGTAGGCATTATTGGCCACACATTGCGTTCACTAAAAGAGGATCACTCAGAAATTAACAAAGCTTATTTGCGTCAGGACAACGCTGGCTGTTACCACAGCGTGGAAATGCTAACATCCTGTCGTCTTATGGAAGAATCAACGGGGATTAAAGTCTACAGAGTTGATTTTAGCGATCCACAAGGTGGAAAAGGGCCTTGTGGTAGAAAAGCAGCCACAATCAAGGCCCACGTTTTGCGTTATGTCAATGAAGGAAATGACTTCATCACTGCTACAGATTTCAAGAAAGCCATTATGTCTTATGGTGGTGTAAAAGGTGTTAGAGTGGCTGTACTTCCCAATATCGAACAGCAAGTGACCACAACAGGGAAAGGGAAACTTGATGGCATTAGTACTTTCAATAACTTTTCTTACAGTGACGATGGATTGACAGTCTGGAAGGCATATGACATGGGTTGTGGAAAGGAACTTTCTTGGTCGAAATTACAAGGTACTTGAATATATTACACTGATCTACTGTGCTACGCAATTGTAACCTTTTATTCATTCACTTTTCGATTTCAGTTGATAGTAGCCTACTACAAAATGCATCTTTCCAGAATTGCTCGTTTTCTTCTGGAGATTTTGTAGAATTCCGTTCTTTGGTAGAGAAACGTACCACGCAGTCAAAACTGCAGCAGAAAGTAACACCAGCTACAGAGACACTGCCTGAAGAAGATCGAATCGAAGCCCAATTGTATTCGTGTCCATGGGAAGTATGCATGAAAACTTTCCAGCGGCATTACAACCTGGAACAGCACTTACTATATGGTAAATGTAAAATAGAGGAAGAGCCGTATTTCCTTATAGATATGGCTAAGCTGCTGTACAGAAAAAATCTGGTAGAAGGCTCCAGTGAACATCCTCACATACCCGGGCCTGCTGTTCCTACATCAAAACAGGAAAATCTCACAGAGGGATGGGCACTGAAATCAACAAAATCAGGTGTTCGCTTCAATGACAACCAGAAGAGCTATCTTGATGACAAGTTTAAGATCGGGCAGCAGACTGGAAACAAGGCAGACCCAACACAAGTATCTCATGATATGCGCCATACAAAGAATGCTGAAGGCAAACGGAGATTCAATGTGACCGAGTTTTTGACACCACAACAGATCCAGTCCTACTTCTCACGAACAGCGAGAAAAATAAAGAAAGGCAACCCACAACCAGACCTCGACCAGTATGACCTCGAAGCAGCAGAGGAAGAGAGAGCATACCATTGTTGCCAAGAAACCGTGTTGCGTGAATGTCAGCTTGTCCATCCCATCATATACGATAACTACAATCTTTGTCATCTTATCTCAACAGGGAAGTTGAAAAGTCTGACCATTTCAACCTTGCGCCTGATGTGAGAATACTTCCACATGCACGTCGAGAGCGTCACAGCCAAGCGCAAATTACCCTATACAACTTATCTTAGTGATCTAGTTAAATCGTGTTCTTGTTCGGAAAGCATTAAGTAGGGCGTTAAGGCATCGGGGGGGGGGGGGGGACTCCGGGGTAAAGATATCGGGTATGCTTGTCGTATGCTTGTTTCCTCGGCTAATCTAATCAGTGAATCTCTACTCATTCGAAAATTGACTTTTCACTCTTCTGGGGTGAAGACTTCAGCGGGCTGTGAAAATACATGATTGTTTGGTCACCCTGTGTGTCACGCACATGATGACATCAGTAACACAAATCACATGCTCAGCACTATAGCAGTTCAGTGTTTACATAGTGGGAAAAACATGCATGTAAAGCATTATTTTATTTCCAAGTCAAGTTTTATATAGGTATATAGCAATTATATACGATCTTTTTAAACTACGATGATAAAATTGGTCGATATTCCATGGCAAACTGAAGACCATCGTTTGACATTATTTGATGGCAACAATTTCAGGTCAGTGAGTTAAAATATCTCGCTTTAAAATTGCCAAATGTTGCTGATTTAAAGATACATTCAATTTACAGTTCGATTTAGAGGTTCTATACTATAGAAAAGATGAAATTAGTTCAATGAATGTAAATATCTGGAGTTTATTCAATCATATTTGATGTTTATCTTGTTTGACCTTGGAGAAGGTCATGGCAATTTTTAACGTAAGTGTCACGCGTTCGGGGTCTTCTAAAATATCGCCATTTGAATAGCCCAAAAATTTTATTTCACAATTAGCAAGTAGAAACAATGCTCTTTCACCTGGATATAGTTTTAAAGCATCTAGTCATATGCCAGTGTGAGAGTTTTGTCGTTGAAGTTAGGTAATATTTACATACGATAAATGACCGAAAAATAGTTAATATTCAAAAATTTCAAAAATATTCATTTTGCAAAGTATTTAAATAAAACTCACTGAAATTGTTTGCTATGTCTTCTCTTCAGAAATACAATTATTGTTCACATTGTTTTTCTGGTTTCTTCTGAAATTTGCTCGATGTACAGTATGGTAATGAGCCCTGAAACTCGCTTGAGACCGGCTCAACAGAAAAAAAATAATTTCTCCCAAAATAATAATCGGAATGAGTTCAAAATTATACCAATAGTTATAGCTCATCTATACCTACAAACTGACAAAGTTTGGAGGATTTCGATTTTTCACATTTTGCACCACTCCAGGCGAGATTTACAGACACTTGCTCTTAAAGTATCTCCTGTTTAAATAAGAAAATTTCCTCCGATTTATTTTTTATTTTGTGCATAAAAATCATTTTAAAACTCAAAATTCAAGATGGAAGCTCTGTCAACTGAAATGGATGACTCGTGGCAAGAATGAGGAAACCGCTGATCAAAAGGAATGACGTCATAAAACATATTTCGGCGGTATCAAGTCCCAGTTGCCATCAAAGTAATCACACACGGTTCCCCGACCATAATACTAAATTTTAAAATAAATACACAATACCAGCATTACACATGTTTGAACGTTGATTCCTCATTCATTGTGAGTAGAGCATGTCAGAAAGCCATATTCTTTCCGTCTCTCGTCCCTAGTATTAATATCCAACAGTTTTGGAAAAACCAAGCTGCCGATATTCAACTTTTGCATCATTGATACCCATAAGTTACCATTACAGTAATGGCACACTGTTCCCCACGGCCTATTGTTGAAGACTTGAACAATAATCGACTTATTATTACTGACAGTCAACGTTCCCATTGGTGAATCAGCAGTACGACCACTTCCCTTTGAGGTTCCGCAAGTGAGTGTGCTTGGACCGATATTATTTTCTATGTACACCTCACCTTTAGGAGACCTCATTTGAAGTCATGATATGGAGTATCATCTCTATGCGGATGATACTCAGCTGTATATCACCTTTAAATCCAACTCTACAGATGACATGAATATGACAAGGTCTAGGATAGAAATGTGTGTACGAGATGTCGATGCATGGATGACTTGGAACAACCTCAAACTTAATACAGATAAAACTGAACTTCTACTACTGAATGCGCGCCATCGTCCTCAACCACTTCTTGAATCACTGTCAGTATGTGATGATGTAATCCATACATCAGCTGAAGCTCGTGACATTGGAGTACTAATGCACTCAACTTTGTATATGGAACAGCATGTTCCAAACATTTGCAAAACATGTTTCTACCATCTAAGGAACATTGATAGAATAAGAAAATATCTCTCTTGCAAGTCTGCAGAAACCCTCAGTTCATGCCCTCATTACATCTAGGTTAGATTTCAGTAACTCTCTTTTATTTGGGCTTCCAGACTATATTATCGAACGTCTACAGAAAGTGCAGAATTCAGCTGCCTGCGTAGTAACCCTTACTCGCAAATATGATCATATAAGACCTATTTTGTATAATTTACACTGGCTACCAGTTGAAGAGAGAATTAAATATAAGATACTACTTTTAACATACAACGCTATTAATGAACAGACACCAAAATATATATTCGATCTCATTTATATTTAATGCTCTCAACCCATGACAATAAATGAGACAACAGTTTGTGGGAAATGGGAAGGGAATGAAGTACTCCAATAATAATAATAATAATAATAATAATAATAATAATATGTCTTTATTAATCATAAGGTAAAAATACATATCTTATGTTACAATAATATATAAATAAGTAGTATAAATAATTCAAATATTTTAAAAACGCGCAATTACATAGATTCTACTTCAAAGTGTTCATTACTGCATTAAATTATATCTAAAAATTAGCCTATTTATAAATGAGTTTTGAAAGCGAACAGTGCGAACTCTTGGCCTAACTACAGAAGGTAGTCTGAGGTTATAAGACGTTAATTTACGCTTAGGTAGATAACTGTGTAAAGGATGGTTGCTTGAGGAAGAAGCTTTGTTAAAGATGTTAATATCCTGTTTCTTTAAAATTTGGTAAATGTCTAAGGCCTGCGATATGTACTTACGCTTAAAGCATCTGTCTAGGAAGGCTTGTACAGTTGTTAATTCAGCATCAACTGCACCATAAACAGCTAAACCATAGGTTAGATTAGGTAACACTAGGCTAGTAAATACGTGATCAAGTTCTTTTTGACTGTACCCTTCTTTCCTTAAACACCTAACTATATGTAGACATTTGTTAGCTTTGGTTAATTTGATTTTTACATGTGAACTAAAGCGGCAATCCTCTTGAAAGGTAACCCCTAGGATGACTAACTTATCGCACCTGGGTATTCCTGAGATGGTATTAAAGGAATCAGTACTTATCCCTTTCTTACATATAATCAATTCTTTGCATTTAGTCGGATTACAAGACATTTCATTGTCCTTTGTCCAGCTTAGAAACCTATTTACAATTTCAGTTGACGAGTCCTCTTTATATACTGGGGAAATTAGGGTAGAATCGTCAGCATACTTGACAGTGCAAGATTGATTGTTAAATGTAATATCTAGATCGTTAAGAAAAATTACAAAAAGGTAGGGTCCACTGACGCTCCCTTGCGTCGTACCTTTGTTGACTGGTTTCCAGTCACTGACAATGTCACTCCACTTGACACGCTGTTGTCTTTCCTTTAAGAAACTGAGATACCAGTTGGTGAGGTAAGCGTTGAGACCCATTTCCTTTAGTTTTCTTGTGAGGAATTCATGCTTGACCGAGTCAAAGGCTTTGCTGAAGTCCATTGCAAATAAGCGAATTGCTTTACAATCAGGATCATCTAGATGTTTATATATGTTGTGTTGGATCGTTAATAAGGCATTCGTACAATTACCTCCTTGTCTGTATGCAAACTGGTTGGGACTCAACTTTTCCTCGACTGTATTCTTTACATAGCTTTGATAAACCAACCGTTCGAAGGCTCTAGCAATAACCGGGGTTATACTTATCCCTCGATAGTCTTGATTACCTTTCGGGATATCCACTTTAGGAATAGGGGTGATGTTTGCTTTTTTCCAAGACGTAGGCCATGTATGAGTAGACAGAGATAGATTCCACACTTTTGTCACAACTGGAGCTAAGATTTCAGCATGTTCTTTCCAAATCCATGATGATATAAGGTCTGGCCCTGTGGTAGTTTTTTCAGGTTAGATAAACATTTCCATACTTGCCACTCTGACAACTCTGGTATTTCAGTATTGCTATCGATCAGCATGTTTATAGGTTCAACGTATTCATCGTCAGTGCAGAGACTGCTGAAGTATTCATTCAGACCACACAGTTCTTCATTAGTGAGCGACACACCTGCGGATGAAATACGACGCTGGGAGACAGAGTCTACATGGTGCCACCAGTCTCGGCTTCCTATTTTCCTTGGTCGATCTTGTCTATTTTCACTTATTACTTCCGAGATGCGTTTATTGACTATTTTGAGTCGATCTATGCTGTGGCAAGGTACTCTCGATTTTGCTCGTAACATTAATTTCACCAGCGGGGACATCCATGCTGGGTCACGCGATGACAAACTAACCGTACGAAAAGGCATACACTTATCCATCAACGTCAAGATCTTACGTTCCAGTATGTTCACGGCATTATTAATATCTGGAGTGGCTTCAACGTCGTCCCAATTCTCTGCACTCAAAGCCATGTAGAAATCTCTTTTACGGTTTTCTCTAACATCTCGTATTTGTATTTTTCGGCGAATGGGTTTCAGTTTCTCTCCGGCTGGCAGAATTACTCCTTTGTGGTCTGTTCTCATTAGCATTTGAATATGAAAACATTTCCCAAAAAGATCTTCTCGGTTAGTTAAGCAGTTATCCAAGCATGCGTCTCCTCTCGTTGGAAAATCAACAAGGCGTTTAAAGCCAGACAAAGCTTCTAAGCATGATAGATTCAATCGATTCAGATCTCCACCGAGCACAATAGCAATGTAAGGGTCTTTGTCTAATTCATCGTCCAAAGTGTCAATGATATGGTTTATTAGATCGCATTCCTTGTACTTGGATTTTGGCGGGTGATAAAGGCCACAAATGAGCATGTTTTGTCCTGATGGTAGAGTCAATTTCAAGCACATCATTTCATATAAACTCGAACGGTGTACACTAACGACTAGAAGATTATTTCTGACATAAATTGCAATACCGCCTTTATTTCGCATATCAGTTCCAGACCAGTTCCTATCCCTTCTATAGATGGTGTAGTTAGGAATATTTACCACCGCATCAGGCATGTCAGGCTTGAGATGGGTCTCAGATACAACACACACATCAATATCATAATTATTCATATCAGCCTCAAGTGCGACAGCAGCTCTTACTCGGTTTTTCGTTTTAACTAGGCTGCAAATGTTCACAAATAAAAATCTTGGCACTGCGAAGTCGTATTTGGATTTATGCCTATCTTTAGGTGGAGAGTATATTCGCTTCAGCTTGACCAGGTTATCATGGTTTTGTCCACGGCCCGTTCGTTGAAAAACAGTCTGACCAGAATATTCAGAAATAACTTGTATATTCTTGACTTTCGGGATTCCCATTCCGCCTCTACAACCTCTATACCTGAGGAGGGACGATGTCTTTAGATCTTGAAGAATTTGCTGTGTTGGCTTACAGGTTTTCCTAAGAGACAGTAGCTTGTTTCTGCTGTAAGACAAGCGATGCCGTTTTTGATTTGAAGACGGTACTGGTCCAGGATTACGCTCAATATCCATGTGTATCGTAATATCAATACATAGGCTGTACTCTCGAGTAGCAAAAGGTAAAAGTCCATGCTTTACCCAAGCAGAGATTGACCTTCTGATTCTAAGATGGCGAACTGATCGTATCGTGAAGGTACACGAAGAACACCAATGACCAAATGCAGGCTCAAGAGCTTCGCTGATATCATAAAAGTCGCTAAAACATCTAGGTATTTGCTTAAAGTCTTGTTTAAAATAAGACTTAAGTTGAAATTGGACACTTATAAGAATGAAAAAGCTTAAAATCTGAAGAGCATAAAATCTTGTGGCAGCCAAGTTGGCGCCTGCGCAATCACATTGGTCATACATTAGCATGGGGTCATGATACCCAGGACCAAATCAACCAATAATCCATGTGCAAGGGGTTAGCTAAGTTGCCTGACCGTGAGGTTACAATCCTCTCCAAGGGGTCATGATCCCCAAGGCCAGAGCAACTGGAAGGGCAACACAAGGGGTCACAATCCCCAAGGCCCAAATCCTCTCCATAGGGTTACAATCCCTCATGTGAGAGGTCCTTATCCTATCTAGGGTTGTTCCCATAGTTACCATGGTAACAATGCTAAATCGAGAAGGGGGACACAACCCTAGTTACGTGAGTCTATGGGGCAAAGGGTGACCTGTATGGGAGCACTTCATCCCACAAAATACACAAGGTGTATTCCCCATTGACGAACCACAAACATGGCTAACCTTCACCTTCCCCCCTTTTAAATGATTTGAATATAGGCCTAATTATGGTTATCCCCTACCAGTTTACCGGGAACCTCTGACAAAAGGGAGGGTGGACACCTAATATACCTCTCGTAGCAGTCAGAAGACCATCGCCCTAAGGCTTTGATAATCCATGGGGAGGCTTCTGTTGTGGCCGCGCCTATCCTTTAACTATGGCCTGCATATTTGGAAGGATCGAAACCAGAAATTGATAAGAGCTGCCTAGTCTCAGAAGTTAAGGCATCTTTAGTCAGTGGTGTGCCCGAAGAATAAAGAAAAAGCGGTCCTGGGGAGGTGCTTCTTGCCGAAAGATATGCTCTCATTGACATTACCGGACAGATTGGTTGATTAGTTGCCCCTATGTTGATGGTGTGACCCGCACGAAATGGGTCCGTCTTTGAGATCTTTATGCGAACTGTCATGTATTTGGGGGAGGACCCAGGCGGGCCAAAATTTATGTCGTCTGGAGACAGGTGAATGTCAGGTGAATATTTCTTGTTGCAAGTAAGCTCCCCTAGCCGCAAAAAGCCGAAGAATGCAAGGGTCATAGCGGCCCATAGCATAATAGAATCTCTGTTGGAAGTGTGTGGAATAGCAAGGAGATGGAAGAAAAGTCGGAGGTGTTCTATTGTTATCGGTAGTCGAACTCTCGTGCTGGTACCTTGTGTGCGTTTAATTCCTATGCAAACGAGCTGAAGTCGGAGGCATTTGGATAAGTCGAGATCATATCCATTGCGAATGTGCAAATGGCAAACAGCGGCGAGATAGCTCTTGATGGAGTGTGATTGATCTTGCCAAATAGGCAGCATACTGAATGAGAGTGTTCTCGTCTGCTGGGAGAGCATTGGTTGGGTTGAGTCTATATAGAGAACAGAAATCAAGGAAGCGTTTTTCACCTGAGCTGTATGTTTGTCTGCTTGAAGCTGCTAGTGAGAGATAATGTGAGTGGCTCTCCTTCTGCATTCGATAAGTTCTTAGGAATAAATTTTGACAGTTCAAAAAACTCACCCGACTGGATTTCCTTGATATAGTTGGCTGGTAGTGACTCTTGAAGTGGGGCTGAGTACTGCCCGGTCTCCTTGCCAGCGCTGTCGTCCCGTGGTTTATCTTTTAAGAGGGCGTCCACATCTATTGTGATCTCCCGGTTGTTGTTCGTACCTTTCTGCTTCGCTGCCTCGGTTGATTGTTCCGTCATGATGTGTACGGCCGCTCGTGCAGCTTCTCCTGCAATTTCCCTAGAGGCCTCGGCGATAGAATCCTTCACAATTTGTTTTATTTCTTGTGTTTGGACCTCGTTGAATGACACACGTGGGGGGACGTTCCTGTGTGTTGCGGTTCTCCTCGCTTTATCCTCTGTTATTCCCTCGGGCTCCCTTACTACGGCGAATTGGCGGCATTACAACTGTTCTCCTCTTACTTTCAGACGTTCGTGAGGTTCAAAAGACTCGTCGTAGTCCAAAAATCTTCGAAAAATCTTACGGTACAAAGGCTGTTAGCTCATGCGTCCAGCGAAGGCACAAGATAATGAGAAACTCACTAAGTTCAAGGTCGAGTAATTTGATAGATAGGTCTTGAGAGCATGTACAACTTGCTACATGATAGGCTAATTATTGTACTTAACGTGCCTTGCACGTGAATGGCATGAACTGACCTTTGGATATACAGCAATGGCCCTTGATTCAATAGCATATCATGTTGCAGATTTTGTGCCTGTCATGGTTGTCACATTAACTTAAATTTATACAGCTTTATGAATTAGCTATAGTGACAAACCAACATCATATGTGTGACCATTGCAGCTAGAGTATAAATTTCCCCATCTCCCGTGAGTACAGCTTCTAAGAGAAGACTCTGAACCTGAACACCCCATGTCTGTTAGCCATACTTTGCCTGTTCCTCGTCCATAGTACCAATATCCTACAGTTTTGGTAAAACCAAGTTGTCTGCAAGCAACCTTTGCATCCCTCATATCCCAGCCGTGAAGGCACACTGTTCCCCATTGGCCACATTGTAAAATGTTTCCCGTTGGAATATGCCTGGTTGACTTGGAATAAGCTAAAGCTAAATGCTGACAAAACTTACCATTGCTCATCAACGCCAACTGCCGCATCTGGAATTAATCTCTGTTTGCGATGAAGTGATCTGTCCATCTTCGATTGTAAGAAACATTGGCGTACTGTACTTTGATTCCTCTTTGCAATGGACTGATATGTTAGTAATGTCTGTAAATCTGAATAACCCATACATATGATCACAAAACACCCAAATTATTGTATTTGCACTGGTTGCCAATAGAACTACAGATTATGTTTCTTATATAAAGTACATTTGTGTTTTAAATATTACCTTTTCAATATTATTATATCACAGTTTAGATTTAGAAATGGATTTAAGATATATTATTTATTTTCTCCCTAATTGTCGATTAAAATTTTCTTTCATTAACTAGATTTCCATTTTCACCATGAACATATATACATATACTTTTAACTTAAAAGTCAAATCCAATTATAGTGTCTGGGTTGACAGTGATAATTGGAAATGGCACTTATTTAAGATTAAGATTATTAAGATTAGATCCATTAATCTATGTGTACGTGGGTCACGAGTTCCTTTTTATAAGAACAATGACTTTTTATTTGATTTTAAACTTAATGTAAATACAACAGAAATCAATTGATTTATTTTTAAATATTTTTCTTCTTAATAATTTTTTTTACTTATTTTTTTTTACATATTTTATAATTTTTTGTTTTTTAGATCCTTTAATATCGCCCGTTTCAACATTATAATTAATTATTGCTATTATTGTCTTCTTTATTATTGTTATTATGATAATTGTGAAATAAAGTTATCATCATCATTAAATTTTTTAGATTAAGATTATTATCATTATTATTATTACTATTATTATTACTATTAGTATTATTGGTAAGCCTGATCCTAGTACAACGTCCGATCGAGCTAGGGCACCTTAACCACATCCTACGATGAAATTATTTGTGTCCCAGAAGCAATTGTTATAGCAACATACTTTTCTCAACTAACCACTTTGGTAAAGCTTGTAAATAGAATAAGAATCGCTTTTTCGCCATATTGGTTAATGAGTTTGCAAAATGCACAAAACGACACCAACATCATATTAATGAGTGCGACAGACATAGCCATGGCCTCCCTGTCCATTGTGAATACTTTTAAGTTCAAGTTCAAGTTTCAGTTCTTTATTACACATCTAAATATTACAGGCAATGGCAACACCGATAAATTTGTTTGTATTTGCAAAAGTAGTAGTTGTTGTAGAATATTATAAATATAAGAAAAATATAAACAATAAACAAATTTAGTGTGTAGTGATGGCTTTAGTAGTATAAACTTTCGAGTAAAACACTGTAGATCGATAATATACCAGCTATCAGTAATTTGTCGGTCTGCCTCAGAGGCTGATAAAAAAATGTGTTTGTCGCGAGACTAAAAACAGACGTATCTTCAAATACACAGATATTTGTTCGCCCACTGTGGCTTGTTATTTTATTTTAGTTTATTTAACTTCGCCTTTTAAAAACAAAATCATTGATCAGTTTGGTAGATTGGTAACTGGGAGGAAAAAAATGAAAACAAGAAATAGTGAATTGAATGGTGGGGACACCATAGTAGCTTTCGCTAATTACGGTGGGCCCTTAAACAAGTACTATTAGTTACATATGATATTATGTTATAAGTTTGCGAAAAAGAAAATAAAAAGAACATCAAAACAAATAAGCTAATAATAATTTATATGCACTTAATAAACCTGTTTTCGTACGTTTGCATGCTATAGTATAATACATGTTATAATACTATATCGTTTTATTAAAAACGTTAACGTTTTTTCAAGTTTTTTGATAACCTATCCATAACCTTTCTTCCTTCTTTGCTAAGAGGAGGCTCACAGCAATTTACTTGCAACTGTAACAACTAGTTATATCAATTATGTAATTTTATTATCAATTAGCCACACCAACATCATAAGTGTGACCGTTGCAGCTAGATGAAACACTTCCCCATCCACTGTGGGTACAGCTACCAAGTGTGGCTTCTGTGCCTGCACATCGCATATAATCCAGCCATACTTTACCCGTGCCTCGTGCATAGTTCCAATATCCAACAGTTTTGGAAAAACCAAGTTGCCGACACGCAACCTTTGCATCATTCATATCCCAGTTATTATACGAATGACACACTGTTCCCCACTGGCCACTTTGGTAGACTTTAATAATGCCGCCGATAATGCACGATAATAAATATAAAAACGTCAATTCGAAATCTGTACATCGCATGTTCTGCACGATCAGTGTGATTTATTCTTTCCTAGTGTATTATACCCAACGTTATAACGTTGTAATTGTTATTTGAGACTTTAGTTTTACATTTTATATTGTACTGCGCTTTTGATCACATAACATGTTATTGATATTCCTACTCTTACTCAATACAATACAATAAAATACAATACAATACAAATATTAACAAAACACTGATGACCGTAAAATGAAGATTTCAATACTATAACACGACACCAACATCATATGTGTGATCGTTGCAGCCAGACCAAACGCTTCCCCAACCATTGTGACGACAGCTTCCAAGTGAGGACTCTGATCCTGTGCATTGCATGTTGTATAGCCATACTTTACCTGTTCCTCGTCCAAGCCACCAATATCCTACAGTTTTGGTAAAACCAAGTTGTCGGCATGCAACTTTGGCATCATTCATATCAAAGTTACCACGATCACACACTGTTCCCCATTGCCCACTATGGTAAACTTGTATAATGCCGCCGACACCTTAATCTGTAAAGAGTCAAATTTCAATTTTCTTCTTCAAGTTTTCTTTCCAAGTATTGGACATAATTGGTTGACTTAAATTAGCGGTATGGTTGCTCTAATGAGTAATCAAGGATTATCAGAAAGAATGTTATCAACACAGTGTTTTTTGTCAAGATTATTACAGAAAGAATTAAAGAAAAGATTACATATAAGGTAACACTGCTTGATATTTGGAACTAAGCACTGATAAATTAGTGTACTATGTTCCTCACAGTTAAACTTTTATTATGCCGTCAAAAGAGCCACGGGGAGACCGTTTGCAGATAGTTTCAGATGAATGGAAAGCTTTACTGATCAGTTAGTATTTAAAAGAAACGTGTGTTATTAATGCCATAGATCCAGTTTATGACCTTCTGTTGGAAAGGTAAAGGTGATCAGTTCAAACAACTAGTAGATGACAAATAAATATATGTATAATGATACACCAACATTATATGTGTGAGGGTTGCAGCTAGAATATATATTTCCCCATCCATCATGAGAACAGCTTCCAAGTGAGGACTCTGAGCCTGAACATCCCATGTTTTGTAGCCACACTTTGCCCGTTCCTCGTCCAAGATGCCAATATCCTACAGTTTTAATGAAACCAAGCTGGCGACATGCAACCTTGGCTTCTCTCATATCCCAGTAATTATAAGACAAAATACCATTACTAAAATAATGACACACTGTTCCCCACTCGGGATGTCCAAGACAAAGAAAGAGAATGCGCTCCTTTCAAATTCACGAAATGTAAAGTTAAATAATGATCTTGTATCCTTTGAGTTTTGATAACAAAGCGGAAAGCAACCTTGGCATCCATTATATCCCGGTCGCAATGACACACTGTTCGCAATTGTCCAACGTAGAAATTTCTTTAGGGACAATACACAAGAAGACACCAACATCATACGTGTGACTGTTGCAATAAGAGGCAACGTTTCCCCATCCACTGTGAGTACAGCGTCCAAGTGAGACCTCTGTTCCTGAACACTGCATATTGTACAACCATATTTTACCTGTCCCATTTCCATACCAATACCCTACAGTTTTGGTAAAGCCAAGTTGCCGGCATGCAACCTTTGCATCATTCATGTCAAAGTAATATTCACACACTGTCCCCCATTGGCCACTGTGGTAGACTTGTATACTGTCTCCAACACCTCAATCTCTCAACAGCAAATTGATATTTTTCGTTCTCCGTTTTTGACATAATTGGATGAATTGGAGTATAATTGGAATTATAATTGGAGTATATGTCGTAGCCTTGCATAGCACCAGTAAATTACTGGTAATATTTTCCTAATAAATTAAGGATTTACAATTTTTACATCGATTACATCAAAATTGCTAGCATTAAGAACACACTTGTTTTGTTACTGTGTTTCTTTTTAGAAGCTGCATACTAGACACTAATGCACATTTATAAATATTACGTTCTAATTCACTTCGTTCAAACGAACGTAAAACATTTACTGCTTAAATGCTAATAAATCAAACAAGATACAACTGTATGATGGTGGATTCGCTAACAGATCCAACTTGGTTTATTTTGTAAATTTTGAATATATATATATATGCATACAATTACAATCCAAGAAAAGATGTTACAAGTAATTGGTCATCTATGCTTTCTTTTATATACATGTAATTTGCAGTGTCCGTCTTTCATCTTCCATGAAATTTCGACAACCGCTCTGATAGTTTAATTTTACTATTTTGCACTACAGAGGTTGCTCCCCCTGATCTTAGACTATGGAGACCGTAATCGCGCTCGTCATTACCTAATTCTTTTAATGCATCTTTAAAGATTTCTCTGGATTAATCTTTTAATCATCATCATCATTCTTATATACAATACGACCAGCGTCGACAATTCATAGCACTGTTATTTCAGAGGGACTCCTCCCTTAACGTATCTTTCTTTCTTTTTCTTTTTTCTTTCTTTTTTTTTTTTAACTCATATTAAGGAAATCCATACTTTGAGCCAACATCTGGCCTGAGAAGCGTTTTGAACCAAACAGCGAAATTCGTGTTTCTTCCTTGCATTAACATTTTTGTGCCATCGCACGTGAATTGATCAACTACACTCTACACTCTCTAGCCCAGTGACCGATTCTGTTACATCGGAAGCACCTTTGGGTGTTAGCAGGGTCTCTATCACCTGAAAGGAAACGAAATCAACCTGGAGTATGCAACTAAATAAAAAAAACAAACTAACATACAAACTGAAATGAGGCGGGAGGCCAGGAAAAACAAACGCGATAGATTAAACCAAGTTGTAGATATGAAAGCGATTGAGTAACAACCGTACTCTTAATCAGCATATTTATAGTTATATAAGAGCACGTGCAAATTATGCACGATTGAATACAGAATACTTGAGGGAGATAAAGACTTAATAGATCCTGCATACCAGCAGAAAATACATTTACGTTCTAATTCACTTCGTTCAAACGAACGTAAAACATTTACTGCTTAAATGCTAATAAATCAAACAAGATACAACTGTATGATGGGTGGATTCGCTAACAGATCCAACATTGAGGAATCACAAAGTATCCTAAGCGGGTTTATGATACTAAAACTCACCACGAAAAAGACAATTATCGTCGCCAACTTCAGACTTCTTGTTATCACTTTTGTATTGCCCATAGCGAAATTTTCTCTTTCTGCTTGCCGCCTCCCTTGCCTTTCTTAGTCGTTTCTCGTCTTCAGAGCCGGAGGCCAGTTCGTCAGATTCGTATTCCTCTACCAGGGTCCACCCATCTTTACTTTTGTCAGCTATGCGAATTAACTTCTGCCTTTTGTGAACACGTGCTTTTCCTTCTTGGATGATCTGCAAGACTTTCTCGGTTGAATTTTCTTGTTGAACTTCTTTCTCAATATTTTCCAAGATACTTTCGATTTGAGCGTTGAACTTGTACTGTTTCTGATTGCCCTGGAAGCGAAGTTGCGTAACTTGCTTCTCTATCTGGTTCTTCTTGTCGATTTGTTTGTCCTTTTCCTCTAGCTTATCTTGAAGATAACTTTTAAACAAATGGAAAACTTCTTCAACTTGGGAGTGATCTTGTGAACTCCTTGAGCTTTCCTCGACTTCCAATCCGGTTCCTACAGTTTTGGACTTCGTCCTCTTAAGTTTTCCTTCTTCAGCATCAGTCATCATTAAAACAAACGCGATAGATGAAACCAAGTTGTAGATATGAAAGCGATTGAGTAACAACCGTACTCTTAATCAGCATATTTATAGTTATATAAGAGCACGTGCAAATTATGCACGATTGAATACAGAATACTTGAGGGAGATAAAGACTTAATAGATCCTGCATACCAGCAGAAAATACATAAACCCTAACTGTACATCACATGTTCTGCATGACCTTAGGATGATGGCATGAGTGGCACTTATAGCGTTTTACCACCCGCCTCTAACCGCTGTCTCCTTTTTTGGGATTTCAAGGTATCCAAGATGTCTTGTATATTTTAGCTGTTTTTTTTTTAAATATTTACCAGTAAAAAATATCAACTTTTGCTGTAGTGTTCATTTCAACCGGCTTATTTGGCGTTTATGAGGCTTTCGGTTTCCCCTTCATCATCAAACCTGAATTTTGTTACTCATCCAAACACTTCATGTAGACTATACAATTTTAACAATACCTCAAAGTCACATCACACAGCATCATCATCATATCAAAGAAACTTTAAGCTCTCGTTAAGTTATTACATTTATACCCAAATAATAAATATAATTAATCATTTTCTTCGCAACTGCAGAGACTAACTGTCCAGGTTAATATGAAACTGGACACCGACATCCCACGTATGACTATTGCAGCCAGAGCCAACATTTCCCCATCCACTGTGAGTACAGCTTCCAAGTGAGGGCTCTGAGCCGGTACATCGCATATAGTACAGCCATACTTTGCCCGTTCCTTGTCCATAGTGCCAAGTCCCTACAGTTTTGGTAAAGCCAAGTTGGCGACATGCGACCTTAGCATCATTTAAATCCCAGTTACCACTAGCATGGCACACTGTTCCTTTTTCACATGATTCTAAACTGCATGGTAAAATCCCATTAATGCACTTCCTAACACAAACAAACAGTAAACAGTGATTAGCTATTACTACAGCTCGTTGCAAATTACCATAACAGGAAACTTTCTCTTGCTTCTTTGATTTTGTGTGCACATATATTATTCTAAGTTCATTAAATAAGCTCCAGCCTCCATCGCAGATGGTTCCTGAATGATAATCATCACTATGATGACTAAAACATTACTGGTAACTACTGTTGATGTTTGATTTGATTTGTGTAGTTGCCCTACGAATTCATGGATGAACAACCAAAGTGAGCATCCTGAATATGACTTGCTCACTAAACTGATAATTAGCTAACACTTTGCATATGAAATAAAAGCACTAATAACCATGTGGCCTAAAAGACATTGTCTTCAGTGACGTTCCCACCAATAGACCTAATCGGCTAACGCGTTGCTCTGTACGTTTCCACCAAATTCAAAGCCTCTGGGAATAAGAACTTTTGTTCGAAAAATTTTCCACGTCATATCAAAGTACAAAAGACAAAGAATCGTATTCCCAGAGGTTTTGAATTGGGTGGAAAAGTACATACTAACGTGTTAGTCGATTAGGTATATTGCGGACACGTTAGGAGGAAAATCATCACTTTTATTCACAGCTTGTTTGAAATTTGTTGTGCCATGCAGACTTTATTCCCAACAGACAAAGCATGATAAACCAAGGAAGCTAAAAACGCAAATACGTTGAATAACCAAAAACATGTTTTTTAAATATTCTAATAGCCCACCAACATCATATGCGTGACTACTGCAGCAAGAGTTGTGAGTGAGGATTCTGAGCCCCTACACCGCATATAGTACAGCCATATTTTACCCGTTCCTTGTCCATTCTGCCAATATCCTACAGTTTTGGTAAAGCCAAGTTGTTGACATGCAACTTTTGCGTCTCTCATATCCCAATCATCACCATAATCACATACTGTTCCCCATTGTCCACTATGGTAGACTTGTATAATGCCGCCGACACTGGAATTTCGAATATTTCACCTGGATAATGAAACCATTGCTATTTGTCATTTTCTTTTCGGATAAATAGTTATGATCCTTTAATTTGTTGCAGAATCAATGGATTAATTGTCCTAGAATGTTCCGAAGAATCAATGGATTAAAAATGAAGATGAATTCTTCAAAATCGATTGTAGAGTCATGTATATTAGTATAAGTTGTGTATTAATTTAAAGAGTAAAACAGCAGGCAACAGTACTTGATGTCTGAAACTAAGCAAATATATACCTTTCCCTCATAAGTCGACATCTTTATTTCGAAGTGAAAACAGGAAACGTAAGACTTGCACCATTTGGAAATTTAGATGAATGGAAGGATTAGTTATTAAAAACATAATGATTGTTGGTGGTGCCACTGAATGAATTCATAACCAAATCAATGTGATGTTTGTATTCGCTCTTTTGTATCATACATTTTTCACGGAGGAAAACAAAACGAAAAATATACGAAGCAAAATAAACCTAACACGTTTAATTATATTAGAATTAAAGGGCTTTCACAAGTACAAGCATACATAAACACCAATATCATATTTGTGACTGTTGCACCCAGAGTCAACACTTCCCCAACCACGGTGAATACAGCTTTCCAGTGAGGACTCTGAGCCTGTACATTGCATGTTGTTTAACCATACTTTCCCAGACCCTCGTCCAAAGTGCCAAGTTCCAACAGTTTTGGAAAAGCCAAGTTGTCGGCAGGCAACCTTCACTTCTTTCATGTCCCAGAGACCATAATCATTACATACTGTTCTCAATGATGAGTATAATGCCGCCAACATCTGAACCTGTGAATAGTGAATCTTGCTTTTATGCTTGAAAGATACTTCTCAAACTCATTAATAATTCATAAGCTAATCAACCAGTGTGAGCGCACCATTCGTACCACGTGCATGGGTTTGAAACCCCAATGAAACACGATTCTAGGTTGGCTGGTGTTTAAAATATTTTAATCACTAGTGATGAAAATATTTCTAAACCTACTTAGTGGTGGGAAATCTAAAAACAATTATCCCCTTACCATCCTTTAGTTACCAACTTCCCTCTGTATTCTCCCTATGCTTTCCTCTATCTTTCTGTCTACTATCAAACTACCTAATTTACATTTTTTTTTTACTTATTTTTGCCCGACGTTACCGAGTATCGAACCTGCGAACCTTGGAGTTGAAGTCCCTCGTTATACCAGCTGAGCTATTGGTGAATTCGTTGGCAAACTAGTGTTGAACAAAAGTTTTATTCCCACGCCACCAAATACTCTGCATATGTTGATCAGTAATTACACTGACGTCAAGTACTAACAGAAATGAATGAACTTTATTCATACCTTAAATGATCCCTTTAATTTTGTTGAAAGTTTCGATCATTATTTAAAGCACAGAAGTTACAATTTATATTCAATTGACAATTTGGAATATTCTCCAAAGAAAAAGAAGAAAAAACTACTTTTGTTGGTAGTTACAGGTTATGTTTAGAGTACAATTTGAAATATTGCCCACACATAAAGGAACATTTTCCAAGCCATGTCTTGAAGAGAACACAACTGCTTCACTCCAGTGAGCACTCCGTAACACTTGTCATAAGCCCTACAGTATTTTGAAATCAACTAAATTCCGCACGAGAGGAATTCAAAAGAACTCTCATAATCCCAGGCAACATAATGAATGACGTACAATAGTATAAAGAACTATCTCCATTCCTGCATAATGAATTATTTACTCGATTGAGAAGTAATTCCAAAAACTCGTGCTTCGTGTTTCATTAGGCTAGGGTTTCCAAACACTCGAAAACAATAAAAGAACTCGGCCTGCGGCCTCGTGCTTTCAAATGTTTTCTCGTGTTTAGAAACCCTAATGAAACACTCGTACTCGTTGTTGAAATATTACTTGAAACAAGACGTTAGTGTTTACCTTTTGAGGAAATGATAACGATGGTTTGTTTCGTTAGCAAATCATTGAAAGACATACAATAAACCACGCTCGCATCATGCATTATTTTATACACTTGTCAATTTACCTTGAAAACTTGAATGTAAAATTCAGACTTTGACCATTTCTTAATGGTATCCATATCTACTTTTACTTCGGATTTACTTAAAGCAAAGAAAACATTCGCCATTCGTAAATGTGTTCTGATAACCGTGCGGTCTTTAAACCTTACATCTATTTCTTGGTCAGAAGCTCGAAAAAAAACAAAAAAAAAACGTGAAAGCCCAACCATTTGCATACGACTAGAGAAAGCAAATTCTACTCATTTGTTTGAATTTTGAAGAAAACCCAAGATTTCCACTCCACAGAACGATCATCAACTGATCGTGGCAGAAATTATTTAGCAATTATTCGCCGAAGGCAAAGTGATTATCGTTGAATATTTACCGAGCGGCGAGTCTTCGGTATGAGTTGTACCTACAAATCATAGTAAACCAACATCCCATGTGTGACTGTTGCATCCAGAGTTAACATTTCCCCATCCCTGGTGAGTACAACTTCCAAGTGAGGACTCTGAGCCGGTACATCGCATATAGTACAGCCATACTTTGCCCGTGCCTTGTCCATATTGCCAGTATCCTACAGTTTTGGTAAAACCAAGCTGTCAACATGCAACCTTGGCATCTGGCATATCCCAGCTACCACCATTACACACTGTTCCCCACTGACCACTGTGGTAGACTTGTATAATGCCGCCGACATCCAAACTTCGAATACTTCACCTGGATATCAAAACAACTGCCTTTTCGAGGAAATAATTATTATGTTTTGATGTTGTGACATTTAAGTGTCCTATAATTGATGGATTAACAATGAATCAGATGAACAATGATTAAAAAAAAAGTAAAACCGCAGGTGACAGTACTTGATATCTAAAACTAAGCAACTATATACCTGTTCCTCATGGGTCAACGTCTTTATTACGTATACGTGGTCAAAAGAGTCACCCTAAGACTCGCACCATTTGAAGATAACAAGAATGAGTGTTGAGATGAATGGAAGGTCATTCCAAAACCCGAACGTTGCTGGTGCCATAGCATGAATTCATAACCTTTTTCGGAACTGATCAATGCGTTTTCAATGCGTTCAACATAGCATTTATATATCTTGTGTTCCAATTTATAAATGAAGTGGCCGAACGAGCGGCAATATAAATCCAGGTAATCATATATGCTGTTTTCCAATATACATGATAACACACCAACATCCCATGTGTGACCGTTGCACCTAGAGTCAACAATTCCCCATCCATTAATATTGTGATAACAGCTTCCAAGGGAGGTTGACTTATTGATGTCAAATATGTTGTCTTTCAAGTCAACCTTAAATGCAGCCTATTGTTTTTCTTAACTGCAGTCCATACACATCCTAGGCCTGTGCAGCTCGTTATGCTCCCTTTTCTTCTAGACGCGTAGGCCGCTGAATTGACTGTAGGTGTACGTGACTGTTGCAGCGAGACCATATTTTACCCGTTTCTCGTCCGCTGTACGAATATCCAACAGCTTTGCTAAAACCAAGTTGTCGATATGCAACCTTAGCAGTATTCAGATCATATGAATTCCAAGTGTTATCACAGGCTGTTCCAATATTCCAATCTCACGCTTATAAATTTACGAAAACAATGTTATCAACAACAATTAAACGAGGTAGTGAAAACGAAAAGAGGGTAACACATGCCATTTTAAATGATATTTCATTACCGTTTAGTTTTTAAACCTCAAAGTACATAAAAAACGGGACAACATTTCCTTGTCAAAAGACAGTGAAAATCCAACCATTTCCACCAAACAGTTGTTTGGGTTTTGAAGTGGAATCCAGATTTTCCTCTCCTGTAAACAATGATCAACCAAAATAGATTATAATGATTAAAGACATGGAATAACTAAAGAGCTATTGCAAAGGCATACCATTTCTGTATAAGTTAGTTGTTATCATATATCATAGAACACCAACATCCCATGTGTGACCGTTGCACTCAGAGCGAACGTTGCCCCATCCATTATGAGTACAGCTTACAAGTATTACCTCTGAGCCTGAACACTTCATGTTCTGCAGCCATACTTTACCCGTCCCTCGCCCATTGTACGAAAGTCCAATAGTTTTAGTAAAACCGAGTTGACGACATGCAACTTTTGCATCAATCATATCAAAGTCACGATAAGAGTATGCACACACTGTTCCTCATTGATCATGTGGCGGACTTTTGCTAGTACCAACGAACCCACTAATATTTGAACTAACGCTTCGTAATGCCTTAGATTCGATACTAGCCATTAAATTATTCACAACTAAAAAACAAAAAATATCATTATATAAACTAAAGAATTTTTAAAGAAATGTAAAGTATTAAATAAAAAGTTCGCAATGTTGATTTGGCAATTTTGGAGGTCGCAAATTTAGAAAAATTTTATTGTAAATCACATTATATTGATAGTTTTTGTTAGCTAGACATATTTTCTGCCATTAAATTAGCCATTAGATTAGCCATTAAATTATTCACAACTAAAAAACAAAAAATATCATTATATAAACTAAAGAATTTTTAAAGAAATGTAAAGTATTAATTAAAAAGTTCGCAATGTTGATTTGGCAATTTTGGAGGTCGCAAATTTAGAAAAATTTTATTGTAAATCACATTATATTGATAGTTTTTGTTAGCTAGACATATTTTCTGTTGGATTAAAATCTAATTTAATTATTTCTGTTACCAAGTATACAGCATTTAATTGAGGCAACTATGGTGTATGTTATATCAACCAATTAACGCAAACCGCTACTCACTGACAAATGTGGTAGACTTGTAGATAAAGTATATTCCAAAGATCAACACAAAGAAATCAAATAAAATCCCTTATATTTAAAAACCTGTCTTCTTGGACCTCCACAAAATATATGTCAACTATTATTATTCGCTGATAGAAGTCGTTGTTTATATCTAAATACAATAAGGTGAAGCAATTTTCAAATTGTGAAAAAATATTCTTAAAATGTCAAATCTATTATTTTAATTGCAAGATTTCTCGTGTTTTAACGTTTGTTGTTTGCCAAAGAATATAGTAGGTATGTGATTCATACACGTACATTGACTTACACGACGATGCTCATTTAATGTGTATACCACCACATTTGAGCCTACGAACATCAAAATGTATTTCAGGTTGTGTTTGGAATTCACTTAAAATTCTTGGAGTGATCATTGACAGCAAACTGCCCTTTGAGGAGTACATATCTAATGTATTAAAGAACGTTTATGCCAAAATAAGAGCCCTGAGGGGACTCAAAAAATTGGTTCCTCCCGATGCCTCAATCTTGCTATACAAGGCTTACATACTGCCCCACTTGGAGTACTGCAGCCCACTTCTTCTTGTTATCAACAAAACTTTGAACTCTAAACTTGAATCTGACAATAAGTATGCTTTAAGAACTCTTCTTAATTTAGGAAAAATCTTGATTATGATTCTATTTTGTCTATGGCTAATTTGCATTCTCTTGAATACAGGAGGTATCATAGTTCTCTTGTTTTGGATTTTTAATGTATTTAGGCTAATGGCCTAAGTATATCACTAATTCTCATGAACAGCATAGAACTAAATATAATCTAATAAATGGTGGTCATAATTTAGTACAGCTTTCGTATAATAACAAGTTTTACCATAATTCCTTTACGCATCTCATTTAGGCATCTCATTTATGAAACAAGCTTATTTTAAAGGAACATCTAAATTGAGTGATTTTCGTAGAAAGCTTAATTCATTTGCCTTTAGTAATTTAAGGGCAATCTGTCAATGTAAATCATCTACTACTTCTAATTAGTTATATCATATACTTATATATTTATTTATCTTTAGTAGGGGCATATATATATATATATATTTTTTTTCTTCTTCTTCTTCTTCTTCTTCTTCTCTTATTCTCGTATTTTACATCGTATATGCAAGTGAATGACTGGGGGAGGGTTGTTTTCACTTGTTTTCTAAAACATATATTGATTGTTACATTTTATATAGATTTTTGTAATTGTGTATTCATATATTGTATCTTAACTTTAAATATTATTTTGTCATACGTTTTATACATGAGCCTCTGGCTCGGACAATTAGGGTAAGGTAGTCCCACGCTATGACTTTAATAAAGTGGTTGGATTTGTATAGTTTCCCCCGATTATTTGAATCAAATGAACGTTATTTTTGTTTACTTATCTTGTATTTGTGTTCCTTTGCTGCTTAAGCTAAATTTTACTTCAAAGGTCAACGGGTTTGAACATCAGATTTGTACTTATTCAAGTAATGGCCGTTCCGTACTTGGCTCTGGTTGTAACAACAGCAATGCGACCACGCTATGTTCTTTACGTCAGTAATACTTAACCACCGGATAGTTATAATTTAAGAAACAATCGCAAGTATATATAATTCTTTTATCATTGTATGGGCTACAGATTGTAGTCTGGACTAGTCAATTTCTATTAGATTTTTAATAAATTAAGTAAGCTAACACAGTTCAAGTATCTTCAGTTGATTCCTTTAGTTTTCGAAAATTGTCATTACTTATTACGTGATGTTCTTTAACCCTTTTTTGCCAGGTTTTGTTCATAGTTATTGTCAACATTATGGAGTTTCTCGCCTTGCATAGTTTCTTATTAGTTATTATTTTTGAAGATTGAGTAATCAGGCATGATAATTTATAAATTTAGTCGAATTGTCTCTGGTTTTTTTGAATTTAAAAATCAAAACGTTTCAACCAAGGTACTACGGTCTTAATCAGTGGTCTAATGGTTGGCTGTATACTCTATTCAACTGACGTTTTGCATACAGCCAACCATGTGCTTTCAATCTTTTATTTTGAGGTTAATGCATTAGGACTGAGAAAAGAAATCCTTGCAAATTTTGTTGTTCAGTATCCCTAGCATCTTTTGTATGATGAAGGCAGTAAGAGTAAACGTTTCCAAATCCATTGTGAGGACACCTCCCAAGTGACGCCTCTGAACGAGTACAATGCATCCTGTACAGCCATATTTTACCCGTCCCTCGTCCATACAGAGAAGGCCCTACAGTTTTAGTAAAACCAAGTTGTCGGCATGCAGCTTTGGCATCATTCATATCCCAGTTATTATAAGAATAATGGCACACTGTTCCCCATTGACTATTGTGATAGACTTCAACAATTTGCATTATTGCCTTGTGTAAACTGTTCTATTTAATTTGAGACTTTAAATTAAAATTTTTAATAAATTAGGATATTTAAGTTGATTAATTGTAAGTATTTTAAACATAATAGTAAACGAAGAAATGGCACTTTTTCGTTTTTCTCCGAATCCGACCAACTCCACCCCAACCAAATCAATAGGGACAGTGTTCAAAATAGGGTCAACACAGCACCAAAAGCAGGTGCCAATCCATGGCCCTAGATATACATGTATAAAATGGCTCTCATAAAATGCGTACCATCAAAAGGATCAAAATGAGGCCAAAATAGCCCCTAAAGAAAGTGATAAATAATGACCCTAGTAAAATATAGCCAAAATTTATTTACTTATTTATTTACATAGCTCCCGCCTTAAAAATATATAAAACTTAAATAACAAAATATGAATCAAATATATAAATAAAGACAATAATACAAGGAACAAATGTAATAATCATAAGACAAAAAAATATAAAAGGTGAGGGAAAGCACAGCAGAGTGAGGCTCCAAATAAAGTGCACCCGTACTAAAATATTTCTCATAAAATGTGTACCATCTAAGGGCAAAAAAACCGGCCTCAAATTGTGGCCAAAACAGCCTCAAAAGAAAGTGCCAATTAATGGCCCTAGTTTGATAGTGCAAAAATAGCTCTAGTTAAATGTGTACCATCTCAGGGTCAAAAATTTAGCCCCATTTTCGAGGCTTAAATGGTCTTACTTCATTTACAGTGTGTAAAACTTCTAAAAGACTTTGAATGACATTTGCTTTTTTAAGAACTAATATTTTTTCAATTATATTATATAAAAGCTGCTTACAACTAAAAATAGTTGGATATTTCACTCCCAAAGTTAGTGTAAAAAACAAAACAAAAAGTGATATAAAGGAAAAATCTTGAAAATGGGACACAAAGCCCTTACGTACTGGTAAAATAGTGTCAGATATTTGCAGATATTTTAAGCGAGATGGCAGCAACCACTAATCAGTTATACATATGTTTGAATGTTGGTGGTATCGCAAAGAGAATTCAAGTCTTATTGCATGACAGAAAAATACAATGCGTTAGAAAACCGTTATAAATATGTTAAATTGTGTGGACGTTGCAGTAAAGCCTGTGTCACACGTTACGATTCTCGTGCAACTTGTCTCGCGAAAAAAATTGTTGCAGGTTGCACGACACCATGTCAAACGCACGATTTCGGTTGCAATTTGTCTCGCGAAAAAAAGTATTGCAAGTTGCACGCGTAATTTGAATCATTCAGCAGCAACAGCGAATTCGTAAAATGGTAGGAGAATTAAGCAAGCGCAAAAAAGCAATTGTCATACTTTGTTTACTTGAACTCGATGAAGAAGAAATCCAAAAAAACAAGAAAAAGAAACTGAAGAACTGGATAAGACCTTTGCTGGCAAGACGTGAAGAAAGAGGTTGTTTTCACCAGGTATTGTTACGGTAATTGTTTGTTCACACGCAGTCAATTGAATCCAAGTTTGACTCCAGTACAAAAAAAAAAATGATTTTGAATTATTCTCATTATATTATAAAACTTGTTCCAGAACTCGAACTTGAAGACCAGGAAGGGTATAGCCAGTTTTTTTAGGATGGATAAGGCCCAGTTTACGTGCATCGCTGACCTTATCGATAATTATATAAGAAAGGCGGATACAGCAATGCGAAATAGCATCAAACCAGATGAAAAGCTTGCTATTACATTGCGATATCTTCCGACATCGTACTCGAGACATGCCAGGCCATTTTTGCTGCCTTTTCGCCAGATTTTCTAATACTACCAAAAACGAGGGAAGAGTGGCTGTGCTTGGCTAACAAATTTGAAACATACTGGAACTTCCCAAATAGCATTAGCGCCATGGGTTGTAAACGGATCAACATCCAGCAGCCTTGGAACAGCGGATCTCATTTTTACGATTACAAAGGAAACAACAGCATTATCTTACTAGCAGCTGTCGGGCCTAAATATGAAATCGTCTGGGCAGACGTTGGCACAAATGGACGTGCATCTTATGGCATGGTATGGCATAAGAGTGATCTTAAACAAGCATTAACATCAGCTGAAAATCCACCGAACATACCCGATGCCACCCCCCTTCCAGGTAGAAGAAACAAATGCCCTATGTTTTCACTGGAGATGATGCCTTTGCACTCTCCACATACATGATGAAGCCATACCCACAATCTGGTCTGATAAATTAACGCAGAATATACAACTACAGGCTCTCACGGAACAGAAGAATTTCTGAAAATGCCTTTGGTATCATGGCCAATTGATGGCGTATCCTAAGATCTCCAATCCCACTTTGCCCTGAGAAAGTCAGCCAAATAATCCTGGCCCTGATTACCCTACACAACTTCTTGCTTAAACATCCTGAAAGCTTCAATAATTATGTCCCACCTCATTTAGTAGATGTAGAAGATGAATTTACTGGTTGCATAACCCCTGGCATGTGACGTAATGACCCTTCCTCCAGCTCCTGGCTTACCTACAATCCCAACTGTAGCAACAACTATAGTGCTGATGCAAAAGCCATCAGGGAGGAGTTTACCGAATACTTCAACAATGAGGGGGCAGTCCATTGGCAATGGCGACAATGTGGGATTGATTAGACTGTTTACTTTTGTAAAGCCCCTCCCTTAAATCCACTTCCTTCTTCCTTTATTGAAGTGTCTATCAACTCTGACGGTTTAGTTTGAAAATCACTCCTTACAAGTATGGTATAATATAGTGGCACAATTTTACAAGATGTAAACTTTTCATTTCAGAGATATTAAGGTTTAAAATTTTAAAAATGCAAATCAGATGTCAACCAAGGATTCACTTAAAATATGAAATAACTAGACTATGCTATAAGGTAATGCCAGTTTTCAAGTAATAAATTATTCTATTACCAAAATGTATGTTGTTATTACTTGAGAGTCACTTGTAGTAAAAACACAAGAAAAAAGGACAGATACATAAGTTGGTTGACGTCATCTCATTTGCAATTTTAAATTCTAAACCGTTCTATCTCTGAAGTGAGAATTCCATATCATGTAAAAATGTGCCATCGTATTAGACCCTACATGTACAAGGTATTTTCAAACTTAGTCGTCAGAGTTGATAAGAACTTTAAGGATATTTGCTAAAAATTGTATTATATTTTTGGAATATAAATATTTTAATAAAGTTACATTTACAAAAATATTGTAACTCAGCTACTAAGCAAAATATCATACAACCAATTTTGTATAATACATTCAATGGTTATAATAAATTATTTTTTGTTTTTGAAATCAATTTTTCTTACATACATATGTGAACAATGAATGAAACAACGTGAGTTTGAATAATGTAATATTTCAATAAAATTTAATTCACATTACATAAATGTTGTCCTCAAATATTAAAGAATTATTATTTTAATACATGAAATATTCAAGAAAAAAATTTATCTTAATATGTGTATGACCTCTTGAAATAAAGAAGAGGTTTAATTTCAAAAAATCTGCCTTTTCGCCAGATTTTCTAATACTACCAAAAACGAGGGAAGAGTGGCTGTGCTTGGCTAACAAATTTGAAACATACTGGAACTTCCCAAATAGCATTAGCGCCATGGGTTGTAAACGGATCAACATCCAGCAGCCTTGGAACAGCGGATCTCATTTTTACGATTACAAAGGAAACAACAGCATTATCTTACTAGCAGCTGTCGGGCCTAAATATGAAATCGTCTGGGCAGACGTTGGCATAAATGGACGTGCATCTGATGGCATGGTATGGCATAAGAGTGATCTTAAACAAGCATTAACATCAGCTGAAAATCCACCGAACATACCCGATGCCACCCCCCTTCCAGGTAGAAGAAACAAATGCCCTATGTTTTCACTGGAGATGATGCCTTTGCACTCTCCACATACATGATGAAGCCATACCCACAATCTGGTCTGATAAATTAACGCAGAATATACAACTACAGGCTCTCACGGAACAGAAGAATTTCTGAAAATGCCTTTGGTATCATGGCCAATTGATGGCGTATCCTAAGATCTCCAATCCCACTTTGCCCTGAGAAAGTCAGCCAAATAATCCTGGCCCTGATTACCCTACACAACTTCACAAGTTAGTTGACGTCATCTCATTTGCAATTTTAAATTCTAAACCGTTCTATCTCTGAAGTGAGAATTCCATATCATGTAAAAATGTGCCATCGTATTAGACCCTACATGTACAAGGTATTTTCAAAATTAGTCGTCAGAGTTGATAAGAACTTTAAGGATATTTGCTAAAAATTGTATTATATTTTTGGAATATAAATATTTTAATAAAGTTACATTTACAAAAATATTGTAACTCAGCTACTAAGCAAAATATCATACAACCAATTTTGTATAATACATTCAATGGTTATAATAAATTATTTTTTGTTTTTGAAACCAATTTTTCTTACATACATATGTGAACAATGAATGAAACAACGTGAGTTTGAATAATGTAATATTTCAATAAAATTTAATTCACATTACATAAATGTTGTCCTCCAATATTAAAGAATTATTATTTTAATACATGAAATATTCAAGAAAAAAATTTATCTTAATATGTGTATGACCTCTTGAAATAAAGAAGAGGTTTAATTTCAAAAGATAAATATATATATATATTTTGTTTTTTCAATTTAAAAAATAATGTTTCCACAGAATTGTGAACTGTTTGAATGAATATCTGATTCTTTTTTTGAATAGTAAATTGTCACATAGCATTTTGGGAAGCTCACTATAGCATATAAAAACAAACAAAAATCATAATAAACCTTAAATTGGAGAGAAATTGTGAGCGAAATTTTGTTGTTGTGAATACTGCGCCGGAGAATGCAGATACTGCTGGACTAGGCCAGAGACTGGAGGATGAACTGGATAGCTTAAGCTTGGCGAGGATAAATCGCGTCCCATTTCTACTTCAAACAAAACATCGCTGATTAGCTTTTTGCAGTTGCTTTCTGGCGACCAGTGAATCGGGCAAGAGTACGGTTTTACCTGGTCTGGTCTTCACTCATAGTTTCTTGTTTTTCGCATGCAGTGGCTGTTGATGGTTTACTCAGGACCTCAATGCAGGATTTGTACAGCTCAACTTTAACTTCATCAAGATCTTTGTTTGCATTCATCTTATTAGACTTCCTCTTTTTGTTGACCGGAGCATTAGTTTCCATGGTGCTCTTGGATTCATCGACTTCACTGCAGTTTTTTAAAAAGCTCTAGGATTCAAAAAACTTCCACTTTGGAGTGTAAACTTTAGTGGTCCCGGTACCTGAGACTTTGCTTCTCTTGTCGCTTCTCTTCTAACTGGAATATGGTCTTCAAATTATGCTACTGATTCTTAATCTCTTCATCAGTACGTTTTTTCAAAAGACTTCTTATCCTTTCCATGGCAATGCTTCTGAGATTTATGTCTCTGTACTCCTGGCACTGGTGGACCCACAGCACTGGATTGCTGTGATAGTAATCAATCAAGATATTTACTTCTTCGTCTCCCCACTCCTTGACTGATTCTTGGTGAATATATTGAATAACATCTTTCATAAACGCCAGTCTCTTGAAGAACTTCCAGCAGCTTTGATATTCTTTATCTTCTTTCTCTCTACGTATTTCACGTATGAGGGAGGTCCTCAGAGAATGAATAAACCTCTTCACACTCTCGTCAGTAAGGGAAAACTTTACTCAAAGCTCCTCTACGGCCCTTGTTTTTTCATTTCTTGCAAAGTTTTGGCTGTTCTTCCACAACGCCTGATGTTTCTCTAGTTCTCTTATGAAAAGGGTTTGGTCTTGATCTTTTAGTTTTCTATTTGCTAGACCACGATAGAAAGCATCATTCCCATTTTTTTCTGAGCTAGTATCATAGCTTTCCTCCTCGTCGGCCATTGTTTACATTTCGGCTTGGCAATTTGTTTTTCATTATAAAATTCTCACTTCCTGATTGGCTCGCGCCCTCTAATTGTATAAAGAGACAAGTTGCATGACCATGTCACACGTAACTTTTTACAAAAAATATTGCAGAAAGTAGAAGTCGGTTCTACTTTTCGTGCAGCAAAAAACTGAAACATTCGAGTCGCGCGAGGGATGTCAAACGTGAAAAACGCTCGTGCAGCCTGCAACAATTTTTTTCGCGAGACAAGTTGCACAAGAAATCTTAGCGTGTGACACGGCCTTAAGAGCGAACGTTTCCCCATCCATTGTGAGTACAGCTTCCAAGTGAGGACTCTGAGCCTGAACACCCCATGTAATTCAGCCATACTTTACCCGTCCCTTGTCCAAGGTACCAATATCCTATAGTTTTGGTAAAACCAAGCTGACGACAAGCAACCTTGGTATCATCCATATCCCATGCGTAATCATTACCATAAGAATTAAGTGAACATACTGTTCCCCACAGACCACTGTAGACTTGTATAACACCGCGGAAACATTAATATTAATCTGTGCATAAGTAAGCAGTGCATTGGAAAAACAATTATTTTTCGCAAAATAGTTTTTTTTCTGAGAAAATGATTTATGTTTTGGCTATCTGAAAACGCATGGTAAAGACCATTCGCGGATGCTAAGAAAAACAAAAGCTTTAAACATTCTTTAAAACTGTAAATTTTGCAATGACTACAAATTGTACTTGCCTAGGGCTCGTACAATTATGGTTAAACATTGGAAAAATGTACTTTCCTAATTTATTCTAAATTGCACTCGAAATCATGTGATAACAAAAAAAAATACTTTTTGATTACTGAGTTGACCATAATAGTCAAAAGGAAAATCGTTAAAAGAAATATAATATCTTGTAAATGGGAACAACGTTAGTACCTGGATAAAAAAAGTGTCAAAGTAGAATTCCAATCAGGTGCAAATATTTTCAACGAAATGGCAGCACCCACTAATCAGTTATACATATACTTGAATGTTGGTGGTATCGGAAAGAGAATTATTGCACAAAAGAACAATACGATGTGTTACCAATACGTTATAAACATTTTGAATCGTGCACACCAACATCATATGTGTGACCGTTGCACCAAGAGCCAACGATTCCCCATCCATTGTGACTACAACTTCCAAATGAAGACTCTGAGCCTGAACACGCCATGTTGAACAGCCATACTTTGCCTGTCCCTCGTCCAAGGTACCAATATCCTATAGTTTTGGAAAAACCAAGCTGACGGCAAGCAACCTTGGCATCATTGATATCCCATGCGTATCTACCACTAGAATCAAGTGAACATACTGTTCCCCATAGACCATTGTAGACTTGTGTAATGCCGGGGGAAAATTAATCTGTGCATAAGATAGCTAGGCATTGGAAAAACAATTATTTTTAGTAAAATAGTTTTTTTTTCTGGGAAAATGATTATGAAGCTTTGACTGTCTGAACGTTAAGTATTGGAGTTTTCTTAGATGTATTTTGATTTTTTGGCCATTTCTTGAATTTTCGAAGTAGATAGTCAAAATGGCATGTTTTGTGTTTTATTTTGCTACATCGCTGTGGCAATTATAGTGCAAGTGTTCTCATTTCGAGGGAGCCCGATTCTGAAAGATATTTAGGAAAAACTGTTATACGAAAAGGTTTCTTTGTCATCGCTATGGAGACGCTAATTATCATCAAAAGACGATCGTTCAACACTTTTGTCCAAGTCTACCTTATGTTTAAGTCTAAAATTAAGATTCATTGAGCTAAAGTAATAGTATGTATGAGCTAAATGTATAAGTAAAAAAAGGAACTGTGACTCAAAAAAATAAAAATAAAAAAATCCTTTGAGCCACCTTAAGGTTATTCCGTAGCATAATTTCCAAAGAATCGCGTATATATCCATATCGTATTTTAGCTACGCCTCGATCCACTCATTCTGTACCATCCTGCTCTGCAAACTATTCCGTTGCATCTTGATAAACGCATTTTAAGCCCCCGATATTTCTTTTTGTTATCAATACTGTTCTAGGCTTTATTTCTTCTGATTTTTAGACATAGACTGTTCTCCAGCGATAATTCTTCTTCGATAATACGAAAATCGAACAGTTGGCAAACCTAATCCGCATGCCGACATGCAACATGAACATAATTCAGATTATTTGAGGTCCAAGTGCAATCACAAACTGTTCCTTATTGACTATTTGAAAATTGGTAGCTTTGCGCCTTAGCGGTAATAACAGTTAACCCCATTTGTTGTATATGGTTCCTTTATTAATTATAGAGTACCGAAGTGATGACGTCACGTTACCATAAAAGCATTTTTGACTGGCTCTAAACAAAGTAATCAATATGGCGGCTGGCTCCGTGTAAAGTAACGTAAGTCAAGTAAAATGGTCCAGTGTTTCGCCCCTGATTGCAATCATCAGTCCAAAAGAGAAACTTGCAGATTCTAAAAATTCAATAGTCTAAACATAATCTTTGACTTTTGAATGCTTAGTCTTCCAGATATTGTAGTTAATCTCCAGAACAAGGCCTAGTCAGTTTATAAAATATCAGTTTTATCCTAAACTATTATCAATGCTTCTGTTTTAGGCGGGGTGACAGAAATCCAGGATCAAGCGCGCAAGTTTTAGTTGCCATTTTCGTGAAGGATTGAAAGTCAATGGCCCCGAGATATTCAAGAGAAATGATAACAAACTCTTTCCGAATTCTGTAACACGTACTCCTAAAGTTACAAAAAAGAAGAAACCATTATCAGAAGATGGTGAGAACTTAGGAGCAAGTGTCTGTAAATCTCGCCTGGAGTGGTGCAAAATGTGAAAAATCGAAATCCCTCAAACTTTGTCAGTTTGTAGGTATAGATAAGCTATAACTATTGGTGTAATTGTGAACTCATTCCGATTATTATTTGGGGAGAAAATAATATTTTTCTGTTGGGCCGTTCTCAAGCGGGTTTCAGAGCTCATTACCATATCGTACATCGAGCAAATTTCAGAACAAACCAGAAAAACAATGGCAACAAAAATAGCATTTATGAAGAGAAGACATATTAACAAACAATCTGAGTGAGTTTTGTTTCAATACCTTGCAAAATGAATATTTTTTAGATTTTTGAATCTTAACTATTTTTAGGTCATTTATCATACGCAAATATTACCTAACTTTAAAGGCCAAAATCTCAAACTGGCATATGACTAGAAGCTCTAAAACTGTATCAAATCGAGAGAGGAATTGAAGAACCTGAGGTTAAAGGAGAAGTATTGCAGGGAACGTACTCAGTGATGGCGTTAAAGTATAAAGTTGTTTGCATGGAAACTGCACTCCCAAACAAGCAAATCTTTCTGATCGTTGTGAATTATGTCAGGCGATTTTCAAATGACATAAATTATTTCTACAAGTGGAAAGTGGATAGAATTTTCTTAGAGGATCAAGTTTTCATAACTTTAATGAAGCTAAGGCAAAATTACACCAACTTGCATCTAGCTGAACGTTTCCACTGCAGCCATTAGTAATGTCATATTGACATTTAGTCCATGTCCTTCACAAACTACTCTTAGAGGACTGTTTGAGAACTGTGCCATCAAGAGAGAATAACAGGACCTCTATGCCCGAGTCCTTTTCAGCGTTTGGACACTGCAAAATGGTAATTGATTGCACTGACCTAGAAATTGCAGCTCCTCGTTTGATGAGTGAACAAAGGCTGACATATTCAACATACAGATGAATGAAATCTTTCAAGACCCTTGTTGGAGTTGCCCCCAATGCAGTCATTGCCCATGTTAGCAAGCTTTTTTCTGGTTCTACATCAGATAAAGCTATTGTGGAAAATTCTCGGGTACTAAACCATTTTAAAGCTAGAGATTTGATACTTGCTGACAAAAGTTTTTTGATAACTGACATTGTTCCTACTGGAGTGTCTGTTAACATCCCCCCTTTTTATACAAAGGGAAGTTCAATGAAACTGAAATCAAGCTTACCAAAACCATTGCATGGTGTAGAGTTCATGTGGAAAGGGCAAATGCACGTCTCAAACATTTCAAGATCCTGACCTTTATCCCCACATACCTGAGATGTTATGCAGAGAAAGTTTTGCAATTATGTGCAGGATTGGTCAATTTACAAAACTCTCTAATCAAGGAAATAAGAGACTCCGTGGACTTGGAATAGAAATTATTCTTTATTCCAGAATGAAGTTAATTACAAATTTAAGTTAAAAAAAATACATTGCATCGTATTGAGATTAAATACAAAGTCATACACCAGACCAGAGTTATCCTGGCTGATTGAGAAACGGAACAAGATGTGTGACCCAGCGCGATCGTAGGAGCTCAGTGTGGATGAGTTTAGTCGTAAGCTTTTGCTGGTTCTCCTAGATAAAAAAAGCAAAAAAAACATTGATCTCGAATTGTACCACTCAATTTATTTGAAGGAATAAGCTAGTTGCACTTTGAAAACAACTTGGTGAAAATGAAGCGACCAAACCATTGAGTTCTTTTAAGAACAAGTTAAAACTTGCGCTTTCGAAACAGCCTCTCATCGTATGTTTTCAAGTCATTTTTTTCGCCTTTGCTTTAAAATCCATCTTGATTTTTAGCTTTAATGCTTTATCTGCTTTGGAACGTTTAAAATTCTGACATTTGTTTCTTTTTCAGAGTGTTTTCCACATCCAACAACACAAAAAACTTTTCTAATCGCGTTCGTTACTATACATTGTTATGGTTTACATGCCTCCTGTCATGGCGGCGTAGTTACCGTTGCTAACCGACGCTACGCGAGTCACGTGATGGTGCAAAGCCTCTATAGTTAAAATCAGTTTTAAATCAGAGAAATTCTACAAAAGTGCTACAAAACATGTTTACAGGTTAAATGTTTTGCTTACCGTAACTTTATGCCTTATTCTTCATACTAGCTTGCACCACACCTCCTATCATACCATCAGAGTATTTGAAAGATTGTATATGATTGGATTTATAGTGGTTTTCACCTCGTTGAATTGATTTGGATTCACCAGAAAAGAAAGAAGTAAGAGCAGTTATCGTAACCGCCGCCATGTTAGTTCTAATTATTCATTGTTTAGAGCCACTCAAAATCGCTTCCATGGTAACGTCACGTCACACTTCGGTACTCTATTGAATTACTGAGTCAACTACGACAGTGAAAAGAAAAAAACGTGAAAGAAAAAAAATTTGTAAAGGAGACAGGAAAAATTCACTACATGGTAAAAACGTATCATGGCCAAAGTCCAACTACATGCAGATATTTTCAGAGAAAAGGAAAACTTGTCATCGCTAATCACCAATGCAAGTACAGCAGGTCGAATTGAAAGCATGAGAAGGTGCCTCTGGCAGCCGCTATACAGTCCATGTCTGACCCCATGTCTCCACCAACTGAGATAACAGAGCAGGAATAGAATATATGCAAAAAATGAAGCCAAGTGTCTCAATATGTTGCGTCATACAGGATAAAACACCAACATCCAATTAACATTTCCCAATCCATCGTGAGAACAGCTTCCAAGTAAGGACTCTGAGCCTGTACATTGCATGCCCTGCAGCCATACTTTACCCGTTCCTTGTCCCCAGTACCAATATCTAACAGTTTTGGTAAAACTAAGTTGACGACAAGCAACCTTTGCATCACCCGTACCCCATATCCAAATCTATATTCATATCATTCTTATCACATATTCATATTTATTATATGAAATAGAGTGTGATATTGAGTGACATCAAAATGATAAAATTGATATCCCCACTCCCACCAGTTGCCAGTGAGGATACGATTTTTATCAACACTGGTGGTGTCAAATTTCATTTTTTTTCTCAGCAAGTCCCAAATTCTCCATTATTTTTCATTGAAGATTTCATATGATAAACAGAACATTTCATGGCTGCTTGGAGATACGAATTTCATCTTCTCGTGCTGATATTATCTCTCACTCGTTCGCTGCGCTCACTCGAGATAACATCAACACTTGAAGATAAAATTCTTATCTCCGTGCGACCATGTAATATCCTATATTTATCCCGCCCATAAAAATTACAGCCAATCAGAAAGCAGGAAACCCATTGTATATTCGTCGGTATTTCACTCTTCCTTCCAATTATACACTGCGAGTTGAACCTACTTATTTGTATTTTCTATGCTATGTGATATTTCGTGCGGAATTATTAACATTACCCATTAATGGATCTAAAAAAAAAAATTTCATATTCCAATCAAGTAGAAAAGTCAAACTGTATTACGTTATGACATTACTTAGAGCAAAGTATTTTGTCAAATAGAACTATAAAACCACTCAACTGATAAATGTTGTAATTTCAACAATACATCAACACGACACCAACATCATATGTGTGACCATTGCAGTCAGGGTGAACACTATCCCATTCATTGTGAGTACAGCTACCAAGTGAGGACTCTGTACCTGAACATTGCATGTTATACAGCCATATTTTGCCAGTTCCTTGTGCAAAGTACCAATAACCAACAGTTTTAGTAAAGCCTAGTTGCCGGCATGCAACCTTCGCATCATTCATCTCCCAGTTCCAGTTGCGATGACACACTGTTCCCCATTGACCACTGTGGTAGACTTGTATAATGCCGCCAACATCTGAATCGTTGAATATTGAATGTATACGTTGTAAATGTATTATTTTTTTATCTTAAAGTTTTCGATCTGACGAAATACTAAAGATTATTGGACTGGTTGACAATATATGGGAAACGTTTACATTAACTGCAGTTGCACAAGGCAGTCCTTCGCTCCCAGCAAGGCAAGGTTGCAAAGAATTTCAATAACTTCGAACTATATAGTATATATAGACTTAGATTAACCACCTTGTTTCAATAACTTTGATATCTCTAGTACTACCTTGCATTCTTATTATTGATGATGGCAATCGATGTGCCGAATGGTCTCCGAAAACAAGGTCTTGAACTGGGTATGTTCTAACTCCAAAATTTATGTTGACAGCATTTTATGGAGCGATTTGCGCACCTTATAGCATCAACTGTATTAATTGTATTGGTATCTAGATATTCTTTGTTGATAATTAATTCTAAAAATTAAACTAAAGATAAAAATCAGTCTTACCATACACGCTGTCCAAATGTTGATATTGATTTTCCGCGATTTTCGCCAAAATGTCTCATAACTTTTTGCTTCTATATCTTTGAAACACAGGAATTTTAAGAGCGGTCACATATTTCGAGTTATTTCGAGTAAATATTTTGATACTTTGATTTGTGGCATATAGTTGTCCTATATTTGACGGATTAACAATGAAAAGAAATTCAGCCAAACTGATTGCTTCAAGTATATTAGTAAAAGAAATAAAGAGTAAAACAGTAGGTAACAGTACGTGATATCTGAAACTAAGCAATTATTAAACTGTTCATCATAAGTCAACCCCTTTATTACATGGTCGAAAGACTCGAACCATTTGATATTTTTAGCTCCAGCTTCTATCACACACTGTTCCCCATTAGGTATATGCTGCCTTGTTTTGCAATTTATCGGTAACAGGTTTGAGCTTTGATTTACATGTTTGCCGTAGTTATTCTTTACTACTTTAAATTCGGAACTATGCACTGAAAAACTTTTCTTGCTAGCCCTCAGTTTTTTCGAGTTTAAAACAGTTCTATAACGTGAAGCATGATCATTCTATTCAATTATTTCTCGGGCATTCTACCAAACGGTACTCGAACTGATTCGTCCTCACCCATGAAGTACAAGAAATGTATGTTTTTTTGCAGAATGCACTGTAGTTCTAGATCGCCCCCTCTCCTCTCTCTCTCTCTCTTTATTGTGCTGGTCTTTCTTCATGCTCACTATATCATAGATACACTCGGTTTCATTAGTTGATGAAAACTTTTATAACTTTTGTATATATTATGTTCTATAATATGTAGCCAACATATGGGCTTTCCCTTTACTGTTAGTTTTCCCTTAATGAACAGGACACCAACATCATATATGTGCTGGTTGCAGTTAGAGTGAACATTTCCCCATCCGTTGTGAGTACATACTTTACCTGTACCTCGTCCTTTCCTCCAATATCCTACAGTCTTGAAGAAACCAAGTTTTCGGCAAGCAACCTTCGCATCATTCATATCAAACCAACCACCACACACCGTCCCCCATTTGGTAAAACCTAGTTGACGACAAGCAACCTTCGCATCATTCATATCCCAGTAACCATAACCAATATCACATACTGTTCCCCACTGACCACTGTGTAGACTTGTATAATGCCGCGGACATATTTAAGATATCTGCATATGAAATGTATATATTACAAAAACAATTATTTTTTGCAAGATAGTTTTTCTGAGAAAATGAGTATGAAGCTTTGAAGTTATTGTTTAGCATCTACTGAGCAAAAACATTTATTAAGCTATATTATCTTATAATTACGGAATTATCTTAAGAGCGTCATATTACATGTTCCTGTTATTGTTATTTAACAAGAACATTTCTAAAGATATGCAATAACATATTTTCAACAAGAGCACTAATAAGAAAACGCTAACATTACACCAACATCCCATGTATGACTGTTGCATCCAGAGTTAACATTTCCCCATCCGTTGTGAGTACAGCTTCCAAGTGAGGATTCTGAGCCCGTACACCGCATATAGTACAGCCATATTTTACCCGTTCCACGTCCATTCTCCCAATATCCTACAGTTTTGGTAAAGCCAAGTTGTCGACATGCAACCTTTGCGTCTCTCATATCCCACACGTAATAACCATTAGCATCAAGTGCACATACTGTTCCCCACAGACCATTGTAGACTTGTGTAATGTCGCGGAAACATCAATCTCTGCATAAGGTAGCTATGCATTGGAACAATATCCTACAGTTTTGGTAAAGCCAAGTTGTCGACATGCAACCTTTGCGTCTCTCACATCCCAATCATAATCATCATCACACACTGTTCCCCACTAGCCACTATGGTAGACTTGTATAATGCCGCCGACACTGAAATTTTGAATATTTTACCTGGATATTGAAACAATTACTATTTGTCATTTTCTTTTCGGAGAAAGAATTATGTTTTATTTTGTAGCATATGTTTGTCCTAGTATTAATGGATTAAAAATGAAGATTAATTCAGCAAAATAAATTGCTAAGTCATGTATATTAGCAAAAGTTGTATAATAATTTAAAGACTAAATAAAGAGTAAACAGCAGGCAACAGTACTTTATGTCTGAAACTAAGCAAATATATACCTGTTCCTCATTAGTCAACCTCTTTATTTCGAGGTGAAAACAGGAAACGTAAGTCTTGCACCATTTGGAGATTTGACATGAATGGAAAGTTTAGTTATTCAAAAGACTTAGAGTTGCTGGTGCCATTAGTTAAATTCATTACCTTCTTCGGAACACACTAATTTGATGTCCAATAAACTGAGATGACCAAGTCACAATAAAATACATGGTATTTATATATGTTGTGTTCCAATATATATATGATGACACACCAACATCCCACGTGTGACCGTTGCACCTAGAGTGAACACTTCCCCATCCACTGTGAGTACAGCTTCCAAGGGAGGTCTCTGAGCCTGAACAAACCATGTTGTTTAGCCATACTTTGCCCGTACCTCGTCCAAGATACCAATATCCAATAGTTTTAGAATAACCAAGTTGCCGACACGCAACTTTCGCATCTTTCATATCCCAGTTCCAGTAGCCAGCATGACACACTGTTCCCCATTGGCCACTGTTGAAGACTACATTCTTGAACGGTGCCCATCGCCAGCAGAGGCCCATACTGAAAGCCCGGGGTTTAACCGCTTGACAAGTTAACTGCTTCAGTGATTTCTACCCATTCTGCCTTTATGTCTAGTTGCGTAGGCCGGTCAACAACAAGGTTTTTTTGAATTGACTGTAGATATGGTCGTTGCCGCCAGACCAAACACTTCCCTATCCATTGTGAGAACAACTTCATGTACCCATTCCTCGTCTGCAGTACAAATATCCAACAGTTGTTTACATGCAGCCTTGGCCACATTCAGATCATGAGTCCCAAGTGTGTTCACAGACTGCTCCCCATTGTTCAATCTCACGCTTGTAAATTTACAAAAACAATGTCATCAACGTTAATTAAACAAGGTAGTGAAAAAGAAAAAGAGGGTAACACGTAGGCGCCGAGGGTGATGGCTGCCTTTCTTTGAGCTCTTCACGATTTCTTTTATTGAGTCTTTTAACTGTTTTATGTATTGTATTTTTATATTTTATTATCCTCGTTTCTACTACGATTCCATGGCCAATGGTTACTGTTATTCAAGGAACTATCTGTGGCATATTAGATCTTGCTTGGCTAAGTCTCACTCAAGACCACTACTCCGTTTAGATACGTGGAATCTGCTCGCTGAGTTGGGTAAACTACGTGTTCGTGGAACAAGAGCTGGCTCTAGAGTTCAACAACGAAGGAAGAAAGCTATTCTTTCTGAATCTACAAAATTCGTTTCCTCTAATAATTTACAAACTTTATCTGGATTGAGTTCTATTCCTGTTGTCTCATCACTTATTCAAGATCACACCTTCCTGGCTTCAATAAATATTCAAGATAACACCTTTTGTGGTAAACTAAGAAGTACTCACAATCTTACAAATCTCATTGAAATCAAGCCTACTCAAACTCCAAGAGATACTAGTCTGGATAAAGATTGCTGTACAGTTTTGTGCACTGTGAACACACGATCAGTCAAAAATAAATCTGAGACTTTGTTGGACTATTTTTCTGAATCTGGCGCTGATGTCTTTGCTCTAACTGAAACTTGGTTAAATACTAATGACTCTGCAGTTTGTAACGAATTTACTCCTGCTGGCTTCAAAATTTTTCACTGCCCTCGCAAGGATCGTAAAGGTGGTGGAACTGGTTTGCTGGCGAGAGATGACATCACAGTGCGTATGCTTGATGGAGGTGAAAAACTATCTTTTGAATTCTCAGAATGGGATCTTCGATTTGACAATAATAGTCTGTTAGTTGTTATTATATACCGACCTCCGTTTTCTTTAGCTCACCCTGTTACTGTTAGTTCTTTTATCTCAGAATTTACTAATCATTTAGAAACATTAGTTTTGTCTTCAAATCCTTTATTAATCACTGGTGATTTCAATATTAGAGTTGATAAAAGGGATGACGCTGATTCTTTGCGATTTCTAGAGCTTATTGAATCAATGGGTTTGGAGCAGCATGTTCAAACTGCTACTCATGAGCGCGGCCATATATTAGATTTAGTTATCACCCGACAATCTGATAATCTTATCTCACGTGCGACACTTATTGATGAATTTATTTCTGACCATGCTTCTTTATTAACCTATATACGGGTTGGTAAGCCTAAACCTTCTGTGACGAATGTATCTTATAGAAAGCTTAAATCTGTTAATATTGAGGATTTTCGACAAGATATCCTCGGTTGTAGTCTTAATCTTGATCTGGATACAAGTCTTGATGATCTTGTTAATTCTTATAATTGCACCTTGCGTGATTGTCTTGATAGGCATGCTACTATTATCACCAGGACTATCTCTGTACGTCCTCGTGTTGCATGGTTTGGTGAGGAAATCAAATGTACTATAAGAGAGAGGAGGAAAGCGAAAAGGAAATGGAGGACGACTAAGCTGCTGAGCGATTTGTCGCTGTTTAAGAGAAAACGCAATCTCTGCACTAACTTGATGAAGCAGGCTCGTTCTGATTACTATAGTACTTTTATTCAGGATAATAGCTCTGATCAGAGAAAGCTGTTTAAAGCCAGTAAGCACTTCCTTAATCTTAAGGATGACATTCAATTTCCACCTCATTCTGATGCTTTAAAACTGGCTAATGATTTTGGCAATTTTTTCCGACAGAAAATTGTTAACATCAGGTACAAGTTGCCCAATTCCAATTGTCCTGAGACTTGGTCTACGGAACAGGAAGCCTGTTTAACGGGCCGTTTTTCTGAATTTATCCCTCTTGACGAATCTGAGGTGTCGCGAACGATTAGTTCTTTTAAACTGAAATCCTGTGGTTTAGACCACAGGTAGCCCAATCTATGGTTTTGAATATATATAGAGAGAATGTATGGCAGATCAAAAAATTTCTTTAAAATAAAATAAATTTCATATTTTATTGTTTCTTTACCGGTTTATCAATGTTTTATTGCATGTTTTGTGGTTTCCTGACGGTTTGGTTGCATTTTAAGGCGATTTTAGGAAATTTTATCTCCTCTCTAAAGACGAAGTCAAGGTAGGAATCCTCAGACTCGGGTACTTTGGTTCAACAGGCCGTAAATCGCCAGAAATCTGTTCCACGGCAAATTTAGACCCACTACTTTCCTGTTTAGTGAGCAGCTGTATTGATGTTCTTCTTCCTTCTATTACCAAGATGATTAATCTGTCTCTTACGTCTGGTCACTTTCCTGCTGTATGGAAGATGGCTTTGGTACTTCCTCTATTAAAGAAACGTGGCCTTGACCCTATTCTTAAGAACTATCGTCCAGTAAGTAACCTACAATTTATTTCTAAGTTAGTGGAAAGAGCAGTGTTTAATCAGTTGCATGAGCACTTGTCATCGAACAATCTGTATCCCATCTTTCAGTCTGCTTACAAGGCATATCACAGTACTGAGACTGCCCTTCTTAAGGTGCAAAATGATCTTTTGCTGAACATGGATAGGGGTCATGTCACTCTCCTAGTGCTTTTGGACTTAAGCTCGGCTTTTGATACTATTGATCATAATATTTTGTTGTCTCGATTGCATCATAAGTTCGGGCTTGATGGACTAGTTCTTTCTTGGTTTAAGTCATATTTATCTGGGAGATCATTTAAAGTAGCTGTGAATGATGCACTGTCTCATACTTTTGACCAGGAATGGGGAGTTCCTCAAGGTTCTTGTTTAGGCCCATTACTTTTCGTTTTATATGCTAGTAAACTTTTTGAAATTACATCTAGTTATCTTCCTAATGTCCATGTTTATGCTGATGATACTCAGCTTTACCTTTCCTTTTCACCAAACGATTATAATGACCAAATGGTTACTCTTTCTGCCATCGAAGATTGCATTGCTGCCATCAGGTCATGGATGTCGTAAGACAAATTAAAACTTAATGATGACAAAACTGAGTTGCTTCTAGTGGGCACGAAGCAACAGCTGGCCAAAGTATCTATTAAGGTATCAGGATACGTTTGAGGCCTTCGAGATTACTTTACGCGCGAGCCAAATTTCTCGCTGCCTTTTCAATAATATTATTAAAAGTATACATTTTCTGAAAGCTAAATAAACGTAGTTTTTAAATATCAATATGGAATTTTCTGTTTTAAGACACTTAAAAAGTTTTATGGCTTTCTCCGCAGTTTTTGAGTGACCAAAATATCGTTTTAAAAACGATACTGAAACTGATACTGATCGAACTGAAACTTTGGATTATGATAAATAACAATACGATCTAAAAAACGGTGTCTCAGATTTTTGAAATGTTTTTTCATTCAAAAGATATTGTCTATTTTACAATCATAACCCCCGAAATTTCAAACTTCCGGATTTAACGCGTCATTGCGGACGATCTAAAAAAGATATCAAAAATCTGAGACACCGTTTTGAAGTTCATTATCCGCAGAGTATGCTAATGTAATTTTGATCGACATAGCGGAAATTCTGACCCTGCGGGAAGTCGTCGAATGAAGTGAGGTAGAATGTCTCTTTGAACCCAATAACTTATTTTGTGTTCCAAAACAGACAATTATAAATAGATATTCGAAAACTACATTTATTTAGCTTTCAGAAAATGTATACTTTTATGACAAAATATTGTAAAGCCTGTGCGAAATTTGAGGTAGCGCGTATAGGGGTCCTAATCATATCCTGATACCTTAAAGGTATTAAAATTGGCTGTGCTGAAATATCTTCTTCTTCTTCCTGTGTTAGAAATTTGGGTGTGTGGTTTGATTCCAACCTTACCATGGGTGAGCACATAACCAAGTTATGTGGCTCTACTTTTTTCTTTATTTACAACATCAGGCGTATTAGGAAGTACTTATCCAGAGAACATACCGAGACCTTAGTCCATGCATTTATATCAAGCAGATTGGACTATGGAAATAGCCTACTGTTTGGTTTCCCTCAATATCAGATTCAAAAGCTGCAGCGAGTCCAGAATGCTTCTGCTCGTCTGATTTTTCTATGCCTAAATACTGTCACATCACTCCACTTCTCTTTGATCTACACTGGTTGCCAGTAAATCAGCGAATTCCCTTCCCAAGATTCTATTGCTGGTTTATAAAATACTGCACCATCAAGCACCGACTTACTTAACCAATCTTATATCCGTTATGCCCTCTTCGTCTTATAATCTTCAGCGAAACCATAATGTAATTCTTCTTAATTATTCTCCAGCTAATTCTAAGAAAACTTTTGGTGATTGTGCCTTCTCGCGTGCAGCGCCTAAATTATGGAATAGTCTTCCTCCCTTCATTAGGAACTCTGAATCCCTTGCATCTTTTAAATCTCATCTTAAGACACATTTATTTAAGAAGGCTTTTTATTGATATTGATTTTATTATTATTATTATTTTAGCCTAGTTTTCTTATCTGCTGTGATGCGCTTTTGAGTATATTTGTATATAGAATTTGCGCAATATAAATAAAGTTTATTATTATTATTATTATTTTAAATGAGATTTCATTACATACAAGACGGGGCAACATTTAATTTCTCTCATTTAATTTCTCGTCAAAAGACAGTGAAAGTCAGCCATTTGCACATAACACGAAAAGCAGCACTTTCAACTTTCACTTTGGCAGAGCAATCATCTCCAGAAAAGATGATCAACCATAAGAGATCGTGAATTATTAAAGACATGGAATAAGCAAAGAACTATTGCAAAGGCATATCATTTCTGTACAATTTGTAATTATATATCATAGATTACTAACATCCCATGTGTGACCGTTGCACTCAGAGCGAACATTGCTCCATCCATTGTGAGTACAACTTCCAAGTGTGGCCTCTGAGCCTGAACACTGCATGTTCTGCAGCCAAACTTTACCCGTCCCTCGCCCATTGTAGGAAAATCCAACAGTTTTATTAAAACCAAGTTGACGACATGCAACTATTGCGTCATTCATTTCAAAGTCCCTGTCATAATATGCACACACTGTTCCCCATTGATAATTGTTGCGGAATTTTGCTGGAACCAATGAATCCACTAATGTTTGTACCAACGTTTAGTAATGCAGATTCGATACTATTCATTAAATAATTGACGAATAAATAAACTAAAAATATTACTATATCAACTAAGAAATGTAGGTATTGAATAAAAGGTTCACGATGTGTTGATTTAGTAATTTCGGAGGTCGCAAATTTAGAAAACTTATATTGTTTATTACATTATAATAATTTCCCGAATTCAATTAAATATCACCCATAACTTGTTTCCATACACAGATTTCTCAAGGTAATTCCGTAGTTTTGCATTGCCCATGTGCTACTGCGCACAATATTAGGCAGCGCGAGCTCGTGCACATTGGCTATTATTACGATTTCAAGATAGCGGCCGGCTGGTAAAAACGGTTTGTTAAAAATACACAAAATACAGAAAACAAACCAAAACAACCAAGGTATCTGGCATTGATATGAGAGTTTTGTATAAATTTAGAATGATATCACAGTCTTTTATATATTTTTGTGTGTGTAAACTCTCCCTAGTCCTTTCTAGATCACTACATTTGGAGGAAAAATATCGTATTTTAGCGAGCTGTAGCACGAAAACGAGCACGGTGACCTATCTTTTTTATTTCAGTAAATCAATAAGGAATAGGTTTATCATAATATATCTTAATTTAAACAAAATTCCATGTCCAGATTTCGAGATATTCTCAAAAACATACTGCAGAAGACTGTTTCCAGATAGATATTAGGGAGAACATCGAAGATGAAAAGTCCCTGTTTTTTACAAAGACTGCATTTTCGGGAAAAATTTCGGCATCCAACTGTTGCTTTGCTTCATAAAAGAAAGAATAACGCAAATAACTTAATGTTAGCAATGACTTCATGAAAGTGGTGGGGCCTTTTGTACGATTCTCATGATTCGAAAATTTCTTTCGCACGACCCCAAAAATGCCATAAATTGCCATCTAGCGCCAAAACGAGCACGGTGACCCCACTTTTTTATTTCATTTTTGGAATAAGTAGCATTAACTTAATGACTGTGTGAAGTTTTATTAAAATTCTATGTTCGGATCTATTACTACGGAATTACCTTAAAGGAAACGACTTTTAATGTATAATGACAACAGCATAAAAAACCCGAAATAGTTAGTGCTAGCTATACATACTTTTGTTGATTTTAAATATAACTTAATTATTTCTGTTACTAAGCATACAGCATTTATTTGAAGCAACTATAGTGTCTGTTATATCAACCAATTAACGCAAACTACTACTCATTGACCAATGTGATAGACTTGTAGATAAAGTAAAATTCGAAGATCAACACAAAGAAATCAAATAAAATCCCTTAATTCTATTTGAAAACCTGACTTCTTTGACCTCTACAAAATATGTGTAAACTATCATTATTCCCTGATAGAAGTCGTTGTTTATATCTAAATACAATTAGGTGAAGCAATTTTCAAATTGTGAAAATTATTCTTAAAATTTCAAACCTATTATTTTAATTGCAAGATTTCCCGGGTTTTAAGTTTTTTTGTTTTTTGTTTGTTAAAGAACATAGTAGGTATGTGATTCATATGTTTCGGTTGCAGTCAGAGAGAACGTTTCCCCATCCGTTGTGAGGACAGCTTCCAAGTAAGGTGGTATCGGAAAGAGAATTCATGTCTTATTGCATGAAAAAAACAAGTACAATGTACCAATACGTTATAAGTATGTTGAATTGTGCACACCAACATCATATGTTCAACATATTGTGAGTACAGTTTCCAAGTGAGGTCTCTGAGCCTGAACACTGCATCAGCCACAGCCCCCAGTTACCCGTCTCTCGTCCAAGACGCCAATATCCTACAGTTTTGGTAAAACCAAGCTGCCAGCATGCAACCTTGGCATCATTCATATCCCAGGCACCACGATTACACACTGTTCCCCATTGACTATTGTGGTAGACTTGTATAATGACCCACCACCTTATTAACCGAGTCAATTTTCAATTTTCTTCTTTACGTTTTATTTGTAAGTATTGGACATAATTGGTTCACTTAAATTACGGGTTTGGTTCTAATAAATCAAGGATTGTCAGAAAGAAGGTTATCAACATAATTTGTTGATACACAAGTTCAACTGTGTTCCTTACAGTTTAACTTGTGTACTACGTGGTTAAATAAGGCACAGTCAGACAATTTGCAGATATTTTCAGAGAAGATCGAGTTCATGACCTCCTGCATGAAAGATAAAGGTGATCAGTTCAACCAACTGAGATGGCTAATTGACATGCGAATATACATATAGTGACACACCAACATTATATGTGTGACTGTTGCAGTTAGAGTATACCTTCCCCACCCTTTCCAACGAAAATCCCACGAAAATCCCAAACTTTTGGAAAAACCAAGTTGACGACATGCAACCTTGGCATCATTAATATCCCAGCTATCATAGCAAATGCAAACTGTTCTCGATAAATCATCGTGGAAAATGTTTTGGCCACTATACGCAGCACGACACCAACATCATACGTGTGACTGTTGCAGTGAGAGCCAATGTTCCCCCATCCACTGTGAGTACAGTTTTCAAGTGAGGCCTCTGTTCCTGAACACTGCATGTCGTACAGCCATATTTTACCTGTCCCCTGTCCATACCAATACCCTACTGTTTTTGTAAAACCAAGTTGCCGGCATGCAACCTTCGCATCATTCATGTCAAAGTAACCTTCACACACCGTCCCCCACTGGCCACTGTGGTAGACTTGTATAATGCCACCGACACCTCAATCAGTCAAGAGTGAGTAAACAGTGATGAGCTATGGCTACAAATCATTTCAAATGGCCATGGTAGGAAAATTTCTCAGGACATGTTTCCTTGGTTCTGTGCATCAAATGAGATCCTGAAATTTGAGATGATCAAATGAGATGATGAAATTTGTTGTACAATGCAGACTTTCTTCAAAAAAGACAAAGCATGTTAAACCAAGGGAACTAAAAAGCAAATACATGGAATAACAAAAGACATTTTGTTTTTGAATATGGTATTCTAAGAGCAAACCAACATCATATGTGTCCGTTGCAGCTAGAGTGAACGCTTCCCCATCCTCCATGAAAAGAGCTTTCCTGTGAAGACTCTGAGCCTGTGCATCGCATGTTGTTTAACCATACCTTACCTGATATTTGACCAGAGTACCAAATTCCTACAGTTTTGGAAAAGCCAAGTTGTCTTCATACAACCTTCGCATCTTGCATATTGCAGATACCATAATCATTAAATACGGTTCCAAATTATGGGTACAATGCCACCAACATCTGAGCCTGTCAATAGTGAATATTGCTTTTTAGCTTGAAATATACTTATGCGTTTAATTCTTGATAACGATGATATCAATGCTTTGTTTGGTTGATAAATTATTGAAATACATATGATAAACCTTGCTTACATGCATAATCTGATCATGTACCTTTGTAACGTTTATTAGAATACCACTAGTTTTGAAAACTGGAATGTAATTCAGACTGTTACTATATCACCAATATCCATATTTTTTCCTCCAGGAAAACGAGGTATTTGTTTGTCACTTTGTCTAAAATATCCATGTAGTATTATAGAATATTTCACTAGTTGGCATTTGTGCAATTATATACTTTTTCCGTTCCTTGTCCATAGTTCCAATATCCTACAGTCTTAGTAAAACCAAGTTGTCGACACGCAACCTTCGCATCTCTCATATCCCAGTTATCATAATAATCGCACACTGTTTCCCATTGGCCACTGTGGTAGACTTGTATGATAGTGCCAACACTTGAATATTAAGATAGTGAATCTATATAAAAGATAATGGTATTCGTTTTGGTCTTTTAAACTTCTCTCTTTAGGAACTTATTATAATGCATTAATTGACTGGTTATCTGTAGAAAAGGATAGGATGAACTATGTGCAAGAGCTTAAGTTATTCCCCACTGACCCCTGTGGTAGTTGTATAATTTTGAAAATTAAAAGGTTCTAGTTTCGTGGAAATAACTATGATGCTTTGATTTGTGAAATATGGATTTATCCTATAATTAACGGATTCACAGTGAAAATGAATTCCGAAAAACCGATTGCTAAGTCAAATATAATAGCTAAAGAAATAAAAAAAGGAAAGCAGCAAGTAACAGCACTTGATATCTGAAACTAAGCAATTATTAAACTGTTTCTCATAAGTCAACCTCTTAATTACGTGGTCAAAAGAGGCACTGTAAGGCTGACAATATTTGGAAGTCATTTAAGATTAATGGAAAGTTTAGTTATTTAAACATTTAAAAGATTGAGTGTCGCTTGTTGAATTTATAACCTTCTTAACAGGACAAAGCGATGCGTACAGCAAACTGAGATGACCGAGTTGCAATACAACAAATGGCGGTTATACATGTTGTGTTCCAATTTATAATTGCACACCAACATCCCACGTGTGACCGTTGCACCTAGAGTCAACACTTCCCCATGCACTGTGAGTACAGCTTCCAAGTGAGGCATCTGAGCCTGTACATCGCATATAGTACAGCCATACTTTGCCCGTTCCTCGTCCAAAGTGCAAATATCCAACAGTTTTGGTATAACCAAGTTGACGGCATGCGACCTTCGCATCATTCATATTAAACCAACGGGAACCATATTGACACACTGTTCCCCATTGACCACTGCGGAACACTTGTATAAAAGTAATTTTTTTTCGTAAGTAAAACACCTTAAATAAAAAACATTATTTTCCCAAATAACCCGGTTGTAATATCATGATTACCTCGGGATCCATTGTTTCCAGAGGGATGTTTAAGGTCTAACATCCCCCTGGATGAATAGTGATGAGGGATATTTAGTCTAAATATCCCTCATGATTATATTCATGAGGGATATTTAATCTAAATATCCCTCATGAATATAATCATGAGGGATATTTAGTCTAAATATCCCTCATCACTATCCATGAGGCATGGTCCCTCATATGACAATCACCGGGACCATGGCTGGGTAGCATTTACCCAATCGAAAATTTTGCGCAATGACTCTGGACTACACACTATTGAAAACCCCAGCACTTGTGGGATCCATTGAATAATCTTTGCGCATACGTTGACTAGCCGAGAATTTTTCTTACTATTTGTGACGTAATCAAGACGGTTTCAAAACACTTCATTATTACCGCTCTAGGCCAACCAAAGTGAATTAGAATAAAGCAGCACGAATGAATGAATGCTGGTTCAATTCGCCATTGTCGCATTTAACAAAGGCGAATTCCCTTAAGTATGCCGCATATCAACAGCTTTGTAAAACTTTGTAATTTATGCATCGTACGAAAGCTAACATATTTCCTAAGAGCAGTTTTATTCCTTGGTAATCATAATATTACAAACTAATAGCATGAAATTTCGGGTGATTAGTGATTAAATGTCCCCTCAAGCCTCGGGAGGTTTAGTTAAAGTCCCTCCGCCTTCGGCGTCGGGACTTCAACAAAACCTCCCTCGGCTCTCGGGGACATTTAATCACTAATCACCCTCAAGTCATGCTATTACTTATAATAATGGTTCTTATGTGTTTGACATTTAGTGAGAAACTAGGTTGTAGGGTTATTTTGAAAACCTAGGAGGTTAAAGGAAATTCTTAATTACAAGCCAAAAACAATTGTTCTTTAAGTTGAATGCATTGTCTCTGACTTTTCTTGCTTTTTATGAAGACGTTTTGACTGTGAATCAACAGTCTTCATCAGTTATGGTAGTAAGAAACTGTGCGCGGATATGTTTCTGTTATGTTCATTCATATCGCACCGTAGTCCTATTTCCAGCGATGTTGTCTTGTACTGAGTACCATATTTCCTGGAAAGCCTCTTTTGATAGTTATTTTCACTTGCCGTGATTTCAGTCTTCAATTTCAGTGTCCAATTGTTTTTTCGTTGTTTCAATTGTTCTTGATATGCTGTTTATTTGTTTATCAATTAGTGAGCTATTGATTCTGAAATTTCAGTCTGCCTTAATTAAAGAAAACGTGCTGGTAGGTCAAATCTTGATAAGCTGAAAATTCAAGATCAATTTGATTACAGTAAGAGTCAGGGTTTCCCAATCAATTGCAAAGACAGCTTCCAAGTGAAGATTAGAATCCTGGAAATATCCCCTATTAGCAGGGGCGGCGCAGCCGGGGGGGCTGGGGGGGCTGGAGCCCCCCCAGCTTTTTCAGAGAGTTGTGCAATTAGATGTTGTTGTTGTTTTTTTTTTCTTTTTTATTTCAATCGAGAAGACACTTTGCTTGTAGTGTAAAAAGAAATGACGAGATGCACGGCAATAGCTCTGTTTCCGAAATGGGTTCCCTGTGTAGTCAAGTCACGTGTTTGGTCATGCGTATTAGGAACAAAAATCGTCGCGCCCACGTTACTTGCTCACTTTGTAGTGAAGAATTTGACTGGTGATTCATGTCGTTGATAAATTCGCTCCCAAATCTAGTTCTTGGCGAAATATTTGGATTTTTAAGTACCCGTGAACGAATTACTATTATCGGTTTGGTCTGTAAGAGTTGGCGAAGTATAGTTTTAAGCTCCAGTGCATGGAAAAGTGTCGATCTCAACTGGCAACGAAGAGTGACTTTATCAACATTAGAAGGAATTGTATTCCCAGGAACCCGTCAAGTTCTTCTGAATGAGTGCGTATACTTAAACTGGAGAGAAGTAGAAGTCATCCTTAGGCGATGCAAGAGACTTAATAGTTTGGCGTTGTCATTTATGAGCTACACCGAAGGTCAGTGCCGTCACACAATCAATATCGATCAATTGAACATAAGTCATCTACAATATCTAGATCTGAGTAACTGTACTCTAACTGATTCCTTATACGAACTAGTGGCTTCAACTTGTGAGAATTTGTCCGTGTTTTTGCTTCAAAACTCAAAAGGTATATCACGTAATACGTTTATGTCTCAACACTTCAAGCAGCAGAAGCAATTGAAAATTCTTAACATTGCGTATGTCCCTGAAGCACTCTCACTGCCAAGTGTGCTAAGTATACTGGGATATAGTAACAGCATGGTCTGCCTAGACATTCGAGGAAACAGACTTGCAGATGATGAGCTTGATGTAATTTTGACAACCTTCCCTGATAGAATTGTTGAAGTTGAGGACTATGCACACATGTTATATTAACTGAACAACTATGTCACAAACGCGCCTGAATAGTTTTTTCAAAAATGTGCCTCGACCAGAACCAGTTGCTTCAAATTCTGAACAGGAACCCTTACCGACATCATGCTCTGGAAATTCAACCAATAATGAAGCCCCTATGGCAGCACAGACTAGTGGAGAACAACAAAATAGTCAGGATAAACAACCTGCTTTTATCGTCAGCCCGAACCAGCCAAGTAATTATGAATTTCCAAAAACAAAGTTTGGCAGCATCAGCCGTTCTGTGCAAAGTTCCTGGTTCAGTGAATATCCTTGGTTACATTACAATGAAAGCGAAAACCTCCTTTACTGTTACATCTGCCACAATCAGTTTCACAAAGACAACTTGAAATCGGTTGCTAACGTTGAGCAAGCATTTGTAAAAAAAGGTTTTGGAAACTGGAAAAAGGCTATATCAAGATTCCAAGGTCATCAAACTTCGCAGTGTCACAAAGCAGCTGTTGAACGCGAGTTCGTTATACCAAATACACACTCTAATATCATTGATTTGACAAACGAAAACGCTAAAAAGCTCAGAATCGAGAACCGACGTTGTCTAGCTATAATAGTGGAATCGTTACAGTATCTTGCAAGACAAGGAATACCAGTTAGAGGTCATGATGACGATGAATCGAACTTTATCCAACTTGTTAAGCTTCGAAGTAAAGATGTCAATGTTTTGGAGGACTGGATTAAGGATAGAGGCCAAAGTTATTTGAGCCACGAAATTCAAAACGAATTGTTAAGTCTTATGTCAACCCATGTACTCAGAAATTTAGTTAATGACATTGGAGACAATTTCTTTTCCATTATCTGTGATGAGTACGCAGACATAAGCAACAAGGAACAATTAACTTTTTGTCTTCGATGGGTTGACAAGGACTTGAATGCGTATGAAGACTTCCTTGGATTTTATCAAATCCCTGACATTGGAGCAAATACAATTACTGCTGCTATTGAAGATGCTTTAGTGCGCCTTTCCTTATCTTTTGACAAATGTCGTGGACAGTGCTATGACGGTGCTAGCAATATGCTCGGTAAAAAAACTGGGGTTGTGCAAAGAATTTTAGAAAATCAACCAAAGGCATTTCCCACACACTGCCATGCTCATTCTTTAAGTCTGGGTGTAAAGGATACGGTCAAGTCTTGCGCGATTCTGTCTGAAACAATCAACACCTCAAAAGAAATCGTCACACTAATCAAATACTCACCAAAGCGAGAAGCCATGCTAGGTGTAGTGCAAGATAACATAGAGGGTGAAGTTGATGACGAATATAGAGTTCCAGGTATGGTGAAATTTTGTCCCACCAGATGGACAGTAACTGCTGCGTGTTACAAACGACTTCTGGATAACTATGCTTCACTGTTAAAAGTCTGGGAGGATTGTCTTGACAGTAACTTACAGCCCGACGTTAGGGCTCGTATCATTGGCTGTCAGACACAAATGAGATCATTTACTTTCTTCTTTGGTCTAAATCTGAGCCAGAAACTCTTTGCTCACACAGACAACCTTTCAAAGGCATTGCAATCATCTGGACTTTCAGCCACAAGTGGACAACATCTGGCACGTCTCACAGTTACTTCTTTGCAAAGTATGCGAAATGATGAATCATTTAAGTTGATGTATGATTTAATCATTCTAAAAGCGCAGCAACATCCATCAGTGGGCGAGCCTAAGCTCCCAAGAAAAAGACGCGCACCCTCTCGTTACGAAATTGGATCTGCGGAGTCTTCTCATCCCAGCACACCTCAAGATCACTTTCGGAGAATCTACTTCGAGTCCATTGATCTTTTGGTTACTGCTATACAAGAACGTTTCAACCAACCAGCTTTTCTAATCTATCAGACCTTAGAAGATCTCCTGCTTAAGACGGTCAGAGGAGAAGACACATTGACAGAAATGAAAACTGTATTATCAACCTTTAGTACAGAGGTGTCTTTAACTGTGCTAGGTGCTCAACTGCCAACATTTAAAGTTCTTATGAGTGGAAATGAAGACCAGATGCAGTGTTTTAAGGATATTCTGGATAAAGTGAAGTCTTTGAATGAGCACACGCAATCTTTGATTCATGAAGTGGTTACGTTATGTAAGATTATGCTCGTTAGTCCCGCTACTAGCGCAACAGCAGAACGTTCATTCTCTACTGCAAGACGATTAAAAACGTGGCTTCGATCACAGATGCTGCAGTCAAGATTCAATCATTTAGCCATCCTGAATATCCACAAGAAGAGATTAGACAACCTCTCACTCGCATCTGTGGCTAATGATTTTATATCCTTGAACGAGAACCGAAAGAGGAATTTTGGAGTAGCGAAACCTGAAGATTTCCATTGACTTTTTTTTATCTGTTACCACGGGTAACGTGACAGACAATGAACGAGCGAGAACACTCAGTTTGGATACTAGTGACTCATGTAGTTCTACTAGTTGATAACATTTTTGATTTGATTTTTGATTTGCAAGATTACAGCTTTGGTCGATCTGTCCAGACAATCGAACGTTGTACCCAAATACAGATATTATTTCCATGTTAATTATATGTTAAAACGTTGAAGTTTATTGACTTACAGTAAAATAATTGATTATTCTATTATCACTCTTGTTTGATGCCTTGAACTCCAAATACAATGAAAGCATTAAATCAGGACTCAAGTTAATATTCCTACAAGAGCTCATTATATTCAAGGTAAAACTGCTTAATTTTAAAAAGACCTACAAATTGCAGACCTACAAATTTTGGCGGGAAAAAATTTTGTCTGAAGCTCAGCCCCCCCAGCTACAAAAACGCTCCGCCGCCCCTGATTAGCCTATCAATAATTCTGGCTATTTGCCTTTAAGTAATGCTCTATTGTGCTTGATTTAGAGCATATATGTTTACCCTACTATTTCAGGTATTTTAAAACTGAAAAGATTATCGTCAACATCATATATTATCATTTAACAGGGCTCTCGTTAAATCATATTTAGTCGAACGGGACAACCATGTATAAAGAATATATTAAATTAAAACAAAAATCATTTGCTGAGTTGCCCATGGTAGCTAAACATGGGGTATCACTACTTCTCAACTAAGTACTGATAAAGCTGTCGCTTTGAAAAACTAACTTGTTGTTAGTGCGGTAGCCCGAATCCATGAGCAAAAATCCATCATTTGGAACAAAGCATAAACAGGTCTGTTGCTCTGAAAATTTATCTTTGTGGCTCGAATCCGTGGCCTCAATAATAAAAAACTCTTTCGGAAAACTGCCATGTTGTCATTATACCACCTTGGTAGTCTTCATTATCATGTAAGCAAAAAATAAATTACTCCCCAAAACGCATATTATCAGCATCAATTGCCTAGTCATCCATTCCAGCTAAAAGAGAAAGAAAGTTTAACACCTGGTATTTTCAAACTTTAACGTCTCCAAAGGAGAAGAGACCACAATATTACGTCATATGTCATTATATGTGAGTGTTGCACTCAGAGCGAACGTTTCCCCATCCACCATGAGTACAGCTTCCCAGTGAGGACTCTGAGTCTAGGCATTGCAGCCAAACTTTACCTGGCCCTCGTCCTAAGTCCAATATCGTACAGTCTTAGTTAAACCAAGTTATCGAAAAGAAACCTTGTATCTGGCATAATATAATATTCGATAATACACAACGCGACACCAACATCAATAGTGTGCCCATTGCAGCTAGAGTAAACGTTTCCCCATCCATTGTGAGTACAGCTTCCAAGTGAGGTCTCTGAGCCTGAACACTGCATGTTATCTAGCCATACTTTACCCGTACCTCGTCCCTTGTACGAAAATCCTACAGTTTTTGTGAAACCAAGCTGGCGACATGCGACTTTAGCATCATTCATATCCCAGTTGCCATAGGCGTAACACACTGTTCCCTATTTACCTAATATTGAGCATCATGCTGAAAATCAAATCAATGTACTGTCTACCAGAAATTTCTTAGCAAACGGTGAACTGCTATGAATACAACTATGTCATTCTAATATCGTTCTAATTGGCCATAATACCAACCTTTTTCATTACACTCCAAAACATCTCTGTTTCTTCGCAAAAGCTGGATTCAAAAAAGATAATGCATACTATCAAATACAAGTTTCTTAACTCTAAGCTTGTACCGTCATGTTCTATGTGACGATTGTAGTCTATTATTTCCTCGTTTATTCTACCAAGCGTTATTCCTTTCAGCCTTCAGCCAGGTCAACGAATCTTAGTTACAATCCAACTAACATAGTCAGTTATATTTTATATGTTCCTCTTCCCCACTGCCAATATCCTACAGTATTAGAGAAACCAAGTTGTCGACATGCAACCTTCGCGTCTCTCATATCCCACCAACCACCATTATCACACACTGTTCCCCACTGCCCACTGTGGTAAACTTGTATAATGCCGCCGACACTTGAATCTATGAACAGTGGATTTATATTTTGAAACTGAAATAAGTATTTCTATATCTTCTAACTATTGGACATTATTGGATGGCTAGAAGTACATATAATAGACTTGAATACAACCAGTAAATTAACCGTATTTTTGCCATAATATATAATTCAAGGATTAACTGAGTAAAGCATATTAGTGAAAAAGTAACCCATCAGGCAACACTACTTGATATTTGGAACTAAGCATTTATAACTTGTGCTCCTCACAGTTTAACTTTTGTATTAAAAGAGCCAAAGTTAGACGATTTACAGATAGTGTCAGATGAATGGAAGCATAACCGTAAGCGCTTAGAACATATTGTGCTGTCTAAATAATATTTTTATCATATATTGTTATAACCTAATCAGTTATTCACAAGGCTTCGTGTTATCAGCGTCATACATCGAATTCATTACCTTCCATACAACAGACAAATATGACCAGTTCACCCATCTGACATGACCGACCAACGATAGAATATATATAATAACACACGAACATCATACGTGTGACTGCTGCAGTCAGACAAAACGTTTCCCCATCCTCCGTGAGAACAGCTTCTAAGTGAGGAGCCTGAACATCCCATGTTTGTTAACCATACTTTACCTGTACCTCGTCCATACCACCAAAATCCTACACTTTTCGTAAAACCAAGTTGTCTGCATGCAACTTTGGCATCATTGATATCCCAGTGATAATTTGGATAATGGTACACTGTTACCCATTGAGTATCTGATAAACATGAACAATGCATGCACTCGTAGTGGTGTTACTGCCATTTCCGAATTTTCCACCATTAGTTTCGTTAGAGATATAAATGTCTGGGACACAGCCTTCTGAATTTCTTTTGTTTGACACTGTCAAGAGGAGATGTTTCCCATGCGGTAAATCAATTCACTATTTTAGGCCTCTGATATTGAATACGAATTAGAATACAGCCAGATCTTTACACTTGCCATATCTTCGAAACCAATATCAGAGTCTTACTAAAACCAAGTTTTCGACAAGCAACCTGGAAATCCCTCTAATCAACTGAGCTCCAGTTGTTATCCAAGAGTGTCCTCCAGGCACATTTTTGATTTGCCCAACTCGCCCAAGGTACAAATATTTAACAGCGTTACATGCCCCCACAATTAAGTAACATTCCAGATTTTCTGAGCAATAAACATCATTTCTTCTCAGTTGAGCAATTCATGACTTCTGTCACAAGAGAATACCGTTCAACCAAGTAACTATCTAAGTACGATTAATATATAACTAAAGCCATGTATGTGTTATTTCCCATTATAAGCCAACGAGTAATTTTCAGGCGCTGTCAATGGTTCAAATGGGTCATGTGCAGGACGGGTATCAGGCGTTATCCCCCGTCCACAGTGATATTCGTCCAGTAGAAAGAAAAAACGTAAAAACAAAAAAAAAAACACGTAAAATACAGACTGGTTGAGAAAACTACGCCATCAAACACGAAAAAATCAAAACAATATGCTGCAAATGTCTTCAATTGTAAGCATCCATGTTTCGTGAATGACGTTTTTGGTTTGTTTTCGAAATTGTTATTATAAACTACTAAAAACCAACAAAGAATTCAACAACTAATGTCAAACAATAAAATATGCAAAATAAGTGTTTTTACATCCAGCTTGGAGACGAGAGTATGAGTCAATGCAGTTGCTGAATCCATTCCAGTGAAGTCGTTGGGTTATAAAATATCGCATTTGCCATCGAAGCTTCGCTTCTCGGCCAAATGTTTTTTTTGCGGACCATTTCTCATCCTCGGACATTATAAGCCGATATCCCAGGCGCCAGAAGGGGTTTAATTACTAAATATACATTGTACCACACTAACATCCCATTGGTGATAGTTGCATCCAGAGTTAACATTTCCCCATCCACTGTGAGTACAGCTACCAAGTGAGGACTCTGTACCTGAGCATTGCATGTTGTCTAACCATACTTTCCCCATCCCTTGTCCAAGATGCCAATATCCTACAGTTTTGCTAAAACCAAGTTGTCGACAAGCAACCTTCGCATCTCTCATATCCCAGTAACCACTATAATGACACACTGTTCCCCACTGACCACTGTGGTAGATTTGTATAATGCGCCAACAACGGAACTTTTCATATGTACCTTGAAGCTGAAGTACTGTTGTTCGTCTTCAGAAGGAAATGATTATAATTGCTTTGATTCGTTGACCCCACCTCATGTTTGACATTAGGGAAAACTATGGTTGAGCTTTGATCTGTGGCATAAAGTTGTCCAAATTGATAAACATTCTTTGCCGAGAAGCATATTAGTAAAAAATATATATAACAAAGGGTAACACATCATGAAACATTACTTAACATTTAAAACTAAGCAATTTTAATTCTGTCTTCCTCATAATTTAACGTCTTTAATACTTGGTTAAAAGAGGCATAGTGAGACTCCACCCTTGTAAGATTAAGATGAATGGCGGCATTAGCTAATAAGTTATTCAAACAGCTGAGTTATTGGAGTATAGTCTTAGTATTGGAATTTAGTTTCTCCCTACTGTCCTCCTGTAACCACTTGCTCTACTTATTTATTTATTTTCATTTGTAATTGGTTACATGTAGTGATTAAGATTAAGATTAAGATGTTAGTGCCATACATCTAGGTCGAAGTCATAAAAGATATCAAATCGATATGACCGAGGGGCAATGTAAAGCGTGGTATCTATATATGTTGTGTTCCAATATATAGAATAACACACCAAAATCCCACCTGTGACCTTTGCACTGAGAGTCAGCGGTTGTCCATTTTATAAAGAAATCGCAATATAAATAAAAGAACATTATCAATTATTATTATTATTATTATTATTATTATTATTATTATTATTATTATTATTATTATTAAATCATAGATTCACTAAGATGTACTAAGTAAATACATTCTGGTTGTTTAAAATTTGACAACTGTTTTCTTTAAAATATGCTTTCTCCTAACAAGCAGCATCCCTAGTGTGACGATTGCAGTAAGAGTGAACACTACCCCATCCACTGTGAGGACATGTTCCAAGTGAGGACTCTGAGCCTGAACAACCCATGTTTCTTAGCCACACTTTACCCATCCCTCGTCCATACAACGAAGGTCCTACAGTTTTGGTAAAACCCAGTTGACGACATGCAACCTTGGCTTCAGTCATATCCCAGTATCTCCAATTATTATAATGACACACTGTTCCCCATTGACAAAAACAAAACAAGTCTCTAATTTCGAGTACATAAAATGTAAAGTTGAACAATAGTTAAGTTTAAGAAGATTCCAAGAAGTTATTTTTGAGTCACACTTCACACGTCACTTCACATGTGGATGCTCAACCATTACTTTACTGGTTGCCTTATTGACTCAAGGATTAACAACCTGAAAGAATATAATTAACATCAATTCGATATAAAAGGATATATCGAAAGTAACAAGAACGAGTAACACTACTTGGTTTTCGATACTAAGAACGGATAAATGTGTATTCCTCACAATTTAACGTATCTTATATGTGGCCAAAAGAGCCACAGTATAATCGAATTACTTGCAAACAGTTTAAAATTGAGAGATAAACTAATCAGTTATTCAAGACATTGAGTATTATTGGTGCCATAAATCGAGTTCCTGATCTGAAGTGCAAAAGACAAATGCAATATTCAACCACATGAGATGGCCAAGCGAGCGGCAATAGAACAAAAACTAAGGTAATCATGTATGCTGTTTCCCAATATATATTTCATAACACACCAACATCCCACGTGTGATCGTTGCACCTAGAGTCAACACTTCCCCAACTACGGTGAGAACAGCTTCCAAGTGAGGACTCTGATGGCATGCGACCTTTGCATCTCTCATATCAAAGTCACCAGGTCCTGTTGGACCATATTGGCACACTGTTCCCCACTGACCACTGTGGAACACTTGTATAATGCCGCCAATACCTGAATCCCTGAATATTAGATCTATAAATTGAAGCGCAACTAATTCTTTTTGGTAACTTCTGTCAAAATAACTTAAGCAAAAACCCACACTTATTTATTTATTTATTTACGTAAGTTGTACCTTAAAAATGTATAAAATCTAAATAACAAAATATGAATCAAAAATATAAATAAAGACAATATACAAGGAAAATACATAATAATTATAAGACAAAAAAGGTGAGGGACAGCACAACAGAGCGAGGCTCCAAATAAAGTGCACCCGTAATCGACATTATTTTCTCAAATAAGGTTGTAATGGTTATTATGTATTTGTCATCTATTGATAAACTAAGCTGACTAGGGTATTATATTTTAATAACCTGAGTAGGTTAAGAGAGTCTTAAAACTGGTTCTTATTTAGAAGTCAAAAAGTATTGTTCCTGATATTTTGTTTAATTTTTTTAAAAACATCATTTGTTAACATTTTTTTATAATGAAAATCCTTCTGTCCGAAGTTTTATTCTACCAAAATGTTATTCAGTAATGTCGCGATTTCATCGAAAAACAGATTTTCTATATCTTGTTTCCTTAAACAAAACAACTGCTAGCTGACGCTAGTGGGGGAATGACGGGAGCCGGAAGCGCCTCACAGCTGCTGCGCAGGAGGCTAGTTCCGCTGGGCTCAGTATTGTATGTAAGAACAGTTTGTTGGTTCTCTCTTCGAGGGTTTTTATCCGAGTTCTCCGGTTTTCCTCCCTCCGCAAAAATCAACTTCTAAATTTTAATTCGATCTAGAAGGGCCTAGATGAAAATTACTTTGTGTAACTCTAGCAACCCTACAAGTTTTTTTTTAACAAGAAAGGCAAACTTGAAATATTGAGTTCTGATAACCGGGTTGTTGTCTCTAAAGGAGATGGCTCAATCAAATTAGGTAGCCAAATCATTGTGATAGTTCAAATGTTAGCAGATAGATTTAGGTAAATGACAGGAACTAATTAATTAGTCAAAAGACTGAGTGTTGTGGTGCCATAGCTCAAAATTATGATCTGACCTGCTTCATAAAATACAAATGCATAATACAATCAATATGACAGAGCGGCAATGCAAAATATGGTATGCATATATGTAATGTTCTAATATGTATTATACAACACCGACATCCCACGTGTGACTGTTCCAGCTCGAGTAAACGCTACTCCATCCCATAGTGGTTTAACTTCCAAGTGATGCCTCTGAGCCTGTGCACTATTTTATGTTGTAAGTCAATGAATCTAGTAGCACACCAACATCATATGTGTGACCGTTGCAGCTAGGTGAAACTCTTCCCCATCCACTGTGGGTACAGCTTCCAAGTGATGCCTCTGAGCCTGTACATTGCATGTTGTACAGCCATACTTTGCCCGTGCCTCGTCCGTTGTACCAATATCCAACAGCTTTGGAAAAACCCAGTTGTCGACATGCGACCTTTGCATCTCTCATGTCCCATTCCCAATTAGCATGACACACTGTTCCCCACTGGCCATTTTCGTAAACTTGTATAATGCCGCCGACACCAGGTAGTGAATCCCTGAGTACTAATGCATTGAAGCCAAACAAATTTTTTTTTTGTTTCTTCTGGGAAAATAATCTTGATTCTTTGACCTATGGAAAGCTATAAGATTGAGCGTAAAAGGCCATCTTTGACCTGCGCAAAAAAATGTTGAAAAAAATTTCTATAGCTTTGTTGTCACTCAAAGTAATCCACACGCTGTTGGCTTGCCTGTTATGTGCTGTGTGATTATTTGCGGGAATCAAGAAGCTCGGCAATATTTAACCTTAACAAACTTAAAACAATCATATCTTCTGCTTATTATCCAGCGAGTACAAATTTCACTTCGATGTACATGACCAATATAGCTTTCGTCAGATCAGTTTGTATTTTATAAACTTGACTTTTTCCATTTCCATTTTTTATAATCGTCATCAGCATAGAATTATAATATTTTAAGAGAAGTAGCTACTGTATACTTCAATCCATAGATCCATGTATCTTAACTTATTTCGATAACACGACACCAGCATCATACTTGTGAAGATTGCAGTAAGAGGCAACGCTTCCCCATCCATTATGAGAACAGCTTCCAAGTGAAGATTCTGTTCCTGAACATCCCATGCGGTACAGCCATACTTTACCAGTACCCCGTCCATATCTTGAAGGTCCTATAGTCTTAGTAAAACCAAGTTGTCGACATGCAACCTTGGCATCATCCATATCCCAGTAGCTCCAATAATCATAATGACACACTGTTCCCCATTGAAAATGACCAATGCAAAAGTAAGAAAACAAAAATTTTCCATTTTTTTAACGACTTTAAATATTTAAATTTTTGCTTCATTATCGAGCTAGCACCAATTCCACTTCAACGTCTGAATCATAAAGCTTTCTTTAAATCAGTTCGTATTTTTTTTGAATTTGCCATTTTTTCTTAACGTTATTCGCACAGACGTATATATTAACTGTAGAGAAGTAGCTACCGTATACTTAAATCAATAGATCCTCTGTGCATCATCCTTGTGACGTTTGCAGTAAGAGTCAACGATTCCCCATCCATTATGAGTACAGCTTGCAAGTGAAGATTCTGTTCCTGAACATTCCATGCGGTGCAGCCATACTTTACCAGTCCCTCTTCCAAGTCCAAAAAGTCCTATAGTTTTAGTAAAACCCAGTTGACGACATGCAACCTTGGCTTCTCTCATATCCCAGTAGCTCCAATCACCATAATGACAAATTGTTCCCCTTTGAATATGAACCCCCAAAATTTAGGCGATCGCAATTTGAAATTTGCTTAATTTAATTCGTTATTTAATTTTAATTTCACAGTGTTTCAAAAAACTATTTTGAAACCTTATAGTTTAAAAACGGCGTTTCGAAAAGCATTTGTCGACATGCAACCTTAGCAGTGTTCATATTATTTTGATCCCAGTAGATACCAGGCCGTATCACATACTGTTCCCCATTGTCACAATTGGGTAAACCCGACAAACCTGCATGCAGATTGTAAGCTGGAACTACCAACTGATTGCTTGTTTCAAAAATGCATTGATTAATAGACAACACTACACCAACATCCCGTCTGTGATAGTTGCAGTAGGAGGAAACACTTCCCCAACCGTTGTGAGAACAGCTCCCAAGTGAGGACTCGTAGCCTGTACATTGCATGTTGTATAGCCATACTTTACCCGTCCCTCGTCCTAACCACCAATATCCTACAGTTTTGGAAAAACCAAGCTGCTGGCATGCAACTTTGGCATCATTCATATCAAAATGACCAGATAATTTTGAACCATAAAGACACACTGTTCCCCACTGACCACTGTGGTACACTTGTATAATGCCACCGACACCTTTATCTCTAAATAAATAGGAGATGAAAATTTCTTTGTTTTTTACGTTTCTTTGTTGTTGAAACAATTATGATACTTTGGTTGGAAAAAAACGATGGATCTATCTGCATAAAGTAATGCTTCACAATGCACGAGGAAACGTTCAATATGGCTACAACACTTTTGATGCAAACTCTTTGAAATTCTGTCATTTAGACTGAAAACAAGTCAAAAAATTAACTTTGAGTTTTTGCTTTTCTAATGACCAGTGTCATATTCTTCACAACATGATAGGGTGTGTGGTGTATCATACGTGTGACTGTTGCAATAGACAACACAACACGTCAACACGTCAACACGTCATTAGAAAAAGCATTATACTAAAACACTTAAATTACTGGACACCAACATCACATGTGTGACTGTTGCAAAGATAGTTAACATTTCCCCACCCGTTGTGAGTACAGCTTATGTAAATAAGTTTATAACCTGAGGGGCTCTGAAAATAACTAAATGTTCCATTAACGCGCACAAACTATTACAAAAATAGCTTTAATTTAGCTATAGTGGTGCCATTCAATGGAACAGTCTCCAATGTTGAGTAAGACAAACAAAGGCCCTTGGGAAATTCGAACGGTTACTTAAACAAGTAATTTAAGGCACGGCATTCATGGAAAGACGCTTTTAATTTTTACAGCTAGTGTGTTTTATTGTAGATTATTAATAGATTAGTATATTATTAGTTTTATAATTGTAATATTAGTACTATAGCTGATGAATTGTCCGTGTTGAAATAAAGATTATCTATCTATCTAGCAACGATTGAATATATATAATGACACACCAACATCATATGTGTGACCATTGCAGCTAGAGTGCACATTTCCCCATCCATCATGAGAACAGCTTGCAAGTGAGGACTCTGAGCCTGAACACCCAATGTTTGTTAGCCATACTTTACCTGTCCCTCGTCCATACCACCAAAATCCTACACTTTTCGTAAAACCAAGTTGTCTGCAAGCAACTTTTGCATCATTGATATCCCAGTTATAATTCGGATAATGGCAGACTGTTCCCCATGTACTCGTAGTGGTATTACAGCCCTTTCCGAATTTTCCACCATGAGTGAAGTGAATAAATTAATAAGTTAGAGAGAGAGAGAGATTTGAAAGTCCGGGACACAACTTACCTTTCAGTTTTGACCCTGTCAATCAAGAGAAAATGATTCCTATACAGTAAATCATTGAGTAAGACCTCTAAACTAAATCTAATAACAATAATAATATCAGTAATAATAACAATAATAATAATAATTACTAAAAAGTAAAAAGGGGATCATCTCACAAAACGCTGAGATCACGAAAACATTCTATACCTATGCTAAGTAAGATGAACTAAAATGAAATTAAGGAATTAGGAATATAAGGAATAAGACCGGGAAACAAAAAGTGGGGGGGGGGGGGGGGGCGGGTGGGGAATGTAATTAATCACAACTTAGCTTAGGCCAGTAGCCTGCAAAGTTGTATCAAAAAAATAGAAAGAAACTAATAAATTGCAATAATAATAATAATAATAATAATAATAATAATAATAATAATAATAATAGTAATAATAATAATGATAATATATAGGGGGGATAAATGAAAGAAAAACAAAAAAGTCAAGCCTCATTGTAACAATAGGTTAAAGGTTTCGGTTAGGTTTTGAAATGTCAGTTTGAAGTCTTAGGTCTTGGGAAAAGACCCGACTAGTAATTTTACCAGGGAAAAATCATATTATATCAACTTTTTCTGAGATTAAAATAAAATAATAATAATAATTATAACAATAATATGAAGACCTATAAGTCGAAATTTACTTTCTGCATGCGAACAATTGAATCATTTGAAGACTACACGGACCCTATCCACGAGGTTATCAATGAACTATTCATACCTACACTTTTTGGTAAAGTGGAACCCTTAGCAGATCCCCTGCAAGAATAATCACCTTAACACCAACTCAGGGTGGTTTTGGTATTCCTCTATTGAAAGAAGAAGCCCCTCAACAGTTTGCAGCTTCTAAGAAAATAACGGCCCCTCATAAACAGTCAATAATCGAACAGAAGTTGTCACCTTTAGAATGCTAAGAGAACATGAAGAAACAACAGCAGGCTTTAAATGCAGCCATCAAAAGATCCAAAGTAGAGCACATTGATGCTAAATTACCTCCCGATTTGCTACCATACATTAATCAAGCAAGGGATAAAGGAGCTAGCTCGTGGCTCAATGCATTGCCTCTTCAAGACCAGGGTTTAGTGTTGAATAAGCAGGAATTTAGAGACTCTCTACGTTAAGGCTACAATCTTGCGGTGCCGGACCTCCCAAGCCATTGCACATGCGGGTCTGTCTTTTCAGTAAACCACGCCTTATCATGTAAAATTGGATGGTTTTGTGGCCCAAAGACATGATGGAGTCCGGGATCTCCTTACAACCTTATTGAACAGAGTATGCAACAACGTTCAAGCCGAGCACCTAATACAACGAGCACCTGAATCTAAAATCGTCCAACACAAGTCCCAATGCACGCTAAGATATTAAGGCTGGATGGTTCTGGTCTCGTGGAGTCACTGCATTTTTTGATGTTAGAGTGACGCATGTGAACTCCGCGAGACCCCAAAACAAGAGCACATCAAGTATGTTTAAGGAACAAGAGCAAGAAAAGAAAAGAAAATACCAGCAGAGTCCTAAACGTCGAAATGGAAACATTCACACTGCTAATATTTGGAACAAATGGAGGAATGGGCACCGAAAGCCAAATATTTTTACATAATATATGGATTCAATAAATAGTGGTTATACTAATAATGATAATAATAATAATAACAATAATAATAATAAAAGTGAAAAGTGGGAATCTAAACCCCTTCATGGCCAGTACAAAATCAAAAATTAACATCAAATGCAGAATGTACAGCGAATACGACGAAACTATCGACTACATTATATCAGACTGTCCTGTTCTCGCAAAGAAAGAGTTCATAGGAAGACACTAAATAGTTGGGACATAACGTTCCCTAGAAGCTTTGCAAAGAGTATGATTTCGACCTATGCAGGAAATGGAAGAGAACAAGGAAGCAAGGGTGGCGTAGTGCGTAAGTTCTCGCCTCTCACCACTATGGTCCCGGGTTCGATCCCCGGACTCGGCACCTTAAGTGAGTTGAGTTTGTTGGTTCTCTCCCTTGCTTCGAGGGTTTTTCTCCGGGTTCTGCGGTTTTCCTCCCTCCGTAAAAACCAACCCTAATTCGATCTGAGCTGCGCTCCGTGGTCAGACATGAGTCGTATGGTGGCAGCCCGAGGCGCCTTCGTATGCCTTCGACTCGACCACGTTGAGCTGCGTCCTTCGTAATTCAGCTCTTCAGCTGTAACCAACACAGGATGAAATAATATATTTAAAGGACTTTAAGAGTACCTTAAAGTTGTTTAAATCTTAACATGAGCTTTAATACTAACTTAAATCCTCTTAAAGGTAAACATAGGAAAAAGTTAGCTTTAAGTAATATTTAGTTAGTCTTTACGTAAAAGTGATTTAAGTAAGTTTAAGATGCAGATTTAAGGTATCTTAAATGTGTAAAGAGATTTAAGGGGTTTAAGTATATCATTAAAGTCTATGTAAAGTCCTTCATACATTTACTTCAACTTTAAATGTACAGTAAAGCCTTTCTTTTTGGGAAGGGAAACTCACGATCGGGCAACGGATTTACTTTAACTTTAAGTAAACCTAAAGTTATAATAAGTAGAGGTTTAAGACGAATTTAAGTTACTATTAATCATTACATTAAATACCTTCTGATTTCCTCTAGGATAACGCATCCTTGATATCTTTGAACCGCAAACGTAAATGCCACTCACCATTAAACAGTTTTCAGTTCTAGATACGGTATCGCAGTACCAATAAGTTATATATATGCACTCATTTAACTTACAAATTTATCTTATATCTTCAAAGTCTCCCGCTACTGATCATGAGGCTTGTTTATATAATCTACTGTCCAGGCAATCCGTTCCCGCATAAGCTGTGTGCGGGGTTTCTCAGGCTACATTGGATTTCGAAACCTCCTTGTGTGCTTCCCGTTTACATCTTAACTTTTGGTTTTTCTTCTGATTATGAACTTGGAGTTGTTTTATAGTCGAAGTCAGCAGTCCTCATTTTACGAAACCTATTGTAAGCAAGCCCTATAAAGTACTCGCACAATGCCGCTGCTAAGAACCCGCATATTCGGAGTTCAACAGCTTGATTACGAAAACTAAGTGAGCTGTACCTCGAATAAAACTTCTCAGTGTCCATTCAGTGTCTTTGAATAACACAAAGATAGAACAAGCCGGCATTTTGCCGTAGTTTGGACGGAACTCCGTCTAATCCAAACTATAAACAATTCAGTAAATTATTACACTGGCGGGAAGTTCGCGCGTATTGTCGGTTGTGGCTTATCAGATTTCATTTTATTGACATTGATCACGAGCACAGTACATGCCTTATTGTGCCTCTGTCCATATGATTGGCTAAGTAATTCAATCCTTCTGGATTTCAAACTATAAACCGCGCTCGAATCCTGAGCGTAATTATTACAACGGTACTTTACGATAGACGGATAGTGTATACGTATGGAGAGCAAACGAACAACAAGGAGAGCCTGAAGAAGTTCGATTTGCTGGCTTCGAGTCTACAAATTCGAAAGGTAAGTAAGATAATAATTCCGACAATGAATAAATCATAGTAACGCGTAGATAATCAGAAAGAAACCATACTTGTGTTCAGTGCCGGTATAATCTATATTTTGGGCGGGAGAAGTGAACGTAACGTAACGTATATTTAACACAGTTATTTTAACTCTTGCTTCTTCGCTTTTGAGTTTACAGAATAATGCCGGTTAAGAAGAACTCTAGAAGAGAAAGAAGATATGAAAGATGAAGAATAAACAAGATATTACATTAGCTAACGTTCAAGATCCAAGCTATCAGTAATCCAAGTAGCCTAAGCCGGTTTTCCGTAACAAGACCAAGACAAGAGTTACTAAATACAACTAAATGTATACCACAAACCTAGTGAAGTTTACGAATGATCGATCAGTTGATGAAACTGCATGATTCAATGTATAGAAAGCAGTAACCAGTAAAAACAATATGTTGCTCTATATTATTGAATAAAGTGAAATAAAATTAACCTTAAATGTTCTGTAAAGCCAAATAAAACCAACTATATATACAATTATGAGTACTAATTAAAGACCAAAAACCAGCAAAATATTAGTCTTTAGTTCTCCACCTAAAGCCTTATTAAAGGAACATTCCCTGCTTCTTTAGGTAATTAATGAAATGCTACTAAATACACATTTCATGATACTTTAAAACATATTAAAGACTATAAAACTAATATTTAAGTAAACTTTAAGTGAGCAGGTTAAATGTCATTAAACACGAATTTAAGTGAATTTAAGTAGCCAGAGAAAACACTTCATTAAAGAGATTTAAATACAACATTAAAGGCTCAGGAAACCTATACATAATGAATTTAATGAAAAAATTAAACTTAACTTAAATACCCCATTAAATTGACTTTAATAGATCTTTAATGCCACTTAAAGTTCTTATTTTGCCCTGTGCAAGGATGATTAGCCCCTCCAATTTTTATTTCTTTTTTGGTATGAACATGACCCTGAAAAAGTAATGAACAACGATACAGCAACGATTTTAAGGGACATGCAAGTACACACGGACAAAACCATCAAAGCTAACAGACCAGGCATCCTAGTCAAGAACAAATTAGAAAACGATGTTTTCTAATTGATGTGTCTTTCCCAGCAGAACGAAATGTGCCCTTACAACAAATAGAAAAAGTCTCCAAATACAAAGATCTAGAAAAAGAAATAAGAAAAATGTGTGGTATGGAAACAAAAACCATACGAGGCACTTGGCTTGATACACAAAGGACTAGAGCAGTATGTTAATCAACTACATGGAGACATTCCTGTAGTAGAAATACAGAAGATTGTCCTCCTAGCAACTGCTCACATCACCAGGAGAACTCTTATGATTAATTGATTTTTTTATTTAGCATGGTGGTCAAGACCAAGAAGCAATGAAGGATACACCTTCTCACATGATACAGGTGAAAAACTCAGACAACTACTATACGTTGACGAATTTGCTAATCCATTATATACTCCTGATGACGAAGAGAGTCTGAAAGCTTAGGAATTAATAAAAATATTTTGCTGGTGAGACATATTTCAATTGAAGTATGTTAGTTTTCATGCGATTGCATTGGAAGGAGTTCACACGCTTTTGGCTTGCCTCTACCATGTGCTCTACGACTGAAAGAAAGCTAGCATCAAGAAATTGATTTACACATACTTTTCAAGTTATTTTTACTAGTTTTTCAACTTGGCAATATCCTGACCCCAAAAAACTTAAAACACTCAAATCTTCTGCTTATTGTCCATCGAGCACAAATGTCACTTCAATGTACATGACCAATATAGCTTTCATCAAATCAGTTTATATTTTATAACTTGAATTCTTCAATTTCAGTTGTTTTCATAATTGTTATTTGCACATAATTATATTAAGTTGTAGAGAAGTAGCTACAGTATACTTAAATCCATAGATCCTCTGTATCTTAACTTAGTTGCATAATGCTACTCCAGCATCATACTTGTGACGATTGCAGTAAGAGTCAACGATTCCCCATCCATTATGAGTACTGCTTGCAAGTGAAGATTCTGTTCCTGAACATTCCATGCGGTACAGCCATACTTTACCAGTCCCTCTTCCAAGTCCAAAAAGTCCTATAGTTTTAGTAAAACCCAGTTGACGACATGCAACCTTGGCTTCTCTCATATCCCAGTAGTTCCAATCACCATAATGACAAACTGTTCCCCCTTGAATATGAACCCCCAAAATTTAGGCGATCACAATTTGAAATTTGCTTATTTTAATTCGTCATTTAATTTTAATTTCACAGTGTTTCAAAAACCTATTTGGAAACCTTATAGTATAAAAACAGCGTTTCGACATGCAACCCTAGCAGTGTTCATATTATTTTGATCCCAGTAGACGTTGTACACTGTTCCCCATTGATCGTTAACTGTTTACTTCTTTATTCCTTAATTAAAAGAGCCACATTAGGACTTCATCCTTTTGCAGACATCTTCAAATAAAGGAATCATCATCTTCTCATTTTTCCAAAACATGCAATGTTCCAGGCATCCTAGGTCCAGTCTATGACCTCCATGAAAACAGCTCAACGCAATGTTTAACTAACTGTTCATAGCGGGTGGTATTACAATACTTCCAAAATCCATAGTGTGGGCGATGTGAAAATCACATTAGCAGAGCAGCATCATACAATTGCAGCTAGATCCAACGTTTGCCTATCATCGCGAAATATCAAAAGCAAAAGACTAAAACAAAACAACATAATCTTGCCCTAGTTTGCAGAATGTAGAACATTTTGATAAGGAAATGTATTCTGTAGATCAATTAGAGCTCCAAGGTCACACACACATACGGTTTCCCGAGCAATAGCTTACCCTGTTTATGGTAGATGATCCATAACCGTGCATTGCTTTATCCTTATTGGTCATTGAGTAATTGACTATAACAAATAATTTTAAAATAAATATACAGTAACAAAATCATGGTTGACATAGGAGAGCGGCTTAATGCGTTGTCCAAAGATTTACAGTGTTAAGCCAACCATTTGCAGATATTTGTGTCGGATAGACACTGCCATCTACTAAATTGCTGGTGGTTATGACAAAACAATGCGATAATCAACTCATTAAACCAACAAACAAACAAACAAACAAAAACAAGCAAGCAAAAAAAACCAACAGACAAGGAGAAGGAAGTCCTTGCAAAAAGTGAAGTTTAGTTGTTTATGTCTGGTGTGTTACACAATGGCACACTATGTGTGACCGTTACATCTATAGTGAACACTTCCCCATCTGCCGTGTGTACAGCTTCCCAGTGAGGACTCTGAGTCTGTGCACTGCATGTAGTTTAACCACCTTTTGCCTGTTCCTTGTCCGAAGTCCCAAAAACCTACAGATTTGGTACAACCAAGTTGACCGCATCTCTCATATCCCAGTACCAGGCGGTATCACACACTGTTCCCCATTGTCACAATTGGGTAAACGTGACAAACCCGTACGCAGATTGTAAGCTGGAACTACTAACTGATTGCTTGTTTCAGAAATGCATTGATTAATAGACAACACAACACCAACATCCCGTGTGTGATAGTTGCAGTAAGAGGAAACACTTCCCCAACCGTTGTGAGAACAGCTCCCAAGTGAGGACTCTGAGCCTGTACATTGCATGTTGTATAGCCATACTTTACCCGTCCCTTGTCCAAACCACCAATATGCTACAGTTTTGGAAAAACCAAGTTGCCGGCATGCAACCTTCGCATCATTCATATCAAAATAACCAGATAATGTTGAACCATCAAAACACACTGTTCCCCACTGACCACTGTGGTAGACTTGTATAATGCCGTCCACACCTGAATCTCTAAATAAACCAGAGATGAAAATTTCTTTGTCTTTTACGTTATCTTGGGGTTGAAGCAATCATGATGCTTTGATTGGGTGGAAAACGATACATACCATTGATCCACTGGTACTAGACGATTTATTATGCATGAGCTAACATTAAAAACAGCTGAAATAACTTTTGGTGCAAGCTCTTTTAAATTATGTCTTTTGGACTGAAAACAAGTGGGAAAATGTTAAAATTAAAAACATGCAATTTTTTATCAATTTACAATGTTTATTATTTACAGTAACCAGCTAATTCCAAGTTAGAAAACAGGTGTACTGGCAACCTGTGATTTCCCCCTTACTATGGAAGTATACAGCGAAGTATACAGTGACCAGTGGAGGACCTTATTGGCTGCATATTAAGGTGCTATTAGCAGCAGTGCAGATTACAATCATGAGTGAATTATAAGTAATTAGTGTTATTCCTCCAAATTGGGATAGGCTGTTGAACCGGGAGACAATCCCCTAATCTTACACGAATAATTCAACAGGTTCTTTTATGTCCCCCATTTACAGGTTAAGGAACGGTTGGGAGACAGGGCCTACAGTTTAAAGTCCTTATCCGAGAAGGCTTGAAGGTCTAACCATTTGTAGATGTGATTACAAAGGCAGCACTTTCTCCTCAGTTATTTTAAGGCCCTGTGTGTTTGTCCGGCCAGGACTCGAACCACGACCTCCCACACAACAGACCGACGCTCTTACCAACTGAGCTAACATATCTACAAAAAATACTTGTTTCTGATTGGCTGTTTGGTTGCGAATTTTGATATTCTAGTTATGTAATCATGCACAAAGCAATTCCAGATGAGCCTCCGGCAAAACAAAAGAATATATAAGGATTACTCCATTGTTTCCCAATAGCCTCATTTTAAATTGCTTTGTGCTAATCACTCAACTAGAATATCAAAAGTATGCTATTTACTAATTGCACAGTGCTATTAATTAATTGTACACATCAGCTAAGGATTCTTTTTTGCCAAGAAATAATGGATGGTTGTATTATTAAAAGGAAATAACACTTTAAATTTCTAAGAATCATGAAAACAACCACTATTATTTGAACAAAATGGTTCATTAACACTATATGCACTCCTGGTTTACCATTTTCAACAAAGAGGCGTGGTATTTTTACATGTGTAGATTAAGACTTTACAAGATTGTGGACGCTTCTACTAAAACATGCTTTTTGATGTAGTTTTAATATCGATTAATGCGTTGATTAATAGACAACATAACACCAACATCATATGTGTGACCGTTGCAGTAAGAGGAAACACTTCCCCAACCGTTGTGAGAACAGCTTCCAAGTGAGGACTCTGAGCCTGTACATTGCATGTTGTATAGCCATACTTTACCCGTCCCTCGTCCATACCACCAATATCCTACAGTTTTGGTAAAACCAAGTTGTCGACATGCAACCTTCGCATCTCTCATATCAAACAAACCAGATACTGTGGAACCATCAAAACACACTGTTCCCCACTGACCACTGTGGTAGACTTGTATAATGCCGTCCACTCCTGAATCTTTAAATAAATCAGAGATGAAAATTTCTTTGTCTTTTACGTTATCTTGGGGTTGAAGCAATCATGATACCTTGATTGTTTATAAAACGATACGATTGATCCATTTGCAAAGGCGATGCTAACGTTCAAAATGGCTGCACTACGTTTTGATGCAAACTCTTTTAAATTTTGTCATTAAAAATCATCCCCTCCGACTATTAATGGGCATCAAGAAAATGATTTACTTATGCTAAGTCCTGACTATCATTACGTCTATTCTACCTATTTCTATTTTATTCAAATATTAGGCTTATACATCGTAGGCGGATCTAATATGTTTAGTATGGGGGGTTCACAAAATTAAGAAGATAAACCTTCATAGCAATTTGCAATCTTTAATGTTGATAGCAATCAACTAATTCAGTTTGAAAAGGGGTGTACAGGCACCCTGTATTATTAAAAGGAAATACCATTTTAGTTCTCCAAGAATTTATGAAAAATACCACTTGTATTTGGTAAGAATGGCTTAATATCACTCAACTTGATACCAAACTAACCCTCACTCGTTAAAACGTAAAGCATTGTAATTCTTTAAATAATATAACATTTATAAAAAAACATAAAATAACATTTTATTTTTTAACATATATAGAAATGTTTTGTTATTATTCAGCTGTAATCAAATCCCAACCACGCACTTTGAGAAAGTACTTCATTGTATGACCCATATAGCTTTAGTCAAATCAGTTTAAAGCGAAAAACCTTGACTTGTTTAATTTTTAATGGCCAATATTCTCCACAACACGACCACAGATCATACGTGTGACTGTTCCAATAAGAGTCAACACGTCACTAGACAAAGCACTATACGAAAACACTTAAATTACTGGACACCAACATCCATGTGTGACAGAGAGAGTTAACATTTCCCCATCCGTTGTGAGTGCAGCTTCCAAGTGAAGACTCTGTGCCTGAACACTGCATATAGTAGAGCCATATTGTACCCATCCCTCGTCCAAGATGCCAATATCCTATAGTCTTGGTAAAACCAAGTTGCCGACATGCAACCTTGGCATCAAGCATATCCCAGTTAGTATCACACACTGTTCCCTGTTCCATTTCACCTTGTTAATAAACTTGTCACATATGTCACATCTGAAACGCGACACCAGCATCCCATTCGTTGTGGCTGCACTCAGAGCGAATGTTTCCCCATCCATTGTGAGTACTGCTAGGAGGACTCTGAGCATGAACATGCCATGTAATCCAGCCATATTTTGTCAGTCCCTTGTCCATACTCACAATACCCCACTGTTTTGGAAAAACCAAGATGTCGACAAGTAACCCAGGCATCTTTCATATCCCATCAATTATGACAAACTATTCCCTCATTCACTAACGTTAAGTAGCCTTGTACTGTGAGGTTAATATCAGGATAACGAACGCAAATACTCGTTTCATATGCTTATCCTAATGTCCCTCAGTTTGTAAATACGTAAATAATTAATCTGGTTAGAATGACCTTGCTATTTACTCTTCTTCCTAATCATTTCTCTCAGTCGCCATCGTGGTTGAGCTTTACAAAACATTTGTAATCAGTCCCTTTTGTTATATCAACCAGCAAACTTGTCTTTTGTTTTTCCATTATCTTGGGAATGATTGAAAACCAGCAATACATTAAAAACTCAGTTAAGTGATGTGTCATTATTGAAATAACTTAACTGACTTGTTTCAAGAGGAATGGATGCGATCCCAACATCATAGATGTGACGGTTGCAGTAAGAGTTAACGTTTCCCCATCCATAGTGAGAACAGATTCTAAGTGAGGCCTCTAAGCCTAAGCAATACAAGCCGTTCAGCCATACTTCGAGTTGACGACATGCAACCTTTGCTTCTCTCATATCCCAGTGGTCCAGTCATCATAATGACACACTGTTCCCCATTGACAGCGTCCAAGACAAAGAAAGAGAGCAAGTCGCTCCTTTCAACCACAAAATGTAAAGTTTAACAATGGTCTTGCAGTCTTCGAGTCCCAGTCACTATTTCAGACTGTGCCCCATTGAGGAGACTTTAGACCTTAACCTTACAGATAACTAGAACTGACGACAAGTTGGCTTGACTTTTTCGTTCACATCCAAGGTATAACCATAATGACACACATAACTGACTATTGGCAAGTCATTAAACTTCAATTAATTTTCGAAAAGGGTTTCATATTGCTAACGTGACAAACATCATAGGTGTGGCGGTTGCAGTAGGAGTCAACGCTTCCCCATCCATTGTGCGTACAGCTTCCAAGTAAGGACTCTGAGCCTGAACACCCCATGTTGTACAGCCATACTTTACCCGTGCCTTGTCCATACCACGAAGGTCCTACAGTTTTGGTAAAACCAAGTTGACGACATGCAACCTTGGCATCATTCATTTCCCAGTAACCATAATTACCACGTTGACAAACTGTTCCCCATTCTTTTATTATTACGCTACGATACATTTATATTTAAAACTTTTGCTAAAACAAAGTTTCCGACATGTAACATTAGCTTAACGTCATTCATATACCAGTTTCATTGGTAATAGTTAAACACTGTTCCCCCACTTGATCTGCTTTTAAGCGCCAGTTAGTATACATTATTGTTCTTGTCTTTAACAGCTTTTAGAAACTTTAATGAATGAATTATGCCGCTCTATAGGACAAAACCATTTTCAGCAATACACTGAAACCTTATTCCAGTCTAGCCGTTAAAATAGGCAAATAGTTATGTATTGATTACAAGGCTGACATTATAAAAATTGCCAATATACTTCATTCCATAAGCTCTCCTGCCTAGAAAATATGTAATTATGAAACATTATCAATTATCACAGCTGATCACTAGGCCCACACGTGTTACTGAATATACTAGTACTTTACTGGATGTTTGTATAGTTCCTTCTCCGAAAAAAATAGTTAGGCAAATAGTTATGTATTGATTACAAGGCTGACATTATAAAAATTGCCAATATACTTGATTCCATAAGCTCTCCGGCCTAGAAAATATCGTTAATTATGAAACATTATCAATTATCACAGCTGATCACTAAGCCCACGCGTGTTACTGAATATACTAGTACCTTACTGGATGTTTGTATAGTTCCTTCTCCGAAAAAAATATTACGTACATATGTTATACAGGTGGAATTTAGTAATCATAGCTTAATTTACTTAGCTCGTAAGATTAATATGCTTCCAAAAACCAACCGGATAATCATGAGGGGTATTTAATCTAAAATCCCTCATCACCATTCATGACACAATCACCAGGTCCATGGCTGGATCGCATAGAGCCAATAAGAAATTTGAAGGAATGACTCTGCACTACACATTATTCAACACCCCAGCACTTTTGGGACCCATTGACTAGTTTTTTGTGCATGCGCTGACTACAGTGGGAATTATTCTTAGGATTAGTATAAAGCACCACGAATGAACAAAAACTCTTTGCTTGAAAATGGCGTCGTTCCTGACTCAATGAAGTGTGCAAAGGCTATCCTGGAAAAAGTAATCCCTTGATCCTGATGTTCTTTCAAACTCTCCAACCTTCCCTTCCTGTCCAAAGTACTTGAAAGAACTGTTGCCTCTCAACTTCACGAATATTTGGACTTAAATGGTTTGTACTCGAAGATGCAATCTGCTTACTGTTGGAGATACAGTACTGAAACAGTGTTACTCTGTGCCTATAATGATTTACTATGGGCCTTGGATGAGGGTAGTGAAGCTCTTCTTGTTCTATTGGATTTGTCCTCGGCGTTCAACACCGTTAACCACTATATATCATTGACTCGTCTTCGGGATCGCTTCGCCATCACTAGCACTGTGTTGGAATGGTTTAGATCGTATCTTATCTCGCGTTCTCCTTCTGTTCGTATTGGAACTACTTGCTCTTCTGTCTCTACCCTGTGTAACGAGGTTCCGAAGAGATCCGTGCTCAGCCCTATACTCTTCACATTGTATGTTTCACCTCTTGAAGATATCATAAGAGCACCTGATATTGATTGTATTATGTACGCCGACGAATCTCAACTTTACACAGTTCTACGAGATCCCCAGGATGGCACAATTGTACGGCGACTTGAACACTGTATCACCGACATCAAGATGTGGTCGGCAGCTAACAAGTGGTTTCTCAATGGTGGAAAGACTGACGTAATTCATCTTTTCTCCAAATTCCGACAGCCTTCACTTCTTATATTTACTGGAATCAATGCGGGGATGTGTCATTGCTCCGGTCACGTTTGATGATAATCTAAGTATAGACACGCATGTTACTAACATCTGTAAAAAGCTTTTCTTGTAATCAGAGATATTGGCAGAATAAGACGATACCTTGATCAATCTTCTACTGAACGACTTGTCCACGCCTTTATTTCATCTTGTCTGGATGACTGCAGTAGCATTCCCTTTGGCCTTCCGAATTTCTTACAGAACGCCTCCAGAAAATACAGAACACTGCTGCTAGACTAGTTACCCGATCTAAGAGCTCTGATAGTGTAACACCTATTCTCAAGAAACTCCATTGGCTTCCAGTCTCTGACCGTATTACTTTCAAGATGCTACTATTAACCTACAAATGCCTTCACAATCTTGTCCCCCATTATTTGGCTGAAGATCTCAAGCCGTTCCAGCCCAAACGTGTACTTCACTCATCGTCTAGAAGTATTCTTCGTACGCCGAAATCAAGAACAAGCACTTTTGGTGCTAGAACTTTTGCAATGGCCGCACCTGTACTCTGCAATAACCTCCCTGATGAGATTAAACGTGCTGAATCTAATGCTGCTTTTAAAACTCTACTTAAAACCATCCTGTTTATCAGAAATGACTGACATTTTCCCTCCGTCCTAATGTAAAAAGCATCGAGATAGCAGTATGATGCATTTAAAAGAACTTCCATATTCTTATACTTATCATTATTTATTAGAATATAAGAAAAAAAACACCAACATCCCATACGTGACAGTTCAAAGAAAAGTAAACGTTTTCCTGTAAAGAAAATTTCTTCCTCCAAAGAAAAGTAAACATTAAACTGATATTTATGACAATAAAATATTTCTTGTGTGTTATGTATTGACCCTTACTCGCGGACTCGCTTGTTTGCGATATGATACAGGAAACTCTTGAATAAAAACGATATCAAGCTCTTAACATGTGATACCTTCTATTTTTTCAACCTTAGCAGCATTTAGATTGGTTAAGATATAGGTGCGATCACAAGCTGCTCAATTTGCACGGAAAAGGTTTAAGCATTTTTATAGACTTTTTAAAGACTTCATACTCAATTCGTCATTTAACCTATTTATATTGATCTTTAGTTTTCAATAAATATGTGAGGGGAATCTCCCCATCCCCAGTGCGAACAGCTTTCGAGTGATGCTTTAATGTTTCTGAGCCTGAACACCTCATACCGTTCAGCCATACTTTACCTATCCCTCGATTATAAGCCAAATATCCTACCGTTTTGGTAAAGCCAAGTTGTCAACATGCAGCCTTGGCATCTGGCTTATCCCAGCTATAAAGACACACTCTTCCCCATTGACCATCATAGTGTAATTCCCATGGGCGTTTAACTTTATTTGCAACATGCGGCAATGATGCAACTAATACGCAACAGGACACCAACATCATATGTGTGACCATTGCAACTAGAGTAAACGTTTCCCCATCCATTATGAGTACAGCTTCCAATTGAGGACTCTGAGCCTGAAAACCGCATGCTGTAGAGCCAAACTTTACCCGTCCCTTGTCCATAGAGCCAATATCCTACAGTTCTGTTAAAACCAAGTTGTCGGAATGCAACTTTGGCATCAGGCATATCCCAGTAGTTACCATTATAATAATGGCACACTGTTCCCCACTGACTATTGTGGTAGACTTGAACAATACTCGACTTAATATTAATGCATTTCTCAATGCACAGTATGACATCAGAAACATACTAGTGGTGGTTGCACGCTAACATCCCATGATTAACGTATGTTATACCTTGCCTATTTGTTAAGTATAATTTAGCCCAGTTTGATGAATATTAGGCTTTATTCTTTGAGTATCATAAGCTGAGAAATAATACATCTTCGATGTTTACGCAATCATAATTGATTCACATCACCGACATGCAACCTTGCCATCATTCATGTCCCAGAAACCACAGGCACAAACTATTCAGTACTGACCAATGTGTATGTATAATCCAACTTTATGTGGAAAATCTTAACAATGGCACTGCTAATTAATATATATGGTGATAAGGCATAGTAATACCCAACATGACACCAGCATCATATTGGTGAGTATTGCAGTCAGAGTAAAGGCTACCCCATCCTTTGTGAGGACATCTTACAAGCATAAACTCTGAGCCTGTACACATCCTGTATCCATCGCCAATCCATAGTGCGAAGGTCCTATAAATTGGTAAAGCCAAGTTGTCGACATGCCACCTTGGCTTCATTCATGTCCCAAACCCACCCATCAATAGGTAAATCACACACTGTTTCCCACGGACCATTTATAGTACTAAACATCTACATACAATTAAATCTTACATATCTTTCAAGTAATTCTTTAATTTTTTTCTAATAGTTATTAATTGAATAACTAATTTTAAATTACACCCAAGGCTTCGGCATAAAATAGTTGTTTGTTATTATTTTCATGATCAAGTTTATCAGAAAATATAATCATCGTTATTATATTTATAAATATTACCACTATTTTCACTGCATTATTGTCACACATGTCTTCATTACATACCTATTAACTCAGCATTGGCGTTTGTAATTATTAATTATTATTAATAACATTCTGAACATTATTAAATTGAGTAATACAGTGCTTCCTTACAACACTGGCATCCCTTGTGTGTCCATTGCAGCCAGAGTAAACGTTTCCCCATCCATTGTGTGAATAGATTCCAAGTGAGGCCTCTGAGCCTGATCAACCCATGTCGTACAGCCATATCTTACCCGTCCCTCGTCCCCCATACGAAGGTCCTAGGGTTTTGGTGAAGCCAAGTTGACGACATGCAACCTTGGCATCATTCATGTCCCAGTAATAACAATAATCATCACAAACTGTTCCCCATCTCTAACTACATTTATAGTGCGAAAGTCCGATAGTTTTGGTAAAACCAAGTGGATGGCAAGCAACCTTAGCATTATTTACATACCAGCAACCTCACTCACACACCTGATGGAAACTTTATATTTTAAAACTTCACGTTTGATTCGAGAGGGAAGAAGTCCCCAACGTAGATCCATTGTTTTAGGTTATCAATATGAAAAAACGTAACGAGTAATCAATAATTTGTTGTCTTGCTCTTATCAATTGATTACGAAGAACAAAATTGTCTGTTTAGGTTAGACCATCAAACTTTCCTGCAAAATATATTGTCTTAAAGTTCAATTTTAAAGAGGCTTTGATTAGAGTGTTCTTCATGAAAATAAAAGTTTCCTAATGGTATCTACGATTTGTAATCAAAATGAATTTCAGTATTAAGTATCAGAATTCAGTATCAAACTGAAAGTTTCCTAATGTTGTGTAGGATCTCTTATCAAAATGAATTCATTTCACCTAAAACGACAATAAGTGTAATTTTTGGAGGCTATTTGGTAAACTTTTTTGTGGTTTAACTTATATTTATTTATAAATTTATTTACTTATATTTGTTTTTAAGTATATGAGATACAGCGCGGAATTCGTTAAATGGAACACCCACAACAACAAATCTCCGAACAAAACTACTGACGAACCTAAGATTACTGCCACCATACCCTACATCAAAAGAACCTCAGAGACGATAGCACGAATTCTACAACCTTACGACATTCGTGTTGCTCACAAACCTGTTACGACCCTACGACACTTGTTAACTAACGTTAAAGAAAAAGACCCACCACTTAACAGACAATGAGCTATTTACAAAATAGCTTGCACTGACTGTGACGCTACCTATATTGGCGAGAGAGGGAGGAACTTAAACACTAGACTTACTTAACACAAACGCGCAGCAAAAAACGGGGACCCCAACAACCACATCGCTGTATATCACAAAAAATACTGGACATACTATTAACTGGGACTCTGCTACATGCATTACATACTGCACTAACTACCATCAACGTCATTCACTTGAGAGTTGGTTCACCAACTTAGAACAAGAACCACTTAACCGCAGCCAGACTCTACCGGCACCCTACAAAAGACTCATCCATGACCTCAAACTGACCGATTACTGTTTACGATTACGACTGCAGCACCAGAGCTATAAATACCATCTACTGTCTTTCATTCTCCACTGTACTCTGAAGATGACTTCCGCTCAGGTTGTCGAAATGTTAGTCTCTACCAACAACAGTCTTTCTCAAGACTACACTCACCCGGACGATCACATTACTCACTCAACTAAGTTATTATGAAATAAAATCAATGAAACTTGAAAATCTTTAGTTATGATGAGGAACTAAATTGAATTCCGTGGTAACCAAAGTAACTACAGTAATGTCTAACTATGTGATGCAATAGAGTTTATTGCTTTCAGACAACAGACTTGATTGAAGTAAAATTCAGTGGTTACTCTTGTTTAGGGCAACGACAAACATGACATAATTGGTGAACAAATATTAACTTTATAATAAATTTGTTGCTGTGACTTGTGAATTGTTAACTTGTTAAATTGTTAGAAAACTATTAAAACTTTGCTTTTAATCACAGTGTTTCAAAAAACTATTTGGAAACCTTATAGTATAAAAACAGCGTTTCGAAAAGCATTCGTCGACATGTAACCTTAGCAGTGTTCATATTATTTTGATCCCAGTAGATACCAGGCCGTATCACATACTGTTCCCCATTGTCACAATTGGGTAAACCCGACAAACCTGTACGCAGATTGTAAGCTGGAACTACTAACTGATTGCTTGTTTCAGAAATGCATTGATTAATAGACAACACAACACCTACATCTCGTGTGTGATAGTTGCAGTAAGAGGAAACACTTCCCCAACCGTTGTGAGAACAGCTCCCAAGTGAGGTCTCTGAGCCTGTACATTGCATGTTGTATAGCCATACTTTACCCGTCCCTCGTCCTAACCACCAATATCCTACAGTTTTGGAAAAACCAAGTTGCTGGCATGCAACCTTGGCATCATTCACATCAAAATGACCAGATAATGTTGAACCATAAAGACACACTGTTCCCCACTGACCACTGTGGTACACTTGTATAATGCCGCCGACACCTTTATCTCTAAATAAATAGGAGATGAAAATTTCTTTGTTTTTTACGTTTCTTTGTTGATGGAACAATTATGATACTTTGCTTGGTTGGAAAAAAAACGATGGATCTATTTGCATCAAGTGATGCTTCACAATGCACGAGCAAACGTTCAAAATGGCTACAACACTTTTGATGCAAACTCTTTGAAATTCTGTCATTTAGACTGAAAACAAGTCAAAAAATTAACCTTGAGTTTTTGCTTTTCTAATGACCAGTGTCATATTCTTCACAACATGATAGGGTGTGTGGTGTATCATACGTGTGACTGTTGCAATAGACAACACAACACGTCAACACGTCAACACGTCAACACGTCATTAGAAAAAGCATTATACTAAAACACTTAAATTACTGGACAACAACATCACATGTGTGACAGTTGCAAAGATAGTTAACATTTCCCCACCCGTTGTGAGTACAGCTTATCTGAATCAGTGTATAATTAAATTCACTGTGTGAAATAAAAGAAATCAGGGAAATTATGGGTTCCATATATTCCAAGGTATTTTGCGTATCCTGGAATAGAACGCTGAGCATACGGATACGTGAGGTATCACAAGTATCAAGCACCATATACTCATGGGCACGCAGTGTCATGGAGTATCAACCACCAAATACCTTTGTTGTATAGTATCAGGGAATATCATGCACTGTATTCTTAGTGTATATTCCAAGTATTGAGTGCCGTGGAGTTTCCTGTCCCGGATTCGGGAGTATTCGAGGCCAGTCAAATGAATTTCAAAATCAATTTTATACTTCTTCTCTGGTTATTTTGTGATTTTTTGGAATTATATATGTTATCGATCAAATCATCTTTGTGAAGTTGAGTATTAACCACATAATACCTTTGTCGTATAGTATCAGGGAATATCATGCACTGTATTTTTAGTGTATATTCCAAGTATATTCCAAGTTTCCTGTCCTGAATTCGTGAGCATTCAAGGTAGTTAAATGAATTTTAAAATCAATTTTAGACTTCTTCTCTGGTTGTTTTAAACATCTGTTATTGTTTGGAATTATATATTTTATCGATCGAATCATTTTTGTGAAGTTGAGTATCAGCGAATATTGTTTATCGTATTCTAGCTTATGTTCCAAGTATCACGTGGTTTTACTGTACGTACTGTACATACAGTGAAACCACCTGATCTCGTGACACATGATCCTTTGTGGTCCTCTTCTATTGTTTCGATCAAAGCGCCATTTTCAACGGTTCTTCAACAGTAATGGTGCTTTGCTTTGTAAGCTCAGCCTTTGCCATCTTTGTAGCGCTTATAGTTCTTCACAAACCATAACCATCTACTGGAGTGCTATCTAAAATACCATAAAATGTCCTGGCTGAAGTTATTTCTCGATTTCACGCGACAAACGGGTAAGTAAGCCATTGAACTTTGCTTAAGCTTTGAGATATTTTCTTACGAAACGAAGCACTAGTGTGGGCCTATAGCTCGCATAGTACTTTAAATATTACTGATATCTTCTATTTCCCTCGAATATATTGATATTTTCAAGTCTTTTATGCCCGCCGAAATTCGCTTGTTGTTCTTTAGGTCATCTAACTCTCTGTTTGAAAGGATATAATCATGTTGGATTAAACATTATTAGCCGATAATCTAGGTTAAATTTAGTACATTATCATCAGTTAGTAACATTGTGTTGTCTTTCCTATATAGTTTTCCGCATGCAAAACATCAACAGAAGTCTTTCAAGTTCGACATGATATGAAGATTTAACAGCTGAGTACTTTGGGGTACTTTTAACTCAGTGCCGCTGCTGAAATGTTGGCTCAAAATTCAAAATATGGTCGGTTGTAATACAAAGGAAAAACCACTATAAAATGCTTGTACTTCAATATGTTAGGTTTAGAAATTACTTTGGGGTACTTTGTAGTTATACAAGACTACAGTTATGTCGTAAAGACTTAAGATATATTTATCTGGAACATATAATTTGTATATGAAATATTTTTATGCCTGAGTCTCTCTATTCAGGGGTCAAGCTAGGGTTAGAGCATAAAGGTGAGTGTCCTATGGAATCCCAAGCATTGCATGGGACCATTAGGGAAAAGCTTGAGGGACTGTTTCCCATAAGACACAAGCATTCATTCTTTAACTGCCTTAGAACATGGAATTTACTTATAGTTTGTGTTTCTATAGCTTATCAGTATTTTATATGTAGATCGTACTTGAAAATAAGTTGAAGATGAAGAGACATAGTATCGTGTGGTGACATATATGATATGGTTGTTTGAAAAGTTTAATTTCATTTTCTTGCATACTGAAATGCTTTTAGAACAAAGGGAAAAAAAGAGGTTTTTATAGTATGAGCTACAATGTATAGAAAATACTGATTAGCTATAGAAACTCAAAAGATCAGCATTAAAATACTAAGTTATGATCGGCTGAGTGAGAATGACCATGTTCTAAAAACTATAATGTATTATATAGTGCATGATGATAAACTTTTCTCTCTTTCTTTTTTTAAACATATTGGTATGTTAGAAAATAATGATTACTTGTTATTGAAGCTCGACAAGGCTGTATACAAGGTTAAAATTTATTTAGCTGATAGTTATCTTAATAAAAACCTTTCTAAAAACTTAACTTGTTTATTGTCTTTTTATTTTTAAGGGTTTAGCGTTGAATAAGCAGGAATTTAGAGACTCTGTACGTTTACACTACAATCTTGCGCTGCCGGAGCTCCCAAGCCATTGCACATGTGGGTCTGTCTTTTCAGTAAACCACGCCTTATTATGTAAAATTGGGTGGTTTTGTGGCCCAAACACATGAGTCCGTGATCTCCTTACAACTTTATTGAACAGAGTATGCAACAACATTCAAGCCGAGCAACACCTAATACAACGAGCACCTGAATCTAAAATCGTCCAACACAAGTCCCAATGCACGCTTAGATATTAAGGCTAGAGGGTTCTGGTCTCGTGGAGTCAATGCATTTTTTGACGTAAGAGTGACGCATGTGAACTCCGCGAGCCACCAGAACAAGAGCGCATCAAGTATGTTTAAGGAACAAGAGCAGGAAAAGAAAAGAAAATACCAGCAGAGAGTCCTAAACGCCGAAATGGGAACATTCACACTGCTAATACTTGGAAAAAAAGGATGAATGGCCACCGAAAACCAAATATTTTTACGGAACCTGGTAAACCTAAAAGAAACGAAATCAGGAGAGAACTACGCCGGCATTATCACTTGGATAATAACTATTTTGAGCTTTAACATTTTAAGAACTGTCAATCTGTGCATAAGAGGGTCAAGACCCCTTTTTCAAAATAAAAATATTTTAGAGGATTTTAGATTAAACAACCATGAAGCAAGTATTTTATAAATAGTGATATAATTTTTTTTAATACAATTTGTTCCTTTTTTTTAATTCTATATAAAATATATATTAATAATAAGTTTAAGTATTAGTATTAGGATTAAGTATTAGTTTTTCAGTATCGAGTATTAAGTACCATGTTTCTAATATTTTCTAAAAGCATTGAGATTTTTATTATTATTATTATTATTATATATGGATTCAATAAATAATGGTTATAATAATAATAATAATAATAATAATAATAATAATAATAATAACAAAAGTGAAAAGTGGGAATCTAAACCACTTCATGGCCAGTACAAAATCAAAAATCAACATCAAATGCAGAACGTACAGCGAATACGACGAAACTATCGACCACATTATATCAGGCTGTCCTGTTCTCGCAAAGAAAGAGTTCATAGAAAGACACTATAAAGTTGGAACATACGTTCCCTAGAAGCTTTGCAAGCATTATGATTTCGACCTATGCAGAAAATGGTATGAACATTACCCTGAAAAAGTAATGAACAATGATACAGCAACAATTGTATGGGACATGCAAGTACACACGGACAAAAGCATCAAAGCTAACAGATCAGGCACCATAGTCAAGAACAAATTAGAAAACGATGTTTTCTAATTGATGTGTCTATCCAGGCAGAACGAAATGTGCCCTTACAGCAAATAGAAAAAGTCTCCAAATACAAAGATCTAAAAAACAAAATAAGATAATTGTGGGGTATGGAAACAAAAACCATACCTATTGTTATCGAGGCACAAGGGTTGATACACAAAGGACTAGAGCAGTATGTTAATCAACTACATGGAGACATTCCTGTCGTAGAAATACAGAAGATTGTCCTCCTAGCAACTGCTCACATCACCAGGAGAACTCTTATAAATTATTGATTTTTTTAATTTAGCATGGTGGTTAAGACAAAGAAGCATTGAAGGATACACCTTCTCACATGATACAGGTTAAAAACTCACACAACTACTATACGTTGACGAATTTGCTAATCCATTATATACTCCTGATGATGCAGAGAGTCCAAAAGCTTGGGAATTAATAAAAATATTTTGCTGGTGAGACATATTTCAATTAAAGTATGTTAGTTTTCATGCGATTGCATTATTAACTGTTTCATTGTTTCAAAATGAAACATTCGAAGCATTTCACACGTTTTTAGCTTGTCCCTACCATGTGCTCTACGACTGAAAGAAAGTGAGCATCAAGAAATTGATTTACACATACTTTTCAAGTTAGTTTTACAAGATTTTCAACTTGGCAATATCCTGACCCCAAAAAGCTTAAAACAATCATATCTTCTGCTTATTGTCCATCGAGCACAAATGTCACTTTAATGTACATGACCAATATAGCTTTCATCAAAACAGTTTATATTTTAAAACTTGAATTCTTCCATTTTCATTGTTTTCATAATCAATGAACACATAATTATATTACGTTGTAGAGAAGTAGCTACAGTATACTTAAATCCATAGATTCTGTATCTTAACTTAGTTGTATAACGTGACACCAGCATCATACTTGTGACGATTGCAGTAAGAGTCAACGCATCCCCATCCATTATGAGTACATCTTCCAAGTGAAGATTCTGTTCCTGAACATCCCATGCGGTACAGCCATATCTTACCAGTACCCCGTCCATATCTCGAAGGTCCTATAGTCTTAGTAAAACCAAGTTGTCGACATGCAACCTTAGCATCATCCACATCCCAGTATCTCCAGTCACCATAATGACACACTGTTCCCCATTGAACATGACCGTCGGCTTCCATTGATACCAGCCACGTAGCTGAAGGAACTACCAACGTTAAAAAAAGTTTCTTTACCTTTTTTTTATGACCAACGCAAAAGAAAGAAAACAAATATTTTCAGAGTTCAAACATTGAAATGTTTTGCTTCATATCCCAGTAGGTCCAATCGCCATAATGATAGACTGTTCCACATTGAATATAACCCCTAAAAATTTAGACCATCCACATTTGAAATTTGCTTATTTTAAATCTTCGTTATGCTTAATTTTAATTGGTATTTTAGTTTAACGTTATTAAATACTTCTAAAGGAAAATAGTCAAATCTTAATTTAATTTTAACTGCACAGCCTTCAAAAACTATTCGGAAAACTTATAGTATAAAACCGCAAGAATTACATTTTTGATATCTGTCATTTACTCTTTTATATTCCCCTGAGTGTGGTTCATCCAATCACTAGCTACAAAAAAGTCTTTTAGTAATTGCTTAGGTAAAATAATGCAAAGTAAACAAGAATATAGGAGGTAAAATTACCTTTCTCCTTATTGCTCGGATAACACACAACAATGGAATCAATTTACACTTTTAAGAAACGATTAAACCCCATTGATTAAACAAAATCAAATTGAGGGTTTATTGCTTTCTCTTCTTCCATTTCATAATCAAAATCATCTCTTATTTAGTGCATAATTGCTATACATAAACCACAGATTATGAATTTTAGAACACGACACCGACATCATAGGTGTGACCACTGCAGTGAGACCCAACACTTCCCCATCCATTGTGAGAACAGCTACCAAGTGAGGCTCTGAGCCTGAACACTTCATATTATACAGCCATATCTTACCTGTCCCTCGTCTGAGGTACGAATATCCAACAGTTGCGGTAAAACCAAGTTGTCGACATGCAACATTAGCAGTTTTCAGATCATTTGAACTCCAACTGTAATCGCAGATTGTTCCCCATTGACCATCATCAGAGTGTAGACCTAACCATTACTGAGCAGGGACCGCGGAACGGGGGCTAACAAGCACCGGCGAATGCACCTCCTAGGGGGGTTTGGGGGCATGATTCCCCGGAAAAAGTTTTGTTATTGAGACCCTCAGAAGTATGAATTTTGAGAGGCATTTACAACATATTTATTGCATTAAAGTTATGACAATTTTTCACATTCAGGCTATGAAAAAGAATCTTGAGAAAGAGCATATCTGGAATAAGATAGTAGTTCCAAAATTTCCAAAGTTTGAATTCATTTGCAGTTATTGTTTCTCGGCACAAACCCGCTCGGCTCAGAGTCAAACTGTAGGCTCGCTGTGGTAGTTTATGAGAATCGTTGTTTAATCGTAATTTTTGCGTGTTAGCTCTCAGGCATGTCTCTACTCTCTTTACCATCGAAAAAGTCCTTTCACCTATAGCATCGTGACTTGACGCTGGGCTCGTTTTCGTGTCGCCGTAATAAATCCTGGGTTTAGAGAATTCTAATGGACTGCTGGAGCGGATTCGTTGGAAAACTGGCTTTTTAAATTGACATTTCATTATTTCATATTTTACACAGCTAATTTATCGAGAAGAGCCAAAGAACTTGGTATTTTAAATTATTGGGGGGAGGGCTATAGCCCCACAGCCCCCCTGCTCCGCGGTCCCTGCTGACGGATATCTGTAGTTGAGTTTTGAATTCCTAGCCTACATATATTTGCTCTAAGAATTCGTGCATTAACAAGCAAACAGCATATCATCAAGGTCGAAGAATCAGCCTTATAGAGAAAGAAAGAATAAAACTTCTATTAATTCCCCATTGTCATTGACTATGTACATTATCTTCTGAAGCCACAACTCTATTAATACATCTAATTGAGGATTCATATAATACCAAAACGACACCAATATCATATGTGTGACCGCTGCAGTAAGAAGAAACACTTCCCCAACCGTTGTGAGAACAGCTCCCAAGTGAGGACTCTGAGCCTGTACATTGCATGTTGTATAGCCATACTTTACCTGTCCCTCGTCCAAACCACCAATATCCTACAGTTTTGGAAAAACCAAGTTGTCGACATGCAACCTTGGCATCATTCATATCAAAGTAACCAGATAATGTGGAACCACCACGACACACTGTTCCCCACTGACCACTGTGGTAGACTTGTATAATGCTGCCGGCACCTGAATCTCTAAATAAATAGGAGATGAAAAGTTGTTTGGCTTTTACTTTTTCTTGGTGTTGAAACGATCATAATACTTTGATTGTTTAGAAAACGATACGATTGATCCATTTGCATAAGGTGATGCTTTAAAATGGCTGCAATAACTTATGATGCAATCTTTTTGAAATTATATCTTTAAGACTGAAAACAAGTCAAAAAAAATGTTAAATAATGTTTTGAGGAAGAAGTCATAACTGCTGTTGTTTCGAACTGAAACATTCGAATAATCCATAACGCTTTTGGCTTAGTCTAGCATCATCCACTGCGACTATTCACACTGTATAAATTAGAGCAGCGCATGTAAGACCACGAGTTATGAATATATTATTCACTTGGCTCAACTGCAGAACCGAACATACGTCTCGAGCAACGACTACAAGGCAGTTCTCAATTTCAACTACTTCTTCGTTTGGCTTGCCTTCCTCCTTACTTTTGTTTGACATAATGGTAAAAGTACAATATCCTGAGCAGATTAGACTGGCGGCACAGGGAGCAGGGCCCGTTCACGACTAGGGCAAGTTCAAGAACAGCCACGTGGCGATCCAGGCCAAGAACAAGAACACGTAGAACAAGTCCAAGGACAGCATAACGTCGAACAAGCCCAAGGACAACAGAACGTCGGGCAAGCTCAAGGACAGCAGAACATCGGGCAAGCCCAAGGACAGCAGAACGTCGGGCAAACCCAAGGACAACAGAACGTTGGACAGGCCCAAGGACAGCAGCTAGGAGGTCCAAACTAAGAACAAACTTCACGGAGCGAGTTGCTTAAGGTATTATTCATTTCTTAACTCAGCAAACTGTTCCTTCACGATCGGAAAATACATAGTCTTGATGCTTAATAATGGTATCAACAGCAGAATAAAAAAAAATGGTTTCAAGACCGTTCTCAGAAAATTTAATTTGCACTGTGTTACTTTTCTGCACTGTGTTACAGATTTTTGCTCTGTGTTACACTTGAACTGCACTGCTCTAAGCCAATCAAATTCAAGTAATTTTTTCCTGTACATTATAAATGCTGATAAAGGATACTATTCCACTCTTCATTTACTTTTAACTGCACAGGGTTTCAAAAAGTATTCAGAAACCTATAGTATAAAACCGCAAGGGTTACATGTGTAATTTCTGATATTTACCCTCACATTTTCCCCGCGAGAGGTTCATCAAATCAATATCTACATTAAAGTCATTTAGTCCTTGCTTAAGTGAAAGAATTCAAGTAAACAAAAATATAGGAGGTAAAATTACTTATTGTCTTCCTTAATATTGCTCAGATAGCACCCAACAATGCACTCAATTTAGACTTAAACAATTAAACCTCAATAATTAAATGACATCAAGTTGAGGGTATATTGCTTTCACTTCTTCCATTTCATAATCATAATCATCTCTCAGCGCATAATTGTTATACATAAACAACAGATTATGAATTTCGAAACACGACACCGACATCATAGGTGTGGCCGTTGCAGTGAGAGCCAACACTTCCCCATCCACTGTGATAACAACTTCCAAGTGAGGACTCTGAGCCTGAACACTGCATGTTATACAGCCATATCTTACCTGTCCCTCGTCCGAGGTACGAATATCCAACCATTCTGGTAAAACCCAGTTGTCGACATGCAACATTAGCAGTTTTCAGATCATTTGAGTTCCAACTGTCATCGCAGACTGTTCCCCATTGCCTATCATCAGTAACTGTAATAACTGTAGTTCAGCTTTGAATTGCGGTATCTTATGAGGATGCTTTGCGGCAAACCTGTTTCAGTAAACGGAAAACCGACTTTTTGCACTTTCTAGCATGAGTTTTTGCATTAAAAACAGGATTTCAATTAGTTGACGGAGGATTTTGGATTTTCGTTTACTGAATCGCCAAAAATAAGAAATCCATTTTTTTTTCTGAATCAGGAATCAGAAATCGCATTTCTGTTCTCTGAATCAGGAATCAGGAATCAAATTCTTGTTGTTATACAATAAAATATCCCGCTAGGGGAGGGACACTCTTCTGCCATACGAACATCCTAAAGCTTTGATAAAACCTAGTTGTCGACATGCAGCCTTAGCAGTGTTCAGATCATTTGGATGCCAGCTGTTATGCCAGCAGACTGTTCTACATTTAGTGTTAACTGTTTACTTCTTGATTACATGATCAAAAGGGCCACATTGAGACTTGTTCCATTTGCAGATATTTTCGAATGAAGGGGTTATCATCTGCGCATTTATCCAAAACATGCAATGTTCCTGGCATCCTAGGTCCAGTCCATAACCTCCATGAAAACAGCTCAACGCAATGCTCGACCAACTGAGGATAGCGGGTGGCAATGCAGTGCTTCCAAAATCCATAGTATTCGTGTGTGTGATGTTCAAATCGTGTGTTATGTTCAGTGAAGACTCTAAATCTGTACACCACTCTATGTCCTGCATTCATACTTTTCCATTTTCTCGTGCACATTCCACCCATGCGAATAATTTTTTTCAAAACAATACTTGCCGGTTTACAACCTTGGTATCACCCACTGTTCACCACAGCTTAGCTTCATTTTTATTCCGAGGCTGAAACGTAAGGAGTACAAATCCGAGACTACGAAGTAATTAACTTGAAGCTTTGTTGAATATTGTATAGCACGATTCTACCATAACTCTTTCTAGTTGGTTGTCATATAATGAACTGTGCGTTTAATTCGAGTCTAATCCGAACACGGCGAAATATGTCAATGGTTAAACAAAGCCGTGAATTTCACGTGGTTCAAAAATAATTATCTTGATATCAAAAACAAGACTAAAAAGCTGCGTATTCTTGCCCCAGTTTGCTGAACGAAGAGCATTTTGCCATAAAGGAACTGACTGGCCTCGCCATGGAAATTATCTTGCATATCAACAAGAGCTCCAAGGTCATCACACACTGTTCCATGCACTTACTTACTTAAGGGCCAGATAGGAAAAAAGACAAAGTCTTTATCTGTGTAATAACGTTAGATTGATTGATTGATTGACCCTGTTTATAGTAGATGTTCCATAACTGTGCATTGCTTTATCCTCATTGGCTATTGAAGTCATTGACTTTCGACATCGAAGCGGGAGTCCTTCAAGGTGACACTCTGCACAATTCATTTCTAATTTTGTGCTGGACTTTGTTCTCCGAATCTCACTAAATAGTATTAACAACAAGGGTTTGCAAATTCATGCAAGACGAAGCCAAAGGCATCCAGCAAAGTATCTTACAGACCTCGACTTTGCGGACGACACTACTCTAATATCAGAACTTGTCGAGAACTCGGATTCACTCCTACAGTCGCTCGATAAGGCAGCAAGAGTAGTGGGTCTGCACTGTAATGAAACCAAAACTGAGTACATCTCCACAACCAAAACCCTCACGAGTTTCGTTCACTCTCAGGTGCAAGTATTCCAAATATCTTGGGTCATTATAAAGAAGGCTAGAGTGGTGACTGGTAAGTACGAATCGAACTATGTGGTTGTTTATTAAATATCGTTGACTTTGATACCTCTGGTTGGGAGACCTAGTCTAGGACGATAGGTATAAGTATGGTTACGTATAGCATAGTACTCTACATTTCTTGGTGAAAGCTGTTGGTGCTGATGACTGCAGCTAACTGTTGTTTGATTTGGTGCATATGGTTGTCGTAATAATTGATGAATTTTAACAATTGCAAAGAATATCATCAACATCACTTGCTGACTTAACCATGATAGTAGCACGCAGGGTACCATCCCTTCACTGTTGAAACCTTATCTTATTGTAATGAGTGTTGTTAGTGCCGAAGATCATACCCGTTATATTCACAATATGCGATAGCTTTGGGAAAACTGTACTCAATTTCCTGTAATTTAGATAAATCAATAAACACAAGGCATATTTTCATCTTCATTACCTAGTCAACCATTTCAGCGAGAAAGGAAAAGAAAGTGTTATAACATTTGAGCTATAAAAACCATTTGGCATTTAAACTTTAAAGGAGAACATAACAACGTTACATGCAAAAAAGTAAAGAATATTCTACATATTTTCAGAGCAATCACAGCATTTTGTACTCAGTTTTTTTACTTATCAGAGTGTAAATGGTGACTTCTCTCACTACAGACCGACCCTCAACTTAGTAACTATATAGGTACAATCAAAAACAAAAGCCATGGTGTGGGTCATATCCAATATACATTGTACCAAACCAACATCCCATTGGTGATTGTTGCACCCAGAGTAAACATTTCCCCATCCATTGTGAGAACAACTACCAAGTGAAGACTCTGACCCTGTGCATCGCATGTAGTCCAACCATATTTTGCCTTTCCCTTTTCCATAGACCCAATATCCAACAATCTTGGAAAAACCAAGTTGTCGACACGCAACTTTCGCATCTCTCATATCCCATTGATTATTCGAATGACACACTGTTCCCCACTGACCAATCAAATCTGATACAATCAAATGCTTATATGTTTCAGTTTTGGCATGCAAACCCGTGAAACTCCACTCTTGTACTTGAAAAAATGATTCTTATTGCCATTGTAACTTGATTTTAAGGGATTAATTTCCTCTAGCTAGTTGGTTTGCCATTTGGATCGAGATCTACAATCAGCTCACGTGAACCACAGACTTTTGTTTTGATTTTGATTTTTCAGCCAGTGTTGACAATTGCATGATATTCCTTTTAACCATGCTTGATGAAAGGGAGTAGCAGAATTAGTCTTTTATGAAATAAATCTAAACTCAACGATTTTACAATAACAAACAAATCCTCCTTTGACGTGAGCTGTGAAACGCAACGTGCCGAGTTTCACGATCCCAATGGCGGGTTGTGATGTCATCCAGTACATTTACTTGAAAAGGGTAAACGAAGATGACAGCTACCTGTGGTTCATATGGCTGAGCGTGAGTTTTAAAGACAAACTTTAATTTCTGGTTTTGCGAAGAGCGAAGCTCTTAGCCAGAGATAACTAAAAGGCACCACACTAACACTTGCTCTTGTGATTTACACACTTTAGTTTGCTCGAGAGTAAACACCCTGAGAAAATTTTGTGGCACAGATGGGGGACTGGCTTGACTATTATAATATAGATTCCAGTACCAATTGGTATAATCACATACTTTACTTAAAACACCATTTGTTTCAACATCACCATCAACTATAACTGCAACAGTGATTAACATATAGACTAATGCACAACCTAACACCAACATCAAATGTGTGACCATTGCAGCTTGAGTAAACATTTCCCCATCCACCGTGAGTACAGCTTCCTAGTGTGGACTCTGAGCCTGAACATTGCATGTTGTATAGCCATACTTTGCCTGTCCCTTGTCCATACCACCAATATCCTACAGTTTTGGTAAAACCAAGTTGCCGACATGCGACCTTCGCATCTCGCATATCAAAAACACCAGATACTGTGGAACCAGATTGACACACTGTTCCCCACTGACCACTGTGGTAGACTTGTATAATGCCACCGACTCCTGAATCTCTAAATTAATCGGAGATGAAAATTTCTTTGTCTTTTACGTTTTCTTGGTGTTGAAGCAATCATGACACTTTGATTGGTTGGGAAACAATACCATTGCTCCACTGGTAGAAGACTATTTATTATGCATGAGCTAATGTTAAAACCGGCTGAAATACCTTTTGGTGCAAGCTCTTTGACATGTTTTTTCAACTAAAAACAAGTGAAAAAATGTTAGAATTAAGAAGATGCACCCTTTTAGCAGTTAACAAGGTCTAATACTTATAGTAACCAGCTAATTCTAAGTTCCAGGAAAACAAAAGATGATATTAGGATTACTCCATTGTTTCCCCATAACCTCGTCTTTAATTACTTTGTGCATGATCACTCAACTAGAATATCGAAATTGTGCAGATAACTGATTGCACAGTGCGATTAATTAATTGCACACAACCGGGAACCTTTTTTGCTAAGAAACAATGGATAATTGTATTATTAAAAGGAAATACCACCTTAAATTCCTAAGAATTATGAAAAGAACCACTTGTATTTGATCAAAATGGCTCAATAACACTCCTAATACACGCTCCTTTTTTGCCATTTTCATCAAAGAGGCGTGGTATTTTTACTGGTATAGATTAAGACTTGGATTGTGGATGATTCTAATAAAAAATACATGCTTTTTGATATAACTGCAATATTGATTAAATCATTGATTAATAGACAACACAACACCAACATCATATGTGTGACCGTTGCAGTAAGAGGGAACACTTCCCCAACTGTTGTGAGAACAGCTCCCAAGTGAGGACTCTGAACCTATGCACTGCATGCTGTACAACCATATTTTACCCGTTCCTCGTCCAAACCACCAATATCCTACAGTTTTCGTAAAACCAAGTTGTTGGCAAGCAACCTGTTCCCCACTGACCACTGTGGTAAACTTGTATAATGCCGCCGACACCTGCATCCCTGAACTGTATAAGCTGATTCTTTTTGTTCTTTTCTGACAAAATGATAATCATAGTTTGATTGGCTACATATGGAAAACGATAAGATTTAGTTTACTCGTAAAACGTAAAGAAGGCTAGATTGGTAAATAAGAACTATTTGATTGTTTATTAGATATCGTTGACTTGGATGCCTCTAGTTGGTAGCCTAGTCTACAACAATAGGTATAAGTATAGTTAAGTATAGTATAGTACTCTACAACTCTATACATTGGTAAAGGTTGTGCTGATGGCTAACTGTCAAGTCTTAACAACAAAATATTCCTTTATTTAAAACGAGCACAACTCGAGCACATGTTTTACACATATCCCATAATCTAGAATACGTGACAACTATACACAGGAATCCCAATCCCTTACACTAACTGTTGTTTAGTTTGATGCATATGGTTAACCTAATAATTAATGTATTTTAAACAACTGGAAAGAAAGAATGTGGTTAACATCACTTGTTAAGTTAACCATTGTAGTAACACATTGGTTACCATTACTTCACTTTTGGAACTAAGCACTGTGAAGCCTTACGTATTATAAGTGTTATCTTCATAATGGGCAGCTTTAGGAAAACGGTACTCAATATACTGTAATTTATAGATAAAATAACAAAAAGGCATTTTTTTATCATCATCTAGTCAACCATTTAAGCGAAAATGGAAAAGAAAGTGTAGCATTTGGCATTTGAGCAATCAAAACCATTTGGCATTGAAACTTTTAAAGTAAAAGAGACAACAATCTTACGCTCATAGAATATTCTACATATTTTAAGAGCAAAAACAGGATTTTTTACTCATTTGTTTCGAGTATGAGAGTGCAAATGATGACTTCTCTGACGACAGACTGACGCTCAACTTAGTAACCAAGTAGGTACAATCAGTAACAAAAGCCTTGGTTTGTGTGTTACATATTCTTTTATTATACGAAATAGAGTGTGATATTGAGTGACATCAAAATGATAAGATTGTTATCCCCACTCCCACAAGTGGGGATAAGATTTTTATCAACACTGGTGGTGTCAAATTTCGACCAATCAACTTTCAGTATTTTTTCGCTTGCTTATGCATTGATGGTCCGCCTTCCGACAGTTTATCTGCATTTTTTTGGACAGCAAAGGTGACAACAAACTCTCTACTAGTTCTTAAAAAAAGATCGATTTTGAAATGCCAAGATTTGTTCTCGACATAACAGATGAAGAGCTTCCTCAATTTGTGGAAGAGCCAGAGAACGTAAACACTAAAAGAAAAACAGCCTACGATATCAAACTTTTTGAAGAGCTTATTCAAGCTACCAATCCCGAATTACTCCGTTCAGCTGCCATTCACGAGCTCTTCACCATAGTTCTGAACGATTTACTATCGATATTCATGTACGGAGTTCGAAAGAAAGATGGTTCCGAATATGAACCAACCACTTTGAGAGCTTTTCTGGGTAGTATCCAGCGATATCTTAACAGCCATAACTACGGTTTTAGTATTTTCAAAGATGTTCAGTTGAAAGGCACAATGACTATCCTGAAAGCCAAATAAAACGACTTTAAAGCAAAACGTATGGGGAATAAAGCCAAGGCGGCGGATCTACTAACACATTAGGAGATTGAAACACTCTACGCTGCAAAATGGGAATTCACTCCCCTCAAGCTAACATAAACTTTTTGTGGTTGCAAACGACCATTCACTTCGGTTTGCTATGGCAAGCCGATTGTAGCAAAATTCAATACTCATATATTTGTTCAATTCAATGTTCATATGCGTTTAAATTTAAAACTTTAATTTAAACCATTCAATTCAATCCATGTATATACATTCAAATCAATTATGTTTTCTAGTTATACATTCAATTTAATCCAAATAAATACATTCAATCCCGATCTATACATTCAATTCAATCCTGATATATACATTCAATTCAATCCTGATATGTATTCAATTCAGTCCGAATAAACATTCAATTCAATCCTGATATATATTCAATCCGACCCATGCCCCTTGATCCCTAGTACACATCTTTGGAAAAGGGACTGGGACTAGTTCTGTTGGGTTTCCTGTGGTGAATTCAATATGGCGGAACACGAACGGGAATTTAATATCGAAAAGGACCTTCCAGCCTTCTTATATTCAGTCCTGGACAGAACCGACTCGTTGTTCCAAGGATTATTTAATTTACAAGTTGTAGAGGATCACGCTGTTGTTGTTGATAGATGTGTTTCTCTGTTGAGATCGATTATTGATTGTTGTGATTCCGAATTATCACAGAATGACAAGTACACATTGGATTCGTTATCAACAGCTTTAACTGATGTTTTGTCAGTAATGCGTCACCAGTTAGCTATACATTCCCTGACGCCAACAACTGTCGCTGACGTTAGCACGAGCAGAAACAGTGATTTAAAGGCAGGACGCCCTTCCTTTGATATTCCTTCAGAAATTCTAGAAGAACTCCGAGGGTTAGGATTTACTTGGATTAAAATAGCAGAGATGCTTGGAGTTTCTAGATGGACTATTTCTAGACGTGTGTCCATGTATGGTTTACAGAACCTAACGGAATTTAGCTCTATATCTGATGATGAACTAGACAAACTGGTGGAAGACTTTGTTCTCAGCCATGGTAAAGCGACAGGACAGACCTATGTTGCAGGATATATCAAATCTCTTGGAATTAGAGTCCAGAGGAAAAGAATACGTTCAAGCCTAGCAAGAGTAGATCCAAAAAACACTGCTCTTAGATGGGGAATAGTTGTTTCACGCAGAATTTATAATGTCCCTTGGCCAAATTCACTTTGGCAGCTGGATGGTCACCATTCCTTAATTCGATGGAAGCTTGTAATACATGGATATATTGATGGCTTTTCTAGAAGAATAATGTACCTAAGTTGTTCCAGCAATAACTTGTCTGAAACTGTGCTTGAACTATTTTTAGATGCTGTCAACCTGGATGATGGAATGTGGCCATCACGGATAAGAGTAGACAAGGGTGTGGAAAACGTACTAGTATGTGACAAAATGGTAGAAGTTAGAGGAGAAGGGCGGGGGAGCTTTATTGCAGGCCCTTCAACACACAACCAACGCATCGAAAGATTGTGGAGGGATTTGTTTAGATGTGTATGTATGAGTTACTATTACACATTTTATGGCATGGAGTCTACTGATTTGCTTAATCCTGATAATAGCATTCATTTGTTTGCCCTACACTTAGTTTATGTTCGACGTATAAATAAGTCCCTTTTTCAGTTTATGGAAGCCTTCAATCATCACAAAGTAAGCACAGAGGGGAATTGGAGCCCTTACCAAATGTGGGCCAATGGCATGATGCACCCTAATAACCCTTTAGCACAAGGACAGCTTGACTCTGTAGAAACTGATGACCTGGAAATGTATGGGTATGATACTGATGGGCCATCCCCCATTTCAGAGGATAACAATGTCATTGTTGAACCAATTGACATAGGGGATGAGGAAGTAATCAAATCCTTTGTCTTACAGAGACTTGACCCATTGAAACCGTCAATGGAAATGGGAGTTGATATTTACTGTCAAGCATTAGATCTAGTTTTGTATAAAGTACAAAACCCATAAACATGCAACACAAACACAGTAGTATGTTTAGTGTTGGAAATGGATACTTTGTTTTTGATGTTTTTAGTTGATGTTGCCCTTTTGACACAGGCACTACCAGCTCTTACTAGATGCAAAGGAACAACTAAACACAAATAGGCAGTATCTGATAGTTTCTACTTGGTTACTGGGTTTGTTCGATTCTTATTTTCCAAAATTATGTCTTTGGCAAAACAGAATAAAACACACAATGTAAATCTTGCAATACATGTAATGTAAATGCAGGGAATGTAACAATTGGGCACATCACACTGCAATTAGTTTTTACAAGAAATAAGAATTTGCATTGATTAACATGGCAGAAAGATTATTGTAAGACTATGGTCTTGAAGACACCTTTGAACAAGAATAAATTATAAGAAACCCTTTGAACAAAACCTTCATCACTCAATTTTTATTCAGTAAAGAACAGGAACTTTCAAACACTAACATTTTCAATATATTTTAATAACATGCAATAGGCCTTTTGCAGCAAACCGTCACATGGTATAAAATCTTCCATACTGGATGGCAAAATGCCCACTGGGACATCTGAAACAAAGAAAAGTCAAGCCTGGCTGGCTTAGAATCTTTTGCTTTCAAGGCTGTTTATATTCTTTTGCTCTCTAATATGGCAGATTTTGTACCATGTGACTGTTTGTTTCAAAAGGCCTATTAAAATGATTTATAAAAAGATCAAGATGTTTAAGATACATGTAGACTAACAGAAACAACTTCAACAATAACCATACAATTGGTACATTTTTTTTATCAGTGAAAATGGAAATCATACTGAGACATGCTCAAGGTCTGAGCAAACACTGTTTGAAAATCAAAAGCAGTTGCCTAGTAGAGTGAAACAATAAAATGATAACTTTGAAATGTAGAAGACAAAATGTTCCACTTATCAAAATGAAAGTGAATATCAACAAATGGAGTGCTCACTAAATAACAACGAAGCAATATTGGGCAACAATTTTGGTTATAATGACATATTTAACATAGAACTAGCCTTGGCAACAGCAACATAGCTGGTCACAAAAAAATCAATAATACAATAATCGATCTCAACAGAGAAACACATCTATCAACAACAACAGCGTGATCCTCTACAGCTTGTAAATTAAATAATCCTTGGAACAACGAGTCGGTTCTGTCCAGGACTGAATATAAGAAGGCTGGAAGGTCCTTTTCGATATTAAATTCCCGTTCGTGTTCCGCCATATTGAATTCACCACAGGAAACCCAACAGAACTAGTCCCAGTCCCTTTTCCAAAGATGTGTACTAGGGGCATGGGTCGGATTGAATATATATCAGGATTGAATTGAATGCTTATTTGGACTGAATTGAATACATATCAGGATTGAATTGAATGTATATATCAGGATTGAATTGAATGTATAGATCGGGATTGAATGTATTTATTTGGATTAAATTGAATGTATAACTAGAAAACATAATTGATTTGAATGTATATACATGGATTGAATTGAATGGTTTAAATTAAAGTTTTAAATTTAAACGCATATGAACATTGAATTGAACAAATATATGAGTATTGAATTTTGCTACAATCGGCTTGCCATAGTTTGCGAGGTGGCAAGGAACAAAGATACTTAAGTCGGGTTAATTTCTTTTAATGTTAATTTTCACATCATTAATAAAATGGAACGTTAATGTTCACGATATGACTTTCTAGCAATTTTATTTGTAATATATTTTTGAAGAAATATTTATTTAAAACTGAACATTAGAGCTAGTCAGTAAATAATAACATTTCAGTATTTGTCGAAATTATCTTTTTGGTTTTTATTCTTCATTTTTACTTAAAGATGAGTTATTTTTGTGTCCATCACGTTAATTCCATTCAAATGGAAATTTTGACTTATATTTCATACTAATTTTCTTCATTTGGATGTATTTTTTGCCCTCAATTCGCGTTAACTTAAGTCGCGCTAATTTCCATTACTTTAATTTCGTGGTGCCTTAATTTCCTATAACCAGATAGTTTATAGTTTTTTACTTTGGGATTTTTATTATTGATTGATTTTCTACATTCACATTTATTTCTTTTACTTGCGTAAGCTGCAATAAATGGCTATTGCTGTTGCGGATTTTCTGCCATACCTAACTTATAACTTATAAAGTTTGAGTATGGTGAAATAGATATAGGAAAGTTTTTGTGTCTGTTTTTGTTTCCCAATACACACTGTAACACACCAACATCCAATGTCTGACTGTTGAATATGATTTCAAGTCTTGACAAGCAATTATCAGGGCTATCAGGGAGGTGAAAGACCAGGCGAATATTTGCATATGCTACAAACTCATTTCTGTTCACCCTTTTAAATAACTATGCTAGCTATTTTAATGACACAAAATAACGTTATCTTCAATTCCCATGAGATTTGTTAGTATATTATGTATATAATTCCATTACCAATTGTTATAATCACATACTTTACTTAAAAACACCATCAACTACTATAACTGCAACAGTGATTTAGGTATTGACTAACGCATAAAGTAACACCAACATCATATGTGTGACGGTTGCAGCTAGATGAAACACTTCCCCAACCATTGTGGGTACATCTTCCAAGTGAGGACTCTGAGCCAGTACAATGCATGCTGTACAGCCATACTTTACCCGACCCTCGTCCATAGTTCCAATATCCTACAGATTTGGAATAACCAAGTTGCCGACATGCAACCTTTGCGTCTCTCATATCAAATCGACCAGAATATGTGGAACCACGTTGACACACTGTTCCCCACTGACCACTGTGGTAGACTTGTATAATGCCGCCCACAAGTGAATCTCTTAATATATCGCAGCTGAAAATTTCTTTTTTTTATATTTTCGTGGGGATAAAACAATCATGATACAATGATTGGCTAGAAAATGATACCATTGATCAGCTCAAGGTGATACTTCATTAAGAACGAGCTACAAACGTTACAAACGGCTGCAATAACGTTTGATGCAGCTCTTTGAAATTTCTTGTTCACTTCAGCATTTACAAGGAATGCTTGTGTGCATGCGCAACTATGTTATAATAATAAGAATTTAATGGTGGAATACTTATACATCATCAGCGAGTCAGGATCATCAACTCACTAGCTTTACTAATCTTTTAGTCCGAGCAATGGAGACGTGAGAGTAGACGTGCATATCACCAGTAAATTACCGGCTGGCTAGTGACGCCCTAATGACTTGAGGATTAACAACCAGAAAGAATATAACTAACATCAATTGCTGAGTAAAGGATGTCAGTGAAGACTAACAAGAAATTGTAACACATCAGAAAACACTACTCGATTTTTGATAAAAAAAAGACTGATAAACGTGTATTCCTCATAATTTAACGTTTCTATTGTGTAGCCAAAAGGGACACATTATACTCGAGCTACCTCTAGAAAGTTTAAGATGAATAAAGGGATAAACTAATCAGTTACTCAACAAATCGATTGATGTTGTGGCCATAGTTCGAGTTCATCTGCTGCACAACAGACCAATGCAATATTCAACCAAATGAGATGACCAACGGCAGTAGGATATAGGGTATTGATATATGCTGTTTTCCAATACATACACGCCTATTTCAATAAAGTTGTCGCAGCCAAAAGCAACAGGTGACAAGCAGCAAGCCAAGACTACAACCTTCAAACAAAGTTGAAATTAGCTGAAGATTTGGTAGCCTGAGAAAACAGACGCTGGCAAAAAATATCGAAACAATTCCAGCCTACCATTACAGTACAAAACGACTAAAATAATCGCATCTAAATGATGAATAAGGAGTAAAATATATATTTTTTGTCGTCTTGTGTTGTTGCTTCTTGCTTTCAGCTGCAACAACCTTTTTCGAAATAGTTGTATACTGACACACTAACATCCCAAGTGTGACCGTTGCACCTAGAGTCGACACTTCCCCAACTACTGTGAGAACAGCTTCCAAGTGAGAACTCTGAGCCTGAACATGCCATGTTGTACAGCCATACTTTGCCCGTTCCTCGTCCAAAGTACCAATAACCTACAGTTTTGGTATAACCAAGTTGACGGCATGCGACCTTTGCATCTCTCATATCAAAGTAACCAGAATTTGTTGTACCATATTGACACACTGTACCCCACTTACCACTGTGGAACACTTGTATAATGCTGCCGACACCTGAATACTGAATGTATATATTAAAGCGCAACTAATTCTTTTTCATATCTTTTGAACAAACAACTTAAGTAAAACGCGAATAAAAAAAACTTAGTTTCCCAAATCATGCTCCTTATACATTTAAATTTGGTAAGGTATCTAGTGAGAAGTCAGTCTGAGTAGGTTATTTTGATAAGCTGAGTAGTCTAAAACGGTTCTTATTTACAAGCCAACAGAGATAACAAAAACCAATAGAGAGAAAGAAAACATGTCACTTCTTATAATGTGAAGTTGAACAGTGATTTTGTAACTCGAACAATCTTCCACAAGTGTACAAGGTACAGGTCTCCATTTAAACCAGCTATGCTGAATTGGGCACCTATTTAAATAATATTTAAAATAATAATAATAACCACGAAGATATCTGATGCCTATCCTTTTTCATTCTTAGTGAATGAGATTTAACAACTCACTAGGTTTTATGAAGCCTTTTCCTATAAACCGTTCTATTCCTATAAACTAATTTAACGACTACTTTGCACATTTCGTGATTTATTATATTATTACTTCTTACATTTTAAATACTAATTTCCGTTTTGACTGATTTGTTTTTCTGATTTAATACACCGAATCGGGATGTGGCGGCTAGTTTGGGTGGCTGTTGTTCCTGACTGTCTGGCCTCGTGTTTTTTTCATGTGGAAGCTTAAAAGCGTTTTCGCGTGTGTGGGGGGCTGGTCAGTCCGGAGTGGCGGTTGCACAGATTGGTCACCGTATTCCGATTCGGTGTATACGCGTTTAAATTTATATTATATATCTTTTCATCGTTTTATTTTTTATTATTTGTCTACATCATTTTTAGTATTATATTGTTAAAGCATCGAGACCTAGTTAGATGCTTTGAAATAAAATTAATTTTAATTTTTTTTTATTCTGTGCATTAGTGAATAATTTGAAGTCATCTACATAGTAGAACACCAACATCCCATGTGTAATAAGTGTTGTAACAACAGTGAACACTACCCCTCATCCAAGGTACACAAATCTTACAGTTTTGGTAAAACAAGTTTGCTTGACCTCTGTCATATCCCACCTACCATGACCACTACACACTCTTCCAAACTAACCGCTATAGAGTCAATATCAACTTTAAAAGAGGAGTAGCTTGTCTCTTTTAAAATGCAGTCTGTACTGCGAATGCAATAGATATTCAACACATCATCATCGAAGATCCACTTTTCTGAGGTACTCAACATATTGCGTGCATATGTATCAGGTATCATTTTCCCATGAGGTGACGACCTTATAAACATATATCATGTTCATGAAAATAATACGAGAAAATGACACCAACATCATATGTATGACCGTTGCAGTAAGAGTGAACACTACCCCATCCACTGTGAGAACAGCTTCCAAGTGAGGACTCTGAGCCTGAACAACCCATGTTTCTTAGCCACACTTTACCCGTCCCTTGTCCATAGTACCAAAATCCTACAGTTTTGGTAAAACCTAGTTGACGGCATGCAACCTTGGCATCATTCATTTCAAAGTCATTAGAATAATATGCACAAACTGTTCCCCATTGCCATCAGTGTAGTTTTTTGGAACCCCTAAGTGAAAAAAAAATTCAAAATTCAGCCTAGGACTATTGTAAATTCGGTAACTCCTCGGCATAGATCACATTTTTAATCATAAAACTGTAACCTTCCAAATATCATCTTTTTTTTTGTGATTCTAAATGTGTGATTCTAGTATGGCAGATAACAACCTTCCTCCTCCTCCAGCCCGTAAACAGCCACAAGATATCCAACATGTAGCAGCAGATGATCCAGCACAAGATGACCAACAACCTCCACCAGCTGACAACCCTGCTCCAGGTGGCGCTCACCCACCACGGGACCAAGGACAATGACAACCGGGTGGTGAAGATGTTCCAGGTCAGGTTGCTGGAACTGTTATTGAGGTAAAATTTCTAATATTACTTGGGTTAAACGTAGTTTTCTGTTACTCAAACACAATTTCGCTTTATCCACGGTTTTTAGTCCTTGCTTGCGTTAAAATCGGTCCTGCGAAGTTAGGCCTTACACATTCTAGCAAGGTTGCTATATCGGGTTTTTGTTTTTAGAACTGTTTATTGTATTTTTGCCATATTTATACTTTGGGAGTAGTCTGCATACCACGGTGAATGCTATCAAGCATGTTCCAGTTAAACGCCGTACTACGGGTTACTGAATTTTGCGCAGGAGTCGAGAGTATTTTCACTGGTGAAGTAGTTTAATAATGTAATATGGAGTGCCACCGGTGAAAACTGTAGAATATGTATGATTTGTTTTGCTTAGAAGTATTTTAGTTCAGAAGTATTTCCACCAGTGAAGGAGATTAATAATGTAATATGGACTGCCACCAGTGGCGATAGTAGAAGATGTATGATTTCTTTCAATCAAAGTATTAATTTTCAGTGCAGAGCATTTCCATCAGTGAATGACTTTATTAATAATGTAATATGGACTGCCACCAGTAACGATAGTAGGAGATGTATGATTCGTTTCGCTCAAAATTATTCTAGTTCCAGAGCATTTTCACCGGTATAGGAGTTTAATAATGAAATACGGAGTGCCACCAGTGACGACAAAAAAGTTTGCGTGTGTGTGTCATTAGCTGTAACTCTTGCATAAGTGTTTCGGCTTTCGTTATTCATCTTTATTCCCAAAGCGACGCTTTACTCGAAGTCATAGCTTATACTAAAGGGCAATCCGTTTTGCTGCAGTATTTAAATTGACCCGTTTTATATCTTTTTTATTTCGTAGACCGCCACTCTTTTTTAGGCATTAGAAGACGAGATTAAGGAATTAGAACAATTGAAAACAACCGAGAGTTCGGACGCCACCTTGGCCGCGTTGCACCAACATATTAGTCGGCCATCAGAGATGTTTGACAGACATGAGGTTATCAGTGGCTACAATGCTTAGTATGCCTGGCAAGAAATGAGAACCATTCAAAAGCCGATGAATACACCGCAGCCTCAGATGAGATAAGGGCGAGAGCGGACAGGTTGTTTGTAGGCCTGTTGGGAGACCTGGTTAGGGCAAAAGTAGCTAGCGTCATACTCAAAAATGCTGGAAAGACCTCGCCCATTGGCCAGGGGTCCCAAGCAGGACGTGTCTGGCCTGCCACTTATTTTTTCCCTAACATACAGTGTTTCAGGTACCTGTTGACAACCCCCAGCACACCAGTTTGGACGAGGCCATGAAAGACGCTCCTAGTCTTTGTGTGATTACTACACAGGTTTGTTCCCTTACTCCCCTTACTTTCTTCGTTGACTTGGGGAGCTAGCTAAAGGGGGTCGGTCCCTTGTCTTTTGAGTGGTTATGATCATTCTCAGGTAGACTGGACTGGAATCATGCAGTAAGGTGTTCAAGTCGAACGTTTTCCCAAGCTTTCAAAGAAATTTTAAAGGAACATTTTATGATTCACCGCGCCAGCCCTCCATCCAAGTACGTAATTCCAGGGGTCGTGCGCGTTTTGAAGGGTTCATTGTGAACACCAATGTGGATTGGGTATCCGCTGCAGTCCTCGCAGTGTGGAGAAAGGTGACTGAAACAACACCCCCTCATCTAGTTCTTTCCCTCACTGTAGAGCCTTCGAACCCGCGCCTTTGCCATAACGAGCGATTTCTCAATTTATAGACTAAAGACCTCCAATTTTTATTAGATCATCTCCCAGACCTCCCTCCTGATGTGCAGCAAGTTCATTTCCAAACGTGTTTTGACGACAACAAAAAAAGCTACCAGCATGTACTTCTCTATCGTTCGTTGCACACTTATTTTGGCCTTCAGTTCCATAGTGTTTATTTTGTTTTTCGTACGCTTCCGTTTGGCTGGAAAGCAAGCGCTTTCATCTACCACATATTTGGATTAGCTGTTTCAGACGCGGCGCGTTGACTGGGCATTCCAGTCTCACAATATATTGACGACCGCCACGTGGGATAACGTTTTCGACCCAAAGATAGAGTAGACGGTTTGCCCGCCAGCAGCACGTTGTCAGAAGCGGCAGCATATATATATCTCCTCATCGAGGGCAGTTATTTCAATGATATAACCAAATCCCAATACACCAAATCCACAGTCATACGTTATTTGGGATTTGTGTGCGACTCTAGTCACCAAGCCTTTCTGGTCCCCGAAAATAAATAAGCAAGAAAAGTTCAAGACTCTGAGAGAAGACATTTTGTCCTCTCGTTTCGTTAACATCAAGACTCTTCAGAGGTTTTCAGGGAAGGTAGTTTCTTTCAGCGTAGCCATTCCTGGTTGTGAACTATACATCCGCGAGACCTTTAAAGCCATGACACGACTCACCCGTTCTAAGCCCGTTTCTCACGTCTAGGGGATTTTCCGTGATGAAATTGCAAATTGGCGTTTTCTAAACACATGGACGGATTGCTTCACTTGGCGTCCAGAGCAGCACGCACCAACTTCATTTTTTGCCGACGCTTCAAAACGTGCATGGGGAGCTACTCTGCACCTAGAGATACTCTGACGCAGATTGCAAGCTAACCCCTGAAGCATGGTCACAGGTAGAGGGGTGTTTTGGGCCCCATTCGTTTGTTTTGATGTCCTCGCAGTGTGGAGACAGTAATTGTCAGACGAATAGAAATGGGAAACAGTGGAGACAGTAATTGTCAGACGAATAGAAATGGGAAACCCCTTCCACAATACATGTCTTGGCCTACTCAAAAATCAGAAGGCATCAATGCTTTCGCTCAGGTTCTACCTAGGAATCACAACTGGTATGTTTTCCCGCCATTTGTGCTCATCGGCCCTCTCCTTCGTTTCATCTTAGATCAAGATTTTCATGGCGCATTTACACTAGTTCCTCTGGATATTCAGCCTAGAGCCTTCTGGTGGGAAACGCTTCAAGCCTTTTCCATAGATCGGTTGTTATTGGGAAAGAAGGGCTCAGACAGATTGTTGCTCTTTCCAAGCTGGGATTCCGGCTCAGGATGGACTCCCTGTCCTTTACAGTGGGATCTCTGGGCATTCTAATGCTTCTGCTAGTAAGGACGAACTGAATTCATTCAAGAAGTATTTTTGTCTTCATTGTATAGGTTGCCAGACCATGGAAAGCTGCCCGACGTTGCTCCGCTTGCCTATACCCCAAGGACTTTGACGCGACTTTTTGTCAGGCTTACAGCTACTCAACACATTTACCAAGAGCGATTGAGTCTGCTCGCTTGTAGGATCATGCTGTAATAGATAAACGGTTCCAGGAGTTTTCTGTTGGATTCAAACAAAAACCCTAAACCGACAGAAGTCTGCCCTCGAGAAAGAGCAGTCCGAATTTTTGGCCTCCTTATCCCCTTTGAAGAGCGTTTATTTGTGTACCTCAGAAGACATCAAAATTTTTGATCCATAAATATAAATCAGGAAGAACTCTAGTACATACAAATGGCTGTTCACCAAAAGATTGTCAGTTTCCCACTCGCTTAGCTGCGGGAAGAGTAGATTCATTGTTGGGCAAGCCTAGAGCCTTTTTTAATAACATTGGACGATTGAATGACTCCAACCCTGTTGCACATCCCTGGGTGAAAGATTATCTGAAATTCGTGCACGAGGAACAAGCAGGTGTTCAGACTTAAAGACCGAGAAGGATTTTTAGTTTGCTTCACCTTAACTAAGAATTCACGAGGGAACCTGCCCCACCCTTTTGTTTTTTGAGCCTTTTCAAGATGGTAGGGTTTGTCCAGTTTCTTTCCTTGAATATTATTATCAAATTGTCGTATAATGGATATTGATTTAATACAAGGGTATTTCTTTAGAACCACAGACCGAGGTAGAGCTATAAGTCAAAGGCCTTTCTTGAGTTGTGCAGTTCATATTTAGGCAGGAGAACCAGTGGCATGGTTAGGCGTTACATAAGAATGTCAGAGACCGCTAGTTCATCATCTCTTACCCAGAGGATCCAGTTAAATAATGCGACTTCTCTTAATAAGACCCCCGTGTTTCACACCCTAATAACCTTCAATGTATTTGTTAGTCCATGGTCTTTCCTTTACTTCTATTGGGGTTGTATGAGATTACATATAGTAAGACAGTGTACTTTCTAACATGTAGGAGCCCTTCATTAGGGCGACGTGAATTACTAGTCAGATTAACTCATTACATTTCATTTAGGTGTTTGGGCCCGCTATGTTAGTATGGGGGTTTTCTGAGTAATGGAAAGAGATAGGAGAATGGACAACTTCGGACGTGTTATTCTAGTAGCAACTGGGTGGTTTACAAGTGCGCAAAGGTAAATAACCTAGCGTTGAGGGTAGTAGCGGATTCCCCCCCCCCCCCCCGCCCAACCATCCATAACTTAACCACTTAACCACAAGCAATGAGGTTATGAGTTTGCAGTGAAGATTTAGAACTCAGATATATATATATCTGGATGTGTCTATTCTGACGGTAAAGTGCTCAATACATTGACATGTAGAGTGTTATAGATTATGGGTTGTAGATAGATCAAAGACAAGACATAACTTTTGCTGTTACTTGGAGTTTCACGCTTACGCAATCTTCAGACAGTCTTTAATCATTAAATATATTATATATATATATGTCCTTAGCATAATGGTTATAATTCATCATTGTGGAAGTTTACTATATTATTTTTCGTAATATGGGTCATTTACCTCATATTACCACGCCGAAAATAGCACCTTAATGCACAACACGACACCAACATCCCATTGGTGATTGTTGCACCCAGAGTGAACACTTCCCCATCCATCGTGAGAACAGCTTCCAAGTGAGGCCTCTGATCCTGTGCATCTCATGTCGTTTAACCATACTTTACCCGTCCCTCGTCCATAGTACCAAGTACGTACTCTCATTTCCCAGTACCAGGCAGTATCACATACTGTTGCCCATTGTCGTCTTTGGGTAAACCCGACAATAATTCATATTAGAAATGTCATCTTGTCTAAAAACATTTATTATTACATATACCAACATCCCATGTGTGGCTGTTGCAGTTGGAGTTAACATTTCCCCATCCTTTGGGTGGACAGCTTGCAAAAGAAGACTCTTAGCCTGAACATCGGAGGCTGTTCATCCATACTTTACCCATTCCTCATCCATAGTAAAAAGTTCCTATAGTTTTAGTAAAACCAAGTTGTCTACATGCCATCTTGGTGTCACTGATCGCCATTGATTCAAAGACACCAACACATCAACAAATATATCCAGAGTATTGACAAATAATGCCAACCACTAATCATCGTTATAAATATATATCATCGTTTAAATATACACCGAATCCCTAAACCTTTGACACAATATATATATATATATTCATCGTATCTGTTATATTTGAAAATATAGCGATTGTTATCGATTCATCCATCTGTTGCTCCATCACGCGTAAGGCCATTGGGTGCATTGACTTGTCACTAGTGCAGGCTCCCAATCCGCTATCTACTCATTCTTGAATCGTCCGGAAAGTATGAAACTTTTTCTTTAAAATATCATATAATACTAATTCATTTCATTCATTTCCAAATATTACCAATATTTCCCCTACACCTTCAGACACAAAACCCTTCAATAACACGACCCCAACATCATGTGACCATTGCAGTAAGAGTGAACACTACCCCATCCATTGTGAGAACAGCTTCCAAGTGAAGCCTCTGAGCCTGAACACCTCATGTACCATAGCCATATCTTAGCCATCCCTCGTCCAGCGTACGAATATCCAATGGTTTTGGTAAAACCAAGTTGCCGACACGCGACCTTAGCAGTTTTCAGGTCATCTGTTCCCCAGCTGGTATCACACACTGTTCCCCATTGAAAATAAAAATTTCGTAAGTTAAAGAATCGTAGCAGCAACCGTTGCTTTATCATTTATTGAATTGCTTATTTGTGTCACTTATCGCATTAATGCACAAAAAGTCATGTTGACACCCACCAATTCCTTTTGGTCTCAATTCGACCATTCCAGATCTCAACGTTAATTGAAATAGGTATATACCTATACATCATATCACACCAACATCATATGTGTGACCGTTGCAGCTAGAATAAACATTTCCCCAACCATCGTGAGTGCAGCTTCCAAGTATGGACTCTGAGCCTTTACATTGCATGTTGCTTAACCATATTTTACCTGTCCCTCGTCCGTAGTACCAATATCCTACAGTTTTGGAAAAACCGAGCTGCCGACATGCAACATTTGCATCTCTCATATCCCATTGCCAGTTGCCATGACAAACTGTTCCCCATTGACCACTGCGGTAGACTTGTATAATACCACCGACACCTGAATCCCAGAATAGTACACACTGAAGTCGAACTAATTATTTTTCTTCTTCTTTTCTGACAAAATGATAAAGATACTTTGATTGATTCGCTACATATGGAAAACGATAGTGGAGCACACTCGCAGAACTTGATTCTTCATGTCTGCGGAAACTAAATTAAAAAGACTTTTCAATAAAAACATGTCTAAGAGACTATGTTAGGAGGATTATTTGCTTGCAAATATGATTTTAAGTCCTTTTTTACTTTACCTACCTGGTACCTACAAGTAATTGCTTTAGATGTTTAGGGTCTAAGAACTCAATACGGGTAATTTCCATTGTCCTAGTCAGTCAAATCTTCTCTCAATTTACCATCAACCTCTCTAATCTCTCCACTTCGTTTTGTCGAAACTTTGTTTCGAATCTATCGTTAAATATTAACATTAAGTTGAATTTTCAAAATAACATCAGCTATGGAACTTTGCATAGCCATTATATATTTTCACAGAACTTGGTTTCCTGCCATTGAGCTCGGCCCATATCACATAATGCAACAATAATGCTGCACGATATACCTTGCGAGAATAAATGGTTTTTCGTGACAGCATTTATAACAGATATTATTTCCAATTGAAAAAAACAAAATAATCCATATTGTTTTCTAATGGACATCACCCGTGACTGTTGCAGTAAGAGCCAACCTTTCCCCATCCATTGTAAGTACAGCTTCCAAGTGTGGCCTCAGAGCCTGAACAATACATGCCATGCAGCCATACTTTACCCGTCCCTCGTCCATTGTGCGAATATCAACTGTTTTGGTATAACCAAGCTGCTGGCATGCAACTTTAGCAGTATTCAGATCGTTTGAGCTATAGCTGCCATCACAGACTGTTCCCCATTGACCATTACGACTTGAAATTAATTTTGGTTGAAACCTATGATTTACTGCCTATGGTACCCAAAGACTCAAAAAGCACCGTAAACTCAATATTTTTGCAGAGTAGTGTTGGTAGTTCTGGAGGATCTACGAGAATCTACGAGCATGGCAAACCAATGCATTGCTCAATTGATTAGAAAATAATGAATCATAGTGTAAATAGTGTATCTTCCTTGAAAAACTAAAGTTATGGTTATTTCTGTATGTTGTGTTAAAATTTACACAATACCACAACCACATCATATATGTGACTGTTGCAGCTAGAGTGAACATTTCCCCATCCATTGTGCATACAGCTTCCAAGCGAGGTCTCTGAGCCCGTGCATTGCATGTTGTTTAACCATATTTTACCCGATCCTCGTCCATAGAACCAAGTTCCTACAGTTTTGATAAAACCAAGTTGACGGCATGCGACTTTGGCGTCTGGCATATCCCAGCGATAATAATACGCATGGCACATGGTTCCCCACTGATGTACTTTTAACTAATTAGGCCGAGAAGTAACGTCCGTATCCGATGCTAAGAACACACATAAACCTTAGATCAAGGTTTGTTAAATACTATGATAATCCAATATGTGATCAATTTCTCTTTCTCCGGTTCGATGTGTACGAGCTAATGCAGAGATATGAAGGAAAAATAGGTCGAGTTGTCACAAACAACTGTGTCATAAAAAAACCATCACAAGATGCAAAAGAACAAAGTTTGACTAAGAAAATAGGTACTTTACCACTGTTTGTACAACGGTTAATATTTTCATGAGAATGACTGAGTTCCCCTTGGAAATCATTCCGAATCTCAAAGAAGCAAGAGGTTCAAGTGCCATCACACACACTAAGTTCCACACGAAATGACAATTGAAGTAGGCATATAAAGACGGCAACACATTACTTTGATTTTCAAACATAGTTTTCCTGATTTTCCATAATGTGCTATGCAACTGAATCATAATGAGAGTAAATGGTTTAAACCCAGGTGGAGTAGTTGAGTGAGTAATGTGATCGTTTGGGTGAATGTAGTCTTGAGAAAGACTGTTGTTGGTAGAGACTGACGTTTCGACAACCTTAGTGGAAGTCATCTTCAGAGGACAGTGGGGAACGAAAGACAGTAGATGGTATTTATAGCTCTGGCACTGCGGTCGTTATCGTGTAGTGGCTGCAAGAACAAAGACGGGGAAAGACTACTTTCTCGCTACACAAGAAACGGCGGTAAGCGAGCTTGAATTATGGAAAGTGATATTTCAGGGAGCAAAGAATCCACCTGAGTTTGCTTACGTATATTCCCAGGGGGTGGGGTACTACTTGGGTGGGGGTGAACCGCCAGGTCCTCAAAACCCTGACCCTGTCCCAGACCTAGAATTTTGATTTCATATACCCTACCCCAGACTAAACCTAAGAATTGTAAACTCTATCCCAGACTAAACTCAATAGATTTCAATAACTTTTTGGCAATTGTTTAATTGAATTTAAATGGTTTTTTTTTTTTTTTTTTTTTGTGCCGACAGAAAACGTAGCCTACCAGGCTAAAAAAACTAAAACATAACCCTATCCCTGAAAAAATGTCAAAAACATACCCTATCCCAGACAAAAACCTTACCCTTCCACAGACAAATTGTAAAAAAATGATACCCTACCCCAGACCTAAAAGCCAAAAAACCATACCCTATCGGGCGGCACATACCCGTATAGCAAATATAGGGGAGTACCCCCCCCCCCCCCCCGGGTGTATATTAAGATTTATTAACTGTGTTCATGTTTATCTTGTTATTATTTAGCGAGGTTAATTCAATAATTATGAATCACTTTATTATGTGTCTTTTTTCTATTCATCACTGACAATATGTTGGCAATGTTTGATGACTAATAAAAAGTTAAAATTTATATAATATATATCTTGGATATTCCATCACTATCTATATAATATCACAGAACATCACATAGGCGCTTGGAGATATGAATTTCATCTGCTCGTGTTGATGATTTAGATGATTTATCATTTAGATCGGTTAAGATAGAGGTGCGATCACAGGCTGCTCAATTTGCACGGAAAAGGACATTTAAAGGTATGCGATAATAAATAAAGCCAGTTTAAGCATTTTCAACGACTTTTTAAAGACATGCTCAATTCTTCGTTTGCCTATTCATATTTGTTTCCAAACATCTTTAGTTGTCAATGAATATGTAAGCGGAATCTCCCAATCCCCAGTGAGAACAACTTCCGAGTGATGCTTCTGAGCCTGAACACCTCATACCGTTAAGCCATGCTTTACCCGTCCCTCGTCCAAAAACCAAGTTGATGGCATGCAACCTTCACAGCATATCCCAGCCATTATAAGTACAAACTCCTGACTACCAGACACATACCCTTTCACAGCAATACACATCAACGATGACACTCGAATCTAGAGTTAGCATTTCTCATCACTGTGAGCAGAGCATTTAGTCACAATAATACACAAAACACTTTTCTTTAATAGACTTTCACAACAGCAGAAATTAAACCCAATTAATTACGATAAATGAATAAGAGAGAACTTAAAAATCGTGCAAACCAGTTTAACTTTACTGACATTTCAAAGTAAAATTATGATATGCACAACTTAATTTCATGGTAACTACACGACACCAGCATCATATGTGTGACCATTGCAGCCAGACCAAACGCTTCCCCATCCATTGTGAGAACAACTTCCAAGTGAGGCTTCTGATCCTGAGCACAGCATGCTGTACAGCCATATCTTACCCGTCCCTCGTCCGCGATACGAATATCCAACAGTTTTGGTAAAACCAAGTTCTCGACATGCAACCTTAGCATTATTCAGGTCATTAGAGTAATAGCTAGTGTCACAGACTGTTCTCAATTATTTTTCTAGACTTACCAGTGACCGGTGCTTCATTGCTCCATTACGTGTTTGTTTTATACTAAATAACCTCTATATTCCATAAGCAGCCATCGTTGTACTGGAATAAGTACACCACACCAACATCATAAGTGTGGTTATTGCAGCCAGACCAAACGTTTCCCCAACCACTGTGAGAACAGCTTACAAGTGAGGACTCTGTACCCGTACACTGCATGCTGAAAAGCCATACTTTGCCAGTCCCTCGTCCATAGAGCCAATATCCTACAGCATTGGTAAAACCAAGTTGACGGCATGCAACTTTGGCATCAGGCATATCCCAGCTATAATAACACACTGTTCCCTACGGATTATCTATGAATTTTATTTAATTTCGATGTATTTCAATTAATTGTGGTAAACTTGAACTGAAATTTAAACGTTTAACGGCACCAACACGATAAGTAATCTATGTAGTAAAACAAGAATATTCTATGATTGTTGCACCCAGAGTGAACAAAACCCTGTCCATTGTGTGAACGGCTTCCAAGTAAGGACTCTAAGCCTGAACAAGTTTTCCAGCCATACTTTACCCATCCCTCGTCCAAAGTAGGAAGCTCCTACAGTTTTGCTGAAACCAAGCTGACGACATGCAACCGTCGTATCATTGATATCCCAGTTACCATGATAATGATGGTAGACTGTTCCCCACTGACTAATTGTGGTATACTTGAACAATAATTGACTTATCATGAATTTGGTTAATACATTAATGAGTCTGGTTTGGGTAGCTTTATTATTTATCCGTTTTACTATATAAGCCTAGGTGCTGTTCTTAAGAGATATTTTCAAAGAGAAGATTCTCTTTTTTTGAAAAAATGCCCGCATGAGATCTTTGCATCTCTCAGATCAAAGTAATGTGAACTATATTAACACACTGTTTGTCACTGATCACTGTAATATATCCAACTATATGGAAAATCTTAGTAACAGCACTATTAATAAAATGGTGATAATGTAACATGCACCAGTGTCATATTGGAGAGTATTGCATTCTGAGGAAACCAACTTTATTACTCTATTTCAGGTCTCTGAACTTGTACACATCAAAACGTATATCCATACTTTAACCGTACCTCATTCACGATACCAAGTTCCCACTGTTTTGAGGGGGGAAAAGTTGTTATATAAACAAGCAACTTTGGTCGCTCTCATAGTAGCCAATTGACCATGTTATCAGTTATGTATATTAGTAACCAGATCTTAAAGAAAGGCATATCAGTAGCTGAATGTAATGCGTTTTCCTTCAAAGTGGCAATTAGATCTGGAGTCAAGTTCTTTATTTATGAGCCTATAGGTAGTGCAACATGAAATGAATTACATTTTTATTTACATTAACGCATTTCCCGATGCAAAGAACCAAACCATCATTATACTAGTGATACACTGTTGATCCAGAACTTGATTTTACGAATGTTAAGTCTTTACTATAGGTTAATTATATTTAAGCCCAATTTTGTCAATATTAGGCTTTACCACTTGATTATTTTTAAATAGAGAGTTGATGTTAAAGCAATTATGCTATTCCCTTACATTTGTTCCTTCACATTACCAGCATCCCATGTGTGACCATTGCAGCCAGAGTTAACATTTCCCCTGAGCCTGTACATCCCGTGCGATCAAGCCACACTTTACCAGTCCCTCGTCCATGGTACGAAGGTCCTATCGTTTTAGTAAAACCAAGTTGACGACAAGCAACTTTAGCATCATTCATGTACCAGCCATTCCAGTGACACACTGTTCCCCATTGACTATTATGTCATCCAGGCACCTGGCACCTGCCTGAAACATCATATCTATTTCAAGATGCCATGTTTAAATATATGGAGAAGAATTCTTTTTATGTTTTTAATATAACGAAACCCAAATCCTGACATGTTTGCTGTTCCCAGTTGGTCATTGAGAAATGACTGGTTTTCATGGCCGCCATGTTAGATGAATTTAACAAAAGATTTGTAATTAGTCCCTATCATCCAACATGGCCGTTGTGTCTTTTATTTTATTCTCTTGGGAATGATTGAAAAACAACAATAATTCTAAATCGCTTTCTAATCTGTTTCATTTTATGACATATTAGCATAGCATACCTATTAGTTTACAATACGACACCTGTTTCACACGATGAGAAACTATGCACGTTATGATTCTAATTTATGCACCTGCAACTTTAGTATCATGAGCTATTTGATTAATATATTGTGAAGATAACCGTTTGAACTCGTTGTAATTCAGTTGTTACAGGCAGATAAGTTGGAGAGAGTTACGGAAAAGTTGTAAAAGCATAGTTTATGTAGAGTTGAAGAAGCTGCAAAAAAATAAGTATAAGATACGGGATGAATTGTAAAATGCTTTGAAATAGGAAGTAACTTAATGTTCTGTAACGTCGTTTCAGATTGAATTGTTATTGTAGTTCAATTTTCGCAACCCGGTCAACTCTACTTTTGTTTGGTTATTGTCCTCACGGTACAACACCAAACATCTCTTGATAATTGCTATATCCAGAGGGAACGCTTCGCTATGCACCGTGAGTGCAGCTCTCAAGTGAGGACTCTGAGTCTGTGCACCCAAAGTTATCGTACGAATATCCAGCGGTTTTGGTAAACCAAGTTGTTGATAAGCAGGATCAGAAGTTTTAAGATCATCTAAGATTTCCGTACTATCACACAATGTTCGCCAGTGTTTTTTGTGTATGATTCTGCATAAAAACCTAATAGGCAAAGTTGTCTCATTTAAAGCTACAGTATTGTGGCGATACGAATCGAAGAGACGAAATTGTCTGTCTGCATATTTAAACAGAGAGAACATTTCTTCCAAATAAAGAGTGGTCAAGCGAAAAAAAAAAGATAAATCAAGATCTTTTTTCCAAGTCATTTACAGAAGTCATGATGGAAAATGCTTCTACCAGTAACTAAGAAAGAATCAATATCTAAAGTCTTGTTTATATCTAATAACCGGTGTACCACACCAACATCCCATTGGTGATTGTTTCACCCAGAGTGAACATTTCCCCATCCATTATGAGTGCAGCTTCCAAGTGACGACTCTGAGCCTTTACATTGCATGTTCCACAGCCATACTTTGCCTGTCCCTCGTCCATAGTGAGAAGCTCCTACAGCTTTATTAAAACCAAGTTGTCGACATGCAACATTGGCATCATTCATATCCCAGTCGCCATCATAGTAATCACACACTGTTCCCTATTGACTATAATACCATAACACTCAATTTGGGAATAAATACACAATACCAGCATTATATGTTTGACCGTTGAAAGCCCTATTCTGCCCGTCTCTCTTCCCCAGTATTAATATCCAAATGTTTTGGTGAAAACAAGTTACTGCGTGCAAACTTAGCAGCATTAATATCGTTTTAGGCATAAGTTTCATGACAAAATGTTCTCATTGACAATTATTAAAGTGAGGTGTTGAACACTAGAGTTATCTCTGGTTGACCTTCGATTTATAGCACATCGCCAATGTTATTTGATGAGTCGACCATGATATTAAAAAGAAATTGTCTTTGGTTTATGAGAGTAGCACTAAATAGGCAACGGCTAACAAACCTATAGCCCTAGCTCCATGACCAAATGGCAATGCGCAAGTTGATATTTGCGGAGGGAGAAAAGCTGGAGAAAACCCTCCAAGCACAAGAGAGAACCAACTAGAAACTATACTCGCATATGTCAAGGAGATCGGAAATCTAACCGGGGTTGCCTTGGTTGCTCTCACCAACACACCACCCCTGCTTTAAGAGCAAAAGCTAAAGCGAGAAAGGAAGAGTTAAAATTGATATCAGGGGGTGAGAAAGAAAAGCATTACCGTACATTGTTACAATGAGCCACAATGTTGATTCAGCCATTTGCAGATATCACAATTGTATATAGACTTCCAAGTTGTCGACATGCAACCTTCGCGTCTCTCATATCCCAATCATCATAATCACACACTGTTCCCCATTGGCCACTGTGGTAGACTTGTATAATGCCGCCTACGCTTGAATCTGTGAACAGTGAATTTATATTTTGAAGCTGAAATATCTATTTCTAATTATCAACCGAAAAAGATTATGATTAACTAAAGCCGTGTCATTTCTATAAGATTTAAAGTAAAAAGTAAAGTAACTTTATTTAACGTCGGTAGTTCCTTCAGCTGCGAGGCTGGTATCAATGGAAGCCGACGGTGCGCACTTTACCCCCTCTCTCCATCAGTGCTCTGTTTTAAGAGTATTCAAAGCTGAAAATACACGGATTAGAAAGAAGTCGAAACAGACGTGGAGATCCTGAGGATCGAACCATGGACCTCTAGCTCCGAAGGCCGCGCACTAACCAACTGAGCTACGTCTCCAATTTATAACTATACATCATAACACACCAACATCCCGTGAGTACAGCTTCCAAGTGTGGACTCTAAGCCTGTACAATGCATGTTGTTTAGCCATACTTTACCCGTCCCTCGTCCGTAGTACCAATATCCTACAGCTTTGGTATAACCAAGTTGTCGGCATGCAACCTCCGCATCTCTCATATCCCATTCCCAGTTACCATGACACACTGTTCCCCACTGGCCACTGTGGTAGACTTGTATAATGCCACTGAAACCAGCTAGTGAATCCCTGAATACTGATGCATTGAACTGGAACAAATTCTTTTTCGTTTCTTCTGAGAGAATAATTTCGATACTTTGATTGGCTGACTTACGGAAAACGATAACATTGAGCGTAAAATGTGATCTTTGATACCTGCACAAGCAAAAGTTGAAAACAATTTAAAAATTTAAATATTTTTGATGTCTCTCTTTGAAATGATTGTTTTGAACTCAAGAAAAAAATCTATATATCATGTGTGTGACTGTTGCAGCCAGACCAAACGCTTCCCCAACCATTGTGAGTACAGCTTCCAAGTGAGGACTCTGATCCTGTACATTGCATGTTGTATAGCCATACTTTACCCGTATGCAACGTATTGCATGCAACCTTGGTATCATTCATATCAAAGTCACCATAATAATAAGCACACACTGTTCCCAATTGGCCATGACTATGTACGTTTCACTTATCTTTCGAAGCCTTGACACCATTAATACATGTAATAAGGATTCAAATAATTTACCAACACGACACCAACATCATATGTGTGACCCTTCGGTATTGATTGGATTGTTCAACGATATATCCCCATTAAGAGGTAGTTTAACACTCCCCAAAAAGGCCGCTATGAAGTTTACTTGGTTGTCCACTTAGAATATTAAATGAAAATTGAATGTGAAGTTTAGGGTTTTCCAATTTATTATTGAAACTCTAAGCAAATAATCAATTCAAGTCAGAACCTGTACATCCCATGCTGTACAGCCATATTTTGCCCATTCCTCGTCCAAAGTACCAATAACCTACAGTTTTGGTATAACCAAGCTGTCGGCATGCAACCTTGGCATCCCTCATATCAAAGTCATCGGAACCATATTGACACACTGTTCCCCATTGGCCACTGTGGTAGACTTGTATGATGCCACCTACACTTGAATCTGTGAACAGTGGATTAATATTTTGAAGCTGAAATAACTATTTTCTATTTCCTTTTACAAGTATTTTTTAAGTATTGGGCATAAGTGGTTGGCGGTTGGCTACAGTAATAGACTTGAATATCAATAGAGTGAATGATGGTTGCCTTATTAATTAAAGACTTAGTGCAAGCATAACTTTACTGGTGTCATGGATTTATTGACCAACTGCATAATAGCGAGTCTTGGCTTTTCTAATCTAACAATTATGACATACTCTTCCCCATTAAGAGCGATCCAGCGAAAAGACAAGAAAAAGTATAATTAAAGGGCTTCCTTTCAAGTCTTTTAAAGAAGTCAGGATGGATATCGCTTCTGCTTCATTTAGGTTTTAATGCCATAGCAATGGTAACAGTCCAGCTCTTTGCAGATTGGACAAAAGCCAAAAGTGCAATCTACATTTTCCGCTCCACACATGATTATCAACCAAAAAATATTATAATTAACTAAAGCCATATCTTTATCATAAATTTACTTTGAAAATATTTTGAATAAATAATAAAACGATTATTGGATGAGGCTGAGTATGATATGAAAAATTATGCATATCTCAAAGATAACAGTCACTCCTCGTTATGCATGATTTTTCATATCATGCTCAGCCTCATCAAGTAATTGCTAATTATTCTCTGTTCATCTGTTCATTGTTACTCATTAGAGAATTTGAGACCAGAATTTATATCCTTTAAAACAAATAAAGAAATCATCACGTGAAAAAAAAAAAAAAAAAAAAAAAACTAAAGCCATTTCATTTCTATTTGATTCATACCCATACATCATAACACACCAACATCTTGTGTGTGACCAATCCCAGTTGCCATAGCACACTGTTCCCCGCTGACCAGTGGTGTGGTATACTTGTATAATGAATCCATGAATAGTAAACATTGAAGTTTAACTAATTCTAATTAGTATAAATACAAAGGTGATTATACAAAATCGCGCGCTCTGATTGGTTTTCTATCTCGGATTATCACAGGTATCCCAAGCTGGGTTTCTGTGGTTTCCTATCGAACTTATAAGCCAATGTATGGCGATTTTTCGAAAAAATTAAAAATCAGTAAATCACACAAATAAATGTCCCTACTTGTGTTTCGTGTTTTGCTTTGAGTCTCTGTGAAGTTTCAGGTCATTTGAAGCAATATTGAGCGAGTATCGTGGTGGAGTATCCCTCGTACTTAAAAATTGGGAAGGTAGCACACTTCAGGCCGCTCGAACCCTCGATAAGGGTCAATAATTCGCCTCTAGTTCAGCCAAAATTACACATCAAGCCGAAATTCTTTCACAGAACCTTAGTCCGATATCTGATACAGCCACACAATCGATCTCCCTTTCGGAATTCAACGCTAACATTTTCAAAAGCCAATTTGTTTCGAAGCCATTGCCAATCCGATGCTCTATGAACCAACCATATTTGCAACGGCTTTCAACCGTCGTTACAAAAACCATGCGTACCCTCCTCTCCAAGGTTAACAAATGTCACTGCTATTGTTTTAGCCGACCAATAGCAATCCGCCAATAGAGACGTGATTCATTTAAAATATATGTAAACAACGTACTTGTATCAATCAACACAGAAGGATTTTAGGGGAGGGTACGCATGGTTTTTGTAACGACGGTTGAAAGCCGTTGCAAATATGGTTGGTTCATAGAGTATCGGATTGGCAATGGCTTCGAAACAAATTGGCTTTTGAAAATGTTAGCGTTGAATTCCGAAAGGGAGATCGATTGTGTGGTTGTATCAGATATCGGACTAAGGTTCTGTGAAAGAATTTCGGCTTGATGTGTAATTTTGGCTGAACTAGAGGCGAATTATTGACCCTTATCGAGGGTTCGAGCGGCCTGAAGTGTGCTACCTTCCCAATTTTTAAGTACGAGGGATACTCCACCGCGATACTCGCTCAATATTGCTGCAGATGACCTGAAACTTCACAGAGACTTAAAGCAAAACACGAAACACAAGTAGGGATATTTATTTGTGTGATTTACTGATTTTTATTTTTTTCGAAAAATCGCCATACATTGGCTTATAAGTTCGATAGGAAACCACAGAAACCCAGCTTGGGATACCTGTGGGATTATCAGCCGATAATCACCTTTTCGGACAAAATGGCTGTCGCGCTTTTAAAAAATAAAATATTTTCACTTTCAATGTTGTTTCTTTCTTTCTTTTTTGAAATAATCACCTTTTTATTCATACTAAAACAATTATTCACCTCAGGCTCAGTGATTATCGATGAATATTTACCTTGCAGCTCGAAGACTCGCCGCTCGGTAAATATTCATCGATAATCACTTCGCCTTCGGCGAATAACTGCTAATTGTTCTTTGCTGACAAAACAATAATGATACTTTGATTGCAAGGTTACATATGGTAAACGATATTGAACGTATTCGCAGGGCACGATCCTGCAAAAGCTAAAGTTAGAAAAAAAAGATTCAATACCTTTGATGTCACTCTTTAATTATACCTTTGAGACTGAAAGCATGTGTAGTACAACTTCCAAGCGTATACTCTGAGCCCCTGCACAGCATGTTGTTTAGCCATATTTTACCCGATCCTCGTTCCCCACTGACATACTCTCAGCTTAGGCTGAGAATTAGTAAATAAAGTCCGAATCCGATGCTAAGAACCAGTCGTCACAGAGCTGTGTCATAAAAAAAAACATCGCAAGATACCAAAGAACCAAGTTTGACTAAGAAAATAGGTACTTTATGAGAATATTTTGATTAGAACGACTGAGTTCGCCTTATAAAATAATTCTGAATCACTGAATTACAAAAAGATGAAAAAATATATGTATAAATGGTGAAATTGGTGTTTACATAAAGGAGATTGGTAACCCATCACATCATGTCTCGACCATTCTGCATGAACGGTCATTTTAGTTCAGCCTTATAAGCTATAAAATAAACCGTCATACATTGTGATAACTTAACCCAACCCTTTGCCATTTCTTAGCATTACTCTATATCATTTCATTTCATTAACCTCTATCTTTAACGGACTATAAGCCATATTTCCTATGGCTAGTGAGAGTAGCTTCCAAATTATGCCACTGATGCTGAATAAGGCATGGCATTTCAAAATCCTAATGTTTTAGTAAAACAAGTTGTCTACATGCTATCTTGCATGCAACCATGAAAACTAATGTTATCTTTAATTCCCATGATATCTTTTTAGTATTATGCATTTAATTCCAGGATCAACCGTTACCATTTCGGTAAATATTGTAATTTAATTAATGCACAACACAACACCAACGTCATATGTGTGACCGTTGCAGAGAGAATCAACGTTTCCCCATCCTTTGTGAGTAAACCTTTCAAGCAAGGACTCTAAGCCTGTACAACCCATAGCGTAGAACCATACTTTACCCTTCCCTTTTCCACGATACGAATATCCAACTGCTTTATCAAAACCGATTTCACGACATGCAACCTTAGCAGTATTCAGATCGTTTGAACTATAGCTCAGATCACAGACTGTTCCCCATTGACCATCATTAGAGTGTAGACAAAGTTAACTTTCGTTAAAACCCTTGGATTTACTGCCAATGGTAAGACTCTTAAAAGCACCATCAGCTCAATGATTTGAAACGATTAGTGTTGGTGGTGCTGGGGAATCCACAAACTACTTGCATGATAAATCAATGGATTGCTCAATTGATTTAAAAATAACAAAGTAGAGTTTATCCATTTCTGTATGCGATGTTAAAATATACACCCACATCATATATGTGACTGTTGCAGCTAGAGTGAACATTTCCCCATCCATTGTGCGTACAGCTTCCAAGCAAGGTCTCTGAGCCCATGCATTGCATGTTGTTTAACCATATTTTACCCGATCCTCGTCCATAGTACCATGTTCCTACAGTCTTGGTAAAACCAAGTTGACGGCATGCGACCTTGGCATCTGGCATATCCCAGCGACCATAATACGCATGGCATACGGTTCCCCACTGATCTACTTTTAGAGAAGTAAGTAATGTCAGAATCGGATGCTAAGAAAAAACGTAGACCTTAGATCAAGCTTTGTTAAATACCATTATCGAACAATAAACGATCAATATCTCTTTTTCTGGTTCAATGTGCTTGAGCTAATCCAGAGATATGAAAGAAAAATAGGTCGAGTTGTCACAAACTGTGTCATAAAAACCAATCACAAGATGCAAAAGAACAAAGTTTGACTAAGAAAATAGGAAAATACTTTACCACAACGGAGAATACTTTGATAAGAATGACTTAGTTCGCCTTGGAAACGATTCTGTATCTCAAAGAACCAAGAGCTCCAAGTGCCATCACACACACTAAGTTTCAAACGCACTGACCATGTTCGTGGTAGGCGTATAAAGATGGCAACACATTACTTTGATTTTTCAAAAATAGTTTTTCTGAATGGTATTGCTTTTTTATCCTAAAAAATATATACATATCAAACATAATTGTACTGCTTATTCGCCTTTAAATAATTTTCTATGCAAATCATAATGTGCTATGTTATACAAACAGTGTCTCAGATTTATTCTGAACATCAATAGAACTTATCAAATATGAAGCCAACAAATAAATAAGCCATCAGAAAAAACGCCCCTAATCAACAAGGTCGAAAAATGCCAGCTGTTATTCCCTGGACATTCTATCAGAAGGCAGGAGAAAGACCTAATACAGCAATATTGCCTGTATGTTTCACAACATGGTCAGTGAAGCAGAGGACGACAGAAATTCAGAAATGAAGCATATTGCCAAGCGTATTAACCAAGAGATTCAACTTGAATATCGTGCATTGCGTGATGCTGCCGACGACAGAGTTGCATGGCGATCTGTCGTTAAAGCCGCCTTTCGTTTCTCAGATTAGGATGAGATAAAGCCAACTAACAGAGCGGTGTATGTGACAATCGCTTCCCCATTCACTGTGAGTACAGCATGGCACAGTGAGTACTTATATCCAACTGTTTTAGTGATACAAACATGCAACCTTAACAGCATTTAGATCCTAGTAATCGGGAAGAGAAAATAGCCCCTAGATCATATGTGTGACCATTGCAGTTAGAGTGAACACTACCCCATCCATTGTGAGTACAGGTTCCAAGTGAGGACTCTGATCCTGTACATCGCATGTTGTCTAACCATACTTTACCCTTTCCTTGTCCCCAGTACCAAGGCCCTACAGTTTTGGTAAAACCAAGCTGTCGGCATGCAACCTTAGCATCATCCATATCCCAGTTACCATAGTAATGACACACTGTTCCCCATTGACCAATCCGTTGTATGGGTAATGTGGACAAAACATGGTAGTTGTTCTGTCGGAAGTATTTGTAAAGTTCTTGCAAGAGCTGAAGCAAACAACATGCAATGCATGGGCTCAGAGACCTCGCTTGGAAGCTGTATGCACAATGGATGGGGAAATGTTCACTCTAGCATGGGTTGTACAGGTTCGGACTTGAGTATATTATTCACTTTGTCTGTTTTATAATATTCACACATTCAGTTTGCAGCTAATGTTCGAAGTGGACAACCAAGTAAACCTACCAGTGGCCTTTATTGGGAGTGTTTAACCTTTGGATGGCAATAGTTGAAGAATCCAATCAAAACTCGAGAAGATAATTTATTTTTCATAATTTGAAATTTAGTATAAAATTAGTAATGGATTTTAGAGGGTTACTCTTGAGCCGCTTTGACTGTATAAAGGGCTATCACAATAATCAATGGGTAACGGTTTGTGTTAAGAACTGGAATATGCCAGATGCCATATTAGGATATAGGATATTGGTTGTTTTGGATATGGAAATGGTAAAGTATGGTTGGACAGGATGAAGTGTTCAGGCTCAGAGAAATTACTTGCAAGTTGTAGCCACAGTGGATTGGGGAACGTTAATTGCAGTGTAATGTTTATGTTATTTGAACAAGGTGGCCCATTCACCTAAAAGCTGGTATCCAGAGGGACCCTGTATTGCATAAATCTATACAAATAATAATGATAAAATATATACTACATAGACATACAAAGAAAACTATAGACTATCAATGTGATGTCTTAATTTCATATAAACCAAAATTTGAACTGTTGCTTTAGATGGAACAGTTATACATGAGATGTTGTCGTAGGCATACATTGGGACCTACCTCATAGGATATGAACCATACTTTGCCCGTTCCTCTTCCAAAGTACCAATATCCTACAGTTTTGATAAAACCAAGCTGTCGGCATGCAACCTTGGCATCCCTCATATGAAAGTCATCGAAACCACCTTGACACACTGTTCCCCATTGGCCACTGTGGTAGACTTGTATAATGCCGCCTATACTTGAATTTGGGAAGAGTTAATTTATATTTTGAAGCTGAGTTAACTCTGCTCTATTTCCTTTCACAAGTCTTTCTAAGTATTGGACATAAGTGGTTAGCACTTGCGTACATTAGTATCGTGGTTGCCTTAGTTAAAGTTTACCAATGCCATGGATTTATTGACCAACTGCATCATAGCAAATCTTGGCTTTCCTAATCCCAAATATAATAATGACATACTCTTCTCCAATAAGAGTGATCAAGCAAAAAAAAATAAAGAAAAGAATAATTAAAGGTCTTCCTTTCAAGTCCTTTAAACGCGTCGGAATGCTTCATTTATGGTTAAATGCCATAGTGACGGTAACCGTCCAGTCCTTTGCATGTAAGTCAAAAATCAGCAACGTCTACACTGTCATTTGAGTTTAAAAGTGCAATCTAGACTTTCCTATTTCAATTAACGTTGACAACAAAACATCCGAAATTGTCGATCCGAGACCTATTTGAATTGTGGAAGGCTGCATACTCTTCTCAAAGATATTGCAAAAACATAGTTGCAATCACGCTTGAATGGTGTTGAATTCCTTATTTGTTTCCATTATCGCCTTAATTTACAAAAATTCATGTTGACACTCACCAATTCCTATTGGTCTCAGTTCGACCATTCCAGATCTCTGGTTAATTGAAATAGTTGTATAAAACTTTGCATCATAACACACCAACATCCCGTGTGTGACCGTTACAGCTAGAATAAACATTTCCCCAACCATCGTGAGTACAGCTTCCAAGTGTGGACTCTGAACCTGTACAATGCATGTTGTTTAGCCATACTTTACCCGTCCCTCGTCCGTAGTACCAATATCCTACAGCTTTGGAAAAACCAAGCTGTCGACATGCAACCTTCGCATCTCTCATGTCCCATTTCCAATAAGCATGACACATTGTTCCCCACTGGCCACTGTAGTAGACCTGTATAATGCCACCGACACCAGCTAGTGAATCCCTGTATACTGATGCATTGAAGCCAAACAAATTATTTTTCTTTTGTTCTGAGAAAATAATTTTAAAACTTTGATCGGCTGACTTATTGAAAACGATAACATTGAGTGTAAAAGGTAATCTTTGACACCTGTGCAAGCAAAAGTTGAAAACAATTTAAAAAACAAAAACAAATTCTATATATCAAATGTGTGACCCTTTCAGCAGGACCAAACGCTTCCCCAACCATTGTGAGAACAGCTTCCTAGTGAGGCCTCTGAGCCAGTACAATACATGTCAACCCATACTTTGCCTGTCGAATATTCAATTGGCAACTGTTTTGCCAACATGCAACTTTAGAATTATTCAGATCGTTTGAGCTATAACTGTAATCACAGACTGTTCCCCATTGACCAATTTTAGAGTGTAGACTTGAAATGAACTTAGGTTGAAAGCCTTGGATTTACTACCTATTTTACCTTAATTTTCATAAAAGGAGCAGCATCTCAATGATTTTAAGCATTTAGCATTGGTGGTGCTGAAGAATCCATGAGCTACTTGCATGACAATCCAATGGATTGCTCAATTGATTAAAAATAACGAAGTAGAGTTTATCAATTGCAATAAAGGTATACTTTTTGTGTATGTGGTGTTAAAATATACACAATACTACACCCACATCATATATGTGGCTGTTGCAGCTAGAGTGAAAATTGCCCCATCCATTATGCATACAGCTTCCAAGTGAGGTCTCTGAGCCCGTGCATTGCATGTTGTTTAACCATATTTTACCGGATCCTCGTCCGAAGTACCAAATTCCTACAGTTTTGGTAAAACCAAGTCAATGGCATGCGACCTTGGCATCTGGCATATCCTGACGACCATAATGCGCATGGCACACTGTTCCCACCGACCTTTTTTAACTTAGGTCGAGAAGTGAGTAACTTCCGAATCCAATGCTAATAAGATCGACCTTCATTAAATACATAACAATAATCATCCTTTACAAGAGCTATAGCTCAGCACTGTCTTCAGTTTCTTCTGAATGGGACGCCTATAATGAACTTGTTGTAATGCTGTTAGTTGATCCAATACATTCCAATGAAAGAAATTTGAAAGAAATTTTTTTGCCGATAAGAAAGATTGTCACTACGATTAGAACCGTGTAAAAGACAGAGAGCATTTCAATGAATCAGCTATTTATATAGAACACAAAATAAAGGGTCATATTGTGATAGCACAATAGAACATCAATAGAACTGATCACTTATCAACACCAGTTGTCATTCCTTGGACATTCCATCATAAGGCAGGAGAAAGACCTAATACAGGAATATTGCCCCTCTTTTCTCTGCTTAAGAAGAGATGGAGCCGACCAAGGGAGCTGTGTTTGTGACCGTTGCTTCCCCATTCACTGTGAGTCTAGCATGTCATGGTGAGTACTTATATTCAACTGTTTTGGTGATACTAAGTTCCTGACATGCAACCTAACCAGGATTTAGACCGTTTGAGTACCCTAAATACCCTACTAATGGGGAAGACAAAATGACACCAACATCATATGTGTGACCATTGCAGTTAGAGCGAACACTACCCCATCCATTGTGAGTACAGGTTCCCAGTGAGGTCTCTGATCCTGTACACAGCATGCCATTCAGCCATACTTTACCTGACCCATGTCCATAGAACCAAGATCCTATAGCTGTGGTAAACCCAAGCTGACGACAAGCAACCTTGACTTCTTCGTTGATATCCCAAAAGTAACCATAATGACACACTGTTCCCTGGTCTATTGATTATTGGTAAGTCAATAAACTTTACAAATTGTTTTGAAAGTGCTTATGAGACAAACATAAGTGTGACCGTTGCAGTAAGAGGAAAGGTTTCCCCATCCATTGTGAGTACAGCTTCCAAGTGAGAACTCTGATCCTGTGCATCGCATGACATTTAGCATATTAGCACTCCGAGTATAGTTGCTTAAAAAATTAGCTCTTGATGTTTTAAACGTTTTATCTCTAATTTAGATACTTTTGATGCTTTTTACCACGCTAATTTTGTTTCTAAGTATTTGTACTGTCAAATTATGCTTTCTTATTCGAAAAATTCTTCACTATCTTGCTGTTTGTGATTGATGGAAATGTTCTGTGGGCTTTCAAACAATGACTGGTCATCGCTATGGTCAATTTCCACTGGATTCTTTGACTTGGAATACCATATACTATGAAATCTCTTGGTATCTTACGTCAGTTCAGAGGAAAACGTGCTGGTCGATCTCAAGCAAAAGACGATGGTATTCGATCGATAAAATCAATCTTTTTTCGTTCTACCAGGAATTTAAATATTCAAGATTCGTTCCTTCGATCACCTTGGCTGAACACCGCAAATAAACACAAGCATTTTCATCGTGGAATCAATACCAATAACTTGTGCTACCCTCACTGCATACCTTTATCATCAAATGTTCAAAGAAGCTCTAAACTTCTAAAACTTTTAAAACCTATTAAACTGCCGGTCAGTATGCATAAACCTTTGATCATAAATGATTTTATTGTTGAAAATGATATTGAGTTGCTTTGTTTAACGAAACTTGGTTGAATACAAATAATTCAAATTTACAATTAGTTGTTAATGAAATAACTCCAAAGGGCTATGTTTTTCACCACATCCCTAGAAAATCTAGAGGAGGAGGTGTTGGTCTACTTTTTAAAAAAATTCTGAAATTATATAAAATTTCGATATCTAAATTTAAGTCCTTTGAGATCATGAGTATGTCTCTAAACTCATCTCTGTCTACCATTTCAATTTTTGTTTTATATATACCACCTCCATCAAGTCGGAACAAACTTTCAAATCAAATGTTTTTTGATGAGTTTTCTAATTTTCTAGAACAGTTTTCTATTAATTCAGCCTCATTTCTTCTTGTGGGTGATTTCAAAATTCATGTTGAAGATAAAACTAATTTTCATGCTCTTGAATTTCTTAATATCTTGAATCTTTTCAATTTGTCTCAACATGTTGAACTGCCAACATACGAAGAGAAACACATACTCGACCTTGTATTAGCAATACAAATAGCAATTTAATTGATAAAGTTTTGGTCTCTGATCCTGCAATATCCAAGCACTCTGCTGTGTTTTGTGAACTACTTACTGAAAAGCCATCTTTTGAAAGAATTGTTTCAAAATGCAGAAAGATCAGATCAATTGACGTTGAATCAATCAAAAAAGGTATTACTCGTTCCAGTTTAATAACCTCACCAGCAGATGATATCAACAGCCTTACTTCACAATATCACTCTGATCTGTTGTCTATCCTAGACTCACATGCTCCTGTCAAAGAGCGTATTATAACAATGAGACCATCTGCTCCTTGGTAAACGGAAAGGATAAAATCTGAAAAGACTAAGCGTTGAAGACTTGAGAGAACATGGCGAGGCTCACGTCTTACAATTCATCGTGATTTATACGTAGAGCAATGTTGTGTAGTAAAGAAACTTTATCAGAAATCTAAAGATGAACATTTTTCTAACATTATTAATGACAATATGTCCAATCAGATAGTTTTGTTTTACACTTTTGACAAATGGCTAAACAGGAATCCGGAGCAATCCTTTCCTGTTGCACCTACCTACAAAGTAGTTTTTCTTCTCATTCATCCCACCTGGATATCCATACAGTTTTACCAGTGTCTCAAACATCTTATTTCATTTTCTGAAATTGCATGTGATGATCTGTCTAAACTCATACTTCCACTTGTCAGCAAATCCTGTGTTCTTTACACTCTGCCTGCTGTTATTCTCAAAAGAACCTTTGAAATGCTCCTTCCTTCCATTAAAAAAATTGTCGACTTATCTCTAAATACTGCAACAGTGCCTAGCAATTTAAAGGAAGCGATAGTGTGACCAGTCATCAAAAAACATAATCTGCCTTATGATGAATTTTCCAGTTTCAGACCAATATCAAACTTGACATTTCTTTCCAAGGTTGTAGAAAAGGTGGTCACCTCTCAACTAGAAGAGCACTTGGAGAAAAATGATCTACATGAAAAGTTTCAATCAGCCTACAAGAAATTCCATAGTGTTGAGACAGCACTTTTGAGAGTTCACAATGATATTCTTCAAGCTATTGACAGACAGTCTGCAGTTATTTTAGTATTACTTGATCTATCAGCTGCTTTCCATACGGTAGATCATAACATTCTTCTTGAGAGGCTTTCAACTAGATACAACATCAATGGAAAAGCTCTTCAATAGTTTAAATCCTACCTCAGTGATAGATGCTTTCAAGTGAAAGTAAACGGTGCTTCATCTTCTTCTCAACTTCTAGAGAACATATCACTACCATCTTATATGATTTGCACTGGCTACCTGTTGAACAGTGTATTGTTTTCAAGATTCTTCTACTTACTTTCAAAGTTTTACATAATTGGTGCAACCTTATGTGACATCACGTTCCTTAAGATCAAAGTCTCAGAACCTTTTGACGAAACCTAATTATAACCTAAATCACTATGGCAAAAGAGCCTTCTCCACTGCAGCCCCTGAACTATGGAACAGTCTCCCACAGAACAGATCATCTATTTCACTCTCACAGTTCAAACATGAGGTTAAAACCTGGCTCGGATGACCATGTAAAAATGGCCGTCCCGTCTCTCCACACTACCTAACCCTATGCATCGGAGGGACGTAAAAGAACCACTGAGGACGTAAAGAAACCCTGGCCGTGACCAACCTCAGTGTCTGGCCTTTACAAACCATTTCTTAATGGGTTAATTGTGGGATGGGTATGGGAGTTTTAAGGGGTTGGGAATTGGTGCAATGTACCTCGAAGGGGACCTCTTGTTCTATTGTACAGCACTAGCCTGCGGGCAAATCTAAAAAAAAAAAAAAAAATCCAAGACTTTGTCAACGACCTGGTCGCCAAGCTTGACAAAAACAAGTTCCAGTTGAAAGAAAGCAAATGCAAAGAGATGCTAATTCCCTTTGCTAAGAACGAGGTAGAATTCGCTACTATTGTATTCAATGCGAAGGATATCGAGGTTGTTTCGATTGACAAGCTACTTGGCCTGAACATTTCCATCCGAAATCGAAATAGCCTGCCACGTCTCAGAAATCTCGCTGAAGGTATCCGCAAGGCTCTACTTCCTTAGACAGCTAAAGAAAGCAACCAGGCAGCTTATGAATTTTTACACTACATGCATCCGTCCAGTCATAGAGTACACATTTCGAGGTATTATGCATTTCATTCCAGGATCAACTCTTAAAATTTTGCTAAAAATTTAATTTAAACAATAATTAGCTACTAAAACTGTAATATTGAATAATGATATAATCAATGCACAACATAACACCAACATCATATGTGTGAATATTGCAGCCAGAATAAACGCTTCCCCATCCACTGTGAGTACAGCTTCCAAGTGAGGACTCTGAGCCTGTACATTGCATTAACCACAGCCATACTTTACCCATTCCTCGTCCAAACCACCAAGGTGCCACAGTTTTGGTAAATCCAAGTTGTCTACATGCCACCTTGGCATCATTCATACGCCAGTAGCCACCATATTCACACACTGTTCCCCATTGACCATTGCAATCAAGGTCAGTAACACATGAACACATAAGTTCAAAATATAAACAACTAGTTAATGCATATATCCTGTCAACTCATAATCATTATATTTTTCCTTATATTTTATTTATTTATTTATTTATTTATTTATTTATTTATATTTTATATGTTTATGCAGGTAACACAAAACCATTGGTACATTTCACAACGCATGCCCGGCACCAGACACACAACCCTTTATCAGCCATTACACATCAACGATATGACACTTGAATGTAGAAATAGCATTCCTCACCAGTGGAGTAAAGCATCTAGTGTTGCGACCAAACGTTTCCCCATTCATTGTGAGAACAGCTTCCAAGTGAGGCCTCTGATCCTGCACAAAACATGCCATGCAGCCATACTTTACCTGTCCCTCTTCCAACGAGCGAATAACCAATAGTTTTGGTAAAACCAAGTCGTCGACACACAACCTTAGCAGTTTTTAGATCATCTAAGCTTTCGCTGGTATCACACACTGTTCCAGATTGCTTATTCTTAGACTTAAGAATCTTACCAGTCACCGGTGCTTTATTATTTATTTTTTTCAGACTGCATAACCTCTGTCCTTTTTAGCATACTCTGGATCAATTCATGTATGTCCAATACACACGACCTGATACGAGTGGTGATTTTGCTTTACGACTCGTACAGGTCGTGAAAGTTATTAGTATGCATAAAACGAGCATATTAATTTCTTACATCACATATTCATTATACAAAATTTTGAAATGGTCATCCTGTGGTGAAAGGAACACTAATAAATGGTGACGGTCACCCTGTGGTATGCATAAATTAAGTACCTCGTGGCCTCTCCTCTCGGACCCCCACAACTCGAGGATTCTTTGGTGGATTTGTTTTCTACTTATCTTTGACGCTGCATATGAGCACGGTACAACTATAGAATACCCCGCCCCTCTACATATATACTTGTAGCCTGTGGCTACAGCTACGGGTTATGATACACAGGGATCCCATAACAGTATTCAGTACACAGGGATACCATATGTACTCAATATTCAGAGGACAGAAGTACACAGGGATACCATATTACTGTGTAGCCAGTTGGCTACGGCTACGTGTTATGATACACAGGGATACCAAAACCGTAAAACGTCAATCGTTGCTTCCGTATAATATTATTTCTGTGTTGTAAGTTATTGATGGCTCACTTACTTCTCAAATGAATATTCAATTGAAAAAATTAGTCCTAACTCGATCAAAATAGCAAAAAAAAATCAGTTTTATTTTTATGTTCGAATCCTTAACTGCAAATAAATACTCAAGTAATAATCACAAGCCCGTATGAGTATCAATTTTTAAAAACATTTATTTTCACATAAGTTATACAAATAGAACTATAACAATATAAAACTCACAAACTATTTACAGGGTATACTTTCTAAATATCATTTAAAAACAGCACACAATCTAGTGCTAAAACTACCTTCAAATAGCACATGCCGTTTTCAAGAGACACGGGTATTAATGCATTGTATTAGTTCAACCATAAAATGTTTAATTGTAAATAAAGCTATTGAGTGTATTTTATACCCAACGACGATTTATTACTAGTAATGCTCACTTAATGATAGCATACTTTAAAGATTTACATATTTCGATTCGTTACAATTTTTCTTCTTTTCCACGTAAAATGACTAAAAATTAATGCTGTGTCCAAGCATCTTTACATTCATATCTCGTATCTCCCGCTTCAATTCCAATGCTTCTTTTTCGTTTCACTTGATTTTCTGTCGATTTTCTTACTCCTACTCTCTCGCTACCGTCTAAGAATAACACTCATTCATTATGCAAGTCATAATAAAACCAGGTGCTTTCTTTTCTTTTAATGTTATCCAATAGAAAACGAAGTTGCCTTGCTCTTTTATCCAATGTTTTGTCATCAATTTTCCAATATACACTTGTCAATATCCATTTCACGATAACTGTTGGTGGACATCCATTTCCAATAAAAAAAAGAAACACCTTGAATGTTTACATGTCACTAAGCGGTTTCTTCCAAAACAACTTCTTAATCCATAATGGCCACACTTTGGTTCCGTAAAACACGTCCCCATTCATTAAATTAATTAGGAGCCTCCTTTCGCGAACAATTCCATGTCTTGTTAAGTTTGTCATATTCCTCGCGTATTGTAATATCATGCTCAAATCCATTACTTCTATCACTGTTATTTCTTCTAGTACGTGTCTTTTAGCACTCTGAATCTATTTGAAATCCTCTAGAGTTACGTATCACTTACTTTCTCGTTGCAACTTTATAAATAGCATAATACCGCTTTAGTGATTCTAAACAAAAGTATAACAAAAGACTTAATCCCTAGCATTGGATAAATTTAGCGCCCACCTTCACACTACAGTGTCGCATTCTCCTCTCTAGTCACTACACGTTTGGCGGTGTCTTAAGCGGCACTACCTTCCTTTGTTCTATTATTCGTAAATAAAACTAACCCTAGATAGGATTATCCAATAAACAACTGTTTCATTAGAAACACCGGCGCAGCTCACACTACCTTACCGCTAGTTATCACCTCTATCCAGTGAATAATAGAGTGCAACAAAAGACAAGTTTCCTACACAAAACAAAACAAAACACTTGAGAAAAAAATCACTATCACATCTATAATCAAACTTCGCAGCCGTTATCCTGTTGAAAAGTTTTGTTTACTTTGTAACTATGACTACAATTCCCTTAGGAGTAATTTCATAAACTACCACAGCGCAGCATTTACCGGTACTCCCATTTACCACTTGTCACTAGCTGAGATACAAAGTTTACAATGTCTTCTTCTAAACTTACGAAAATAACGCGCCAACACGAAAGAACTTGGAGTCTACTCCACAAACGTTTAATGGGAATCTCTTTCGACTTTGGAGAGGTATTTCAAGAAAACGTATGGGCCTTCCTGACGAATACAGCTTCATCGTTGAGTACGAGCGCTGGTTACTTGGTGCCTTCCATCCTAGCAAGTACAGCTTTCCTCGCCAGTAAACACAGCCTGATAAGCCACAAGAACCACGATATGCCCTTTAATCTCTTCATTCTCTTCGTTGGACCTCCATCCACCGGAAAATCACAAGCCCTAAAACATGCTGCATATTTGCCAATGTCTACCATTATCGAGAACCAGGACTTAACAAATTTCCTTCTCGACAAGTGTACTTCTTCAGGGCTGGCAAAAACTGTCGCGCAAAACAAACTAGGCTTTGTCGTCTCACCGGAACTATTTGACTTATTAAACAAACTGCTGAAATCAGATGATGAAAACGCAACTGGCGACGCTCAACTACTATGTGAGTTGTTCTCAGGAGAACGTGTGACATATCGATACGCCACAGAACGTACGAGAGAAATCGAGGCAAATGTGCCGTTTTCTATTGTCGGAGCAACACAAGTTCCATTTGCTGCAAGATTGATCGCCAGAATGGATCAAGGACATGGGCTACTTGACAGATTTTTATTCATGTTCCCGCCCTGCTATCGGCCAAGTGTGGAGGACACTGACACTTCCATCACGTGGCTGGAAAGTCAGAATGTTGACTCCTTGACCGACATATTTGTTGAAATGGAGGAAAACATGCTGAAAACTAACTACAAGTTTGACGACGAAGCACAAGAACTTTTGCACGAACTTAGCAAACAAGAGATCGAAGAGATCAACGATGCTCTTAAAGAATGCACGCCAGTACCTAAGTGCAATAAGTGCGACTTGATAAAACGACTGGCTGGTTGCTTACATATATTCAACCATATCGCGGGCCAACTGTTGAATGGATGCAAGCCACCACCAACACCACAACGCATCACGAAAGCGTCCGTCGAGGGAGCCCAAAAGATTCTACAATATGCGAACACGCAGAAGCAAATCGCTACTGAGGTAATAACTAAGAACTTGTTGTTTTTGCAAATGTCAATATCAAAATTATTAAGCCGCTTTGGAAAAAAATAAAATGTATAAAATGTCTTCAATATTTTTAAACACTGGTAGATTTATATCTTTACAGCAAAGTTTAATACCCAATTTCACTAGCAATTCTAAATGCTTTGTATTATTTATTTTTTTCAGTTTATCAACGGCATCGTGAGTGATTGTACAGAGAAAGAAGCCAGGCAGCCGACATTAGACGACCAAAAAGCCGCCATCGTCACCTTCCCTGGACCCGTTGTGTCATGTAGATCTTTCAAACAGTACGCGCCAAGGAGCTTGCGATCCATCACAGAGGAAGAGTTCAAACAGGCAGCAGGCCAACTAAACGCCTATGGAAATCTGGTGACAGTACGCGTTCCAAGATCGTCACAAGCAACAGCAGTTTTCATCAAGAATGATCCACAAACAATGGACTGGGACCAAGAACACCCATGCTGTCAGCAACAACAGTACGTCGCTAAGTACAGCCTCCCTGTACACAGTTCAGTAACTGTACGAATAAGGAATCAACTGGTTACAGCCGGTCATGTTCCACAAGAAATTTTCAATATGTAAACTTATTTTTGCGATTTGTTTCTGCGAGTTGAGTAGAACATTGTGATCAATAGTTTTCTGAAAAATTACAATAGGAAAGACAATACAAAGCCAAGCATAACCAACCATTCCATATCAATATTTTCACTTCAAAAAACAAATTATTAATAATTTTTCACTTATTTGCAATGAGCCTCTGTATGCAGATGCATATTTGCTTTATATTTCAAGGTTAAATACACAATACTCATACTTTGTTTGTAAATATATGCTTTAATTAATTGTTCTTTGGAATTTAAATAAACATTATTGTAAGTTTTAAATGTGCAATACTCATACTTTATTGTAACTATATGCTTTAATTAATTTTTCTTTGCAAAATATAGCAGCATTTAAATCAAATATGATTTACTTATACAAATTAAATTAATAAGGAAAGCCATAAGATGCCTACGCGTTTCGTGAAAAGCGAAGTATTCGTTCTATTAAGACACAGGAAGACCCATATATTACTTTTGACCTGTAGCACCCGTAGCCGCGTAGCCACTTCATAGAGATACTTCGTTTTATTATATTACTTTTGACCTGTAGCACCTGTAGCCGCGTAGCCACTTCATAAAGATACTTCGTTTTATTATATTAATTTTGACCTGTAGCACCCGTAGCCGCGTAGCCACTTCATAAAGATACTTCGTTTTATTATATTACTTTTGACCTGTAGCACCCGTAGCCGCGTAGCCACTTCATAAAGATACTTCGTTTTACTAAGACACAGGAAGACCGATATATTACTTTTGACCTGTAGCACCCGTAGCCGCGTAGCCACTTCATAGAGATACTTCGTTCTATTATATTACTTTTGACCTGTAGCACCCGTAGCCGCGTAGCCACTTCATAGAGATACTTCGTTCTATTATATTACTTTTGACCTGTAGCACCCATAGCCGCGTAGCCACTTCACAGTCATACTTCGTTCTACTAAGACACAGGAAGACCGATATATTACTTTTGACCTGTAGCACCCGTAGCCGCGTAGCCACTTCATAGTCATACTTCGTTCTATTATATTACTTTTGACCTGTAGCACCCGTAACCGCTTAGCCACTTCATAGTCATACTTCGTTCTACTAAGACACAGGAAGACCGATATATTACTTTTGACCTGTAGCACCTGTAGCCGCGTAGCCACTTCATAGAGATACTTCGTTCTATTATATTAATTTTGACCTGTAGCACCCGTAGCTGCATAGCCACTTCATAGAGATAGTTCGTTTTATTATATTACTTTTTACCTGTAGCACCCGTAGCCGCGTAGCCACTTCATAGAGATACTTCGTTTTATTATATTACTTTTGACCTGTAGCACCCGTAGCCGTGTAGCCACTTCATAGTCATACTTCGTTCTACTAAGACACAGGGAGACCGATATATTAATTTTGACCTGTAGCACCCGTAGCCACAGGCTACAAGTATATATGTTTCTTACGAGTCGTACGAGTGGTACGAGTGGTACGAGTTTTTAGGGCCCCTGTGAGCATGCCAAAATACTAAGGCTATACCACAGGGTTCCCACATACTATTTTTTAACTATGAACTAAGTCTCTTAATTATTCATTTATTCATCATATGACATAATAAATTAAAATGCTCGTTTTATGCATACTAATAACTTTCACGACCTGTACGAGTCGTGAAGCAAACTTCACCACTCGTATCAGGTCGTGTGTATTGGACAACCCTCCGAGGCTATCGGGTCGAGCTTCCCGGGAGATTACAAGAAGAAGTATAGTCAAGACTAGAATGAGCGTCGATAATTTCAAAATATTTCCCAAATCAGCGTTTTTATCAGCGGAAGAAAAGGTGAAAATATTAAGCGGTAAATGTCCGCGTGATATAACGAAGGAAAGGCTGAAGGAATGGCTATCATATCGAAAAGGAACCGCCAAAGATGGCAGTGCAGGATCTACAGCTTCGAAAGCTGTGCTAGCTCAAAGGTGAGTCGAGTCCATAATATTTGTTTAATTTTGGCATTTTTACGTTCATAATTTAGAGCAAATTCTTAATGGCTGTTTAAATTGTCTCTTTAAACAGAGTTATAAGCTACATCAAGAATGGTTGGGAAGAAGACTTCCTTGAAAAGTGGCAACACTTGCGTAAACAAACGGACGAAGCACTTGAAACTGCAACCACATCAGCTGTTAATACAACTACAAGCAATGATTTTCCTGAATCTGCAGAATGGTCGTCACTGACAACAGCTAAAGACAAACTTACTGATTTCAATATGCAAAATATTGTCTCCTATTTCATCGAAAGGAAAGCTAAAGATGACGAATCAAATAAGGATTATAAAAACGTAAGCAGTAAAGCTTTTGGCCTGTTCAGACATGGTCATGTGCAAAAAATCGAGCTAGCGTCTGACACAGATAGAACCCACATTCGTTGTGAATGTCTGCCTGAAATGAAGAAAACATTTACATATAAACTTAAACTGTCCTTGTCAAGTTCTGGAGATATTGTTTATGCTAGCTGCCCCTGCCCAGCAGGAAAGGGTCCTTTGGGCTCTTGCAAGCATGTTGCTGCTCTCTGCTATGCTCTTGAAGAGCTTACATGACTTAAAAGTTCTCGTGAGTTTCAGACATGCACCTCAAGGCTTCAGGAGTGGAACCAACCAAGAAAGAGGAAACTGGAACCACAATCTGTGTATTTTATAGATTTTTCTAAGAAGATTTATGGAAAGGAAGAGAGAAATAAGACAAAGCCTTTGACTGACCCAAGACATCCCATACACAGGAATGCTGACAGCACTGATGCAAACAAGGATTTACTTGAGAAAATTAACAAAGTTATTCCAAACTGTGGTTTTTTTTATCTCTTGTCTAATGAGAAACAAGTGAAATCCGCTGATGCTGACATAATATCTCCTGTCAAAGAGCAACCTGTTTCCCTTGAAACAATCATAAATAGAGCAGAAAAGATCTAGGAGAACTTAAAAGTCACAGATGAGGAAATACAAAGGATTGCTGCAGAAACCAAAACACAAAGTAAATGCAAAACATGGTTTTTGGAACGACGTGTCCGCATTACTGCATCGAAATGCAAGAGAGCTATATTGAAACCCACAACAAGTCCAACAAAGGCAATGCGTGAAATTTTGGATTGTAATCCAAAATTTCAAAGTGTGATGATGAAGCAGGGGCTGGAAGATGAAAAGAAGATTTTAAGATCTTATGAAAAGAAAGTGGGATGCAAGGTAAAAGAATCAGGCTTCATCATTTGTCAAAGTCACCCTTTCTTAGGAGCCTCCCCAGACGGCGAAGTGGATGGTGGGCTTTTGGAGGTGAAACGGATCTTTTCAAAGGAATTATCTCTAAAGGAAGCAATTTACAAACGTGGTATATGCATCAAAAACAGTGATGTACTGACCATCAACAAGAGGCACAAATTTTATTATCAAGTACAGCTGCAAATGTTATGTACTGGGTGTCTGTGGACTGATCTTGTATTATCTGACATGCAAGAATTAGTCATCATACACATTAAGAAAAGCAAGCACTTCCTTTCTGGCATTGTTCCAAAGTTAGAGGAATTTTATGAGCACATTGCTCTTGAACTGGCATACCCAAGGGTAGTGCATGGACTACCAAGGTTGGGAAAACTCATTAGCAGGGATGATTGAATCTGCAGTGTTCTTTTGAAAATACTAAAGAAAATGTAGTGTTTGTATTAATTACATTTTGCAGGAAACTACTGTAGTACTAAGACTAAAAGAGTGGTTTTCATATACCCAGGAAACAGATAATAAACTAAATACACATTTGACTTACACATTAATGGTTTATTTTTCATGTGTCTGCGAAACCACTTTATTATTCTTAGTACTAGTAGTACTGTATTTCCAGAGAAAAATATTCAGACTAATAGACTAAGAACTTGTCTTTTGTATTTTTCTTAGTTATTATACACTAATAGTTTGATCCTGATTTATAGAATACAAAATATTATACCCATGAAATACTAAGCAAGTAAGATAGTCAAGCTGAGAGCAGCAAATACAGCAGTAAATACAGTAAAAACCCAACAATAAAATAATTTTCAACACATAACCTGTCTCATTTGTCAAGCAGAAGTGACTTTTGTACAGTGGATCTGATGAGTTTTTACTGCATATACCTTCAGTGAGCCTGAATAGAGTTATGGTATTTAAACCTGGCATGAAACATTATTGAACATTAAAATCAAATCTTATTGAAATATTGAGATGAATCAAAGGTATCTATCTATACAGTATTTCCCTTTCATGATATTAAATCCTTACATAAGGGTGCGAGCCAACTGGATTAAGTGAAGAGCTATACAAAGCCAGTTGGCTATGGCTTACCCTATCAGCCATCAACTAGAGGTGGAAGGAAATTCGTTAACATTGCACAAACAAAAAAAATCATATCAATTATACCATTTCTACAAAGTGTAATGGGAATAAAATCTAAAATGTGATAGTTTTTAATTCTCTCCATTGCTCTTTCAACATGGATCCTTAGAGAGGCAATCCACCTTGTTGCTAGTAATTCATGTTCCTCAAACTGGCCTGATTCATTCATGAATGGTGGTACATTTACTCGCACACCCTTGCTTGCAAGCATTTCTTGGATGTTGAATCCTCAGTCTGCCATTATATCATCTCCGGGCTGCAACTTCTCTATGAGGCCAGACCTTTGAGGGATTTCCTTGTCCGAGATACTACCTCCATACAGAGTAGAAAAAAATGAGATTCCTCCCTTTGGTACAATACCAATCAGAGCCTTCAGAGTATTGGTATTCTTGTATGAAGAAAAGGTAAGCTGCTGGGCTTCTGGATTAGCTGGCTTTTCAATGTAGATTTCTGTGGCATCTATAATGAGTGTGGTAGTAGAGTACTTTTTAGCAAAGCATGCAGGCTTGTGTAACTGAACAATTTCTTTTGAAGGAAATATCTCCAGTTCCTTAAATCTAAAAAACATGAACTTTATCCAGGTGTTGATGGTCTTAGAGACATGACTCTGAGAGGTTCCAAACCTGGCTGCTATATCTTCCTCTAGAAGACCAACTTTTAAACGGCACATCACCATAAATAATTCTGTTTCTACAGAAAAAGTTCTGCTAGGGCCAGGTTTGCTCAAGTTAGGATGGTCTGAGCTGTTTCTTTCTACATTGTTATAGTTCAGATGACTAGCAGCTTCTCTTCCAAGGATGTCAAGGACCATTGAAAACATGTCATAGTTTTCAAAACCAGTATAAAACTTAAACAACTTGTTATTTTCCTTAATAGTCTCTACACTGAATGCTCTTTCCTTATTTCGCATTTCAAGTTCCTTTCGATTCTTGCTGTTTTTTCTTCTTGTAAAAGCAGTTCGAGCTCCTTTATCTTAGTCTCAAGCTCATTTTCTCTGATTTTCCATTTCTCTTTCAAATCCAGCACCTCTTTTTCCTTCAATTTGAGGTCCTCCACAAGTTTTTCGTTTTCACAGACATGTGGATCTTCGAATACAATTGGATCTGTGTTTTCTGTGCTACCGGTATTTGGTTTTTCATTTTCATAATTATCAATGATATCAACAGTCGTATCCTCACTCACACGAAGGGATTTTACAGCTTTTCTTTTTTTCCTCTCTGTTGTTGTTGTTGCTGTTGTTCGTTCATATGGTCTTTTCCTCTGAGGCTTTTCAGAGGAGAAAATAAACTTCGTGGGAATAGATTTCGGTTTCAATCGCATTCGTTGTCCTCCTAGAGACTTCAGGAAGCATTCAGGCTCAAAATGCTTGCTGCATAGATAAGAATTTTTGCTCACTGGAGTGTTCTCTCTTCGGATTTTCATCAGCCATTTCTGGAGAAGATCTTTGTTTGAAAGCGGCAACGAATGCCATGTAAGTCCACGACAATCTTCTTTTGAACTTCGGCTAGTACAACCAAAGGCAATACAGTGTCTAACCATGATGTTTTTGGATAAGATTTATGTAAACTATTGATATTATAACTAAACTTTCATAAGGTCGTAAAATTCTCTATACTTCTTCTTGTAATCTCTCTGGAAGCTCGACCCGATAGCCTCGCTCTCAGCTACGCTAATATACGAAACCGCTGCCCAACAAAACTACGGACGCGGATCTGGAATAAGAGCTATTCACATTAAAATTCACAATTGTACCACTTATGAAACCTCTTGAGTGGAGTTTCATGTGAAAACAGTTTGACTCGACTGTAAAATATTTAGTCCTCTCTTTGTCAAGGAAATACTTTTCACTTTCCACAACAAAAGACAAGTTTCTTTTAGTAGAAAAGGGTTTGATGATAGTGTACTTTATTTATTGCTTTATTTTCATTTTTCAAACCTAAACGTTTAATTAAACGGCATAATAATGACATACATATCAGGTTTGTGTCATAATACATACTTGCCTTTGAATAGGGTTAGGTTTGTCGGAGAGGAGATGCAAAAGCAATTATTTATCAATTAAGCAGTTGTATTTTTGCAAATGAAGACACTTTTTAAGTGCCTTACGTAGCTTAGTAAACCCAAAGTAGTATAATGCATGGAGGTTACAACATGCAGATGAGACTCAATTTTACTTAACAATAAATAAGCCAGACAGAATCAGGCAGATTACACTAGTAATAATCTTTGTTGAGTTGTCTTGCTGTAAGCTTTGGAACAGAGAGATATGTTAGGACTTGACATATTATCTTAGCTGTAGACACATAAAAATATAAAACGCACGCATGTGCTCTGTCCAGTTATGAAAGATGCAGTGATTGCCAAAACAAGAAAAAAGTGTTCTGACAATCCCCAAAATCGATTTAGACAATTCTCCCTTCATGGCGGTTGCAACCAGAGTCAACATTTCCCCATCCATTGTGAGAACAACTTCCAAGTGAGGACTCTGAGCCTGAACATCCCATGCCATCTAGCCATATCTTACCCGTCCCTCGTCCCCAATACAAAGGTCCTAGGGTTTTGGTAAAGCCAAGTTGACGACATGCAACCTTGGCATCATTCATGTCAAAGTAATAAGGATAATAACTACAAACTGTTCCCCATTGTTTCATAATAACGCTTTGATATATTGATAATAAAAAATGAAGTTTTGATGAAACAAAGTTCCCTACATGTAACTTTTGCTTTATTCATATACCAGTTGCCATGGTCAAAAATACGTTTCACCTGCTATTAGTATATATTTCTTTGTATATAAAAGCTTTTAGAAAGTTTGAGAATAAACCGTTATCATTAAAACCATTATTATTAGAGCCTGTACATGCATCTTATACCTTATACAGTCATATTCTACCCGTGATATTATTATTACTAATAATTACTTTCCATCACATTTTGGTTTTAAGACATAAACTTTTAATGGTTTTTCTTCATTCTTCATTAAATGTTTATAGTTCTAATAGTTTTCTTAATATATTAAAAAAATGATACCATGTTTTCAGAGAAGAATCAAAGATAAATTTTTCTAAAGTCTCTTCATTCAGTAGTAGATAAGAACACTACGAATGAAAGAATGGAATTCCCCAGAGTGTACTTTACTTTGTTGACGTCATTAGGAATGGACACAAAAAAAAATCATATCGGATGAAGACTCACAGTTGGACATAAAAATTTGTTGTAAGTGCATTTTAGATCTGATATACACATTTTATTTATCATGATTACAGCCCTAACACTATTATCATTATTATCAGTGTTATTATTATAGGTTATTATTATTACTATTATTATTACCATCCACAATATTATAATTATAATGAAAATTTATCAGGTCTTGCGTGACATTTAAATTTTAATCCAACAAAAACGAAAATACAATATTTGAAAAGAGCATACGAAATTAGTAAAATTGGAACGCTTGAAGTGGTTTTATTGAGTAGCGCCGAAGATATGGGTGACAGAAGTCGGCTGCTTTGACAGACAAAGGTATGGGAAATATGCTGGAAGGCAACAGCTGGCCTCCCCAATTTTTTTCCATACATTTCTTTGAAGTTGATGGCAAACAACCTTACCATCATTCATATACCAGCCACTCGTGTGACACACTGTTCCCCATTGACCACCTTGTCGCCTAGTCATCAAGCAGCTGAGCACTGATGTAAACTTCATATTTACTTTAAAATTTCACGTTTAACTGTATAGAGGGAAAACGTCCTCGACGCACATCCATTGCTTTAGGTTATCAATATCAAAAATGCAACTCGTAATTGATTATTTTTTTATCATTAATACATTAATTAAATTCCCATGAACAAAATAAACAGATTGGACAGATATTCACACGGCTATGAGAGCAAACCTTGCTCTTATCAATTGATTGCGAAGAACAAAATTGTCTTATTAACTATGACCATTAAAAGCCGTTGTGCAAAATACATTGTCTCAAAGTTTAGTTTTAAAGAGGTTTTGATCAGGAGATTCATTATGAAAATGAAAGTTTCCTAATGGTATCTAAGATTTCTGAGAAAAATGAATTTCAGTATTCATTATCAGAATTCAGTATCAAAATGAAAGTTTCCTTATGCTCTATAGGGTCTCTGATCAAAATGAATTAATTTGACCTGTAACGACAATTAATATAATTTCTGGAAGCTTTTTGCTAAACCTTTTAACTCGTGGTTTTACTGCTGTATTTAAGTTCTTATCTATGAAAGGAAATCATTAAAACTTGAAAATCTTTAGTTACGAAGAGGAACTGATTGAAATTCCGTGGTAACCAAAGTAACTACAGTAATGTTTACGTTTGTGAACCAATTGAGTGGATTGCATTCAACAAAGGGTTTCATTGAGGTAAAATTAAGAGAGACTTTCACCAAAAATCGAGCAAAAATATAAAAATTTGGCAGAAGTTAAAAAATCGATTTCCTTTATTTTTCGTATATCAATAGTCCCTAGTAAGGTTAGAAACCTGGCATAGTTCGTTTCCTCAAAATATGAAAAGCGGTACCTTGGTCACGACCCGAAATTTTATGCAAATTAGGCCGCAAATATGAACAACAAAACTTCGCTCCAATGTTCTATAAAAATCATCCAGAAATGACTATTGAAGATATAAATCAAACATTTTGCTCTTTTGCAACATTTATCTCACCAAGAAACTTAGGGATCTTCGATTTATATTTTATTTAAAGCCATTTCAAAACACCTGTCTTTCTTAAATCGCGAATACCTGAAATTAGGTCACTAGAGAGAATCGTGTTTTTGGTATGTGCCATAATTCCGATTTGCTTGAAAATTTGTTCTTAACATGCCAAGACATTGTTCTCAAACATATATCAGAATTAACTTGGGGTCTTGTTTACGAGAGCTGTTATTGATGCTCAAAGTTGGTCAAATTTCATATATGACGTCATAATATTATATAAACAACAACTCGGAATTGGTGTACTCGGAACAAAATATCTCCAGCTATGAGCTTGAACTTCAGCTTTACTATAACGAATCTTGATAAGTATAGCAGTTTTAATGTTTATGCTGTGTTTTAAGGACGAAAGAAAGTTATTTCAAGGCTTTTTGTGTTGCCATCATCCAAACGAAAACTTAAAGAGATTGCGTGACTGATTGAGGTAGATATTAAAATGAATATTCGTATACATAATAACATACCGTATTTCAGGTAAATACATATGAAATCAATTCTCGCTTGGTTTGAGGCGTATCAAATTTTACAGATTACGGCTTATCTTAATATAACCTTAGATCGCTAGCTATCCCGTAATTGTCAAACTACTGAATTTGCATGTTAACAACCAATCGATTTCCCGTGCTTGACACTGAAGTAATTTACGTACCTTATTGCTGACAAGTGCAGTTTTTGCCAAAATCCTGAAGTTTGCTGATATAGGGGTTTTTTCTCTTTGCCGTTATTTCTGAAGTGTCGATGTCAAAATGCAAACATATGATTTGCAACATCTTGATACTAAACTTAGTAAGGCTGTTGGTGGACAACAGTTCGCACATATTGTGTGAATCATATACTATTGGATGCTGTATTCCTATTTCTTGGATGACTTTGTGTCTGAGTTCCTGGAGTTCATACTCTTGTTCTGCATTGAGTTCTTCTTTACCTGCATCTATGTTGTCATCGTCGTCATCATAATCATCATCATCACCATCATCATCATCATCATCATCTCCAACATCATCCTGATTGTTACCAGTGCTTTCTATATTTAATCTTTTTTTTGCTGCTGTTCGTGAAAAAAAGCTTTTTATTTGTTGAGCAGTAAGGAACTCTTTGCTGCTGAACAAGCGGATTCCATCGTCATCTCGTGCTTGAATCATAGACTTTGCAACTGCGGATGGCTCAGCCTTGAATCCTGTCCTCTCTCCAAGTTGAAACTTTTTAAGCAAGTAGTTTTTTTGTTTCTCTGTGAATCTCTTTTTACTCGATTGAGATGACTTGAGAGCCCAGCCCATATCTGCCGGCTTTTGTCGTGGTTCTTTCCTTTTGCTTGTAGAGACAAAGACTTTAGGTATTGCTCCAGATTGCTGTTGTAGTCGCTCAGAGTATCCATGTGCTGCTTTGTCCATTAGCGTTTCGTGTTCAAGGGCTCTCTCATGTTTCCCACATTCAAGGTGATGCTGAAGAGCTGACCACCATTGATACGGTTTCACGCATCCGTCTTCAGGACAAGAAAAGAGACCGTCAGGACATTCGTTTGACGCACTTGCTGTTGATGCCTCATTGGCACCTGTCGCATTGTCTCTCTTTTGGTGAACCGTTTTCCTAGACGTGATTGCTTGGAAGGTTACACTATTATTGCTTGATTCACCATCCTTACTTGTGATGGTGGGTAATTTTGCATTAGAAACATCCCATTTTGTCCAACTATGTACTTTTCCTGGACCAATTTGATAAGCTTTCCACACGCGCATACCTTCTTTCGTGAACTTAATATTGGAAATTTGGCTCACCCCTTCTATTTTAATCTTTTTGGGCCAGGACTTCTTCTCGGGTGGTCCAGATACTGTCAGTCGCACACCAGGTACACCACCAGATGAAAGAATAGCAGTTTTCATTTCTTCTGCATTGTCAATATTGTGCCCCTCGTTGAGATATATCTTCATGTGCGACTTTATAGTAGCAGCCTTTCTGTCGCAGGCACCTTTGCCTCCTTGAGGGTCCGCAAAGTCCATGCGCTCAATATGCACTCCATGTAGCTTTCCTACCATCATTGCGCCAATAATGGTAGCGCCACAATGGTAGCAGCCAGCATTGTCCTGCCAATAATAAACTTTGCATAACTGGGGCATAATAACCTTGAGTTGTTTTACCACATCAGACATGGCTGCCAGTACTGCACAGTTGTCTTGGTTGCATTTTGTAAACACATTTACGAATGTCAGCATTTGAACATCTCCGTCGGTGTTTCTTCTAATGGCAACAGTTACATGCCAAGAGATGCCACGTTTTGCGAACCAGTCTGATTGGCTCTCCCTATACTTCCTAGACAAAAACTTCATTGCCCAGTCTTGCACTAATAATACAGAAACTTCGTCTAGACACGATATGTTGTCTTGTCTTGCTTCATCTTGATTTACCGAGCGCAATAGATGGGCTTTGTACGAAAAAATGTTTTGCTTCGCACTTTTCGTAAGAAACAGAAGCTCTTCCTTCTCGGGACAACTTAAACCTTCCACTGAATCTTCAATTTTTTGTATAGTAGTGACAAGTAGCTCAAACTGCTCACAGACTTCGTTATGATCATGAGAACAGGAGGATTGAAAATCAGTATCGTTGGGATCACTTAAAGAGTAGGTTCTACAGTGGTCAGGAACACTCGAGGTCTTTGAAACATGCACCTGCGTAGGAAAGAAAGAAAAACCCTCTTTTTAATGATAAAATGGTATATATCCAAAGCCTTAATGAAACATTACCCTTTTTCATCATTACCTTATAATCGTTCTTTAAGTATCGCTTTGCTGCTTTTAAATTGTCCTTCAGTTGTTTCACTTCACCCATCGACAACTCGATTTCCATGTCCCCTAACTTTTCGACCACATCTTCAAGAGAATCAAAAGCCTCTGTCCCTGCTGCAGTAATGTAGTCGAGCCCTTGTAATGACCTTCTAGTGGACGCAGAACAAACGTGAAGAATTCGCAGAAGTGAACTTCGGCTCATTGGAACAAAATTGGACTCTGCTGCATAAGCTTGATATTGGTTGACAATTCTTTCTGGTATCATATTACGTATCACATTAGGAATGGTGATAATCTCTTTACTAGAGAGTGTGATCGTTTTTGATCCGAAAGGAAGATCTTGAATGATGTGTGGACTTGTTATAAAGTCTAGAAAATGTGAGAGTTTTTCCGCTGGCACTGCTATTCTTGTATTTCTTGTCTCAGGGGCGACACCTCTTCCATGCTCAAGAATGTGTCTCCTTGCAATAGTGAAACGATATCTTGTAATTCCTGGGATGTACTTCTGAATTTGTTTAAAAGTGACTTTGTCCGCCATGTAAGACAAAATCTGTCAAAATCAAAATAAAGTGTCGTCAATGTTGCCATCTCTTTCGTCATCATTGTCCGTAGAGAAAATAGGTTTTCTTGAAAGTTCGCGCCAAAGCTGATCTGGCTGTCCAGGTGCTATTTCTTCGACAACAGCTGAAATCGCTTGCTTTGCCTTGCGTACATGTTGCCGCTTAGTCCTACCACTGGTTTCCTCCAAAGGTGTTCGAAGGGTGTACCTAACTGGACTTACGCTTCTGCTGTGAAGATACGTGTTCAAAAGACTTAATGATGAAGTGTTATCAGCATCAGCTGTATCCTGGGTCTCTTCTTGACTTATTTCTGGGACATAAAGACTCCCTACCGGGGTCGCTGCTGTATCTGTCTGGCATGAAAATCGTGCCGGGGTGCTCTGAGCAAAAGGAAGAGTAGCTGATGTACAATCAGCCTATAGTAATAAACGACAATCATAATGTTACTTAGTTGCTTTTTATAACTTACAACAATATATATATAAACCCTCCATGGTAGCCCAATGCTAAGTGATTATATAGCTGCATTTAACTGATTGTTGAACCAATATTCAGTTGTTACATTGTGGAGATCGCGCAGGGGCATAGCCAGGATTCCCAAAGATTGGGCGAAATCCGAAAAGACGCCACTTTTTCTTCGTCCCCCCTGAAACGCCGAACAAAAAAAAACAAAAAACAAAAAACAAAAACAAAAAAAACGGCAAGCGAAACTACGATACATCATACTTCATGAAGGTTAAAACCAGGCTACAGCGAGAAGATGGTTTTTGCATATATTACTTAACATTCTCATATATTTTCTATCAAGCGCGTAGGCCTAGGAGAGGGGAACCTGGGCCCTCCCTCTCGCTATGCCCCTGGCGCACTGTGACGATATAACATGGTGCCTTCCTTGTGGTTTTGTACCATAACTAAAACCCGTCCTGAACCGATATTTATTTGAAATTTGAATGGTTCATGAAATATAGCAGACAACACTTTTTCGCTTACCAAAGACAAATCCTTCAAATTAGTAACTATCTCTTTCGTTTCGTCAATGTCTGTGACCGTCTCCGTAGATTCTTCGATTGGGCAGCTGTTTTTCAGACTACTTCTACAATTGCGGCATACACCTGTTAAAAAGTTATGGATTGCACAGAATTAAATGTAATTATGAGTATTATAATTATGGGCATTTTAAAGGCTAAACCCCTCTTCGTATACTTGCGGAAAGCAATGAAAAGTCTACTGAAATGTTTACTGGTCTTTTAAGAAGTTGAAAGTTATTAGTTATTAGTAATTGCTGGCGCCAGAAATCCTGGCACCTTTACTTCAAATGCATATTCGTGTTATATTTGTGCATTGTGACTAAAAAATACATTTAATGAATATTTAAGCAATTAATTCTTACCTGAACCAACAGGTAAAAATATCCCTGTTTTTTGAAGTATCATTTGTGAATCATGTTTATCCAGACCTCTTTCGACTCTGGGCCATTTTATTCCCTTCTGAAGTCGGTGTCCTGAGATCTCTTGTGGGACCGTACATCTGTCTGAACCTCTTCGCCAATCTACTCCTAGTGATGCTCGATGCGAAGGGCAAATAGTTAAATTTTCAATGTTCTCTGGAACCTCAAAGAATTTGGCTCTAGCAAGAATGAGCTCTACCTCGTTCTCAACTCCAGTTATCGACCAAGTCCATCTGTGTCTCGCAATATCTTTTTGACAGCTACGGAGTGGAACAATTTCTGACAATTTCTTTCTATCTCTTCAGTCAGGACCACAAGATCCACCCAAAATAGAACCAAATGAACACATTGCAGCCATAATTGATTATTAAAGTGATCATAAAGTACACAAGACGGTCGGTAGGCATTGTCTACCCAATGTTTCTTTCGTTTATTCCTTGCGTTAATTAATTACCCCATTCCGATCCGTCATTGAATATATCAAGGATTTGGTCACGCAAGTCCAAGAATAGAACAAAATAAACAACAAAGAAGAAACGAAAAAGAAAAGAAAAAACACATATTCAATCCATGGTAAACAATGAGTTCCCTAAAAATGCCCAAAACCAAGCGAGAATCGATTTGATTTTACTTATATTCATTTTATTTAGAAACTACAACAGTCACGCAATCTCTAAATAGTTTGGATGATCGCAATAAGCCTTGAAATAACTTTCTTTCGTCCTTAAAACACAGCATAAACATAAAAACTGCTATACTTATCAAGATTCGTTATAGTAAAACTGAAGTTCAAGCTCATATCTGGAGATATTTTGTTCCGAGTACACCAATTCCGAGTTGTTTTTTATATAATATTATGACGTCATATATGAAATTTGACCAACTTTGAGCATCAATAACAGCTCTCGTAAACAAGACCCCAAGTTAATTCTGATATATGTTTGAGAACAATGTCTTGGCATGTTAAGAACAAATTTTCAAGCAAATTGGAATTATGGCACATACCAAAAACACGATTCTCTCTAGTGACCTAATTTCAGATATTCGCGATTTAAGAAAGAAAGGTGTTTTGAAATGGCTTTAAATAAAATATAAATCGAAGATCCCTAAGTTTCTTGGTGAGATAAATGTTGCAAAAGAGCAAAATGCTTGATTTATAACTTCAATAGTCATTTCTGGATGATTTTTATAGAACATTGGAGCGAAGTTTTGTTGTTCATATTTGCGGCCTAATTTGCATAAAATTTCGGGTCGTGACCAAGGTACCGCTTTTCATCGATTTTCTCGAAAAGAAAACATATTTTGAGGAAACGAACTATGCCAGGTTCCTAACCTTACTAGGGACTATTGATATACGAAAAATAAAGGAAATCGATTCTTTAACTTCTTCCACCTGTTGCTTGATGGTTGTAGACATCTCCTCTTAAGTAGTTACTCATTTTAGGGACAATGACAAACATCACATTATTGATGAACAAATATTAACTTTAACAAGAAATTTCTTGCTGAGACTTGTGAAGTGTTATCTTTAAAACTTTTAAATTCGCTTTTAGTCACCACTTTAGCTCATTGTGAGATCTAGACTCGGTTTACATCGAAAATGTTTTCTGGTGTAGTGTGGTGTAGAGCTGTACTGCTTGCAATGATTATTACAGTAAGTTTTGTTATTCCTTCTGCTGCAACAGATACCTCTGAAGGTATTATCATTATTATTACCATCCACAATATTATAATTATAATTGATGTTATTGTTATTACCATACTGATTAATACAACTTTCAACACCGGCATCCCTTGTGCGCCCGTTGTAGCCAGAATAAACGTTTCCTACGGTGGCCCACAAGTGCAATACACAACAAAATATATTAATGCTTAAAACATTATTTTCGAATGCAAAAATTCAAATTTTCTTACATAAATCAACAACTCAGTACACAAACAAAAGTTCTCAGTACACAAACGAAACTCAGTACACAAACAAGAGTTCTCAGTACACAAACAAGAGTTCTCAGTACACAAACGAAACTCAGTACACAAACAAAAGTTCTCAGTACACAAACGAAACTCAGTACACAAACGAAACTCAGTATACAAACAAAAGTTCTCGGTAGAGGTCTGACTCATCCCCAGGCCGTCCAGGCCGGGTAGAGGTTTATGCCTATGGTCTTCCTGTGTTATCAAGACAGGGAACCCAAAATTGGAAAACTGTAGAATTCCCGCCAAAACAACATGGCTGAAGAAAGCACTGTTGTATTTAGATTGCATTTCGTTGCAGTTGTGAAAACTCGTTTGTGCTGAGTACTATAAGCTAAAATGTTTTGCAAGTTTTGCGGTTCTTGGATCCAAAGGACATATACATTTTGTCCAAAATGTTCAGCCAAAGTTGATCCTGAAAATTCTCAATCGAGTGGCGTTCCTGACACTACCACTTCTTCTGGTGGCCATGCTCCTCGGCCGTTATCGTTCGATCAGTTTCAGAGAAAAAAACGAGAAGAAAGGCAGGCTTTGTCTTTCCCTCCACAAAGTAAGAAGTCAAAGAAAAATGATGACGAAGAGGTTACGATTAACACTGGTTTGGTGTGCCAGAGAGGTGAATATGAAGTAGAAATTCTGAGAGGAAAGAGTCTCTCCTTGAAAATATCGAAGAAGGCAATGAGCAAAGAACTTCTTGATGCCGCACTAAAAAAAAGGCAAGCACACGACAGAAGTTTCCGAATGGACCGTACATATACTCTGACTTATCCTGATGGAGCAGAAGTGGTGAATATACCTGGAACCGAGGAGCCATTCACTCTGATCAAGTATAAAGAAGAACTTGGGAAAGGTTACGCTCGAATAATACTCTATCTATCTTTTGTGGATGATCAAGAGACCCAGTACGAGAAGGAGAATATGTATGATTCAGATGACGATTATTCTAAAAGGAAGAAACAGATATCGAAGTCGGGAGCAAAATTATCAGTAAGTTATTCCCTCTTTATGTATTTGCATTCATGAAGTTATACTATATAAGCTTATGTAAGTTTACACGAGAGGGTACAGGCAAGGTGGATTACACAGTGTTTTTTTTAAAGAAAATCAAAACTAAATAAGGAATGCCCCAGGGTAGGGAAGTAGTTTTTCAAATACTTGGCATGACATAACAGAAGCCCAAAGAAGAAATAATCAAGAATGTCTGATCAAATTTGTGACCCAGGATCACACATTTGCTAGCAAATTCCCATCCCCTGCCTGACTACCCCCATAAGCCACATAGCTAAGTCCCAAGTCCCAAGTCCCAACTTGTAATTGTTTATTTTCTTCAAAATAACAAAGCCTCATTCTGTTTCTCAATTTCCTTATCTTCTCATCTGTGTCTTTCAAACTTTTATCTATTTAAATACTTCTATAGAGATCCCACTTTATCATTTTCATGTATCAGACCCCTACTATTACTTTATATGTGCCTTTGATAAGCCTCATGATCCAGTTGAATCTGCCATTTTCCAAGACATTAGGAGGCCTTTCCCCTCCCACTCACCTCCTGGGCTCTTTTTTGTCCTGCTTTGGTCTGAATTCCTCTTCAGATTGAATTTCAACTATTAGGACTCCTTTTACATAATAATGTCTGCAACAAGTTAATGGTATTGATGTGTCATCAAAATAGTAATAATAGTTTTTGATTTTTTTAGGTTTTCATTGACCAAAAAGGAAAAGCAGAGAGGATTAGTGTACATGATGAGTGCACTATCTGCCTGGAAGACATCCTAGAAAGTGATGATACATATGTACACCTGATAGTTGCAAAGATGTGTTCCATGAGACCTGTCTCAATGAATGGTTTAAAACAGGAGATGGCTCAAAAGCCAAATGCCCAACTTGTAGTACTCCATTCTCAAAGACAGTTTCTTGTAAGACACCCAATAGCAGTTCATCTGAGAACAAGTCTGGATCAAACTCACCCCAAGCATCAGGTTCTTCTCATGGAAATGTACCAGAATTAGATGAAATATATGCTTCCATTTTATTCAATGAACTGAATTCTGATATTTTGGATTCAGAGGAAGAACCTGAAGCTGGTTGTTCTGGTATTCAAGAGAGTAGTGAAGTGAGCACTCATCTGGAACATGAATGTCAAAAAGAGATCACCCTGAAACAACTTTTACAGGACCTCTCTAAAAGCATAAACAAGGATGAAACCTCACACTTCAACATTAGCCGTAACCACCTTTGGGAGTGATCAAAAAGAGCACTAAACAGAAAATCATTCTCTCCTACCAAAAAAGTGTCAGTCAAATTCACTGATGACATTGGCAAATCTGAAGGAGCAGTGGATCTTGGTGGTCCAGCTCGAGAGTATTTTACACTTGCAACAGAGTGGCTGGTTAATTCCCAGTTATTTGTTGGTGGAGCCACATCAAAGTTTATTTCTCTTAATGCTCAGTGTCTAGAAGAAAGAGAATACTTCATGGCAGGACAAATATTTGCTATGTCCCTTGTTCATGGAGGCCCAGCTATGAAGTGCCTTTCAGAAACCTGCTACCAATCCTTGATTGATGGGATTCAGAATGTGAGTGCATCCATAAAGGATGTGCATGACTATGAATTGCAGTCATCACTTGAGAAATTAGTTCATGCACAAACACTTCAAGAAGCAACAAAGATTATTGAAGATGAGAAGGTTGATACTGTATTAGACATGGCTGGAACACTGAGGGCCTTCAGAACCATTGAAGATGTTAAAAATGCTGTGCAGAAAACTGTGAATTGGTATGTGCTTTATAGAGCACAACCAGCTTATGATGTGTTTAAGGAGGGTCTGTCTGCTTGTGGGGTATTTGAGTCCATGAAGAAGCATCCCAAGATCTTCAAAGAGGCCTTCTGTTATGAAGCTCACACCCTGGGAGCAAATGAGTTTGGCCAGCTGTTTACAACAGAAAGAGATAATGAAGGATCCAATAGAAGGGATGTAGAAAGTCAGGTCCTTTGTCACTGGCAAGATTTCTTACAGGACTGTGAGGAGGAGGATGAAATGGATCTTTCTGAAGTTCTCTTTTTTGCTTCAGGATGCAGAAAAATTCCTCCACATGGCCTTCTATTAAAATTAGCTTTTCTTCATGAACCAGAGCTTAATGGATTGCTGTCAAAGTACCCCAAAGCAAACACCTGTTCATGTATTCTACACCTTCCTGTTGTTCATGAGAAATATGATGAGTTTAAAGCATCTATGATTTTTGCCATCAAAAACAGTAGAGGATTTGGGATGGCTTGAGAAGATGGCTTTTACTCAAATACTGCCATTAAACTGTTTTTAAAGCCTGCATTTTTTTTTTTTTTTTTGCAATGCAGCATTCTATATTAAACTTTTAAGGTACATGGTTGTTGGGTTTTGGTTTTTGGTTTTTGGTTTAAAATTACCAGTACTGTTATAGTTGCCAAGTTTTCAATGCTACATATTGGAATGCTTTCATACCAGTTATATCATACCTTCAGTTTTAATATTTTATATTTTTAATTGTTCTATTGTAAACATTTCATTTGTTACAGTTTTGGAGTGGTCTTTTTTTATGATTGGGTATGGTGATATTTTGCAACAAACCCCTTCCTTGCCATTATTATTTTTTCATTACCTTCCTCCATGGGTTTGTCAAAAACCATTGTTTTTAAGACTCCTACTTCAATTGCACAGGCAAATTATAAACCCCTCATTCAGAAGACTCAAAAATACCACAACCCCTCCTCAAAATCATCTACCCCACAATAAATAATGACCATTCCCTAATTATAAATTCAAAAACCTACAATTTAGTTCAGAATAAAGCATATTAAATTTAATATGTTTAACAGTTCATGTTGGTATTATTATCATTTGCCAAAACTTTAAGGGTCTGAAAGGGCAATACACTAACCCAGAGCATACCTAAGTAGCTGTTGATATAGATTCAAGGAATCATGCCATGTTGATGGGGGATCCATTGCCATAGCTGTAACAACATAATCCAAATAATTCTGGTAAGTGTTAGAAGTGTCACTGTCACCTTGATCAAAGAAATTATCCTTGACATGTTCACACTGAATATCTGTAACTGGCTCCATGTAGTCTTGTGATGAATATAACTCGGGAAGAAAATACATTTCATTAGGCCTTCCAGCAACAGATTCATGCCTGGATTTTCTGATGTAGTGTGTGTTCCAGTGTTCACTTGCACTATCAAGGTCATGCTGTAGAATATCAGCAAAACAAAACCATAAGCATTCCACTTCAAGCTGGTTTGCTGGATTAAAAATTCCTTGATCAATTAAATCTTTGAAAAAATTTATCCACCAAGTAGTACAACTCTTTCGGAAATGTGACCACCAGGTCTCTATTCTTTGATTATTGGGAGATGTTCCATAAATGTGAGCACTAGTGTCATTTCTGAAGTAACATTGTGCAGTCGCAGTTAAACCATTTTCAGTGCCACAGTCTGATCTCAGCTTTTGGGGACAGCCTCCTAGGTCCTTAACTACTTCAACAAAAATGCTGCCAATGACATTAGGATCGTTGTTGGACCTCAGCACCTTGAGCCACAGAAGTTTACGACTCCATCCATCAATACAACCATGGATTGCGAACCCGTATGGTTTCAGTTTATCATAGCCGTCCATATGCCAGCAATAGTTTGGGCCTGGGACACTGTATGTTCTTCTTTTCAAGCGTTTGGCCTGCCTCAGCTTACACCCCTCTGGATCCATTTGCTGTAAAAGTTCTTGAACAAGTGCTCTGGGTATCATGTAACCTTCCATTCGTAAAGTGTGCCACATGCTCCTATATCCTACCATACACCCGGATCCGTCAAGCTTTTCCTGGATTCTTTGTCTAATAACTTGCACATCAATACCTTTGTTCTTTCTTGTAAGACCATATGTAGAAATCCTGCTCTTAAAAGTTCTAAGACTCAGATGGATGTCATGGTATTTGGCTAGAAATGCAATGATTACACTATACTTATATCCTTTAGAGAAGTAATATTTGATCAACATGCATCTCTTCACAGTTGATTTTTGAAGCACACTGCGTACAGAAACTGTATTCTATATTTACTTGACTACTGCAGCTGCTGCACAATAGGCCAAAATGACCCAAGTTTATCGTTTCAGCCATGTTGTTTTGGCGGGAATTCTACAGTTTTCCAATTTTGGGTTCCCTGTCTTGATAACACAGGAAGACCATAGGCATAAACCTCTACCCGGCCTGGACGGCCTGGGGATGAGTCAGACTTCTACCGAGAACTTTTGTTTGTATACTGAGTTTCGTTTGTGTACTGAGTTTCGTTTGTGTACTGAGAACTTTTGTTTGTGTACTGAGTTTCGTTTGTGTACTGAGAACTCTTGTTTGTGTACTGAGTTTCGTTTGTGTACTGAGAACTCTTGTTTGTGTACTGAGAACTCTTGTTTGTGTACTGAGTTTCGTTTGTGTACTGAGAACTTTCGTTTGTGTACTGAGTTGTTGATTTATGTAAGAAAATTTGAATTTTTGCATTCGAAAATAATGTTTTAAGCATTAATATATTTTGTTGTGTATTGCACTTGTGGGCCACCGTAGTTTCCCCATCCATTGTGGGAACAGCTTCCAAGTGTAACTACAGTAATGTTTAAGTTTGTGAACCAATTGAGTGGATTGCATTCAACAAAGGGTTTCATTGAGGTAAAATCAAGTACTTATTCATTTTAGGGACAATGACAAGCATCACATTATTGATGAACAAATATTAACTGAAATAAGAAATTTCTTGCTGTGACTTGTGAAGTGTTATCTTTAAAACTTTTAAATTCGCTTTTAGTCACCACTTTAGCTCATTGTGAGATCTAGACTCGGTTTACATCGAAAATGTTTTCTGGTGTAGTGTGGTGTAGAGCTGTACTGCTTGCAATGATTATTACAGTAAGTTTTGCTATTCCTTCTGCTGCAACAGATACCTCTGAAGGTATTATCATTATTATTACCATCCACAATATTATAATTATAATTGATATTATTGTTATTACCATACTGATTAATACAACTTTCAATTTGACTCAGCATGTCAAGCAGCCTACATATCAAGATAGGCATATCCTTGATCTTGTTATAACCAGGATTGATGATAATATCATTCAACATGTTTCTGTTTTTGACCCGGCAATGTCTGATCACTGTTTTTTGTAACTTATTTATTAAAAAGCCTCCTTTTGAGAAAGTCATCTCGAGATGTCGCAAACTAAGAGCTATTGATCTTGTTTCTTTTACTGATGACGTCGCTAACTCAACCCTGGTAACATCTCCATCTAATGTTGTTGCTGATCTTCTCTGTCAATATGATACTGTTCTTACTTTCATGTACTTTCATGCGCCATCTAAGGAGCGAATTGTAACTTTACGTCCGTCTCAACCTTGGTATACGACTGAGATCAAAGCTGAGAAAATCAAACGTAGGAGACTCGAAAGATCATGGCGCAAATCTCGGCTGACCATAGACCGTCAGCTGTATGTTGATCAGTGTAATGTGGTTCGTGCTTTAATCAAGACTTCGAAGGATGAGTATTACTCAAACATTATTTCTGAGAATCAGTCTAATCAGAAGGTCTTATTTTCTACCTTTGATAAACTGATTCATCGTAAAACACTCCAACATTTTCCTTCCTGTTCCTCTCCTGAGCAGCTTGCTAATTCATTTGCTGACTTTTTTGACGACAAGACAAAGGCTATCCGTACAAGTTTTGACAGCAGTGTAAAGGTTTGGGGTGGTCTACCTGTTTTTCCTGCAGGAGATGCACTTAGCAACTATCTTGTGACTTTTGATGAAATCTCTTCTGAAAACCTCTCGAAGCTAGTTTCTCCACTAGTTTCAAAGTCATGTGATCTTGACCCTGTGCCAGGTACGATTCTGAAGAACTGCTTTGAGATTTTGCTTCCTATATTCACTAAGATTGTTAACTTGTCATTAAGCAATGCCACAGTACCACCTAACATAAAGCAGGCTATGATCAGACCAATGCTTAAGAAGCAATCATTGTCTCCTGAGGAGTTCTCCAGTTTTAGACCTATCTCTAACCTGAAGTTTATTTCTAAAATTATCGAGAAGGTTGTTGCTGTGCAATTGGTTGAGCATCTTGAGCGTAATAATCTACACGAAACGTTTCAATCAGTATATAAAAGAAACCACAGTGTTGAAACTGCTCTAATAAGGGTACATAATGATATATTACATGCAATCGATAAACAATGCGCTGTTATCCTTGTCTTGCTTGATCTTTCGGCGGCTTTTGATACTGTCGATCACGATATTCTACTTGACAGACTTTCGTCAAGATATGGTGTTAATGGAAATGCTCTTGAGTAGTTTAAGTCGTATTTGAGTGACAGGAATTTCAGGGTCAAAGTTCAAGTAAGTACATCTACATCTCGTAGACTTGAATGTGGAGTCCCACAGTCTCTGTTTTGGGACCGATTTTGTTTCTTCTGTACACTGCACCAATTGGGGACATCATTCGTAAACGTAATAATAGCTTTCATTTGTACGCAGACGACACCCAGCTCTATATCACTTTTTCAACATCCTCCTCCCAAGAATAAGAAGCTGCTAAACTTGATATTGAGGCCTGTGTAGTGGACATTGACAAGTGGATGTTCTCCAATAAACTGAAACTAAATAATGATAAAACTGAGATTCTTGTTTTGTCAAGTGCTCATTCCTCGGCCAATAATTGATTCTCTTAATATTTCTGGTTGTGATATTTCCCCTTCTTCTACTGCTCGAAACTTTGGCGTTATTTTTGATGATAAACTGTCGCTGGAAGACCACATTACTTCCGTGTGTAAATCCTGTTTCTTTCACATTCACAACATCTGGAAAATTCGTAAGCATCTAAGCGTTGATGCATGCGAAACCCTGGTTCATGCATTAATTTCTTCTAGACTGGACTTTTGTAATTCTTTGTTATATGGCCTTCCGAAATCCTCTCTTCACAAGCTCCAACTTGTTCAAAATGCAGCCGCAAGAGTTGTCAGCTACTCCCGCAAGAACGAACACATTACTCCTGTTCTTTCAACCTTACACTGGCTTCCTGTACAGCAACGCATTGAATTCAAAATACTTCTACTTGCATTCAAGGCCTTGCATAATGTTGCACCTTCTTATCTTTGTGACTTGATCAAAGCTTATGTTCCTTCACGCTCTTTGAGGTCTTCTTCTTCTAATTTTCTTGTCAAACAGCCTTATAATCTTAAATCATATGGAAAAAGAGCCTTCTTTTGTGCTGCTCCTGAGCTATGGAATTCTCTTCCTGCTCACATAAGGTCCTGTGACTCTCTTGCTTCCTTTAAACGTGAGCTTAAGACCTGGCTTTTTAAACAGGCATATGATATATTTTGACTAAAATCACTGGTCTTTTTTTTTTCATATACAACATTTTTAATACTCTATTTTAATAAGACTATGGATATCTCTAATTATTAATATATTTATGAACGTTAAATTGAAATGCTGTTATAAATACTCTTTATTTGAATGTTATTGTTATACATAATATTTAATAAATTAAAATATATGCATAATTTGCATTATTTGATATTGTCTATATTTATTGAAATTGAAATTACAATGTATAGTGTATTCTTTATAAATATTATAAATATTATTTCTGTACTTTTAATCCAATTTTTATATACCAGCAACAAACTTTCTTTTTATACAGCCTGTAAAGCGTCTTTGAACTAAAGGATATTGGCGCTATATAAACTAACCCTTATTATTATTATTTTTATATTATTTCCGGAGTCTCTGTACTACTATAGTCAGTGGGGAACAGTGTGTTATAGTGGTTACAGTGATGCCTTTGATATGAGGGATGCCAAGGTTGCGTGTCGACAACTTGGTTATACCAGTACAGTAGGATATTGGTGGAGTGCACAAGGGACGGGTAAAGTATGGCTTTATGACATGCAGTGTTCAGGCTCAGAGTCCTCACTCGGAAGCTGTACTCACAATGGATGGGGAAACGTTTATTCTACCTGCAACAGTCACATATGGAATGCAGGCGTATTTAATTATCAATACTGCATACCTCTTTAACAGTGTAAGTAAATAACAATATCAGGGACGGATCCTGGAATCAAAGAAAGGGTAGGTCGGAAAACTTGCTCCTGAGAAAAATGTTTGTCATACGAAATAACAAATAACACAAACTTTGCTAAAGCTAGTCACGCGTAAACTCGATGTACTCGCGATGTTTGAGAAATGATTTCCTCTTACTGTAGTTATCATACAGGGAATGTTAAGATGTTACTAGTCGCAGGCTGCAAATGAAACGCTGCGATTCCCATGTTCTGTTGGCCTTATTGAAAATATTATATAGAGGTCTGATATACAAAAGCCATGAAATCATTGTTGTTTGAAAATATTATATAGAGGTCGGATATACAGAAGCCATGAAATCATTGTTCACCTTGCAAACCAGCAGGCGAGCAGCAACACCAATCGTGACAATATAGTCGATACCATTGTGTTTATCTGTTTTGTCTGTTTTTGAGCCGCCATGCATCATGGTCAGTGATGACAGCCAATATCGAACGTGGATATTTGTGGAACAATTTAGTTCTTCTAAAACCAGTGCTTACTTATTTATAAATCATATCAAGCATTGCTTTTAGCATTGCTGGAAGTATTCATCAGGTTGACAAACGTTTTAGCGAAGAATCGGGTGGATGGCAATGTACATTCATGAGTTTAACAGCATTGTTTATTCCTTCAGCACAACACATTTCACTTCTCCGCTTATTCCCGATTTTGAAACACTGTCGATCGATAATATTCCACATATCATTTGTCGGTCTGCCTTACAGTCCAATAATAAATTCCTCTATTCGTATGTGTTTGTCTGGTGAGACTAACAGACGTTACTTCAAATACTCAGTTAATTGTTCGCCAACTGTGGCTTGTTACATATTACAGACTTAATAAATATGTTTTCGTACGTTTACATGATAGTAATACTAGATCAGTGTATTGTAAACGTTAGCGTTTTTAATATTTACTGGATGTTTATTTCATTGCATGATAATAGAAAGCAGATGAAAGAATAAAAGCAGAGGTAATTATAAACTTTCTATACATCTCTATTTCCAATTACATCTTCAAACCCAGTTTTTTGATTGACATTCATTACCCTTCGTCCTTCTTTGCAAAAAGGAGGCTCACAGCAATTCACTTGCAACTGCAACAACTAGTACTATACATAATTTAGGTTTCTTATAAAAGTAGTAAATGGCATATACGGTTAGGGACGTTTTAATTTATTCATGAAATGAACCAATCACGAGACACCATTTCCGCGTGACACCCATATATGGTCATGACGACGTCACCACATTTTCGTTACATATTCATGAGGTAGATGCGCAGACAAATATTTCACAGTACGATTTTGGGATTCTACTGTGCAGCGTGGAGGGGTGGGTTGGGGAATTGACAAACAGACAACTAGCCACAAGGTTAAAGGTTCAAAGCGTTTTATTGGACAATATTCTTTTGTAAAAGGCAACGGTACGATTTTCCTTTTATGCTATCTAACATACGTTCCAGACGCCTCACAGTCATACTTCCAAATACTTCTCCGGTGGCGCATATATATAGTTTACATAGATATTAGATATTTGTAGTTTCTTCATCACGACCAGCGAAGACAGCAGCAGCAGCACCATTTGCTGTGGCATCAGCATTTTCGGGTTGAGACATGACTTGATTAATCTTGAATAAATTCACCAAATTGATATTGTCGTGGGAAGGCTCTTGGAAAAAGGTAACTTTGGTTCACGTTCCGGGGCATATTTATACCTCCAATAAAACGGTTCAAAATGGATTATGGGTAGTGACGTGGGACGATAATCAAGTCCTCGTCCTATTATGCTGTTGTTTTGACGAACAATTAATATACCCGTCCCAGTCCTTTTGTGCTTATCTTCTGATGAACAATTGATAATCAAGGATTATGGGTAGTGACGTGGGACGATAATCAAGTCCTCGTCCTATTGTGCTTATCTTCTGATGAACAATTGATAATCAAGGATTATGGGTAGTGACGTGGGACGATAATCAAGTCCTCGTCCTATTATGCTATTGTTATGATGAATGATATAAACAGGAACGATTCTGGTGGTTCATCACCACTTGGCGAGAAGCAAGAAGAAAGTTAAGAAGTAAGAAGCAAGTAAGAAGTAAAAAAAGCAAGAAAAGAAAAAGTAAGTACTTGAATACGAAACAATTAATACGCAATATAGTTTTTAATTGGTGCATGGATACACACGCTCAATTCACTTGTTTTTCGAAGCGGCGATCTTGAAAAAACATCTACATAGAGTGAGTTTATCTGCTATAAAGCTTTCTTTGTTGAAAACGAGACAATTAGAATCACAGAATCAAGGCGTTTCCTAAGGTTTAAAGCATAATCAGGACATTACCTCCATTAAGTTCATTGTCTCTGGTGAAGTCTCTCATGCCGCCTGAGATTTGTTTTGTCGTTAAAACTCATACCACATTTTTGGCACTCAAAAGACTTTTCTTTGCTATGAATGTTTAGGTGTCTCTTTAGGTGATCAGATTGCTTGAAGTTTTTTCCGCAGACTGTGCAATCATGGTGCTTTTTCTTTTGTATGTGAGCCTAAACAAATATAAATGTAAACATTAATTAGCCTGGCTAATACTTACACAAATAAAGCTTAATGAGACATCATTTTTACTACGGCGTCTTTAAACTAATCAGATTGATCTAATAGCTCGACTTAAGGAGGAATGCAAGCGTTTAAATTTCGTCAAACTACCGAAATATTACATAAACATACTTGTTATAATTGTTTTGAATCTTTATAAAAAATGGCGTTTCAAAAATACTTGAATCAAGTTGTTCCGGATTTACAAAAGTCATCCTATATGATTTGAGATCTGATAAGAGTTATCTCTAAATAAATAATCAAAGAGTTAAACACCTACCACTTTTTCTCTTTTGTAGTCAGGGAATGTACTCTTAACTTCGTCAAACTACCAAAATATCAGATAAACATAATTGTTATAATTATTTTGAATCTTTATCAAAAATGGCGTTTCAAAAATACTTGAATCAAGTAGCCTGCGTGCAGCCCGACTTTAACTCTGGTTAAGTCGGTCTGCGAATCAGCGCAAGATTCCTTGTTCTGGTTGCACGATTATACACAATAGACTGTGATTGGCTGCTATGCCAATTCATTCTTACACTAATAGCTTTATTCATAAAGCGAAAATACGAAATCCGTTTTTTTTTAACAAACCTTTATATCATCATTGCATACCATACTTTTATTTAATAATAAGTTTGAAGATATAGCAAATAGGAGTTGCCAGGTGCTTTTTATAGTCGAAAAAGTATGTGTTTTTCAATCTCTTGTTTTTTTTTTTTTTTAATTTAATTCAAGAGAATACGTTTAAGATGAATACTAAGTTATTAAAACAACAATTTATTGAAAATTCCATTGTCTTCAATACAATCCAGTTAAGGAACCTTTGAATGATAAACAATAAGACCAACAGAATTTCTACCTCATTATTCGAAAACGTTTGCTTACGCCGTAGTTTTTGTCAATGGTAATTAAATCGTCTCTTCTTAACTCTTTTACCAACGCGTTTGTTTATTTACTTATAAACAAGAAGACCTTATAGGATGAACATGTGTCTTTCTAAAGTCCCTATTGTCCCCTTTGTCACCTTTTGTCCCTCGTTTTTATATAAAAATTGAATAAAAAGTTCCGATGTATATAGGATAGTTTTAATTTCTTGGGTGTGAAAAAAAACAACTTTGTAAACAAATCTTGTAATATTGTGATAAGTAATGTTTAAAATTATTGTTAATACCATACAAGATTTATATAAATAGGTTTTGGTAGTGAACACGTCTCTGTGTATTTGTCCCTCTGGTCCCGTTTGTCACCTTTTGTCTCTCGATTTGAGCCTAAATGTGCTCGTTTTCTTTCAAAAAAATAGTTAACTATTAGCTTTCGGGTAGTGAACATGTCAAAACGAAGTTGTAAGGATTGTCCGGTACCCAATTGTGGATCGAGGTACCTTGTGAAATTATCCAATCATTTATCCCAAGTTCATAATCTATCAACGGAAGAAAGGAAACCATATCTACAAGAAGCTAAATTGCGAAAAAGTAAAGTTGTACACGACTATAAAGCGCCAACGTGTGAGTATTGGCTTATTCCCTCGCAAAGATAAAATAGACGGTAATAGACGTGATGCTTCATTTACCGAGATGGATCCAAGACTTCAACATCCATTTGGCGCTCTCGTAGCAGGCCCTACATGTTGCGGGAAAACACAGTTTGTGAAACGTTTGTTGGAAAATGCCGAAGAGATGATTGATGGACCACCCGAAAATATATTATGGTGTTATGGGATGGATCAACCAGCTTATGAAGAAATGATGCAAACTATCCCCAACATAAACTTCATCGAAGGATTACCGAATGACTTGGAATCCCAAATTGATCCTTCTGTTCGTAATTTAGTCATCATAGATGATTTGATGAATGAAGTGAGTAACGATAAACGTTTAACGAACATTTTCACCAAAGGTTGTCACCACCAGAATCTGTCCTGTATTTTTATTTTGCAAAACATATTCCATCAAGGCAAATAATTGAGAAATATAAGCTTGAATGCTCACTACATGGCTCTGTTTAAATCCCCCAGAGATAGCAGTCAAATCAACCATTTAGCCAAACAAATGCATCCTGGTCACGTCCAATACATGCAAGAAGCTTTCAATGATGCGACCGCAAGGCCTCATGGGTATTTATTCTGTGATCTCAAGCCCCAGACTCTAGAGGATTTTCGATTAAGAACCAATATCTTTCCAAACGAGACACAATATGCTTACATCAAAAAGGGATAAAAATATCAGTACTCAGGGAACTTACTTTAGTTGACCATGAGCCGTCGAGCAAGAAACAACTACCATCACTTGAAGGTTTTGTCTACCAGTAAACCTAACCAAGTGAAAGCTATCCTGAAAGAAGCAGACGATTCGTTAATCCATACCCTATGCGAGTGTGTTCACAACGTTTTAAAATCCACAGTACCCATCACTCCCAAGCAAAAATCTAAATTGACAGAGTTTAAAACTCCTTTGCTGAAATTAGTCGATAAAGAAGTACCATTACCAGAGAAGCGAAAAGTTTTGATTCAGAAAGGAGGTAATTTTCTATCTGTGTTACTTCCACCTGCTCTAGCGGTTTTGGAACAATTTTTGTAATTAAATGAATCATGCAAGGAAGATGGTCCTGGTTCCTGAACAGACCTTGGAGAGATTACAACAAAGACAAAAAGTGAACTCAGCACCTTTGACTTCCAGACTTGAGGATTTGGATCATGGTATACAAGATGTCTTGAAAAGTAAGGAATTAACTGACGAAGAAAAAGTCCGGCAATACGTCCAGAATTTGCAAAATTACTTGACTTATTAAAATCAGCAGAAAGATCACCCCTTGAAGGTTAAATTTGATTCTCCGACCCTAAGTGAAGTCAAAGAGCAAGGAGTTGAGAAACCCTCCCCAGAGCCACAAGAGCAAGAAGAAGATAAGATCGAACGAGATATTTTAAGAGCTTTACCAAAGACCCTGAAAGGAAGGGGGAAACTCTTGATCGACAAGATTCGAGAACATCCTGACATCATGAAGTGGGATCGCAGTGGTCAGTTGGTTTACGAAGAAAAACCCTTGTCAGGTTCACACATTGGAGATCTTGTGGGGGATTTTTTACGAGCGCGAAAAGGGTTTGACCCTCTTGGATGGGAAACGTTTGCTAAAGGACTAGCCAAGATGAATGCTCCGGAAGATCTGGTCAGAAATGAAAGACGTCGAACTGCTCTGAGGGAATTCAAAGCAAGACCCAACCCTGTGGCAGAAAGAATAGAAGAACATGACCAATGGATTACCCCTACCCCACCGCTATCGGAAAGAAAATCCCCCCAAGGTCCTATACGAAGTGCAACACGAAACGCTAAGAAACAGATGCGTCAAAGATGGCTCAACTTTACTTAAGCAGTGATTATAATTAGTTTGTAGTATGAAATTCAAGAATAAAATACCCGTTTGATCATTACATTGTGTTTATTGATTTTTGTCTGGAACTTTGATGGTTGACAAGCTTTTTCCTAAGATACTTGTATAAGTATCCAAAATATTTAGTGATAAAATGATATACTAAACGATCGTTTTTCCTTGTGTTTTTACCAAATCGGTTTACAATAGCTTTCATCAATACGTTACGACAACGATTTATTACATAATACAAGCAATAATGCCCACACACATTAGACGTTAGACTTTGAAGGTCTTGATGATTATAAGTCCAATGATGACTATTAGTTTCTAAAAACTGGAGAAAGTGCTGACTGTAGTCTTGTGGCTTCAATCCATAGGAGTCAAAAAATTCTCCCATTTCGTCTTGGGTGAAATAAAAGGCACACCAATGAGATCCGGGGCGTCCTTTGGGGTCCACGTTGGCTACAAAGGCAGCTGGGTAACGTTTGATCTTGTTCGGCAGTTGGTCTGATGGAAAAACTCCTTGAAAGATAGGTTTGGTGATGGGATCCCTTTTTAATACTGCAACAATCTGTCTCGTGTTCATGTTTAACTGGACCAGTTAAAAGTAACGTTTCGATTTTCATCAATCTCAATCAAAGAATCAAACTCGGCGTAGATGATGCAGTTGACTGTCACAGGTAGGGGTTCTGCAAACTGAATGCCGATACCAAGGTTGCCTTGCTTTATTGGCGAAATGTGAGGTCCAGCTGAAAGATCGGGGCTCAAATCTAATGCAAACAGTGTATACCCGTTGGGGTAATCCTCGCGACTGATCTGATTGCCTTGGTTATGAAACAGACTTCCCGTACCAGAAAACAAGCTCATGTATCCTGGGAGGTACAAGTTTTGATCAAAATTGAGTTGCAATGCCTTCATGGGGTAACTTTCTCCATTAACGTAGACTCCAACTTGAGTAGCTTTGAAGTGTTGGAAATTGAAAGGGTTTCTGTTGAAGGAACCGTTAAAGGCTGTGTTTTCCACCAAGCCTAGGATGATCCGTTTAGGAATAGATCCTAAGAAGACATCGTCGGGGGAGAAAGACATTTGACCGGTAGAAATGGACATGGTTTTGCATTCAACTCTTCGAATGGAGTAGAGGGCAGGTGCATGTTCTAAAGCAGCAGCAATACCCAGGAAAGGATCGTCGTAAATCTTCACTTTACGGATATACAGCGTGGACTGTAAAATAACCAGCTTATAACTGGCATCCCCTTCTGGAGAGACAAGACAAAAACTGTTCTTGCTTCGATTCAGCCTGATACGCAGCGTAACACCGTTGAGCAGTAGCCGGTCTTGACAGAATAGATCTAGATGTAAAGGTCCCATGAGTTCAAAGGGAGAACTCCCCTTGACGTGGTCATATCGAGCATGTAAGCCGTGGTTTCGATTGGCAGCTAGAGCTAAAGGATCCACAGCATCCATTTTCCCTGGTGTATCTTTTACAAAGAGTTCGGCACCAAGTTGAGAGGTCTTAGCATCAGATCCATAAGTCATGAGGGTTGTGATCATAGCTCGGTAAGGGTTGGTATTAGTGGATGTTGATATCAGTTTATCATTGATAGTCAAATCCACTTGACTGAACATGGCCTGTTGGAAGAGATTGACGGGTCCCACTTTGTCGTCGTCGCCTAGATCGGTTCCATTAGATTTGGTAATCTTAACTTTGTTATACACCCAAGCTTGTCTCAAGTCTGTAAACTCATCTCCACTGCCCGACACGTTAAATTCGATGGGACCAGAATCGGTAATGTTTGAGACTGGAAAATATTCAATCCACTGTCCTCGTTCAATGTTAGTCTGCACATTAGGAGCTAGAAATAAATCCAACTCCGATTTACCACAATGCTGAGATCGAGTAGCATGAGCCATTAGTTTTAGAAGAAGTTGTACGGCGTCTTTTTCGCTTTTGATGTTCTCTGCTTCTTGGCTGGCGGCGAACTGGTGTTTTTAGTTGGGGTATTTGTTTTTCTACCTTTTTGACCTCCACCTGTTTGCGCTCCCGTGGTATTCTGGGAATTCGTTAATCTCTTTCCGGCTTCGTTGACTCTTTTCAATGTCGAACCCTTCAAATCTTGACCTTCTAAGACGTCTTGAGCTACATTCAGACCTCCTTTTAAGGCTTCGCGACCTACAGCTTTCATACCGGAAGATAAATGCGGCACTGCCCATCGATAAAGACCTTTTAGGATAGATCCTAATCCATAACCGTGTTGAACGGCGGCACCGTGAAAGGCAGGGAGATTACCACCTTTCTGCTGAGCTTGCTCAACGTAGTAATTCTTGTAATAATCAGAACGTGGATGAGACATCTTTTCTCTTAAATGAAAATACGGTTAGGCTCTGCGGAGATGAAGTGTTAACAACACTCTTCCAGTTTCAAATGAGACTTTTTCACCTGTGTCGCGCTTAATATTGACCTCGATACTTTCAAATTGTTTTCGGCTGATCGGTAGGTACTGCGGGTTCAAAAATATCTTGCTCACACGTTCACCATCTAGTCCTTCAACAGGAACGATTCTCAGTAGGGGTACATGTGAGTCCCCAACTACTTGAGCTTGAACGATATCACAGTAAACATAGAGGTTATGAAAGCCCAAGTCCAAATCCACTTCTCGTGAGGCGGTGGTAGTCTGGGAGATCAATTTTTCTTTTTCGAATCCGAGCATAGATCCAATATCGGTGAAAAAAATTGAACGGTTATCTTGTAGGTGAAGCGTTATTTTTCGAGTTAGTGTATCGTAAGATAACTTCGCTTTGTCTTTATGCCTTGTGTCGTTGATTAGTTCGTTGATGACGTCCACAATGCTCTGCACTGAAGAGTAATGACCTGAGCGGACGATATAGACTTCTACATCATCCCCTTCTTTGATATAAAACCGTTTCCAAAAATCTCCAGGTACGTTTTTCCAGCTATGAGGGTAATGAATCTCGGTTAAAGCCACCTCCCATTCGTCGGTGAGGGTAATGGATTGAGGTAGGCGCACTCTAAATTCCGATAAGGTATTAGAAGGGAAAACATCCATGCTGCTATTCGAGGGCAGCCAGAGGTAAAACTGAGTGTTATCCATAACGACAACTGGAGTGATATGAAAGCGCCTAAGTATTGCTTTAGTATTATATGCAAACAAAACAATTGAGTTTAAAGAATATTTATTGGATAATTCAAAGAGATTACAATTTTTGAACTTGGTTAGCTGGGATCCAGGAATTAAATTTATCTGGATATCCTCGCCATTTCACAAACACCTCAGCGACTCCACCCTTGAGTTTACGTCGCTTCAAGACCTTTTCTATCTGATACACATCATCTTCTTTTTCTACTTTCTGAATTTCTGGTTCATAAAATACCCCTTTAATCATCTCTCCCTGTTGATCCTTCAGACGATAGACAGGTGGATTTCTCGGAAGTCGATCTGCTACAGTGAATATCTCAATACTCCAATTGGCTTTATATCCTTTGTCAAATGTTTTCTTAGCTTTACTGATTCTCACTAGATCCCCGACTTGAAATTGAAAACGCAAGGGAGTGGATATTGGTTTTCCATACAAGGTATGCCATACCGCATTTTCATTCTTTTTCGTGACTTCGATGGGTTTCATTCGGATACTACGATGAAAACTTTGGTTGTAGGATTTCAGTAGGTCAGGAAGGATGTTGAGGTACTGATGCGTGTTCTTGTAGGTGAAATACTTGTAGAGTTTTGTCTTTAGAGTCCGGTTAAAACGTTCTACCACCCCACATTTCGCTTCTGAATGAGTAGTAAAAAAGTGGATGCCTTGTTTTTTCAAATAATTTTGAAAAATACGGTTTAAAAATTCAGTTCCTTTATCAGTTTGTAACTTCTTCGGTTTTCTTCCAGACTTCAAGATTTTGGCAAAAGCGTGTGTTATCTCTCGTCCAGTCTTTGTCTTTAAAGGAATGGCCCAACCGTATTTACTCAAGACATCGATACAGGTTAACCAATACTTGTACCCTTTGTTGAATCGACTCAAAGGGGTCAAATCTATCAAGTCGGCTTGGAATTGATCATCTTTCCCACTGACAATCACTCTGTTTCTTGGAAATGTATGGCGTACAGGTTTATGAAGAGAATGTGTTTCTTGTTTTTGGAGCCAATCTTCGATTCGTTTATGCGTTACTTTCTTGAACCCTTTCTCTTTTAAAACACGGTAAAGGGCACCCACACCCGAAAAACTTGCTTCGTTTCCGAGATCGTAGTAGATTTTCTGCAGCTCGTCCTCCATCAGTAAATTCCGAGTTTTCTACTATTATCTGACCCCCACAGCAGGCCAGTATACAACGAACTCGGTTGAAGATTCGTTCCAACCCAATTTGGTAAGAAGGTGGAAAACAACCCATCCTCTATCCGTACAGCTAGAAGGTACACGTAGAAATGATCAAATTCGAGAATGTGTTCTTTTAAAAGAGGTACTGAAACAGTTGTTCCCATTCCCTCTCGGTGAGTTGAAGTTCCTCAGCAAACCTTATACACGCCAGTAATCTTCCCATGTTAGACTTTGTGTTGGCTTCAGCAAAAATAAGTTCTAGAGTCTTAATTTTGTTATTAGTTGCCACATTTGTTTTGAATTTTCGAACCATGTTAGACCAGTTGATATTAAAATGAATTGTGAGAGCTAAGGTTCTAAGGATATTGAAATAGACTCTTTTCAGTGTGGAGCAAAAAGAACCCATGCTTACTGCACCAAGGCTTGGTAGACAGTGATAAGGTATAAAACACTTTATTGCTATATATCATACAAAGCGCATACATATTCATCATTATGCTATTAAATATTCAAACTTTCAATTCGCCTTAGATCACCACACCCCGTGCCTCGAGCTCATTGGCTATCTGGCGTATCGACGTCACTGAGCAAGGTCTACAAAACCCAAAGCACTTTCAGTTCAAAATCACTTTCAGTTCAACACCATGGCACAAAACTCTTCTTCTTGTCCACATTCAAAACCAAGGACAAAACAACGTGGCTCAAGTGTGGAAAAAAAATCAACTACAAGGCACTGGCAACAAAACTCAAAGAGTTCAATAACAAGTCCGAACGTCGCGAGTTTCTTTTCGAACAACAACCTTTGGGCTGCAAACTCAACCTCAAGCAGGACGATTACAACTATCTCGACGATCGATTCTTCCAGATTCCTCCTCAGTTCTTTCCCATGTGTAGCGAACACAATCTGTACACCAAGATCGGAGTCAGTCACTCCAAGGACAACAACCTTCGCAACTTCTTAACGTGTGCCGCTCAGTATCCCGATCTTCCCTGTGATTACTTTTGCTGGGTTGACAACAATGCATTCGATGAGCTGTTCGCTACCTACGAAAGCTACAAGCACGACAAAAAATATAGAAGGCAGAACAACGTCAACAATGATGGCTCCTCCTCTCACGCGCCACCACCACCACCAGTCAAGCGCCTGTGTATCTGGCAACATGATTAATACTAAAATTCTGTCCCCCTTTTTCAAGATGCCAATCCATTCCTCCAATTATTACTCGGTCCTCTTCGAACCCGATGTCGGGTGGGACAAGCAAGACCAGCGGTACTGTTCTTGCATGGCATGTAAGATGGCTGTTATGCTTGCCGCCTATATTCACAGTCAGGTCAGCCCAACCAGCACCACGTCGGCCCGGTGGTCTTACTTAAACGCTAACGGACTTGATTAATGTTATGTAAATGTTATATAAAAAATAAAACGCTTTGAACCTTTAACCTTGTGGCTCGTTGTCTGTTTGTCAATTCCCCAACCCACCCCTCCACGCTGCGCAGTAGAATCCCAAAATCGTACTGTGAAATATTTGTCTGCGCATCTACCTCATGAATATGTAACGAAAATGTGGTGACGTCGTCATGACCATATATGGGTGTCATGCGGAAATGGTGTCTCGTGATTGGTTCATTTCATGAATAAATTAAAACGCCCCTAACCGTATATGCCATTTACTACTTATAAACAACTACAAATAGTTGCTAAAATAAATGAAGTTTGAGGATCTCACATTTTGTGTTTCTCTGTGGGCAGACTCTTTGATTACCTACCAATCTAAAACAAGAAAGCCATGCTCAGACTACGTTCTCTGTATTTGGGTATTTGTATTTGAATTTTCTGAACAATATTTTAAGGACAATCCTTCTCCTTCGATTAGTTTCTAATCGTATTGTTAAGAATTTCCTTGCCGACCTTTAAGATAAAACCAAGAGTATTAATTTCTAATCGTATTGTTAAGAATTTCCTTGCCGACCTTTAAGATAAAAACCAAGAGTAAGACAGCCGGATTTTTCGTTTTACAGGTATTATACAAGTCTACCACAGTAGTCAATGGGGAACAGTGTGCCAAGGTGGTTCCTATTGGTTTGATATGAGGGATGCCAAGGTTGCATGCCGACAACTCGGTTATACCAGTACTGTAGGATATTGCTACAATGGACGAGGGATGGGTAAAGTATGGCTGTCTAGCATGCAATGTACATGCTCAGAGACTTCACTTCAGAGCTGTACTAGTAGTGGATTCGGTAGTGGTACTTGGTGCAGTCACGGCTCAGATGTTGGTGTTGTATGTTCTGACTTTGCAAAACACCACTTAGTATTCATGAGTTTTTAATTCACTAGATCTTACTACTGCTTAATAGGTAGTCATAATGCAATGGGCATCTATTGTTTTGCTGGTTTTTGTCTTTTGTGATGATTTCCATAATATTTATCTAAATCGTATCTATATCTCTAATCTGTAAAGTTTGCCAATCACTACAGATGTACTTTATAGCTTTCTAATAACTGCTTATAAAATCAATGATCAGCATTAAACTCTTGACTGTTGCACACAGAGTTAACATCCCCCCATCCATTGAGTACAGCTTCCAAGTGAGGACTCTGATCCTGCATATTGCGTGTTGAACAGCCATTATACGTTACCACCATACAAAGCTCCTACGATTTTTTTAAAACCAGGTTGTTGACAAGTAACCCTAGCATCATTTATATACATATATATGTGAAATATTATGCCAGATTTATTGCTGTTTTATTAGACCGATACTTGAATTCGGATGCCCGGTATGGCACACTGGATAACCCATCTACCTCAGTGACACCATTGAAAAAATACAGAAAAGAGCACTTTTCATTAGTTACCCTGAATTGAAATATACAAATGCACTTAGTAAAGTTGGCCTGGAACCCCTCTCAGTAAGAAGAGACAACCTCTGCAAGAACTTTTTCAAGAGCATATCCACTGACAACAGCAAACTGTAGGATCTACTTCCTGATATTAAAACTTCACATAGCTATGACTTAAGAGCGGTTTTCTGTAACCATCAAGAAAATAAGAATTCGCTTGGCAGCGGCACCTCATGGATTTCCCTAATATTTTGTGTGGTAATAGGTATTAGGTCACTGATAACTAAAACCGATTTAGTTTTCTTATTTACTTTTTTTTTTTTTTTTTAGCAACATTTTTAAAAAGGTGACTCGTCACACTGATTTGAGAGAGAATTTTGGGGGAACATTAAGGAAGCTAAAAATACTTTCGTTTGGTTATTAATCAAAATATTTTTCAAGAAATAGTAAAATACATCTTTAGTTGTCAACCAGGACTAATTATTAACTCATTTTATGTTCATCTTGGAATTTTACAGTCCTTCCCCTACGAGCTATTTTGTCCAATTTTCAAAAAGTCAAAATTAGAGGTTTTCAAAAAATTATAGCTTCACTGCCATACATCAAAATCAATCGATTCTTTGGGTACAATGCATTCATTTACCATACTTTCAAATAAAGTATTAAAAAGTTTTGGCAAAATTATTTTAATGCTGGATATATTGCAATTATCAAAGCAATGTTACGACAAACCAGAAATATTGCCTTGAAATCGTTTCAAAAAAACTCCCTTTAATCTGCACAATTTCGAACAAATATTCATAGCTAGAGTATTATAAGTATATTAGTTAAGTATATTTTCAATTTCTATCGTCAGAATTTTGCGAATGACGAGATATAAGTACGTTTTAGAAGTCCAGTTATGGGTAAATTTTGCCAAGATTATCCATCGAGCTCAAATACGCAAACCTCGGACTTTTCATTTCCTTTCGTTTCATTTCTGGTCTAATTTGCATTTGAGCTGAAACAATGATGACTTTATCTACAGTTCTAGGTTATAAATGATCCAAAAAGAAATTTTGTTCAATAGTTAAACGAATTTTGACAGCTTTTACACAGCAACAGGTTTTGTGTACAAGACCTATATAGCTATCGATAAATTACTCAACACAATACTTTTAGTCGATCTTACTTGGCTTCTATCGATAAAGTTTTCCGACCAAGGTAGTACTGGACTATTTTCTAGCTTCTTTCAACCTCCAGGTACATGGAATATCTTCGGAAAGAAAGAGAATATCACAACTAGTCTTTTGTTTACATCAGCCATGATCACCCTGTAAATTGTAAACCAAGACCGCTGACCGGATGTGGCGAGGGATGTTTATATTATAAAATTGCAGTTACTTGGTTTGAGTGTTCTGTCTCAATCTTTTTTGATTTATAGCCATGAAAAATTGTGATGTTTCAAAACGGACTAAGAGAAAGGGTTGTTGCGATGAAAATAAATTTCTAACCTTAAATGTGATAGAGAAACGGAATGCCACTTGAAGAATAATAAAGTTACGCTGGAAGTAGACATCTCGGAATGGCAGTTGATATTGAGCCGAGCAGGTAATCGTTACTGTACCATTTTTGTTTTTATCACTTGTAGATAATTATTTTGACCAGATAAAATTGGGACGAAGAAATGAGTAAAGGGGAGAGGAGATAAAAACTCTGACACGGTGGAACATTGCGTACAGCATCACCCTAAAATATAAAACGTCTGTTTTATTTTGTTTATGTTAATTGCATTATCCTCGTTAATTAAGCGGAAAAATCGAGATTTCATTTTTCTGTTTATGCTGCTGAAATAGTACTGTAATCATAATGTTGCAAGAAATGTTGCAAGGAATGTTGCACCGTGTATCTGAGGCTTATATTAAGGTAATGTCTTAATCAAGAGCATGGGGAATGAATGGTAGTTACTGAACCCCCTCACCCCACCAAAAGGTAAAGGTATGATAATAGGTATATACTTATTTCAATAAAGTTAGTCACCAAAAACCTACAAAGCTAAGATAGTTATCAAGCGGTTGAAACATGGAAAATTTATCTACCCATAATCTTTGCTGGTCTCAGCTATGTAGCTTTTCAGGTGACTAACTTTAGTGAATTAGATATATACGAGGCATTTAGTTCATACAAGCTGAGCGAACGACTAGTCGCGCAAAACATTTTTGATCAAAATCCGCGACCATTTCAGATCGGGAAGGGAGGGGGGGGGAGGTCCGTTCGTGAATAATTGGCTCTTGTTATGAGCAAATCAACATTTCACTATTACATCATTAAACAATTCTTTAAAAATACGCAAAAAAATCCCTAAAAAAAGAGGGTGACGGAGGGGGGTGGGGGTGCGGAATAGTGCATATTAAGACCAAATGGCATTGTGGGTCTCATTAATTTGAACTCAATATACAGCGATTTGCTCTCTATGTAGCAAGTATATTGTGTCGCATGGAATGCACTGAAAAAAAAAAAAAAAAACTTTACACAATCTACCATGACCCAAAGTGCATTTCGGTCTTGGAATGCACTATTCAGTCAGTGCATTATTCACTATTCAAAGTTTTATGAAATAGCTGCATCAACACTAAGACATATCAAACGTTACACGATCTAGTAAAACTATAATAGCAATACGATATCACATTTTCAGTTTTGTCAGCCTCCGTTGTAATGAAATGTAGTTTGAAAATCATTTGTATTCGGACAGATTTGGAATTAATTGCATTCCTCGCCACATCCGGTCAGCGGTCTTGGTTTACAATTTACAGGGTGATCATGGCTGATGTAGACAAAAGGCTAGTTGTGATATTCTCTTTCTTTCCGAAGATATTCCATGTACCTGGAGGTTGAAAGAAGCTAGAAAATAGTCCAGTACTACCTTGGTCGGAAAACTTTATTGATAGAAGCCAAGTAAGATCGACTAAAAGTATTGTGTTGAGTAATTTATCGATAGCTATATAGGTCTTGTACACAAAACCTGTTGCTGTGTAAAAGCTGTCAAAATTCGTTTAACTATTGAACAAAATTTCTTTTTGGATCATTTATAACCTAGAACTGTAGATAAAGTCATCATTGTTTCAGCTCAAATGCAAATTAGACCAGAAATGAAACGAAAGGAAATGAAAAGTCCAAGGTTTGCGTATTTGAGCTCGATGGATAATCTTGGCAAAACTTACCCATAACTGGACTTCTAAAACGTACTTATATCTCGTCATTCGCAAAATTCTGACGATAAAAATTGAAAATATACTTAACTAATATACTTATAATACTCTAGCTATGAATATTTGTTCGAAATTGTGCAGATTAAAGGGAGTTTTTTTGAAACGATTTCAAGGCAATATTTCTGGTTTGTCGTAACATTGCTTTGATAATTGCAATATATCCAGCATTAAAATAATTTTGCCAAAACTTTTTAATACTTTATTTGAAAGTATGGTAAATGAATGCATTGTACCCAAAGAATCGATTGATTTTGATGTATGGCAGTGAAGCTATAATTTTTTGAAAACCTCTAATTTTGACTTTTTGAAAATTGGACAAAATAGCTCGTAGGGGAAGGACTGTAAAATTCCAAGATGAACATAAAATGAGTTAATAATTAGTCCTGGTTGACAACTAAAGATGTATTTTACTATTTCTTGAAAAATATTTTGATTAATAACCAAACGAAAGTATTTTTAGCTTCCTTAATGTTCCCCCAAAATTCTCTCTCAAATCAGTATGACGAGTCACCTTTTTAAAAATGTCGCTAAAAAAAAAAAAAAAAGTAAATAAGAAAACTAAATCGGTTTTAGTTATCAGTGACCCAATACCTATTACCACACAAAATATTAGGGAAATCCATGAGGTGCCGCTGCGAAGCGATTCTCGATGGTTACAGAAAACCACTCTTAAGACTTAAGAAAAAGTATCCTCTGATGAAATGTCGTACAGAACGTTATAAGAACAGTTGTATTCCATTCGCAATTCGACATTTTTTAAAAACATTGAACTCACTTTTATCTTTCACCAATGACACATGCAAATATTCGTATTATATTTTTATGTATTTATTATATATTACAATAGTTATTTTCGTCACATAATAAAGTATTATTATTATTATTATTATTATTATTATTATTATTATTATTATTATTAATATTGATTAAGGTATCGTTTGGGACCTTCGAGATTACTTTACGCGCGACCAAAATTTCGCGCTGCCTTTTCAATATTATTATATAAGAGTATACATTTTCTGAAAGCTAAATAAACGTAGTTTTTAAAATTTGGATTAATTTGTTTCGCGACACAAAAAAAGTTATTGGCTTTCTCCGCAGTTTTTGAGTGACCAAAGTATCGTTTTAAAAACATGTAGCTGAAACTTTAGTTGATGATAAATGACAATACGATCTAAAGAACTGTGTTTCTGATTTTTGAAATGTTTTTTCATTCAAGAAATATTGTCTATTTAGCAATCATAACCACCGAAATTTCAAACTTCCGGATTTAACGCGTCTAGTATGCTAATGTAATTTTGATCGACATAGTTGAAATTCTGATCCTCCGGGAAGTCGTCGAATGAAGTGAGGTAGAATGTCACTTTGACCCCAATAACTTTTTTCGTGTTCCAAAACAGACAATCATAAATAGATATTCGAAAACTACATTTATTTAGCTTTCAGAACATGTATACTTTTATGGCAAAATAATGTAAAGCCCGTGTGAAAATTGAGGTAGCGCGTATAGGGGTCCTAATCACATCCTGATACCTTAAGAAGATCCACAGTTTTAATATATCGGAAAACCTTTCAAAATGTTTAACTGACGTCCCAAGTAACTCAAAGTGTGCTGCATTTGCTGATGATACCATGATCTTCACACGTTTTGACTCCATCTCAGACAATGCCGAACTTCAAAGCGATCTAAATAGCTGTGAAACTTGGTCCACAACCTCTGGCCTTCTCTTTAATCCAGACAAATGTAAAAGTCAACGGATAACAAGAAAAACCAATCCTGTAGAAGCACCTTAGAAGATCTTAGAAGATACACCAGCAGAACGATATCTTGGAGTCTAGATTAGCAGCAATCTGACATGGGCCAAACATGCACAGGACCACTGCGCTAAGGCCAACATACTACTTGAATTTGCACGACGTTGCGCAAATTAATTAAAAAGTCATCGTACATGTCGGACCATCTACTTAGCTATAGTACGCCCTGCTCTTGGATACGCCACACAGGTTTGGTTTATCGACTTGATACAGAGAGTTGAACGTATTTAGAGAAGCGGAACAAAATGTATCCTCAAGCTTCCTTTTATCTGCTCTGATAAAAGATCTGCTCTAGCTGCTGCAGTTAATGCAACTGTGTGGAATTTGCTTATGTTTGTTACTATTTTGTATTTTCTTTTTGACATATTTTGGGCCCACAATCGGTTTTGCTGTTGTGGAGCACCAGCCTATGTTTTTGATGGGCGAAGTTAAGTAAATAAAAATAAATAAATAATTTATATGAGTTGAAGAATGCTGCTGTACAGCACTTGTTGATGAGTTTATAGAAGACGTTGTCCTTTTCAGGTCGGTCCATATAAGATATAAAAAATATTGTTTGGTTACAATTTTTACATTCACTTCTGTAAATCGAAATTAAAAGATAAATTTGACATATTCAGGAAATGAACCAAAATTGTTGTTTGTCCTGTTTTGGTATTTAGAATCATCCAATAACCCACTTATGATATTCTGGTTGAGTGATCACGCACAAAGCAATTTAGGGCGAGGCTCCGGGGAAACAAACGAATTTGTTAAGATTACTCCATTGTTTCCCCGAAACTTCGATTTGAATTGCTTTGTTCCTGATCCCTCAATCAGAATATCGAAAGTGGCCTATTAAAAACGCTTTCCCTATTCTTCTTTTTGGAATTTTTTTGAATACCAGCCTTCAATCTTAGAGGTGTAAATAAATAATGGGTTGTAAAAAATAAAAAACAGGGTTATCCATATAGGTCTCATGGAGGTGTATCACCTGGGTGAATGGGGGACAGTGTGTGATGATAGCTTCGATATGAGGGATGCCAAAGTGGGTTGTAGACAACTTGGATTTACCAACGCTCTAGGATATTTGTATAGTGGACGAGGAACGGGTAAAGTATGGCTGACTGACATGGCATGTTCCGGCACAGAGAACTCACTTCAGAGTTGTTGTAGCAGTGGATATGGTAATGGTGGTTGGTGCAGCAGTCACACTGAAGATGCAGGTGTTGTGTTTTATAACTTTTGTAAACCACTGCGAGATCGTAATTTTTATCAGTTAGATGGTTTATTTTTTCTAAATAATTTGAAAGGTTTAAAACAAGAGTTATTCCATAAAGAACATATTAACCTATAAAATCACTGTTAGCGAATCCATGTGTGATGGTATTTGTAAGAGCTCCGTTAACGACCTTGAACATTAAAACAAACAATAAGTTACCATTTGTATTTTAATTTACAGGTTTCGTACAAGCTTACCACATTCGTCAATGGGGAACAGTGTGTCAAGATGGTTCCTCGGTATCAGGTTACTTTGATAATAGGGATGCCCAGGTTGCATGTCGACAACTTGGTTATACCAGTACTGTAGGATATTGGTGGAATGGACAAGGGACGGGTAAAGTATGGTTGTATGACATGCAGTGTTCAGGCTCAGAGACCTCACTTGGAAGCTGTACTCACAATGGATGGGGAAACGTTTATTCTAGCTGCAACAGTCACAGTTGCGTTTCTAGCGTACTTAAATATGAAACACAGCATACCTCTTAAACAGTGTGCTAACTGACAATATAATTTATTTATTTAACTTTGACCTATTGAATAATAAATATAAATAATAAGATAAATTTAAAATATGGAGGTCAACACAACAGAGCTAGGCTCCAAATTAAGTGTATAATAATATATATTAATATATTATTGGAATTAAAAGTTTATACTTCTTTTTTATTTAATTAATGATATCGGGAAGATATTGTGTATGTTTATATTATAGTTGGCTGTTGAACCTGGACATTTTTTCAGTAGCGTTAAACTAATGTATGCTAGCTTAGGCTACTTGGCTCATGTGTATGTAGTCTTGAAAATGACTTTGATACAATGGAAAGCGATATTGAAAATGTCGGTTTTAAATCACAATGGTCAATGGGGAACAGTTTGTGAAGGAAGCTTTGACATGAGGGATGCCAAGGTAACATGTAAACAACTAGGATTCACTAACACTGTCGGAGTTTGGGGTAATGGACGAGGGATGGGAAAAGTATGGTTGAACGGCATGGGGTGTTCAGGTTCAGAAAGCTCCCTTCAAAGCTGTTCCCACAATGGATGGGGGAACCTAGCTGGAAGTACTTGCAGTAGTCACAAGTGGGATGTTGGTGTCCTACTTTTTGTTACATTTCAAATACTCGAGTAAATTTAAAGATGCTTCTCTTTTTGCAGTTCTTTGAATTGAATGTTATCTGTCTACATCTAACTCACACACGCCATTTAATCGTCGTAACAATCTCAAATACCTTAGTTATTGAGTGTAGTCCGCCCAGTTTTAAATATTCAAGTCGCTACCATGGAGAAGAGTACTAAAAGCTGGGGCTAACTAACATCTTGAGGCGCAAAGAATTACTTTGAGCGACTGTTGTAGTGAAATGGGGTAATTGATGCAGCAGTCATACTGAAGACGTTGATGCTGTGGTTGTAAAAGTTAATATTCTTGTTGGCTTCAGCCATTCGCAAACATAATTTATACTATACATCAGATTGGTATAACGCAAGTGCCTTATTAAAGGTGCATGGTAGAGAAAGGCGAACATAAAAAAAAAATCTTTCATTTTCCCGACTTGAAAACACATAACGTTGCATGGATTTTATCATAATATTTTTTCTATTTATATATTTTTATTATGATTAAAAGTTTTAGTCTTTCTCCGACATTTTTTATCCTTTTTCAAAGTATTTATGCAAAAATCCAAAACATTTTACATCAATCATTTGTTACATCCGTCCAAACATTTTTTTAAATTGTCTTACAGCGATCTACAAACACGTATTTGATTTAACCAAAACATTGCTTCCAAGTATACAATTGGTTGAATAATTTGCAATTCTTCAAAAATATTTGAAGTATTATACTAAACTTGTTCAAGCTCATTTTATTAAAATGCCAGGAATGCGAAACATTTTCTGGATGATTCATGGTTACTTGGACTGAGAAAGTGTCTCGTTCCATGAATATGTGACGTTTTCTCCAACCATTGCCAGTGTGTCAAAATTCATGGTTTCCTAGCAGACTGGATGTTTGTGAACGGTGGAGTCCCGGACAGGGACAAACATAGCCAAATTTCGTTTCTTGTTATGATAAACGACTGCGAATTACGGCAACAGTATGTTACTCTGAACATCCCATCTCGCTCAGCCATACTTTACCCGTACCTTGTCCACTATGAAAAGGTCCTATAGCTTTTTTCCAACTTAGTTCGCGACATGCTACTTTTGCTTCTTCCAAGTACCAGCCATAATGACAAACTGTTCCCAATTGGCCCTGATGATGCACCACCACGAGACCTGTATTAACATTAGTAGTTAAGCAATATTCTATGTATTAACATCCAGCATTTTCACTTTCAGATGGGTGCAGGAGTGTATTTACCTGACCTTAATTTGTTGGAATGCCGTTAACGACCGCGAACTTTAAAACAAACAGTACGAAAACATTTTCATCTTAATTTACAGGTTTATACAAGTTTACCACAGTAGTCAATGGGGAACAGTGTGCCAAGGTGGTTACAGTGATTACTTTGACATAAAAGATGCCAAGGTTGCATGTCGACAACTTGGTTATACCAAAACTGTAGGATACTGGTGGGATGGACGAGGAACGGGTAAAGTATGGTTGTATGACATGCAGTGTTCAGGCTTAGAGTCCTCGCTTGGAAGCTGTTCTCACAGTGGATGGGGAAACGTTTATTCTAGCTGCAACAGTCACAGGATATTTAGGTATAAATACTGCATACCTCTTTAACATGGTGCTACCTAACAATATGGTAGTGGAATTGGAAGTTTATACTGTTTATTTACTTAATAAATGATGAAGTGTGACTTTGAGGAGTGCGGACGTGTTTTTGTTCTCTCCTGCTAACTTTCAGGATTTTTGACTTTTTCCTACTTCATCGATCGGCGTACTTCATATCGATGAATTTGAATATGTAACTTGTTTAACTGGTCTATGTGGCGTACTAAGTGAAATAATGTTGTAATGTCTGAATCCAGCGAAACATGCAAGTTCTCAAGATTTTGATGAGTTGAGTGTAAGCAAAGCAGTATTGGCGGTTTTGGACAAGTTTTTCAAATCTAACGAGTTTAAAGAAATTTTCAAGGAAGCAGCTAACCGCATTGTATCCTAAGCCGTTGAAAAAGCTGCTAGCCCTCTCCTTAGGAGAATTGAACACTTGGAAGAGCAAATCGCTGATACGAAAGCACACGCACATGACAACGAACAGTACTCGAAAAAGTACAATTTAAGATTTTTAGGAATCGATGAAAACAGGGAGGAAAATTGTCTGAACAAGATCGTTAATCTGTGCAACGATAAACTAAATTTGGAAATTGATAAGAACAAAATTGACTGTGCTCATGAATTGCCTTTTATAAAAGTATTGTATACAATGTACTATTAAACTAGTATAACAGTAGGTCATGAACTCGTAAACAACTAAGCTGTCTTGACCACAATTATCTCTTGACCTTAAACATCCTTATAAAATCAATAACAATGTATAAAAGTAGCCTTAGCTTATTGCTAATAGACTAATACATAAATATAAAATAAGACATATATAAAAAAAAAATAATAATGATACGTACTGTACTTTAGGATGTTATTTCGTATGTTTTACATGATAGTTTACTGGTGAACCTGATTATTTTCGGTAACGTTTAATTAACTTATGAAATATATTCTTCGCAGATTTCCTTGCAAATTATTCATTTAACAAAAAGGTTGGGTTATGTTTCATAAGCCGAAGCAAATCATAATATATATAACAAGACACTTATTAAAATCGCTTTTTACATGAAATCGTATTCAAGTACAATATCAGGTATATCACTTCACCCTGCGGCTTTTAAGTAGTCTAATACGAGGTATGACCTTTGATATTATCCAAGTCTACCACAGCAGTCAATGGGGGACAGTGTGCTATGGTGGCTTTGATATGAGGGATGCCAAGGTTGCATGCCGGCAACTTAGTTTTACCAGAACTGTAGGATATTGGTGGTTTGGACAAGGGAGTGGTAAAGTATGGTTATGGGACATGGGATGTTCAGGCTCTGAGTCCACACTCGGAAGTTGTTCTCACCGCGGATGGGGAAACGTAGGGAGCTGCGATCACACATCAGATGTTGGAGTGGTATGTTCTTATTTGTCCCCAAGGATAATAATAACTTAAACTTTGATTAATTGATTGATTTTCTATCATCTTAATTATTTTTTTATCAGTATTCTTATTCACGGGTGTGACTTTCAAAGAGGTAAAGGAGAAACCTACATTTAAAACCATAAAAGATGATAATTTACAATACATGGTAGAAAGCCGGTGAGCTTGAAACTCGTCACGACTTTTCTTATAACATTGATAATTATGTTTAACAGCTCATTTAAAAGAATAACTGCCGCAGGTTAGTTTTTTTTTTTATAAAGAAAGATGCTAAAGCACTGTTTTTATACTCCACTATAGCTTAATATATTTAATTAAACTTTTGAAATAACTAACATATAAGGTGCGCTGTGTTTGGCAAGAAAGCGTGTTTATAAACATGGAAATTTGCTCGCTCTGAAGCGTATGAGTGAAAGTATGGTCCGCGTGCTACGTAAAATGTTGAAAATAAATATATATAGCAAACAAAAGAAAAAGAAAAGGAGGACATAACAACGCCAATAGATGAAAACTCTACCTAAAACGTCAATTGCCGTAAAAAAAAAGAATATATTATTTTTGACCTGTTCAAGCTTTATAGATATCGACGTCATTCAACCTTTAAACCTGATTAAGGCTGATGGCTATGCGTTACGAAAGGATTTTCTCTCAGTACTCCATACTCCCTTAATTCCTTTGCTTTGCTTAATTCCTGACGGTCGTCCAATCCAATTTTTACTGCCATTTCTCAGGCAATTCTATCCGCAATTAAGATGGCTGCCTACTATAGAACAAATCCATGAAATAAGTTTTAATCCACAATTTTTTAAACTCAAATTTTATGCTGATTTTAAATGTGGAAAGAAAAAAGTTTAGTTCTAGCTAGTTTAGTTCTTCTAGTTTCTTCATTTTAGATTTTTAAAATCGATAGTTTGAAGAGTATTAAGAGCGTATGTCTGTAAGCATCGAGAATCTCAAATCAGTTTCAAACAATCGAATTTTATTTTATTTTACCAAAACAACCCTTTGGGTAAGGGGTTTTAGGATATCATATTAGAATGTCCCAGAGCGCTTTCATTTTTGAGAAAATTACAAAAGTTTGAAAAATCGATTAAAATGCATAATTTTCCCTCATTAATATGCAAAATTGGTGACCAACTTTAAAGGGCTCTCAACAGCGTAAAAAGAATCCAAATGAATTCATATTACAAAGATACTTAAATCAAGTCGCTGTCTTTAAGACTGCACCAAAAACCTCAGGAGAAAAGCTTTTTAAATGCAAGAAATTAGCCTTTTAAAACATGTTGTATTTTGGTGATTGAACGGCAGTTAAATTAAAGGTAAAATTCAGCCTCCGATATCGCTGCTGGTACCTAACAAATCGAAATAACTTTTATACTACACGAAAGCCCACATATTCTTGTCTACTTGGGCTAAGTTTTAACTCTGACTATTAAAATGCCACCGCGTGAAGGAATTTTAAAGTTAGCGTTCAAACACGCAATACGGCCAATCAATTACACGGGTTATTTATAAATATAACACTTATGAAAAACAAATCGCTTCAAATATTTCGATTTTTGATCTAGATGATTTTCTATTTCCTTCTTGGAGTACGACTGTCATCACTAGAGATTAAAAAAACCTTCAGTCAAGTGGTTTGCTGTGAGTTTATCTAAGTTTGAGCTCAGCGGGAGCTTAAAACCACGTCACACAATCTTATTTGAGTCACGACAAAATGCGCCCTGTTTAAATAGCGGCTCTAAAAAAAATTCACAGTGCGAAAGATTTTAATTGGGCTCTCAGAACATTACCAAATGCTCTTAATTAGAATATTTATTTTACTTTTGGATCCTTTTTAGTTAAACTAGATGCACCAAAATCTAACCCTATCCTAGACAAATGTCAAGAAATGATACCCTACCCCAGAATTAAAAGCCGAAAAAACGTACGCTTTAATTTCGGGTGGCACATACCCATATAGCAAATATAGGGGAGTACCCCCCACCTCGGGGGTAATAGCACTATTAGATGTTGTTACTTAAAGTTTAATAGTGATCGATAATTTTTTAATTCTTTCTACAAGTCTAAACAAAGGACGACTTGGGGAAGTTAGCTTTTTAGGTACTGTGCAGACGAAAAACATTAAATACGTTGGATTGATGCGCATTGTTCATTTTGAAGACAGTGACTTTTATTTTTAATCTCAGATATCTAAAGTTTCCTTTATATGTATTGTAATACTTGTGTTTTACAAATGATGTTTTGATTTTACGAACGGCAAGTTTTGAAATGAGCATGAAACTGGCTCGGATGTTAGTCAGTCAGTCAAGTGAGGTGACACCTCGTTGTAACGTCGCGTCAACACATCACGCCAACACATCACGCTCGTATTTCAAGTTTACGGACTTCACGAATTATATTTGAGCGGCAAATCCGGGGGCAAATCGCCGGGGAAAATAGAAACGTCCATCATATGAGAGGTTATATATTCTTTTGATTATGCATACGAGTTGTTTATAAACTAACCTCTGCCAACCCCTTAAGCAGTCGAGAAAGAAATTTTTTGTTGATTCATTTACTAAAAATACATACTGATGAGTATGAAATTTAGCATAGCGAGACCTGCATTCCTCTAATAAATGTGACTCTTTATTGGGAATATCAAATACGGATAATTGTACAGCTTTTTCAAACACATCGCATTCATTTTGTAAAGAGTCTACCAAAGTCTTGGTTGAGATATTTATAAAATGTTGGACAACAAGAACTATGCACAAGGCAACAATCAACACGCTCGCTACTGATAGTTGAACGAACGACAGAGTATTGAAAAAACTGTTTAACATCGTAAACGAAAACAATACAATAAATAAAAGACTTATCCTCACTGTCATTGATATATGTCCAACGCTTCTTGATTCTGGAAACGCATTAAAGAAAAGGAAAAGGAAAAGGAAAAGAAGGAAAAGTTCCCCAGTTGTTCGTGTAGAATTGTCAAAAGGTAGTCTAATTACATTTCAATATCTTCCAGACCAAGTGTAGTTTGGTATTAAACTTAGTAAATCACGGTAACCCTTTTTGGTGGCCATTTATTTTTGTACAATTCATATGTTTGAGACAATAATTGGCCTGTACTTTGAACTGTTCACGAAGCGTTGCTCGCGTTGACAGCTAGCTATCAGTAGGTCGTTGACATAAAAGTTGCACAACAGTTATTGTAATAATTTAACTAAAAAGGATCCAAAAGTAAAATAAATATTCTAATTAATAGCATCTGGTAATGTTCTGAGAGCCCAATTAAAATCTTTCGCACTGTGAATTTTTTTTAGAGCCGCTATTTAAACAGGGCGCATTTTGTCGTGACTCAAATAAGATTGTGTGACGTGGTTTTAAGCTCCCGCTGAGCTCAAACTTAGATAAACTCACAGCAAACCACTTGACTGAAGGTTTTTTTAATCTCTAGTGATAGCAGTCGTACTCCAAGAAGGAAATAGAAAATCATCTAGATCAAAAATCGAAATATTTGAAGCGATTTGTTTTTCATAAGTGTTATATTTATAAATAACCCGTGTAATTGATTGGCCGTATTGCGTGTTTGAACGCTAACTTTAAAATTCCTTCACGCGGTGGCATTTTAATAGTCAGAGTTAAAACTTAGCCCAAGTAGACAAGAATATGTGGGCTTTCGTGTAGTATAAAAGTTATTTCGATTTGTTAGGTACCAACAGCGATATCGGAGGCTGAATTTTACCTTTAATTTAACTGCCGTTCAATCACCAAAATACAACATGTTTTAAAAGGCTAATTTCTTGCATTTAAAAAGCTTTTCTCCTGAGGTTTTTGGTGCAGTCTTAAAGACAGCGACTTGATTTAAGTATCTTTGTAATATGAATTCATTTGGATTCTTTTTACGCTGTTGAGAGCCCTTTAAAGTTGGTCACCAATTTTGCATATTAATGAGGGAAAATTATGCATTTTAATCGATTTTTCAAACTTTTGTAATTTTCTCAAAAATGAAAGCGCTCTGGGACATTCTAATATGATATCCTAAAACACCTTACCCAAAGGGTTGTTTTGGTAAAATAAAATAAAATTCGATTGTTTGAAACTGATTTGAGATTCTCGATGCTTACAGACATACGCTCTTAAATAGCATTTCATGCCAAGAAATTTAAAATAGATCTTTGCTTGAAAATGTTACGTGCATTATAACTTGTGTTACATGTTAAGAATACAGCTGTATGAATATAGTAGCACATTTGATTTTGATGGGAAGACCATTTAAATTCCAGAACTTCATTTTGGTTCTGCGAGTATTTGAAGTCGTCGCAAACCAACTGCTGCAATATGCATTGTTGTGACCGGCAGAGAAAGACAGGTTTTAAAAAGTTGCATTCGTTGTATCTGTCAATGCTCTTTTGTAGTTGATTTATATTTCTTTCGTATTCTCGTGACTGTAGTTCGTATTCACGCGGCAAACTCGATTCGTCTTTAAAACATTCATTCGGTTATGTATGTTCTTCTCTGGGGATCATGGGAATCATCCTCGTCAGTAAAATATAGTAAGTAAGTAGTAAGTATGCATCTCAGAATTATTTTAAAATGATAAGAGAACAACAAATTTCAAGCCAAGTTCGAACAGTTCGAAGATATAGCGACCAGAAAGGCATGGTATGGCGCTAAATCGATCTATCACTGAAACAAACTCCTACTCTTTTTTGACTTCCTATGACCACATTATATCTTGTCAAACGTTTGCTGCATTTTTTTGTTTCTATGTTTCTATGAGTTTGGTGCAATATAGCCTAGATAAGTTTATAATCTGTTTTAGAGTTGTCACGAAATTTTAATTAAAAAATTACTGAGTGTAGAATTATATATGGTGACCGGTATTTGCATGTCGTTTATACGTGTAACTGAATGTAAATCTATCTTTCTTGGGTGGCGCGCCTGAAAGCATCAGAATTGGGCGGCTCGCCTATTCTTCGAGAGGCTATGATTTTGTTTTATTTGTCTACATATGTGTAGTATTTTCAAAATTATAAAACTTTCCTAGTGTTTTTTTTGGGTTACGCGCCTGAAAGCTGCAGAATTGGATTGCTCGCCCGATTCTTTAATTATTTTTGTTTTGTTTTTCTTCTGTTTCCGGTGTGTTTTGTTTCGTTTTGTTTTACTGTTTGTTTCTCTTTCTTCTAACTATAATTCAGTTCTACTGTAGATTCAGTTTTTACATTTTCTCATTATGAAATAAATAAGAATGGCGTTTACTATTTTTTTTACAAAAGTATTATACTATCATGACCATTAAATCTTAGCTTAGTTAGAATTATTAGGCGCAAAACAGCAACAAATCTTACATAATGGTGATGTTCTCGCATTGACGATGAATACTTGTGTAACCTGAACACACGACACCAACATCATACAGGTGTTTTCCGCCGCACCAAGCACCATTGCCCCACCCACTGCTAGAGCAGCTTCCAAGTGAGGACTCTGAACCGGAACATGCCATGTTAACCAGCCATACTTTACCCGTCCCTCGTCCATAACCCCAATGTCCTATGGTCGTGGTAAAACCAAGCTGTCGACATGCAACCTTGGCATCATCAATATCCCAGCTATTTTGACACACTGTTCCCCATTGCTCACTGTGTTACTTTTTCCCTTTTTTACCCTTTTAGCTAATTACTGTAAATCCTTGTTTATAACACAGCGATGAATTTTCGCGTGCCGTCATTGGTTCAAATGCGTCAGGACGTGCAGGACGGGTATCAGACGATATTCCCGTCCGAAGAGATATTTGTCCAGTAGCAGAAAAAAAATACGTAAAAAAAGAAGAAAAAAAAAAAGGAAAACAAAGAAACTCGGCTTTTACAAAGAAGTGAGATTGAAATACAAGGATTGGTTGAGAAAATTACACAAACAAACAAGACAAAAATCAACAAAATATGCTGTAAATGTCTCTTCACTGGTAAGCATCCATGTTGTTTCGTGAATAAAGGTTTTTTAACTACTGAAAACAAACAGACGATTCGACAACTTATTTCAAACAGTTAATAACAGTGATAAAAAGTTAAATTTTACACCGTAAAAAATAAGAGAGATCACTTACTGACGTTTTGGACGCTAGTCCTTCGTCAGAGTAAAAGAGAGAATAAGAGTGGAAGGTAGTGTATATTTCAAACCTGACAATAGAATTCAGTGTAAAACAGCTTTCATTTACCGCAATAAAAGTCTAATTTATATATCCAGATTGGAGAGGAGAGAGAAATATTTTTTGAAAACTCTTGAGATGATGAGTCAATTCAGTTTCCTGAATCCATTTCAGTGAAGTCGTTGGGTTATAAAATAAATAAACCCCTTCTTGCTCACTAGAATATTGTCTGATGTCCTTGGATGAAAAATGGTCCTGAAATTATCACATTTCCCTCATTCGGCAAGCTTATAATGGTAGCAGTAATAGTCTATATTTCAATATTTCCTCATCCATTGTTAGAGCAGCTCACAAGCGAGGCCTTTGAAACTTAATTAATGTATGCAGCCCATTTTACCCGCCTCGAAATTCCCACAGCTTTTGTGAAACCCATTTGCCGACATGCAACCTTTACTTCTTCCTGTTACCAGAACTATATGGATAACCAAATAACGAAATTACGAAGTAAGGAATCCCTCAAAGGAACTTCAAATTATATAACTCTAAACTACAAAACTAACAGAATACACACTTACAGAACACACATAAACGGCATACGTCACTTGGATTGCCTTCTTTCAAGAACTTACAGCTCATTTTTGGTGTGCAGGATATCGAATTTACTAAATTGATTTTGTTGCTGAAAATGACAAGCATTTAGTTTTTAAACAAAAGTAAGCGCCTTTGACCTCGGAATTGTATTCAAACACTGATGTAACATGCATTTGAAGGCATGTTACATAGCATATCCCACTCCTACCATAACACTCTGTTCTCTACTGACGACTGACGACTGCAGAAGATGATGTTTTAGGTGATGATACCTGTACACAACACGACACCAGCATCATATGTGTGGCTATTGCAATGAGAGCCAACGCTTCCCCATCCATTGTGAGTACAGCTGCCAAGTGAGGTCTCTGTGCCTGAACATCCCATGCCGTACAGCCATATTCTACCCGTCCCTTGTCCTTCCCACCAAGGTGCTACAGTTTTGGTAAAACCAAGTTGTCGACATGCAACCTTGGCATCATTAATATGCCAATAACTACCATCATCACACACTGTTCCCCACTGCCGACTAGTACTGTAGAAAATGTATAAGATGGCTGTACACAAAAGGACACCAGCATCATATGTGTGCCTATTGCAGTAAGAGGGAACGGTTCCCCATCCATTGTGAGAACAGCTTCCAAGTGAAGCCTCTGACCCTGAACATCCCATGCCGTACAGCCATATTCTACCTGTCCCATGTCCACCGTACCAAGGTCCAAGAGTTTTAGTAAAACCAAGTTGACGGCATGCAACCTTGGCATCATTAATATCCCAATAACTAGTATCATCACACACTGTTCCCCACTGCCGACTAGTACTGTAGAAAATGTATAAGATGATTATACACAAAAGGACACCAGCATCATTTGTGTGGCTATTGCAGTAAGAGGCAACGGTTCCCCATCCATTGTGAGAACAGCTTCCAAGTGAGGCCTCTGAGCCTGAACATGCCATGTACTGCAGCCATATTCTACCCGTCCCTCGTCCTCCCCACCAAGGTGCTACAGTTTTGGTAAAACCGAGTTGACGGCATGCCACCTTGGCATCATCCATACCCCAGCCACCTTCACAAACAGTTCCCCATTGGCCTTAGTGATAAACCTCATCGGTACATATGGATGACTTTAAATGTATTTCATCCATTAAGATTATTCAAACTTCTTAGTTTGAAGAGTAGAAAATATAATGAAAAAGAAAAACATATTTAGTTGAATAACTTGAAAGTTCAAAAAAGATAACCAATAATGTTAACATTATTTCCTGCTCCGATCATTTGAATTTCTGGTAAAGAAGTCATGAGTGCATGCTCTGGTCTGCATCAAATGGTGTGAACGTTTTTCCAATTTTATTACGCAGAGATCTTCATGTCTGTTCTCTAATTTCAGGCACTGAACCAGCTGATTGTAGTGCCTCACTGCAGTATGATTGTTTAGGATAGACAATGCAGAGGGCTCGTTTTTGGACTAATTTTGGTTGGTTAGCCCAAGCACATTATAGGAAGAAACAGTTTCTAGTGCTTGACCATTTGTTATCAAGGCGGGTAATCGAGGTTTCTCTGTAAAGAAACAAACTTGTAGTTCATTACACTTTTTCTCGAATTCTCTGATATCGAGACATCATCTACATACCTCCACATCTTGGTATCAGGTCAAACAATACTCAGATCAAATTTGCTTGATGAAACACTTTACAACACTATTAAAATACAATTATCGAGCAGCAAAAACATCTAATAAATACTTAGATCGATGTCCATTATAAGTATCCAAAGAAAACAAGTCCATAGCCAGGGTGCTGATTACGTTATGTCGGAGTAGTACTATAGAAATCTCGATGTTGCTGTGTACGCAGCCTAGGTGGGTGTTATACAACATGCACAAACCATAATGAAAGAGATAGAGAGGTCGGAGAAGATGCATAGGACTTAATAATAATATGAAAAACACACGACACCAGCATCATATGTGTGGCTATTGCAGTGAGAGCCAACGTTTCCCCATGCATTGTGAGTACAGCTTCCAAGTGAAGATTCTGAGCCTGTGCAACTCATACCGTACAGCCATATTCTGCCCTTTCCATGTCCATAGTACCAAAGTCCTATAGTTTTGGCAAAACCAAGTTGACGGCATGCAACCTTGGCATCATTCATGACCCAGCTACCAGCACACACTGTTCCCCATTGATATACCAGGTGATATACCTCCACAAGACCTATATGGATAAGACTGGTTTAGTTTTTATATTCAGCCAATCAGAGCGCACGTTAGATCTTGGCTATGTTATAATTTGCCTAAACGAATACGGGCTATTGATAACATAAAAAATACACGACACCAGCATCATTAGTGTGATCGCAGCCAGAGGAAACCTGTCCCCATCTGTTGTGATTACAGCTTCCAAGTGAAGATTCGGAGCCTCTGCAACTCATACTGTACAACCATATTCTACCCGTCCCATGTCCAAAGTACGAAGGTCCTAGAGTTTTAGCAAAACCAAGTTGACGGCATGCAACCTTGGCATCATTCAAGACCCAGGTACCATGACACACTGTTCCCTATTGACCCTGGTGATATACCTCCAGAAGACCTATATGGATAACGTTAGTTCTTATAAGTCTTCATTTGATATTTTTAAAACTTCTAGTTTGAACATTATTCATATATGGATAAAAATCAAACAAAGAATTGCATTCCAAAGAGAATGACACGTGGTCTAAATTGGGAAAATATTAAGCTAAAAAGATCTTTTTAAAAGAAGTTCCAAAGAGAGCAAAAAAATGAAACATGAAATTACAAAATAGGACAAATAAGCGATAAATATATGAATAAGAAATAAAAACTTTATTTCCTTAATATCTCTTGCGCTCCGTTATGAAAATTGGTCACTGGTAGGAGAAAGTTCTACAATGCAGAAGGGGGAAGAGTGTAAAAAGGCACAGGTGTGAGTTCCCGGCGATTCGTTCTTAACTCGGAACTGTAGACGGAATCCCCGAAATGACAGCATCAAATTAATCTTATATTGCATGCACGGCATTGTTACCTAGCTAACTTAGTTATTTCACGACTGCTTGGACAAAGGCGTATGAATTACCTCATACTCTTCCTTTTACTTTAGAACCATTTACTCACTTTAGGTCGTCAATGGAGCGAGGATTATACATTCCCATCCAATCATTGAGAAGCATCAAATATTAAGACATTAACGAAAATGACACCATCCACCAACCATTGTGAGGACAGCTTCCAAGTGAGGCCTCTGAGCCTGAACACCCCATGCGGTACAGCCATACTACCCGTTCCTCGTCCACTGTGCCAATATGCTACTGCTTTGTTAAAACCAAGTTGTCGACATGCAACCTTCTCTTTCTCCATGTACCAGCCAGTATGACACACTGTTCCCGATTTACTCTGGTAGTACACCTCAATGATATCTATATGGATACTGACCCTATTTTAGTTTTTTCTTTCGACATTCCAGATGATTTCTATTTTTTAGATAAAAGTTTATTAACCAAAATTATAAAGAGTTGTAAGTTGTAACAATTTATTCATTTACAATATATTCATTTACCAATAATACGGCCATCTTGAACTCTATTGTTCAAGTAAGACACTATGGGATGTCGAGGGGGCAATTATTGGAAAATGCATAGACTGCACAGCTATCAGTTAGGCTCTCTTTTTATATACATTTACTATATCCAACGAGAAATACATCTACAAACCAAGTGAATTTGCTGGTAGTTGGAATGATCTGCGAAAAAAAGCATAAACTTACAAAATACTGAAACCCCACCACGCTGTAAAACATCTGTCACAGATGGGAAAGAGTACAAAGCAGACGGAGAGAAGGGTGTCAAAGGTGCGAGTTATTGTGTATGTGGAGTTGCAGATTACTACCTCATTAGTGCTGCCTTCATAAAGAAAAAATCCTAATCGAAGTTGAGATCAGCTTTGTACTGCCTTGACTACCCACTCACATTCTTATCTTAATGAATGTAACGTAGTTCACTTATGTTTTTAATATGAACACACGACACCAGCATCATCATCAATGTGATCGCACCATGAGGCAACGCTGCCCCATCCATTGTGAGGACAGTTTCCAAGTAAGGCTTCTGAGCCTGAACACCGCATATTGTACAGCCATATTCTACCCGTCCCATGGCCATAGTTCCAAAATCCAAGAGTTTTAGTAAAACCAAGTTGACGACATGCAACCTTAGCATCTGGCATATCCCAGCCATTATGACACACTGTTCCCCACTGACCCTGGTAATATACCTTTACAAAACCTAAATGGATAAAGCTAGTCTAGTTCTTCAACAAGAGAAACAAGAAATTTTTCATCATTTACCGAATATGTCACGTGCATCATGACTTGTCTTCTATATAGCGCGTGAATCTATATGAATATAACATCACATTTGCTTTTGATGGGCAGGGTTTCTAAACTTGTTTTGTAGCTGAAATGTAATACCTTGCAGTTTTCAAATAATAACCTTACAGTTTTCAAGCACGCCATTTGGTTTTGATGGTATAGGCTATCTAAATTCTAAACTAATTTGTTTGGTACTGACAATGACAAGGTTGAAGTTTTCAAATGGCAATATGGAAGCGTTTTTACAAAAGATCTTGCCAGTTCACTAGACACACCGTGCTGACGAAGCCCAATACAGGCCGAAACAGCTGTCCACGGTTTCTAGTTGAACTGGCTCATTTTTCAGTCGACTTGAAGTTGTCAAAGGCCTAACGGCAGTCTTCTTCAGTCGCTTACATTAAGGCTCGCAACTTATCCATTACGCATAATAAAATTCCACAGGCAATTCCCGGCAGTACCAATATGGTCAACGTCCTGTACGTCCAGTACGATTGGAAGGTAACCCCAATACTTTGAACTTTTCCTACTTTATGATGAAAGGCTTTTCCAAGGCAAGCAGAAATTGAAAGTTGCTTTCTAACTGCGCTGCCTTATGTATTCTACAGCGAATTAATCTTGGATATTGCAGTGATGCTTAAATGCCTTGGTAGGAGAGCGTTAATTCGTGCAATGCAGAAGGTGTGTGAAAAATCTCAAGTGTGAGTTCTTGGAGATTATTTCTAACTTGGTTATTTTAAGACTGCTTGGACAAAGGCGTATATATAATCTCATACTCTTCTTTTTACTTTAGAACCATGTACTAACTGTAGATGGAAGTTCATGGTAAACGGAGCAGAGAATATAAGACGGTTATTTACTACCAAACAATAAGAAGCCTCGGATATTTTAATATCTTAAAAGGTATTAGTGAAAACGACACCTGGCTTCCCTCGTATCCCACCAATCATGACACACTGTTCCCCATTGACCATGGTGGTACACCTCAATGATATCTATATGGACACTGACCCTATTTTTGTTCTTTTTCGACATTCAAGATTATTTATACTTTGTAGATTAAAGTTTATTGACTAAAATTACAGAGAGCAATAATTCGCAATGTACCTTACCACAGGCATCTATTGTTTTAAGCAAGACAATATGGATGCCGAGAGGGCAATTATTGTAACATTTATACACTGTATGCACCGATTTTAGAATCTCTTTATATATATTTACTATATCCAACGAGAAATACATCTAAAATTTATCCTGTCCCTGGTCCAACCTGCCAAGTTGTCTACATGCCACTTGAATACAAATACAAATAATAGAAATCATAAGATTTAACAGCATTTTCACATGTCGTCCTTAGTCTATACCTGTTAATGGTTAGTTATAAGCTTATACTTGTTTAATATTTTTATTACTTAATTTTATAGTGAAAATGTACAAGTAATCACACCAGCATCCTGAGTGTGGTCGCAGTTAGAGCTTACAGTTCCCCATCCTCTGTGCGTACAGGTCTGAAGTGAAGCCTCTGTACCTGTACATGCCATGTCATCAAGCCAGACTGGTCCTGTCCCTCGTCCAACCTGCCATGGTCCTATAGCTTTGGTAAACCCAAGTTGTCTACATGCAACTTTGGCGTCATTCACATCCCAGGAATCATCACAGACTGTTCCCCATTGACCATTGTTGTACCGGTATGATGCAACCCAATCTAAAAGTATATCTAGATCTATGCAGTTGGATTGAATGTCCTGCTAATGTAATTTGGAAACTTAAATAATTTCGATATTTTAGTATCTACAATACTGAAACCTAGATGTCCTCTAGAACACATCTTCAATAGACCCTTTTACTGATACGGCGGCCATCTTCAATTCTATGGTTTTAAGACATTATGGGATGCTGAGGGAGCAAATGTGGAAATATTTATAAAGCATAGAGTTGCGGCATTGCTTTCTCAAATAATTTTACGATTTCGTGTTTCAACTTTGCTTCAGCTACCAGCAACTACCATGGTTGTCAGACAGCTGTGCATACTATATTTTCCAATGGCTGTATAGCTGTATACCACAAATCGGCGTTTGTTTTTCAACTTCGCTAAACAGAGCAAAATTATTTTTCTTTTTTTTCCACACATTTGTTTAAGGACGTCCGTCATTCCTATTAAAATGTACGCCATTACTCCTTTGGATGAATGACAAAGCGCGAAGATTTATCATTATTGATACTTATTTATACCTCTCTAATTACATCACTATATTCAGCAGGACTTTGCTCATATTTGGCAAACGAATATGTATCCAAACATGTGGTTTACTAGTTTAATGACACCAGTGTGTCATGATTACTGGTATATGGAGGAAGCCAAGGTCGCATGTCGGCAACTTGGCTTTACCAAAGCTCTAGGACCTTGGCGAGGCGGACGAGGGACGGGTAAAGTTTGGCTGGACGACATGGGATGTAATGGATTGGAGACATCACTTCAGAGCTGTACTCACCCTGGATGGGGTGTTTCTGACTCTGCCTGCAAGACTCACAAATATGATGCTTACTTTTATAACAGACTTGCTTGTACAATACTTGTAATACAGTAAAAACCCGGACATAAGAATATGTAAAGGTCTAGTCTCTAGAGCCTAAGTGAAAAACCTAAATGGTACTTAATCACAAGGTCCTTATGCGGGTTTTTATTGTATGTTCACGCCAAAATGATGAATTACGAAGTAATGAATTTTCAGCAAAAGGGGCATATGTGCGATCATTACTTTAGTTATAGAAGATATAAGAAAGCAAGGTTTTAAAAATGTAAGAAACTTGAGCCGAAGTCTTGCATTACGTATAGACGTACCACTAGAAAATAGCGTGGTCAAAAAACTTGGACTGTACACTTTTTGTGTCTACTGCTTCTAATATATATATTTAGGCACTGCCTAAAAGCGGAGCTCCCATGATTAGTATATGTAGAGCTAAAAACGTGACAATTAGGTAATGAGGCATAACGCCGGTTACAGCATTATCTTTTGATTTTACTAGAACCCAGAAGGAAAATCTGAAAGAAAAACCATTATTTTAAGCCTTCAAAAGCATTAGAAATTTTTTCATTTCGAAGAAAAATAATTATAGATTTTAGAACATATGAATAGATGTATAGAACAAAGGATTTTATTCAGCAAATCTTAAGTTATAAGTTTTTTAGGTGGAAAGTGAACTACACTGAAAATTGTCAAAAAATATTATAGTGGAGCGGAGATTCCTAAAGCGATCTTATTGTTCATTTGTATAAATTCCTCACCTCATTAACACGGTTTGTTACTAATACTAAAGAATATATTACATGCAATTGAGGTAACACTAGACTAACAATAAAAAACTCGAAACTGGAGTATAAGAGAGGATAATGAACCTCCTAAGGTTTATTTTATTTATTTACTGACTCAGTTCCAACAGATAATTTGTTGAGGAGAAGCTGGAAAGGTGAACATGACCTATAAATAAGCTGTCCAAATTAAACTTGTTAAAAACAAGTAAGTTAAACAAGCATATTAAGTCATGATAGATAAACCGTTTGCAATGGTGGAACTAAAAACGTTTTTACAAACCTGATAATATTAAGATTACTAAATATATATAAATGATCAACATGGTATACGTATGATGTTGGAATAAAATGTATACATATTAAATTGAAATATAATCCGTAACCACTGGTCTTGTGCAAGTCTACTACAATGGTCAATGGAGAACAGTATGCCATTGGAACTGGGATATGCCAGATGCCAAAGTTGCATGCCGTCAACTTGGTTTTACCAAATCTGTAGGATATTGGAAATATGGACGAGGGACGGGCAAAGTATGGCTGAATTGGATGCAATGTTCAGGCTCAGAAACCTCACTTCATAGCTGCTCCCACGATGGATGGTTGGCCTACGTTAGCTTTTATCCATTATAGGTGTTGTGTGCTTTTGGTATGCCTTTAGTATCTCGTTCATCTCAATAATGCTTGGTAGTGGTGTGAGACGGCTGCCCTAAAACAGCTCACTGAGTGTGGTGATTCCCGTATAAAGTGGAAATGTTTCATCAAGGCTCATGAGGAACCGTGTGTAATGATGGCTGGTACATGGAGGAAGCGAAGGTTGCATGTCGTCAACTAGGTTTTACCAAAGCTGTAGGTTATTGGCACGGTGGACGAGGGACGGGTAAAGTATGGCTGAATGACATGGCATGTACAGGTTCAGAGTCCTCACTTGGCAGCTGTCCTCATGATGGATGGGGAAACGTTGGCTCTGGCTGCAACACTCACCAGTATTATTCTGGTGTCGTGTGTTTTTGTTTATATTGTTTCAGTGGGTCATGCTTCTCATTGTCTAACATATTGCGTTGTTGCTTGTCAGTCTGGGATCATGACACTACGCTTTACAAACTAAGCAGGTGTGCTAAAATCTACTTCAGAAATGAAATCGAAAAATCACCTTGATGATGCATGAGAAAACGACGTTTTAACCCATAATGTAAAGTATAAGAGAAGTAGTATAAAGTATAAAACTTAAGTAGTGTTTAAAACACTAATTGGAGTGTTTTATCAGGTATGTAAAAACAAGGCATAGCCAAGTAATACAATATCATATAAAACGTGTCAACATAATCTCCTTTTGTGCCATCTTGCTTGCCTTGCTGCCAGTAAGGTTCAGAATTCAATATAAGATTGCTGTTATCACCTTTAAGATAATTTACAACTTAGCTCCAGCGTATTTAAGCGATCTTATAAGCATAAGACAGATTCCGCGCTATAACCTGCGATCTATAGCTGCTGGCATCGTTTTGCATGACCCTACGGGCAGGTTTAAGCATACGCTTGGAGACAGATCATTTACAGCAGCTGCTCCTAAAACCTGGAACGATTTGCCTAGTTATATTAGGAAAGAGGACAATTTTAACAAGTTTAAAAGTCTTTTGAAGACACATTATTTTAGAGAAGCGTTTAACAACTTAACTTAGTTTATTATTTTACTTGTTTTACTAGTTTTTAGTTATTTATTTTGGTATATCTTATTTTTAAGTTAAATCTATGCATATTTTATTCTATTCATAACTGCATATTGGTGAGAAGGGCAACTAGAGCCAACGTTTCCCCATCCAGCATGAGGACAGCTACTTAGTGAGGACTCTGAACCTGTACATGCCATGCCATTCAGCCATAATTTACCCGTCCCTCGTCCGTCCCACCAAAATCCAACAGCTTTGGTGAAACCTAATTGACGGCATGCAACCTTCGCTTCCTTCAAATACCAGCCACTATTACACACTGTTCCCCATTGACCCTAGTAAAAAATCTCCACGAGATCTGAATTTAGCTTTTTTCCCCAAGAATTCAGACTATAATCAGTATATATATTTTTTTGGATTGGAGGGTGCTAAATAGATATGCAAGAATCGCTCCAAGCAAATTTGATTGACTTTAAACTAAATAAAGGACAAACAACCAATTTCAAATATGTTTCCTAATACGTAACAAGGGTTGCCATCTATGAACAACTTATAGCGCTATAAATATAGAAGCATGGCATTTCGTTTTGATGGTAGACTATCTTAATTCCAATATCTTTGGTACTGAAAATGACAACAAACATGTTTTAATCATAATTAAAAAAAAAAAAAAAGAGTTTGAGAGAAAAGGGTCAGAGCGGTATTTTGCCTAAAAGAATACGGACTATTTATAATATAAAATATACAAGACACCAGCATCCCTAGTGTGATCGCACCATGAGGCAACACTGCCCCATCCATTGTGAGTACAGCTTCCAAGTGAAGTCTCTGAGCCTGAACACCCCATGTTGTACAGCCATATTCTACCCGTCCCATGTCCGTAGCGCCAATATCCTACAGTTTTAGTGAAACCAAGTTGACGGCATGCAACCTTAGCATCTGGCATATCCCAGTTATAATTACCATCACATACTGTTCCCCACTGACCATGGTAAGATATCTTCACAAAAGCTATACAGATAACACTAGTCTAGTTCTTCTAGTTCTTGAACAAGACCAACGAGAAATGTTAATCTGTTTCCCGAATATGTCACGTGCATTCAGACTTGACTTCTATATAGCATGTTAAGCTATAAGAATATGATATTTGTTGTTGATGGGCAGGGTATCTAAAATCGAAAATTTGATTTGGCGCTGAAATGTAATACCTTGAAGTTTTCAAATTCTAGAAAACTGCTATTTCCGAATTGCTATTGACACGTTTATCACTAATTTAAAAAAGAGCGATTATCGAAATTTCCATAAATATTGGTTTATAGCATAACATGTGACACACTAACATATTTCCAAGTAAAGTCGTAACTTAAATATTTAATATAATTTACGTAGTCAAGTATAGAGCTATTAAAGATTAGTAAAATTTAGGGTTGAAGTAGAGTGACCAATAAAACAATAAAAAACAATTAAATGATTTTCAATCATGAAAGTTAATTATCTGGCAATGTACTTCAATTCTCACTTTTGGTGAGAACTTGGAAGTTCCGTAGGTCTATTAAATAGAAACTGATCCTAGTGATCTCCTTTTGTGCCATTTTGCTTCATTTCTTTATATCTTTAATAACATGGACATGTTTTACATGGAACCTAATGCATGGATAATACGTCTATTGATCATTAGTCACTACCACATTTTCAGAGGCATGCCTAGGATGTCTAGAAGTATCCATTCAAGAAAATTGAGAAGCATCACATACTGTTAAAAACAAGAATATAAAAATGTACTTGACAAAAGCATCATATTGGTGAGTAGGGCCGCTAGAGCCAACGTTTCCCTATCCAGCATGAGGACAGCTACTAAGTAAGGACTCTGAACTTGTACCTGCCATGCCATTCAGCCATACTTTACCCGTCCCTCGTCCATCCTGCCAAAATCCAACAGTTTTTGTGAAACTTAATTGACAGCATGCAACCTTCGCTTCCTCCATATACCACTATTACACACTGTTCCCCATTGACCCTGGTAAAAAATCTCCACGAGATCCGAATTTAGCTTTTTTTCCAACAATTCAGACTATAATCAGTATATATATTTTTTATATTGGAGAGTGCTAAATAGATATGCAAGAATCGCTCCTTTTGATTGACTTTAAACTAAATAAAGGACAAACAACCAACTTCAAATATGTTTCCTAATACGTAACAAGGGTTGCCATCTATGAACAACTTAAAGGGCTATAAATATAGAAGCACGACATTTCGTTTTGATTGTAGGCTCTTAATTCCAATATCTTTGGTACTGAAAATGACAACAAACATGTTTTAATCATAATTAAAAAAAACAGAGTTTGAGAAAAAAGGATCAGAGCAGTATTTTGCATAAAAGAATACGGACTATTTATAATATAAAAAATACAAGACACCAGCATCCCTAGTGTGATCGCACCACAAGGCAACACTGCCCCATCCATTGTGAGTACAGCTTCCAAGTGAAGTCTCTGAGCCTGAACACCCCATGTTGTACAGCCATATTCTACCCGTCCCACGTCCATATTGCCAATATCCTACAGTTTTAGTAAAACCAAGTTGACGGCATGCAACCTTAGCATCTGGCATATCCCAGTTACCATCACATACTGTTCCCCACTGACCCTGGTAAGATATTTTCACAAAACCTATACAGATAACACTAGTCTAGTTCTTCTAGTTCTTGAACAAGACCAACGAGAAATGTTAATCTGTTTCCCGAATATGTAACGTGCATTAAGACTTGACTTCTATATAGCATGTTAAGCTATAAGAATATGATATTTGTTGTTGATGGGCAGGGTATCTAAAATCGAAAATTTGATTTGGCGCTGAAATGTAATACCTTGAGGTTTTCAAATTCTAGAAAACTGCTATTTCCGAATTGCTATTGACACGTTTATCACTAATTTAAAAAAGAGCGATTATCGAAATTTCCTTAAATATTGGTTTATAGCATAACATGTGACATACTAACATATTTCAAAGTAAAGTCGTAACTTAAATATTGAATATAATTTACGTAGTCAAGTATAGAGCTATTTAAGATTAGTAAAATTTAGGGTTGAAGTAGAGTGACCAATAAAACAATAAAAACAATTAAATGATTTTCAATCCTGAAAGTTAATTATCTGGCAATGTACTTCAATTGTCACTTTTGGTGAGAACTTGGAAGTTCCGTAGGTCTATTAAATAGAAACTGATCCTAATGATCTCCTTTTGTGCCATTTTGCTTCATTTCTTTATATCTTTAATAACATTACATGGAAGCTAATGAATGGACATTACGTCTATTGGTCATTAGTCACTACCACATTTTCAGAGGCATGCCTAGAATGTCTAGAAGTATCCATTCAAGAAAAATTGAGAAGCATGACATACTGTTACAGCGCGACGCTCAAAAGTATGACCACATTTAATGTATTCGCATACTTCTATGCACGGGATTTTGTACTTTAAACCGACACAATTGATGCGAAGCTGTCTGGTTTTACCAAATAAGGCGTGTAAAAGCTCGTTTGGAGCAAAAAGCCCGTGCATAGAAGTATGCGAATACATTAAAAGTGGTCATACTTTTGCGCGTCTCGCTGTAAAAACAAGAATATAAAAATGTACTTGACAAAAGCATCATATTGGTGAGTAGGGCAGCTAGAGCCAACGTTTTCTAACTAAGTGAGGACTCTGAACTTGTACATGCCATGCCATTCAGCCATACTTTACCCGTCCCTCGTGCATCCTGCCAAAATCCAACAGTTTTTGTAAAACCTAATTGACAGCATGCAACCTTCGCTGTTCCCCATTGACCCTGGTAAAGAATCTCCACGAGATCCGAGTTTTGCTTTTTTTCCCAAGAATTCAGACTATAATCAGTATATATATTTTTTAGATTGGAGGGTGCTAAATAGATATGCAAGAATCGCTCCTAGAAATTTTGATTGACTTTAAACTAAATAAAGGACAAACAACCAATTTCAAATATGTTTCCAAATACGTAACAAGGGTTGCCATCTATGAACAACTTATAGCGCTATAAATATAGAAGCACGGCATTTCGTTTTGATGGTAGGCTATATTAATTCCAATATCTTTGGTACTGAAAATGACAACAAACATGTTTTAATCATAATTAAAAAAAAAAAAGAGTTTGAGAAAAAGGATCAGAGCGGTATTTTGCCTAAAAGAATACGGACTATTTATAATATAAAAAATACAAGACACCAGCATCAGTAGTGTGATCGCACCATGAGGCAACACTGCCCCATCCATTGTGAGTACAGCTTCCAAGTGAAGTCTCTGAGCCTGAACACCCCATGTTGTACAGCCATATTCTACCCGTTCCATGTCCGTAGTACCAAGGTCCAAGAGTTTTAGTAAAACCAAGTTGACGGCATGCAACCTTAGCATCTGGCATATCCCAGTTACCATCACATACTGTTCCCCACTGACCCTGGTTAGATATTTTCACAAAAGCTATACAGATAACACTAGTCAAGTTCTTCTAGTTCTTGAACAAGACCAACTAGAAATGTTAATCTATTTCCCGAATATGTCACGTGCATTCTGACTTGACTTGTATATAGCACGTTAAGCAATATGAATATAATATTTGTTGTTGATGGCAGGGTATCTAAAATCTAAAATTTGATTTGGCGCTGAAATGTAATACCTTGAAGTTTTCAAATTCTAGAAAACTGCTATTTCCGAATTGCTATTGACACGTTTATCACTAATTTAAAAAAAGAGCGATTATCAAAATTTCCATGAATATTGGTTTATAGCATAACGTGACACACTAACATATTTTAAAGTAAAGTCGTAACTTAAATATTGAATAGAATTGACGTAGTCAAGTGTAGAGCTATTTAATATTAGTAAAATTTAGGGTTGAAGTAGAGTGACCAATAAAACAATAAAAAACAACTAAATGATTTTCAATCATGAAAGTTAATTATCTGGCAATGTACTTCAATTTTCACTATTGGTGAGAGCTTGGAAGTTCCGTACGTTTATCAAATAGAAACTGATCCTAGTGATTTCCTTTTGTGCCGTTTTGCTTCATTTCTTTATATCTTTAATAACATGGACATGTTTTACATGGAACCTAATGCATGGATAATACGTCTATTGATCATTAGTCACTACCACATTTTCAGAGGCATGCAAGGATATCTAGCAGTATCCATTCACGAAAAATCGAGAAGCATGGCATACTGTTAAAAACAATGATTTAAAAATGTACTTGACACCAGCATCATATTGGTGAGTAGGGCAGCTAGAGCCAACGTTTCCCCATCCATTGTGAGGACAGCTTCCAAGTGTCGCCTCTGAGCCTGAACATGCCATGCCATTCAGCCATACTTTACCCGTCCCTCGTCCACCCCACCAAAATCCAACAGCTTTGGTGAAGCCTAGTTGACGGCATGCAACCTTCGCTTCCTCCATATACCAGCCACTATTACACACTGTTCCCCATTGAATCTGGTAAGAAATCTCCACAAGATCCGAATTTAGCTATCTTTCCAACAATTCAGACTATAATCAGTATATATATATTTTAGATTGGAAAGTGCTAAATAGATATGCAAGAATCGCTCCCAACAATTTTGATTGACTTTAAAAAAAATAAAGGACAAACAACCAATTTAAAATATGTTTCCTAATACGTAACGAAGGTTCCCTTCTATGAACAACTTATAGCGCTATAAATATAGAAGCACGGCATTTCGTTTTGATGGTGGCTATCTTAATTCCAATATCTTTGATACTGAAAATGACAACAAACCTGTTTTAATCATAATTAAAAAAAGAGTTTGAGATAAAGGACCAGAGCGGTATTTTGCCTAAAAGAATACGGACTATTTATAATATAAAAAATACAAGACACCAGCATCAGTAGTGTGATCGCACCATGAGGCAACACTGCCCCATCCATTGTGAGTACAGCTTCCAAGTGAAGTCTCTGAACCTGAACACCCCATGTTGTACAGCCATATTCTACCCGTCCCATGTCCATAGCGCCAATATCCTACAGTTTTAGTAAAACCAAGTTGACGGCATGCAACCTTGGCATCTGGCATATCCCAGCCACCTTGACACACTGTTCCCCACTGACCCTGTTAAGATACCTTCACAAAACCTGAACGGATAACACTAGTCTAGTTCTTCTAGTTCTTCAACAAGAGAAACAAGAAATTTTAAATGATCTCCTGGGCATTCTGACTTGACTTCTATAAAGCAGGGGCAGGGTATCTAAAATCGAAAATTTGATTTGGCGCTGAAATGTAACACCTTGTAGTTTTCAAATCATAGCAAGCTACTATTTCCGAATTGCTATTGAAACGTTTATCACTAATTTGAAAAAAGAGCGAGTATCGAAATTTCCATAAATATTGGTTTATAGCATAACAAGTGAAGCACTAACAGATTTCAAAGTAAAGTCGTAACTTAAACGTTGAATAGAATTCAAATTTGCAATGATAAATTGCATCTTTCTATGTTACGTAGGCAAGTGCAAAGCTACCTTATTTTAGGAAATTAATGCTGCATGAAACTAATGCGATTTTCAAAAAATCGCGTTAATTTCAGTCGTGTTCATTTCTTTTAATGTTAATTTCCATATCATTAATAAAGTTGAATGCTAATTTTTTCACGATATCAATTTTCAGTAATTATGTTTTTAATCAATGTTTGAATTTTTTTTTTAACTGAATTACAGCTAGTCACTTAATAACAACAACATTTATGTTTTTGTCGGAAATTATATTTTCGTTTTTCATTCTACAAGCTCTTAATTTTGACTTTCAGATGAGTTATCTTTGTGTCCATCGCGTTAATTTCTTTTCACTTGGAATTTTGGCTTCTCTTTCGCATTATTTTCTTCATTTGAAATATTTTTTGCCCTCAATTTGAGTTAATTTAAGTCGCGCTAATTTCTAATACTTTAATTTTGTGGAGCATTAATTTCCTATAATAAGGTATTTAAGATTAGTAGAATATAGGGTTGAAGTAGAGTGATCACTTAAATAATATAAATAAAATTAAATGATCTTCAATAAGGAAACTTAATTAACTGGCAAAGCACTACAATTCTCAGTGTCGGTGAGAAGTTGGCAGTTCCGTACGTTTATTAAATAAAATCTGACCCTAGTGATCTCCTTTTGTACCATCTTTCTTCATTTCTTTATATCGTTAATAACATGGACATGTTTTTTATAGATATTTATAAAATATTTGAGATACTACGCGCGCTCTGATTGGCTGACTACCGTGTTTATTCCAGATTATTTATATTTTGTAGATTAAAGTTTATTAGTATAAATACAAACAGTTCGAAGACTCGCCGCTCGGTAAATTTTCATCGATAATCACTTCGCCTTCGGCGAATAATTGCTAATTAACTAAAATTATAAACAATATTAAGTCACAATAAACCTGTTTACCGACACCACAGCCATCTTGAACTCTATTGTTTCAAGTAAGGCACAATTGGATGTCAAATGAAATATTTGTATACAAATAGTAGTTTTATGTATTTACTCGAATTTCATAATATAAGATTTAAATTGAATAACCAAGAGAGGGTGAAGGAATGAGGTCAATTCGCAATACCCCCTATAGGGTAGTATTGGCTTGCCACGTGACTATCACATTGCTTGCTTCAGTCGCGTGGAGTCATCAGCAAGTCAACAACAATACTTTCTTAATGTGAGTTTTTTCAATTTAATATGTCTTCTGGCTTGCCTGTAGTATTAATATTAGGTCACTCCTTTGTGAAGCGCCTATTTTTGGACATTAAAAACCAATCACATCATAGTTTTTCCCTAGATTTTAATCTTAAGGATCGGGCAAGCGTTCGCGTTCATGGCGTGGGCGGGCGAACGGTGCCAAAGTTGTGGAAACACGACTTATTATATGTTTCTCGTCTTCATCCCGACATTGTTATTTTAGAAATTGGCACTAATGATCTTTTGGTTGAAGATCCCAACGTCGTAGCTGCCTCAATCGAAGTTTTAGTTCGTTATTTACACGACAGTTTTGGGGTTAAGATTGTGGGTTTTTGTTTAGTGATCCCTCGCCGCTCGTCCACCGATTTTAATGCTAAGGTCACAGTTTTCAACCAACTCGTCCATAGTTTATTAGAACCGATTCCGTATGTTTTTTCTTGGTTTCATAAGAGGGTTTCTAGTAAGTTTCTTTTACGGGACGGGGTTCATTTGAATCACTCTGGTCAGCTTCGCCTGTATCGGAGTTATCGTGGCGCTCTTTTAAAGTCACTTTCTATGCTCTAGTGCTTTGTCCTTATTGTTTGGACATACCTTTTACTCCATATATTGTTGTAGTATTAATTTAAGCCACGCGACGCTGGTATTCATTTCATCGGCTTGCAATTTGAGTTTAACTACGCTTCGTAGTGCCTCAGTGGTGGTCCGCCACGTGGGCCCCCTATTATTTGTAGAATTAAGCGTTTATTTTAGAGCATTGCTGCTCAATCATTTTTACTTTTAATCCTGTTAGGCTTAGTATGTTTTCCTATTATTATTCGTTATTCTGAGGGCTTCGTTCCTCTATTATATTCATTACTCTGAGGGCTTCGATCCTCTATTATATTCATTACTCTGAGGGCTTCGATCCTCTCATTTTATTACTTTGAGGGCTTCGATCCTCTATTATTCATTACTTTGAGGGCTTCGATCCTCTCATTTTATTACTTTGAGGGCTTCGATCCTCTATTATTCATTACTTTGAGGGCTTCGATCCTCTATTATTCATTACTCAGAGGGCTTCGATCCTTTACATTTTTATTTTAAAGCATTGCTGCTCAATAATTTTTACTTTTAATCCTGTTAGGCTTAGTATGTTTTCCTATTATTATTCGTTATTCTGAGGGCTTCGTTCCTCTATTATTCATTACTCTGAGGGCTTCGATCCTCTATTATATTCATTACTCTGAGGGCTTCGTTCCTCTATTATATTCATTACTCTGAGGGCTTCGCTCCTCTATTATATTCATTACTCTGAGGGCTTCGCTCCTCTATTATATTCATTACTCTGAGGGCTTCGCTCCTCTATTATATTCATTACTCTGAGGGCTTCGCTCCTCTATTATATTCATTACTCTGAGGGCTTCGCTCCTCTATTATATTCATTACTCTGAGGGCTTCGATCCTCTATTATTCATTACTCTGAGGGCTTCGTTCCTCTATTATATTCATTACTCTGAGGGCTTCGCTCCTCTATTATATTCATTACTCTGAGGGCTTCGCTCCTCTATTATATTCATTACTCTGAGGGCTTCGATCCCCTATCTATATATTCATTACTCTGAGGGCTTCGATCCTCTCATTTTATTACTTTGAGGGTTTCAATCCTCTACCATTTTCTTACTTTGAGGGCTTCGATCCAATGGTTTTCTTGGTATTTTCTTCTTTTTATGTTTATTTTTAGATGCCCACCAGGAGCCGAAAGCGGTCAAACAATTCACAGGCTGGGCCAAGGCAATCGAAAAGATTGTCCTCACAGAGACCAAGAGAGGATAGCTCTCCTCAGCATGCTCCAATTGTCCAGGATTAACCTCCAGTGGTACAGGAGCAACCTCTAATTGTGCAGGATCAACCCCCAACTGTACAGGATCAACCTGTCATTCCTGACAGCCTTATTACAACCATCGTCCAAAGGGTTACCGAGCAGGTAACAAATCAGCTGATGAGGCAGACCTTAAATGTTTAACAAAAATGCTTGACGGGTACACCCCTTCAATTGCTGCTTATCTGACAACAGGTTTTGCTGAGGGTTTTCATCTTGAATTTGAGGGTGAAAAGGTCTCTTTCAAAACAAACAATTTGTTGTCAGCCCTGAGTAACCCTGCAGTGGTAGTTTCTAAATTGCATAAGGAGCTCAAAGCTGATAGGCTTGCTGGACCATTTATCACTCCTCCATTTGAGACATTTCGGGTATCACCACTGGGCATTGTCCCTAAGAAAGTGCCGGGCGAATTTTCGGATGATTCACCATTTATCTTTTCCTAAAGGTTTATCAGTAAATGATGGCATTTTACCAGAAAATTCATCAGTTCATTACTCTACTATACAGGATGCAATTATGTCTATTAAATCCGTTGGTCACAATTTTTACCTTGCCAAAACTGATATCAAAAATGCTTTTCATATAATTCCAGTTCATCCTGATGATTATTCCATTCTCGGCATGTGTTGGGATAACCTTTACTATTATGATAAATGCATGCCTATGGGCTGTTCTAGTTCTTGCAAGATTTTTGAAACCTTCAGCAGTGCAATTGAATGGGTTGCTCGTCACAAATGCCGCATTCCCAACATTTTACATTTATTAGATGATTTCTTAATTGTTGCCCCTACTGAATCCCTTTGCCAAAAACAATTACAAATTTTTATTGATGTTTGCAATTATTTGGGTATTCCTATTGCACCTGACAAGACATTTGGGCCTTCTCAAGTTTATCTTTTGCTGGGTTTGAGTTAGATACTTGTCTAATGGAAGCTAGGCTACCAGCTGAAAAAATTGATAAATGTTTAGGTCTTTTATCTAATTTCCTTAGGAGGAAAAAGGTGACTTTAAAAGAAATTCAAACTTTGATTGGCCTCCTTAATTTTGCTTGTTCGGTGGTTGTACCTGGACAGGCTTTCCTTCGTCGCCTTATTGACTTGACAATTGGCATCCGCGCTCAACATCATTATATTGCATTTTGTTTTTTCACTGATAATGAGGCGCTGGTACATGTGATCAACAAACAATCTTGTCGAGATAAATCTTTGATGTCTTTTGTTCGCAAGCTTGTTGCAATATGTTTAAGACAGAATATTATGTTCCGAGCTAAACACATACCGAGCATTAAACACTCTATGGCTGACGCTCTGTCTCGTCAACAGGTTTCCACCTTCAAGCAGTTGGCACCAGCCTCTGTGCACCTGTTCCCCACAACAATCCCGGTACATCTGTTACCACAAAATTGGCTAATATAGTCTCCATGTTGATAAAATCTAGCTTACAGCCATCCTCTGTTCCCACCTATAAGAGGGCATGGAACCTTTATCACTTGTTTTTAAGTTCAGTTTTTCAACATGCAGTCGTCACACTGCCCATCTCCCCTTCTACAATTGCTCTTTTCATTGCGTATTTATACGATAAGAATTATGCACCCTCGACAGTGAACACTTATGTTTCAGCAATTGGCTACACTCACAAGCTTTATCAACTTCCTGATCCATCCAGAGTATTTTTTGTGTTACAACTATTACGAGTGGTTTTTCGTCTAGATTCTAGACTCCCAATTGCTTTGCCTATATTGCACAAATTGTTTTCTGCTTCCCCTCACATAACTGGCAGTTCCTATCAAATTACCATGTTTAAGGCTATGTGTGCTTTGGCCTTTTATGCCTTTTTACGTGTGGGGGAAATGACTATGACTTCAAAGAACACCGCTTCTATTTTGCAACTGCATAACCTTGTTAAACTTGTTGACGCGAAGAATTTTGTATGTGGATTGAAACTTACATTCGGGGATTATAAACATAGTTACAACCAAACTCCTTTTTCTATAACTATGTCCCGTCAACAGCAATTTTGTCCAGTTGATATTATCTTAGATTACTTGAGAATTAGAGGTCCACAGCCTGGTCCAATATTTATCACCATATCAGGTGGAATAGTATCGAGGGGAAACTTTTGTAATTGTTTATCATCTGCTCTCAGATAATGCAGCTTAGATTCTTCCCGTTATAAAGGTCACAGTTTCCGCATAGGTGCGGCATCGCATGCCGCAGAGAAAGGTTTTTCGGACACACAAATTCGCCGCCTTGGGTGATGGAAATCTAATGCTTTCCTTAAATACATCCGAGTTCCAAATCTTACAACTTAGTCTTTATTCAGTAGGGGTGACAATATATTCTTGGAATAACCTGCAGGGGCAGTATTCCTTTTATGATTTAAATTTACACTTACCATATTAACTTTTAGACAATATTTTTACATTGATAATATCTTAGAACGGGGTGTTCTGCAGGGGCAGCACCTCCTTTTGTTATATTTACTATTTTACAAAAAGACTATATTTTATATTGATAATATCTTGAAAATGGGTGTCCTGCAGGGGCAGCACCTACTACTGTTATAGTTACTATATTTACATTATAAAGACTATATTTCATATTGATGATATCTCTAAACTGGGTGTCTTGCAGGGGCAACACCTACTAATTTTATATTTACATCTAGACAATATTGTATATTAGTCATATATTTAAATGGGTATCCTGCAGGGGCAGCACCTACTATTGTTATAGTTCCTATATTTTCTGTACTGCATAGCCTTGGGTGGGGCGGCATAATTCCTTTTCAAGAAATCATGCTTTTGGCGTTTTGTATGCCCACACCTTTACTTGGGCGTAATTTTAGAATTGTATATAATTTGAATTTTGATATTAGAATTGAATAAACAGGCTATGGGATGTGCCCATAGCCATTGATTGCCAAACATGTGTGATTTATTGCCCAGTAAACAGAGCTAAGGCCATGCAGTGCTTATTAATTATGTTTAACATGTGAGAGAAATACATAAATGAAATATTTGTATACAAATAGTAGTTTTATGTATTTACTCGAATTTCATAATATAAGATTTAAATTGAATAACCAAGAGAGGGTGAAGGAATGAGGTCAATTCGCAATACCCCCTATAGGGTAGTATTGGCTTGCCACGTGACTATCACATTGCTTGCTTCAGTCGCGTGGAGTCATCAGCAAGTCAACAACAATACTTTCTTAATTCCCTCCTCCTCCCCTTGCCTTCCTCTTGGTGCGTTTTGTATGCCCACACCTTTACTTGGGCGTAATTTTAGAATTGTATATAATTTGAATTTTGATATTAGAATTGAATAAACAGGCTATGGGATGTGCCCATAGCCATTGATTGCCAAACATGTGTGATTTATTGCCCAGTAAACAGAGCTAAGGCCATGCAGTGCTTATTAATTATGTTTAACATGTGAGAGAAATACATAAAGAGGCAATTATTGGAAAATGTATAGACTGCACAGCTATCAGTCCAGTTAGGCTCTCTTTTTGTATACATTTACTATATTCAACGAGAAATACATCTAAAAACCAAGTGAATTTGCTGGTAGTTGGAATGATCAGCGATGGGAAAGAGTGCAAAGCAGACAGAGAGAAGGGTGGCAAATGGTGCGAGTTATTGTGTATGTGGAGTTGCAGATTAACATATGTCCTGTACAAAGGAGTACAAATACAGGAAAAACAATAAACAATAAATAAAGTATTTTCATATATTTTTTTTCTGAATACAGTGCTATAAATACATAAGCACAGGATTTGCACTTACGGCACTATAAATATAAAAGCACTATATGTATTTGGTTTTGATGGTAGACTGCAGTATCTAAATTTGTTTTGGTACTGACATTTTCAAAAACAAAACTTTTAAAACCATAAGCGTGTTTAGAAAAGAGTCTAAGAAAGGGACGAGAGCGGAATTTGCCGAAAAGAATACGGACTATTCATTATATAAAATTACAAGACACCAGCATCCTCAGTGTGATCGCAGCCAGAGGGAACGTTTCCCCATCCGTCGTGTGTACAGCTTCTAAGTGAAGTCTCTGACCCTGAACACCCCGTGTTCCACAGCCATATTCTACCCGTTCCATGTCCATAGTACGAAGGTCCAAGAGTTTTAGTAAAACCAAGTTGACGCCATGCAACCTTGGCTTCATGCATGCCCGGCCCCCAGGCTCCATGACACACTGTTTCCCATTGACCCTGATACTATACCTTCATAAAACCTAAATGGATAATACTAGTCTAGCTATTCTAGTAAAGTCCTTTAGTTCTCACTGTTAATTAGAACTTGGCAGTTCCGTACAATAAAAATGGATCCTAGTACTTTGTTGCCATCTTGCATCATTTCTTAATATTTAATATACAATAATAATAAACAAAGCACACAACACCAGCATCATATTGATGAGTAGGGCAGGCAGAGCCAACATTTCCCCATCCAGCATGAAGACAGCTACTAAGTGAGGACTCTGAACCTGTACATGCCATGGCATTCAGCCATACTTTACCAGTCCCTCGTCCATCCCGCCAAAGTCCAACAGCTTTTGTGAAACCCAGTTGACGGCATGCAACCTTCGCTTCCTCCATATACCAGCCACTATGACACACTGTTCCCCATTGACCCTGGTTAAAAAACTCCATGAGACCTTATTTTAGCTATTTTTGTTACCAATTATTCAGACTATAATTATTAGGTAATTTTTTAGATCGAAGACTGCTAAATAAAAATGTAAAAATCACTCACAGTGGTTTTGATGGACTCTAAACTATATACAGAAGAAAAATTCAAATTTCAAACACTTTTTTACTGTATATGTAAAGAGGATTGCCTTCTATGATCAATTTACAAAACTATAAATATAAAAGCTCGGCATTTAGTTTTGATGGTAGGCTATCTAAATTCTAATAATATGATTTATACTGAAAATAACAAGGTTGAAGTTTTTAAACCGTAGTAAGCACTTTTACTACAGAGTCTTAGGTAAAGAATCTGAGCGATATTTTGCCTAAAAGAATACGGACTATTGATAATATGAAAACACACGACGAAACCAATGTGATTACAGCTTCCAAGTGAGGATTCTGAGCCTGTACAACTCATACCGTACAGCCATATTCTACCCGTCCCATGTCCAGAGTACGAAGGTCCTAGAGTTTTAGTAAAACCCAGTTGACGGCAAGCAACCTTGGCATCTGGCATATCCCAGCCATAACTACAGACTGTTCCCCATTGACCCTGGTAACATACCTCCACAAGACCTTTAAAGATAACCTTGTTTCATATATTTTGTAACAAAAGACAATTCAGATTATTAACATTTAGGAGTGCTTAAATTCAAAGGCGCTTAAAACTATGTGAGGTGGTTAGTATGAGGAGTAGGCACCGAGAGTAATCACTGCCATGGGTTTCTTCACGTCCTCAGTGGTTCTTTTACGCCCCTCCGATATTGGTTAGTGATGAAGTGTGGAGAGACGGGACCCCCCATTTAAAGTGGTCATCCGAGCCACTTGAAAGTCAAACCAATTGTAGATGTAATACCAAAGGCAGCATATTCTCCTCGCTTATTTTAAGACTCTGTTTGTTGATCCGGCAAGAACTCGAACCACGACCTCCTCCACAATCAATGGACGCTATTACCAACTAAACCGACCGACCCGGTAGTGGTTGACAATGACAAGCTTTTAGTTTTCAACCACTTTACGCTCTTATTGTTTCGGTAGTGCTAATGAAACACTTGTTGTAATAAGCATTTACGCTATAAAAACGCACACGACACCAGCATCATATGTGTGGCTATTGCAGTAAGAGGCAACGGTTCCCCATCCATTATGAGTACAACTTCCAAGTGAGGCCTCTGAGCCTGAACACCCCATGTTGTACAGCCATATTCTACCTGTCCCATGTCAATAGTACCAAGGTCCAAGAGTTTTAGTAAAACCAAGTTGACGGCATGCAACCTTGGCTTCTCTCATATCCCAGTTATTCCAATCACCACACACTGTTCCCCATTGACCATTACAGTCAAACTCAGTAACACATGAACACATAATTCCAGAAAATTAACTGAAGCACCTTTTGCTGAAACTATAGAGCTGATACATCTTTGATGTTTAAGCAATTATGATTGCTTACATTTTCTTTCACAACCCCAGCATCCCTTGTGTGACCATTGCAGTAGTTAAAGTTAACACTTCCCCATCCATTGTGAGAACAGCTTCCTAAAGTGGACTCTAAGCCTGAACAACCCATAGCGTACAGCCATATGTTACCGGTTCCTCGTCCATTGTACGAACGTCCCACAGTTTTCGTAAAACCAAGTTGTCGACATGCCACTTTAGCCTCTGTGCCTGAACATCCAATGCCGTACAGCCATATTCCAATATCCCAATAACTACTACCATCAAACAATGTTCCCCACTGCCCACTAGTACTGTAGAAAATGTATAAGATGATAATACACAAAAGGACGCCAGCATCATATGTGTGGCCATTGCAGTAAGAGGCAACGGTTCCCCATCCATTGTGAGAACAGCTTCCAAGTGAGGCCTCTGAGCCTGAACATCCCATGTTGTACAGCAATATTCTACCTGTCCCATGTCCACCGTACCAAAGTCCAAGAGTTTTAGTAAAACCAAGCTGACTGCATGCAACCTTGGCTTCTCTCATATCCCAGTAACTCCAATGACCATAATGACACACTGTTCCCTATGGACCATAACAATCAAACTTAGTAACAAATGAACACATAATTTTAGAAAATTAACTGAAGCACTTTTTGCTGAAACTTTACAGTTGATACATCTTTGATGTTTAAGCAATTATGATTGCTTACATTTTTCTTTCACATTCCTAGCATCCCTTGTGCGACCATTGCAGTAGTAAGAGTTAACACTTCCCCATCAATTGTGAGAACAGCTTCCAAGTGTGGACTCTGAGCCTGAACAACCCATAGCATACAGCCATATTCTACCTGTTTATTATATTTCATTTTATTGTTTCTGAAATTGTATAAATAATCTCTTGTAATTTAAACAAAAACGAATGCAACTGAAATTCCAAAATAAAAAAAATAAAAAATAAAAAAAGAGAAGCATTAGATATTAAGACATTGACCAAAACGACACCAACATCATATTGGTGAGTATTGCAGCCAGAGCCATGGTTTCCCCATCCAGCATTATGACAGCTTCCAAGTGAGGACTCTGAGCCTGAACATGCCATGTACCGCAGCCATACTTTACCCGTCCCTTGTCCAAGTTGCCAATATCCCACAGCTTTGGTAAAACCAAGTTGTCGACATGCAACCTTGGCATCTTCTATACCCCAGTTACTATGACACACTGTTCTCCATTGCCCCTAGTGTAAACCTCATCGGTATATATTGTCCACATGCAACCATGTCATCCAGCATATCCCAATCAAAGAAGTTTTACAATCATGAGACGTGGTATGAGGTATGAGGTGTAGGCAGTGGGGATTTTCACTGCCATGGTTTACTAATTTACGTCTTTAGGTGTTCTTTTACGTTCCTCCAATATTGGTTAAAAACCTACACTGTATTACGTTTTTAGGAAAGACATTGTTTTACAGTGTCATTAAATGCTAGAAGAGGAGATGCGTTCATAATTTACTGACCACCAGTTCAGAGTCACCAATAAATGCCCAAGGTGTATTTGAAAATTCATATTGAAAATATTAATACACTCCTTTCCATTTACATCAACATTATGTTTCTCTTTTTAATAGCTATTACTTAGTGTTGTATGAGGCATTTGGCTAGGATTTTATTATTGGAAACAAACTTCCCAAAATATATGTAAACGCAATTGAAGAAACCTTAGTTCGGATGATATCGGCGGAAACGTATATATGTAATATGATGTACACGAGTTTCGTTCGATAAAAGCTGCTCTTTCCCGAAAACAAACGCTCTTCGAAGTTTCTTGTAAATCCCCGTGAAATTTTGAAAATCCTGCGCTGTCTTTTCTTTACTTTCCAGTTGCATGGTACCTATCAGTGATTCAATCACAAGTTATGTGAAATAATTGCGAAAAGTCAATGTACCGTACGAGGATATGCACTATTCATATTGATATGAAAAACGCACGACACCAGCATCATTAGTGTGATCGCAGCCAGAGGAAACTTGTCCCCATCCATTGTGAGTACAGCTTCCAAGTGAGGTCTCTGAGCCTGAACAACCCATAGGATACAGCCATATTCTACCCGTTCCATGTCCATAGTACCAAGGTCCAAGAGTTTTAGTAAAACCAAGTTGACGGCATGCAACCTTGGCATCATCCATATCCCAGCCACCATGACATACTGTTCCCCATTGACTCTGGTAATATACCTCCATGATAGAGTAGTATTCACTATCAAATAAGGAGATCAAGCATGACATGCTGAAGCACTAATATATGTAAAATAGTAATAATACGGATGAGACAGAAGACGTCATAATGTCATCGTGGACAAGTTTGATTCAGCTAATGCTGAATTAAATCTCTGGTAGAACTTTGAAAAATCAAACGATCTTCACAATTCCACAGTTTTTGTAAACAAAAAAAAAAAAAAAACGACAAGCAGCCTTCCAAATCTAAACTCGAGACCTGATGACGGAAATGTGAAGAAACAGGAATCTTTAAAGAAACATGCCCAGTGTAGTTGTTTTCTATAGTCAAATTTGTAGTAAATAACTTTTAAAAGATACAAAACCAGCATCCCTAGTGTGACCATTGCAGTAAGAGTTAGCACTTCCCCATCCATTGTGAGGACAGCTTCCAAGTGAGGCTTCTGAGCCTGTACATTGCATGTTAAACAGCCATATTCTACCCGTCCCATGTCCATAGTACGAAGGTCCTAGAGTTTTAGTAAATCCCAGCTGACGGCACGCAACCTTTACCCGTCCCTCGTCCACCCCACCAAAATCCAACAGCTTAGGTGAAGCCTAGTTGACGGCATGCAACCTTCGCTTCCTCCATGTACCAGCCATCATTACCTTCGCTTCCTCCATATACCAGCCACTATTACACACTGTTCCCCATTGCTTCTGGTAAAAAATCTCCACGAGATCCGAATTTAGCTATCTTTCCAAAAATTCAGACTATAATCAGTATATATATTTTTCAGATTCGAAAGTGCTAAATAGATATGCAAGAATCGCTCCCAACAATTTTGATTGACTTTAAACTAAATAAAGGACAAACAACCAATTTCAAATATGTTTCCTAATTATCGTAACGAAGGTTCCCTTCTATGAAAAACTTATAGCGCTATAAATATAGAAGCACGGCATTTGGTTTTGATGGTAGGCTATCTTAACTTCAAAATCTTTGTTACTGAAAATAACTACAAACATGTTTTAATCATAATTAAAAAAAAAAGTTTGAGATAAAGGATCAGAGCGGTATTTTGCCTAAAAGAAAACGGACTATTTATAATATAAGAAAATACAAGACACCAGCATCAGCAGTGTGATCGCACCATGAGGCAACACTGCCCCATCCATTGTGGGTGCAGCTTCCAAGTGAAGTCTCTGAGCCTGAACACCCCATGTTGTACAGCCATATTCTACCCGTCCCATGGCCGTAGCGCTAATATCCTACAGTTTTAGTAAAACCAAGTTGACGGCATGCAACCTTAGCATCTGGCATATCCCAGTTATAATTACCATCACATACTGTTCCCCACTGACCATGGTAAGATATCTTCACAAAAGCTATACAGATAACACTAGTCTAGTTCTTCTAGTTCTTGAACAAGACCAACGAGAAATGTTAATCTGTTTCCCGAATATGTCACGTGCATTCAGACTTGACTTCTATATAGCATGTTAAGCTATAAGAATATGATATTTGTTGTTGATGGGCAGGGTATCTAAAATCTAAAATTTGATTTGGCGCTGAAATGTAATACCTTGAAGTTTTCAAATTCTAGAAAACTGCTATTAGTCCAGTCAATCTACGAATTTTTGATGGGTCTGCTCGGACAAATTGCAACAGAATTTTTTTCACTGCCAAACTGTTAAGTACTACCCACTTACTAACATACTAAAAATCCCCCAAAATCCCTTTGGTGGAACACGCCTAAATTAAGCGTTAAAGTTTTAACTGAATTACACAGGGAGCCCATCAATAAAAAAGGAAATTGATTTTTTTACCTTTGGGCTTTTCCCCCATTTTTATTTCTCTAACTAATTATTAATGTAGCAACAATGCTTTTTTGCATATTTTGGTGCATGAAAGTGTATAACCTGTTCGGATTAAAAGGGGTTTTTACTCGTTTTTACCATAAACTTATACCACAGGAAGCCCAACACAAGTTGATTTCTCTCTACAAACCTTAGGTAACATTATAGTTCACTTTAAACTATGCTTTAAATACAATTTGGACTTGTAATTATGGCATTTATTACAAAATATACAATAGTCGAAAGTGAAAGTGAAAAACTTACGTTTTTACTATTCCTCACGGATTATTGTTCATCCATGGGATCTATGTCCAAGTCAGGATAGCTTGCATTTTGGCAACTTTGGCCTTGACAAACACCACAAGCTGATGAGCAATCTAGTCCGTTCTTCCTGCAGGTACATCTTTGAGTTTTACAATCTGTCTTACAGTTGCATCTGATAAGCTCCATTATGGACTCATGTGCTGGCGGTATGTCAGTTAGAACTGCTTGGAACTTTCCATCTCTCAATCTCCAGCCCCAATCTTCTGGATGTAAAACAACACCTTTCCATTGCTGGACCTGGTGGTAGACTCTAAGGCTGTGAAATTTGGCAGCTGCGGAGGTAGGTGGCAGGGACTCAGGGGGTACAAATGCAGTTCTACTGGCAACTTTTTGACAAAACCTGACGTACCTCAATGAGTCAAGACTTTCATCACACTTGTAGTTGTACAAGATTAACATTGCCTTCTCTCCTAAAGAGATTATGTCATCTTTTAAAACATGCGCTGTGTCAAACACCTCAGCAATGTCTTGGAATTCTTTGCTTGCCTTTATTTTCTTTAGTGCTGCTCCTTTTCCAATTCCATAGACACCAGAGGTAGTATCACATCCGAGGATTGCATGTACAAACAACAGATTGGAACACACTTCTAAGCCGAGTGAAGCCTTTGTTTTCTTTATGTCCCAGACTCTTTGGTTGTTTAATTTTTTCTTTGGTTCCGGTTTGAAAAACACATCATGGGCACCCATCTCCGCATGGTAGCAAAGCAGAACCAGAAGGTCAGTATCATCACCGATGAGCACAGTTGTTCCAGTTCTTGATGATTGGACTGCGGTTTTGACGATCTTTAGATCCGCATCACCCTCAGCATGCTCAACTGCATAACCAGCAAGCTGAAACATTTCACCAAGTAGTAAAATAAAGTTCTGTTTGTTGGACGGGTTGGACAAGAACTCATCTTTCTTTAACTTCATCACCATATCATGCTTGAAGTTGACCGTAGGACTGTGGACACCAGATCGTCTTTCGTGGGTACAATCTTTTGTTGATGGTCCATCCGAATATCCGTCAAATACTATTGTAGCTCTATTGTACCTGCGTTTGACATACTCTACATACAGTAAGCATACATCGGCATATGTCAATTTGCGCGGCCATGGAAGACAGTGTAAAAGAGCACCACCATCTAGAACATAGTAAACGTCTAGTGCCGGGCATGTTGTCTGGTTGTTACTTGTACTGGCCCAGATTGCATCTGCTAACACAGGTTTATTTGCCTTTCGGGGAAGGAGCGAGGAATCAAATAGAGCTGGAGGAAAACTACACCTCTCAAAATTAAAAAAATAGTTTAAAGTGAACTATAATGTTACCTAAGGTTTGTAGAGAGAAATCAACTTGTGTTGGGCTTCCTGTGGTATAAGTTTATGGTAAAAACGAGTAAAAACCCCTTTTAATCCGAACAGGTTATACACTTTCATGCACCAAAATATGCAAAAAAGCATTGTTGCTACATTAATAATTAGTTAGAGAAATAAAAATGGGGGAAAAGCCCAAAGGTAAAAAAAATCAATTTCCTTTTTTATTGATGGGCTCCATGTGTAATTCAGTTAAAACTTTAACGCTTAATTTAGGCGTGTTCCACCAAAGGGATTTTGGGGGATTTTTAGTATGTTAGTAAGTGGGTAGTACTTAACAGTTTGGCAGTGAAAAAAATTCTGTTGCAATTTGTCCGACCAGAATCCATATATTGACTGGACTATATTTCCGAATTGCTATTGACACGTTTATCACTAATTTAAAAAAGAGCGATTATCGAAATTTCCATAAATATTGGTTTATAGCATAACATGTGACACACTAACATATTTCCAAGTAAAGTCGTAACTTAAATATTTAATAGAATTTACGTAGTCAAGTATAGAGCTATTAAAGATTAGTAAAATTTAGGGTTGAAGTAGAGTGACCAATAAAACAATAAAAAACAATTAAATGATTTTCAATCATGAAAGTTAATTATCTGGCAATGTACTTCAATTCTCACTTTTGGTGAGAACTTGGAAGTTCAGTACGTTTAATAAATAGAAACTGATCCTAGTGATCTCCTTTTGTGCCATTTTGCTTCATTTCTTTATATCTTTAATAACATTACATGGAACCTAATGCATGGATATTACGTCTATTTAACAGTTAGAAGACGAACTCGAGATTTCTATTGGCCGATAGTTGACGACGGGCTCCGGCCCCGAGTCAACTATCAAAGCCGATAGAAATCGAGAGTGAGTCTTCTAATTGTTTTAGTAAAATTCTCAACGTAACTATACAATTGCAAACACAAAAATCGCGAAGGGAAAGCCGCCATTTTTTTCAAAACAAAGCCGGCTTTCTCTACCCACTATCTATCGGCTGATAGATAGTGAGTATGTTAGCCAATCAGAATGCAAGATTTGCAATAGTAAAGTAGTAGAATTTTACTAATGATCATTAGTCACTACCACATTTTCAGAGGCATGCCTAGGTGGTCAAGAAGTATCAATTCAAGAAAAATTGAGAAGCATGACATACTGTTAAACACAAGAATATAAAAATGTACTTGAGAAAAGCATCATATTGGTGAGTAGGGCAGCTAGAGCCAACGTTTCCCCATCCAGCATGAGGACAGCTACTAAGTGAGGACTCTGAACTTGTACATGCCATGCCATTCAGCCATACTTTACCCGTCCCTCGTCCATCCTGCCAAAATCCAACAGTTTTTGTGAAACCTAATTGACGGCATGCAACCTTCGCTTCCTTCAAATACCAGCCACTAGTACACACTGTTCCCCATTGACCCCGGTAAAAAATCTCCACGAGATCCGAATTTAGCTTTTTTTCCCAAGAATTCAGACTATAGTCAGTATATATATTTTTTAGATTGGAGGGTGCTAAATAGATATGCAGGAATCGCTCCTAGCAATTTTGATTGACTTTAAACTAAATAAAGGACAAACAACCAATTTCAAATATGTTTCCAAATTATTTATAATATAAAAAATACAAGACACCAGCATCAGTAGTGTGATCGCACCATGAGGCAACACTGCCCCATCCATTGTGAGTACAGCTTCCAAGTGAAGTCTCTGAGCCTGAACACCCCAGGTTGTACAGCCATATTCTACCCGACCCATGTCCATAGTGCCAATATCCTACAGTTCTAGTAAAACCAAGTTGACGGCATACAACCTTAGCATCTGGCATATCCCAGCCACCTTGACACACTGTTCCCCACTGACCCTGTTAAGATACCTTCACAAAACCTGAACGGATAACACTAGTCTAGTTCTTCTAGTTCTTCAACAAGAGAAACAAGACATTTTAAATGATCTCCTAGGCATTCTGACTTGACTTCTATAAAGCAGGGGCAGGGTATCTAAAATCGAAAATTTGGTTTGGCGCTGAAATGTAACACCTTTTAGTTTTCAAATCATAGTAAGCTACTATTTCCGAATTTCCATAAATATTGGTTTATAGCATAACATGTGAAACACTAACAGATTTCAAAGTAAAGTCGTAACTTAAACGTTTAATGGAATTCAAATTTGCAATGATAAATTGTATCTTTCTATGTTACGTAGGCAATTGCAAAGCTACCTTATTTTAGGAAATTAACGCTGCTTGAAATTAATGCCATTTTTAAAAAATGGCGTTAATTTCAGTCGTGTTCATTTCTTTTAATGTTAATTTCCATATCATTAATAAAGTTGAACGCTAATTTTCACGATATCAATTTTCAGTAATTATGTTTTTAATCAATGTTTGATTTTTTTTTTTTAACTGAATTACAGCTAGTCACTTAATAACGACAACATTTATGTTTTTGTCGGAAATTATATTTTCGTTTTTCATTCTACAAGCTCTTCATTTTGACTTTCAGATGAGTTATCTTTGTGTCCATCGCGTTAATTTCTTTTTACTTGGAATTTTGGCTTCTCTTTCGCATTATTTTCTTCATTTGAAATATTTTTTGCCATCAATTTGCGTTAATTTAAGTCGCGCTAATTTCTAATACTTTAATTTTGTGGAGCATTAATTTCCTATAATAAGGTATTTAAGATTAGTAGAATATAAAGTTGAAGTAGAGTGATCACTTAAATAATATAAATAAAATTAAATGATCTTTAATAAGGAAACTTAATTAACTGGCAAAGCACTACAATTCTCAGTGTCGGTGAGAAGTTGGCAGTTCCATACGTTTATTAAATAAAATCTGTCCCTAGTGATCTCCTTTTGTACCATCTTTCTTCATTTCTTTATATCGTTAATAACATGGACATGTTTTTATAGAAGGGTTTAATACGTCACGAGCGATGCCCTCTATAAACAACTTACAGTGCTTTAAATATAGAAGCACATCATTTGGTTTTGATGGTAGGCTATCTAAATTCTAATTTTTTGCTACTGAAAATGGCAAGGTTGAAGTTTTCAAACGGCAAAATGCACTTTTACAAAAGCGTCTGAGATTAAGGATGAGAATGGTATCATGCAGAAAAGAAATAAGACATTTTTCAATATGGAAAACACACGACACCAGCATCATTAGTGTGATCGCAGCCAGACGAAACCTGTCCCCATCCATTGTGAGAACAGCTTCCAAGTGAAGATTCTGAGCCTGTACATCCCATGTACTGCAGCCATACTTTACCCGTTCCTTGTCCAAGATGCCAATATGCTATAGCTTTGGTAAAACCAAGTTGTCGACATGCAACCTTCACTTTCTCCATGTACCAGCCACTATCACACACTGTTCCCCATTGATCCTGGTGGTACACCTCAATGATATCCTTATGGATACTGACCCTATTTTCGTTCTTCTTCGACATTCGAGATTATTTATATTTTGTAGATTAAAGTTTATTAACTAAAATTATCAACAATATTAAGTCACAATAAACCTGTTTACCGACACCACGGCCTTCTTAAACTCTATTGTTTCAAGTAAGACACAACTGGATGTCAAAGGGGCAATTATTGGAAAATGTATAGACTGCACAGCTATCAGTCCAGTCAGGCTCTCTTTTTATATACATTTACTATATCCAACGAAAAATACATCTAAAAACCAATTGAATTTGCTGGTAGTTGGAATGATCAGCGATAAGAAAGAGTGCAAAGCAGACGGAGAGAAGGGTGGCAAATGGTGCGAGTTATTGTGTATGTAGAGTTGCAGATTAACAGGTGTCCTGTACAAAGGAGTACAAATACAGGAAAAACAATAAACAATAAATAAAGTATTTTCATATATTTTTTTCTGAATAACGTGCTATAATTACATAAGCACAAGATTTGCACTTACAGCACTATAAATATAAAAGCACTATATATATTTGGTTTTGATGGTACACTGCAGTATCTACATTTTTTTGGTACTGACATTTTCAAAAACAAAAATTTTAAAACCATAAGCGTATTTAGAAAAGAGTCTAATAAAGGAACGAGAGCGGTATTTTGCCGAAAAGAAAACGGACAATTTATTATATAAAAAGACACCACACCAGCATCATCAGTGTGATCGCAGCCAGAAGGAACGTTTCCCCATTCGTCGTGTGTACAGCTTCTAAGTGAAGGCTCTGACCCTGAACACCCCATGTTCCACAGCCATATTCTACCCGTTCCATGTCCATAGTACGAAGGTCCAAGAGTTTTAGTGAAACCAAGTTGACGGCATGCAACCTTGGCTTCATTCATGCCCGGCCCCCAGGCACCATGACACACTGTTTCCCATTGACCCTGATAATATACCTTCATAAAACCTAAATGGATAATCATAGTCTAGCTATTCTGTTAAAGTCCTTTAGTTCTCACTGGTAATTAGAACTTGGCAGTTCCGTACAATAAAAAGTACTTAGTACTTTGGTGCCATCTTGCTTCATTTCTTAATATTTAGTATACAATAATATAAACAAAGTACACAACACCAGCATCATATTGTAGAGTAGGGCAGGCAGAGCCGACGTTTCCCCATCCAGCATGAGGACAGCTACTAAGTGAGGACTCTGAACCTGTACATGCCATGTCATTCAGCCATACTTTACCCGTCCCTCGTCCCTCGTGCCAATATCCTACAGCTTTGATAAAACCTAGTTGACTGCATGCAACCTTCACTTCCTCCATATACCAGCCACTATGACACACTTTTCCCCATTGACCCTGGTTAAAAGACTCCATGAGACCTTATTTTAGCTATTTTTGTTTCCAATTATTCAGACTATAATTATTAGGTAATTGTTTAGATCGAAGACTGCTAAATAAAAATGTAAAACTCACTCACAGCGGTTTTGATGGACTTTAAACTATATACAGAGGAAAAATCAAATTTCAAACACTTTTTTACTGTATATGTAAAGAAGATTGCCTTCTATGATCAATTTACAAAACTATAAATATAAAAGCACGGCATTTAGTTTTGATGGTAGGCTATCTAAATTCTAATAATTTGATTGATACTGAAAATAACAAGGTTGAAGTTTTTAAACCGTAATAAGCGCTTTTACTAAAGAATCTGAGTTAAAAATCAGAGCGATATTTTGCCTATAAGAATACGGACTTTTGATAATATAAAAACACACGACAACCATAATGCATTGTGATTACAGCTTGCAAGTGAGGATTCTGAGCCTGTACAACTCATACCGTACAGCCATATTCTACCCGTCCCATGTCCAGAGTACGAAAGTCCTAGAGTTTTCGTAAAACCCAGTTGACGGCATGCAACCTTGGCATCTGGCATATCCCAGCCATAACTACAGACTGTTCCCCAATGACCCTGGTAACATACCTCCACAAGACCTTTAAAGATAACCTTGTTTCATATATTTTGTAACAAAAAACAATTCAAATTATCAACATTTAGGAGTGCTTAAATTCAAAGGCGCTTAAAATTACGTGAGGGGGTTAGTATGAGGAGTAGGCACCGAGAGTAATCACTGCCATGGGTTTCTTCACGTCCTCAGTGGTTCTTTTACGCCCCTCCGATATTGGTTAGCAATGAAGTGTGGAGAGACGGGACCCCCCATTTAAAGTGGTCATCCGAGCCACTTGAAAGTCAAACCAATTGTAGATGTAATACCAAAGGCAGCATATTCTCCTCGCTTATTTTAAGACTCTGTTTGTTGATCCGGCAAGAACTCGAACCACGACCTCCTCCACAATCAATGGACGCTATTACCAACTAAACCAACTGGATAGTGGTTGACAAGCTTGTAGTTTTCAACCACTTTACGCTCTTATTGTTTCGATAGTGATAATGAAACCCTTGTTGTAATAAGCATTTACGCTATAAAAACGCACACGACACCAGCATCATGTGTGGCTATTGCAGAAAGAGGCAACACTGCATGTTCCACAGCCATATTCTACCCGTCCCATGTCCATTATACCAACGTCCTAGAGATTTAGTAAAACCCAGTTGACGGCATGCAACCGTGGCATCATTTATACTCCAGGAACCATAACACAGCGTTCCCCATTGACCCTGGCCTCCACAACACCATTCCTATATTGATGAAACTAGTTTAGTTTTTCATTTGAGACTTTTAAACTTCTTAGTTTGATCTTTAAATGAACTCTGTAATTGTTTTAATCTAAAGTACAAAACATGACAAACGAGAAATTTATAATCTTTCCTAAATGTGTCATGTGCATTCCGTTTTTTATGGACAAACATTCAAATTCCGTTTCATGCCGAAGGCGTATTTCAAAATTCATATTGAAAAGAAAGTCCTAGTTTCTGTACCCTCATTTCCATTTACATCAACATTATGTTTCTCTTTTAGCCATTACTTAGTGTTGTATGAGGCATTTGCCTAGGATTTCATTATTCGAAACAATCTTCCCAAAATATATGTAAACGCAATTGAAGAAACCTTAGTTCTGATTATATTGGCGGAAACGTTTATATTTGATATAATGTACATGAGTTTCATTCGATAAAAGCTGCTCTTTCCCGAAAACAAAAGCTCTTCAAAGTTTTTGTAAATCCCCGAGAGATTTTGAAATGCTGCACTCTCTTTTCTTCACTTTCCAGTTGCATGGTACCTATCAGTGATTCAATCACAAGTTATGTGAAATATTTGCGAAAAGTCGATGAACCGTAGGAGGATATGGACTATTGATATTGATATGAAAAACGCACGACACCAGCATCATTAGTGTGATCGCAGCCAGAAACCTGTCCCCATCCATTGTGAGTACACCTTCCAAGTGAAGACTCTGAGTCCGAACAACTCACGCCGTTCAACCATACCTTACCCGTCCCTCGTCCATATTCCCAAAATCCTACAGTTTTGGTGAAACCTAGTTGTCGACATGCCACCTTGGCATCATTCATATCCCAGCTACCATGACATACTGTTCCCCATTGACCCTGGTAATATACCTCCATTATACAGTAGTATTCACTATCAAATAAGGAGATTGAGCATGACATGCTGAAGCACTAATATATATATATATATATATATATATGTATATATATATATATATATATATAATAATATATATAAACCCAGTTGACGGCATGCAACCTTGGCATCATCCATATCCCAGCCTCCATGACATACTGTTCCCCATTGACCCTGGTATTATACCTCCATGATACAGTAGTATTCACTATCAAATAAGGAGACTGAGCATGACATGCTGAAGCACTAGAGCGAAAACACTAGAACCATGAAATAAAAACAAAATAGTTACTAACTAATAGTTTTTATTTAGTGACTATTTAGTCAATATCACTCAACCAGAAACAACAAATACAAAAGGAAACAATACCTCATTACAACTTTACTTGTCTTTTATAGTAACTAATAGTCGCTAAATAAGAACTATTACACACTAACAATTTGATTTTGTTTCATGGTTCTAGTGTTTTCGCTCTAATATACATATATAAAAAATAAAGGACGAGACGCAAGACGTCATAATGTCATCGTGGACCAGTTTGATTCAGCTAATGCTGAATTGAATCACTTGTAATACTTTGACAAATCAAACAATCTTCACAATGAGAGTAAATGTCATAATGTCACAGTTTCTTTTACCAAGAAACGACAAGAAACCTTCGCTCCCTTAATCTAAATTCAAGAGACCTAATGGCGTAAATGTGAAGGAAAAAGAATTTTTAAAGAAACATTAGATCGTATTTTACCGAAATAATCTGCATAAGCACACGACACCAGCATCAATAGTGTGATCGCAGTTTGAGTGAACGCCTGTACACCGCATTAAGTACAGCCATACTTTACCCGTCCCTCGTCCATAACCCCAATATCCTATAGTTTTGGTAAAACCAAGCTGTCGACATGCAACCTTGGCATCTGGCATTTTCCAGTAACCGACCCAGACTGTTCCTAATTGACCTTAGATATGTTGTACGTTCGTACAATAGCAGTTATAACGAGTCTTCCAATAACTCACTCTCGTACTTTGAAATTTGACAGCGCGTTAATATTTATTAAACTCCCCATAAAGTATACGTTTTCTGAAAGCGTAAAGAGTACAAGTTACATATTTGATTTAAACTTTAAGTTTTTCCCTTTCTGGGCCAGGTTCATTTTGGCGCACCTCCTTGGTGTATGAAGCGTAGGGTGAGCTAGCGTTTCCCTACCCATTGTGAGATCCCAGGCATCATGACACACTATCCTCCAATGTCCATTGTGTAACCGTTTTCAAATAACGTTCACGTTATTGTAAACTGATGCCATGCAATGCATCCTCTGCTCCTTGTCATCTACATCCTCATATAAAATAATAATAATCATTCAGATTTAGTTTGAAGTATTCTTCATTTTAGTTATGCTACCATTTCTTAGACGTGTTTGTAGAATTTGCTCGATATTTGAAACAACTTCAAATAATGTGTATAGAATAATTATATCATTTACAAATGCCACACTATTTTCCTATGATCATGACAATACGCCCTTCAAAGTTTCAGGAAAGAATTGGAGTAATTTCTTATTGCATAGTTCAAGTTGTAAATTCTTTGATTCAGTCTAAGACTGTGTCAAACCTTTTGAGAAATTCTGATTAAGGATCCAAGCCGTAATTTGCAAAAAAAGAAAAAAATTGCAAAAGCACACGACACCAGCATCATTAGTGTGATCGCAGCCAGAGTGAACACTTCCCCATCCATTGTGAGTACAGCTTCGAAGTGAGGCTTCTGAGCCTGTACACCGCATGTAGTACAGCCATATTCTACCCGTCCCATGTCCATTATACCAACGTCCGATAGTTTTGGTAAAACCCAGTTGACGGCATGCAACCGTGGCATCATTTATACTCCAGAGACCATAACACACCGTTCCTCATTGACCCTGACCTCCACAAGACCAGTTCTATATTGATAAAACTAGTTTAGTTTTTCATTTGAGACTCTTTTAAGAAAAAAAAAACCTCTTAGCCTGATCTTTAAATAAACTCTGTACTTGTTCGAATCTAAAGTACAAAACATGACAAACGAAAAATTTAAAAACTTTCCTAAATGTGTAACATGCATTCTGACTTGTATTTTTTTATGGACAAACATTCAAATTCCGTTTCGCGTTGATATGCACAAACTTGTAGATTATAAACCATAGTAACCTGCATAACGTGTAATTTTGTATGGGACGCGATTGCTCCAAACGGATCCGAACTAATAAGAATACGAGTATTCAGTGACACATATCATATTATATTATATTACTTGACTATGCCTTGTGGTTTTATACCTGATAAAACACTCCTGTTAGTGTTTTAAACACTACTTAAGTTTTATACTTTATACTACTTCTCTTATACCTGACATTATGGATTAAAAACATTTCTGAGGTTCATTTTCGCACACCTGCTTAGTTTGTAAAGCGTAGTGCATGATGCCAGACTGACTAGCAACACTGCAATCTGTCAGACAACGAGACGCATGACCCACTGAAACAATATAAACAAAAACACACGACACCAGAATCATACTGGTGAGTATTGCAGCCAGAAACAACGTTTCCCCATCCAGCATGAGGACAGCTGCCAAGTGACGACTCTGAACCTGTACATACCATGTTATTCAGCCATACTTTACCCGTCCCTCGTCCACCGTGCCAATATCCTACAGCTTTGGTAAAACCTAGTTGGCGACATGCAACCTTCGCTTCATCCATGTACCAGCCATCAGTACACACTGTTCCCCATGAGCCTTGATGAAACATTTCCACGTTATACGGGAATCAGTGAGCTGTTTTAGGGCAGCCGTCTCACACCACTACCAAGCATTATTGAGATGAACACGATACCAAAGCAATAACAAAAGCACACAACACTAACATCATATTGGTGAGTATTGCAGCCGGAGCCAACGTTTCCCCTTATATTGTGAGTACAGCTTGCAAGTGAGATCTCTGAGCCTGTACATGCCATCCATTGCAGCCATAATTTACCCGTTCCTCGTCCATCAAACCAATGTCCTAAAGTTTTGGTAAATCCAAGTTGACGACATGCAACCTTGGCATCATTCATTCCCCAGCCATTATAGTGTTCCCCCTGCGAATTGTCTGAAGGGAGTGGAGAAAACTTTTAAAACACACTTTTCCGCACATCTAAAAACAAGTCAAGGCCGTTACTGTGTCTCTGATGGTACACCTTCTTGTGCGACCATTACTTTCACCGAATATGAAAATGTGCATTTATTTATGCGTATTCTTACACATGGCTGTTCATGAATACCACAATGGCTGCAAAACTGATTGTGTTAAAGTACGCCATAGATGCATCTTCCCTACTTAATGCTATCGATTAGCCTCACCATTGAAATACTAATCGTTTACAATTATAAAAATTACTGAGCTACGATGTAGAAGTAAATAAACCATACAGACTGTCTCTCTTCTACTATTCCTCGCTGTAGGATTAATGTTAACGTATTAGAACTTTTCAGGGGTACTTTTTTGAATACTAAACATATAGCATTCCGAGAAGTTTACTCTCGTTTACAGAGTTTCGATCTGACTAATTGCTTCGGTTAGAGTGAAATCACTAAGCCCCTGTAATAGATATTAGACTAATACAATTTAGTACACCCTAATTTCATCGTTTTTTTTTTATTTTTGACTATCATAGTCAAACTATAAAATTTCACGGGGTTAGTGAATTCACTAGCACTTACAGCAACGACTACTCAAAATGAAGAATGAAAAAATATCACCTAGCAATTTGATTGGCTAATAGAAAACAATGTAGTTCTGAAGTGAGGTCTCTGAGCCTGAACATCGCATCCAATTCAGCCATACTTTACCTCTCCCTCGTCCATATTTCCAATATCCTACAGCTTTGGTAAAACCAAGTTGACGGCATGCAACTTTGGCATCTGGCATATCCCAGCTATACTGACATACTGTTCCCCATTGACCATTGTAGTAGACTTGCACAAGACCAGTGGTTACGGATTATATTTCAATTTAATATATATACATTTCATTCCAACATCATGCGCATACAGGTTTATTATCAATATATTTTTAGTTATCTTGATATTATCAGAGAGAAGAAAAACCAATGTATATAATATATTTGAAAAAGCAATACTGCGACCATGAAATCTCTATTTGTGTGAAAAATACATTGTATCATCTAACGCTTTTATCTGCTTTGTGCTTATTAATCCAACAACGATGTACCCTCCACCGACTTTGGTTTATCACTCCAAAGGCTATACTTTTTGATATTTAACAGACAGGTTTGTAAAAACGTTTTAGTTCCACAATTGCAAACGGTTTATCGATCATGACATTAATATATTTGTTTAACTTACTTGTTTTTAAGAGGTTTAATTTGGAGAGCTTGGAGAGTTGTCCAGCCTCTCCTTAACAATTTTTTGTAGAACTGAGTTAATGAATAAATAAAATAAATACGAAAACCCTTAAAAGGTTCATTATCCTTTCTTATACTCCAGTTTCGAGTATTCTATTGCTCTGTGTTAACCTCAATTGAATGTAATATATTCTTTAGTATTAGTAAGAACCCGTGGTAATGAGGTGAGTAATTTATAAAAATGAACAATAAGATTGCTTTAGGATTCCTCGGGCTTTTCTTTCAATGCTGAATATTTCACACACAATCGAGGCTTACACTGAGCAATAGAGAACAGCTTGTGTCTGTGCAGGTCAAGCAGATACTTGCAAAAGTGCTATGAATTTCAATAAAAGATGTTTACTCCATTATTGTAAGCTGTGTAGTTATTCTCATGACGATCAAATGTGCAAGCTTATTTTTAGCGAGTATTTGTGAGAAGCGAAAACACAGATTTACCTAGAGCTCATACCTTAAACATATCTTTAAAAGGATATCTTCTTACAAAGCTGAGATATTGCTTTAAAGTGGTCAAACAGTATGCCACCGGTAAACAACAGAGGTAGTTGAGCATCGATTCTGTATTGACATACTTTGTGTTGCACGGCAATTCATAGGTTTTTTTTATGTATCAAACGACTCTGGCTGCAAAACTCACACATATGATGCTGGTTTAGTGTTTTAAAAATCTTTTATCAGACTTGTATATATAATACAATTAACATCTGGAGTTACTGTAGGAAATAAGAGTAAGATGTGTGCGCTTTGGTTTCGAATCAGGCATTGAAATCGATAACTACAGACTGACAGACGGACTGTGCAAAATACACGACACCAGCACTCTGAGAGAGAGAGAGAGTTCCTCTGTATCATTTTATACTTTCAGTCCATAAATTTCAAATCCTTAAGTTCTAGAGCACAAAATTAGATAAAAAGATACCATGTAGTTAAACACTGACAATGCAACACCAGCATCATATTTGTGAGTTTTGCAGTCAGATTCGGATACACCCCATCCAGGGTGAGTACAGGTTTGAAGTGAAGTCTCCGAACCAGTACATCCCATGTCGTCCAGCCAGACTTTACCCGTCCCTCGTCCGTATCGCCAAGGCCCTAGAGCTTTGGTGAAACCAAGTTGGCGACAAGCGACATTGGCTTCCTCCAATTGTGTGTTCTGGTTAATATCTAAAAAAAGAGATTCAAGTGTTTGGTAGTAGATGCTATTCTATATTCATGATTGAATATCTCTTTAGAGCTGTTCCCACTCTGCATGGGGGAGTGTTAGCTGTTGGTGCAACTGTCACACTAGAGAAGCTGATATCGTTTGTTTTGAGTCAGAACGGTGAGACTGCCAGAAGTATTATACAATGCTATTATAATATAGCCAATAGGAAACAGTCTGAAATGATTTCCTGGATCCAAAAGGTGCCAAAGTAGTATGTCGCCAATCCAGCTATGCCAAAGCTGTAGGATTTTAATTTTGGAGTTAATGACTACAGCATTCCCACTGACGATGGTGGTGCTGTCTGTTCTGGTTAATTCAACTTTTTACGATTTATAACTAATATAAGTGTTTATTACTCAGATGATTATCAACAGTAGACCTTTTTACTGCCATCTTGTTTTCTATTGTTTAAAGTAAGGCCTTATGGGATGCTATGGGGCAATTATTGGATAATATAATAATATAGTATGCACAGCTGTCAGAGTGCCTTTTTGTAGGATTCAACGTTATCCACTGAGAACCACGTCTAAAAACCAATTGAATTTGCTGGTAGTTGAAGCAATATGTGAAACACGAAAACGTAAAATTATTTGAGAAAGCAATGCCGCCCCTCTATGCTTTATAAATATTTACACATTTGCTCCCTCAGCATCCCATAATGTCTTACTTAAAACCATAGAATTCAAGACTGCCGCCGTATCAGTAAAAGGGTCTATTGAAGATGTGTTCTAGAGGACATCTAGGTTTCGGTTTTGTAGATACTAAAATATCGAAATTATCTAAGTTTTCAAATTACATTAGGAGGACATTCAATCGAACTGCATAGATCTATATATACTTTTAGATTGGGTTGCATCATACCGGTACCACAATGGTGAATGGGGAACGGTCTGTGATGATTTCTGGGATGTGAATGACGCCAAAGTTGCATGTAGACAACTTGGGTTTACGAAAGTTATAGGACCTTGGTGGTATGGACGAGGGAAGGGACCAGTCTGGCTAGATAACATGGATTGTACAGGTGCAGAGGCCTCACTTCAGGACTGTCCTAATCTCCTAGATTTGGTACACACGTACATATCATCTTTTTTTTTTCAATGTAGAAAACTTTTAAACATCCAATATCTGTATGTAAAGTTCATAAATACCTCTTGTATAGTACGCAACAGACTACATCTTTGAAAAACCTTCGAACGCAACAAAACAAACGACTTCAAAATCATATTGGTGAATTTTCTTTGCATAAAATATACTTACAAAATTCAATACTATTCCCCATCCATTATGAGTACAACTTCCAAGTGAGGTCTCTGACCCTGAACACCGCATGGCAAACAGCCATATTCTACCCGTCCCATGTCCATAGTAACGTCCTACAGTTTTGGTAAAACCCAGTTGACGGCATGCAACCTTGGCATCATTCATGACCCAGTTACCACAACACACTGTTCCCAATCTCTAACTACATTTATGGTACGAGGGTCCGATAGTTTTGGTAAAACCAAGTTGAAAGCATGCAACCTTGGCATTATTCATATGCCAGCCACCTAAGAAACTGTTCCCCATTGACTGCAACAAAACTGTGTTGTTCAGTATGGACCACTCATACATTTTTGTGTGTTTAATGTACGAATGTAGTGGTAGTGCGGGTGGATTGAACCTCACGGAAGCGCCCCTTACAGAAGTGATGTTTGTAAAACATAATATAAATATTAGTAAAAGTCCCCATCCAAGGTGAGAGCAACTCACCTTGAGTGAGGAGTTGCTCTCGCCTTGGGATGTTGTTCTCACCTTGGGATCACCATGGGATGTACCGGCTCAGAGCCTGCATATCCCATGTAGTCAAACCATATTTTTATCCACTCCACAAAATCCTTACAGCTTTGGTAAAACCAAATTGGCGGACTGTAACATTGTCATCTGGAATTCCCCGCCAATCTTAATACAATGTTAAATAGATAATGCTATAGTCCAACCTCAGTTTAATTACGGTATTGAAGTATTGGACACCCTTGGTAAAGGTCTTTCTAAACGTCTGCAGAAACTACAAAATAGATTTGCAAGAATGAAACTCCCTACCAAGGTCTGAAAGCTCTAGGTTGGGAAGCTCTCTCAAAGAGCAAAAAAAAAAAGGCCAAACATATGTTTCAAACACTTAATGGCATGGCACCATAATGTCTTGTAGATCTCTTTACTCAAAAGCAGGACTTTACAAATTATAATTTAAGGGTTTTTTCATATAATGGGCCAAAAGTCAAGAATTCCCTTCCAGATAATTTTTGAATTCTTAAAAGGCTGAAATTGCCAATCACACCCTATCTATTACTTAAATTTAATTAAAGAACTTAATTATTTATCTTACAAAATTTGTATTAATATATTAACATATTGATATATAAACATTTTTTGGTATATTCATAAATATTGTAGTATGATATTTTATTATGAAATTTTTATCCTCATGCCTACTTACCTACTTACCCGTGTTCCTCGTTGGGCATTTCAACGATTACCTAGTAATAATTTTTTTATTTTTACGACAAGAAAGCCATACTAAGAATTGCGTCACCGACGATTGAAACAACCAACAAGAAAGGAATTTTCTTTTTACAGGCATTTTACAAGTCTACCACAGTAGCCAATGGGGAACAGTGTGTCAGGATGGTTACAATGATGTCTTTGATATGAAGGACGCAAAGGTTGCATGTCGGCAACTTGGTTTTAACAGTACTGTAGGATATTGGCTGGATGCACGAGGGACGGGTAGAATATGGCTTTTAGACATGCGATGCTCAGGCTCAGACTCCTCATTTTGTAGATATACTAACAACGGATGGGGAAATGCTCACTCTAGGTGCAACAGTCACACTGAAGATGTTGGCGTATTAGGATATGTATCAGAATTGGATACAAAATAATACCTGCTAGATAAAAATGCCAGACTACATTGCAATAACTCAGATGCGGAAGAATGGAAGACTCATAAATTATTAGCCATTATTAGGTATTTCACTATGTCTCTACTATGTAAGGTAGTTAGGAGTAAAGTGATGAAGACTAGTCTTTTACCGTTGATATTATACAATGTGGGTTGAAAAACGTCCGAACCAAATACCTAACGTTTAGATGGATGATACGGTAAACAAAAACAATAACAAATGCAAATTAAACGACACCAGCATTCCATTTATGATTCATGTACTGTAACGGTACCCGTGCCTCGATGATTGTACGTCCCACAGTTTTGGTAAAACCAAGTTTGGCAAATGTAACATTGGCATATTATGACAAACTGTTCCGTAACCATTGACCATTATAGTAGGCTTGCACAAGACCAATGGTTAATGATTATATTTAAACTTAATACATATTCAATTATTCTATAATATAAAGAAAAAAATAATGCATTGCATTGCGCAACCTCTATTTAAATCAAAAAGCTCAATGTATCATCGTCTTTATGACAATCTATCTGTTGTACTTTAATTAATACTACTTTGGTTAATCTCTCCAATGACCATAATGTTTGATATTCAACAGACAGGTTTGCAAAACACCACTGCATCCAGTTTACATTTTATGACCTAATATACTTGTTACGGTTCACAATCCTTTCTTATTGACTATGTACATCCTCATTTTTTCCTTTAAATTATCAGCACTATTACTCTTTTGTGCAGGTTTAGAAGATACTTGCAAAAGTCTTAGTGGTTTAAAAAAGTCCAAGTCTTTTGAACGCGCTATTTTGGTAACGCTTTTAGAGGAACGTCTATACGTAGTACAAGACTTGAGCTCAAGTTTCTTACCTCCTTTCTGGGAGCTTTATTATTTTCTTCTGCAACATAATGAACACACATATGCACTGTTGCTGAAAATTCAGAACTTTCAAATTTGTTATTTTGGCTTAAACATATTACTGTGCGGATACTCCAACCCGGACCACTTTGATAAACTAGTATCATTAACCAATCATATTGTGATATTTAATTCAATACTTTTAACGAACCAATCAGATAGAACATCGATATAAAAAGAGCGTGAGAACATGATAATCTGATTGGCTAACGCTGTTATCAGTTCGATCTTTGTCTAGTTTGCTGTTATCTGATTGGTCAGTCCGCACAGTAAAAGTATTATAAAATACTTTTAATAATAAGTCTACTTCAACGGGCAATGGGGAACAGTGTGTCATGATGGCTGGTATATGGAGGAAGCCAAGGTGGCATGTCGGCAACTTGGTTTCACCAAAGCTGTAGGACCTTCGGCCTATGGACGAGGGATGAGAGTCGTTTGACAAACAATAAATAATAAAAAACAATAAATGAAAGAAAGAAAGAAAGAAAGAAAGAAAACAAATAATATAGCTCTGTTTAGTGAAGATGAAGAACAATCACCCATTAATTGGCGGCATAGACCCCTTGCACGTGACGTCAGAGCAGCTCAATTTGGAGAACAAAACAAAAGAATTTTAATCTCCTGAGAATTGAAACCTATTGTTTTGCCTTTTATTTTGCCCTCCAAACTGAGCTGCATTCCGACTAATGCATGGGTTCTATACACAAATTTAAAAAAAAACGGTTGTTGGAGGGGATCTCCAACAGTGAACGTCAAACGTCAAAAGGCGAATGTCAGGGAAAGTAGAAGAAGCTGTCAGACTCAGATCGTCAATGTGGGCAACAACATTTATTGATACAGTTAATCCCTGGAAGGTTGACCAAAACGAAATATCTAAATATACGAAAAAGCCATGAAAGTAGCAGTCTTCAGCAATAATGTATATTTCGTTTCTGTTAATTACAATTGATGTTATGTATATATTTAATGATACCAACCGTGTAGAGAACAGGTCTGAAATTCACAAAATAAATTTAATTATAAAGGCTTACTTAAAGTTTGCTAGTTTCTTACGCTAGTAAGTCTACCACAATGGTCAGTGGGGAACAGTGTGTCGTTATTACTGGGGTATGGAAGAAGTCAAGGTTGCATGTCGACAACTTGGTTTCACCAAAGCCGTAGAACCTTGGGGTTGGGGACGAGGAACGGGTAAAGTATGGCTAGACGACATGGGATGTACAGGCTCAGAGACCTCACTTCAGAGCTGTTCTCACTCTAGATGGGGGAGTGTTAGCTCTAGGTGCAACGGTCACACAAGAGATTCTGGTGTCGTTTGTTTTGATTCAGAATGCTGAGACTGCCAGAAATATTATACAATGCTATCATAATAGCCATTAGGAAACCGTATGTGATGATTGCTGGGATCTGAATGGTGCCACATTATCATGTTTGCCAACCAGATTATGCCAAAACTGTAGGATTTTGATTTTGGAGTAAATGACTGCGGCATTCACACTGATGATGTTAGTGATGTCTGTTCTGGTTAATACTTTCATACAATTTATAATATATACTCAAATAATAAAGAGAAAATGGATATGTGTTCTAGACGAAATCTAGGTTTCCTTATCCAATTCAGATTAGCAGGGCATTCAATTCTACTGCATAGATCCAGATATAAGTTTAAATTGGGTTGCTTCGTACGAGTACCACAATGGTCAATGGGGAACGGTCTGTGATGATCTCTGGGGTGCGAATGAAGCCAAAACTATAGCATATATTTTTACTCTAGTGTCCCTCGAGACTAAATAACTTAAAAGGAGTGCTCGTATTAAAAAAAAAATGTATTGCGATATAAATTGATGGTTGAAAGTTCATCAAAAACTACTGTAACCTACACTGTGTTATTCATATTTAACGGATTACTTTGAAAAACACACTGAGAAATATAACAGTAAGTAAAGTCTAATTGACGTTAAAAATGAGGTAAGTTATATTTTTACTACACTTTTTTCTAGTAAAGCAACGCTTCTTGAAAAGTACGGATATCGAAAGACTAGATTTGAACAAAACCGAACACCAGCGTCCTCAGTGTGGCCATTGCAGTTAGAGCTAACAGATCCCCAACCATTGTGCGAACAGCTTTGAAGTGAGGCCTCTGAACCTGAACATCCTATACCATCTAGCCAGACTTTGCCCGTCCCTCGTCCCCAGTACCAAGGTCCTATAGTTTTGGTGAAACCAAGTTGTCTACATGCAACTTTGGCGTCATTCATATCCCAGGAATCATCACATACTGTTCCCCATTGACCATTGTGGCAGACATACTAATATTCGAAAATAACAAGCCCTTTTTTTCTAAATTTCACACCTATCACCATGGTTGGGGATGTTGAGTGTAGCTGGAAATCTCCTAATTAGAATGCATACACAAATACATATCTTTAATAAATATTCCCACATGGGCTTTCCAACAACTACTTACAACAATTTATAATCGACAGTAAGATTGATTCCGACAAAAGTGCATTTATTTTGGGTCGTAGTTCCCTTTCAGTTAGAGAATAGTTGATTTAGACTATAGGAACATTATTCTAGCAAGTCACTTGTTTTTGCTCGGGAACTAGTTTTGTATTTGGTACTGGGTTAATAAAATTAGAGAAATGCTGCTACGATGTTGTTCATAATCTTCTATTGGTTAAATTTAGCAGCACGACTGTTAGGATATTTAATCAGCATTTGTAAATAACGTATGGGTGCAGATGTAAGTATATATTTTTTTCGTTATCTATTTTCTGTTTAAAGATTTTCTGTAAACACTTTGTACTAACATTTTAATTTTTTTTTTAGTTTTGATATCGCTTCATTATTAACTAATAAAAGTAAACGAAAACGCACGAACAACAGGCCTACCATAATGGTCAAGAGAACGGTCTGTGATGATCACTGGGATATAAATGAAGCAAAAGTTGCATTTTGGTAGTTTAAAATTTATTTAAGCTGTTTTATTCGCAGTTTAAAACTTATATTTTAGTGTTTTATTAAGTTTTTCTTTCTCTTTATTAATAGTGAATGAATGTATACGTCAAGCTCGTCAACCACCGGTCTTCTATGATGGTGAATGGGGAACAGTCTGTGATGATTACTGGGATATGAATGAAGCCATAGTTGCATGTAGACAACTTGGTTTCACCAAAGCTATTGGACCTTGGCGCCTTGGACGAGGGATAGGACCTGTCTGGCTAGATGACATGGCATGTAGAGGTACAGAGGCCTCACTTCAGAGCTGTTCTCACAGGGGATGGGGAGTCCATGATTGTGGTAGTAACACTGAAGATGCTTGTGTTGTGTGTTCATATTATGATACTGAAATGTAGCAACGTGGCATGTACAGGTACAGGTCTCACTTCAGGATTGTGGTCACAATGGATGGGAAGTTCATAACTGCGTCATTCACACTAAAGACGCTGGTGTAGAGTGTTGAATATTGCGACATAAAATACCATATTAGTATTATACAATTGTACTATACTTTCTTGTTATACTTTCTGCCAGGCAAACTGGGTTTTAATAAATAGAATGATAGAATTACTTTTTCTCACCAACAACTTTTACAAGCAATTAAAGTAGGAGTCATGAATCCAATGTAATGTTACGCTACTCCATACTCAAACAATTCCAAATATATCATCAATATCCCGTAGTATTGATCACTAAATAGCTTCATCTAATTTTTGAACATCAGCCAGGACACACAACACCAGCATCATATTTGTGAGTTTTACACAGAGAGTCAGAAACTCACCATCCAGCATGAGAACAGTTTGCAAGAGAGGTCTCTGTGCCTGTACAATCCGTGTCGTCCAACCACGCTTTACCCTTCCCTTCTCCATCACGCAAAGGTCCTAAGGGTATCGCAAAACCGAGCAGTCGACAAGCAATTTGGACTTCGGTCATGTCCCACCTGTCATGACACACCGTTCCCCATTGACGTTTGTGGACATTTGGTGCCATTAAAGTAATAGATTGCATCAGTGATGAGAAAAAGAAATCAGCAAAACACATGCATGCTTTGGTGAGAAAAAACGTTAGAAAATTCCTCCACCTACCAATTAACTTGATGTCATTTTTCATTGTTGAATTTTAAGACATTTTTTGGTAAATCCTAGCAACCTTTAGTAAGACGCATCGATCTGCGTGCACATGTATAATCTACTAGATTTGGTCTATGCGTACACATATCACGTTTTTATGATTGTAGAAAACATTCAATACCAGTATGCGAAGTTCAGAAATACCTCTTTTGGGCAGTATACAACAAACTGCATATTTGAACAACCTTCAAATGCAACAAAACATAGTGAATCTTCTTTGAATAACATATACTTACAAAATTCAATACTTATAACATCGACATTGAATGTTAGCAACTGCATACTACACCGGCATCATTAGATTAACAATAATACTTTTAAAATCTTGGTGTATTCACCATTTGCATGTACATCTCCTCATAAAATTATATCAAGTGGTATTATTTTTAGAGCTAAAAGAAAAGTATTTTCTTTATAAATTAGTAGTAAATAGTAAATTCCTTTTAAATTAGAAGTCAGAAATCTAATGCAATGCAATAAATGGCATCCTATTCAACGCAATGATAGTAAAAAATCGACAAAGCCTTTATTATTTTTCTGCTCCATTTACAGTAGCACTTTCCGTTGCTCCTTACTCTTCACCTCAAAACCTACTCTCTGTTTGGGTTTTTGGCCTTTTACTAGTTTATTGACAGGCGGTTATTGTATGTTGTCTACATGGTCCATAAAAAAAATTAACCCAAACATCAGTAGTCTCTGGTTAATGGTAGTGAGTAAATAATTGCAAGTTAGCAGGAAACAGTGTGCAATGATTACTGCGCTGTAGAGGAAGCCAAAGTAGCATGTAGACAATTTGGGTTTTCGAAAATGTTAGGGTATTGGCGTTATGGAACAGGAAAGGGTCCCGTCTGGCTGAACTGGATGAAATGTACAGGCACAGAAAATTCACTTCAAAGCTGTCCTCATGGTGGATGGGGTGGCCATAGTTCTGACTGCAATACTCACAAATACGATGTTGGTGTTGATATTGATAAAAATTGTCATTGTACCAATCCTTTTAACAATACGTTATGCCATTTTATTGAATTGTCAAATAGATTACTTGTTGGCAATTTAAATAAGGATTAACGAAAACAAATTTCGTCACCGTACGCCCACCTATAAAATAACAGTCTAAAATTGAACAGTGTGTCATGATAGCAATTATGCTCGGAGTAAGTCCAAACTCATAATTTAGGAGTGGAGGGAGTGAAATAAATGTACATGAACACAAACAAAAAAAATGAAAATGCTTTTAAATGCCGAGGTCTAAATAAAAATCTTATACAACAAAAACTACCATACAAGGGATGTTATTAAAATATTCATTACAATAGCATGCTGAATTACAACATGCTTAGGACTGCAGTGTATACGATATCCAATTTTCTAATTAATTTTAATTTATGAATACATTTTATCTATATTTGTGCTGTATTAGTAATACTCGATTATAGCACTCCATAGGAAAGGGTTGGAACATAATAACAAATAGATATTTTTTAACACCTTGGTACCTCAATCAACAATTAGGTATCAAAACGAGGGAAACTCTTACTCTAACTACACTTCAGTTTTGCAGTATGTGTAATGAATTACGAAATGTTGAAATTTGCATTAAGAGACGAGAAAAAAACACGAGAAAAAAACATATTTAAAAGTCTTCTACAGTAGTCAATGGGGAACAGTGTGCGATGGTGGTTTCATTTCTAACTTTCATATAAGAGATGCTAAGGTTGCATGCCGGCAACTAGGTTTCAACAAGACTGTAGGATATTGGTACTACCGAAGAGGAAAGGGTAAAGTATAGCTATTCAATGTGCAGTGCACAGGCTCAGAGTCCACACTGAGTAGCTGTAATCACTATGGATGGGGAAACGTTTACTGCAATGGTCAGGCAAGGGATGCTGACGTACTAAAATATTTTTTAGAAATACAATAATTACTTAAATTATTATCATGCTCTGATTACCTGAAAGCGTCAGCCAATTTTTGAAAGAATGTGTTCTCTGAAGATAACTTTAGAATACTCTATATTTTAGAGTGTCACGCTCATTGGAGGCTACTTCACACATGAAATGAAGTATGGTTGGGTTTTGTTTCAAAACAATTTATTCTTATTGTATAGGATAAGATAACTTGCATACAATACCATGCATAACATTGAAATAAAAGTAAAATATATCAATTACAACGGCTTAAACTAAAAACATAAACACAAACCTTGGTCTGGATTTTTTATTAGGATATGAAAAGCTCATGATCAACTACAATAAATTCTTATTACTAGACATTTCTCTTAAACGTCCGAACTAATACAATTGAACCCGGCTCTACGGCCAGCCGCTTAACAAGGCCACCCAATTATTACGAACAGTTTTGTAGGTCCTAACGCAACACATTTTCTATTACATTTACCCCCTTAATACGGACACCCGGCTAATACGGCCACTTTGGCCTGTCCCTTTAGTGGCACTATTAGCCGGGTTCCACTGTACAACATTTTGTAGGTTGTGAAATCAATCTACCAGAATAGTCAATGGGGAACAGTGTGTTTTTATGGTTCTTCCAGATACTTTGATATGAGGGATGCAAAGGTGGCATGCCGGCAACTTGGTTTTACCAAAACTGTAAGCTATTGGTGGCATGGACAAGGCACAGGTAAAGTATGGCTAGGCAACATGCAGTGCACAGGCTCAGAGTCTTCACTTGGAAGTTGTACTCACAGTGCATGGGGAAGTGTTGACTCTAGCTGCAATGGTCACACGTGGGATGTTGGTGTACTAAGAAATCCATAAGAACATAAAGAATTTATAGATTTTTTCATTTTTGCCACTTACGATCAAATTGACGGGATAACCATCGGTTTTCCTCTAGCTTGGTAATTTCATGAGGAACTGCGAAAAAATGTGGTTAGATAATTGCGAATCAAATATCCTATTTTATCGCACGTATATGGATGATAACTTTATCAAATCAAGGCATCTTAATATGTTAACAGCAAACTATCCTTCCTAGATGTCCTTCTAGATAATCCGCCTATCATTCCTGACACTAAGGTTTTTCGGAAGAAAACCGATTTTTTTCCAGCATTACATTCTTTGCATATCCAGATGATCCAGAGAAAAAATATTTACCAATGAGAGTCGAGAAAATTTGCAAAGCAGTATAGTGTCATCCTCAGTAGTTGCTCAGTGGCTCAGAAAACGGTTCTTTCTTTAATTTATTTTCACACTCCTTGTATATCGTGGTAAATGTACACAAAATATTTTAGGTGTTCACGGTTTTCTTAGTTTGACTGTAACATAGGTCAGTTACATTGGCTAAAACTAAAGCTCAATAAATTGTTATTATTGTAATGTTGCCTTTCTTTCATTCAAAAGCCCGAAACAATCAAGCTTTGTAAAGTTTTATTCAATTCATAAAAAAATCAAATAATACATTATCATTCATGAATAATGATTATCAATATTTGCGTAACGTTAACGATAAATCTGTAGTACATCATTAAATCACTGCATTCTAGACCTCAGATTGGCACATGTATTTAAGCCCATTCTTATCCTTGTACTTGTGGCAACTAGACGACATTTTTAGCAGGTTGTGAAATTATTTAAGCGAAAACCGAAAGCTGTAGGTTTGTGGTGGTATGGACAAGACACAGGTAAAGTATGGCTAGGCAACATGCAGTGCACAGGTTCAGAGTCTTCACTCGACAGATGTACTCATAGTGCATGGGGAAGTGTTGACTCTAGCTGTAACGGTCACACCTGGGATGCTGTTGTACTAAGATATCCATAAGAACACAAAGAATTAAAATATCTTTTCACTATGGTCACTTTGAAATAGCAATTTCTGTTCAACGGGGAAAATTACGATCAAATTGAAGGGTTAGCCATATGGGTACTCCACTAGCGCTAGTGGTCGGTAATTTTTGCGTTCCTTTTATTCAAAGAATCGAAACAAGTATTCTCAATTTATATTTAATTCATAAAAAATCAATTTATTCATTATTCCTGAAAAATGTTTATCCATATATTTGCGTAACGTTATTGCAAAATCTCTTGTACATCATTAACTCACTGCCTTCTATAGACCTCAGATTAGCACATTTATTTAGGCCCAGTCTCATTAGCGTATGTGCATGTACCAACTAGAGAACTTAAAAATCCAAACTAATACATTTTTTTTAGCAGGTTGTGAAATTAATCTGCCATTATAGCCAATGGGGAACAGTGTGTCGAGGTTATAACTATTACTTTGATATTCCAGATGCCAAGGTGGCATGCCGTCAACTTGGTTTTGCGAAAACTGTAGGTTTTTGGTGGTATGGACAAGGGACGGGTAAAGTATGGCTAGGCAACATGCAGTGCACAGGCTCAGAGTCTTCACTTGGAAGCTGTACTCACAGTGCATGGGGAAGTGTTCATCCTAACTGTAACGGTCACACATTGGATGTTGGTGTACTAAGATATCCATAAGAACACAAAGAATTAAAAGATCTTTTCACTTTTGCCACTTTGGTATCGCAATTTCTGTTCAACCTGAAATATTACGACCAAATTGAAGGGTTAGCCATGGGTTCTCCAATAGCGACAGTGGTCGGAAATTTCATGAGCTATACTGGGAAAAATCTGGTTAGATAATTGCGACTCAGATATCCTATTTTATCCCAGGTATGTGGATGACAACCTTTTTCTTATGCCATAATGAACAGGATCATTTTTATTATTTATTTATATTATATATTATATTTATTTATATTATTTATATTATTTATATTATTTTTTGAGTATATTAATTCCAGGTGATCATAATATTAGGATACCCATGGAGAAGAAAGTTAAGAGCAAACTATCCTTCCTAGATCTCCTTATAGATAATGCTTCTATCAATTCTGTCACTAGGGATACGTTGACGGAAGAAAACCTTTACAGGCTTATTGATGCATTTGTTTTCAGTTTTCAATTTTTTTCGTATAAAATTGGCCTTGTTAGAACACTGATTAATAAAACTTTCAAGTTCAATAATAACATTAGATAAGATAGATGGCTTTGCATAACATTAACATGGAGTAAAATATGTCAGTTACGTTGGCTAAAACTAAAGCTTTGATGGAAAACACAGTCCTTGGTCTGGATTCTTTATTAATAGGAATAACCTCTAACGCAATAAATTCTTATTACTAGAATTTTGTTTTTCTTTTATTCAAAGGCCCGAAATGATCAAGCTTTGTCAATAATCCATAAAAAAATCAAATTAAATATTATCATTCCTGAAAAATGTTTATCCATATATAGGTAACGTTAACTTAAAATCTCTCGTACATCATTAACTCAGTGCCTTTTATGAACCTCAGATTAGCACATATATTTAGGCCCATTCTCATTAGTGTAAGTGCATGTGGCAACTAGAGAACTTAAAAATCGGAACTAATACATTTTTTTAGCAGGTTGTGAAATTAATCTACCATAATAGTCAATGGGGAACAGTGTGTTATTATAGTTCTTCAAGCGACTTTGATATGAGAGATGCAAAGGTCGCATGCCGGCAACTTGGTTTTGCGAAAACGTTAGGTTTTTGGTGGTATGGACAAGGCACGGGTAAAGTATGGCTAGGCAACATGCAATGCACAGGTTCAGAGTCTTCACTTGGAAACTGTACTCACAGTGCATGGGGAAGCGTCTACTCTGTCTGCAACGGTCACACGTGGGATGCTGGTGAACTAAGATATCCACAAGAATACAAAGAATTAAATATATTTTCACTTTTGCCACTTCGGAATCGCAATGTCCTTTCGACGGGAAATATTAAGATCAACCTGAAGGGTTAGCCATGGGTTCTCCACTAGCGTCATTGGTCGGAAATTTCATGAGCTATGCTGGGAAAAATAATGAAATAATGAATTTCTAGTAAAGCATCGCTTCTTGAAAAGTACGGATATCGAAAGGCTAGATTTGAACAAAACCGAACACCAGCGTCCTCGGTGTGGCCATTGCAGTTAGAGCTAATCGATCCCCAACTAAAGTGAGAACAGCTTTGAAGTGAGGCTTCTGAACCTGAACATCCAATACCATCTAGCCAGACTTTACCCGTCCCTCTTCCGTCGTACCAACGTCCTACAGTTTTGGTGAAACCAAGTTGTCTACATGCAACTTTGGTGTCATTCATATCCCAGTAATCATCACATACTGTTCCCCATTGACCATTGTGGCAGAGATACTAATATTCGAAAATAACAGTAAGCCCTTTTCATTAAGTTAATTTTCCAAATTTCACACCAATCACCATGGTTGGGGATGTTGAGTGTAGCTGGAAATCTCCTAATTAAAATGGATACACAAATACATATCCTTAATACATGTTCCCATAGGGGCTTTTCAACAACTACTTACAACAATTTATAATCGACAGTAATATTGATTCAGACAAAAGTGCATTTATTTTGGGTCATAGTTCCCTTTTAGTTAGAGAATAGTTGAGTAAGACTATAGGAACATTATTCTATCAAGTCACTTTATTTTGCTCGGAACTAGTTTTGTATTTGGTACTGGGTTAGTTAAACTGGAGAAATGCTATCTTTTTTTTGTTTCTAGATTTTCTGTTAACTCTTTCTACTGACATTTTAGTTTTTTCTTTAGTTTTTATATCGCTTTATTATTACCTAATAAAAGTAAACGAAAACGCACGAATAACAGGCCTACCATAATGGTCAAGAGAACGGTATGTGATGATCACTGGGATATAAATGAAGCAAAAGTTGCATGTAGACAACTTGGTTTCACCAAAGCTATTGGACCTTGGCACCTTGGACGAGGGACAGGACCTGTCTGGCTAGATGACATGGCATGTACAGGTACAGAGGCCTCACTTCAGAGCTGTTCTCACAGGGGATGGGGAGTCCATGATTGTGGTAGTAACACTGAAGATGCTGGTGTTGTGTGTTCATATTACGATACTGAAATGTAGCATGTACAGGTACAGAGGCCTCACTTCAGGATTGTGGTCACAATGGATGGGAAGTTCGTAACTGCGTCATTCACACTGAAGACGCTGGTGTAGAGTGTTGAATATTGCGACATAAAATACCATATTAGTATTATGCAATTATACTATACTTGCTTGTTATACCTTCTGCCAGGCAAACTGGGTTTTAATAAATAGAATGATAAAATTACTTTTTCTCACCAACAACTTTTACAAGCTATTAAAGTAGGAGTCATGAATCCAATGTAATGTCACGATACTCTATACTCAAACAATTCCAAATCTATCATCAATATCCAGTAGTATTGATCATCAAATAGTTTCACCTCATTTTTGAACATCAGCCAGGACACACAACACTAGCATCATATTTGTGAGTTTTAAGGTATCAGGATACGTTCGAGGCTTTCGAGATTACTTTACGCGCGAGCCAAATTTTGTGCTGCTTTTTCAATATCATTATATAAAAGTATACATTTTCTGAAAGCTAAATACACGTAGTTTTAAAAAAAACAATTTGAGATTTTCTGTTTTGTGACAAAAAAAAAATGTAAATCGGGTTTCTCCGCAGATTTTAAGTGACCAAAATAACTCTCTTAAAACATTGTAGCTCATTCGGATTACATCGGATCGAACTGAAACTTTGGATTATGATAAATCACAACGTCATCTAAACAACTATGTCCCAAATTTTTGAAACGTTTTTTCATTCAAAAGATATTGTATATTTTACAATTATGACCACCGAAAATTCAAACTTCCGGATTTAACGCGTGATTGCACGCGATCTAAAAAAGATATCAAAAACCTGAGACACAGTTCTTAAGCTCATTATCCACAGAGTATTTTAATGTAATTTTGATCGACATAGCGGAAATTCTGATCCTGCGGTAAGTTGTCAAATGAAGTCGATAGAATGTCACTTTGAACTCAACTTTTTTTATGTTCCAAGTTAGACAACTACATTTATTTAGCTTTAAGAAAATGTATACTTTTATGGCAAAATATTGTAAAGCCCGTGCGAAATTTGAGGTAGCGCGTATAGGGGTCCTAATCATATCCTGATACCTTAAACACAGAGTCAGAAACTCCCCGTCCAGCATGAGAACAGTTTGCAAGAGAGGTCTCTGTGCCTGTACAATCCATGTCGTCCAACCACACTTTACCCTTCCCTTGTCCATCACGCAAAGGTCCTAAGGGTATCGTAAAACCGAGCAGTCGACAAGCAATTTGGACTTCGGTCATGTCCCACCTATCATGACACACCGTTCCCCATTGACTTTTGTGGACAATTGGTGCCATTAAAGTAATAGATTGCATCAGTGATGCGAAAAAGAAATCAGCAAAACACATGCTTCGGTAAGAAAAAAACGTTAGAAAATTCCTTCACCTACCAATTAACTTGATGTCACTTTCATCGTTGAATTTTAAGACATAACAGAATGTACAATCCTACATTTTTGGTAAATCCAAGCAACCTTTAGTAAGACGCATCGATCTGCGTGCACATGTATAATCTACTAGATTTGGTCTGTACATATCACGTTTTTATGATTGTAGAAAACATATTCAATACCAGTATGCAAAGTTCAGAAATACCTCTTTTGGGCAGTATACAACAAACTGCATATTTGAACAACCTCCAAATGCACCAAAGCACACGACACCAGAATTATATTAGTGAATATTCTTTGAATAAAATATACTTAGAATTCAATACTTGTAACATCGACATTGAACGCTGGCTATGGTACACGACACCAGCATCTTGAGTATGATCGCAGCCAGAGGAAACTTGTCCCCATCCATTATGAGTACAACTTCCAAGTGAGGTCTCTGAGCCTGAACACCTCATGGCGTACAGCCATATTCTACCCGTCCCATGTCCATAGTAACGTCCTACAGTTTTGGTAAAACCCAGTTGACGGCATGCAACCTTGGCATCATTCATTGCCCAGTTACCTACGCAAACTGTTCCCCATTGATTACAACAAAATTGTAGATTTGTTCAGTATGGACCACACTTAGCTTTTATTCATAACAGTGTGTTATAACTACAGTGAAACTCCGCTCTTCGGCCACCCGCTTTATACGGCCACTGGGCTATTACGGACAGTTTTGTAGGTCCTAACGCAACACATGTTCTATTAAATGTACCCGCTTAATACGTACGAACAACCGGCTAATAAGGCCATTTTGGCCAGTCCTTGGGTGGCCGTATTAATTTTTTTCCACTCTTGATCGATGTTAACTGACTTTAAAAAATACAAAATATAGTAAACAACGGCATTCACCAGTGCGAGTGATCACTGTTCCGTTGACCCCATCTATTGCTAGAAAAGCTGTGAAGTGAAAAAGCCCATGATTGTCAAACATGCGTAATATTTTCTTGTCCAAATGTTTTTGTCAAACCATCATGTTTCAAAAAGATTGGATACTACAAAACCTTTGTAAACAACACACAATACCAGCATCTTCAGTATGGCCATTGCAGTTAGAGCTAACAGATCCCCAACCATTGTGAGAACAGCTTTGAAGTGAGACCTCTGAACCTGAACATCCTATACCATCTAGCCAGACTTTGCCCGTCCTTCGTCCCCAGTCCCAAGTTCCTAAAGTTTTGGTGAAACCAAGTTGTCGACATGCAACTTGAGCATCCTCCATATGCCAGTAGTCATCACAGACTGTTCCCCATTGACCATTGATGCAGATGATTGGTGCATTGATGCACTTGAAGCGAGTCATCTTAAAGTTGATGTTGCAAATTTCAGAGCTAATCTCACGTTGGTTGGGGTTGTTGACTCGACATGAAAAACACTTAATTTGGATGCTGCTCTTATGCGTCTTTATGTTTCTAAGCCATTTTGAAAACTTAGTTTTACTACGAAAGAATTTTTTTCATTTTGATTTTACAATATGTTTCACTATACTTTTGTTAAACAAAGTTAGCTGTGAGAGCCCACCTCCAGGAGATCGAGGTGTTGCTGGTATTGTAAAGATGTTGTGGCAAGAGATCAATAAAAATGAATAAAACAATTAGGAAACAAAGAGACGAGAGGAGAACAAAATATGTCATAAACCTAGCATTTTCCCTTTTTTTATATTATTAATCTTTTGCTTCAATTCAGTTGTAAAATAGCTCCTTTTTGATTATTTCCTTAAGCTTTGCAAATAAAGTACTGCTTTCTCTTTTCTTAATATATTTTAAAATTTATTTAAGTTATTTTATTCGCAGTTTAAAACTTATATTTTTGTGTTTTATTAAGTTTTTCTCTTTATGAATAGTGAATTAATGTATACGTCAAGTGCGTCAACCACTTGTCTCCTACAATGGTGAATGGGGAACGGTCTGTGACGATGGCTGGGATATGAATGAAGCCATAGTTGCGTGTAAGCAACTCGGTTTCACTAAAGCTATAGGACTTTGGCGCGTTGGACGAGGTACGAAACCTGTCTGGTTAGATGACATGGCATGTACAGGTACAGAGGCCTCACTTCAGAGCTGTTCTCACAGGGGATGGGGAGTCCATGATTGCAGCAGTAATACAGAAGATGCTGGTGTTGTGTGTTCAATACTGCGAAATTCAAATAACATCATAATGCAAACAAATATCAAATAAGAGAGTAAATTACTAACTCTACAAATATGAAATTCCTACTGTACTTATAAATCTTAATTTTTCTTCGTGGAATAACGTATTACACGAAACAACTGTAGAATGTGCGGTTTTTTTTCAAACTAGGAATCGCTCTATGTATAGGTTAGATTGAAGTAAACAAGGCTGTTCATTCACGTTATGCGTGTAGCATGTTGAAACATTCACGCTGAAAATACAGTAAATTCCAATTTTTCTGATTCCAAAAAATAATAATAAAAATAGGGTGTCCCTAGCTCGTTTTCGAGATAATGACTTTTTAATATTACCATCTTTAAAAGTTTTCGAAAGAATATTGGCGGGAATCAAGCTTTGCACACACAAATTCATAACTCAAAAATTAAAAAAGCTCTGGAAGCAATCTTCTCAGGACATCTACTTTAACATTATTTTCGAAGACGAACTGAAAATATTTGAAGAAAGTTTTAAAAATTTAGCATCTTGTAAGATCAATGAACCGAAAATCCTCCTCAAATGATGACAACAAAAACATGTAAAACGCTTGCATAACAATTTAGTCATCATATGGTTTCCTATCGTTCTGTCTATTTTCATGTTTGTAAGCAAAAAATGAACTTTTATGCACCATATTCCATCTGAGTAATTGGAACTTTGCTCTGTTGTGAGTGATAATATGCTTAAAAGATGTTTTTGGCTAGCGCCAAATTTGTCATGGTCACATCGCTTAATTAATTTTGAAAGGCACTCTAATATCCAAAGTTGATCAGCCATAAGTAATATTTTGTTTTTTGAAAATTCTTTTGGCAAAGCATCATTTTGCCACAAGCCTGAATACTACAAATCGGCCTACAACACACGACACCAGAATCTTCAGTGTGGCCATTACAGTTAGAGCTGACAGATCCCCAACTATAGTGATAACAGCTTTGAAGTGAGGCCTCTGAACCTGAACATCCAATACCATCTAGCCAGACTTTACCCGTTCCTCTTCCCTCGTACCAAAGTCCTACAGTTTTGTTGAAACCAAGTTGTCTACATGCAACTTTGGCGTCATTCATACCCCAGTTATCATCACAGACCATTCCCCACTGACCATTGTGGTAGACTTACTAACGTAAGAAACTAGCAAACTTTAAGTAAGCCTTTATAATTAACTTTATTTTGTGAATTTCAGACCTGTTCTCGCCATGGTTGACTTTGTTGACTCAATCCTACAAATCTCTTAATTGATATACCGGTTTTCTAATTACCATTCAGTTAAAGAATAATTGAATGAAGCCATACTTGCAATATATTCTAGTAAGCCTGGGCGTAATGGTTTTGTACATAGTAATGATTTACTTCAATTTAATATAATGGTGGTTTTAGCACAATGTGCTGCTTTGCTATTGCTACAAAGTTTTGAAAAAAGCGTTTATGAACATTTTTGAAAATTCTAAGACACATCAAAATTTGTCTTAATTTCTCCGAAATGTTTTTGCCCTTTTTTGTCATATTTTGGATTTGATTATCACTAGAAACACTGACAGTATTGTTAGACCTATTATCTAAGTTATATAATTGAGATAACCAGATTACTCACATTTCCAAATCTGCGTTTTATTCAATTAGAGTTTTTTTCACGGATTAGAAGGGTTTCTTAATCTCTTCAGCTCTTGCACATTTATGGAATCCCTAAGTATAAGATTCAGCGTTTGTGATACGTGCTCAATACTGCAGCTGGGCTTGTTATGCTGTCTAAAATATCGGATAATCTGACTCTGGCTTCTCTGGCTCCCAGTCGAACAACATTTAGTTTAAGATCTTGTTCTATACATACCACCAATGAAAGTGGGCAGTCAAAGGGTAGTCTTGCAAAACCTCTACCACTTCTGACCACACTGATAAATTGATATATTCAAACTGGTAAATCCCATGATTCCTCGAAGGAGGCACTTGATAATCCAATGATAATTGAATTTGATAATTCAATGTTAGACAATTGAACTAGCGGATTGAATTTTTGCGCAATTTATCTTCAATCTTGTCTTTTTCTTTTCAGAGTTCACTTTTTGAATCATTTAGAAAAAAATATTTTTTTCCTTTACCACATTCTAGTCAGAAATGTGTGCAGGCTGGTATTTATAATCAATGATTATTTTTTCCCCTCTGCGTCAAGTATCTTAAAAATGCCTTTATGATTAAAATTTTTATTCTCAGGCAAATTTCCATCCTATTCATGCTCTAATTTTGAAGAACGTTAGAAAATATCTTCACCTACCAGTTTGCTTGATGACAATTTCTTGGCGGATTCTTCCGACAATAAAGAATGTACAATTCTACAGCATTGGTAAATTCAAGCACATTTGAATTTGCTTCTTCGAATTCCATATAGCACAGCTATTTGTAACTAACTACTTCTAGCTATACATATCATTCTGTACGCATGTTTCTTATTATCTACTGAGTTTGTTTTAGGTTTCACCCTTTTATGATTGTAAAAAAACTGTTAAACAAGCAATACCTAGGGCCTGTAATGAAGAGAAAAATGATAAAACATAAGTATCATATCGATGACTACTGCAGGAATTGTCATTCCACAAGGCTACCACAATGGCCAATGGGGAACAGTCTGTGATGATAACTGGGAAATGAATGACGCAAAAGTTGCATGTAGACAACTTGGGTTTACCAAAGCTATAGGACCTTGGAAACTTGGACGAGGTACAGGACCTGTCTGGCTAGATGACATGGCATGTACAGATACAGAGGCCTCACTTCAGACCTGTTCTCACAGAGGATGGGGAGTCCATAACTGTGGTAGTAACACTGAAGATGCTGGTGTTGTGTGTTCAATACTGCAATATTCAAAACCATAAGTTATATTATACAAAAAAAGTAGATACCATGACGTGTATAGAATCGGAGACCTCTATAAATTCCTTTCGCCACGATAAACAGAGAGTTCATGACTGTGGAAGCAGTGAAGATACCTGTGTGGTCGTCTTTGTCGTCGTCTTCATCACTTTTATCATCATCAGTTTGTGACGATTACTGGGGTATGGAGGATGCCAAAGTTGCATGTAGACAACTTGGTTTCACCAAAGCTATAGGACTTTTGCGCGTTGGACGAGGGACAGGACCTGTCTGGCTAGATGACATGGCATGTACGGGTACAGAGGCCTCACTTCAGAGCTGTTCTCACAGAGGATGGGGAGTTGTTAGCTCTTGGTGCAAGGGTCACACGCAAGATGCAGGTGTGACACAAGTGGCATTTGCAAATGACTCAAGCTGTTTGCAAAGTGTGCTCAGATAAATGATTTGGCTAGTAGAAATGATTTGCCTTGTTTGAAAACAAGTTACAGATTGTCTCGAAATAGCTCTGCAAACATATTTGGGAATCAACAATAATACTTTTAAAATCTTGCTATGTTCACCATTTGCATGCACATCTGCCTATCAAATTATATGCCTTTTGGGGGTGCTTTCTAGTGTAATTATGACAGCGATAGTAAAAAAAATCCTAACATTCAAAAAGGAAAAATATAGGGAAACTGTTTTTCGTCGCTTAACCTTCTCCCCCCCCCCCCCCCACCTAGGTCGTGTTTACACTATTCCGCCTGAAGTGGCACAAACTGTGAAAATTGTTAGTAAAACCCTGACCGATAACTGCGTTCATTCCTTTTTCCTTCTATTTATATTTCCTTTCGTCAGTGAACAGTGGACCTTCCAAAAACATTTTTAAAAATGGGGCAATTATCATTTAAATTTGCTGCAGCTAAATATTAGAATGACTTACCTAAGGAAATAAAGGAGCTTAATAGTTTTTCTATTTTAAAGAATAAATTATTTCATTATGTTTTTGAATTAGTATAGTAAATAGCATGGTTTGGAGTGATATTTGGCATAAATACCACAAAAATACCACAAGTGCTATTTCAAAGTTGTTGTAATTTTACAAGGCGTCCTCGTCTACGGCTCGTGCTTCTCTCCACACTTCTTTAGTGCTTACATCACTTCCTGCGTGCTTCATTACTGAATGAGCACGGAAAAAGCTGTTTTATTTGTTAAGTAGCATGTTGAAACCTTCGTGTCGTAAATTATATATATATATTGATTTTTTTTACTTCAAGTTTGTCGTCGCATATTCCATGGTTTGGGGATTAGTCACTGCAGCACACGTTACATAGCTAGTTAATGTATAAAATATGTCTTACATCTAATATTTTGCATTTAATATGTGAAATATTACATCATCAAAACCTTAGAGAAGTGTTCTGGACGAAACCTAATTTATGATTAAACATATGACAGCTCGAGAATTTTAGGGTTTTCTAGCATAAAACACTAACCATTAATTGATGAGAAGGAACTAAATACCAGTTTTGAAATATATATGTATATATTTAAAACAAGATGACATCTACTGAAAGTGTTTAAGTTGTTTCACGATGGTTAATGGGGAACAGTCTGTGATGATGACTGGGAAATGAATGACGCCCAAGTTGCATGTAGACAACTTGGTTTCACCAAAACTTTAGGATTTTGGAAAGAAGGACGAGGAAAGGGACCAGTATGGCTGGATGGAATTTCATGTACAGGTACAGAGGCCTCACTTCAGACCTGTTCTCACGGGGGATGGGGAGTTCATAACTGTGGTAGTAACACTGAAGATGCTGGTGTTGTATGTTCAATACTAGCTGCAACATTCAAAACCATAAGTTATATTTTACCACAAAAATAAAAATAATATAAAATGATAAACCTAGATACTACAAAATGGCCTGTGAACAACACATGACACCAGCATCTTCATTGTGGCCATTACAATTAGAGCCAACAGATCCCCAACCATAGTGAGAACAGCTTTGAAGAGAGGCTTCTGAACCTGAACATCCAATACCATCTAGCCAGACTTTGCCCTTCCCTCGTCCATACCACTAAAATCCTAAAGCTTTGTTAAAACCGAGTTGTCTGCACGCAACATTGGTATCATCTTTATCCCAGTTATCATTACAGACTATTCTCCATTGACCATTGTGGTAGAGCTGTACAAGATCAGACCATCAACTACTTTTAAGTAAAATCGTCTCTCCCTCCCCCTTTTTCTTTCTGATTACGTAGAATCTGTTCAGAAAAGAGCTCTTCGAATAATCCATCCATGGCTACGCCATGAAAAAGCTCTCCAATAATCTGGATTACTCACCCTTAGGTCTAGGCGGGAGGACCCTTGTATCAAGTTCATGCAAAAAAAATCCGTGGTTCATTCCCCTTTAGTAGTCTCTTTCCCAACACTATTACACATAGTCATAGGTACAGCCTTAGATCTGGGAGTAGCAGGGATGTGAGGCTAGTGACCAACACCAAGCGGTTCAGTGACTTCATAACCTCTCGCCTGCAGGACCTAATTAGAGAATAGTTTACATTAGTTTTTGGCCTTCTTTCTAATTACTCTTGCTTGGCTGGGGTTATGAAGTCACTTACAAATCCTTAATTATTTAATTATTTAATATTCAATAACATCTATGTAACATAATACATATTAATTGTAAGTATTTAGCTGACCTCCAGTGTAATGCAGTCGTCAGTCTGCAATTGTGGTTGAATTAAACATATTATATTTATTATTATTATTATTATTATTATTATTATTATTATTATTATTATCATTATTGTTATTATTAATCGTCTAAACTCTGAAATTCTTGTTACGCTGTAAAAATATTTACTTTATTTAAGAATTTCTGATATCAAGATCGAAAATGTAAACTCATTTCTTGCATATAAATATGCTCCATACGTGACATTAGTGAATTAAGCATCATATTAGTTGACATCTCATACCAGATGAGAATCGGCAGAGTTTTAAGGAAAGCCAGACAACATCTCAGAAACTTTAAAAAAGTGGTATTTAAGAATGGCTTTTTTAATAAGAAGTTGAAGAAGGTGTTATTAAAACCGAGAGTATTGTTACATTACCTGGATCACTCAAAAACAATTGTTGGTGATCAGAAGTGTTTCTGTAAAGTCGCTGATACAGTCGCTGCATTTTTGTTCTCGTACTGGCAACGCAATTTCTGACTTTTATGCAGCAAAATATTTCAGCATCTATTATTTGAAGAAAGTTCCTTGGTCAAAATCAATATTAATTCTGTTTGGCTAGTCTAAATAGGATTATTACATTGCCAGTTCACATTGCGTTGCGAGATTTCGTTTCTGTCAACGTCGCGGGATATGATAAACGCTGAAATTGTCTCGCGCCGCCACTTTCAATTTTCACTTTCAATGTTGTTTCCTTCTTTCTTTTTTGAAATAATCAATTAATATAATTTTATTTATACTAAAACAATTATTCACCTCAGGCTCAGTGATTATCAATGACTATTTACCTCGCAGCTCGAAGACTTGCCGCTCAGTAAATATTCATCGATAATCACTTCGCCTTCGGCGAATAATTGCTAAATATTTACGAGAGTGTAAAATTAAAACTGATAATATGATGGATAATAGTATTTTAAGTTAATTCAAGTGATGTAAATGAAGATTATAGTTATGCATTTAGGTTTCTCTAACGCTGAAATATAGTTAGTTTAGCGTCATTTGCTGCAGACGAAGCCTACCAACAAGACTTGAAAACACCAATTTTCTCCTCCACATCCTTATGCTGCTACACATGTCGTGCAGTATTGACGACCAAACTTTCAAATGCATGACATACTAAAGCAATACCCAAAGCACACAAATCATCCTTGTGATTATTGCAGTTAAAGTCATATCCCATATTTCCCCATCCATTGTGAGTACAACTTCAAAGTGAGGCTTCTGAGCCTGTACATCGCATTTTGTACAGCCACACTTTACACATACCTCTTCCATACCACCAATAACCTTTGTTTTCGTAAAACCAAGTTGTCAACATGCAACCTTGGCATCTGGCATATCCTAGTATCCCATGCAAACTGTTCCCCATTGACCATAACAAAATTGTACATTTGTTTAGTATGACCGCACACTCCTCATTCGAAACAGTAAGTTGATATATGATTATAATAAGCCTCTAGTGTTTTTATCATATTTTTTCTTCGCCTGCCCTCGTGAAATCAATCAATCAATCAATCAATCAATCAATCAATCAATCAATCATTTAGTCAATTAATCAATCAGTTATTGTGTGTCACGAGTGTGAACAAAACACACAACACCAGCATCATCAGTGTGGCTGCCACAGTCATGAATTCCCCATCCTCTGTGCGTACAGGTCTGAAGTGAGATCTCTGTACCTGTACATTCCATGTCATCTAGCCAGACTGGTCCCGTCCCTCGTCCATACCACCAAATTCCTACAGCTTTGGTGAAACCAAGTTGTCGACAAGCAACTTTGGCTTCCTCCATATCCCAGTAATCATGACACACTGTTCCCCATTGACCTCATAATATAATGGATTTCTACAATGTTGGTATTATTTAATTACCTCATGCAAAGCAAAGGCCTGCAATACGTAACGTATGAAATATATAATATAAAAAAAGTTATTTTTCTTGATCTCCTTATTTACAAGCAACACAGCGAGCCTGACCCTCATTGTTTTACCTTAAAAATAACAGGTGTTGTATCTGCGCATGTAAATCAAACACCTTTTACGCTCATTAAGAAGGATTATTTCAATTTTTTTCTTGGCTTGTCTTTTTTTATTATTTTGAATTTTTTGTTTTGATTGATATTTTTCTTTGAGTTGTTGATTTTGCTTTGTTATTGTTTCTTGTTTGATTGTACCTAGATTGCCTGTTTTGTAGTCATTTCCAATGCTCGAAGTTGTTGAGAACATCAAAATTATAGTTCATAGTGTTCCAAAATTCCAGATAAGCTTAGATCATAGAGTACGCTTAAATCAATTTTCAGAAGACACCACACATTGAGCGGACGGTTGTGCCAAGGCATTTCTTTCGGTTACATAGTGGTTAAGGAATGTATTATGCGATAGCACAAAACCGACAAAGGCTTTATTATTTTTCTCCTTACTCTCCACCTCAAATCCTCATCTACGTTTGGGTTTTTTGCCTTTTTTTTAGTTTATTGACAGCCGGTTATTGTATCTTGTCTAGATGGTCAATAAAAAAATTAACCAAAACATCAGTAGTCTGTGGTTAATGGTAGGGAGTAAGTATTTGCAGGTTATCAGGAAACAGTGTGCAATGATTACTGGGCTGTAGAGGAAGCCAAAGTAGCATGTAGACAATTTGGGTTTTCGAAAATGTTAGGGTATTGGCGTTATGGAACAGGAAAGGTCCTGTCTGGCTGAACTGGATGAAATGTACAGGCACAGAAAATTCACTTCAAAGCTGTCCTCATGGTGGATGGGGTGGCCATAGTTCTGACTGCAATACTCACAAATACGATGTTGGTGTCAATATTGGTACCTTGGTACCTCAATCAACAATTAGGTACCTCAATCAACACAAGGGAAACACTTACTCTAAGTACACTACAAACATTTAGGGCAATGCCCTTTATTGTGGTAGTCAATGGGGAACAGTGTGCAATGGTGGTTTCAATTCTAACTTTCATATAAGAGATGCTAAGGTTGGGTTTTGTTTCAAAACAATTTATTCTTATTGTATATAATAAGATAACATTACATAAGATAACATGCATAACATTAAAATAAAGTAAAATATATAAATTACAACGGCTACAACTAAAAAAACAAGATGCATATCATGGCTGTGTGAACTCGGGCTTCCTATGTTGCAGCTCTAGGGTTTTCTTTGTGAACCTCGATACATAATCTTTTGCCATTGTCCACGATAGTAAGCAATGTGTTTGAATACTCAGATAAAATTCGGGATACCATGGAAACGAGGCTTACTAGCCCTAATTTCAAGATGGCGGATTTAAAGTTCGAAGACGAAGCCGAAGTTTGTGACTTAAAACCTGACGATACTCGAGGAGCAACGGTTAAAGACAAAGAAATTGGAAAACTTACTGTAAAGCTGTTACAGTCTTGGCTAAAATACCGAAGAATAAAGCAGAAGTGGAATAAAAATAAGCTCGTAGAAAGGTAAACAACGAATCAGATTATGATACACGTGTGTTAGTAAATACAAGTTTCGAGTAAATTTTCTGTTGTTTTACTTAATCTTCGAGATTCAGTGGGTCAAAAGGTTCGCTTTCACAAGAACTGGAGGAAGAAACGAATGATAAACTGAACTGGAATTGATTTGATAATGTCTCTCGTTCTGTTCAGTCTATTTGCTGGTTTCTTGCTGCTACACGTTCACTTCGTTTGTCGCACATCTTAGGTTTCCATTTGAAAACAGAGGGCACAGACCTCTTTTTAAGCTCTCTTCTATTCCCTGTTAAGCTTATTTTGAAGTCAGAAGGAACAAAATGTTCAGAACAACATAATTTGTTGTTGACATTCTTAAATTTCTTGTCCTTTCTTTTCATGGCAACTTCACATTTCGTTCATAGTTCTTTATCCTTTGTGAATTCATGAAACGATAAATCCGGCAGTTTGCCACTTCTGTTATTATATTCAGCTGCTGAGCAGCACTTATGGCCAATTTTCATCTTTTTTGAGGCAATTTTATCGAAAGGCATTGCTCTATATTGATTCCATTCTTCGATACCTTCTTCCGCCATCTTGGATTTAGGGCTAGTAAGCCTCGTTTCCATGTTACCCCGAATTTTATCTGAATCGGAGTATTCCAGTAACCACATGGTTCCATTATAGAATAGCAGAGAGAGTACATAGCTACAGTACAACTTAGATTCAATTTTCTGGTTTCATTAAGTGCATAGTTCTGAGGATGAATGCTAATTTGAACTGCATTAATTTGCACTCCCTTCACATCAAATATGTCATTATGTATACTTTGGAGATAATGTACTAAACTATTCACTGATGATACGTCAAGCAGCACGGATGTACCTTGAGGATGGCTTCTACCATATAAATCCCTTGCATGAGAATCAAATATTTTGAATCCCACATTACTATTACGATATATAGCATTAGAAAAAACCTACTAATGGTCTATCACCAATCGAGCCCTGTGATTGGCTGAGCTACTAGGGGTCTATTAGTGATAGACCTCTAGTAGCGAAAAGCGCCGGTTTTGAAAACCAAAAAATATATATTTAAAGCAAAATCCAAAACATTTTGCATCCTTTTATTGGACCGATTAGTAGGTTTTTACTAAAACAATTAGACCTCTCGCCCTCATGGCCTACGAGTCAATAGCCCATTCAGCCTTTGGCCTCATGGGCTATTGACTCGTAGACCATTCGGACTCGAGGTCTAATTGTTAAATAGCTGTGCACCCAACTGTTAATACAAAATTGTTGTAGTTTTTTCAGACATAAGTGATTCAAAGACTCTTTGTAAAGAAGTACAGTACTGATATCCTTCTGTTGTAGTCTCTTGACGTACAGTACCAGTGTAGCTTTCACTGTATTGAAATTGATAGTCAGTATCAAAGACATTTAATTAACATTGGTGGTAATTATCTGCATTAAAAAGGACTGTCTGTCTAATTGAGACAAACCTGAATACAACTGATTTCCAATATTCATTATTAATATAAGGTCATTGGCAGAATTGATTCCTTGTTTGTTATTGTAAATCAAAGAGCACAATTAACTCATTGCAACACATTGTTGTCCTAGATTTTGTCAAAATACCAACTCATTACCTTGGCTATATTGTGCTGTTATTGGTTTGTTAGTCTCAATATACATTGGAGTAGGACCGAATAGCTCTACATTTTAACTTCATTATCCCTTGATAAACCATCTTAGAACAATTAAGCAATAGCTTCTTTTCATGTTCTGTGATTTTATTCAAGCTCATTCTCTTTGTATTCGCTTACATTCATTCTTTATAAGTTTTCTAACCTTCACATAACAATGCAGCTTGGAGGATTTCGGTATACTTTGACAAATACGTTTAATTTGTAGACAAACTCCTTCAGATTTCTGCTCCTGTTCCTCAAACGTTTTAGAGTTCGTACTGGTATTCTGCTGAGTTCATGATCACGTCTATATACACGATGATGCTTATTTGACTCAATATATTAAAGATAGCCCATATGCATTTGATATAAGCTTAAGTTTAACGTGATTCTCGATATGAGCTTCACTCAAAAAAGTGCCGAAAAAACGCTTGACATCTTTTAGTGTGGGTCTACCGCGAACAGTTTGTGCCTTTGTATGTGTTTTGAGCGTGTTAGACTCCATATTATCCATGATTATATTCAGCGACGACTCCTTCGATAGATCCGCCATTGCTCAACCATGTGGTCATGGCTGCTTCTAGGCATGCGCATGGATTTTGATTTCGCGCATGCGCTTTAGCGCTTCGAGGGCGATTTGTGACTGAAGAAAAATAAAAAATGATAACAAAGCCCAATTTATAACTCAGGCATTCCTTTGGACTGAACACAAACCTTGGTCTAGATTTTTTATAAGGATATGAAAAGCTCATGATCAACTACAATAAATTCGTATTACTAGGCTGCCAAGGTCGCATGCCGTCAACTTGGTTTTGCCAAAACCATAGGTTTTTGGTGGTTAGGACAAGGCAAGGGTAAAGTATGGCTAGGCAACATGCAGTGCACAGGTTCTGAGTCTTCACTTGGAAGCTGTACTCACAGTGCATGGGGAAGTGTTGACTCTAGATGTAACGGTCACACGTGGGATGCTGGTGTACTAAGATATCCTAACAAACACAAAGAATTAAGAGATCTTTTCACTTTTACCACTTCGCAAATGCATTTTCTGTTCAACAGGAAATATTACAATCAAATTGAAGGGTTAGCCATGGGTTCTCCACTAGCGCCAGTGGTCGGTAATTTTATGAGCCACTGGGAAAAATCTGGTTAGATACTGATTGCGACTCAGATATCCTACTTTATCGCAGGTATGTGTATGTCAGCCTTTTTCTTATCAAATAATGAATAGGATTCATTAACATTTTTTGAGTATATCAATTCCAGGAAATCCTACTATTAGGATACTCATGGAGAAGATAGTTAACAGCAAAATATCTTTCCTAGATGTCCTTCTAGATAATGCTTCTATCAATTTTGTCACTAGGGTTTTTCGGAAGAAAACTTTTAAAGGGTTATTGACGAATTTTTTTCAGTTTTTATTTACATTCTATTGGTATAAAATTGGACTTGTTAGAACAATGATTAATAGAACTTTCAAGCTCAGTAATACTTGGGTTGTTTTTCATCTTGACATAGAAGATCGTTTATGTATATAAATGCATAAAAAGAAAAACAAATAATACAATATAATTCATCAATAATGTTTATCTTTATTTGCGAAACGTTAACGCAAAATCTGTGGTACATCATGAAATCACTGACCTCTAGACCTCAGATTAGTATATATATATTTAGGCCTATTCTCATCATTGCACGTGTGGAAACTAGACAGCTTAAAAGGCCGAATATTACCATTTTTAGCAGTTTGTGAAATTAATCTACCACAATAGTCAATGGGGAACAGTGTGTTATGGTTATCCCCATGCCTTTGATATGCCGGATGCCAAGGTCGCATGCCGTCAACTTGGTTTTGCCAAAACCGTAGGATATTGGTGGTTAGGACAAGGCACGGGTAAAGTATGGCTAGGCAACATGCAATGCACAGGTTCAGAGTCTTCACTTGGAAGCTGTACTCACAGTGCATGGGGAAGTGTTGACTCTAGCTGTAACAGTCACACTCGGGATGTTGGTGTACTAAGATATCCATAAGAACACAAAGCATTGAAAGATCTTTTCACTTTTCCCACTTCGGAATCGAGATTTCTGTTCAACGGGAAATATTACGATCAAATTGAAGGGTTAGCCATGGGTTCCCCACTAGCGCCAGTGGTCGGTAATTTCATGAGTTACTGGGGAAAATCTGGCTAGATAATTGCGACTCAGATATCCCATTTTATGGCAGGTATGTGGATAACAACCTTTTTCTTATTCCATAATGAACAGGTATCATTAATATTTTTTGAGTATATCAATTTCAGGCATCCTAATATTAGGATACCCATGGAGTAGAAAGTTAACAGCACGTGTTCCTATCTTGAGATGTCCTTATAGATAATGCTTCTATCAATCCATACACTAGGGGTTTTCGTAAGAAACCCTTTACAGGCTTATTGACGATTTTTTTTCAGTTTTCAATGCTTTTCCTTGTTAGAACAATGATTAATAGAACATTCAAGTTCAATAATAGGCCTGGGTTGTTTTTATCTTGACTCAGAAGATGTTATAAGGAATTGAAAAGTGAAAAATTGCTCACAGCACTGAATTTTATCTAGACGACTCTAAACTACAAACATTTCAACTTCAACCGACATTGATCTGCTCCTGAGCCTGAAGAAAAAGAGAAACTCTACACTACCCTTAGTTTTTCGCTATTACAGATACCACGAAGGCAACGATCGTTCTCCTCAGAGACTTCAATGTGGGAAACTGTTATCGCAAAGGAGGGCTAGACAAAGTTAACTAAATTGGGCCCTTCGCGCGACCAAATGTGCTGAGCACCAGCTGATAATCACAAAAAACACCCTCTTAACACATAACAATAGGAATTAGACGTTATGGATATATTCCAGGTTACGCCACTCGCAGTTGCGATAGAAAATACTTTTTTATCACCAAAAAATGACATCATCAGATGAGTGCTGGACTGATCACAGGTTCGCACGATCCTCCTGACCTTTTTACCTCAACCTAAAACAGAGAAAAGCGTAGAAAAAAAGACCAAGCATGACTTAAGAAAGAATCTGTTTCAACACGCATGACAACACGGTCCCAAAAGTTACTGGTAAAATTTATCAGCAATGCAGTCTAAAACCGTGTCAAAACTAAAACCTAAGTCTTAAATCAAGGATGAAAGCCGTATTTTACCAGCATCATTAGTGTGATCGCAGCCAGAGTTAACACTTCCCCATCCATTGTGATTACAGCTTCCTAGTGAGGACTCTGTGCCTGTACACTGCATGTTCCACAGCCAAATTCTACCTGCTCCATGTCCATTGTACCAAGGCCCTAATGTTTTAGTAAAACCAAGTTGACGGCATGCAACCTTGGCATCATTCATATCAAAGACATTATTGAAGCCACCTGCACACACTGTTCCCCCATCGAATAGTGTGGTAGATTTGCATAATACCTAGAAAAGCAAGATCCTGAGTATCCCATGGATGAGGTTTAGCTTTTTTTAGATTACTCATCAAAGATTGGAAAACGAAGAATGAATTGTAAAATCAAATAAGGAAACGAATAACTGGCCATGCTTGATGCCCTATCACTGTAATAATATAAAAACGCACACGACACCAGCATCATTAGTGTGATCGCAGCCAGAATGAACACTTCCCCATCCATTGTGAGTACAGCTTCCAAGTGAGGACTCTGAGCCTGAGCATCTCATGTCGTACAGCCATATTCTACCTGTCCCTCGTCCACTCCACCAAGGTGCCACAGTTTTGGTAAAACCAAGTTGGCGACATGCAACCTTGGCATCTGGCATTTCCCAGCTACCATGACATACTGTTCTCAAATGCTGACAATTGGGCAATGCTGGTGATATGTAATGGTATTGAGATTCTTTAAACCTTACCATTTTACGACCACACTATTTCTTAGCATCAATATCTTACTTTTAAACTTGCAAATTAGATCACGTAGGCCATTGCGACAAAGTATCGTGTAATTGATAGCAAACCTTTAAAATATATTTTATGCCCACTATTTGTTTACAAAACCATTGGTGTTGTTTGTCTTCGCCCAAAATGTTAATGCTAGTTGTTCTTAATTGAACATTCAGTTTTAAAATATACTATAAATATTAATAGAGAATAATATATATCCAGGTAGAACTTTGACAAATCAAACAATCAAAAATAAACTTCCTCAGATCCAGGATTGCAAATCCAATTACCATCCCGAAACACTGCCATTCCAACACTGTCAAAGCTTAATCTTTATCATCAGCGTTTTTCTCTTTCATGCTTATCTCTTATTTTGCATTAGTTGGCTTTATTTATATCATTTCAGTTACAAGGTTTTTCCATTTCTGATAGCATTTTCACTTCCTCCACATCGCATTGGTAACAATTCGGTAATAAAAAAAATGTTTCATGTAATGATACGACCAACCTTACCAGAACACACGACACCGACATTATTAAATTTCGTTTGTTATTTTAGGTTGTAATAAGTTTTTACCTACTCGATATCAGTGATAACTAGCACAAAATCTCTTCATACATATTTAGGTCATAACGTTTATTATATTATATATTATGTTATGTGTCCCATATATATATATCTCTCTCTCTACGTATGCCACAATGATTAATAGGAACGATCTGTTATAAAAGAGTAAACACTAGACCAGTATCATAGTTGTGAGTTTTGCAAGCAGAGTCGACAACACCCCATCCAGGGTGAGAACAGCTATGAAGTGAAGTCTCTGATCCTGTACATCCCATGTCTTCTAGCCAGACTTTACCCGTCCCTCGTCCTCTCCACCAAAGTCCTAGAGCTTTGTTAAAACCCAGTTGCCGACATGCCACTCTGGCTTCCTCCATATACCAGCCATCATGACACACTGTTCCCCATATTTCATCGGTTTGTGTCATTAAAGTAGTTAACCAAATGTATACATGCTTATCCTTTTGTTATAATGTAGTTGCCGGAATTGAAGTGATGTGTTCGGGAGTGAAGTATACATAAATAGGGCTTTAAAAACAAAGTTGAGTAACAGAGAACATTAAAAACAAATCATAGATTCTTTCTCAAATATGCAGTTGTAGAAATGGTTTAATGATCTGTTTTTGGAAAATGTTCAATAGAGTATCTCGGCAGATCTCGATAAGTTTGGTTCAAGAAACAACATGCACTGTGCAAGTATAGCAAAAATGTATTAAAAAGCTGTTGGACTATTGCAAATCTTTCTGGATGGCTAAGATATGATTAATCAATGTTTTTGTAATAGTGAAATCGCCGGCGTTTTGAAATAAAACCATTACTGTACCGACTTAAACGCTTTCCGAAGGTTGTCCAAAACGTCTATGTAAATTTTATGAAACCCATAAAATTTTACCTCTAAACTTTGCTCAAGCGTACAAGTGTTTTAAGCTGCAGTGAGACAGAAAGATTATACTCGAACAATTAATGTCCCCTACGGTTTGAATAGCCCACAAGGCTGTGCCTACTTAAAGCATTCTAGTGTAGTTGCGTTTCTGTCTATTTTGGAGGAACCTTTGTTAATTAACATCGATATCGAAGTTCTAATTGCAGGTCTAAAATCAATCCGCAATCAATCCTAAATAAGAACTAGTCTACAACAACAGAAATATTATCACTATCATCACCAACTGCTACTGTCTACGAAAAAGATGGCGATATGTATAATGAGCTGCACAGAGTTTTGATACCATAGTGAAGAACTCTCAAATTACGCTGAAAAGTCCTGAAATGAGACCTCTAAGCTTGTAAAAGAAACATGGTTTACATTTCTGAGCTTGTTTCATTAACTATCATTTACTATCATTTGCAATTCTAAAAACTATTTTAAGGTGCATGACAAGGTGCATAGAATAATTTCTAATCAGAATTAAATGCTACAAAGGTGCTACAAATGGAATTTGTTAATTTTGTTTTGTAGTTAAAATCTTCTTGATGTTGTACAAGTACACTACAATGTTCAGTGGGGAACAGTGTGTCATTATAATGTTTACTGGCTTATGAATGATGCCAAGGTTGCATGTCGGCAACTTGGTTTTACCAAAACTGTAGGACCTTGGTTATATGGACAAGGTACGGGTAAAGTATGGCTCGATTACATGCGATGTAATGGCTCAGAGTCTTCTCTTCAGAGCTGCTCTCAAAGTTGTTATACCCGAAGGACACTGATGTCTCTGGCTTGCAAGACATACCATGAAATCCCTTTCCCCGTCTTGCAATGGAACTAGGGCTAACAGTATTTGACTTATGACTTGTGTAAAACTGTGGCTGGATTTGCCTGCTGTGCTACCTTACTAGAAATTTAACTTTATTCTGCTGTCAGCAATTATTTCCCTTATTATGTCAACCAATTTGCTGTGGTCGACTGCTCAACTGGTCTATTGTACATCACTGTAATATGAATAGAGATGTAACACATTTAAAAAAACTCTTAAATTTAACTTTTCAGCCACTATGACCTTCGTCAGTACTATCGTTTGCTTGGAGAGCGCTAAAGCTATATTAATTGACTTGTATTTACGATTACGTCATAAAAGTTAAAATGTAAATTACGTATTGAGCTTCGTGTTACCACACCACTTTGTTAGCGACTTTGAAGACTTATTAAGGAAAGGTAAGTAAAACGCGTTAAAAGACTTGAGCTGAGTTATTAACCTGTTTCACACTCATTAAAAAATGGATAAATGAAATTTAGTAAAAGCGTAAGTGCTGCAAAAATGTTATTTATTACTTCCAGAGCTATTGGCAAACTGTAAATACAGCTGATGTTAGGAATTTTTTGTGGGATGGGGAACGGTATGTGATCATGTCTGGGATATGAATGAAGCCAGAGTTGCATGTAGACAACTTGGCTTCACCAAAGCTATAGCAATTTGGCACCTTGGGCGAGGGAAGGGACCAGTCTGGCTAGACAATATGGCATGCACAGGTACAGAGACCTCACTTCAGAGCTGTCCTCACGCTGGCCTGGGAGTTGCTGACTCTGGCTGCAGAAGCGTACGTCAAGATGCTGGGGTTTTGTGTTCTTTCTATTTTCAAAAAACTTTCTAGTTTTATATATGTTAAGATTAGATAAAATAAGATTAGATAAGATAAAAAAAAGATAACAAGTACTATTTAAGTCAATTATGGTATTGACAGCCAAAAAAAACTTCTTTAAATATCTTCGAAATGATGATACATTCCATGCGGTTATTGCCAGCAATGGTAGTTCCATATACGGGAAATAATATACTTGTAAAAGAATTATGAAACTATTGAGTATCATAAGACTTCTGGACTACATTATTCTGTTCATTGTACTCAAATATCAGATATCATCTAAATTTACAAAAGCTTTTGGCTCCAAGGATGAGCACAGGAATCAAATTTAAAAAGCATGTGGAAGGACCTTACGTACTTCACTAATGGGGAAAAAGTGTATTTTTTCTGTTAAGGAGATGTACTAACTTTCAGAATACGAAACTACAAAATATTTAGTAACTTAAAATACATTTCTTACGGTATATCATTTTTTTAAAAGTGTGGATATTTAACCTACCTGAGGCCATTTAAGCCATACTGTACACGTCCCTCTTCCAGGGTAGGAATATCCTAGAGCTTTAGTAAAACCGAGTTGACGGCATGCAACTTTGGAATCTGGAATACCCCAGCTGTCATGACATACTGTTCCCGATTGACCATTGCAGTAGACTTGCATAAGAGAATTGGTTGCGGATTATATATATTTAGATTATGGATTATGTTTACATTTTATTATTCTTATATATATATATACATATATATCGATGAAATACCAGGATTTATCCGGTGTCTAAAACTTCGTACATTCTACACACGTGAAGAGATCACTGTTGCCATGACTATTTTGCTATCAACCAATCACACATTGAGGTCTTCGAGCGCCGTTTCTCAGATCAAAATGGCAGCTCCCATATCGTTGACGAACTAGAAATTTGATGATATTTTTGACCTTTTTACTGCCTTTATGTTAAGTTTTTATCATCACAATTAGTAGAAAAAGAAAGGAAGGAAAGTGAAGAAGGTTTATCACATTCACTGATAGTGTAGGTGATGAGTTAACGAAAAACCTATTACGACCTAAAATTATTCAAGAAATGTTTACAAATTAATTCAGGAAGAGCTAGTGTAAAGAAGACAGAGAAATTGAAAACATTACACCAAGTGAACTTAACCTTTATCTAAGCCAATTCACAGTGGCTTAAAGAACAAAGATTGGGAAAGACCACTTTCTCACTAGGTAAGAAACGGAGATAAGTAATCTTATAGAAGTTTACATATGTATCTTGGGTATTTCTTTTCTATCCATATAATAAGCAGAACATTACAAAGGCGCTTGGAGATATTAATTTTATCTTCTCGTATGCGTGTTGATGATCTCCCACTCGAAGATTAAATTCGTATCTCCGCGTTCCCATGTAATATCCTCTATATATTCACTCGATTGTTATTGTGAGATCGAAAAACATAGAACCGAAATGGGTAGTAAAAAAAACTGTCTGTGAACAACCTAAAACACCATTGCACCGTTGCAATTAGAGCCAACAGATCCCCAACTATTGTGAGAACAGGTTTGTCTGACATCTAGCCAGACTCGTCCAATCCCTCTTCCTGCGTACCAAGTTCCTACAACTTTGATAAAACCAAGTTGTATACCTGCAACATTGGCTTCATTCATTTCCCAGTAATCATCACAGACAGTTCCCCATTGAATGTGTTGTAGAATAAAACAAAATTTTCGAGACTGACATTTCAAGTAAGCTGTTAGATCATGAAGTTGATTTTATATACTTTAGACCTTTTATTACCATGGTTGGGCTTGTTGACTATCCTAATTTAAGGTGCATGACTTGTTCGTTCAAATTACCTGTTATTGTATATAAATTTCACGAGAAAACCGATATCGCACAAATCGCCCAGAATCCCTCTTTTTAAATCATTTAAAATACAAACATTTGAATTTTTTCTACTGCATTCAAGTTGCCAGAATTTAAAAATTTAAAATTTCTCAGCCGGTAATATAATAACCAGCATCAAAATATTTTTCTCACCCGTAAGTATTTAAGTAAGTAATGCCTTTAAAATTAGAAGTCATATACATCCAATGCAAGCTAGTGCAATGACATCTATCTTATCCAAATCAAACCCTTTTAATCATGAATTGAATATCCCATAGAAACGCATCTACGACCAAATAGTTCCATATCATTTTTGAATATTAACCAGAAAGCACAACAGCAGCATCATATCTGTGGGTTTTGCACAGAGAGTCAGTAATGCCCCATCCAGCATGAGGACAGTTTGTAAGAGAGGTCTCTGTGCCTGTACAATCCATTTCGTCCAACCACACTTTACCTTTCCCTTGTCGATCACGCAAAGCCCCTAAGGGGTTATTAAAACCGAGCTGTCGACATATTTGTCGACACAATTTGTACTTCTCTCATGTCCCACCTATCATGACACACTGTCCCCCACGTGCTACCGTGGAAAAAAACGCATCACAATATAACCTTGGGCATCCAGGTAATTGTAAGCTCGTTTTCTCCAATGCCCTCTAGAATTTAGCAAATATGGAAGCGAACACTTTCTCTTTGTAATGACAAAGAATCTTTCTCATCTGTGTCAAAATTAGAATTGACTATTTTTTTAATTGTTTTGCATTGCATTTTTTAATTTTTCTGTTTAGATTTAAAGTTGGTAGATCTAAATAATGGTGAATGCGGAACAGTCTGTGATGATGACTGGGATGTGAATGACGCAACAGTTGCATGTAGACAACTTGGTTTCACCAAAGCTTTAGGACTTTGGTGGGAAGGGCGAGGAACGGGACCAGTCTGGCTCGATAACATTGCATGTAAAGGGACAGAGGCCTCGCTTCAGAGCTGTCCTCACAGAGGATGGGGAGTCCATAACTGTGGTAGTAACACTGAAGATGCTGGTGTTCAGCGTTTTTCTTTTTTTTTCATATTAGACAGCCCGTTTCACACGGAAAATTTCTCTATCGCTGCCCACAATTGCATTACACGCTTACACTCTATGCAAAAAATGAGTTAAAACAAAAGAATGGTATCGACGTTAAGAGCCAAAAGATTCCGTTGACCTGAGCTCGTTTACAACAATAGGCCATCTACGTACTGCTATCTTATGAAATGCGATTTGTTTGTTCTAGAAAAAGTCTTTTACATACTACTTTGTACTTAGAGCATTAGTGTGCATGGACTCAGACCATTGTAGTTTGATTGACGGAAGCCAGAACACTAGACATCTAGAGTCATTTAGGTCTCAGAATTATGAAAAGCGCTGTAATCTCTGAGCAGTCCGCTCTTGAGTTTTGCTCAAAGTTTTTTTTCTTTTGTTTTGATTGTACAATTCTGTTTGTGGATCTATGACTTTCAATTCGTAAGTTATTGTATTCTTATTCAACACGTACTTTCTATGTTTCTTAACTTGGCTACTAGCTCATGAAAGTTGTTGCTTAAGAAGTCTATAGCCTTTTTAATATGTTTTCCAAATTGGTCTTCCAATCATTCCGATATTGAAGATTGGGTTGATTTTCAATTCTAGGATCGTTTCGAATAAGCCTGTAAGTTTTTAACTTTGTTCATCCATGAATAAGGCACTAAGCAAAGGCTAATTAAACGTAAGCTATAAAACTTAAAGTAGTAGATGACACCGTCTACATGATCAATGAGGAACAGTGTGCAATGATTACTGGGGTATAGAGGATGCCAAAGTAGCATGTATACAGCTTGGGTTTACAAAATTGGTATTTTATTGGCGTTATGGAACATGGAAGGGTCCCGTCTGGCTGAACGACATGAAATGTACAGGGACAAAAAATTCACTGCAAAGCTGTCCTCAAGGTGGATGGGGTGGTCATAGTTCTGCCTGCAATACTCACAGACACGATGTTAGTGTCTTGTCGTTGCTGTTTTTGTAGCAATTCTGTTATACTCACAACGTCGATGTCAGTGTTTTGATGGTTGGCGCTATTTTAGCGATTCTTATACAGGATATGTAAACACTGGAGTTATATGAATCTAAAATTGAACAGTGTGTCAAGAAGCAGGAGGAAGCCAAACAACCTATCCTGGGAATAGATAAACTATATTGAATACAATTTTAAGGAACAGAAAACGCACCCAAAGCAGCTGTCCTCAGGATTAACCAAACGGTCGGTCATTGTCCTAGCGGAAAAATTTGGTATAAGGCAGAAGAGGTAAGGGATCACAAATTTTGGTCACATCAATATCAACATACTGGGTTGTATCATCATAATCATCATTTACATGTCACGCCAGAAGGTGCATAAGGTCGTATTTCGGTGCGGTAACCCAGCAAGTATAAGTCATACACATTTTTAAGCTCTTCAACCATATACCATTGAAAAGATCGAATATAGACAAACGTTATATTATGTCTAAATATGAAGCTTTGGCAAAAGTTAAAATAATTCACAAAATGTACTAGATCTACTCAGAGAACTAGATAGACAACCAGCACATGATAAAACTTATTGTTAAGGTATTAACCTCTACTGTCAAAGTAAGCTAACTGGAACGCGATAATGCATCAAATTATCTTGAAAAACGCGTTCAAGCGAGTCAGTCCAGGTGTTGGGGGTATTAGAAAGGACTGAATCAGAAAAAAAGTCCTTGTTTTCCAAGGGTAACAATTAACAGCCAGTAGCTTTCCGTTATCCAATTGGAGTGGGGGGAAAACTTGAATATAGACCATAATATAGACTTGAATATAGAATGTAGACAACTTGGTTTCATCAAAACTCTAGGACTTTGGTGGGGAGGTCGAGGAACAGGACCAGTCTGGCTAGATGAGATGGCATGTACAGGTACAGAGGTCTCACTCCAGGCCTGTCGTCACGATGGATGGGGAGTCCATAACTGCGGTAATAACACTGAAGATGCTGGTGTTGTGTGTTCAATACCGGCAACATACGAAAAGCAATGATTATAGTACAGATGTACAATACCTGGTACACATCAAGCAGTAATGGCCTCTTAATATAAAATAGCTTCATTGGATTTTTTTTCAAATCCCAAGAGAAAACATCATTACTTTAACTAGTGTATTTGAGTCAGAATTTTTTGTTACTACTGTACAGGATTCAAATTAAAAAAATAAACACGTTTCCTAATGGTACCCATTGCAATTAGTACTCACCAATTTCAAGAAACGTTTTAAATGTGATGTTTGCTATACTGAGTCAAAAAGTCAAATTATCCTACATTCAGGTTTAGAGCTGACTGTATTATAATGACGAATATGCACGATCTCTCATTACTACTGGCATATTGAGGATGCCATGGTTGCATGCAGACAACTTGGTTTTACGAAAGCTGTAGGACCTTGGCGGTATGGACGAGAAACAGGTAAAGTATAGCTGGACGACATGGGATGTTCAGGCTCAGAGTCCTCACTTCAAAGCTGTTCTCATCGGGGATGGGGAAAAGTGAGGGGCTGCGATCACACTGAAGATGCTGAGAAATGACCTGGACACCTAAGCGCATTACAGAAATATTGTTTTTCGCTTTTTTCTTAGGTGGTCATCTCTACTATTTTGGATTTTGTGCTACCTCAGCAATTCGAACACCTTCAGTTGTTTCATTCCACTATACTCTGATGAATAATGGGGAACAGTTTGTAGTGACTGGAATAGCTTGGATACAAATGATGCTACAGTTGCATGTAGACAGCTTGGCTTTACCAAAACTATAGCATATTGGGTATATGGAAGAGGAAAGGGTAGCGTATGGCTGTACAACACGGGATGTTCAGGCACAGAATCCTCACTTGGAAGCTGTACTCACGATGGATGGGGAAACGTTGCCTCTGGATGCAATTCTCACCATTATGATGTTGGTGTTGTGTTGCACGTTGTGTAAACAGTTGTGTATGGTATTTTACTGGTATAGCACAGAATTTATGGGACCAGTGTACATTTACATACCAATAACAATTCAGGAACTCCAAAAAGCTACTTACCTTTGAATTTTGGTTTAGGAACGAAACGGAACCTAACATTTGATAGAAGATAGTTTAGAAGCATGTAATTTGCAAACTTCGATTAAGAAACAGTATATGATACAAACTGGGCCGGGTACTGATGATGGTAATGTAGCATGTTGACTAAATTGTACGCAATTGGTTCAATGGGCGAGGGACGGCTAAGGGTTGAATATCATGCAATGTTTGGGGTCAGAGACATCACTTAGAATCTGTGCTCATGGTGGATGGCCACATGGAAACATTCCTTATAGTGGTTAAAGTTACACTTTAAGCAGGAAAGCCGTTGTATATTCGTATATACGTTAAAGGATAAAATATAAGCACTGTAGTAATTCGTAAAATAAATGCGTGGACTTTTAAACCTTCTTATTAAAGAAATACACACTGATGATGCATTAAAATTTGTAATTATGCATGATGATGGTCAACACGAACATTATACAATAATACAAAGTGTGCTGTATTCTGTACTTGTAAAAATGCATAATTTCTATTTATTCATCAAAGTAGTTTTTCAATTGTTAGTTTTTCATTAAAATAAAAGAATAGAATAAAGAAATGTAGAAATAATTATAAAAATGCATCGATTTTCAAATGCAATATGCACCAATGATGTTGGTAAAATAGTACATTTTACCATGATAATTAATGACGAGGAAGTATTTCTTGAGAGAACTCAAGTTAAATGATAAAATAATTGAGAATTGGGAAAAGTGTGATATGGTTACTGGGGAGTGAATGATGCCAAGGTTGTATTCCGTCAACTTGGTTTTACAGAACTATAGGAGTTTCGTACAATGGACATGGTACTGGTAAAATATGGCTATGGCGGATGCAGTGTTCAGGCTCAGAGATTTCCCTTGGAAGCTGTGACATTTGTGTGACATTTGTGACATTTCGATGCATACATTATATAGAAGCATTTCTCGTCTTTCTGTTTAAAAAAATTTAGAGTTGACACATCTCCATTGGGTATCTGAATTGTTTTATATATTTACACTTCACTAAGACAGCTTAAATTTTACAATATCGATTCTTACCTTGAGAATTATTGGAATGGAAACCAAGTTCAGTAAGGTTATTGAATAAAAAATTCAATATAAAGTTTAAGTAATAGTGCACATTTGTTGTTGCATAAGATTTTCACAGGTGCCTAATAAATGCAATATAGGCATTTCACAAGTACTGTATGCATACAATGAAAATGGAGGAATGGGAAATAAGAAATGCCAAAAAATAATAGTATTTTGCTAGTAGAAAGTTAAATCAACCGCAGTGGTCAATTGGAAACAGTGTGCTATAATGGTTATAGTGGGTATTCTTGGGATATGACTGATGCCAAGGTCTCATACAATTGAGATGCAAATGCTGATCATCATGCAATACCCATGATTATAATATTTGACCCTTCATTTGTCATAGCTGTGAATATATTTGGGGTAAATTAAAGCAAAGGGAAGATGGATTATGAGCGTTTTGAACACAGTTTACGTGGATCAAAACTCTTTCCAACCAACTTTTAAAAGGTGTTTACAATACGATTTTATTCAATTAAAACGATACTTGTGTCATGTTTACCTATGACTGCAAACACACTAATAAATCTGGGGTCGTGGATTGTCTTTATTATTAATAGTCCATGTTCCGTACTAACATACTGCCACTCCCAAGGCAGACTGGCAGAATAACGCGATCCACCAATATCAAAGACCTAATTTCACTATTTCATTATAGAAATGGAAGACACTAACTAGACAACGTTCATTTTTCTTAGGTGTATGCAGAGTATGGAACAGCCGGCTTACCAGCACCTTCCAGGCACAAATCCTTATGAAATATTTCAAGAACGGTCTTTACGACTATTAGAAACATGCACCATTATTGTCTACAAGCCCGACAAATCTCGAACATGGAATCTAGGTTTTTTCCCGATGTTTTCTATAGAATACAAGTCAGACTAATTCAGGAAAAGTCTCAAAACTAATCTAGTTTTATCCATATATGTTTTGTGAAGGTGTATCATCAGGGTCAATGGTGGAATTGGAACAGTGTGTTGTGGTCCCTGGGGCATGAATGATGCAAAGGTTGCATGCCGTCAACTTGGTTTTACTAAAACTCTTGGACCTTGGTACGGTGGACATGGGACGGGTAGAATATGGCTGTATAACATGCAGTGTACAGGCTCAGAGACTTCGCTTGGAAGCTGTACTCACAATGGATGGGGAAGTGTTCACTCTGACTGCGATCACACTTATGCCTAAAACCAAGCGTTTGCAGATTTTTGCACTCTTAAATACCAAAAGCATTTCCAGTAGTGTGAATCTCTGATATGGTTACTATTTATATTTGTATCTCTATTTATCTATACAACATATATTCTCATGTATATGTTGTATGTCGGGTATATATCCTCGTAAATCAGCCCTTGGCTGCCAGAAAAACAATGAATAAACTATTAACTATTAACTACACTAATGATTGATGCTGCTGCATTCTGCTGTTTTTTACTTTTTTATGTATAATACATATATATATAATCATAATTGAATTTTAAATAAAGTTATTTCAATATTCTTAATTATTATAAATAAGTATTGTTGCTTGTCATCGGGGAAAATACATCTCTGATATATTTAAGATTAATGTCTTAGCCTACTGAGTTATGCCTATTGAAAAAACATTTACTCTTGCTGCGACGGACATACAAGGAATGCTGGAGTTGTGTGCACGACATATCATAATGCCTTTAATTGACAAAGTTATCAAAAATAAATGAAAAATATAATTTTACATTCTTAAACATTTGCTGGGTTAAATTAGGCTAAGGTTCGTGGATGTAGATCATCGTAGATGATGAGATAAGGAATATTTTCTTCTGCATACTATAACGGATACAGAAATCTTGTAGTTGTCGTTTTGACAGACCATTGCAGACTAATAATTCCAGTTTGTAGCTAAGTGCATTCATACTCTGGTTTATGCAAGCATTGCAACAAATATGGTATGATTGCAGCGGGAGTAAATACTTCTGTCTTCATTATCGCACCAGTTTTAACTGTGGCCGACAATTACAAACGTAACTAAAATGTGTTATGGTAACTGGCGTATGAATGATGCCAAGGTTGCATGCCGTCAACTTGGTTTTACCAAGACTATAGGACTTTGGTACTATGGACATGGGACGGGTAGAATATGGCTGTACGCTATGCAGTGTTCAGGCTCAGAGACCTCACTTGGAAGCTGTACTCACAATGGATGGGGGAATATTGACTCTGGTTGCAATAGGCACGAATGGGATGCTGGTGTTGTGTGTTTTGTTATTATCTATCTATAATGTTAAACTTTACAGGATGTTTCAAAAACATTGAAACTTAAATTGTTTTGGGGGTTGGGGGGAGGGGGAGGGAGGATTGAGAACTTGTGTAAAGTGCAGCAATACTCCTAGAAAGCAAAATCATAAAAAATAGCAAAGTGTATAACTAAATGGAAGAATGCAAATACCAAATTTGCATCAATCGTAGCAATATTCAAGTTCATAACTCAACACGTTTTTGCAATATTAAACCGTAATATTCTCTCAACATTTTACCAATGCAAGAAAGAACTACATGACAGGAGAATACTGCTGTCTTTTTCGTTGATGGTAGCATCTGGTTTGGATATGACTTAAAATCCCCATAAGCTCATTCATATCATTCTTTAGGGAATGGTTCTTTTTGTTCTGCCTTAGTTTTATGATCCAACACGCAAATCTCAGCTTCCTTACAAAGCAAATTTATGCCTTCGTCTGGATTGCGAAGATATCTACTATCCAAGTTAAGCCATTTTTAAAATATTCTTTTAGTATATGAAAATACACCAAAGCATAATTTAGTTACCTTATAATTTAACTTACTAATAATTTCTGAAACTCATAGCTATATATAAGAATGCAAGATAAACATACTTTGTAGAAAACAATCCGATGTGCTTAAAGGTATCAGTAGGGGATTAAGACTCTAGCTACCATAAGATCTGCACGGCCTTTACGATAGATTCCGATAAAAGCATACATTTTTTGAAAGCTAAAGAAGGTGGTTTTCGAAAATATATTTGAAATTGTCTGTTTTGTAATGGAAAAAAGTTCTTGGGTACCCAAAGAATTTCTACCGCACTTCAATTGACAATTTCCCGCGGGATCAGAATTTTCACAATGGTAATCACAAACACACTTGCATGCTCTGTGGATAATGAACTTCAAAACAGTGTCTCAGATTTAGGTCATGAACTTGAAATCTCATAGTTTTTCCTATTATCATAAAATCTTAAACATCGGAACTTTCTTAGCTTTGGAGAGTTTATTTATATTCTTATCAAGAGATGTATAGAATATTTAGGTACGTATTACATTTAAATGTATTTAAACTAAGCTATATAGGTAAGGCCAGATTAAGATCGTCAGAGATTTCACACGACGACGACAACGACGACTTGGATAAGACCACTTGTCATATGCACTTTAAGTGAAAAAACAATAAACGTAAACCTTTGGAAATTACATAAATATGGCCATATCCTTTATCTGTTTCGAGTCTTTCATAGTAATCAATGGGGAACAGTGTGCAATGATGACTGGCGTTTAGATGATTCCAAGGTAGCCTGTAGACAACTCGGATTTGCCAAACTTGTGGGTATTATACGCTATGGAACAGGAAAGGGACCAGTTTGGCTGAACTATGGCTGAACTATGGCTTTGGCTGAACAGGCTCCGAAAACTCACTTGCAAACTGTTCTCATGGTGGATGGGGAGGCCATAGCTCTGCCTGCGCCACTCACAAACATGATGTTGGCGTCGTGTGTTGTATTTTGAACTATGTATCTCGTAAAAGCCAACCTGTTAAGGTTTGTTTTTGATGAATTTGAAAGGTATTAGTCGCTAAAGTTTAAAGAGGCCATAGCCCTGCCTGCGCCACTCACAGGCATGATGTTGGTGTAGTGTTTATATTCCATGATACTTCAGTTGACAACAACTGAATAATCACATGGAAATACATTCTATTTATAGTAAGGCCATAGCGATCTCGCGAGCGAAATGCATTTCAACTACGATATAACGAGAATTTAAAAAAACTTCACTGTGTAAAAAATTATTCATCATTGTCTTTCTTAAGAAAAGGATAAGTGCAATGCATTTTATGAAGGTAGTAAAATACGCTAAAAAATGTATATTACTACAGTATGTGGCTCTAATTGTAAATGGTTCTAATTGTAAACACTTTTCCATTAATGTTCCGTTTTCATACCGTAAATTTGAGATTTACTAAAAAGATTTTGCCCAATAGAAAAATGATTACTTGTCAATCATTCCATGCTATTTTGGGCATCCTCATGTAAGCTGGCGGCTGTTGTTTAACAAATTCTTATTTAAAGCGCACTTTTAAGCTAATGGATACGACAAGTCGTATATTTTCATTAAAATCGAAACAGAGGGCTTGGTTTTTAGTAAGGATAGAACTTGTGTTTTGTAAATAATAAAATCAATTGAGTTGGTGTTTAAAATGAGCGACTCTCCACGCGAGTGAAAATTACACGTATTTTTGTGATGTGCATCTAATTGTACACACTTCTCTGTTCGCAGTGTTTGCCAAAGCATAAATAAGCCACTTCGGTTGATATGTAGCTCTTGAGATATGATAGCAAAAATACTACAGTTACTGTGCTTACGTAAAAATATAGAGTTCAAGTGCTTGTATAGTTTTTTTATGTGTTTATCATAGAAATTGGCAGGCGAGCAATTTTGCGTTTAAGAGTTAAAATAATACTATATATCTTTATATCATTCATGGAAAAAGTAATTAAAAATAAAAATAGAATATAATTTTTACACAGTTATACATTTGCTGCATAATCGATCTTAGGATAAATTAAGGTTCAGATGTGGCACTCAAGGATGAAGACCATCGTAGATGGGGAGACAATTTTTTTGCGTCTGCCTGCTATAACGGATACAAAATACCGGTATTTTAGTTGTCGTATTTTAGTTGTCGAGTATTGATTTTCATAGTAGTTTATAGGAAACAATGGTAGACTAGTAAATTCCATATTGAAGCTAAATAAATTTACAATCTGGTTTAAACAAGCATTACAATATGAATATAGAATTTGCTTTTAGACACTTCATAACCATCATTACCATATACCTATGAAACTAGCCAACCACCATTATCACTATTAATTCTTAAAACAATTTTAATTGATATCGTCAATTCCATGCTGACGTTACTTATGTCACAAAATAAGCTTGCACCCTTTATATACCCCTCTTGGCCAGAACACACAACACCAGCATCATTATTGAGATTGCTGCACCAAGAGGGAACGCTTCCTACGGTTTTGGTAACACCAAGTTGACGACATGCAACAATGGCATCTTCCATATGCCAGTTACCTTCACACACTGTGCCCCATTGACCATTGAGACAGTCATTTAATTGGACATGAAAATATCAAAATGTACTCTCACTTGTTTGTAAAAACCGAGTTTCTTTGTGTTCTGTAACTTCTCTTTTCTTTTTTTTAATGATTTATTTTTACTCGACGAATGTCACTTCGGACGGAGGATATCGCCTGGTACTGCACGTGACCCATTTGAGACAATGACAGCGCACAAAAACTTGAAATTTTGATATCGCAATAGAATTCAGTATCTCTCTCACTGAAAACGACCAACACGTTTCCATGTCATATGCACTTTAAGTAAAAAACAAGAGCAAACCTGGAAATTACATAAATATGGCCATATCCTTCATCCGTTTCGAGTATTTTATAGTAAACAATGGGGAAAAGTGTGCAATGATGACTGGCGTTTAGAGGATTCCAAGGTAGCTTGTAGACAACTCGGATTTGCCATACTTGTGGGTCTTATACATTATGGAACAGGAAAGGGACCCGTTTGGCTGAACTATATGAGATGTACAGGCTCTGAAAACTCACTTGCAAACTGTTCTCATGGTGGATGGGGAGGCCATAGCTCTGCCTGCACCACTCACATACATGATGTTGGTGTCGTGTGCAAATGTTTCCAACACTTAAAGCTCTTCAAGTTCTTAAAAACGCTTCTATGCTTTGAAGTGCTATTGCATTATAGGTAGCAAAATACACTATTAAATATTTAATAATAATTAATATTAATTTAATATTTATATAGCGCAAATATCTATATACATATTCAAATGCGCTTTAACTAAAAATGGTAAATTAAATATTAAAAAGAAAAATAAACCAAAGATAAAATCCTTATTAGATGCTAATCATATGATATTATGTACTTATTGACTGTGTGGGAGGTCCGAACGGGAAAATATTTGGCTCGAGGTCCTGAAGTACCGAACGAGCGCAGCGAGTTCCGTGCCAAGGACCGAGAGCCAAATATTTTCCCGTTCGGACCGACCTTAACTCAGTCAATAAGCATTTTATCATATGACCACATATAAAAAATCGATTTCAAAGCGTTTTTGATAAATGCGAATCAAAATGAGCAGCGAGTCCGAACGGTGAGTCCGAACGGGAAATTATTACACTTTTCGGAAAAGCGTATTTTGTTTGCTGACGACATTTTCCCCAAAGGTTTTTCTTAGAATCACGCGTACAGTGAAATACGGTCATATGATAACAATAATTAAGTTAATATAAAAAAACATAGATAAGATAATATAAATACTAATAAAATATAATATAAAAAATGTAGAGTGCAATCAATATTGTTCATTGGCAAGACGTCTTTACTAATATTTAAGTATAAATTTGTTGTTTGGATATTTATTATGTAGATCATGATGTATACTAAGAGTTAGAATAGAACTACAACGTCACACAAAAGCTAAAACTCATAAGATCGATACACGTCTTGCCTATTAAAGCCAAAGTGGACTTTTGCTTCAAAGTGAAACACTATAAGTCATCCGTCTCTTAGTTTAGGACTCTTGTGTTAAGACGCGCTTGTGAGCATCTTTGTATGTAACACAAGCAATATTAGTCAATAAATATTTATCATTATGATTATGATTAGTATTATCATTATTATTATTTTTATTATTGACATTAATGGATAAAATTAATGCAAAAATAATCTACAAAATGAATTGTTAAACATACCAGTGAACAAGTTTTTGCTACTTCTAAATTGAACACTATTAATGATCTGTATTTTTACCATGGTCACGCAAAAAAAATATTATCCACTCTTTTTAGTAGGAATAATTATAAATATTTTTTAGGAGACTTCACTTTTGCTTTATCGACTCCAAAATCAAATAATGTTAAGAGTTCTATATCCTACAGATCCTCAACTGTCTCGAAATTATTCACGCAATGAAAAGAAATAATCAAAAGATTTAGTTACTTTTAACGTAACTTAACATAATATAAAACAATAGCTGATTAATAAATATTTGTCTACTCAGTATAGGTAGGATAGTTTACATATAATTACTCATTAATTGCTCATTAATTGGCGTACTGGATATAATGTGTAGGCTCAGAAAACCAATGTTCGAACTGTTCACACGACGGATGGAGAGATTATAGCTCAGCATGTAGAACTCATAGATAAGAGAGTATGAAAGTCCAGACGAATATCACAATTTATTTCATAAACTATGTAAATGGATATGATGTCGAAATATTATATGACGTTGTTTACACAGAAATTGTAGTACTTGTTGGAGAACAGGTTATTATGGTTATGGTGGTTACTGGGATATTGATTATGCCAATGTTGCATGTCGTCAACTTGGTTTCAGCAAAACTGTGGGACATTGGTACCATGGACAAGGGACTGGCAAGGTATGGCTGAACAACATGCAGTGTACAGGCTCAGAGTCCTCACTTGGAAACTGTACTCAGAATGGATGGGGACGCCATGGGTCTGTCTGTGGCACTCACCAATATGATGCTGGTGTGCGTATTCAGGAAAAAACTCTCCGCTAGTTTATTCTACAATATAGAATATATCAAATCAAAGTAATAATTTCAGTTGTTTTTCTCGGAGGCAAATGAACAACAAAATAAGCGTCCTTATTCTAATTTTACTAATGCAACGTCGTAGCATTTTCTTATAATTATTGAACTATCTGACAAACCGTGAAGCAACAATATTAAAGTAAATTCTTAAGAATTTAATGAAGTTCAAATCCATTGTAGCCACGAAAACAATGCAATAGTTGTGTATCGTCTGCGTATTAGTGAATAGGTAAGTGATTTCAAACAATTTGAAATACTTTGCGGGTGCAAACTATAAAGAACATTAGATCAAGGCAGGAACCCTGTTTAAGGTATCAAGATATGATTAGGACCCCTTTACCCGTTACCTCAAATTTCGCACGGGGCTTTACTATATTTTACCATAAAAGTATACATTTTCGATTCTGAAAGCTAAATATATGTAGTTTTGAATATCTATTTATAATTGTTGTTTTTTAGATCCTATTGTTATTTATCATAATCAAAAAAAAAACCGATCTTTTGGTCACTCAAAAGCTGTGGAGAAAGCCAATAACTTTTTTAGTGTCGCGAAACAGAAAATTCCATATCGATTTTTAAAAACTACGTTTAATTAGCTTTCAGAAAAAGTATACTTTGTATAATGATAACTATATAATGATAATGAAAAGACAGTGAGAATTTTGGCTAGCGTGTAAAGTAATCTTGAAGGCCTCAAACGTATCCTGATACCTTAACACCATGCTTCAAAGGAAAATTGCCTGAAGCCCCAAACCCCCCCCCCCCCCCTTTCCGCTAGACAGATTTGCACTGGGATTGATCTTACAGGTAAGATGTAAATAATGAAAGTGCATTGCTGTTAATTGCTAAGGTCAGAAATCAGAAGACCAGTCTTACCAGGATGTCCAATGCTGAGCTTAAATCGAAGAAGACAAGCAAGGTGACAGATTCAAATGACACGTTGGTCAGCTAAGTGATGACTGGCAGTGATGACTATTTTGATATGTTACAGTTGTATCACTACCGGCATGGGCATAGGATCAAGAAAGCGTGAATTACTGACAAAAAAATTATGTAAAAGGCATGTACGAAAATTAGAAGTTTTGTGATATATGTTAGTTACGTTTGGTTACGTAGCTATTAAAAAAAATCCATATCACTATCCATCCTTATTTCATATTGGGTTATTTAGTACGTAAAGTAAGAAGAGTAAGAAGTCTGTCGTTTTACATAAAAAGAATATCGTTATCGTTATTTTGCATTGCGTAATTATTTATTGAAACAAAACGCAAATTATTCGATGTTAATTCACTAACCCAACTACCCAACCAACTATACATATAACTAAAGAAAGAAAGAAAAAACTATATTAGACTAGCTCCTAGCCAGATCAAAAAAAAAAAAAAAAAAAAAAGAACAGAAATATAAGTAGAACTTGTAACTGTATAGAAATGTGCACTGTGCAATAGGCTCGAGAGAATTCCAAAGTATCTGATACACCATAGGTGTATCAAAACTATCAGTGTCATCAGGGAGGTGGGAACAGTGTGCAATGATGAATGGCATTTTGAGGATTCCAAGGTAGCTTGTAGACAACTCGGATTTACAAAAACTGTTGGTTATATGCGCTATGGAACAGGAAAGGGACCCGTTTGGCTGAGCTATATGAGATGTACAGGCTCAGAAAGCTCACTTCCAAGCTGTTCTCATGGTGGATGGGGAGGCCATGGCTCTACCTGCGCCACTCACAGACATTACGTTGGCGTCGTGTGTTATACTATGAACTATGCATCGTGTAAGAGCCAACCTGTTAAGGTATGTCTGTGATGAATTGGAAATAATTGGTAATATAATAAGGGATGGAATGTAGAAAGCTCACTGCTACTTTGTTTCACTGTGTGTTATTGGAATCCTAAGTCTCGACTAATACATGAATGCAATGGGTATCACAATGGGTATCGTAATACAAGTTCGCAGCCCCCCCCCTCCCCGCTAAAAAAAAACTGACCAGCAAACTTAAAATGGAAACAACTTATCAATTTATCCTAACCCATAAAACACAATAGTATCTGAATACCGAATACTGAACACGGGTGCATTTGAATTTTTGCTTTTCCTTCAGTTGTAATTCAACTTGTTAGTTCTTGATTATGAGTTAAAACAACCTCAATTCTAGGCTTTTTTAACAAAATTCAACAAGTTCGTAATATCCAATATGGTTGGAAAAAGTGTGTCAGGATTACTGGGATGTGGATGATGCCAAGGTTGCATGCAGTCAACTTGGCTTTACCAAAACTTTAGGTACTTGGTACGATGGACGAGGGACAGGTAAAGTATGGCTGAATAGGATGGACTGTTCAGGTTCAGAGGCCTCACTTCAGAGTTGTTCTCACGGTGGATGGGGAGGCCATGGCCCTAGCTGTAACCTTCACAAATACGATGTTGGTGTGTGGAAAACACGTGTATACAGGGAACCGTGAAATTTCCAATAATACTGAGTAAATAAATTTTTTTCTACTTTCAACTTTCTTCTTTGAACCAAAGCACAATCGGATAGATAAGAATACTTAAGTAACAATGTTCTAATCCCTAATAACCGAGAAAACAGTGCAATAATTTATCAAATAAATGCTCATAGGAAGCAGATAATAATATGACTATACTAATTATTAGATTGAAAATTAGATTTGCGCATTGTTGGACCCAATCAGGATAAATTCATAAGGACAATAGAGATCAAATTGAGCAATAAAACGTAGAGAGAATACTGGCTTATATAAAATTGCAATGTTGCAGAACAATAAAACGTGATTCTGATTCATGTTTATATTTTGGTGCTTTTTTGTTGTTTACTGGGATACGAAAACTAACAGTCATAAGTACGTGATTCACACGCTTGGTTACATAGTAACTACTATGAATGAATGAATTTCAAAGGTATATATTGGTAGCTTATGTGAATTTATTAAGTTAGAGATTTACGAAATAAAAAACAAATGTAGAAGAACTAGAAAATCAATATGTGATGAATTGTAGAAAGCTCATCACCAGGTTTTCTTGTTATAAGTCCAAGAAAACCCTGCAGTTTTGATGTTTATGAATGATAATCAATAATGCCCAAACAGCAAATGGGGAACAGTATGCCATGATAGCTGGGGTATGGCGGATGCCAAGGTTGCATGTAGACAACTTGGTTTTACCAAAACTATAGGATATTGGCGCTACGGACGAGGGACGGGTAAAGTATGGCTGAATTACATGGCATGTGCAGGTTCAGAAGCCTCACTTGGAAGTTGTACTCATGATGGATGGGGAGGACATGGCTCTAGCTGTAATACTCCCAAATATGATGCTGGTGTGTGGAAAACATGTGTATACAGGTAACAAGTTTCGACTAATATTGACTAGATCCACTATTTAAGTCTGCTCTCAAGCAATTAACGTAAAAATTTCTCGTTTAATTATTGTTGAAAATTTGGTATCAACATTTCCATACAAAGCCGTATCGCCATATAAAATTGTATAACATAATTAGCAACTGCATATTTCGTTTGTAAAACGAGCTCAACATGAATTAGTTAGTAGTTGAGTTAGTCGATAAATATGTATGTTGCATAAATCGCTATCAAAATCAGTTATATCATAGGTTTAGTATTTGAGTGAGAAGGAAGGAAACCCACAGAAAATATATACAATGTAACCAATCAACGCCGCGCATTTTCAGTTTATTTCAAAGGTATTATACACGTTTTTTTTATAACAATCAATGGGGAACAGTGTGCAATGATGACTGGGGTTTAGATGATTTAAATGTAGCTTGTAGACAACTCGGATTTACAAGAACTGTCGGTTTTATATGTTATGGAACAGGAAAGGGACCCGTTTGGCTGAACTATATGAGATGTACAGGCTCAGAAAACTCACTTCCAAGCTGTTCTCATGGTGGATGGGGAGGCCATAGCTCTGCTTGCTCCACTCACAGACATGATGTTGGCGTCGTGTGTTAAACTTTGAACTATGTATCTCGTAAAAACCAACCTGTTGAGGGATGTCTGTGATGAATTTGAAAGGTATTGGTAGTTCATGTGAATTTATTAATTTAGAGAATTACAAAATAAAAAACAAATGTTGAAGAACTGTAAAATTAATATTTGATGGAACGTAGAAAGCTCATTGTCAGAATTTATTGTCATAAGTCCAAGAAAAGTATGTCATAGTGGCTGGCGTATGGCGGATGCCAAGGTAGCATGTAGACAACTTGGGTTTACCAAAACTGTAGGATATTGGGTCTATGGACAAGGAACGGGTAAAGTATGGCTGCAGAGCATGGATTGTTCAGGCTCAGAGGCCTCACTTCAAAGTTGTTCTCACGGTGGATGGGGAGGCCATGGCTATAGCTGTAATACTCACAAATATGATGTTGGTGTGTGGAAAACACATGTATACAGGTAACAACGTTTCAATAATATTGACTAAATCCACTATTTTAGTCTGCTTTCATCCAAAGTTCTAATTTCAGATACTTTTTAAAAAAGACAAATAAGAAACGAAGTTCGAGCCTCTAATTACCCGAAAAAAAAGTGTGATGCTCCACCAAATAATTGCTCGTGGAAAGCTGGCCAAATAAGAGTTTACATATTCCGTGTTAATGCTTGATATGTTCTATCAATGAAGATAATAATATATATCCCCGCTGTTGAAAACAATCAAGATGAATCAACAGAATACTGACTTATGGAAAATGGTGCCTCGTTTCAGAACGATGAAACGTGATTCTGATTTATATTTTCATTTTTATTAGATGTCATTTATGGTTACTGGGAAACGAAAGGTAGCAGTAATAAGTGCGATGTTTGTACGTTCAGTTATATAATTAAAAACTACTAAAATGAAAAATTACTAAAATATATGCATCCTTATTTGATATTTCCTAAGTTAGTTACTATGTAATGTAAGAGATTTAACAGAAACTACAACTACACATTCTGCAATTATGTATTGCAAAACACAAATTATTCTATTCACTTCTTGCTATTTATTTACTTTTTTCTTCCTAAATGTTTAGCTTTCTACAATCGACACATATCCAAAACCTTGCATTATCGGAATTTTACAACTATTTTACAATGGGTAGTGGGGAACAGTTTGCGTAGGTTCCTGGAGTATGAATGATGCTAAGATATCATGCCGTCAACTTGGTTTTACAAAAACTTTAGGACGTTGGTGGAATGGAAGAGGGACGGGTAGGATATGGCTGTACAACATGGGGTGTTCAGGCAGAGAGTCCTCACTTGGGAGCTGTACTCACAACGGATGGGGAAACGTTCCCTCTGGTTGCAATGGTCACACTATTGATGCTGGTATTGTTTAATTAAGTTGAAACTTTAGTAACAAAATTTCCGAACAAATCCGTCTCGCCATACAAATTTTTTAAACAGAATACGCAACTGTGTATTTCGTTTGTAAAACGAACTCAACATAAATGAGTTAGTAGTTAAGTTAGTCGAAAAACAAGTATCTTGCATCAATCGCTGTCAAAATCAGTTATATCATAGGTTTAGTATTGAAGTAAAAAGGAAAGATACCCAAAGAAAGTATATACAATGTAACCAGTGAATAAGAAAAAAATCAACACCGCGCATTTTAATTTTAGCACAGGTATTATACGAGTCTTTTATAGCAGTCAATGGGGAACAGTGTGCAATGATGGCTGGGGTTTAGAAGATTCCAAGGTAGCTTGTAGACAACTCGGATTTGCAAAAACTGTCGGTTTTATATACTATGGAACAGGAAAGGGACCCGTTTGGCTGAACAATATGAGATGTACAGGCTCAGAAAACTCACTTCCAAGCTGTTCTCATGGTGGATGGGGAGGCCATAGCTCTGTCTGCGCCACTCACAAACATGATGTTGGCGTCGTGTGTTATACTTTGAACTATGTATCTCGTAAAAGCCAACCTGTTAAGGTTTGTTTTTGATGAATTGGAAAGGTATTAGTCGCTAAAGTGAATTGATTAATTAAGAGATTTACGAAATAGAAAACAAATGTTGAAGAACTGGAAAATCAATATGTGATGGAACATAGAAAGCTCACCATCAGGTTTTCTTGTTTTTAGTCAAAGAAAACCCTGCAGTCTTGATGCTTATCAGTGATAGTCAACAACATCGCAACAGCGAATGGGGAACAGTATGTCATGATAACTGGGATATGGCAGATGCTAAGGTTGCTTGTAGACAACTTGGTTTTACCAAAACTGTGGGATATTGGCGCTAATGACGAGCTACCGGTAAAGTATGGCTGAACAGCATGGACTGTTCAGGCTCAGAGGCCTCAATTCAGAGTTGTTCTCACGCTGGATGGGTGTGTGGAAAACACATGTATACCGGTAACAACGTTTCAATGATATTGACTAAATCCACTATTTTAGTCTGCTTTCAACCAAAGTACTAATTTCAGATACTTTCTAAGATACAAATAAAAGAAGTCGAAATTCGAGCCCCTAATAACCCGAGAAAACAGTACTTTGCTACAAAGCTGGCCAAACAAGAGATTACATATCCCTTGATAATGCTTGTTATTTTCCATCGATGAGGATAATAATAGTTAGAAAAAATCTACTAATGGTCTATCACCAATCGAGCCCTGTGATTGGCTGAGCTACTAGGGGTCTATTAGTGATAGACCTCTAGTAGCGAAAAGCGCCGGTTTTGAAAACCAAAAAATATATATTTAAAGCAAAATCCAAAACTTTTTGCATCCTTTTTTTGGACCGATTAGTAGGTTTTTACTAAAACAATTAGACCTCTCGCCCTCATGGCCTACGAGTCAATAGCCCATTCGGCCTTTGGCCTCATGGGCTATTGACTCGTAGACCATTCGGACTCGAGGACTAATTGCTAAATATCCCCATTGTTGAAAGTAGTCAAGATGAATCAAGAGAATACTGACTTATGGAAAATAGTGCAATCTTTCAGAGCGATGAATCGTGATTCTGTTTATATTTCTATTTTCATTAAATGTTATTTATGGTTACTGAGACACAAAAGGTAGTAGTCAGAAGTGCGATGTTTGTACGTTCGGTTATATAAAAACTACGAAAATGAAAATTAGTTATATCATAGGCTTATCAATTGAGTGAAAAGGAAAGAAACTCAAAGAAAGTATATACGCGCATTTTCATCTTAGCACAGGTATTATATGAGTCTTTAATAGCAGTCAAGATTCCAAGGTAGCTTGTAGACAACTCGGATTTACAAAAACTGTCGGTTTTATATACTATGGAACAGGAAAGGGACCCGTTTGGCTGAACAATATGAGATGTACAGGCTCAGAAAACTCACTTCCAAGCTGTTCTCATGGTGGATGGGGAGGCCATAGCTCTGTCTGCGCCACTCACAAACATGATGTTGGCGTCGTGTGTTATACTTTGAACTATGTATCTCGTAAAAGCCAACCTGTTAAGGTTTGTTTTTGATGAATTGGAAAGGTATTAGTCGCTAAAGTGAATTGATTAATTAAGAGATTTACGAAATAGAAAACAAATGTTGAAGAACTGGAAAATCAATATGTGATGGAACATAGAAAGCTCACCATCAGGTTTTCTTGTTTTTAGTCAAAGAAAACCCTGCAGTCTTGATGTTTATCAGTGATAGTCAACAACATCGCAACAGCGAATGGGGAACAGTATGTCATGATAGCTGGGATATGGCAGATGCTAAGGTTGCTTGTAGACAACTTGGTTTTACCAAAACTGTGGGATATTGGCGCTAATGACGAGCTACCGGTAAAGTATGGCTGAACAGCATGGACTGTTCAGGCTCAGAGGCCTCAATTCAGAGTTGTTCTCATGCTGGATGGGTGTGTGGAAAACACATGTATACCGGTAACAACGTTTCAATGATATTGACTAAATCCACTATTTTAGTCTGCTTTCAACCAAAGTACTAATTTCAGATACTTTCTAAGAGACAAATAAAAGAAGTCGAAATTCGAGCCCCTAATAACCCGAGAAAACAGTACTTTGCTACAAAGCTGGCCAAACAAGAGATTACATATCCCTTGATAATGCTTGTTATTTTCCATCGATGAGGATAATAATAGTTAGAAAAAATCTACTAATGGTCTATCACCAATCGAGCCCTGTGATTGGCTGAGCTACTAGGGGTCTATTAGTGATAGACCTCTAGTAGCGAAAAGCGCCGGTTTTGAAAACCAAAAAATATATATTTAAAGCAAAATCCAAAACTTTTTGCATCCTTTTTTTGGACCGATTAGTAGGTTTTTACTAAAACAATTAGACCTCTCGCCCTCATGGCCTACGAGTCAATAGCCCATTCGGCCTTTGGCCTCATGGGCTATTGACTCATAGACCATTCGGACTCGAGGACTAATTGCTAAATATCCCCATTGTTGAAAGTAATCAAGATGAATCAAGAGAATACTGACTTATGGAAAATAGCGCAATCTTTCAGAGCGATGAATCGTGATTCTGTTTATATTTCTATTTTCATTAAATGTTATTTATGGTTACTGAGACACAAAAGGTAGTAGTCAGAAGTGCAATGTTTGTACGTTCGGTTATATAAAAACTACGAAAATGAAAATTAGTTATATCATAGGCTTATCAATTGAGTGAAAAGGAAAGAAACTCAAAGAAAGTATATACGCGCATTTTCATTTTAGCACAGGTATTATATGAGTCTTTAATAGCAGTCAATGGGGAACAGTGTGCAATGATGGCTGGAGTTTAGAAGATTCCAAGGTAGCTTGTAGACAAGTTGGATTTACAAGAACTCTCGGTTTTATATACTATGGAACAGGAAAAGGACCCGTTTGGCTGAACCATGTGAGATGTACAGGCTCAGAAAACTCACTTCCAAGCTGTTCTCATGGTGGATGGGGAGGCCATAGCTCTGCCTGCGCCACTCACATACATGATGTTGGTGTCGTGCCGTACTTTGGCCTGTCCAGCCCGTAAATCCTAATCTTTGGAGCGCCTTTTTTTCTGTAAACAAATGGTTATTGATGGTATATAATAGAAATGTGTTACATGTTATATTTGTTTCCAAATAGGAGTACAAGGTTTGAAGAAGTGGGAACGTATGCGTGGATATGTGTGATTTGATGTCGAGCAAATTGCTTCAAATCGGAAGAATACAACCGCAAAGTCTGTAGCAAGTCAATGAATAAACCATTCTAGCAATACTGTAATAGTTTTTAAACGATTCTGATAAAAAACAACAAACAAATTACAGTTTTCAATTGGTGGGTGTAAAGTATTATATGAAGATTGCAAAATTAGATTTGCCACATCAAACATGCTAGCTATTTTAATTCCCATTTTTTATTTTGTTTGCTGTTTTTTTATGGAAAAACGTTATTGCGATTAGATGTATAACATTTTGTAACATTTTTATAGTCTTTTAGTCTGTTCTTATTAAAAAGACCTTAGAAGATCAGATATTTCTCAGGCATTTTTGATTTCTCCCGCGCCCCCTTTTTTTTAAAAAAGAGGCATTACTTGTCTAGATATTGCTTGATGATTTTGATTTTTACTTCTTTTACAAGATGCCATAAGTCGAACACCAAAACCCAGAAGTTGAAACAGATTTCAGTTAACGAGCTGAAGGCAGCCGAAAGAGAGATCTTGTGTGGTTGGCAGCATGAACACTTCCAAAACGAAATAAAGACAGTGCGTTCACTTAAGTTCAACCGGGAATTCATGGAAAGGCACTCAGCTAAGGTACGGAACCACACCTTAAAAACCACAAGCGCGTTGTATCACCTTGACCCCTTTGTCGATCAGCATGGCATCTTAAGAGTAGGCCTCAGAAGGGCAAGTACGCCAGAAGAAATCAAGCATCCCGTCATTCTACCGAAAAGATCCCACATAACAAAACTGATAGTGCGATACTGTCATGAATCAATCAAGCACCAAGGGAGCGGGATGACACTAAACGAACTACGCCAATTCGGCTACTGGATTATCGGAGGTGTTTCTGCTGTTTCGAACTACACCTATAGATGCACAACCTGTCGCAAGACGCGTGCACCTGTTCAGCAACAGAAGATGGCTGATCTTCCAAAGGATAGATTGGAACCAGCTACCCCTTTGACATTTAGCGCAGTGGATTATTTTGGATCATTCCTGATCAAAGAAGGCCGCAAGCAAGTCAAAAGGTATGGCGTGCTGTTTACGTGTATGGCATCTTGTATAATCAGGCATTTTTGATTTCTCTCCCTTCTTTTTTAAAAAAAGGCATTACTTAGATATTGTCTAGATATTGCTTGATGATTTTGATTTTTACTTCCTGTACATTATTTACTAGTTTGTATAATCATGATTATACTTTTATTTATGTTTAATTTTATATTAGGATAAAGGCTGTATTAAGATCTCTCCTGTAATTTCCATCTCACCAACAATAGGTAAGGAGGAACAATGTGTCATCATTACTGGGAAATGTTTGATGCAAAAGTTGCATGTCATCAACTTGGCTTTATCAAAACTGTAGGACATTGGTACCATGGACATGGAACGGGTAAAGTATGGCTGTACTACATGCAGTGTACAGGCTCAGAGGCCTCACTTGGGAGTTGTACTCATGACGGATGGGATAATGTTCACTCTAGTTGCAATGGTCACACTATTGATGCTGGCATTGTATATGCATTTAATTAATGGTCGAAAAAATTCAAACCTATAAATTTTGTGTGATTAAGTTGAAAATTTGCTATCAAAATTTCCACACAATTCCTTATTGCCATTTAAATTTTTTAAAGATAAGTTCCTACTGAATCAGCTGTGTGTAAAGAAAAGGGAAACAGTTTCCAAAGTTCCGCCATTGCATTGCATTAAAGATCCATTGACCAGTCGTTATTCAAAAACATTTAACGTAAAAAAAATGGTGCCAACCACGTAATATTGAGGCGAGGATTGATAATATTTTTCCAAAAAAACTTTATCACAAAATCTTGAACGAGTTAAAGAGAAAACTATCCTTGTTGTATTATCAGAGGAGAGTTTTATTACTCGGAAAAGCTAAATACTGCACCAACTTCCTTACTGCAACCAAAGGAAGGCCATTACAATTCCTACAAAATTGAGATAATGAAGAGGAACTGTTGACATGGCAGTCACAATGTGAGAGTTCTTATGTATACTCAAACAAACTTTAAGCAAACACAAAGCTGTCATTAATAGGGAGCACCACTGTCATTCAATTATTTGCATTGTATATTCAATATTTACAATGTTGAGATGAGACATGCTCCTCAAGAGAATTAATAAGACGTCTTAGTTATATTTTCGGCCATTTAATTTTAGTTTTACGGTCGAGCAGCTGGCTTGAAATTTTGATACATATTCAGAAAATGATAATGGCTCCATCAAAATTTCTAATCAATGTTTAGTCATTTATTATATTTAGCAAGTGTTATTGAAGTTTTAATAAAAAATATTTAAAAAAAACTATATCAGAAAAGTAATTATATTGTTTACTCTTTGGATTTGAAAATGGATTAGCGTCGTGCAATTTTAGTCTCAAATCACACTATCTAATTGCCAAAATGCATTCTGCCAACCGTTCGTGCTATTTCATAATCCTGTGTGATTTTAAACCAAATCTAATAGAAGCTAAAATATTACAATGCAAAAATGAAAAATGTAAACGTGCATCAAGATCTTCAAATGTTTTATCGATATCCTGAACTGCGGATAATGTAAGAGAACATCGAACATTCATCGACCTATTGCACTGGAAAAAGAACGTATTGCATCCGCCCTAAAATGTCTGAATCTTCAAATTTTATTTATACCCTTAAACATTCTCTAGGCTGGTGAATGTCAGGGCACGGCTAATTCCCAAACCGAATTGGAATTTAGCATGGCTAGTTTTGCTGAGAGAAGAAAACCGGAGAACCCGGAGAAAAACCCTCGATTCAAAGGAGAAACCTAACCAACTCGACTCAATTGTGATGCCGGTGCAGGAATCCAATCCGCAAACCCAGAGGTCAGAGGCGCATGTACTATCGATGCATTAATTAAAGGAAAATTTTACATCAACATTACATTTATTGAGTCAATAAAAGTCTTAAAACATCACACTAACTGTATCAAAGAATGTGGTAGAAACTTTAGGGCATGGTTGATTACATTAAAGAAGAAAAGTGAAAGACAAAGAACTTAAAATTCTCTTTAGCGGTTTCTGTTTTGTTTTCAGACCTATATGCTTTGAGCAAGTTAGGACTAGGTCAACTTGAACTAGTTTTGCCATAATGTAATAACGGAAGCATGACGATTCGTATCATAAAGTAAAGAGATTAAACTATAATTGAGACTTAGCAGAGAAACTTCTAGTTTAAAAATTAAAATATAATATTAAAGAGAATAATCAAGAAACTGACTAGTCTGTATAAGAGTACACAAGTTAAAACAGTTGCACCATTGTCAGTTGTGAAAATATTGTCATGTTTATGACAAAATGCACTTATTAAGGCAAAAACTGTTAGTTAACATGGACGAGAGAAGCGTAGTATATGACTACATAACACCTGAACTAGCTTTTAAGACCACAGATTTAAATTGTAGGGTCCGTGGAGGTGGGGAAAACACCCCCTTCCAGAGTTTTAAGCTCTAATTTCAAAATCCCAAGGGGCAGGAGTGGATAATTTCCCTGACCCCCGAGATTAGCTCCCAATCCCAACCCTACTAAAGAGTGTTCTCCGTGGGCTCTGGATCACATTTAATTTGACGATTCTTTAATCTTGAAATTGTTAAAACCAATGAAAATTAGTTAATGTTGATTCATTCTAATAGATTAAACAAATATGAAAAAATGATAATGTAAATTATTACATAACCTATATTGTGTTATAAAGAGTTCTGCCACTAACAAACATCTGTTAAATGTTAAATGTTCAAATGTATGAACTCAAACTACTTGTCATCTATGTTTGTAAAACGCTCTGATGTCCATGGAAGAAACCCTCGTAAATGTAATGCTCTCCAAATTCCTAAAAGTAGAACTGCTACTGCACAACAGTGTTTTTCCTACAGAGGCATGAAGTTGTGGAACAATCTACCAACTTCCTTCAAAGCTATCCAGAAACTCTCTGAAAGGAGCGTTGGTGGACCGCTGGCTAGAAGGTGGGATCAATTAGGACTATATATCTTTGTCGTGGTTGTTCTCATCTTCGGACCGCTGGTCTTTTGATGTGTTTTTTTTTTTTTTTGGAGAGTTGTGGTATGGCTTAATTATATATTGATAATATTTCTCATTTCTTATTAGTTTATACATCAATAGTAATTTCAACTGATGGTAAATTTAGGTTTTCAATAGTTAATATATTCAATTATTGCTTGTAAATTAGCCTAAATAGCCCTATTGTGGAGTCCAAAAAAGTGTATGCAAGTATGTATGTATTTTATCAGAGCACATGTTTTTTTAATACCGAGCTTTAGCCAATCAGCGATTCCCCCGCGTTCGTAGTTTTTGCGTCAAAAACAATAAAGACCCCTTTATTGTCTTTTACTAAGTGTTAAAGACGTTTAAATGTAAAACGATAGGATATACTGCTACATCGTAAAGATTGAGAGATTTTAATTTAATCTCCTTTTAAATGAAGAAGACAATAAGCATTTCTAAGAAGATAGCTGCCGTAAAATTTAAGCTCAGCTAGTTGCATGCAGGTTTATGCTAACTGAGCTAATAAATGCTAATGAGTATTGAATGTTTCACAAGGAATTGAGCGTATTCAGATTATGGTATTGATGCTTAAGCTTTTTTGATACATTTCGATGCTCAATATTTTCAACAACAAAAATCATTATTTTGTTTGTACATGCTACACATATCCGTCATAGAAATTTCAATAATTATTTTCGAAAAAGAAATTCTGAATTCATTCTTTGGATAATTCTAGATCCTTTTGAGAGAAATAAATTAGATCCGTTTTTATTATTATACTAAAATTTTATAACGTAAAACTAATACATGGAATCTCCATAGTACATGTGCTGGCTAAGAAAGTAAAGAACAATAGCTAAAAAGCAAAAACAGTGAAATTATACTTCGAAATATAATCAAATGTGCTTCTTTAATATGTTTTACTTTTCATACGTTAATCGAGAAGACAAAAATTGAAAGCTACAAACTAAATATTTTGCCGTGTCCACACAGGAGGCTGTCTAGTAGCTGTGTGGCAATTTTTTTACTGAGAGTTATACTTTACTTTAGGAGGTATAAGTGATAAAAAAAGTTAGGCGTCTTGGAAAATAATCTTCAAAGTGAAATGGAACAAGTCCATTTATTTCTCAGGAAATGTATTTCGATAAAAAGTAATGACTTTCACGTGACACTGACGACTGTATCAAATTTGGTTGTCTATTCTTTCTTTTCAACCAAATATGTATACACAATTAGGTTTTCCTTATAGGAATTACACAAGCAATTTACAAAAAGTTTTAAAACGTTATATAATTGACACCACGTTTTTTTTTTTAAATTGTTGATTTTAGTTAAACTGAAGGTCATTTAATGTGATTATTTCTCTCCTAAGAGAAGGGTGCAAAAAGTTTTGTCGTCTATTTAACTCGAATTTTAGTCAATTTTATGCAAATAATGTTATTTGGCGATAATTAAGTTTTCGTCGAAAAGCGGAAAATATATCTCCCTAAACCAAAAGTAATAATTAAAGGAGGAATTTGGCGCCAATTTGCTTGAAATACTACACAGTGAAAAATATACTTTCCCTAAAAACAGTATCAAGAATGAACTATAGAAAATAAGTAATACGAATATATAAAGATAAAAACGTACTGTCTAGTTTTTTTTCAGTAAGATCATAGAAATCTAAAATTATTGACACAATATTGATCTAAATTAGCTTTTTCGTATTTGTAACCAAATTCCTGAACATGGCTTCCGTTTTAGTATCCGATTATTTACCTGTCATGTTGATTTACAAAAAAAGTAATGAATTTTTTTATTAACACAATTTTTACTAAATACATTTAACATTCCTGAGAAGAAAATGGGAATTGTTTTTAAAAAATCAACAAACTTGCAATTCTGAAAAATAATCGATAACTAAAAAGTGCGTTTCGATTGATAACTCAAAGATATCAATTCAGTGAGAATACGGGTAAACTGCCCAATGATCAACTTTTCATTACCTAAAAAAATAATTATCTACATGGTTGAAACGACAGTGAAAAGGAAAACATTTTATTTCAATTTGTTGGTAAACAAGCCTTTGCTATGTTTCGATATTCATCACGGAAATATTAGAAATCTACTCCTAGATAGTTAGCAAGAAAACATAAAGGTCTTGAACAATAATACATACAAATATTGTTCTTGCTTATCATTGTATGAAACTTTTAAAAGCAACATTATCGCTATTATAAGAAAGGCGATAACTTTTTCTTTACACACATCATCTTCATGTTTAGATTTAGATTTCCTTTTTGAGGTGTCATAATTTTGGCTCATCAGTAAACCGAAACATTTGTGCTTCAACGTCCCTTCCAAAAACGTATATAAGCAGACAGAGAAATAGCACTCATCATACTGAACAGTGGCCGAACCCAAGTTGCAGCTCGTAAGCCCAACTTGTTCTGTTCTCTAGTGGATGATAAAAGAAACATCTCGTACGGAATCTTCCGAAAACTACAGCTGACCATTATGGGATGGTTATCGGTATCTTTGCTGCTGGCTTGTTTAGCTCACACATTTGTGACTCTTGGTAAGTCATCATCTTACAAATATTGAAAATGAATACACTTGCTTAAACTCCACATTTCTCTATCAACGCAATGGGTTTATCTCGATCAAGATTCTATGCGAAGTTCTAGTTCTCTGGACGCTTTTACAACACAGAGCTATCAAATTTTAAGCTTAGCAATATCTAAAATATAATGATGAAGTATTACTAAAAAGTAAATATAACCAAAAAGGATGCCAGTCATTTGTCACTTTCATAAGATCATATGAAAGACGACTTATGTTGAGCAAACAGCATTTTTAAATTGTTATAGATTGAGACAAGGAGTTGAAGTTTCGTAAATCACTAGCTTGAGTTAAAAGAAATAACGTTGTATTCAATAAAAACGTTTGATGAGTCAACTGCTAAATATGAGGAATACGCTCAAGCAAAATTGTTGATAGGAAATTTTTTTTCTTTTACTAAACAAATAAAAACATTGACTAATAAAGGGAAGATACGAAAAATATTGTGGGCCATAAACCCAGATGATTTACCATGTCATACTCTTGAGGAATGGCAAAAGAGGATGATAGGCTAATTTATGTGTATCAAATCCATACCAACAACAGCATACCAACAATAGCAACATCGGTGCATGCCTAATTGTACAAATCATAAAATAGTTTATATATTTAAATGCTCTACATAAATTAGTATTTTAACAAAGAAAGATTTTTTTCCAAATTACGGTTATTAAACCATTACATTTTGCGAAAACATTTATTTTACAAGAATGGAGAGCTAATTTTATTTATAACATTTATACCATGATTTAATTTTATGTAAAGGCAATACTCTAGTTTGGAAATTAAATCAAATCAATTTAATTTGTTGTAAAAAGACAATAAGAAATGTTAACTTATTTATTATTTTCTTTATCTTTCACAAAATTTTCAAAAACATACCTCGCAATCGAAATAAAATATATTGAAACGTAATTGAACGTAAAATTTATTTTTTAATGGTAAATTTTATTATTTTCTAGACGCCACACAATCTATAGAACTTCAGCCTGACACCGTGGGTACTTACACCGCCGGTATCGTTCAGGTCCGTTACAACGATAAATGGGGAACAGTGTGTCATGATTACTGGGGTATGGATGATGCCAAGGTTGCATGCCGTCAACTTGGTTTTACTAAAACTCTTGGACCTTGGTACTATGGACATGGAACGGGTAAAGTATGGCTGTACTACATGCAGTGTACAGGCTCAGAGGCCTCACTTGGGAGTTGTACTCATGACGGATGGGATAATGTTCACTCTAGTTGCAATGGTCACACTATTGATGCTGGTGTCGTGTGTGATGGAAAAACAGGTATATTGAGGTTTTTTTACTTGTTTTGTTTTATTTGAATGTTCTTTTTTTTTAAATAAGATTTATTTTTAAAATTGAAATTAAAAAAAAAAAACAGAAATTTACGATAATTATTATCTTATAATCTTAGGCCCAGGAGATCCAAACATACGTCTTATACCTGATACTCGACTTCCAAGTAATACAGGACTTCAAGGTTTTGGTGGCATTGTTAGAGTTTTTTATAACAACATATGGGGAACAGTGTGTCATGACTACTGGGGTATGGAGGAAACCAAAGTTGCATGTCGACAACTTGGTTTTACCAAAACTGTTGGATATTGGTACTATGGTCGAGGGACGGGTAAAATATGGCTGTACCGCATGGGATGTTCAGGCTCAGAGTCCTCACTTGGAAGCTGTTCTCATGATGGATGGGGAAGCATTGACTCAGGCTGTAACGGCCACATGTATGATGTTGGTGTTGTGTGTTCTGGATACAAAGGTATTATACATCACGTTAATAATTTCACTTTTACGTTATTTTTAAGACTTTATTAATTGAAGCTAACATAACAACACTGTTTTTTTTACAGTTCATGTTCGTCTACAAGGAAGTTTAAATGTCAACGAAGGTCGTATTGAAGTCCAGCATGAATACAACGTCACCTGGGGCACCATTTGTGACAATGGGTTTGGTATTAATGAAGCCAACGTTGTTTGTAGAATCAGTTAGTTAATAAAGCTGTTTAATTATTGCATCAGTATTTTACTACTACTCATAAATATAACAAAAAAAACCAGCAAATCGCAAGCCATGACACACATGTATAAGGTGTAAATAGGAAAGAAAACCTTTTTTACGTCTTACAAAATAGGTGTTTTGGGTTCAAATCCTTTGACCAATTTGAATTTTGCAATCAAATGAAATTGAAAATTAAAACTCCAGATATATCATATATATTTTATGATATATTGGCACTTTTTTCTAACCAGTCATTTTCTTCATTTTTCCAAAGAGTCTTTAGATTCTTATGGAGACAACCAATTGGACACAATATTGAAGAACACCCTTACTTCAAGGCTTACTCTGCTATAGATTCTAAGGAGATAGAATTACCAGAGAGTGGTTGTTAGCACTACAATCATCTTTTTTAGGTAAGTGAACTATTGAAGGGAGAAATATATATATATATAATATAATATGTATCCAATCTGCAGTCAACTAATTATAGTACGTCTAACTCAAAAACTGGTGTTAGTGTAGTGCTCTTTAGATCTTTGGATATCCCTGGCTCAAAGTTTCGCTATTCACAAAACTAGAAATCAAAGTTTGTCTTCAAAAATCAGGCTCTGTCATATAAGCTACATGTAGCCACCATCTTCTTATGCTCTTTCCGAGTAAATTTACTTCATAACGTCAACCGGCCTACGTGATCATTACACTCAGCCTGTCACGCTTCACTGCACACATCGAAAGAGGATTTGTCTTTTGTCTATGGTTCAAGTGAACGGTTGTAGATTTCGATCTGAATGGCAAACCAACTAGAAGAAAGTTAATCCCTTCAATTTAATAATACATCACTTTAGCTGTTACTTTGAGTTTCACGCTTATGCAATCATGAGACAGGCTTTAATCTAAAGTGAGGTTTTGATGTCTAAAGTGATATCTTGTCTAAAATTTATCTTCAATTCACAAATCAATTACGCTCTACATTTTAATGTATTGAACATTTCCGTCGTCACAAACTGAGGGAAAGTTCCTTATTGAGTGAGAAGTTCATAAATCATTATCAGCTCTTTGAGCAAGCATCAGTGTTTTCAATAATGAAGCAAAACGTCGAGTTGTTCGATGCTATATAGTGTATAATATAGTGCTGGCAATCAACTCCACGCTAGTCACGCTTCTTTACTTTGAATCTCGCGCAAAATTATTCAATGCACCCGATAAAATTATATACTTCACTTAGGTGAATCATAATTTCTGCACATCGTTGTATATATATATTTATTTATAAAATATTTGAGATACCGAGAATATTTTACGGCAAAGCTAAAACAAGGAAGGCAAGGAATAGAGTCGATCTTTGCTGCTAAAAATTCACTACTGCATTGAAAAATCTCAATAATCCCTCGTAAAACAGCTTTGGGTAGACTGCTTGATTAAAGCCGTATTCATCATGATGATGTATGTTAGAGGTGAACGTGAGGGTGACTGGCCCTTGCATCTTGTTGCAGTCAAAGCTATGCTGCCATACTTCTTCACTTTTGGGCATGTGAACTATGCACGATATGGACTTTACTACCTGAGGTCTATGGAATCTTTACAAGAGGAACTAATGTCTAAATTCATGAAAGGAGAGCATGTGATGCGGCATGTCCCTGGCTTATGGAATGGTATATGGAGTGACATGTACATAGAGACCACCTTTATGCGCTATGGACACGGCCCTGGTGGAATCATTGGGATCACGTTGAAACCTGAAACACTGAAGACATGGGCACTTGGTCTACACATTTGTTCACATCTTGAGCAAGACGTTTTTAGCCTTACAAGTGATGGAGAAAAAACGACACAAGAAATCCACAAGGAATAGAGCAAGGCAAGAATTGAAGCACACGCAGCGGACAGACATGCCATCAGGACGAAACTTGAATTGTGCATAAATCCCCTCAATCCTGCTTTACATCCCCCAAGAATCATCAACATCGTAAGTGGCCAGATTGCTGATGAAGCTGTAACAGTTCATGATGCCGTGAACCTTGGCAAGAAGAAAATGAGTGAGTACGAGAGTGGATGGCCAATAGGTTTCTACAACACCATTTCAAAAGGGGTGAAAACCATTGCTGACAGAAAAAAGCACATCAAGATTGGATCCAAAAAGCTGTATGATACAACCATAATATACAGTAGGGTCATCGGCATCCAAGCTAGCTCCAGAAACATCGATGTTCAAGACGTGATGAGCCATGAATTGTCCCCAGTTCCTACCTCAATGTTTCAAGATTCTGGTAAGATGAGATTGTGCAAGACCAAAGCAGACCTAGAAAATCGACTCGCAAGGTTGGAATCATCTAGAGTTGCTGCTGCTACAACCCATGGAGCAGCAATATTGGATGGCTCTGCTGTTTTATGGGTAGTCCACTGGCCAGTAAAAGGTGTCGTGTCAGATTTCGTCAACAATTTCAAGTCCTACCTCCAAAGACAGCTGCGTACTAGTTATGTGTACCTGGTTTTTGACAGATACAGAGAGCACAGTACTAAATCTTCAACAAGAGATGAACGAGAATGTGAAGCAACTAGAGTCTATCAGCTCACAGAAAATATGCCTCTGCCATCACAAAAGGCCATCCTTACCGTTGCATCAAACAAGAAACAGCTGACATCTATCATTTGCAACAACATCATTAACGATCAGTCATTTCATGTCCATACATCAGTGAACAAGCTAGTCATTACTGGTAGCAGCAATGTTCCTACTGAGATACATCAAGGTGTGGTGATTCAAAGGTGTGATATTTCAACGTCTCAGGAAGAAGCGGACAATATCATCGTCCAGCAAGCTATTATGTGAACAAAGATGAATTCCTATGCCATTGATGTTGTGGCAGATGACACAGATGTCTTCGTCCTTCTGTTGTACCATTACCATAAAGAGAATCTCAATTGTGAGCTCACTATGCGGTCTCCCATCCAAAATAGATCTGTTATTGACATAAAAGCCTCTGTTGAAGCTCATAAGTCAACCATTCCTGGTCTTCTGGCAAGCATGCATTATCTGGGTGTGACACTGTTCCCACTTACTTTGGAATTGGTAAAGCCATTGTTTTAAAAAAAGCTGACTGCCAATCCAAACTCTCTGTCAAAGATGGGGTGTGTTGATGCCCAAATGAGTGATGTTATCAACCAGGCAACCAGCTTCGTTGCCTCCTGCTATAATAGTGAAAAGATCAAGGCTAAGTCAATGTCAGAAATGCGCTACAAGATGTGGGCAGCAAAGTTTGGCAACGGTTTTACTACTGCACCTAAGCTCCGTACACTTCCTCCAACAACAGAAGCTTTTGCTGAGAATGTTAAGAGAAACACCTGCAAACATCCATCTGGAAAACTGCAACTTCCTTTCATCCACCAGTACTTGACCCGACAGAATATGGGTATGACAGGGATGAAGCACTCAAGACCCTGCTTCCAACAACTGTACCTTGTGGTGTGAAATTGGCTCCAGATTGTGTTCTCAAGATGATTCGATACAACTGTAATACAGGCTAAAAACCCTTGCCGTACCTTGAGATGTAGTTGCAATAGCTCCAAGCTTCCATGTACCATATTTTGTAATTGCAATGCAGGAAACGACAGCCTAAACAAGTTGACTTGACTACACTCCTTCTAGTTGAAGTCAGGTCAGGTTTTTGAAACCTGCTACTGGTACCACGTAACCCAGTGCTAACTGCCACATGGATGGGTGGTCGGCGTCTAAACTGACTTCCCCACCAATTTTGTATTGGTGAGGAGGGTGGCATGTCACCCAGCAGGACTAAAAACAAGACCTGTCAAAGGGCGGACGAGCTCAAATCGAGCCAACGGCCATCATGTACAATCAAATAATAAGGGATTATCATCCTAAAATCAGCAGATTTGACTCCTATCATAACATAATAGTCTGTATATATTGCACTGATCCCATATAACTAGCACTGGAGGTTAAAATTTTAGTTTTCATCACAAGAAAAGCACCTTTGAATGATTTTAAGTTTTTCACCACCACAGGAAGCCCAACGCATGGAATCAAAAATTCAAAAAAGCTGATTATATGGTGATGCCCAAAGATGACAAAGTGTCATCAATCATATTCCTAAGGCTCAGAATTTAGATCGTTTACACACTAAAAAGAAATTTTAGTTTTTGTTTAGAATACGTGCTTTTGAATGAATTTAAGTTTTTCACCACAGGAAGCCCAAGCCATGAAATGTAAAAATGTAAAAATAGCTCATTACCTCGTGATGCCCAAGGATGATAAAGTGTCATCCGGTATTTTCTTAAAGTCCACACCTCATATAGTAATAAAACAGCAAAAACAATTGTATGGGCTACCATGCAAGATATGCCATGCCGGCTGCCGGACTACATGCAAACAACTTGGTTTTAGCACATATGTAAATTACTGGGGCTATGGACGAGGAGAGGTAGTTGTGTGGTTAGATGATATGGCATGTACAGGTTCAGAGGCCTCACTTCAGGACTGTCCTCATGCAGGATGGGGAGTCCGTTCCAACTGCAAAAGTCACACTGAAGATACTATTGTGGCGTGTTCTAAAACGCTTTATCTATAGCAGTGAATAGAGCAAAGCTCTATCTGATAAACTTTTCATCTTTTTGCAAAGAAATGGGCAACGTAAATTACAAGCAACCCAGAATTTAGCAACCCTGCATCCATTTTTTGGTACTTTTTTGACTGGATAATTATCTTTTTTTAAGAACCCAGCTCAACGAGGTCCAAGGCACACAAAGCTGCCCCTGGCAGTCGCCATACGATTCGTGTCTTACCAAGGAGTACAGTTTAGATCGAATTGGGACTGGTTTTTGCAGATGGAGGAAAGCCAAATTTCTTGGTTAAAGTCCCATAAAAATAAAAGAAAAATAATTATTGTTCTTTTCTCTATAAAGCAAGGTTTTGATTAAAATCCCTTACCCTACTTAACAAAATCGTATAAGTTGAAGTCACAGCAAAGGAATTGATTTGACTATTTGGCCAACCTTATCCAACGTCGTTTTCATCATGATCGGCAAAGCAAAACGACCGAGGACCATTTTTCACTTTACAGTTTGCTGCTGTTAATCGTATGCCCGCTAGTTTCCAATACCAACGCAACTGCTAATCAAGGATTAATATTACTTATCTTGGAAATCCGAATCCGCTACTATTGTTTAGTATGCTATTTTAATATTAAAATGGTCATATGGATCTTGTATAACCTAAGCAGATTCTATATTTCAAAACTGCATGAAAAAAGGTTTGCGCTACACTCTGATGAAGTCATGACTACTGTGGTGTTAATTATGTCTGATTCCATGATTATATTTGCATGTTAATATATGTAATTATATTGTTGTCTCAAAGATGTGCATGAAGAAAACATTTAAGCTGACTGGCAACTTTTGGAAAACATTTTAAACTTTTTTTTAAACTACAATTTTTTAAAGTGAAACGTAATGCTGATTCCGAATATGAAAAGGAAAATGGGGTGTCCCACGAGAAGAACTTCCTCATACGATTTTGTTTTCTTCAGATATTTTCACATGATTTTTTGATCACCTTATTTTAAGCTTATTAATTATTTATTATTGCTGCATTTTTTTTCCTTTTTCTTTGGAAAAATGACGATAAATATCACAAACAAGTAAAATAAACAAAAGTGCACCACCACAAATATTCTCTAACCTCCATACTCAAACCACTATTTTTTACTGAACCAACCTCACAAATAGACAAGTAGTAAATTGTACAATTATGAGAGTAGTATTCGGCTTTTTCTTTCAAGATAGGAAATATATAATAGATATCACAATTTCCGTACACCCTGATAAAAATCATAATGCAAAACAACAACTGATAAAATATAGGTCTTTCTAGGTCACCCGTATAGACCAAACATGTAAAATATACAATAGTGCTCCACCACCACAAATATTATGTAACCTCCAAACTAACGAAATAATTATATACTAAAGCAACGGCACAAAGAAACAACTAGTGATGGTACAACTATCAATCAATCAATTTATTCCTCATCATTCTATGAATAATATTTAGGAGTTACTCTACTTGAGTATACTAGACTTATCCAATATTGAAGAGAGTTTTGTTAAAACAGGCTTTTCTTATCTCTGATTTGTCCTTAAGAGGGTAGTGTTTATAGATGATCGTTCCAATGTCTGTAGTGGCTGACCACGTCTTGTGTTCTTTTCATCAGAAAAAGTTAGCTTTTTGATGTAGCTAATGTTTGATGAGCGTATAATATGTGCAAACCAATTTAGTTGTTGTTTATGTACGAAACATAGTAATGGAGTTGCACCACTGTATTTGTATATCTGATCATTTGTGAGACAATACGCCATATCAAATGATTGTTCTTCGTCATTCAATGGAAGTGACTCATTGAGTGGTGTTAACTTTCTAAAGGTACCACCCTTAACTAGATTTCGTAACAGTCTGCAGTAAGCACTGCAAAGCATCTTTAGTGATACAGCTGTTGTCGACCATGTTCGGCAGGTGTAAGTCATCTTGCTTCTAATCAGAGAGTCAAAAATCATCCTTCTGGTGTTCAATGCAATTGAATGGTTCTTGTAGAATGTTTCGTCATTGTAGTAGGAGTTGATGGCACTATACTTTCTTTTAAGAAGCTCGTTTGTAGCAGTGTATGGTTGATTGTACTGAAAGATTTGTCCAAGATACGTAAATGATTCTACATTCTCTAGAGGAGAATCTTCCAGACTGCAAATAGACTTTGGGTAGCCTCCGTCGATGAACGATGACATATCCGTCATTATCATTGTTTTGGTTTTTACCAAGCTCATTATCATGCCAAATCTTCTGCATATTGACTGTAGGATTTCAAGTGATTTTTGAAGATCTTTTACTGACTTTGCTAATACAGCCAAATCATCAGCAAAGCCTAACCATAGTAAGACGAGAGTTCCATAGCTTTTCTCGTAGGAACGTTGCATTCTATTAGTAGCTTCATTAGGGATTCTGTATTTTATTCTCACTCTTTCACTTTTGCATTCATCATCAAAAATTCTGAGAATGAAGTCCAAGTATAGATTGAAGCAATTAGGGCTCTCACATCCTCCTTGACGTACTCCACTGGTGGTTGGGAATGCTGTATCCAGATTTTCCCCATCCATATAACTATATGTTTCAGCGTAGATAGATTCAAGTAGATCGATTAATCATTTAAGATCTGTGTTGTTAGACACATTTTTTATCTTGATGCTGGTAAACATCCAATCGCGTGGCACCCAGTCGAAGGCGGCTTTCAAATCAACAAAGCCAACAAAAAGGTCTTCATTCTTTTCGTAGCTAATTTGTTGCACCCTTTTCAGGCAGTAAATCGCATCCTGTCAGCCTCTTTTGGGTCTAAAACCATACTGCCCCTCTAGAAGGTTATCATCATACCAGTCACTAATTCGACTTAGAATGATCATACACAAAACCTTTAGTTGTGTTGAGCTCACTGAGATCCCGCGGTAATTAGAAGGGTCTTTAGTCGAGCCTTTGTTCTTGAACAGAGCTTTCAAACACGTATACTTCCAATTTTGGGGTAGTCGTTTTTGCTCCCAGATGTCCTTATAAAGGTTGGTTAGTGCTGTCAATGACTCGGGGTCTGAAGCAATAGTTTGGAGAACCTCCGCTGGAGTATCAGTAGTAGATTTTCTCATTTTGAGCTTGATCAACATGGATTTAACTTCTAATTCAGTAGGGGCATCTCCATTAATATTTGCAGTATCGATGTGTTCCAAACTGGTAATTATAAATTCTGGTGGTTCAAACAGCTCCTTAGGTACTTGTTCTGGTGGTTTTTTGTTGAATGATCTTTCAATTTGGTGGATTCGGTTGGGAATGTTGCTTTTTTATTGAAAGCGCCATGATTTTTTGCATTTCTGAACAGTTTTTCTAGGTCTCTATTAATTGAAGCATTGTTTATCGTATCTGCTTTATCCTGGTAGAATTGTCTTTTCAGTTCGTTAGATCTTTTTTTTTCTTCTTCTTCTTCTTCTTCTTCTTCTTCTTCTTCTTCTTCTTCTTCTTCTTCTTCTTCTTCTTCTTCTTCTTCTTCTTCTTCTTCTTCTTCTTCTTCTTCTTCTTCTTCTTCTTCTTCTTCTTCTTCTTCTTCTTCTTCTTCTTCTTCTTCTTCTTCTTCTTCTTCTTCTTCTTCTTCTTCTTCTTCTTCTTCTTCTTCTTCTTCTTCTTCTTCTTCTTCTTCTTCTTCTTCTTCTTCTTCTTCTTCTTCTTCTTCTTCTTCTTCTTCTTCTTCTTCATAGACACTCTTATTCCGAGTGTAGTGTCCGTGAGAGCCCAGGCAATAGATTTTATAGAAAGCAGAATATTTTTGAATTATTTTTTGGTTTCAGTACGAAGACAATAGGCCGTGACGTCACAAATCTCGCCATATGTTACTATAATCCGTACTGAAATAGTAATTCTGTTACCATTAGTAATGATCCTATGAAATATGAGAAATTAAAAACCAGCTCCTACTATATATTGCAACATCGCAATATCTAAATACTGCATGTTCTTAGGCGGGCAAATTTAGTTAGCACTTGTTCAAGGGTTCGGTTGTTTGTTCAAAGAAACATGAATAATAAAATTATCATTTCCTCATTGGTAATTAAAACTGAAACAACATAGACAGAATAAACAGTTTGCTATTTCAGATGACTATAAAAAATAATTATGTTTCACTTTCAAAGTAGGAAGTAAAATTGGGGCAAATTTGATAAGTACAAATCAAAAGAAAAGATTGTGTTTTTCAATTGCTATTTTCATTTTAACCGCACAATATATAGTACAAATCTTATTTTAATTCGTCAACTATTCAATAAGTGGTTGGATTCTTATCCCCTCTTATCAACATTCTTAATTCGATCGGAAAACGAATGTTTCCTTTTCTGTTGTTTATAGTTTTTGGCAGCGGATGAAACGAAACATCAGTACTGAAACAATAGCATCAAATCTCCATAACAAAAGCTAAGAGTGGCATATATAAAGGACAGCAGCGTTGAGAAAATATCAGTTGCCGTTTGGCTACGTTCCTATTAACTTTGTGGAGCAAGCAGATGATCGAAAAGATTACAGTGATGAACTTCCTTACGATATGCCTGGCTTTATTATCGGTTTTTTTTCCAATATTGCATTCCTTTGTAAGTTTGTTTGAAGACTTTTAGGCAATGAGGTTCGCACAGCTTTCTGCAAGAACTAACATTTTCTTATATCAGCAAAAAAACTAATTTGTAACTACCTTCTTTCAATTGTGTTGATGATTAATTACACGCTTAAAAGCTACGACATTTGCGCATTTCAGAGGAACACTTTTATTTCAAAATTCATACGACGATTTTACAGGGTCTGCACTTGCTCATAAATGGTATATACAAAATAGATGCCTAAATTAATCACTGAAACCTAAAGTTGGAATCAGTTTTGAAAAAAAGCATATGCATGAAGAACACTATTAATTTCTAAATTTCTCAAGACTAAATTTATTAACGTGTAATATTTTCCTAGCTTTTTCTGTGTTTCAGTAATATAGTAATCAGAAACTATAGCTAATTACAAGAAATTATGTGTTTAATGGTTTTTCGCACTTCTTTTATGTTCTTAGAAAGGAAATGCTAAATGCCTCCTGGGAATCAAAATAAGCCATTTTTTAAATAATCTGTTATGAAAATATAAACAAAACACCAACCAATTTAACAACATTATTTTTGAAAGACTTTAAGCCTTTCTTATTAGATTCAAAATCCTTACTTAATATACACAATGAACAGTTATCACCAAAAACTAGTCTTGCTCCTTTAAATTGTTTCACTGTTAAGTTTAATTTTAGAAATCACATTCAACTTGCTTTAGCATGAAAAACGTCATAAAGCAAATAAATCGTACACACGAAACATCCCTTTATATTTCAAGATTAAGTTTTGCATCTAGATGAAAATTTTTATAAGTCAATATACATATACACATGATATAACGTAATATATTTATATATTACAATATACATACAGAAAATACATTGATGCATCAAAAACAAGAAACAAATTATAATAACTGTGTTATTTGCTTTTTAACAGATCCATATGCCGCAAATATTCGACTTGAGCCTGATACAAGGGGTGCTGTTGCTGGTCTTGTACAAGTCTATCACAACGGTGAATGGGGAACAGTCTGCGATGATAGCTGGGGTACGAATGATGCCAATGTTGCCTGAAGACAACTCGGTTTTAGCACATACGTAAGTACTTGGAGCTATGGACGAGGAAAGGGAAAAGTGTGGCTAGATGATATAGCATGTACAGGATCAGAGACCTCCCTTCTGGTCTGTCCTCACGCAGGATGGGGAGTTGTCAGCTCCAACTGCAAAAGTCACACTGAAGATGCTATTGTGGTGTGTTCTGGTCGAACAGGTACATATTTTAATGTTTTTGTATTTTTATTTGTTTTTTATATTTACCTCGGTCATATTTCTATTGCCTATTTAACATTTATTTTTGTTTTTTTTTACATCTGTTAATGTACGTAAAAATGTAAAATTTGAAGAATGTATATTCTTAACAACTTACAATTTGCAATTTGATTAGGAAATCCTGCACCAAATATACGATTTTTACCTGCCGTTTCGGGTATCGTCCAAGTAAAGTACAAAAGTCATATTTTCACTTTTTTTAACTGAATTAGTATCGTCATTCATTAGATTACATAAGGGATAAGATTAAAATTAGTAAAACTGCAGCCTTCATAAACTTTATTTAAGACAGCAAAGTTTTAGGTTTTTTTTAAGTAAGTAATAACGTGCTCACTCCCTGAAAATGATGGAGTTTGGCTTGCACTTCCATGTACTGATCAGGTTGCAAAAGCAGAAATGCCCAGCGATAAGACATTGCAAGACACAAAGAAATTTACACATGTAAATGTGTACTTTAAATGTTTATTCTAGTAACACATCTTTGTAACAACATGCTGCTACCAAGTTTTTTTGTAATGATAAATTGGGCAAAAATAAGCGACTGCATCAGTCGTATGGGAAAAAAAGCTAAAAAAAAAAATCAACAAAACATGATCACACGACCCAGGAACGCTCTACAGTTACCCACTTGTGGCTCGTTTGAAATTCGTGGACTTGAGTTCTTATCCTAGACCTTCAGTTTGTTTAAGAAAGTGTAAGAAATGAATCCAAGGTAAGATGGCATTGCTTTGATTTGGAGAATTTTAAATTAATGGCAAAATATTTGACTGCATCTTTGTTTGCTTCAGATGTGTGAACCAAGAGCTGATCCAAGAACATCATTTCCGAAACGTTCAGTTTTGTTATTATTCATCTCGTTCCGTTGAAGATTAATAAAATAAAATCATCATGGATATAAAAACTTTCTTTTTATTAATATTGTGATTAAACCTATGATTTTTGTATTTAGTTTAGTTCATATCATTCCCTTTTCGTTTGTTTTGCTGATTGTTGTGACAAGTCATTGACCAATTATCGATCGTATTAAAATTCGAATTGGAAAACAGCCAATCAGAAATCGCTTCATATAAGGAGATAAATGAAACCAACAGAATTGGACAGAGTGTCTAGTAAGACAAACGCAAGCTGTTCATAGCATAGCTATCACAAAAGAGACAGGCCATCTTCTAGTCAAGGGAAGTCTTTTTTATACAAAAATCAAGGGCATTGGAAGAGACCAGCCCACCAGTCCTTCCAAAAGAGGGAAAAGCCAAGTCAACAGAACTAGTTGACAATGAACATCATTTGATGGTAAGTCAAACATACAGTAATAATGACAACTCATTATGTATAAAACAAAAAGCAGGTAAACTGAAACACTGTGTACAAGCTTGGCAAAAACTGACATCAGACAGCTACATTTTAAATGCTGTCAAATGGCTCAAAATTGAATTTGAGGTCCAGCCCAAGCAGGCATTTATACCTAAGCCATATAATTTCAACAGTGCTGAGATAAAAATCATAGATTCCAAGATTGAAGAATTTTTGGAAGCAGGGATAATTGAACATGCAACCCATACGGCCAGAGAATATATATCAAATATATTTATAAGGCCAAAGAAAAATGGAACATATCGATTAATACTCAATTTAAAAGGATTAAATGAGTTCATTGAATATCACCATTTTAAAATGGAAAATCTTCAAAGCTATCACTTTAATGAGGCCAAACTGCTATATGGCAACACTCGATTTAAAAGATGCATATTACTCAGTGCCAATCGTTGAGAATCATAGAAAATACCTTAGATTTATATGGAAAAACAGATTGTTTCAATTTACCTGTCTCCCAAATGGCCTAAGTTGTGCCCCAAGGGTATTTACGAAATTAATGAAACCTGCATACTCTGCCTTGAGAAGCAAAGCCTGGGAGAATGTTGCTTATATTGATGACACCTATCTGCAAGGGAATAATTTCCAGGAATGTGAGACTAACATTACCAACAAAATTAATTTGTTTAAAGAACTGGGTTTCAATCTTAACCAGGCTAAGTCAGATCTCATACCCAGGCAAACAGTCAACTTCTTGGGGTCTCGTTCAAACTCAGTAAAAATGACAGTTACACTAACTGAAGGAAAGGCTACTAAAATTCGGAAAAGAGGCTGTAAAATCTTGAAAACTCACTCCACATCAATAAGAAATGTATCAGAATTAATTGGCCATATGGTTGCCAGCTTTCCAGGAGTCATGTATGGACCCCTCTACTACCGTCAACTAGATATTGAGAAACCTGAGGCATTAAAATACCACAAAGGAGATTATAATGCCAATATGGAGCTGTCAGACATTGCAAAGTCTGATATAAGATGGTGGATAGAGAATATCACTCACACAAGCAATGTGGTCAAACATGGAAATTGTGACACAACTATCTACTCAGGTGCATCTCTTACTGGATGGGGAGGAGTGATGAATGGCACCTCTGCAGGGGCAACATGGTCAGAAACAGAAGCTGAGAAACATATAAATTTTCTCGAGATCTTGGCATGTTTTTTAACATTGGGAACATTTTGTTCTAAAATGAACCACTGCCATGTCAAAGCAATGATTGATAACACAACAGCAATTTCATATGTGAACAATATGGGAGGCAAAGCTCCTAAATGCAATCAAATTACTAAAGAGCTTTGGACATGGTGTGCACAGTAGGAGATATGGGTTACTGCAGTGCACATTCCAGGAAAAGAAAACATCTTAGCTGATAAGGAATTTAGAGTTAAGAGAAATGATACAGAATGGAAGCTTGATTGTAAGACTTTCCAACTAATAGTGTTACACTGGACTAATCCATCTATAGATCTTTTTGCTTCCAGGCTCAACTACCAAAGTAAGCCTTTTTGTGTCTTGGAAACCAGACCCAGAAGCTATGGCAGTGGATGCTTTTTTGCTGAACTGGGGGATGTATTGTGATTTTTATGCTTTCCCTCCATTTTCTCTAATTAACAGGGTGTTACAGAAAGTAGAACAAGACCAAACTCAAGGGATTATTGTTGTTCCACTGTGGAAAACACAAGTGTGGTTTCCGAGACTATTACAGCTTCTAACAGACATACCACTGATCTTACCAAGAAGCAAGACAATGTTGACTCTTCCATCAAATCAACAGGAAGTAAACCCCTTACACAAGAAACTAACCCTTCTGGCATGCAGATTATCAGGGATTACCTCACAAACAGAGGAATTTCGGAGAAAGCTTCCAAAATCATTGAACAATCCTGGAGGACAGGTATAAAACAACAGTACTCATCAGTCTATCTCAGAAAATGGTATTCATTTTGTAGCACAAGGGGTGTTGATCCATACAAAGCAAATACACCTCAGGCCTTAGATTTCATGGCAGAGTTATACGAGCAAGGTCTTGGATATAGTGCAATGAACACTGTGAGATCAGCATTATCTCAGGTGTTACAAAAATCCACTGGAGTTTCATTTGGAGAACTACCATTAGTTAAACAATTTATGAAAGGAGTATACCAAGAGAAACCTGCCTTACCAAGATATACCATAATATGGGATGCTTCTATCCTGTTGAATTACTTTTAAAAGACATTATCTCCTGTTAATAGTTTATCACTTAAGTTGTTGACATACAAGGAAGTCACACTGTTGGGCATCCTTTCTGCTCAGAGGCCACAAACGTTACAGTACCTAGATTTACGAAATATGGAACTGACTGAGAGCATTGTTAAATTTTCTATTGGAGACAAGTTGAAACAAAGTAGACCAGGGAAGCATGTTAATGAATTGGAGTTCCCTGCTTACCCTACAGACCCCAGGCTGTGTGTCGTTCAAATTATTAAGGAATACATAGCTCAAACCAAACCACTTCGGAACAATATTACAGTTCTGTTTGTTACAACTGCTAAGCCTTATAAGATAGCATCAAAGAACACAATATCACGCTGGATCAAGACCACTTTTGGACTTGCAGGTGTTGACATTTCACGTTTTAAACTTCACAGTGTTAGATCAGCATCAACAAGCACTGCTGCTCAAGCTAAGGTTCCAATGGAAACCATTTTAAAAACAGCTGGTTGGTCAACGCAATGTACATTTGCAAAGTATTATAATAAACCAACTAGGAAACAAGGTGAGCTAGCAAAGGCTTTGCTGGACTTGGCATCCTGAGACTCTCTGATTGACGTACAAGATTAAAACAATGCAATTCATGCTTGTTGTAACTTCTTTAAAACAAAACATATGATGTTAATTTCTTTATTAAAGAATTCGGTTTGAATTTTAAATATGATTAGGGCCATATTCTTGCTCACAAATGCTGACTCTAAACTTCTCATGGTATCCCTGCACTGAATGATGACGAAATAGAATTTAGAATTAAACGAGACTTACCTGGAAGTTGAAGTTTGATGGTAATTCTATTGAGTCATCATGAAGTGTAAAGGGATAACATGCCCGCCCTAGTCCGTGTTCCCACCTGAATTATGCATTGCTCAGCATTTGTTCACCTTTAAATATTGACTTCTGGGATTGGTATGTGCTATCTCATGTTATCCCTTTACACTTCATAATGACTCAATAGAATTACCATCAAACTTCAACTTCAAGGTAAGTCTAGTTTAATTCTAAATTATAGTCCACAGAGTGACAAAGGAAGAGCACGACAAACGTCTCAAGGTAGTACTGCAGAGGATTCAAGACAAAGGGCTAACTCTCAACAAGGAGAAATGTGAGTTTCACATGTCAGAACTTGAGTTCATGACATCTATTGTCTGCACAAGGAATTGGCCCAACTAAGGCGAAAGTTGAAGCTGTTACCAATACCCAGAGACCAGAGTCAGTATCTGAAGTCAGAAGTTTCCTGGGACTTGTGAATTACTGCGGAAAGTTCATCCCTGATTTAGCTACAATTGCTGATCCTTTAAGGAAACTAACCAAGCAGAATGAACCATTTGCGTGGAAAAAGGACCAGGAACACTCTTTTACTGAACTGAAAAAGAGACTAACAAATGCGGAAACACTTGGATACTTCAACTTTGAAGCAAAGACTGCAATCATCGCAGATGCTAGTCCTGTTGGTCTGGGACCTGTACTTGGGCAAACACAAAATGGTGAGTCTAGAGTCATATGCTATGCCAGTAGAAGTTTATCAGATGTAGAACGGAGATATTCACAAACCGAAAAAGAGGCCCTAGCCCTTGTCTGGGATTGTGAACGTTTCCATATGTATGAATATGGGATTGACTTTGAACTGCTCACTGATTACAAACCTTTAATTTTAACCTAAAATTTACTAAATTTAGAGTTTATTTACTCCAGGAAGTCTCACGCTAGTGCTAGAGTAAACAGATGGGTACTGAGATTACAGCCCTATAGTTTTGTTGTGAAGCACATCCCAGGCAAAACGAACATCGCTTACTCACTCACAGTATATACGCTATTTTGCTGAAAATGCCACACCCAAAGCCATGTCTACTAGAGAAATAGAAGAAGCATCCGCTGATGACCCAGAGTTGTCTAATCTGAGAAAGTGTTACAAAGAGAACAAATGGAACAATCTCCAAAACAAGAGGTATTTGCTAATAAAGAATGAGATATCAGTTATTGGAAAACTTGTACTAAGAGGAGTGAGAATCATCATCCCTGAGAGCTTGAGAAGAAAAGTATTTCAGATTATGGTGGCCTGGTCTGGACAAAGGAGTTGAGGAGGTATGCAAGATTTGTCACCCATGTCAAGTGGTCGGAGATCCTATTCCACCAGAACCTGTCAAGACAACTGAGCTACCCAATGGACCATGGCAGCATTTAGCAATAGATCTTATGACACCCTGCTTGCCATCAGATGATCATGTATTTACTGTAGTGGACTGTTATAGTCGATATATAGAGATACAAGAAATGAAATCGACAACAACAGACAAGATAATTGACAGTCTCAAGCGGATGTTCCTGACACATGGACTACCCATAAGTGTTGCGACCGACAACGGTCCATAATTTATCAGTGATGAATTCAGAAAGTTCATGGAAAATGAAGGAATTCATTGTCACACTACAGTGCTATTGCCACAAGCAAACAGAGAAATAGAACGTCAGAACCGTTCCCTACTAAAGCGCATCAGGATTGCACAAATAGAGAACAAAGACTGGAAGGAGGAACTAGGTGCCTACCTTACCATGTACAGGACCCCACCCCACAGCACAACAGGTGATAGTCCCGCAGAATTACTATTTGGTCGTAAATTGCGCACCCATCTACCTGTACTTGAGGAGAATACAGTGGAGGACCTGGAAGTAAAAGATTGGGACAGTGAAGCAAAGGAGAAAGGGAAGGTCTACATCAACAACAAACGCCAAGCAAAGGCAAGTGATATTAGAGAAGGAGATTTGGTCTTGTTAAAGCAGGGGTCACTGAGCAAGATGACTCCACCTTTCGACCCTCAGCCTTATCGTGTCGTGTCGAAAGCCAGCAGCAGTGTTACAGTTGAGTCATCAAATGGAGCCCAGTACAGGAGGAATACATCACATCTTAAAGTCTTTAATGAGCCAAAGGCTGATGAACCACAGCTCACCAGTGAGGAAGATACATCTTGTGAGGAACCACAACAGACTACAGGAGATAAGTCACTTACACCAGATAAGTCACATACACCAGATGAGTCACCTGCACCAGATGAGTCACCTGTAGAGAACAGATCTAAGGACAACACAACTGCTATCAGACCCACAAGACAGAGGATGGTACCAGCTAAGTTCAAAGACTATGAGCTTTATGAGTAACAATTTACGAAGACTTTAGGTTTTTGAACATTTGTTTAACTTTGTAAAAGTCAGTTACAACATTTTTTGAGTTTGTTAATATTTAATCAGTTTTGCTCATTTAACATAGGCAGAATTATTATTCCAAAGAAGGGGAGGGAATGTAGTGTCTTAACATTATGTTCTGGTATACCTGTGTGTTTATAATGTTATGGGCTACCTGTGTAATGTATTGTGTGTGAGAGTGGCATTAAAGATGATGACCGATTGAACGAGTGAAGGTTTAATCCGTTTCAATTCGTATTGATACGTTGAGACAGTACAGTAGTATTTTTTCGAACTACTCATTATGTAAATAAAAAAGAAATTAACAGAAGTTTCACACACGCTGTTTGGATTATAGGGCACTGATTATTAATTACGTAGAGTTTTTAATTGTTATACTCTGCCATGATTATGAAAGCTCTTCTACTCATTCAAAAGTGAAAATAAAGTTCATTTTAAGAAATTGTTTCAACGAGTTTGCCCGATTCTCGTCGCCCTGTTATGTTTACCTAATTAGCATATTGTCCAGTGTCAAAAAAATGACTTGCGTTATTTTACAATGTCGTGGAAGTTTACTTCAAGAGAATAAGTGTTTTAAAGCTTAAAACCCCTACTTACTATTTTTGCGTTTAAAAATCGAAAAATGATTTTTTTCCCAGACCCAAAAACTTGTTAGATTAGTTGGATGATAGGCTTTGTTGGAACAGAAATTGAGGTAGGGCGATTTTCGAACCATTTCATACTGTCATACTCGATCCTCAGTACAGACAATGCTTCTTAAAAACTAAATCTAATGACGATGCCATATACTGTAAGAGTTGGTAGAACAGTTTGTGTTGGTTCCTGGGAAATGAATGTTGCCAAGGTTGCATGTCAACAACTTGGTTTTACCAAAACTGTAGGACATTGGTACAATGGCCAAGAGACTGGTAGAATATGGCTGTACGACTTGCAGTGTTCAGGTTCAGAAGCTTCACTTGGAAGCTGTCCTCACAATGGATGGGGAAACGTTCACTCTGACTGCAATACTCACAAGTATGATGCTGGTGTTGTGTGCTCTGGATACCAAGGTAGGAAAATCAAATTTAATGTTATTTATGTAAATACCAAGTGATGAGGAGTTATATTTTATTGATTCATACTCTATGCTTTCTTCTCTAGTTCGTCTTCAAGATGGTTTAAATCCAAATGAAGGGAGAATTGAAGTTAAGTATGCCGGCACCTGGGGCACCATTTGTGACAATGGCTTTGGTCTTCATGAAGCCAACGTTGTTTGTAGAATGCTTGGTTATAATATGGCTGTAACAAAAACGAGTTTCGCAAAATCGTCACATAAAGCATGGTTAAAAGACCTTTCGTGTGGGAGAACTGAAAATACAATCGAAAACTGTGCTCATTCTAGTTTTGCGACCCAAAGTTGCCCAACCAAAACAATTGCTGGAGTTGTTTGTCTTAATACATCCATTGGTCCAGGTAAGATTTTACTAAAGCCTTTGCAGTTTGTATTTCTTGTGTAAAAAGAAATCTAGCATCCTCTAAATGCGATATTATCATTTTTTCCTAGTTTATTTAAATGAAAGTTATATTAGCTTACAACTTAATTTTTTTGCAGCTATAACCGTTTATATTGGGCCCAAAAAGAGAGTGCAAATCAGCCATTATGGTATTAACAAGTCCATTTGCTCCTATGGCTTTGATGCGAAAGATGCACGAGTAATATGTAGAATGAAGGGATATGTGGATGTAGATCAAATCACTTATATTGACAGTAAAACTCTAGATGCAAAATTAAAACAAGTTTGGATCTTGAACATGGCATGCCAAGGACATGAGAAGACAATACAAAGTTGCAACATCATTTGGAACTGGAAAAATCAGCCATGTTCAAGTTCCAATTATGTTGGCGTAACTTGTAAAACAGGTATTCAACATATTACATTATGTGCAAAAGAATGGTGTATATAATATAACATTTACAAGTTCACTGTTTGTGTTTCATTTTCAGAAATTCAGCTGCGCCTTGTTGGTGGAGCTCGTAATAACAGTGGTCGTCTTGAAATAAATACATTGGGACAATGGGGCACAGTATGTGACAAAGGCTGGGATATCAATGCTTCTGATGTCGCTTGTAGAGTGCTTGGATTTCCTAGAGCCCTAAAAATCCAAAAGTTTCAATCAGGAACTGGTCTTATTTCTCTTTATAACATCTCGTGTGTTGGATGTGAAAGATCTCTTGACGATTGTTATCATCCAGCATGGGATTCAAAATCTACTTGCACTCACAAAAATGACGTTGGATTAGTGTGTCTCCTAGGAGGTAACTAGGTTTATTGTGTTCATTTTTCATACAGTAAAAAAATATGTTCCGTAAAACAAGTAGCTTGGCTCAACGTTTGGTACATTTTTGCTTCAAAATCAGCAAGCTATAAATCAAAACCTGAAAATAGTGCAAATATTTGCGTATTTTTGTCTTCAGGGCCACCAAACCTTTCTGCTAAGAATATGGCTGATGGACGAATAGAGATAAGTTACTATGGTGTTAACAGATCCATTTGCTATGATGGCTTTGATACGAAAGATGCACAAGTAATATGTAGAATGAATGGATATGATGATGTTGCATATATTACCCAAATTACTAGTCAAGCAGGAAACTCAAGGACAGAAGAAGTATGGGTTTTAGATATGGCTTGCACAGGAAATGAAAATTCCATCGAAAAATGCAGTACTTCATGGAACTGGGAAAACAGGAATTGTCCAAACAATAGCAACCTTCGTGCTGGAATCGTTTGCAAAAATAGTAAGAAAAAAGAAAGTGATTTCGAAATTAAAAACATCCTTTTTCTTTTTTGATAATTCATTAAATCTGCATTTTAGGAAATGAAACCCTAAAGGTTGAATTCCGTCTTGAAGATGTCAAATCGCCAGCTCCTTATTCTGGACGCCTAACTGTAAAATATTATAACAGATGGGGAAATATATGTGCAAAGGATTTAAAGCTAGAAGACGCACATGTGATCTGCAAAATGTTGAACTTTACCAAAGCCCTGACTATCTCTCATTGGGGTAAATATACTGGTAACGTAAGTTTTGAGCTGGTCAATCACTGTAAAGGAAATGAAAGTTCAATGGAAGCCTGCCAAGGTGTGAAGCTTGAACAGGTTAATGCATGTGAAGAAGACAATTATGCAGGAGTTGTTTGCACCCCAAAAATTTTAGGTAAGCTCTGTTATTTGTTTAATGGATTTAACATCACACAATTAAATAGATTCTTCATGCAAACAATTTTGTTTTCACCTACAGTTACACCAACATCGTTACCTCGAAACGTACGTCTTACTGGTGGTTTAGACAATGCAAGAGGCCGAGTTGAAGTGCAAAGACACAAAATTTGGGGAACGATTTGCAATTCAGGATGGGATATGCGTGACGCTAATGTAGTATGTCACATGAAAGGTTTTGATGGTGCAATTGCAGCATCTATGTCATTTGGTGAAGGAACTGGTCCAATATGGATGTCTGGGCTTCAATGCAAAGGAAGTGAAAATAATGTTGAGGGGTGCGCTAAGTATACACAAGAAAAAACAACTTCATGTAACCATAGCATGGATGCTGGAGTGGTCTGCCGCCGTTATAAAGGTCAGAAACTAAATAAATCGTTTTTAAAAAGCCTTGAATAAGCTTCAGAGCTATAACTTTTAATCATAATTATATTAAACAGATGAAATAACAGTCAAGTTGGATAATCAAACAAGAAATTATTATGGCAGACTGATGGTAAAAGTAAACGGCACTGATGCAGGATCAATTTGCGGTAATGGTTGGGACAGTGAGGATGCAGACGTCGCTTGCCAAATGATGGGATTTAAACAAGCCTTAGTACCTATTAGCCATTTTGGAGGAGGATCACCCATAATCTCGATGTCCAATGTTCACTGCAGCAATAGCGACATATCACTGAAAACGTGTAATCATGATGGATGGGTAAGCAACTCATGTCCTACAAATCACCATGCAGGAGTAATATGTGAACTGCCTGGAGGTTAGTCAAAATCTTTTGATTAATCATATTCTAAATGCCGTGACTCATTTTTAATGTCCTAAATTATTGATTGCTTTTTGTTTTATCACTACAGTCAATGACAAAAACTTTGGTATGAGATTGGTTAAACTTTCTGGAACAAATCTAAGCAAAGTAGAAGTCCAATACTATGGTGTTTGGGGAGCTGTGTCTGCTAACAACTGGAACCTGGCAGACGCCCACGTTGCCTGCTGGAGTAATGGTTCAGGAAAAGCATCAACAGCGAAAAATGTTATAAACGATGAAAACCTTCCTATTTTGATAGATACTCTTAATTGCCTAGGAAGTGAAAATTCAATAGAAGAATGTGGTGTCAATTGGGGTATCGCTGGTCCTGACCAATCTAGAATAGCTGCAGTTGAATGCACAACAGTTATATATGGTATATACAAACATTGACACTTTGTTGCTTTCATATTCTTGAATGCTTATTCAGGTCTGTTCTTCCTCATATTTTTTTAAAACAGACGATAAAGGGTCAATGACAACGACAATAATACCAGGATCTGGAATGAATACAGGATTTGGAGAAGTGAAAATAACATACAACAGTAAATCCTATGCTATTTGTGGCTATAAATGGGACATAAAAGATGCTGATGTAATCTGCAGGATGAGCAATCATAAAAAAGGAGCAATGGCGGCGATTACAAAATATGCCATCAATACAAACAAACAATTCCTTACTGGATTCGAATGCCGTGGCACGGAAAAAACTTTAGGCGAGTGTTTCCGAGACCAATCTCTGACTAGTTGTCAAGGAAACTTCATCGCAGGTGTGATGTGTAAACCTAATACAGGTAATGAAAATAAAGGCACAGGCAAGCTAGGCATCTGACATATTTGATTAAAATCTTTCCTTTGTGTATTAAGGTCCAGCACCAAAAATGAAATTGCGCTTAGGAAGTGATGGAAATGCCATGAATTCTGGACGTGTAGAGATATCATATGCCGACGAATGGGGAACATTATGCAATGATGGTAACAGCCAGCAAAATGCTCTGGTCATATGTCGCATGCTCGGGTATGTTGATGCAAGTTCCTTCCATTCAACGTCCAAACTAAGTGGTCAAATCTCCTGGCTTGAAAACATGCAATGCAAAGGAAATGAAAAAACCATTGAGGAATGCAAACCAAAATGGGGAGAAGCAACATGTAATGATGACAGCATGCTTAGTGTCACTTGCAGGAAAGGTAATTTTAATATTACATCCACCACTTAATTGTGCCAGTTGTTTTTGATACCTTATCGAGTGATTTAATTTTGTAGCTGGTGCTCCACACTTCCAAATTGATGGAAACGATGCTATTACTGATACAAAAGCCAAAATCAGCTTCCGAAATGTCTCTCCAGACTTACAAGCGTATGTATCAAAACAAACTTTTATATACTCAACGATACATTTGACAAAAATATGTATGAGTATTAATAATCTGACGCCTTTTGTTTATAGCATCTATCAAATCGCTGTTGAAAGGAGATCACATGAGGAGCGTTTGCAATCCTTTAATACTCAAGAAACCCCCTTTATATTTAATATAGTAAATTACACCACAAGTGCTAAGCACGGGTACACTTCTTACATTACCGCTGAAGTAACCAATTCCTTTCTACACAAGAACAAATTTGCCATTGGTGATTCCACTTTAAATCAAGGACCAAACGGGTTTATTAATAAGCCACTTCAACCAAACACAACATACAGAGTGTATGTAAGGATTGCAACAGAGTCATACGACGGGGTGCGTACTTTATACTTCCTTGTCTTATGTATATAAATAGCACTATTTTATATTTTAATAATTCTCTATTGATTTTGAATTTTGCTTTTTTCTTATAGAATACAAGGATTTATGGTGATTATTCTTACGTTGCCTTCAGAACAAAACCAAAACTTACTGCACGCCTAGGTAAACAGATAACTTGTTACTTTTTCTTAAAGCAACAGAATTCGCCTTCCTCTTTTACCATTCTAAAATCCTCGAACACATCCTTTGTTCATTTTATAATTTTATAGCTCGAGCTGAAAAACTTACCAGTTCAAGAGGTGGAGGAGCAGTGATAGGCATGTCGATTGTCATAATAATGTTGATTGCAGTTATCATCTGTGCCTCTATTTGGTTCATCAAAAAACAAAGGAATGAGGAATTTGATGCTTCCGATAAAAGCCAAGGTAGCCAGGCTTTTGAATTATATTTTTGATATATTTGACTATAATGTCCAATTAATCAAAGACCAACACATCTGAATCGAATGTTTAATTTCTGTTAGGAATTGAGATGACAGATAACGGTGACATGCGTACAGTCAATGACATCCCGGAAGGCTACTACCAGGTACCACTACATGGTGAGCACAACGAATACGTCACTACCCCAGACAAAGACAAAGCTGCTTATCAGTCTTTGGTAACTCGTACAAGGGTATGTCCTATCAAAAATCTCAAACATTGTATTCTATATTTAAATTAATTGTTATCATATTTTTAATCCACAGATTGCTCGTAACAAGCAAGAAAACGAGTCGCCTTTGTACGTTGAAATCAGGAGCTGAACAGATGATTCAAGACTGAGCCGCAATTAAACTAAAGCATAGCTTATAGTAAATAAAAAAAGAAAATTGCGTGCTTTGTTTTATTTTTATGGACAGAATTACAAAAAGTAGAGTTTGGTAGGAGTTTGAACAAGCTTGAGACATGTTGCTGTAAACAGCGCTGTTTGGGCTGGGTGTTCTGGGGTTTCTGGTGTTAAACACAGGGATCCTGGTAACCATGTTCCTACCCATTCAAAATCTACTCGTTTTCTCTAAATTTTTTCAGGCTTTCACAAATGATTGCAATTCATTAAATAAATAGTTAAAATATAACCAAAAGGGAAACTGTGATTAAATAGACGTTCAAGGGAAAACAAAAGGGAAACTATTCAAATTCACAATTGAATTAATTAGGGTACTTGAAATAATGAGGGTATTAAATAAAGGTGTAAATTTTTGAAGCATAATTGTTGTTGTTGTCGTTTTTATCAGTCTCATTAGCATCATAACTAACATAACAAAACCTGTATTTGTGATTTCAACACAGGAAGCCCAACAGAAACATACAGAATGGTCATAACACCTGGTATGCATACAACACAGCTGACAGCTGTCAGTCGACCGATTATCCTTCCTTATATGACTTTAAAGGAAAAAGAATATTTGACTGCAGGCTCAACTTTAATAACAGGAACTGATTAAACAAACTGTTGACAAACGTTGATGCAAAATTAATTAAGTCATTCTAAGCTGAAGCTAGAGTGCTGAAAACTCAAACAACTGGAAGCCTATATTGGCAACAGGAAATTAATCACATTTCATCCCTTTTGACACCTTTCAAAAATTATCTAATAATTAAGGTTTTTTTCCTTCAGCATTTTGACATTTATATTTACTGAAGAATCAAAAACAAAAATAATAGTTTAACATGAAATATTAATGCCACTTTTCATTTGTAGTTTGATGACACTTCACAAATCATTAAGAATTTACAATTTCTCATATCCATACCCTTCTCAGCTTAGTAAAAAAATCGAATTTTAGTTAGAAAGCTGATAGAGAAGGGTAAGGAACGAGAATAGAATGTACAGCTTGCACTACTCTTACCTATGTCTAGTTCTCCAAGTGCTTTTCCTTAATGCTTTTGGTTGCACAGTTTATTTCTTCCAGGATGATACTTTGATACTGCAACAATGATAACATAACAAAACAAAACAAAAAAAAAACAGAAAATGTATGATAACAAGCAAGTATTGTTTCCAGAATAGAAAAAAAAAATACATTTACTTTTTGCAATAACATTTTTGGTGTTGTTCTCACCCCACCCCACTCCCCATTATAACATAACATTTTTTAGTGAACCCTTCCTCATTAACTACAAATTTTCAGTAGACGTATTATACAGGGATTTCATTAGAAGCCAGAAACTGGCAAACTTCTGAGCATCCACTTTCCGTATCAATGCCATGGAGAGCCATATATTTTTGCCACATCACAGTTGTACTACCACTCCCTCACTGATACAGTTGCCTGGAATTAAGTAAAACATTCGCCTGCTTGAAATTTTAAAGAAATCCCTGATTATCATATTTGAAGATATATTTTCAATGCCCCCCCCTTCCTTAATTGTTACTGGATAAAATGGCTAGCGCCCCTCCAAATCAACCCATGCCAATCTGTTTACTAGATTATTTTTTCAACTTTTAACATTAATGGAGCTTTAATCATAGGATCAGTATAAAGCACCTTTTATCTGTAACGTCATTAATGGTGTTGTCTATTATTCCAGACTTATAGCTACACCGTACCTTGTATAGACCTTAATCTTAAAAAAACGTCTTTGTTATACGAGGGTAGCACTTAATAGCCAGTGGCTAACAAACCTGTGGCCCTCATTCATCCATTATTGAATTAGAATTTAAATTAAAGTTGATTTTTGTTGAGGGAAGAAAACTGGAGAGTTAGAGAAAAACCCTCAAAGCACAGGAGAGAACCAACTACAAACTATATAATAATAATAATAATAATGATAATAATAATAATAATAATAATAATAATAATTTATTAATTTATATTGCGCAGATTACATAAAAATGATCAAATGCGCATTACAACTCTTATATAATAAAACTATCTAATACATACATATATTCCAAAGCTTTGGAGCAGCAAAAAGAAAAGCTTGATAATCACATACAACACCGAGCTTGGCGGGACTCAAACTTGGGTTGCCTTGGTGAGGGCAGGGGCTCCCACTGCTGCACCACCCATGTTTCCCAATGACCGCAATTAACATTCAAACTATGACCACGTTTAATGTATTCACATGCATGGGGATTTTTCTGCCAAACGAGCCTTTAGACGCCTTCCCTTGTGAAATATTTGGTCAAACCAGCCAGCTTCTCATAGAAAAGCCCATGCATGAAAGTATGGAAATACATTAAATGTGGTCATACCTTTGTGTGTTGCCTGAACTTGTAGCTAAGGACTTCATGCATAAATATTAAGAAAGACCTATAACAAGTACTATGCATGTGCTTGCCAAGAGTTTTTTAAGTAAAAGGGAGCCTAAGTCCAGATAATTTATGTATACAGTAAGAGTAAGACTCCCTGTGAACTAAATGGTCAGTCAGGGTTTTCATTAAGTTTTAAAATAAATTAATAGAAGATCATGCATTAGCCAGAGATCAGGGTTTATTTAATTTTCATTTAAGCCAATAGAAAATTTTACAAATTAATACCAGGCTAGCAATGATAAATGAAGCTGGAGAATTTTGCTCAGTCTCCAGAGCTTACTCTGATCTCTGACTCTGGTCAGTTAAGCTATCAAAACCAATATTATCCAATTTATACGCTGAATGCAATAATGGCAGCTATTGACTTTCAAAAATAAAACCTAATCTTTAAAAATGAGCACCACCACCAGAAAGAGCAAGCAGAAATATGCATTATTGGAAAGTTTTATTGCTGTAAATTGAATTCCAGTGAAGTTATTTGGAATCAAAAATACAAAGATTTGTATGTGATCATGCAGTCAACTAAGAACTGGCTAACCTCGTTCTGGTGTTTTCCCAGTGTTTTTGACAATCGTAAATTCTGATAACTTCTCAAGAGTTAATATTTCTACCTCTTTAGCACTTGACATATAGCAGTGGAATATTTTTGTTCCTTAAAATTATATTTATGCTAATGAGGTAAAATGTAAAATTTAATAAACAATTTAAATATCAAAATATACACATGCATGATGATTAGTCCATTTCTATAATTGACATTAAAACATATGGAACATGGAACAACATGGGGTACTAAACCCAAATCCTGGGGTTAATCCCCATTATTTGCTTTACGAGTATGTGCTGGCTGTGCTGCCAAACAGCGTATGATTTCAGGGTATTTACTCTGGCAAAGGGTATATAAAATTACACCCTATGCAACAGGGTATCTGTTTTCACAAAGTGCGTGAAAATTTTCTCAGGGTTTGGAGGGCTCAGTGGCACCTCCCTAACCCAAGTACAGCCCCCTTCCTGTACCCAAATGGTTACAAACATGCCTCTTCTATGCACAAATAAACTAAACATTGCAGAATAGAAGAATATAATATATGCTCAGACTGCGCCTCTACACTTCTTACTAATAATGTTAACTATATTTTCCAAGTTATGTCCTCCTCCTCCTCCACTTTACCTACTAATCATCATCCACCTATTAGCACCATTGCAGCTCAATTACTGAAAATTGGAACCTATTGTTTTACCCTTTCATTTGAGCTGCACTACAATGTGGTGCAGAGGGGGTATTGATTTCTAAAGTACAAAACTTTAGAAAGAATTTCAAAGTATTGTATTCCTAGGCCAATTGGCGACTCTTAAAACCCAAGGTGTTTGCAGGTCTAGCCTAAAATCGTATTGTTTTGCTATTATAATTTCTTCTTTTGTTTTCTGATCTCAAAAGTGTGGCTAATTTAGCCAGGGACCATAGAGCACATTTTAAAATATGAGAGGCTAGTATATGCAAATCAAAGGGAAAATGTAGAGGTAGCTAGGATTAGAAAATATATGAAGTATGTATAAAGAAAAAAGTGGGAGTGTAAAGCAACTCCCCCCCCCCCCCCCAAGCTAAACCTACTGGGGTTTTAAGTGTGATCAACTGAAACCATATTCCAATGACCTTAGACTTGAAAATATTTCACGTTCAGGGACCCTGGAAAAATTTTCAGTTGATTTGGAGGGTACTTTCTGGGGTTTCTTAAGGCTTGTGGCAGTAATCAGCACATGTATTTGGCTGACCACCTTGTGAATATATAATAGACCACTTGCAGCACACAGGAATGCAAATGAATTTGGAGGGCAAAATAAAAGAATTTCAAACTCTTGAAAATTCGAACCTATTGTATTGCCCTCCATAATGAGCTCCATTTTGACATGCTGCAATGGGTCTATTAGCTATTAGAAAAAATCTACCAATGGTCTATCACCAATTGAGCCCTGTGATTGACTGAGCTACTAGGGGTCTATTAGTGATAGACCTCTAGTAGCAAAAAGCACCGGTTTTGAAAACCCTCAAAAATATATTTAAAGCAAAATCCAAAACTTTTTGCATCCTTTTATTGGACCGATTAGTAGGTTTTTACTAAAACAATTAGACCTCTCGCCCTCATGACCTACGAGTCAATAGCCCATTCGGCCTTCGGCCTCATGGCCTATTGACTCGTAGACCATTCCGACTCCAGGACTAATTGTTAAATATTATATTAAAAAATCGTGGGCACCTACAAATATTCCAGGAATGTTCTTTGGTCAAATCAGAATTGACAGTGACTCTAACCACAAGATAACGGAAAGATAACAAATTAACAATGTTTCTAATTGTGGTTAAGAAACATTATTGAAATATTTGTAGGTGCCCAGGGTTTTTCGACTAGCAATATGTTCTGAGTATTTGAAACTATTTTCAAAAATTCTAATAATTTTTTCAATATGTAAAAAATTAAGCGAACCATATGCTTGTAAACATTATTTCCCTTTAAACTGTTGTGATCGAAGTTTCTCTACATCATTTTCCCCGCCCATTCTCAAAGAGAGCTGAAACAATGTCTATCATTAAACTGACCGATCGTCGGGAAGTGGCCGTCAAAAACACCCAAAAAAATGAACAAATAAACTATGAAGTCATTTTCATTTGTAAATCATCAATAGTAATACAGTAAAAGTTCATATAGTATATGTAATATGAAAATAAGATCGGAAATCGATGACGGTACTCAACATGTGAGATATATATTTCGTGATAAAGTAAACAAAACAGAAATTATTGCTGGTATTGCTGGAGATAGGATCAGAGGTCAATATAATAATACAATTTAAGAACAAAGGATAAAAAAACTCTTGTTATAAATGCAAGATCTGTTACGAAGCCTGCAGGACCCTGCTATAACAGGTGGCGAAAGTTAATGACCCATGATCTTACTAACAAAAAGCTAATTTCAGAACTAAACATTTCAATGTTTTACCATAAATTGTGTCCTTGGAACCTCCTTGACCTGATGACGTGGAAGGAAAACGGCATCTGTACAAGTAGCTTCAAATTTTTTGGATAAAAGTTCGAGCATACACAACGATACACAACGTTGCAGGCGCCATCTTGGTAACGTTATTCTAACGACCGAAGTGCGTCTGACCTGATCAATGCTGCAAGATGATTGGTTAATTTGTTCACGTGACTTTGCGTCTTCAGCAACCAATCAAAACTGGTCAGACGTCGTTTTAAATATTAACGATGTTAAATGATACAAAACTGAGAGTTAACAGTTTTACTTGTATTTTTGAATACAACATTTGAACTTTCTAACTCTACTCGAAGTACTTTTACACCCATTATCGTCGAAGTGCGACCCCCGAAGTATGATGTTTGTTTCCAAACTATAGCATTTCCACGGTCGTTAATCAAAGAACTCAGAAACTGGAAAAAATTACATTTTTGAGTGAGATTTTGGAGTGAATTAAAGATTTTAATCCTCTGAAATCTATAATTCAGTCTAAAATCCCTCAAAAAAATTTCGGGGGTCACACTTCAGCGATAATGGTTTTAAAAACCTACTGTAAAAACCACTAAGAAATTTTTCAATTCCGTCTTTAATAGTCAAGGCAACTTGCTCGGACCCTTGTGCGATGAATAAATTAACTCGGTGATTGGCAGTAGAAGCCACTAAAATGGCAACGCAGTTTAAAGATTAGGACAATGCTCATATTAACACTACCTTATTATTATTTTATTATATATTTTTATTTATTTTTTGCTAAAATTCGGGGGGGGGGAGGGAGGGTAGCTGAATTCTCGAATCACGAACTTTGTTTTAATTTCACGAATCACGGTCCAAATAAGGTCGAATCACAAGAACAAACCTTTCAAAATTTAAAATGTTTTTTTTTTAAACTTAAAAAAAAAATTTATTCCACTTAACCACTCTGAGGTGGACGGAAAGCCTTACAGGTCTAGGACCCAATTACAAGGCAACCGATAGATCGAATTAGAATTTGGAAGTTGATTTTTGTGCAGGGAGGAAAACCGGAGACCCCGGAGAAAAACTCTCGAAGCACAGGAGAGAACCAACAAACAACTCTACTCACATACGACACCGAGCCCAGCGAGGCTCGAACCCTGGTCGCATTGGTGAGAGGCGAGCGCTCGCACCGCTACGCCATCTGTGCTTCCCAAGTTTCAGTTTTAATACCGAAAAATTTACTTTATGTCTCTTAAAATCGGGGAAAATGATTTCCAGTCCGCCATTTGGCATTTCTATTTTTCATTCCAAGAAACCGAAATCCTTTCCCAGTGCGTCAGATCCTATTTTCCAAATCGGCAAAGGAAAGCGGCATTTAAATCTTACGGTTACTATGATTAATTGAAATTCTATCCCGCAGAATATGGTTATGGTAAAGTAATTACCTTGGAGATAATGTGCATTATTAATGTAAACCCTCTTATTAGTTAATGTTATTTTTATTTTTTTGCGTGACATCTCGAACACCGACATCCTAGGTTTGTGTTCGATGACCTTTGATCATCGTCAGACAACAATCCCCTTTGTTAGATCAACTTTAGTGCAGTTCATCAAAATTAAACTGAGGCATCTTGAATTTCATTATTTAAAGTCTTGGAATTTGTTAAAAACAATTCGTTAGAATTTATTAGAAAATTATTATGGAAAAATATAAATCATCTGGATAATATGGGTCATGATACGATAATGTAACAAAATTAACTCCAGCTGTGAATGGATGTCACGACATGCACATCCCTTTGACACTGCAAAAGATACGTGACTGGGCGTGGAGGAAATGTTCACGTTTGATTTTCATGCTGGTTTTCATTCATGCGTTCATTTGTTTATTTATTCATATATTTACTCATTTATTCATTTTTAATTATTTATTCATTAATTCATTAATTAGTTAATTCATTCAGTCATTCATTCAATCATTCATTCATTCATTCATTTTTTCATTGATTAATTCCTTCATTCATTCGCTCGATCGTTCGCTCGTTCGTTCGTTCGTTCGTTCGTTTGTTTGTTTGTTTGTTTGTTTGTTTGTTTGTTTGTTTGTTTGTTTTTGTTTTGTATCCATTTTAAGCTTTTGTTGTTGTTATTGTTGTTGGAATAGCTTAGAGGGTTTATCGTGTTGGTGGGAAAGTAGAGCACTATCTAGTAAATTCTAGGTTTTGCAGTTAGATATGTCGTAACATAATGTCTTTCCACTGTTCAGCACTTGCAGCCCTTAAGTTATCAGCTAACACATATTAGAAAAAACCTACTAATGGTCTATCACCAATCGAGCCCTGTGATTGGCTGAGCTACTAGGGGTCTATTAGTGATAGACCTCTAGTAGCGAAAAGCGCCGGTTTTGAAAACCAAAAAATATATATTTAAAGCAAAATCCAAAACTTTTTGCATCCTTTTATTGGACCGATTAGTAGCTTTTTACTAAAACAATTAGACCTCTCGCCCTCATGGTCTACGAGTTAATAGCCCATTCGGCCTTCGGCCTCATGGGCTATTGACTCGTAGACCATTCGGACTCGAGGACTAATTGTTAAATACAAACTTTGGTGTGATTATAGTTCGCATAGCGCACTGAATATGCAATGAAATCCCAACAAAGAATGCATTTTCTGAAATGTTTTTAAACCAGGATTGCATATCTGTTAGTCATTTAAACATATAATCTTCCCTTTTTTTATTGGCCATTTAAAATAGCCCTCCCACCCCCCCCCCCCCCCCCCCCCCTCCCGACCAAGGAAAAATCGTGGCTACTACCCTGTGTGAGATCTATAACCGTTCTTTCTTTGGACTTCAGGAAGTAGCTTGTAAACGAGGGTTTCACTGGTTTACTAAGAGGAGGAGGTTGAAAACTGAAGGAAGGAAAAGCGCTTGAAGAGCTTTGTTCATACTTAGAAAACCGAATTCTTAAGCTTAGCCAACTAATTCAAAATTGTTCTCATTTTTAGGATGTCCTAGAGTTACTACGCATGCGTGTTGGTCGTTATGTATTTATCAGCTCAGATTCAGTATACGAAGTCTGCAAACCATCAAACCATGGTGGTCCTAGCAAAGAATCAGATGCAATACGCCTTGAAAACCACGAACAACTGAAAAGAGGCGCAGGATATGATCACTATGGCGACTCAAAGCTAGCATGTGAAGAAGTGCTTCGGAAAGAACACAACGAGCACCAATTTAACTACATATCCCTGAGGATACCTGACAGGACCACGTGACAATACCGACCGCTTCTGGATTTATTTTCTGTGGGTAAAGTTCCAGGATGTAATCGACCGACCAATCTTCTACCCTCCAAGGTTACATAACCAGCAACTAAGTTTCGTGATGTCAGAGAACCTGGCGATGCTGTTGCTCAGCCTAAACGACTTTCAAATTGATGTCTTCAATCAAGCCTACAACTTGGCCTTCAAGAAGACTGCAACGCTGAAGGAATTTATTACTGTATTGGGGCAGCACGTCGGAGTTCCCAACGTCAAATTTGATGAAACTACCGTGGACAAAGCTCATACTTACTTCCCATCGGTTAAACGCGGGCCTGTCAATGTCACCAAGGCTGAAAAATTGCTTAATTGGAAAACGTACTCTCTTGAAGAAGGAATCAAGAGGACAGCTGATTTTTACAACTATGCGATGAGAGCAGGTGAATTTAAAAAGCAACGAGATGGAATCATTGAAGCGTTCATTCCTGATGACAAACTGGAGTTGTTTAAAAAGAGGTATAAGGAGATCTACGGAACGGAACTCAAGATTTAAACATTTCATAACGAGCTGTGACGATCATACATGTTGTAGTTTTGTTCCATAGTTATGTATTTTTCTTTTTCCATAGTTCTGTTAACAAATAAAGTCTCGCGGTAACCTTTCCAAGACCGATCTCTGTAACTACATGAATTCTCAAACTTCACCTACCTACGAAACCACCATTTTGCCTGGCAGAGAAAATGGCATATTGCATTGACTAGCATTCTTTAATATCTGTGCATGAAGTCCTTAGCCTCACGTTCATGCAGCTCATTAAATATTACCGCGCGACGCGCAAAGGTATGGCCACATTTCAGTAATGATATGTATTCGCATACTTCCGCTGGCTGGTTTTTACCAAATAAAGCGTGCAAACGCTCGTTTTCCATCAAAAGGCCCTTGCATGGAAGTATGCGAACACATTAAATGAGGTCATACCTTTGCGCGTCTCGCTGTAATATTTGATGAGCTGCATGAACGGGAGGCTATAAAACTTTATGCATAAATATTAAGATAGATCCCTTGCAGTAGGTAGGAATGCAGCTCAACTAATAATCTTCAGGACTGATTGAAATTCTTTTGTTTTATCCTCCAAATTGAGACGCTTTGACGTCACGCACTGTATATTTACTTTTTATTTCAAATTAATGAGACCCACAATGCCCTTTGATCTTGGAATGCACTCAGTATTGAACTTTTTTTTTGAAAAAGCTGTATATATAAAGAATGTAGGGGGGATTGCAAAGGGCTACCTGTACGGTTCCTAGACCTAACTTGGGCTACGGTTTTTAATCCCAACTCTAGCCCCCCCCCCCCCCCCCCCCCAGACTCTCCCACAACATATACTAGGGTTATTTAGATTAAATCTAGCCCCAACTGCTTAAGGTATAAGCCTATTCACAGTTTAAGAATCGTTATCAGTGCGCATGCGATTTTATCCCGAATTTCTCACCTTCTTTTGTTTAATTAAAAACAAAAGGTTTAAAAGAAGGTGAGAAATTCGGGATAAAATCGCATGCGCACTGAAAAAGCTTCTTAAACTGTGAACTGGCTTATACTTCCCAATAATATGTTATATTGTTCCCAATAATAATGGCTTAGGTAAGGGTTGGTATATCAACGGTATCAGTTGTACCAAAAACATGAAAACTTGTAGAATGAAAACTTTTAAAATCACATTTATTGTGCAGATTTATTGATTTAAAGATGTTCTGAGACTGCAGCATCTGTTTGCTTCCTAAAACATTATCCTATCAACGCTAACTCACGAGACGTCTTTGTCTCTTTTCCCGACAAGGTAGGGCCGTAGCAAGCCTTAAAAAACTGGGGGGAGCACAAAGCAACACGTAACTACGACAAATGAACATTTTTAAAATTTTTTAAATTTTTAAAATTTCATAATTACTTTACTTTCTGGGGAAAACTGGGGGGTCAAGCCCCCTCAGCCCCTCCCCTTGCTACGGCCCTGGAAGATGAACATAAATTTTCAACCGCTTAGTATCCGAGCTGAAAACAGTACAAAACATTTTACAATCCCCTTGCTTTGGACTTAGGGATCTTTAGGTGAACATGAGGATAACCTCATAATTTATATGTTCCATCTTTCTAAGACATAGTCTACAGCATGCTTTTCTCATTATGAATCTCTACTTTTAAGCCCGGTTTGTTGATAAGTGATGCTGCATGATCTCTAAATACATCAACAGTAGGTTTATCGAAGTTTGTAAAACGAATACAGGTAAGAGAAGTGTCCTCTTTTGAGCGAAGGAAATCTATAGCTACCGAGAAAAGAATCTTGGCGCAGAGATCCTTGGGGAATCCAAAGATGCCACTACTGATGGCAGGGACTGCAACGCTTGTCAGGTTAAGACGATGGCATTCTTCCAGAGAGTTAAGTATCGCTGTGTGAAGGTCTTTCTCCTCATTTGCATCTCCCCCTCTCCACACTGGACCTACAAAAGTCAGCAAAGGTCAGCGGCGGATCCAGGATTTTTTACGGGAGTTTGTATGATGATGACAACCCTCACAACCCCCCCCCCCCCCACCCCCCCACACACACACACACACCCTGGATCAACCCCTGAAAGGTTTCATTTCTCACACGCACTTTGCATATCATTGCATATTATTTCCAGGAGGATAAGATAAGAAAAGGCATGGCAGCCATACTGGTTGATATACATGTAACATAAGAGACTAAACAAAAACATTTTATTAAACCCTAAAACAACCTATGTGCTAAGCAAGATCAGGGTACAAGAAGCTATTGCTTTCACACCCTTGGTGCCAGAGAGTCCCTTGCTCTTGATCCACCTACAGGTGGAAGTAGTGTGATACCAGAGGCAATGATGAAATCTGCAATTGAGAACCACTGAAGCAAGGAGCCTCTAGAACCTGCAGTTGTCAAATGCACTGTAAACAGTTTCTATTTTCCCTCCAGACTCAGTCATGTCAGACTTTTTATCTTATCATTTATGCATGGGGAGTGGGGAATAGTTGGAAGTGGCACATAAATCCAAGAAATGGTGACGAAACTAACTCAAATGAGTCTGGTGACAGGAGAGACTGTCAACAGTCTATTGTCAAACAACTCAAGAGATTTCATTTAGCAATAATATAAATTCTGTCAGTGGAAAAAATATACCTACCAACTGCATGGATGATTGCTTTGCAAGGTAGGTCTCCAGCTGTTGTCACAGCTACATCTCCTGTTGGTAGGGGCCCATTTTTAGATACATATTCATCACTTTCTTGCTGAATGATTTCGCCTCCACTTCTTACAATGGCACCTGCAACCTTTGGGTACAAATAAAAAGAAGTCTTAAAACATCTTCATCAGGGTCATCATGTTTACAAAGTAATTTAATTATTAAGCAATCCTTGTTTTCATCCTTTAGCTTCTCGTACTTCGAATTTTATTGCTTGTTATTATTATTCTAACATTTATTCATTGATTCTTTTTTTCCAAGACATTTCTACCATTATATATTTCTCTAGGTTTCAATATTTTCAAGGCTTCATTCAATAACTCATTCAATCCTTCAATTATATTTATTCACTTGTTCACTCAATCTCTCATTCGTTAACTTGTTCATTAATTTAATCACTCATTCAATCATTTATGCATTTGTTCTTGAATCCATCCATTCACTCATCCATCCATGGACCCATTTATTCAATCACTCATTCATTCACTCATTCATTCATCCATTCATGCATCCATTCATTCATCTATTCAACCATTTATTCATTCATTAATCCTTCCCATTCAACCATTAATTCAATCAACCATTAATTCATTCAATAATGCTTTCATATAATTTATATTCTTATTTTCATTCATTCACTCACTCATTTATTAATCCATCAATACACATTTATCTATTCATCTATTCATCCATTCATCATTCATTAGTTTTTCGCATTCTTTTTCACTTCCTTCTACCTTATTTTTAATTTTTCTCTTTTAGTCATTTTCTTAAAATAGGATTTTGTTTTCTTCTCATGCACATATTTATTAAAAAGAGATTTAATAGCAGAATGATTTCCATACCCCTCCTCCATGCTTGAGCCAGGAGTTTGCTGCATTTACAATAGCATCAACATTTTCCTTCGTCAAGTCATGACACACAACTAAAAAAAAGAAATAATATTTAATTTTTTGGTTTTTTAATTTTTTTATGATGTGGAGGTGTGCGTGTGTGCTCAAAAAACAATATACTTTTTGTCAATTTTTCTAATTTTTTTCAAAAAAATCTATTAGATAAAGCAAAAAGATCAGGATTGGCTATGTTCTGATAAAACACAACTGAAGCTGTTGAACACTCAAAAAGATGCCAAATTTGTGTTTTTCCCCAATAATCTTTACATGTTTTCGCTACTTCCAGGTTTGGATAAAGCATACAATTTTTGACACACAGGAGTAGGGTGTCGCACAAGTAGACTTTATGCAAATGCTAAAAATAACACAACCAGGAATTCATATGTCATGCTCGATATTAAGACGTTTCCCTCTCTTATTTATGTGCTCTCTAGGCTCAATCCATGAATTTGTTTTGGTTCCTTTGCACACACTCAGTATTATGCAAATTCATATTTATAATTATATTACATACCCTCTATTTTCCTTGGACTCTTGTGCTTTCTTGTTGCTGCTTGTGCCGGTGATACCCATACTGCTGCCAGTACTGCTGCCTAAACAAACAAAAAATATTCACTGCCATTAGTATCCGTTTGACCCAACTACAAACAACTACATGATTGTATTTAATAGGAACTCGTTTGAGTCATTAACTATGTAAATATTTTGAGGTACTTTGTAATGCAAGCTGTACGATACAGTAGCTGCAGTACTACAGAACTATCTGTTTCATTGATTATTAAATGACAATAATATTATTTCTATGACTGATAGAAAACTTTGGCCATGCCTCATTGCCCCATTCCATTTCAGAATAGTCTATGTATGTTTGCAATAAGTGAAAAAATCAAAATATTTAGGAATCTGCATTGCAATGGCTGTGAAAGTGAGCATTCTGATTAGATAAATATCATCTTCATTGACAGTATGATTGAAATGACAAATATTTAGTAATCAAAAATCGTTTTTCATTTTCGATACTCTGATCTAAGTATGCAGGGCTATAAAAATAAAAGCTGGTCAGTTGCTGTTTATGATGACCAGACAAATTAGTTTTAGGTTTGTCATACCTCATTTATGTTTTTTTGTTGTCATCAACATTACTGTTCAAAATGACATGCAAGGAAATTTAGATTTGACCAGAGAAGTTAATAATTCTGGCTGGACATTGTCCAGTGACTAATATGAGTCATTATTATCCCTGATCGATATACATAATGCTGAATAAACATGCAAGAAGTGTAGCAAACCACAATTCAAAGTGGAGTGGTTTCCAGCTTCTTAAGTGTTCTTTATTTAGTCCTAGTCCTAGTCCTGCCAAGGGCATATGATATTTTTTCTCTTAATTCTTTGTTCTCTTATTAAGCAACCCAGGTGTTTAGTTCAGAGTATCTGTTTCATATCTGTAAATAAGTGCACAAATTAAAGAAAGTCACTGTTTTATTTTTATCTTACTTTACTATGAAAGTGCAAATTCAGAGTTGTGTGATTTATAGAAATGACATAATAGCATGACATGAGCATTCTTATCTAAGATGGTATTTCTATCTATCAGAGTGAACGTCGGAATTCAGTTGTTTTGTAATATCAATTTTGTGTCAAGTAAGTGACTGTACCGTAAACATTATACTAGAAACTACAAGTGACGTGTGGGATATTCCATGGTATACCACTTGAAACTATTGTATAACTAGTATGTTTCACTTCACACAATCTGATCTATATGCAGTCTCCCCACTAATCAAGACAAGTACTAATGCAGAATTTGTACTGCTTTATTGGCACACGTTTCCATGGCAATAAGGCATATTAAAAGAGCACTAATCATACCCTCCTAGCCAGAATTATTAAAGGCCTACAACCTTTCTGCCGAGATTTCAAAGTGATAGACACGGCAGCTATTTTAGTGGTATCAGTTAGGGAAACTAGTAAAACATGTTCGTTCAGAGAAACTTTTTCTAAAAACCACCAACCTGGCTATGCTACGACATCATCGCGACCACGTAACGCAAGTAAAGGAAGATTTATGATATAATATGCTCATATAAATGTCTGTCTATGAGAAAATTGGATTCTCCTAACAAGAAATTCTGAAAATATCTTTAATAAACTGAGAAAATACAGCCAATTCCTAGCTTGGCAGCCATTTTCTTACAGTACGGGAAGGGAAGATTTTCAGTTTTAAAACTATGGCTGGGGCATGAATGAGTAAAGATTTACCTTATTTGTAGCACTAGAGTTGAAGCCCTTACTTATTACAAATCCATGTCTAAGACTGAGAGCCCTCAAAGCTATAACACCCAGCCATATCATGGTTGTGTAAACCTTCAAAACAACATGGATCGCTTCCTGTTTCGTTTTCACATGTCATGGGCTACCTTTGACCTATCCCAGAATGCATTGCCATGACCGGAAGTCTTCTCTTTCTTTCTTTCTTTCTTTCTTTCTTTCTTTCTTTCTTTCTTTCTTTCTTTCTTTCTTTCTTTCTTTCTTTCTTTCTTTCTTTCTTTCTTTCTTTCTTTCTTTCTTTCTTTCTTTCTTTCTTTCTTTCTTTCTTTCTTTCTTTCTATCTTCTTCTTTCTTTCTTTCTTTCTTTCTTTCTTTCTTTCTTTTCTTCATTCTTTGTTTCTTTGTTTGTTTGTTTCTTTCTTTCTTTCTTTCTTCCTTCTTTCCTTCTTTCCTTTCTTTCTTTCTTCCTTCCTTTCCTTCTTTCTTTCTTTCCGTTTTCTTTTGTCTTCTTTTCTTGCGCTCTCTTTTACTTCCTTTTCTTTTCTTTTCTTTTCTTTTCTTTTCTTTTCTTTTCTTTTCTTTTCTTTTCTTTTCTTTTCTTTTCTTTTCTTTTCTTTTCTTTTCTTTTCTTTTCTTTTCTTTTCTTTTCTTTTCTTTTCTTTATTGGTTTTATTTATTTCTTGTTCTTTTTCTTTTTTCTCTGTTTCATTCTTTTATTCTTTCTTTCTTTAACAACAATTGAAATTCGGGCTCTTGGGTACCTCGGTTTTAAGGTGCAATTCATATTGCATTAAAAACGTGGCAAAGCTTTAGGCATCTCATAACAGCAAGCGGTGCCTATTTTAGCATATATATGAACTGTTTTCTGGCTATGCTACCACCACATCATCAAGAAAAAAGACTGCGAAAAACGAACGAACGAACGAACGAACGAACATTTAGTGCAGTTCTTTTTATTGTTGTAGTCAAAATTTATTCATTTTTAGGGTAAAATCCATTCAATCTGTCTTGTCCTTTCAACTAACTGTCGTCAAGACCAGACTATTGTGACAACCCAATACAATTAATGACTCATAAACGAGAAACAATGAAAAAAGGAAGTTACTGACAGCTAATTATTCAAATACGAAGGAAAACGTTCTAGTGTGAAATGTTAATTCATCAGAAATAGCAATATTAAAAATTCTCTTTGTCACTACTTTGATTAGACCTTTCTTTCTTGGTACTATTTGGAGTGCAGTGATGTACTGTTTTGCAGGCATGCGCATCTCGAGATCACATTTTTTAGTGTGTTCCAATTGATTAATAATATCAATGGATAATTGAGAAACTCCTAAGGCTGTTGAACTAGGAAAATTAACTAGCTTTTCGTACCAAAGACACTTTGGGCATTTTATTGTTCTTTGCACTTTGAGCCTCCCCTCCCCTCCCCCTTTTTTAGTGTGATTCTGAAACGTACCTCCCCAATTGCAATTTGTCTTTACTTTTTTTTTGCTTCGGCGATTTTTTTCAGTCCTTGGCAATTTTGGCGATTACAGCCCCGCCAGCTTTTATGTCCTTCCGCCGCCTATGATATCGCTGTTTCCACATTTTCACAACTAACACAACTTAATATCCTGATAGCCTGATAGCTGAGCTAATGATAACCTGATAGCCTGATAGCTAAGCTAATGATAGCCTGGTAGCCTGATCGCTAAGCTAATGATAGCCTGATAGCTAGGTAAGTAAGCTATTGATAGCCTTATCGCTAAGCTAATGATAGCCTGATAACCTGATAGCTGAGCTAATGATAGCCTGATATATAGCTAGGTAGGTAAGCTAATGATAGCCTGATCGCTAAGCCAATGATAGCCTGATAGCCTGATGGCCTGATAGCTAAGCTAATGATAACCTGATAGCCTGATAGCAAAGGTAATGATAGCCTGATAGCTAAGCTAATGATAGCCTGATAGCCTGATAGCTAAGCTAATGATAGCCTGATAGCTAAGCTAATGATAGCCTGATAACCTGATAGCTAAGCTAATGATAGCCTGATAGCCTGATAGCTAAGCTAATGATAGACTGATAGCTTAGCTAATGATAGCCTGCTCGCTAAGCTAGAGACAACCTGATGAGTCTAACATAAGGCGGCGCGCGGAGCCAGGGGTGCAGAAGATCTAGCAACGATAAATTTTGGCATAAATCCAACTTTGAATTTTGTAACGAAAGTGGTGTGATTAGACATGAATGGACAACGTAGAAAAGAAAATCAAAGCAAAAAGGCATTTGAAGCTAAGGGTCTATTATGGGTTTTTGCGCCTGAAAACTATAACTACTTATATTACTAGAGAAAAAGAATGCTTTCAGGTGCATCCGAGAATGTTGTGATAATGCGCACCCTCAAATTTGAAGCCACGCCTTCATCCATTGATTCCCATTCGGAACTCCAAGAATCCCAGAATAAATTTGGGTTTGTTAATTTAAGAATAATTCATTAGCGAATTTAGCTAGGCTTTGCTTCCCATGATATTACTACAAGCACATGATTACAGAAACGGCCAATCAAGAGATATTGATATCCATATATAGGCAATTACAAGTGTGTAACCAATTAGATAACCAATTAGAAATAATGCCGCGTGTTGACTTATGTCAACACCCTTTAAATTCACCGTTAAATCTATCTATTTTTCGATAAAGACCACATTCCTTGGGGTGTCTTGGCCTGATAAGGGATGTTATTTTGGATCTTCTAAAATCATCACATCAAAATGATTTTTCGTAAAAGTTTTCTTCTTATCGCTCTTGTTCCTTTAGTTGTCGCTGTGGTAAATACTGAGGACGAGAAGGATGAGAAGCTAGAGAGTCTTCTAGAGCCAAGAGCAGTCAGTCCTCCTCCTTCTCCTCCTCCGCCTCCGCCTCCTCCGCCTCCAATATCAAACTATCATATCCTGGAAGTCGTTGTAAGATTGGAAGCAAGGTAAGCAAACTATTTCACCGGCTTTTGCATGCTGTTATAACATTTAAATACTTATATTGTGTTCCGGTTTTGAAGCTCAATTTTATTATAAATTTAGTATTTCAAGGTTTTACATTTGAAATCACTAAAATATCTGTTGTCTTTTCACAGAATTCGTCGTCTTGAGGCCGATACACTGATTCAACTCAGAGGTACACTCATCGTTTAATCTTTTCGCTAATTTCTTATAAAGAGAATTATTACATGCATCCGGAAGGCTAAACATCTTGTTTGTTATTGATAGGGAGAGATGGTCGTGATGGTATGCAAGGGAAACCAGGTATAAAAATGCTATATATATTTGACTAAAGATCCCTTAGAGATATAGGGCATGCATATTTCCTTGTATGATTTTTGGCGTAATTTTCATAAATAGATATCAGTATTAATTTTTGTCTCTTGTACTCAAAATGAGAGGTTCTCATTTTCTGATAATGATCCTGTAATATAGAGATCGAAATATGAACGTCTAAGATCGACTTCTCTTCATTTCGTCTACTAACTGAATTTCAGTTATAATATAATTCAATAGGATGCAATTCCTCAGATTAGCTTTCACTTTCCCCCCTCAAATTATGAGATGGTCGAGGTTTTTGCACATAGATACACACATAGAAAAAAAGCCGCGTTCTACCGCGAGACGACGTAAGGATTATCTGGTCCTAACGTTAGTTAATCCCTTCAATATATTCCTGCCAGAACAACGCGAGGATAACGCAGGGTTTTTTGGGATAATCACGGGATTATGCGCATTGTACCGCATTATCTAGCGCGGGGTTTATGAATGGATAATATCACCGCACCGCCATTAGTTCGGGGAATAAGCTTGTAGTACTTTATTTACTTGTTTTCCGTTGCGATAACCCAAATCAACAGTTATCAGACAAGTTCTCGATACTTTAAGCATACTTTATTCAATTTCAAAACTTTTAATAATCTAATACATATAAACGCTAAATTTCGAAAATAATACAACATAAAGTCAACAACAACTACATTTTTGGATCAGTTGCTCATCATAAACTGTCACATGATGAGGAATAGGAAAATGAGACATCATGTCTCCGTCAGTCAGCTTCAGTCAAAAGAATTCAGATGAATCAGCTCCCTCTTGGAAGAATACCTCCATTCTTCCAAACGGGAGACTGATTCATCTGAATTCATTTGACTGAAGCTGACTGACGGAGACAGGATGTTTCATTTTCCTTTTCCTTATCATGTGGCAGCGCGCTTTCTAAAACATATATTAATTACTAGTGAAAGGCTTCTATTGAAATGATGTTTAAATTAAATTCACTGATGATTTATTCTCAATTAATGATATCCACCATGCATAACGAATAAAAAGGCATAGCTTCACGCAAGAATCAGTGGTGTTTAACATTACATTTCCGAACTGATACATATACCTTGTTACGTCAGATCTTTCTTTCTTTATTTCTGTTGTAACTGTATAGTATATCATATAATTTGTTCTAAGAATGTGTCATACATTTAAAAAAGAGGATGAAGTATATAATGATTAAAGTAAATATTCTTTTATTGAGGTTTAACTGCTATACCAGTGAAAGCTGACGATTTGCTATTGAACAATCCCGGTGCTCCGAAATCGAGAGAAGTCGAAAAGCGTTGCGCAAACTGGACAAATGCAGCCTTAAGCTGCTTACACCGCGCAGTTTAAGTGCACTTGCTTGTACAATGTTAAAACTTCATTCTTGTTTTTTGTTTCAGGAATAGACGGTCGCAACGGAAGAGATGGTGCACAAGGACCAAGGGGTGAGAAACAAAAGCCTGACCAGCAAAGCTAGCGTCCACATTTTAGTCAGATCTGTTAGCGAAACGATTGTGCACTTTAAGTACGAGCACCAAACTTGCAACAAATGTTCGTTGGGGCATACTAAACACATTGAGGCGTGGGTGCCAAAAAATGATGGTCGGGGGGAGGCACATTCAGTTCAATTTAAGTAATCTTTATACTGTTGTCAGCGGTCTCACTTAGTGCGTATAAAGAGAGGAACTCAGATCAAACATCGCATCGAGATTTTTAAAAAGCTTCTGGATCACAGCACTGTTTAGTCCATATTCCGGCTATGGTATGGGCGATCTTTCTCACCCACCCACCCTCTTAGTCTTGCCTACGCTATTTAGTCCGGGTGCACGACTGCAGACTCCCATTATCATCTCTTTAGAGCAGGGGAAATCGATAACAATAGGTTGCTGATTACATTCGTCAATTTCTTTTTTCACATTTGAGTACCAAAGTGGTACTACCTCATCCAATCCTCTCCTCCAGCTATTCTTTCCTTATAATTAAAGTAACCCATTTGTGAAGTGTTTATTATTGTTTTATTGTTAGGACCCAGAGGACTTAATGGGGCTCGAGGTAGAAATGGAGCAAGAGGACCTCGTGGACCTCGAGGTGGTGGAGTGCATTACATCAGATGGGGAAAGACGTCTTGCCCTCGAAATTCTTCTCTTGTTTATAAAGGTAAAAGGTGGAAGCTTTAACTTGCACTTGTGTTGTGCCATGTTATACTCTTGTTTTGCATGGGTATTTGTTGTTTTGTGTTAGTTGTCCGTGCAATATGAGTCAGCGTCATGTGACTGTTCTGTCATACTGATTCATATTGTTTACGGGTTGATTTTTATTGTTGTGTCGAAAAGAATTATTTCAACATTTGAATTTAATTATTATTTCAAGGTCGCATCGGTGGCGAGCCCTACACGCATCCTGGCGGTGGCGCAAACTACGTGTGCCTCACAGAGCATCCCAGGTATGCAAATTCCAAAGCCGGTTTCCAATCCGGCGGAAGAATGTATGGTACCGAATACGAAGTCAGTGACAATACACAGTTATTCAGAAACCGGCGTCTTCATGATCACGAGGCTCCATGTGCTTCGTGTTACGCATCTTCCCGCACTGCCAAGTTGATGATCCCTGGGACATTCGTGTGTCCTGCCGGATGGAGAAGGGAGTACTGGGGCTACCTCATGACTACGCATTATGATCAAGTTCACCCATCAGCGTTTATCTGTGTCGACAGGGATGCAGAGGCTGCCGTTGGTACACATCAGAATCTTAATGGCGCTCTGTTGTACCCAGTACAAGGTACTTGTGGTTCTCTGCCTTGTAATCCATACAAACAAGGACTAGAGCTGACATGCGCAGTATGTACTAAGTAAAGAAAGTTAAAGAAAGATGGCGACATGCATATTGTATGCTGAATAAAACACGCCCTACGGAATCTTTTCGCAAGCAATATTTTAAGTGTAACCAGTAAAAATTGTTTCGTTATAGGATAACAGAAAACGACAATTAGAAAGCACGGAGTGAAATAAATGCATGTATAATTAAGATTAAAAATAAGCTCAGAAAAAAAAAATTCTTACGAATTGATTTATTCATTTACTTATGATATTTATTATTGAAAAAGTTTATGACACCATTTTTATTTTTTCGAAACGTTTTTATTCCGGCTTTCCTTTTCCGTTTATGATCTTCTTATTTTGTCTCTTCTCTCTCTTCTCTTCTCTTCTCTTCTCTTCTCCTCTCTTCTCTTCTCTTGTCTTCTCTTCTCTTCTCTTCTCTTCTCTTCTCTTGTCTTCTCTTCTCTTGTCTTCTCTTCTCTTCTCTTCTCTTCTCTTGTCTTCTCTTCTCTTCTCTTCTCTTCTCTTCTCTTCTCTTGTCTTCTCTTCTCTTGTCTTGTCTTCTCTTGTCTTGTCTTCTCTTGTCTTCTCTTGTCTTCTCTTGTCTTCTCTTCTCTTGTCTTGTCTTCTCTTGTCTTCTCTTGTCTTGTCTTCTCTTCTCTTCTCTTCAGTCTGTTCTCTTCTCTTCAGTCTGTTCTCTTCTCTTCAGTCTGTTCTCTTCTCTTCAGTCTGTACTGTTCTGTTCTGTACTGTCCTGTTCTGTTATGTTCTGGTTTTTTTTTCTTTTTTCTTCTGTCCCCCCTTTACACTGTGCTTACTGCGATTCTCAATTGTCTGCAAACTCAGACATTTCAAAGCTTGATGTGAAATTGGATTTTCGCTGCCTTTTTTCTTTCTTCCTTTTTATCTTCTTTTTTTCTTTCTTTCTTTCTTCAAATTAGGAAAAAATAAATACTTTCAGTTGTCATGTTAACATTTTGGTAAGGGTGCGCGCACGATGACATATACTAGTAACTGCAATATCATGCTAAGCTCTATCGCACAAAGTCACCACGCGTACCATATCCGCGCGTCAAAACACTTCAGCGTCTAAAATATATTTCAACCTTGTTGATCTTTGAAAGTATGAGCTAAATAACTGCTCGGTTTTGCATGTCATGAACGCGCATTATTGAAAATTATTGTATAACCTTTCCACGATGGTGCTGCGTTCATTATAATCCTATAATCATGTATTAACATTAACAATTGGTGAACTTTTATCATACCATGTATACAGCGCACAGATAATACATAGATACATGTTGAGGCGTGTTTACAATACCTTATCCTATACCAATCTAAATATAGCAATGAAAAATCGAAACTGAATTGGAATGCAAAACATAAGGTTATCAGAATATAAATCGAATGTCAAAACTTTAAACTAAAACAAATGAAAATAAGAATCACTATATGCTTGACCAAAGGTGCGGCTAGAAAATATATTCATTCCAAAGTTCAAGAGTTGAGCTAGATTTGGGGTTTAAGAATAATAATGATGACAATAATAACGCTTGATATTATTTATTGAGGATTTTACAGTTAAAGTTGAGTTTTTCCAATCTGGTCCTCTGCAGGAGATCAAGGTTTCTGTTGTGAATGTGGTCTTCAGTCTTAGATATAGCTTTCATTACTTCTCTTTTCTATTCATAGGCACGCGTGACATAACTTGTTCATACACATAAAATTTACCGCCGACTCTGTTATCCAAGGTTTAGCTGCAAAACATTAAATAAAAAAATATTTATACTGAATTTTATAGAAGGATGTTCGAGATGAATGATGTTTAGAAAGCAATCACGTAGTTTAGAACTTTTTAAAATATATTTACTATGCAAAGTTTTTTGACTTGTTTAAAATTTTGTTTATGAAGTTGTTTTATGCTTGGTCGAATACGAAGCGAACCAGGTAGACTATGTCAGGTTAGTGTGAATTTAGGTTAGTGTTTAGGAAGATATCAGATATGTTTATTCGTACAGTTTTTTTACGGTCCCTCTTTGGGATCATCTTTCTTTACTTTTTAGTTTTGTCCCTTATCACGTGAAAAGCCATGTTTCACGTTAATTTTTTACTAAGTCAGTATCATGGTTGGCTGAAGGTGACAAATATATAAAAGAGAACCTGGTAGACTCTAAAGATATAGAGAAGAACTAGAGGTAGGGCCTAAGAACATATCAATATTTTTGTATATGCTCAATCTTCAATGTTATATTTCTTAATATCTCACTTCTGTCCTTGTCACCTGACAAGTCTTCTTTCAAGCCTTTAATTAGTTCAAATTTTAGCTGCAAAATATAACTGGGCAATACATAATCATCTTAGAGGTAAGTCCCAATTTAGTTGCATACTTGCAGAATGTCAAGAAAGCGCTAACATCCTTCATTAATACGAACTTTTTCGACTTGTTTAAAATGTTTATACAAATATAAGTTTTTCTATGCTTGACTGAAAGTGACACTGATAAATTGATCTAGAAATTTGATTAATGAGAAATACGTTTTCATGCCTAGCCAGGTTTTAGTTAAGTTAGAACAGAGCTCTATAATATTCTATGAATCCTAAATACATATCTAATATACAGCTTTTTCAAGAAACAATGAACACTGAATAGTGCATTCCAAGACCAAAGGGCATTGCGGGTCTCATTTTTTGAAACATAAAAAGCAAAAATACAGCAACTTCACTCTCTATATGGAACTATTATATTGCTTCAGATTGAATGCACTAAAAATAATTATTATTTATTTTGCTTTAGACTACATTACGTGACCCAAAATGCATTTCGGTCTTGGAATATACTATTCAGTATTCAACATTTTTTGAAATAGCTATATGTATGTGGGAACGTTTGACTGAAAGCTTTTATAATAAATAAACGTTATTCTATATACCACCTGATGTTTTTATCTGAGTTATTAAAAGCCCATTTTTGTTAACTGCTGGGTCGTGTCGAGTTAAGGACCGGTATACTTGATCTATGTAGAATGACAACATGGAATTTATGGCAATGAATGGATTCAAACTTTAAATCAAATGAAAACGTGCGTTTAAATGTACTACATGAGTCTAACATTAGGCGGTGGAGCCAGGGGTGCCGTAGATATAATACCAATAAATTTTGGGTTTAAATTTAACTTTGAATTTGTAACGAAAGTGGTGTAATTAGACATGCATGGACAACCTAGACAAGGAAATCATAGCAAAAAGTTCATTACAAGGTCTATAATGGATTTTTGCGACTGAAAACTATCTGAAAAGTGTTTACTAGAGAGAGATTGTTTTCAGGTAGATCCGAGAATGTACAACCCCACGTTTGAAACCACTCCGTCATCCATTGATTCCCATTCGGAGCTCCAAGAATCCAAGTATAAATTATGGTGTATTAATTCAAAAATAATTCTTTAGCGAATGATTAGCTACGCTTTGCTTCCCATGATATTACTACAAGTTATCCCGACTCGACCAATCAAAAGAGATCGATATCCATATTTAGTCAATTACAAGTGAATAATGTACAGATATCCAATTAGAATTAATGGGTGTTGACGTATGCCAACACCCTTTAAATTCACCGTTAAATCTATCTATTTTTCGATACAGATATCATTCCTTGGGGTGTCTTGGCCTGATCAGGGATGTTATTTTGGATCTTCTAAAATCATCACATCAAAATGATTTTTCGTAAAAGTTTTCTTCTTTTCGCTCTTATTCCTTTAGTTGTCGCTGTGGTAAAGACTGAGGATGCCAAGGATGAGAAGCTAGAGAGTCTTCCAGAACCAAGATCAGTTTCTTCTCCTAGATCTAATCGCCATATCTTGGCAATCCTTGTCAGAACTAGACTAACCCTCGCAAGAATGGAAGCAAGGTAAGCAAACTATTTCACTTGTGCAATCTGTAATATTATAATTACACGTAGCTCGTTTTGTTTCTCTGATTGGTCCTTAAGTTTAATTATATTCGTATAACGCGCGTGTATACTCTCTTTTATCATTTGAATCATTGTAATACTTACTTTTCGCCCTGAAGATACACTAGAATTGAGTGCGAAAGCTCGGCAATCAAATATATAATCGTGGAAGAAACGAGCGTACATAATACCATTTACACTGTTTTCCGGTTTTGAAGCTCAAGTTTATTATAATTTTAGAACGCCAAGGCTTTCCATTTGCAATCACTGAAATATCTGTAATGTTTGTTTTACAGAATTCGACGTCTTGAGGCCCACAGACTAAATCAACTCAAAGGTACACTCATCCGGGTTTTAAAATCTTATTAAAATCTTTTCGTTAAATTTCTTACAAAGAGAATTATTTCATCCGGAAGGCTAATGATCTTGTTTGTTACTGATAGGGAGAGATGGTCGTGATGGTATGCAAGGGAAGCCAGGTATAAAAATTGTTATATTTTCAAATCTTAGACCCCCTAGAGATGGGTATATGTTCCTAGCAAATTATCTGCCGTAATGCGTATAATACCACACTAGCAGCAGTAGAAAACAGAACTGTTAGCGGAATAAACAGAAGCAGCGCTTTAAAAATATATAATAGTTAAATGCTTATAATGAAATGATAATTAAATGACAGTTATAGGTGAATGATTTTCAATTAATGATATCCACCATGCATAACGAAAGAAAGACAGCTGCACGCACTCAATTTGGTATTAGAACTAACTACTGAAGTGTGCTAAAAAACAAGTGTCATTTGACAGTGCATTTCCAAACTGATACCTTGTCATGTGTTTCTTTTCTGTTGTAGCTTTATAGTATATCACGTAAATCATTTGTTCTAAGAATTTCTCATATTAAATAAAAAGAGGATGAAGTAAAACAATGTATAACGTAGTTAGTCTTTTCTTGAAGTCAAACTGTCATATAACTCCGGTGCGGCTAAATAGAGAAAAGTCAAAACAGTGTTGCTGAAGATGGACAAAGTCAGTCTTGACCTGCTTACGCTTCGCAACCGCACGTGCTTGTATAATGCTGAAACTTAACTGCTGTATATTTTTTTCAGGAAAGGACGGCCGCGATGGAAGAGATGGTGCACAAGGAGCAAGGGGTGAGAAACAAAAGAATGACCAGCTGAAAAAGTTTATGAAACCATTTTTTTTTTTTAACGTTTTTATTCCGGCTTTCCTTTTCGGTTTATGATCTTCTCTTCTCTTCTCTTCTCTTCTCTTCTCTTCTCTTCTCTTCTCTTCTCTTCTCTTCTCTTCTCTTCTCTTCTCTTCAGTCTGTTCTGTTCTGTCCGTTTCTGTTCAGTTTTTTCCCTTTTCTTTCGTCCCCCCCCCCCCCCCCCCCCCCTTTTCCAAAGCTTGTTGTGAACTTGGATTTTCGCTGCCTTCATTCAAAACTAATGAGTCGGTATATACCTTTTATATATGGTCTATATGTTTTAACTGGCGGCAGTGAAAAACTTATTTTCAATGGGCAACTCGCAATTGCCGAGTTTGCAGAATAATCGCAGTAATAGTTTTCCTTCGCATTCACCAAGGCATTCACTTGCTAATATTATAACACAGGAAGCCCAGCTAATCTGGGCCACCTTTTGTACATGCGACAAGGCACGCGCTACCCATCATGCACTGCGGTAATATTTAGTTGGACAAGAACAATATGGCGGAGGTCTGAATTTCTCTAAACATACAGAAAATGGATATTTGAGCGGTAAGAAATGCCGAAGATTCATTTATAACTATTATAGCTTTTACATTATATGTTTGTTTCTGCTTTCGTTGTTTATTTGTTGTGTTTACCGCTGTTTGGAAGGGGGAAAATGGTATTTTCTGAAGCACGTGTTGACTCGCACACTAGTAGAGACAAAGTTCCCAAACTTTTTTTGCAGATACATTTCTCTACGTAATCTCCTGAAAATACATTAAACTATCAATAGCTCAACTCATTTTTCAATTGCAATGCTATTTGTAAAGTTTTTTGGACATTCAACTTCGTTTTTGGAGCTAAAATTTCATTTTTAATACAAACGAATTGAACGTGTACTCGCGTCTAAAACAACAAAAATAGGGTTCACAAAGGCCTAATTTTAAACATACACAAAATATATATAGTAGCGTTATAAGACAAAAGGATAAACAGAAAGTTAATTCCTTGAGTAACATAGAGCTGTAACATATTATAATTTTTTTTTAATGTTCAGGGACACAACATGAGAGGGCTTGCATATGGCTTAATTGTGCTAGAGCGTGGGTGATGATTGTTTATATGCAGTACTGTGCACAGTGATATACAATTTGAATTAAATGTAATTAAAGTAAGTAAAATTTAATGTTTTTTTTTTTAATTACTAATTTTAATTAATTACATTTAATTACTACGAAAACTATGCATGTGTGGTTTAGGTGTTTATATGGTTTGGTATCCCAATGGCACAGAAATAGCCGTTGATAAATGGACTTATAATTTTGTTCTTAAAATCTGTCCTTAGTAGTCAATCTTCAAAAACTTATTATCTCAAGATAATAGTGTTTGGGGCTTTGAAAGTCCCATTTTGCCAGTCAATCTTCGCACCTCAACAAAAGATATATCTTAATGTCGTAACAGACTTTCGGCTCATTTTGTCAAACAGTTTAGTAGAAATGAAGAAGATATTTCATGCTACTGTAAGTTATTTTTCTTGGTGAAGAGTTTGCCATGTTCTAAAACTGAATACATAGTTCCGGTAAGGCATTTCCATTGTCTTATTCAACCAATCACATTGCTAAAAAAACGGGTTAATTGGTGCTGACCAAGAGGAACGTGGGCTCTGTGGATGACATTGTTGTTTAACTTGGAGTCTTGTTGTTTTTATATTGAATTACATAGACTTGCCTGGTACATGAAGAGGATGCTGCTGATGTGTGAGGATGAAAAATGGTCCAGAATTTTTTTTTTTTTTTTGCCGAGAAAATTTCAAGGGCAAATGTGATATTTTGAAAAAATTGCTGTTACATTGTCTTTTGATGGCCTTGGGACCTTTTCCTTCAGACTCCCTCCCCACCGCCTGAACAGTTTTGCTGTGTTGTAACAACTAATTTTGTACAAGATTGTTGTCTCAAGTTAACTTTATAATGTTCTTACATTACAGTGTACTTTACAATACCTGGCAGACTTATGTACAGCTGAGAGTAATAACATGAAAAGGCTCTGTACTAAAATCAGACAAAACTACTATAATGCCCTCATCGATTAAAAAATTAAAGAAACTGAGTAAGTAATTTAACTTACTAAAAAATTACACTTTTAGAATGATATTGTTTGCTGTTATAAGGTGCATTGCATTATCTATTGAGTAAATTTCAGAAGTTAGTTTAAAGCTTCAGTTAATAATTTATATTCATTATTTTACAGTACTTTACAACAGCTGGCAACCTTATGTTCAGCTGAGAGTGAAGAGATAAAGTGGCTCTACTCTGACATGTCAGACAATTACTCCCTTTTTGATTAAAAAAAAATTCAGCGAACTGAGTAAGTAATTTAAATTACTAAAAAAATATACCTTTAGAATGATATTGTTTGTTGGTTTACTGCAATGTACTTGTATTGTATTATAACTATTGAGTACATGTAAAGTTAGTTTAAAGCTCCATAATATTTAATATTCACTACTTTACAGTGCTTGATGTCCAATTCATGCAGCTGAGAGGGAATATGTGAAGTGGTTCAACTCTAACGTGACAGATGATTTCTATAAGTCCCTTGTTCATTAAAAAATTCAGGAAACTGAGTAAGTAATGTAGTTTACGAAAAAAATTACCTAAATATATTGTTTGCTGGTATAAGGTACATTACATTAACTATTGTGTAGATTTCATATGTCTGTGAAAAGTCATATTGTCCCATCAAAGTTTGGTTACATTGTTATACTTTAAACCAATTATGACACTCAATATCACTCCATATCCAATAAAAATTATCGTCCTGAACTGTAAAATGTTTTTCACAGACCTCTGAAATTTACTCTAATTAGCTTTTTTTTCTAGGTGGGAGGGGGGGGGGGGGGGGAGGGGCACTAATACAAATAAGATGGATATACTGCTACATTATACATACTGTATCTAGCTGATCTGAAAAAAATATATTAACCAATCAGAATCGAGAAACTTGGGAAAACTGAGGTTTCATCCTTCTTAGCCCAGTCATTTGAACGTCACTGTTTCAGATCAGCTTGATTAAACTGCTTTTTTAGCCTAGCAACAGCATTAATAGAAGGGGAAAATATATACCATTATTAATTATCAACAAATTGATTAAATTAAATTAATCATTCAGCTAATGGAAAATAGGTCAATACTGTAGTATGCATAAGGACTTAAACTGATCAAACTTGGTACTCAAACTAATGTGTCTGATTAATTGCACTTTTTGCCTGATTTTGGTGTTTTAGCAGCTAATCGACCATAATGAAAAAGACTCCTAAAAATAAGTAATATAAACAGAGTTTATTTTTTTGTTATAAAAGAAATCTCGAACAGGAGAGTAAGTAATACTGTAGTTGTGACATATCCTTCTGAAAGCATTTAGCTCCATGTCTTTTTTTTCCCTACAAACTTCCCCACTCTTGGTCTAGGACCAAATTTCAAGGTAGATGATAGATCGAATTATAATTTGGAAGTTGATTTTTGTGGAGGGAGGAAAACCAGAGAACCCGGAGAAAAACCCTCCAAGTCCACATCCAACTAAAACTCTGCTCACATACAACACGGCTTGAACTTGGGTTGCATTTGTGAGAGGTGAGCACTCTCACCACTATGCCACCTGTGCTTCCCATTTCTAGTTTATTGACAGTCAAATTATCTTTTGTCAGATTTGTCAGATAGGCCCACACAAACTGACCTGTAAAAAATTGTATTATTATTTATGTCACTGGTGTATACTGTAGATTTAAGGATTTGCAAATAATGTTTTAGGGCTCCTATTGATACCAGACATTTGGTCTGAAAGGACTACCCTGAAGTTTAGTGAAATGAATGTTTCATTTATTCATTCATTTTGTTTGAAAACATGACAGAGATCTCAAATTTCCTAGACTTATTTTGACGTATCCTCCTCAAATTATAATTGATTTTTGAAATTTGAAAGAGGTTTACACCAGTAAAGGCATTTTTATTTTAATTTCTGACCCAAAAACGGGTGAATATTTAATACATGCATATACTGTATACAGTGATAAAGTATATATGAGACACCAGCTTGTAGTAGGCAAGCATCTTTTGTTCAAATTCTAAAGATGTTCAAATTCCGTACAATCTTTGATCTCACCTATTGTTTAGAAAGCACACAAAGTCAAAAATAGTGATAAAGCAAAATGGTCTATTTGAAAAAGAAGAAGGAAGCAAGTGATTATGGTATAGAAACATGAAACTAGTGATATTAGAAATATTTATTGAGTTAAAGATGTCAAGAATTTTGAGATTAGTAGAGTGATTTGGTGTGAGAAAAATAATGAGCATTGGCCACAATGCAAACAATTCGTTTCTGAAGAAGAAAATTTTTGTTTAGGTTAAAAGGGTAGATGCTCAACTGCCTGGCTCAACAAGATAATATTGCTATAGTGAAGATATGGGTAGACTAGAGAATAATATAATAAAAGTTTAGATTTAGGAGTTGAATAGAAACAAGATCTTAGAGTAAGCCTATTGACTTAGATATTTTAAAGAAATTAAAGTCATTTCTGTATTCATATTCCATTTGATTATTCTGAAGCCTCTTTATTTTGGTCTGCTTAATTTTATCATTTTGAATACAATGCCAATTTTGGGATTTGGTATACGCTTACAGATTTAACTATTATGTGATACAGGTGAGCAATTGACAGGAAAGAATAATAACAGCTGGAAAATTTAAGAAATTAATAGTGAACATTGTACAAGTAAAAACTGAAAATAGTCCTCAATATCAATCTTGCACTAAGTCCATTCCTTACAATATTTAGAAGTGAGACTATGTAGTACACAGAGCTCCATAGCATTTGGATACTCACTCGCTCCACTTATGTATACCAGATATCAGATTTATGCTCCATTGCATACAAGTAATTGCTTAAGTTGGGGTATTTGGGTTAGTTTCTATACATTTACTGTATTGTTGACCCAGATGCCTCGAATTAAAACAATTGTTTGGAAATAATGGAGTGTATGTCTGTCATCTGTAATTGTACTACTTAGTTAAAGCTAATGATTTTCAGTTTTCCTAAAGATTATTAACAGTTCTAACTTGATATCTTCTCTTAAACAAAACATTACCATAATTTTTCTTTCTAAACAACGGAATAAGCAGTTAAGAATAATCTAAAAAAATACATATTTTTAATTTAATGGTAAACTTTTGGAAAGAATAAAGATTGACAGAATTACAATACTAAAAGTAACAGAGGAATACTATAAACTAGTCACATTCTAAGGTTTAAGACAATACATTTATACATGGCAGTGCCACTAAAATTTATAATTTCTTCTGTAATCAAAGAATGAGGTTTAAGCCCCTCATCTAATATCAGGAAGAGACTGGAACAACCAAGGCTATTAATTGGCAGAGTAATAACCTTGCTCTGCAGACTCTTTTGAATGCAAGAATAATGAACTGTCCAATGAGCCGTCAACACTTCTGTCCACCTTCTTGTAAAACCATTCAGTGCCTTGTGGTTAATGTCATCATCTTCCAAAATGGAATGTTGTTCATCCTCTCCTAAGATTTAGCATGTCTACCCACAGTCTCCTGCGAAGCTGCAACAACATCCATCAACAAGATTTGCAGTACTATCTATTGTCAAGATGCAAAACTTCCACTGTAAAGATGGGGAGCAGTAACCACTGCAAAGATGTACAGCACTCCCCTTTGCCAAGATGCAGCACCACCCACTGAAGGGCTGCAGCAACATTCACTGCTAAGATTTGCTAGGATGATGCAGCATTCACTGTAAATATGTGCAGAGCCATCCACTGCCAGACTGCAGCAACGTCTACATCCAAGATGATGCAACACTCACTGAAAAAATGCACCACCATATAATGCTAGGCTGCAGCAAAATCATCCATTAAAATCTGTTGCTGGGATGATGCAGCATTCACTGCAAAGATGTGCAGCAAGATCCGCTGGCAAGTTACAGGAACATTCACTTAAAATATGTGCAGCACCATCCACTGCCATGCTTTATCGCCAACCAATGCCAGACTGCAGCAACATCTACATCCAAGATGATGCACAATTCACTGCAATGATGGAGCTCCATACACTGCCAGGCTGCAGCAACATCCACTGCCAAAATGTTGCTGGAAGGGTGCAACATTCACTGCAAAAATGTGCAGCAAGATCCACTTTCAAGTTACAAGAAACTCCACGGCAAAGATGATGCACCAAACACCACCAAGATGTGCAGCACCACCATCAACATTAAGATGTGTGGAAGCACCATCCACTGCCATGCTATACCAACCTCTACTGCCACACTGCAGCAACATATACTGCCAAGATGCACAGCACCATCAACTGCCATCCTGTAACACCATTTATTGCCAGATTGTAGCAATATCCACTTCCAAGATGATGCAACGTTGACTGCAATGATGCAGCACCATACACTGCCAGGCTGCAGCAATATCCACTGCCAAAATGCTGCTGGAAGGGTGCAACATGCACTGCAAAACTGTGCAGCAAGATCCACTGTCAAGTTACGAGAAACTTCACTTCAAAGTTGTACATTACTATCTTTTGCCAAGATGATACACCAAACACCTCCAAGATGTGCAGCACAACCATCAAGTGCTAAGATGTGTTGAAGCACCATACACCGCCATGCTATACCAACCTCTACTGCCACACTGCAGCAACATATACTGCCAAGATGCACAGCACCATCAACTGCCATCCTGTAACACCATTTATTGCCAGATTGTAGCAATATCAACTTCCAAGATGATGCAACATTGACTGCAATGATGCAGCACCACACACTGCCAGGTTGCAGCAACATCAACTGCCAAAAACTGTTGCTAGGATGATACAACATTTACTGCAAAGATGTGCTGCAATATGCATAGGTTAAAGGAATGTCAACCATCAAGATGTGAAGTACTATATCTTATTTTTTATTTATTTTATTTATTTTATTTATTTTATTTATTTTATTTATTTTATTTATTTTATTTATTATGTTTAACAAGGAAGCCACACTGATCAGTGATGATTTTCAGGGGGTTTCTTTAATGTTGCCAAGATGATGCATCAAACACTGCCAAGATGTACAGCATCATCAATTGCTGAGCTGTGTGAAGCACCATCCACTACCATGCTGTAATATCATTCACTGATAAAGTGCAGCAACATCATCCACTGTTAAGATGTGCAACATTATCTACTCCATCCTGTGATACCATCCATTGCTAGACTGCAGCAACATCCACTTCAAAGATGATGGGACATTCACTGCAAAGATGTAGCCCAACCAACGAGGAGATGTGCACTACTTTTATTTCCAAGATTTGCAGCAGAATCCGTTGCCTTGGAGCAATGTGTGTTGCATTGACTATATGCATCTCCAGCAGTCACTGAATATATGAAAGTCAACTGCCAAAGTTTGTATAGCACACCAGTGATTAAGATGTAAGGCCATCCACTGTCAACGTCTGACATTATTCATCACCTTCCTCCAATTACCAGAATGTAGCACCGTTTATTGCTAAGATGAAGAATCATCCAATCCAAGATTACTCCATCCAATGGCAAGATTTAGCACCATCAAAAGTAGAATACTCTGCCAAATACCTTATCTTGTAACATCTGATCTTGGAATTCTGCAACTAGGCATAATGCATTACCACTTCTCCATCTGTATCCATTCAAGGAGACATCAATACTGTCATTGCATATTTGCTACAAGCGTGTTGTAGGTCATGCCAAAGATACAATGTACTTGGAGTTAATGTTCCATATCAGTTACACATGCATCCTGTGCTTCCATCCCCTCCAAAGGCATGCCATATTATGTAATTATATGGACAATAAAAAGTACTACATCAGCTAATCCATTAGAAGAACGAATCCACTTGTTTTGAATCCTTGAAATGCATTTGTGGCTGGAATAGATGTTTAACAAAGTGCTGATTTTGTTCTGTATTGATCGAGCAAAATTATGTTGGAAAAGATGGGAGATTTTTTGATTTGGACATTAAGGACATTAATAGAAGAGATGAGTTTGTTTGGAATGCTTTGAATTTATTTGTGGCTAAAACATACAAAATTAAGGTGCTGATTTGTTCTTTGTTGATTGTGTAAAGTTGTTGGAAACGTATGAAGAGTGAAATGCTTGGAATACATTTGTGACTGAAACAGATTTATACGAAGGTGCTGATATTGTTCTGTGGTGGTTGAGTGAAGTTAAGTTGTGATGGCATATAGTAACTTGGTTTGTAGTTGTTTGGTGTGTTTTTGTGTTGATGTATTTGAAAAATTAAAAAATTTTAGTTACAGTTAATCAAAATGTTTTTATGCATTTCTAATTTGAATAATATAAAATATATATACTCAATATCTAAATCCCCATTTCTCTAGATCACCATACTTGTACTTTCAAATATTTGAAGTAACAAAAATAATGCCAAATGCTGCTTAAGAGCCTGCTTTTAAATTGCCAAATATGAACATTGCACAACACACAGTGGCTTGATGTTATCCATGAAATATTCTGAAAGATGCACAACAGTGTACAGATGGTGGTCATCTTAAAAATATCATCCAATAGGATCCATCTGCCATTGAACATTCTAAAACATATACTAAACAATTGGTTTAGAAGAAGAAGAAGAAGAAGAAGAAGAATGAACATGAAGAGTTTCATCAAAATATTCTGAACCCGAAGTAACTAACTATTGAACAGACAGAAATGCGTCAAGCATATTAGAATCATCCAAAATATGATGGACTTGATGCGACTCACTATTGAACATTGTACGAGATACAGAACAAGACAGGAATGTGTCAATTATATTAGAATCATTCAAATATGATGGACCTCATGCAACTCACTATTGAACAATGTACAAGGTAAAGAACAAGATAGGAAAGTGTCAAATATATTAGAATGATCCAAAATATGATGGACCTCATGCAACTCACTATTGTATAATATTCACGATACAGAACAAGAAGGGAATGCATAATTATCAAAATTCGTTAATATTATACAAATTAGAGAACAATAGAAAGTACCAAATTCATCTCAAGCTCAAGACATAAATTAAAGTTATGAGAAGAAGAACAAAGAAGACAAAGTTTAATTGAATCATAAGTCATTGGTGCAACAAAGCCAAAGCTAAATAATATTTATCATGCCTGCAATATAGATATCAAAATCTTTAATTAAAAAAGTGTTTCAGCAGTCATTGCTACAGTGACAATGACATCCTAGGTTTTTAGGGATAAACACAAGCTTGGGTAACCAACCCCTTGGGAGTGCCCTATTAACTAATTTCAGGATTGCTATTGTCACTATTGCTGGATAAATCCAAAATGCTGATTCTATGTGAAAGATTGAAGAATTGGATCAAGGTGATAGCAAGAAATCTGCAATGAACATGAGAGATCAGTAAACAAGAAATCCACTTGGTTATTGGAACATGAGACATCCAAACAAGCAGACAAGATACAAGCAAGCCTTATGGTATTACTACCTTTCCTGATATGTATGTATTGAAACCATGTCCAGAGATCTTACAAGATCATTGACAGAAAAGCACATATTTACCAAGCGCATTGGCCAAAAATGATGAAGAAAAATGAGCCAAAAATGAACTGAGCTCTTATGCAGTCTGCTAGCATATGAAGACCATCCACCAACAGTTCTATTGATTGTTGAAGCAGCAATAAGGCTAAATGACAAATATTTTAACATTAAAAAAGTACATTAAAGTATGGTTGATCTAGCCCATTTCCCCTCATCAAATCTGATTACAAATATTATTTTACATGTTGCAGAAAGTACACTATGTTTTGCCTGACAGTTTTTTAGGCTTTCAGTATTTGAATTAGTATACTTTAATGTATTATCAAAGGTGCTAATTTTTACTGCCCTTGCTTCAAATGATCTTCAAAAGAAAGAAACAAAAAAAACCTCCAGTTTTTTTTCATGCCCTAGTTGTATTGGTGTACAGCTTACTTAACTTAAGGTTCTCCACATTAAGTTATTGGTGTACCACCTCTAACATCATCTTCATGAATATAGGTCTTAAATAAAGGAAACAAGCAGAAATGACATATTAAAGATGACTTGGATGATAAGTTGTTTAGCTAATTACCCGATATTGTTATGAAGGATTTATATTGAAGAAAAATGCCAACACGAACTTTAAAAATTATCAAATAGAAAATAGTTGGAAAAAGAATAGAAAAAAGCTAGTTTATTGATTTGGGGTCTTATTGCTTAGCAACTTGAGTGACATTGTGGAAATTAAATTCAAAGATCACACATTTCACACATGATTATCTGAAACTACGACTAAAATAAATGGTCATTTTTCACCTTAAAATATAGATACTAACATAATACTAATCTGGATCTTTCTTAATAAGGTAGTATATAAAACAAGCATATACCAAATATATTTTTTCATCTCATGGATTATTCTTATTAATAAATATCTCACTATTTATATTTGCATAGTCTAAAATTCCATATAAAAATTTACAAATTACATATCAGTAAATTGTTCAGATCATTAACACTGTAACATTTTCTAAACTGTGATTTAGCAGATTAACCCCTGAATTGCTAAAAAAAGGATATATTTAGAGACCTGTGATGCTTTCCAGTTTTGCTTGTATTTTTCCCATAGACTTGAATCTTGTTGTAGCCTTTTGAGGGCAGATTCTTCTACCTCCAGGCTGAACAGTTACTGCTGGAGTCAGCAGTTTGTCTTTTCCTAGACTATAATTTCAACTTTGACAGTATGGCAGACTTTTCAAGCCCTCACAAAATTTTGGAAGGAAACTCATTTCATGTTGTTCCAAGGGTGTCTTGCACCCAGGGAATTTTGGAACACTAATAAGTTCTTAATAACACAAAGAAAGTCTGCTTTCTACAATATATGTTTTTAAATTCTATAAAACTAAAACTACTCTTTCTACTTAACTTAATGAAAATATAGATTTCCTAGGTTTTCTGGTAGTATTCTCTGGTATTTCATTTTGCTTTACAGTAGACATTATGAATAATTTTGATTTGCTTTACTTGGATATGTAGATTAGCGGATATTGAGATTAATTTGCTGAACTATGCTCTTACAAGTTTTGCTGTTAATTTTGCTATGTGCTCGCCACTTTTAACCCAGTGTATTAATATCCCTCTAGTCATGTGATTGCATTCCATTGGTATTCTGTCTGAGTGATTGCATTAGCTACATAAGCTAATTTGAAGCTGCTTCCATCTTTTGTGATATCCTGCCGATTCTGGATGCTTCTTGCTGTTCTGAATGATCCTTCAATTTTTTTATGAAAACAGAGAAGTTATTCTATTGCTTTTCCCTATTTTCAACCTTTTTACTTGTACAATACCTCATTAACATGAATAACTACTATGTTGTACAGTTCTTATGTGTTTCCTTTAAATTTTCCTCAGTTATTCATCTGTAAGTTGTATATATTAAATCTGTAAGTATGCTTTCCATAGGTATATTATATGTTTTTACTAAGGTTTTATTATCATGTAACCAGTTAATTTATGAAACAACAACAAATGAGCTTATGCTCGAAAAATAGGAAGACAGGCAATTTAACACCGTAAAGTTTTCTAAAGTTTTCATTTGTAGAAATAACTTTGAGCTTGACATTTTGGCTGCACTGGTGGCTGCCATAATTCTTTGAGTGTTTTCACTTCTATTTGCAATGTTTAGGTAGGGACGTTTTATATTTTTGAGTGCACATTATGATAGAGATAGATATTTTATATTTCTTTTGGTTTTATTTGCCTGTGTATATTTAGTAAATAAACCCCTCCTGGCGGCTGGGATATCGGCTGATAATGTCCGAGGATGAGAAATGGTCCGAAAAAAGAACATTTGGCCGAGAAGCGAAGCTTCGAGGGCAAATGTGATATTTTGAGGACCATTTCTCATCCAAGGACATTATCAGCTGATATTCCAGTGAGCCAGAGAGGGTTTATTTATTTTATAACCCAATGACTTCACTGAAATTAATTGAGCAAACTGCATCGCCTCGTCATCTCCAGAGTTTTCAAAAAATAATTCTCTCTCGTCTCCAAGGTGGATATAAAAACAATTATTTTGGTAAATTAAAGCTGTTTGACATTAAACTATTCTATTGTTTGACATTTGTTGTCGAATTCTTTGTTGGTTTTTAGAAGTTTATAAAAACAATTTCGAAAACAAACCAAAAACTTCATTCACGAAACATGGATGCTTACCATTGAAGACATTTACAGTATATTTTGTTGATTTTTTCGTGTTTCCTGGCGTAGTTTTCTCAACCAGTCTTTGTATTTTACTCTCACTTGTTTGTAAAAACCGAGTTTCTTTGTTTTCCGTGTTTTTTCTTTTCTTTTTTTAACGTTTTTACCTTCTGCTGGACGAATATCACTTCGGACGGGGAATATCGCCTGATACCCATCCTGCACGTGACCCATTTGAACCAATGATAGCGCGCGAAAATTCATCGTTGGGTTATAAATGTATATATTTTGCTGTTTTTGTAAGGGCATTGAGAACATTGGAATGCACAAGAAATAAATTATTATTCTCTTAGTCCAATAGTATTAAAATAATTATTGAAAAATTAATGGAGATAAATTCTAGGAAAATGATCAATAGCTGAATCTCCTGATTAAACATGTTTTCTAGATTAGAATCCCTTTCCTTTAGTCAAAAGACATTGTAGAACATTACTAGTACAAAACAAAAAGTTAGACCCTTTTGCTTTAACACTATTTTCGACTTTGTGCACTTTAAAAACAATAGGTAAGATCAAATTTAATATGAACATCTTTAGAATCTGAACAAAAGATGCTTGTATTTCAGTGTTGTAATTAACAATGAGTCGAGCCATAGTAATTAATGCACAACACATGTGTATGCTGAAATCAAGAACTGACTAAAACTGTTGTACAACATCTCGGTAACTACAGCACTGTAGATAAGTTTGTGTGTGCTAAAGCTTGTTATGAGGATTTCTTTTCTGTTAAAAGATTATTTTAATTATTCTATGATTATTTGAGCATTTTTCCTGTTTTTGTTGTTGAATACTATAGATGATACATGTTGATATGTTGATATGTTTATTCAATCCTCTAACAGTCAACCAACTGAATTACAATCCTAAGATGTAATAATTGTACAATTATGTAGAATGTATCAGTCATATTTATGCACAATACTACTATCTAGGTGATATATCTAGCTGTTACATAAGAAGTGTAATGGTACTTTGAAAGGTCTCATTTGTCAAATTAATTAGGTTTTAATTTTTATTTTGAAAACAGAACTCCTGTACATCAAACTTTTAATACTTGAAGCTATCAAACAAGTTTATCTACTTAACTCTTGTTTAGTAAATTTAGGAATTTGATCATTTGCTCTCCTGTTCATTTTTTGTTTTTTCTTTTCTGCCCAAATTTTATGTGAATTTCATATAGGGGGTAATGAATGGTTATTTAATTTTACAAAACACTGTGCTCCCCAAATTTTCTTGGGGTTTCCTTTATTAGGAAATATAAGAGTCTCCAAACATAAACAAGGTTTGCTGCAATAAAGGTGTGTTTTTTTGGGGGGGGGGGGGGGAAAGGGAGCAAGAATAAATGAAGAGTTAGTTAAAGCTTTTGCATCTATAACATATTAAAGTAATAGGTACAATATAAATGGGATATACAATCATGAGCCGGAGATGACTGATTGTATATCCCATACTACATTGTCACGAATATTGTATCTTTCTTATCATATTCATTTTTAATGAAGTTTACTGATTTCTGAAGAATCGATTTTAAAAGCAGCGTTATTTAAGAAATTACAGCTTGATGTTTCTAAGGAGCATGCGTATAATCTTTTATGATGTCAAACATTATTTGGGCATCCCACATTGAATATTGTGTTTAGGTTAACAAAGAAAGGTTGTAGGGTAATTGATGTAGTTGGTGGGACTAGCTCTTGAAAAGGTTTTGGGAAACCATCCTCCTTAAGCTGGATTTACAGGCTAATTAGTATTTGGAATTACATAATACTTCTAAGGCTAATTAGTGTTCTGTATCAGATTTATAGAATACCAATTAGCCTTAATAATATTCCGTAAATCTGATACAGAATACTAGTTAGCTGAGCTATATGGGGTTTACTTTGTTCTCATGTGAACCCAGTCTTGCAATTTCACTTGTTCTCACCCTAATGAATTAGTAATTAATATAAAACAATGTCTTTAACAGTTTTTTTAATGTTTAGTACTGCTTTAGTTTTGAATATTTTATCATTTTTTAGTGGTATCATCTGGCATTGGTAGCTTTGCTGGCTACTATTAAATTAAATTAGATGGTTGTGTTTAATTATAATACCTATACCAGCAAACAAACCTGTTAGCGATTCTTTTGATTCTAAAATTTTTTTAGAGAAATAAAAGATGTTGGATTTGGGGGGAGGGTTGCGTTCACATGCACATTATTATTATTTGTTTGAGGCATGCTGTAAGTGACGTGGCAATAGTAGGTACAGGAGTTTTGGAAATCAGAAAATCAGACTTATAAGCATAAATTTATTGCAAGGAACAAAAATACAAATTTGAAATGTTATACTGAAAAAAAAGAGAGTTCTTAGATCTGCTGTTGCTTGGTCACTGAAAGCTGAGAGGCATATGGTAATAAAATACAGATAAAAGACACCTGCAATATCACAGCCATGCATAATTCAAAATTGTGCAAAGTTGGGCACTGATGATGAAATTCTTGCATGTCACTCCTACAGAAAAATAATCAACCCTTCATACTTTTGCTGCCCCATGAAAAGAAATAAATTTGTTGACTGTGTTTAATTCAAAACATCCCCAATTTTTGTAATTACATTGGAAATGGAAAAAAAGATTTTGCAGCATGCCTCAAACAAATGATTGCATATCTGCTTACACACAACCATGCATTGTCTCTTGTCTAAATTTCAATAATAAAGTTAAACCCAGTTGTAATTGACCAAAACCTTTAGAGTGATTTTACTTGAAATGTCAACCTTCTTCAACCTTATGCCAGTACTGAAGTATGGGGGTTGTATAACCCATTTGGTTTGAACATTTTGATAAGAAAATATTAAACACATTTTTTAAAGATATTTCAAAGTAAAATTACTCAATAATTTAGTGTTCTGAAAGAAACACATAAAGCATATCTCAAACAGTGAATTAATATTTCAAGGTCATCAAATTAAATGCAAGGAAGTAGGACATCAATTTTGCCATTGCTATATTTTCTTACTTCTGGAAATGAAAATGAAACACCTTGTATATCTCAATTAGGAAAAATAAAATATTTTTGATGGTCAATTACAACTGGGTTTAACTTACATTGGGAGGGGTGGTAAACTTCAACTTAGGGGGGATGGGTTACATCTCATGGGGGGAGGGGATACTCGTTATGGGGGGAGGGGATACTCATATGGGGGGAGGGGATACCTGTATGGGGGGGGGGGGGGAGGATATACCCGTATGGGGGGAGGGGATAAATCGTATGGGGGAGGGGATACTTGTATGGGAGGGGGGAGATACTCATATGGGGGAGGGGATACTTAAGAGGGGAGGGGGATATGTGCATGGGGGAGAGAAACATAAGGGAGGGAGGGGGAGGGGCTTCATTGGATAGGGGAAGTCACTAAGGGACTTGGTTTTTTTGTACACTTTTATTTTTACACTTTTCTACAGGATTTTGTTTTGAAATTTTTTACTTAGAATTTACTTAGAATTTAAAAAAAAATTTTAACTTTGTCTTTTACTCTTCTATTCCCTTGCCTCGTGTAAGTTTTTCATGTATTTGAAAAAGAAAGTTTGATTTTGGACTTAGTGGTTGGTTTTCCTGTATTTTTTAATGAATTCCATCTTTGTCCTCTCCACGCCCTTTCTGGACTTACAAAAAAAATACCTCCCCAAGGTCCTACCAGCACCAAGTCTCACTACCCCGGTAGACCAGGACCAGGCAGTACTTACTGTCCCGACAAGAGCCATCTTATGAAACCACAACCAGGTGGCTGCTCTGACGTTGAAGATTGGTGATAGGGATATCAGACTCTGAAACCCCCTACAGACTCATGAGAATACCTTGATGGCAAAGCCAGCCTTTGATACTGTGAGGGTTGGTGCAAGCAGGAGACTTATAAGATAACCAGACCCCACTACCAATAGGTTTTACTGCACAACAGTGATATATATCTCAGAGTGGTATGATCAATAGACTAAAGGCGGTATTCAGACTTCCTTAAAGTGTATGTGATTATCAAGCCTGGTTTGCGAAGACTAAAATAACGAAGTTTCTAGGCTACTAAACTTGTGAAGAATGCATTGGTCTATCCCGAAAAGGAAACTACCCCCATGTAATTTAGTAATGAAAAGCTAAGGTAGACTCCTTACCCTTCAACCATTAATTTAGGTTTCCCTAGAGTAAGGCCTATGTATTCAATTAAACATTAGATTATTCAGAGTCTGCTAAAGGACTAGGTCTAATATATTCAATTAAGTATTTATTTATTCAGAGTCTGCTAAAGGACTGGGTCTAATATATTCAATTAAGTATTTATTTATTCAGAGTCTGCTAAAGGACTGGGTCTAATATGTTCAATTAAGTATTTATTTATTCAGTCTGCTAAGGAATTGGGTCTATAATATATTGAATTAAATATTAATGTTTTCAGAGTCTGCTTAGGGACTGGTCTAATTTATTCAATTAAGTATTAATTTATTCTGAGTCTGCTAAGGGACTGTGTCCATAATTCATTCAATTGAATCTTAATGTATTCAGAGTCTGCTAAGGGACTGGGTCCATAATTCATTCAATTGAATATTAATGTATTCAGTCTGCTAAGGGACTGGGGTCTATAATTTATTCAATTAAATATTAATGTATTCAGGGTCTGTTAAGGGACTGGGCCTATGATTTATTCATTTGTGATCATTGTTTTTCAGAGTCTGCTGCAGGATTGACTTGGGATCTCTTGGCAACAGGGATTTGTTATTCACAAACTATATATCATGATGACTCCACATCTTAAATTTTTCATGTGAGTAAAACTGAATTTAAAGGTTAATCAAATTTTGCCAATCAATTGCATTCTATGTTTTTGTATTTTCAACTTTTTTACACTTCCGTCTCGGCCAAAACAATCATGTTGTAGCATGGTGATGTCATCATGAAATGAAAAAATTCGAGTTTAGACTTCGAAAATATTAATCAAATACCTCTAGGGGACTTTTCCTATAAAACGCATTTTAGAAATGACTTCAGAGTGGATTTGGTAACTGCCCAATGCATGATTTAGTTGTGCAATCACATTTTGTTTGGACCAAGACATAAACAGATCAGCATCATCAACATACGTGAGTAACTCTGCCGCAAGGTACTCCAGCTGATACCAAATCCACTCTATCAATTTTACTTCAAAGATACTGACCTATAGATGGTTGTTAGAAATATTATGAACGCAAGTGCTCAGTTTTTATTTTGTTTACTGATTAGGGGACCAATGATAGGTAAAGCCTTGGTGTTATTCCTAGTCCTAGTCAATTATTTAGGGGTTTAAGCTTATCATGTTTCCTAAGATGAGTTTTTTCACCAGCAAAAAACTTCTTGGCAGAAGTAAAGTAGCCGTAATTAATGAACGACAAAATAAATTTCAATTGTTTCTTTGCAGTTTGGAATTGAATTTTGAGCAACTACATGTACAGTATAAAAATTGACAGTGCCCAATTCAAAGTATATATATACCATAGTTATACCATTGTTAATTTGGATCAAATGTATTTGAGACACTTTGGATTTTGGACAGCTTGTGCATAGTTATAATATACTGATTTGAGCATAATAGTTCATAGTAAAACAATTCTTGGTTTTACTCATTATAGTGTCATTCCATTTTTTGATTTTGTGGTATGATGTTTCAATGCAATTCTTTGATGGCTCACCTTGTCCTCTATTCATGATCATTCATTTTTCATTGCACATTTGCCTTGTTTGGCCGGGATGTATTTGTTTTCACTTTTGGCATATTATATTTCATGATTTTGCACAGCTGAATTTGTTCTAAGTTTTAGTCAATCAGTAAAATATGAATTTGGTAAAAATTGAAATAATGATCCAGTACCAATCATACATGTAAATATTTTTTATGTGTCCAAAATATTTGTAAGAACTTAATTTGAATTTTTATATTCTTTGTATGTTAGTTTTCATTACCTCCAAATCATGAAATGCTTTGATTTATTCAAGGATAAAATTATTGTCAATTCATACATTTACTGTAGTTGCTCTTTTTTTTTTAATTTGGATTTTGTAATTCAATGTAGCTAATTTTCTGCCCCAGTACATAGGGACACAAGTCCATAATACAAATTTGGAAACAATTTGTATGTTTGGCACTTTCGTAGAATTAAATGAATTTCAAAGAATTTTGTATTTTCTTGTTTTATTTTTCCATAAATAATTTTTGTTTGCCAATATTCTTTTTCATTTGTTCAAAGCTTTTATTAAGACCTCAGTTTCATCTAAGAAATTATCAGTGAAAGATTTCTCCATTTTGTTGTAATAAAATTCGTCCAATTTTTGGTTCTGTTTGGTTTGTATTAAACTTTTGATATTTAAAAAAAAGAATTCGCTTAGTTTATTTTTCCTCTTGTGTTATACATTTTTTATTAAAAACTTTTAATTTTATTTTCAGATTTTTAAAAGAAACTGAGGTCTTATTTTGCTGGTGAAAAAACTTATTAAATTACAATCCTATGATAGAACCTTGTGTATCAGTCTAGCCAAACATCATTAAACTCAAGATTAGATCACCTAGAAATAATTCAACTTCTAGTCTTCCCAGCTTGATAATCTACTTTATGAAAGTCTGAAAGGTGTCTTATGCAAGTCTATTGAGCACACCACCCCAAAGATATCACTGCTGTACACACCCATGAATAGTGAGGTATGATTATCTCTGCTCCTACTTACACTAACCTTCACAGTGACCGGCATCCATGCCACCAGCGTATTCCCATGAAATCTGCAGAGGGCCATCACCTGGTATCCTTATCGACAACCTCCAGCATCAGAGCAGTCATCTGATCATAGCCTCAAGGTTAGACTCTGCCGAGAGCAGCAATGTTGTACCACCTTTATTGGTTTCCTGGCCTGGTGGGGCAGCTTCTGTTTGGTGCTGGCAGGACCTCGTGAGAGGTATGAATTGTATTTCATTTTTCTGATGTACAAATAATAAATGATAATAATATTAATATTAGATATAGGAGAGTGTTTCTAACTAGTGAAGGATTCTCAGTAGATTTCAAAAAATTTAAAACAATAGCCAATACTAATTTGATTGAAATTGGAAAATTGAAGAAAATTAAAATTGGGCAAAACTATATATTACTTTGTATTTTATTTTATTTTTACTAAGAACCCTTGACTAGTTGCAAAAATCTGTTAGTTTTAAATTATTTGTAACTTGAAAATTAAATAATTGAAAGTAAGATTTGAAATCTTCAAATTTTTCAGTGAAACACTCTCCTATATCTAACATCTGTCAGGCTAGAGGACTGGTAATCAAAAGTATGTTTTGTTCATGTTCAATAATTATTCAACATAATTAGTGATAAAATTAGATGTTTTGAGGTATGCATGACTTTGTTATCAGATGGCTAAATAAATACTTTATATTATTTATCCTATGAAATCATTCAAGAAATTCAAAATGGTTATGGTGTTCTCTTTTCAAAAGTTATAGCTGTAGTGTGCTGAAAAGAGTTTTGAATCAAGATGGTTTCAATTTTGAACTGTGAATGAAGCATTTCTACATAGTATTTGTGAAATAGAAATATCTGCAGGACTCAAAATAGCAGCCAACATCGCAGGACATTTTGAAACAAAATTTTGCAATAAAACACTAATATTTGATGAAATTTTATAGTCAAGATTTATATGTCCTGGTCAAATGTTTGCTAGTTTGAGTCCAGCATTATACCAGTCCTCTAGCCCAAAACATTGTTTTTACTTTTTTCTATTTTCCTTAATATCTGTTTTGAATTTGTTTTTTTTTGTTTTTTTTTGCTTAAGAGTTTTTGTTTCTAGGCCTAGAAATACTATATATACTTATTTTGATAAAGTTATTGGGTTTTGTTTTTTATCATATGTTAAATTTTTCTCTAATCTAGGCCTAGGAATTTTTTTTTTTTTTTTTTTGAAATCCTAGGTAATGCTACGTTGGTAATCCCTAAATAATGCTATTTTTTCATTCTTTGTAAATGCTAGCTTTTTGAAATCCCTATTTTCTTTTTTTTTTTTTTTTTTTTTAATTACTAGTAAATATCTAGTACTAGTAATAATATTTAACTTTTAAACCATGTTACTTAGTTTGATAGCAAGATATCCTTATCCTTGGTGGATGATTCCTGTCTTCAATACTGATTGACTGGTTCTTGATGGTGCTGCATCATCTGACAAGGTTTTGCAGCACAATAGCATAGCGTAGCTGAATATGACAGGTTTGTTGTAGCTGGGGGTAAAAAAAACAAAAACAAGAGATTGTCAAAATCCTGTCTCCTTTTTGCAGCTTGCCAAAACATAACTGATAAAGTTATATATAACTTAACAAGTGTAAAAGATCCCGATTCCCCGAGAATCACTTATAGAGATGAATATACTATAAAATAACCTAACAACAATGTAGAAGATAATTCAGAATAGCAGGGTTGTAGACTGTCAGCAAGCTCTGTTCTTATAGTTCTTTCTTTATACAAGAAAAATGGGATAACAGGAAACGAAAAGGGACCTTCTAGTTTCCTTTTTTCATTTGCTAACTAGTCCTCTCCCCTGGGGATATTAGACTAGCTACCAATCCTCACGACCAAATTAATCACAGTGACCAAACTAAGAAAATAGATGGACTGCTTGACTCAAACTTATGTAATAGCTCAACTTACTTTTCTGTCATGTATGGACTGGTCAGAGCTTGACAGCACCATGAGACAATTGACTAATATTTGCTGTTATATCTAGCAAGCTGATGAAGAAAAGCAGAGATATTAGAAACATTGTTTTGAATTGGGTCGAAACATACATAGCAACATGTAAGCTGATTAAGTTTATTATGCTAAATACTATACTAATATCACTCTAAGATGAAAAGTTCTTAAAATAAGTAAATTACTTGAATAGACCTCTTAAGCTTTGTTGTTTGTTGTGCTCATTTCAGAACATGTGATGCTACACTTGGGAGTTTATTCTTTCATGCGTAAATATTTCAATAAAAGAACATTTCTCAAGGGAATGATGTCTGAAATAGGCAATTTATATACTAAGCTAAAGAGGTCTTTTACTTTCCTCTGGGAAGCACAGAAATCTGAATTTAAGACCTTGTTGCTTATTTTAACACTGCGCTTTTCAATTCAGATTTCTGTGCTTCCCAGAGGACAGTAATTAAAGCAAGATACTCTTTTCACAAACATTTCATTTTAGAGTGCTATAGGTTGGATACAAGTATCCAAAAATCATTGAACTAGGCAAATAGACGCATTAAAAAGTGGGATGATATTTTGTATAATATGCAATTTTTTGGTATATTTGATTCAGAATTCGCTTAACGGTATGCGATCTTGAATATTTAGTGAAAATTGTACTTGACAAGAAAGATACAACTAAAATATAGTACATTTTACAATTTTTATCCCACTTTTTAATCCCCTAAGCATGCGCATTGAGCAACAGCGCGGAACTCTTGATGCGTGTATTGTACTAATATTACTTGCCAATGATTGACAACAGATAGCTCAACTTACTTGTCTGTCATGTGTACTGGCCAGATCTGAGCTTCACGACATTGTATAGTTACCAACTGCATTGGACTATAATGGCTGACAAGCTGATGAAAAAAGGTAAAAATATGTTTAGAATAATCTATCACCCTAGATTGATAATATTTTTGCTACACCATAATAGCTAATGTTAAAGTGCACCTAAACCCTATCTGTCCAATTTTATATTAAACCTATAATGTTGTGAAGTACTTCTGCAAAGAAAAACATTGATTTTGATAAGCTATTGATTTTCTGTGTGTCTTTAAAGTTGTTAAAAAATATGGACCATAAAACAACCTGTTTTTTCCACCACGGGAGCAAATGAGGAGAATGAGTCTAGTTTGCTGTGACATATTCCCAGGTAAACAAGTCGAAGATATTTGGTAACCTGTACCTTCGCTACCATATACTTTCGCTACCAGTACCTTCACTACCGATGACTATGCTTTGGCTACTATGTTGAAGTACCTTCGCTACCAAAAGTAATTGCAAACCAATAACGTAAATAAAACTTTATCAACAGTGATAAAACGTTATAACAACACTCGTAAAGCAGTTTAGAGTATTTTTATCGTGGGACTAAAAATGCCAAACTTAAAATTAAAATAAAAAATGATGAATTAACAAAACTCGTTTTTCTTTTTCTTTTCAGAAGTGCTTCACAACATTATGGGTTTAATGTAAAATTGTAAAATTGAAAGTTAGATATGGGTTAGGTGCACTTCAAAGTGCTCCACTAAAATGTTTTGTCTAGCGTTTTTTTTTTTTTTTTTTTTTTGTTGTTGCATGGATTGAAAGCCCTTAGATAGTGAAGGGAAATCTTGCTTTCCTTTTTCAAATATGTTTTTTCCTTCCAAAGATATTGGAGTTTAAAAAATGGTGGCCGTTGGGCCTGATGACGTCATATACTCAATATTTGACCAGCCTAGGATTATGATAAGCTAGATCTCAGCCCAGTTTTAATCAGAATCAACCAAATTTAGCAGCATTATAGTTATCTAGCTGTTCTTCAAAATTAACTATACTGATCAGTTGTCATAGCAACAGCCTCGGTTCCAGGCCACCCCTATCTAAAATTAAAGTTTTTGTAATGAGGCTTGGTAAAAATATTTGTTTATGGTCATAGGCAAAAAATTAGTCAAACGTTTTGTGCTCAAATTGAAAAAAAAAACCAAACAAAGCAATCGCTTGGAAAGCTAAAAATGTCGTTTGGGGCTTGGACACAAGTTAGTTGCCATAGCAACCATAGTTTGTGTTTTGTCATGTTACATGTTTTGAATATAAGTACTGCAAAGTTTAAATAATACTCATTCAGGAATATGCTGAAATCTATATTGAAACAAACTGAGTTGAGAATAAGACGTCATCAAAGTCCTAATTAGCATAATGTTGAAACTTTAATATCTCACAAATTAAAAATGCTAACAAGAAATGCTAATGCCAGTTTTCTTCTCTTGTTAAGTACTTTAACATTTTTTGAAAAAGTATAAATTGGAGAAATTAAATTTTGATTTTAGTAGCATTTTAAGAAATGAAAAGTATATTGTCCAAGTTTTTCATTAAAATTATTGCCAACTTTTTCTCAATTTATTAGTTTTAATATGGTAATCAAATATCAAGATTTATTCATAATGCATTTAGAGTATTTTATACATTTCTGTGCCAATCTTAAATATCAATGACATTTGTGGACAAGTGAAGTTGCAATCTTTTTAAATCTTGGCAACAAACATTTCTGAATTAAAAGGATGTGTGTAAGAGATAGTGATAAAGATCTAAGAAACTTCCAATCCATGCAATACAAAGACAAAATGCTTAGAATTCCAAGTCTTTCCCCCCATAAATTTGCAGGTATCTATCATTCCCTTGCAATCAGAATTTCCTTTAAATTCACATATTGTAGGTTTTGGTAGTATCTTAAATTTAAGGCAAAGAAAAATGAGGCTACTGACTTTGTTTCAGAACTTTAAGAGTTTGAAAAAGTGAACAACTTTTATGGTTCATATTTTGCCCATCAGGGCATTCAAATAATGTCATCAAATGAGAGTGTGCACACTAAATAAACTTATGCTAAGAAAAAATGTTTGCATGCAATGCCCATATTTGTCCTTAATTAATATCTTCAAGTTATGCTATTTCTAATTAGGTAATTTGTAGAAACCTTGCTCAACTGGCATTAGCAAAGATAATTCTGTACAATAAGCTTAGCTCACATACCTGATAATCAGAGATGGTCTGCTCCATGGAACATAAATAATTCATCTAAGATTGTTATGAGGGTCACCGGGTCATCACCAGGTTAGCATCTTGATGATCAGGTAAATACTCATCCAGTAACAAGGTGAGTCAATATTGTTATGAAGGTCATAGGGTCATTACCAGGTTATCACATCAATTATCATCTTGATATTCAGGTCAATACTCATACTGCAACAAGGTGAGTCCATATTGTTATGAAGGTCATAGGGTCATCACCAGGTTACCGCATCAATTATCATCTTGATAATCAGGTCAATACTCATACAGCAACAAGGTGAGTCCATATTGTTATGAATGTCACAGGGTCATCACAAGGTTACCACATCAATTATCATCTTGATAATCAGGTCAATACTTGTGCAGCAACAAGTGAGTCCATATTGTTATGAAGGTCATAGGATCATTACCAGGTTACCACATCAGTTATCATTTTGATAATCAGGGCAATACTCATACAAGGTGAGTCCATATTTTTATGAAGGTCACAGGGTCATCACCAGGTCACCAAATCAGTTATCATCTTGATAATCAGGTCAATACTCATACAGCAACAAGGTGAGTCCATATTTGTTATGAAGGTCACGGGGTCATCACCAGGTTACCAAATCAATTATCTTGATAATGAGGTCAATACTCATACAGCAACAAGGTGAGTGCATATTGCTAACAAAGTCTTTTTTTCCTCTTGTTTTAGTGCAGTAAATCCATTATTACAAGATTGATACTGAACTATTCCATGGTTAGCTTGCTGGTTACTGTGTATATATATTGGTTTAGAGAGTCAAGATGCAGTATGACTATCAGGCTCAGATGTTGGGTATAAACATCCATCTCGTTACAGGATCACTGGACAGTTTTACTGATAATATCTCGTGTAATTGGTATTTTCATGACTGCAAAACAAAACAGACAGAGTCATTAGATCTCTAGTTAAGACTTTTGCTTGTTTTAAAGAGAGAAAGGTGGTTTGAAACAAGTTTCATGTAACGTTGAAAAGCAATTTTTTTCAAATAAGTAAAAAAATATGATACTCGAGCAAGGCTTACAAACATCTCAAAACTTTCTAAAATTGGATATTTTTGGTAAATTTAATTGTTCCTTGCGAGAAAAATTGGAATTTTCAGGGTCGAAAGTTAACACGTGTTATGGCGGACGAAGCCGGTGAGTCGAACTTTCGAAATTTTTAAACTTGTAAAAAATACGGAAAAACTCAAGAAAAACGCAGAAATACGAAACAATTCTTACCTTTCATAGTTATTGTGTACTTATTTCTCTGTCAGGTCGAGCACGAGCTAATAACCATCTTTGTTCTTGTACATTTCAGCCAAATACCCGTCGTGTATTTGCACATGTTGGATACACTTCCATCACCAACTGCAGCGTGCAGCAAATAAGCAAGTGACATGCGAAGAGACTGGATACTAGCATTTTACACAGGGAACCCGCGAAAAACGAATTTTTTTACGAGAAAATTTCGAAAATTCTAGGGCTATTGAGCAATTTCTTTAGCTCAAAACATTAAAAACAAGAAGAAAAGGCTATTTCAGTACTTTACAGAGAGTAAAACCCCGAAAAACACTGATTTTAAGGGGAAAAACTATATTATGTTAATTAGTCACGTGACACATCACGTGACCCCCCAATTTGGTGTTTTTTTGTCGATTTTTCAATTTTTCGATGAAAAAAAAATCATTTTTGAGGGGTTCAGTTTATTTCATTGTATTTGATCATTTATTAAACAAAGCAATTCATAATAAAAGAACATTAACCTTTTATTGTCTGATGTATTTTCTTAACCCTTTATTGCTCGACACCCATAAAGAAAAAAAGAAAACCAGAAAATGAAATAACAGCTTAAAAATACCCTTTATTATCGAGACACCTCACCATCAATAATGTATGAATAAAGTTCACACAGAGACAACAATGACTAAACAAAGATTTCAAGATGCGTGAAGCGCTCACTTTTATTATTATACTTTAAACCCTAAGCATTAAAGGCCCAGACAAATCGCCCAGCATTTGACGCAACAATTTTTGGGGTTACAAGTTTGGGACCGTTTGTCATTTGCCCCCGGCAATGCTGAGTCCAAATTTAGCCCTAATATTGGCTAAATCTTGGGTCAACTGTTGGGTCAAATGCTGGGCAAATTTTTGGTCAAATATTGGGCCGTTTTTCAGTGCCAGAATCGTGTTGCTTCGCCATTTCTTGCGTCGGTTTTGAGTTCACTTTGAATAAAACATCACGGACCGTCTGTTTGATGCTAGTAAATTATGTGCATATAATTTGTCTTTCCTTTGTTTCTGTGTGTATATGTCTCTTGAAGCGTAGAATAAAACAACTGCGCAAGGGAATAACTCGTGACTAAAATAAACACCGTCCAAAGTAATCAAATACATGACGTCATTTTAGAGTGATTATCATTTCGTCGAAACACGTGCGATTTTTGTTTTAGAGAAAAGTAACCGGAAGAATGACCGCGAGTCGTAATGAATCTAGCGCTCTTTAAAAAAACTTAGTGTAATTGTTTCACGGTGTTTTAGTCACGTTGTTCCCTTGAACCGAAAAGAAGTAAGCCTCAAAGAATCTAGCACTTATAAATGAATGCCTTTATTTACTGTATTGTTCATTGTTCATTTTTCAATCCCTTGAGTATTCTTGATGACAGTCTGGGTGTTGTTGGATCATTGTAAAATCACTTTTTTTCACAATTACCTTGAGATTGAGCATAAAGAAAATCACAAACGAAATCACAGCTTTCCTTGTAGGAATTTGTGGTATGTATTTCGTTTGTTTTATCCTGTATCCTTAGCCTCGCTCTCAGATAGTTTTGATAGTTGATCTTGAGACCCTCATAAGTTTTGGTGTGTGTATTAGGGGATATGATAGAAGGTTTACTGTTTGGACACGGTTTGGATATTATTCGGGGGTGCTTTAGGTGTATCAGTTGGGAGGTGTGTTGGGGGTGTTCTTTGGGTGTGTACATTCGGAGGGTGTAATTGGGGGATGTATTGTGGCGAATAGGAACTGAAAATAGAATAACAAATGAAATTCTGTAAAATATCTTTATTGCATAATAAACCTCACAAAATACCGTATTTTTCATTATTTCTTCCTTGCTCTATCACTCTGGTTTTACCTGGGACTTTACTTGATTTTCTTTTCTATGTGTCTTTTTATCCTACAATTAATCTTTTTTATTACGGTTTGTTTAGTACCTTTTCTTCCACTCATTTTGTTTTAAAATATTCATTTTCTTTCTTTTCATTAATTAAAGTTTCACTCTTCATTTCATTTCCTTTGTTTCTTGTTTCTCATTGCTTTCTATTTTTATTTCCTATCTTCTCCACTGTTTTTCTTTTTATCCATTTTTTTTAGCTAACTCGTTACTAAATTAATTCCTTTCTTACCTTTTTTTCTTCTTAAAATCTATCTTTCTCTTTATTCATTTTATGATTACTTCTTGTTCCTTTGTTTCTGTCTTTTTTTATTTGCCTATCTTCCTATCATTTTTCATCTTATTTTCAAATTTACAAATTAAATCGTTTACTTTGTTAGTGTTCCCACAGGTAGCCCAATTTAGATAAACGTAAGGTGAAAATAAAATCGGGATTTTAATTACTATTTTTTAATTCAAAGGCAAGATAATATTCTCTATAATACAAACGAGCAAAAAAATTCGTAAAAAATGCAATAGAACATTTTCGCGCGCGCCTTTGTTTTCCTATGGTATGCTAGGTGTGGATTTGTGTCAATATACTAATAACTTATTGCGATTTTGAGCAACCAGTATGGGTTAACTGATATTGGCGGCTAATTGAGAGAAACAATCTTCCAACGCCGTCAATTATATAAACAGTATGGTCCGCTCAAAATAAGTTTTGTATCGCCATTTTTTTTATCGCCCTGCAATTCTGAGCCGACAATACGGGTTTATACTGGCGAGTTTCTCCCGATCAAACTTATAGGAGAATCGCAATACTTTTGTTTATGTTGACACAAATCCAGATATAGGCTGGGGGTCATATTAAAATTATATAGGAAAAGAAAGGTGCGCAAAAAAAATGTTCGTTCGTATTATAGAGGACATTATCTTGACCTTGAATTAAAATAATAATAATTGAAATCGATTTTTTTCGATTTTATTTTTACCTTTTACTTTTACATAAACGGGGCTCTCTGTGTGATTCCGTCCTTTTTTTTATTCTTGCTGTCTGGTTTTTCCTTTTTCATTTCTGCCGACTCCCTCTCGAAATGTCCTTTGATCTCTTTTCTTGCAATTGGTTTCTTTCTTCCTTTATCATGCCGCCCATTTTGCTGACCACCTGCAGAGATGAACAAAGAAACTCATGTTAACAGAACTGGAATTCTCAAAATCCTTAGCAGCTATTTCACGATCTGAGGAATAAACAAGACAAATTTTCACTCTGTAGTTCCTGAGGAGCAAACCATTGACGTGTAGTACGAAGGCAGCGCACTAACCAAATGACTCACACCTGCTCTTACGAGTCAAACACACACTATTTTTTCTTTCTCAGATGCGGCCGCATAAAGAGTCTTTTGGGAGAAATGAAGTAGTACCAAGACTTACCTTATGACAGAATTAGAAGATCAACCGTTGTATGTATCCCAAGCAGGTCAAAACAATAGCTGACTTCCGAGATATGCTTTGCCAGTCGCGCACAAAGGTTTCAGTACGAGCCTACGTGCTGAATAAAATTTATCCTTTTCTCCTGTCACGAATCACTTAGCATGATGCACGAAGCCTCACAATGAAACCTTTGTGTGTGACAAGCGAAGCATATCTCGGAAGTTGGACACTGTCATCTTGCAGGACTTTATTTTGAGGGGATGGGCGATATTTCCCGGTACCCAACTTCTCTGGAAGTAAAATATTGGATTTTCTTCTCTGAAACAAACAAACAAACAAAAACAACAAAATTACTTAAATCGTAGAAATATTAGTCTGTTTACATATATGCTAAACTTATTAAATTATTTGTGTATAGAAATAGACAGAAATGGGCACTCAGCTGTATTGAGCATTTCAACGGTTTTCTGTGAGTGAAGGGGGTATTTACCATTACCCAACATTGAAACCAATAAACATTTTCTCATTTTTGTGCCATGCGTTCTGATCTTGTACCTGATATTTTGGTTTCTGATATATTCCTTTGTTGTGCTTGGTCCACCTAGAATTGCTTGCTTTCAGTTGGCGCGGACGATACGGGTCAACACACCAAGATGGCATGGCAAGCTGCGTATGCCAGGAGAAGGTCCCTGTATAAAATAGAGTAAAAATGCATCAGAGTCACTGATCATCAAAAATATAAAATTTTGAAGAATATAAAAGAAAATGTTCACTTTTCTTTTGATCGACTTTTTCCCCTGAAGCATAATTTTCCACCAACAGTTAAGATAATGGCATTCGAGTGAGTTTACCACCGAACCACTTAGATTCCGAATATATCGCGCTTACAATAAGAAAATCATCTTTATTAAACAGTTTTCGTTAATTCGAAATTGTGACTTTTATGATACTGATTCTGTTTCTCAAAAACTAGCCTAGAGATTTTTCTTTCTTTTTGTTATTTACAATTCAATCCTTTATGAACCCGTTGTATCAATTTCAAAGGCATTGAAGCTTTTTAAGATTGCTAAAAAATTATATTTGTATTCACTAAAAGTTGTTGACTTTGTCAATAAACTGTAGCTTGAGGAATTAAAATTTGCATGCCTCACATTGGTGTCTCGTGCGGAAAATACAAATAACATTGAACTATAACCACGTTAATGAAAGAGTGATCCGCGCACTCTAGAAACTTTAAATCTAGTCGTCTTAACTATAAAAAACAGTGACCGCATCTATGCAACTCTTAGTATTTGTCCACGCAAAACGCAGAACAAATGGGAAGAGAGAGAAAAGGAAAAGAAAATAGAGGGGGGATGGAAAACAGTAGAAAAAAGAAAGAAAAAAGAATAAAAGGAAAACCAATAGAAAGATTGAAAAAACAAGAGAAGAAAAAATCAAAGAATGAAAAGAGAAAGAGATTAGAAAATTAAAAAAACTGATGTGATTGACGGATGGCATGAAAGGATAGGAGGAAGAATACATGAACAAAATTGAAGGTTGGTTAGTTCAAGGATGAAGTGATTGATGGATTGATGGATTGATGGATTGATGGATTGATGGATTGATGGATTGATGGATGGATGGATGGATGGATGGATGGATGGATGGATGGATGGATGGATGGATGGATGGATGGATGGATGGATGGATGGATGGATGGATGGATGGATGGATGGATGGATGGATGGATGGATGGATGGGTGGGTGGGTGGGTGGGTGGGTGGTTGGATGGATGGATGGATGGATGGATGGATGGGAATGAAAATCATATCGTTGGATTACTGCAATAAATGGATGCATGGCATAAATAGAGTATTGCATCGGTGGAAAGAAGAATGAGCGGATTAATGGTTAATGGATGGACAGATGGGTCAACAGTTGAATAAAGAACACAGAGGTAAAAGCGGTCACATTTAATCACATTTTAAAATGTGATGAATTTAATTGCGGTCAAGCTGTCTCAATTTAAAAACTGTTGTTGGACATCAAGTTATGGTAGCCATTAATATTTTACTTATTTTGACGTCGCTCTGGCTGCTATCTACTCTTTCAAGACCAAAATGTATACCCTCATAACAAAAGCAGATGTTAAGCATCGATTTGATGGTTGACCGCACTATGTACTCACTCATCTTTTTGTTTTTGTAGATCAAGATTTTTGCATCCGACCAGAGTAATATAAAACAAAATTCACTGTGTTATTTAATCCATGCAAAAACCCAGATGCCTACAGTAAGTGTGCCTGGAAAATTATGCGATGTTGAAGCTGTGCCACAATAAATTTTGATCCACGCTTCCTGATTTATCGTATATTAAATTACATCATGAAATCTGCGTGGTTTGAATATTAAATTCCAAGTGGTTAAAGTAAAAGCCGCACCACAGTTTTTGTAATTGAAATTAGATCATACGTCTGGGAATATTTTGCCCCAAAGGTGGCAAATCAATCTTGTCTCTCTGTATATCTCAGTTCTTTCAAGATCTTTTTAGAATGAAATTCGGTAGTGGAATGGAATGTAAAGTTGTAATGCTTGGAGCAGTTTGTCTTGTTATCTTTTGTGCTGTACACACTGCTGATTTGCAGTCACAAAAGGCAAAGAGAAACGTTGTTGATCCAACGACAACCATCCCTCGAACACAAGCTGAAATTTTCCAGGAGCTGAAGAATCTTACAAAAAGGTGCGCAATCAAAACCCGAGGAAATGTTTTTAAAGATATCGAAAGCAATAACATTTCAAATCAGTGATTTTGAAGATAAAACATATTTTGGAACAAAATTGGTATACTAAATGATGTTTTGAATTAATTCAAAAAACTCCATTACAAGTTTTTTTTTTTTAAAGTATCCTGAAAACTAAAAATGCTGAAGATCAAGATTTTCATGATGAAATAAAACAACGGCCATAAATTCGATTTATTGCCTTTCAGAATCAATAGTCTTGAATTAGAGAAAGCACAACTACTACGAGGTGAGTCTGGAAACACAAAATAACGCGTAACTTACTTCACTGGAAAAATGTGTATTATCGTATGACACACCCTAAATCTATTTTTACTATTACCACTCTCACTACCACAACCACTCCCACTACCTTTGCCATTACCATTACCATTACCATTACCATTACCATTACCATTACCAGTAGCATTAGCATTAGCATTAGCATTAGCATTAGCATTAGCATTAGCATTAGCATTAGCATTAGCATTAGCATTAGCATTAGCATTAGCATTAGCATTAGCATTAGCATTAGCATTAGCATTAGCATTAGCATTAGCATTAGCATTAGCATTAGCATTAGCATTAGCATTAGCATTAGCATTAAATGGTTCGATTACTGATATTGGATACCGTTGTAAAAAATATATACAATAAAAAGAATAAAAAATAAATGGAATTTAGCAGTCCCATTTCTAATCAAATGCCAGTAACAATAAGACTCAAAGTCTAAACGACTCACACGTGCACCCTAGAATCCATTATTGATAAACCAACAACAATTTATTTGCACTCTAAAGAAAATAAAAATTAAACTGAATAATATATAAAAATTGCAGAAGAGCACAGCTACCTAAAATAGCTAAAAAACTAAACAAGTTAGGCAGCTAAAAGGTCAGGGGGTTTGCTAATTAAAAATATTATTTATAGTTGTATGGAAAATAATTAAATTGACTAACTAATAAGACAAGAAGCACGAACAAAAACGTACACAGGCACCAAAAGAGATATTTTTTATTCGAATTTTGAGTAAATAATTCACTCTGAGTTTCCATTAATAAACAGAATACTCCAAAATTAAGAATATATTCTTTATTTGAGTTTTGATTGCAATCTTCAGTGATTGGCATGTCGAGGTACAAAACCTCCACAGCTGTGAATTGCCATATTTCACTATGACGTCACATCAAAAAAATGTATTGTTTAAACGTTAAGGATCATGGTCGCTAGTGGGGACAAAAAAGCAACAAAACAAATTAAATAACAATGATAAAAATGTGGTTTAATATATAGTGGAAAGTTAGGGCAGCTATATATTATACTAAATATCTCGAACGAAAGAATTACTATTATTCTTGTTCATCTAAACAAGCTGTGACGTCATAGTGAAATAGCGCAACTGAATGCGAATTTTCGATTTATTGATGAAAACTCAAAGTGAATAATCATCTCAATATTCGAATAATGAAATCATTAATAGAGCCTAGGGAAGTATTCTTGAGCCGTTTAGACTGTAATAATAATAATAATAATAATAATAATAATAATAATAATAATAATAATAATAATAATAATAATGATAATAATAATAATGATAATAATGATAACTTAAAATAAAAACTAACGCGTAAATCCGACGTTTCGGAGTCATCGTGACTCCATTATCAAGGCTTTTATTTTCAAAAGTTTGACAGTCGCTTAAATATGTGGTAAATACAATGGGATAGAAACAAAAAAAAGTCAAACAAAGACTTTGGCCCGTACAGAGTCTGATTGTTTATTTAGTGACGGTCGACGGTCACGGATGAAGAGCATCTCGTAAATGAGACAGTCAAGTTTAGTTTTGCATCTCTTAAGGATCGTGAAGCACGATTTTACGTCCGGCTTAATGAGATTGTGCTCTGTTATCACGTGGCGTCCAACTGATGATGCTTCAGACTTAAGTCGACCGTCACTAAATAAACAATCAGACTCTGTATGGGCCAAAGTCTTTGTTTGACTTTGTTTGTTTCTATCCCATTGTATTTACCACATATTTAAGCGACTGTCAAACTTTTGAACATAAAAGCCTTGATAATGGAGTCACGATGACTCCGAAACGTCTGATTTACGCGTTAGTTTTTATTTTAAGTACGTTTTCTAAATCTCTTTTACTTAATAATGATAACAACTACAGTAACATTACAAAATCTGCTATCGACTGAAACCACAAAAAAACATTAGTATAGTAGTGTAGTAGCTCATTTATCACTAAAGATTGAATAATATAATTATAATTCAAGGTTTTTTGATCAAAACCTCGTCTTATTGGGCATAATTTGGTTATACAAATAGGGAACAAGTTGGGAATATTGTAATCACAAGTTAATAATAATACCGAGATATTTTTGCTGAATCAAGTGGAATTTTAATTATATTATAATTTAATTATATTATTCTTTAATTGAATTATTTTATAATTATAATTAATTTTAATTCTATTATATTTTAATTAAATTTTTAAGAAAATCAAAAAGATCAACAAAAGAGGCAAACAAGAAGAAACAAGGTTTCTTAGTGTCGTTGAAAAACAAGGTTTAAGTTAGGAGATTTTATTCATGTTATCTGTAAAGAAGATAGTACTCTCTTGCTGTAGAAGAATACCGAAAACGAAAACGAAAGGATCGTAGCTTGAAACTTAGTGTCGTTGAAAAAGAAGGTTTAAGTTAGGAGATTTTAAGTTTTTAAAACGTTTTAAGCTTCAGAATGATAACTGTAGTAGTTATCACGAATAACACAAGACAAGGTCAGGATCAACACATGTAGTCATTCTTTCACTAATCCCATAATACTTAAAAACACGTGACATGAAGTGACTTGTATTTTTCCAACTAAAGTTCAAAGTCATGTCACCCATTTGGTCACGGGCGCCAGAGTCGCCTCCTCGTTTGGATTAAAACTAACGCTTTATTTTGTTTCCAACGGTTGAATAAATAAGCTTCGGTACGGCTGACCTTTAGCAGTGAATAAACATCTATCTCCGATTTCAATCTCGTGATGTTTGTCTGTTTAATATTAAGAACCGATCGTGGGTCACTCGGAATTTATCGGTAACGTTCTTCATGAGGTCCCGAAGGAGAGAAGAGGACCAGGGTACGAAGGTAGCCTTAATCCTATTGTTTTCAGTCTGCCGAAATCCATACTAGGTTTACGACACTGCTATGGACAGTGATGACAGATTAAAAACATTTTAAATTCTAGTAAGACATTAGTGTTGCGTTACTGACTTGTCAACGCATATTATATTTCTACTTGACCTACTAGAGTACCTTTCAAGACTAGCTGATGAAATAAACATATCTATTTCAGTATCGAAACTGTTCGCTGCAAAACAAACGTTTTATCAATGTAAATACTCTTAGCCAAAATGTGTTTAACTGGTCATTTGTTTTTCCCTCAGTTTTTGTTTTCTGTATTTTCATAAATGGAAATATTCGACAAGTCTTGGCAGTTCGCTTTCTTGTAGATCACTATCAGCTCGTCTGACTTCTACAAGTTCTTGGAGTCAGCTTTCATCAAAGCTTTGGTTTTCACTCGTTTTGTAGTTTGTCTCTCGTTTTGTAGTTTGTCTCAGTATATTTTTTTGTATCTGAGATCTGGCAAGATCTAGTTTGATTATAGCTAGGTAGTTTATAGATTATCTTAGTTTATTTTGACTAGTTTGTCTAGATCTGCGATTCTCATACAGTAGTTTGCTCATAGATTCTCAAAGATAGCTCATAGATTCTCAGACTCTCATACAGTAGTTTGCTCATAGATTCTCAAAGATAGCTCATAGATTCTCAGACTTCTCTCTTTGAGTATGTGGACCAACCCGTTCCAAAATCGCTCAATAACATCTTTTAGTTTGTGTCTACCACGTACGGCGTGTGTGTTTGTAAGTAGTTTAAGCGTAGTGTTAAAAAACCTAAAGACAAAAGTACGCAACGTGCCTACAGACAAAATAGTACTTCACGAACCCTGAACGAATGAATTTATAGTGACACAACACTAAAAGCTATAAATACATCGTCCTCGATGTCGTGTGGCAATTTCAATGAACATTGGACATTGTTTACAAGTTCTCGACCAATCATGACGTGTGAAATTATGGTCTACCTGACGCAGGAAAAACGGATCTCATTTTAAGACTGGTTTGCTACCATAGCAACCCAGTAACGAGGAAGCGACTCTGGCGCCCGTGATTTGGTAACCTCTGCATCTCGGTTCCTTCAAGAACTCTTTAGAATGATATCTAGTTTTGGAATGTGGTGTAAAGCTGTACTGCTTGTAGCAGTTTGCCTTGTTATGTTTTGTGCTGTACAAACTACTGTTGCCAAGAATACAACCCTTCGAACACAGACTGAACTTTTCCATGAGATGAAGAATCTTACAAGAAGGTGCGCAATCAAAACTTTTAAAACAATTCGAAAGCAGTAATATTTCAAAGATCAATATCTCCGTAACAACATAACAACGGCCATAAGTTGAATTCATTGCCTTTCAGAATCAATGATGTACTACTACAACTAGGTGAGTCTGGACTCTACTATGTGTAATGGGTAAAGGAGAAGAAGCAGAAGATTCAATACGTTCACTCTGAGTTCAGTCTGACAGATATGCTAAAACATTTTAACGTAGTTAATGAAATCCAAGGATTACTCAATTTATGAACGGCAGAATCGGATGATTTATGCTATCAAGTGTTTTACAAACTTTCTAAGAATACCAATGTGTCTATAGCTGAGAGAAGTCTTTGTAACAGAGAGAATAAGACTTCTTTTTTCCACTTAGATGTAACGTCAGTTGTCCTTTTGATAACAGGAAGGTACTAAATTCGTTCAGAATAACTTTCTTGCAAACCGTAGAAGCTGTTCGTAAGGAGAGATAAGGGATGATTATTAGATGGTAGTTCGTGTTGTTCGCTTTCTTTCGGGAGCGGAATCACGGGCGCCAGAGTCGCCTCCTCGTTTGGATTAAAACTAACGCTTTATTTTGTTTCCAACGGTTGAATAAATAAGCTTCGGTACGGCTGACCTTTAGCAGTGAATAAACATTTAGCTCCGATTTCAATCTTGTGATGTTTGTCTGTTTAATATTAAGAACCGATCGTGGGTCACTCGGAATTAATCGGTAACGTACTTCATGAGGTCCCGAAGGAGAGAAGAGGTCCGAAGCAGATTTATTCGACCGTTGAAAACAAAATCTGAAAGCGTTAGTTTTAATCCAAACGAGGAGGCGACTCTGGCGCCCGTGGCGGAATTACTTCTGCAACCTTCCATTCCGTGGGAAACGTAAAGGATCGAAGGGTAATAATGTCAGTCAAGGTATTCAAAATAGAAGACCAGTGGTCTTTAATAACCCTTTAATAAGTGTTATGTCAATTTAAGGTATTGGAAAGATAGTATAACACAATACGACGAACTTCTTTACAGGAAACAGGCTTAAAGTTGAATATATTGTTAGAAAAGCTAAAAACGCTTCTCGATCTCCTGCAGTATCACTCTTCATTTGGCTTGTCCTTTAGAAGAAATTAGCTAACTTTACAACACTAGATGTTTGCTACAAGTCTAAAGTGAAGCTGACTAGAAAGACCCTTAGCAGGTGTGGTTTTATAAGAATTTCCTTACTAGGTCATTTGTCCGTACTTAGGTCCGTACTTTCTAGTTCAACTACAGCTACAGCCTTAGGCTTGGCCTCATTCCAAAGTTAATAAAGTGGATTCAGTGTGAGTAAAAGCTGTAGACCTAGGTTCATCTATATAGCAACCTGATTTCCTATTTACATTTTGTGGCTAGATAAGGTCACTACGTTGGTCCTAGGCTTTGATTAAAACAGATTAAAAGTTGTGGCTAAGAACGGTAAATATTATTGACAATCAAACAACCATGGTTCATAACCATCTGTAGGGTAATAAACGATCTATCAATTGATGTTAAAAAAAGTTATGAATTTGTCTGAAAATGAACCAACATATTGTATTGAACTTGTCGATATGTCAATATTACAAAGACTAAACATTCTTGATAACACTGAATATCATCAGGTAGACATTCAGTGGACAATGCGAGAGAACTTGATAACTGAATGTAATGATCTATTCATATTATTACATTGATATCATTTTACTTGACTAAAGTATTTTATTTATAGTTTTTATGTTTTATTTCATACTAGTTAAACTTTGTGTAGAGTGCATGCGTACATGTTCGTAAGAAGTATGCGCCATAGAAATTTATGTTTATTATTATTATCATGAGATCAAGCTGAAACACCTACCTTTCTTGGGCCGCATAAATACTATCGTAATTTGGTTAAATCTACTCTATGGAATTCAGAAACAAAATATTTTTTCCAAAAAAATGTTAATAAGCACAAACACAATTTTATTTGTCTATGAAAAGTTATCATCCGTTGTTGACCAGTGTACTCCAAGAACGATTTAGTTGTCGCTAATTAATTTACTATCTTTATCAATCAATATCTTTCTTCCGTTGGACCTACCGCTTCTGATGCAGCTAAAAGTTTGTCCAATTCTTCGTGTTAATGTGACGTCACACATTGAAAAAACTTAAAATTAATTTCTAAGTTTTAATTATTTTTTTTCTTTATTAATTAAGGTTGTAAATACAATTTTGTTGTTGTTGTTGCTTGTTAGTTCTGACTTTACGCTGATAAAGTATCTGAAAATTCAGATAGATTTTTTACCAGCCAAACCAAACAACTTTTAGTTTTGTACATGTTTGTGAATTCGATTTATAAATGTCTAAAGTGAGTTTGATTGATTGTTGTCATAAAATATTTTTTTTTAAATTTTGGCCGCCATCTTGGTTGACATCAGATGTCAGCCAGCGAGTTTTCGCCAAACATTCATCCAAAAAAATCTGAAAATTCGTTCGCCCCTAGCTTGTTTCGGAAAGTTTCAAATGCTTTTTTGCTCAGAATGTACTATAGACGCATCAAGAGTTCCGCGCTGCTGCTCAATACGCATGCTCAGGGGATTAAAAAGTGGGATGATAATTTGCATAATATGCAATTTTTCGGTATATTTGATTCAGAATTCGCTTAACGGTACGCGATCTTGAATATGTAGTGAAAATTTTGCACGACAAGAAAGACACAACTAAAATATAGCATATTTTACAAATTTTATCCCACTTTTTAATTCCCTGAGCATGCGCTTAAAGCAGTAGCGCGGAAACCTTGATGCATGTATTGGTAGCTCTACATGGTCATAGGGATTTTTTTTTGATTGGCACCGAAAAATATTTTGGCACCAACAAAACGAAAGATAATAATTAAATCTAATCTAACAGGAAGTTAACTTTGACACTAATTGTCAAAAGCACGCGTGAAATGGTACGTAGTAAGAAATGATGCAGTAAATCGCTGTTTTTCACAAGTTGTTTAATCTCAGAAGTACCGAATGGGTAGGGACGGCTTCAATGAAAGATCTAACCGCAGTATGTATATCGAGGATCGAGATCAAAACAGCATTAAAAAGATTTTTTTCCCCCGTTACTCATGTTATTTGTAGACAAAAGAATACTCTCTTGCTGTAGATGAATACCTTTAGCGAAAACGAAAGGATCGTAGCTTGAAACTCAGTGTCAAGGTTTAAGTTAGGAGATTTTAAGTTTTTATAAGATTTTAATAAAAAAACACTGGAAGATGATCACTTATTGACTTCTGTATGAATAAGCTTCAGAATGATAACTGTAGTAGTTATCACGAATAACATAAGACAAAGTCAGGATAATCACATGTAGTCATTCTTTCACTAATGACATAATACTTAAAAACACGTGACATGAAGTGATTTTTCCAACTAAAGTTCAACGTCATGTCACCCATTTGGTAACCTCTGCATCAACTGTCTTGCTGAATCAATCAATCCTCTCTCTCCTTGTATATCTCGGTTCCTTCAAGAACTCTTTAGAATGATATCTGGTTTTGGAATGTGTTGTAAAGCTGTACTGCTTGTAGCAGTTTGTCTTGTTATATTTTGTGCTGTACAAAACAACGTGACATGAAGTGACTTGGTTGTCACGCAAGACATTAAAATAGCTTTGGGTATTTTTTCTTCAGAACCACCAAACCTCTCCGCTAAACTGATGGCGGATGGAAGAATAGAGGTAAGCTACTATGGTGTAAACAGATCCATTTGTTACGATGGCTTTGATACAAAAGATGCACGAGTGATATGTAAAATGAATGGATATGACGATGTTGCATATATTACCCAAATCACTAGTTCAGTAGGAAACTCAAGGACAGAAGAAGTATGGCTTTTAGACATGACTTGCACAGGAAACGAAAATTCCATCGAAAAATGCAGTAAATCCTGGAATTGGGAAAACAGGAGTTGTCCAAAAAACAGCAACCTTCGTGCTGGAATCGTTTGCAAGAATGGTATGAACAAAGAAATTGATTTCTAAAATAAGAAAATCCTTTTTCTTTTTTGAAAACTGCACTATTTCACTATGACGTCACAGCTTGTTTACATGGACAAAAATGATAGAAAGTTAGGCTAAATCTTCTTGAACATTTAGCTGGTCTCACTTTCCACTATATCATAAACCAAATTTAGTTGCGATTTAATTTGTTTTGTTGCTATTTTGCCCCCTCTGGCAACAATGATCCTTAGCTTTAAAGACAATAGATTGTTTGGATGTGACGTCATAGTGAAAAAGGGCAATTCTTTTTTTTTGTTTTTTTTTGTTTTTAGTTGACGATCCCTTAGATTTTGAATTCAGGCTTGAGGGTGTAACCACGCCAGCTCCATATTCTGGACGCCTAACTGTGAAATACTATACGATATGGGGAAATATATGTGCGAAGGATTTAAAGCTAGAAGACGCACATGTGATCTGCAGAATGTTGAACTTTACCGAAGCCCTGACTATTTCTCATTGGGGTAAACATACTGGTAACGTAAGTTTTGAGCTTGTCAATCACTGTCAAGGAACAGAGAACTCCATGAAAAATTGCTCACTCGTGAAGCTCAAACAGGTTAACGCATGTGAAGAAGGCAATTACGCAGGAGTTGTTTGCACCCCCAAAATCATAGGTAAGTTCTGTTATTTGTTTGGTAGATTTATCAGGGACGGCAGAGCAAAGTCCCCATTTTTCCCTTTTACATACTAGTCTTTTATATTTTCGAATCTTAGTCCCCCCCTCCCCCCATCCAACCAGTTTTTTAACTTTAATGTGCTCCGCCGTCCCTGTTTGTCATCATTAAATAAAAAATAAATAAATAAAATAAAATAAACAGATACTTTATGGAAACAATTTTGTTTTACCTTCAGTTAGACCAACACCATTACCAACAAACGTACGTCTTAGCGGTTCAGACAATGCAAGAGGCCGAGTTGAAGTGCAAAGACACAAAATTTGGGGAACGATTTGCAATTCGGGATGGGATATGCGTGAAGCTAATGTAGTATGTCGCATGAAAGGTTTTGATGGTGCAATTACAGCATATAAGTCATTTGGTGAAGGAACTGGTCCAATATGGATGTCTGGGCTTCAATGCAAAGGAAGTGAAAATAATATTGAGAAGTGTACAAGTGATGGGCAAGAAAAGACAACTTCATGTAACCATAGCATGGATGCTGGAGTGGTCTGCCGTCGATATGAAGGTCAGAGACTAAAGAAATAGTTTTTTTAAGCCTTGAATAAGCTTCAGAGCTATAACTTTCAATCATAATTATATTAAACAGATAAAATAACAGTCGAGTTGCATGATCCAACAAGAACATATGATGGCAGACTGATGCTAAAAGTAAACTGCACTGATGCAGGATCAATTTGCGGTAATGGTTGGAACAAAGAGGATGCAGACGTCGCTTGCCAAATGATGGGATTTAAACAAGCCTTAGTACCTATTAGCCATTTTGGAGGAGGATCACCCAAAATCTCGATGTCCAATGTTCACTGCAGCAATAGCGACACATCACTGAAAACGTGTAATCATGATGGATGGGTAAACAACTCATGTCCTAACAATCACCATGCAGGAGTAATATGTGAACGGCCTGGAGGTTAGTCAAAATCTTTTGATTAATCATATTCTAAATGCCGTGACTCATTTTTAATGTCCTAAATTATTGATTGCTTTTTGTTTTATCACTACAGTCAATGACAAAAACTTTGGTATGAGATTGGTTAAACTTTCTGGAACAAATCTAAGCAAAGTAGAAGTCCAATACTATGGTGTTTGGGGAGCTGTGTCTGCTAACAACTGGAACCTGGCAGACGCCCACGTTGCCTGCTGGAGTAATGGTTCAGGAAAAGCATCAACAGCGAAAAATGTTATAAACGATGAAAACCTTCCTATTTTGATAGATAATCTTGATTGCCTAGGAAGTGAAAATTCAGTAGAAGAATGTGATTTCAAATGGGGTATTGCTGGTCCTGACCAATCCAGAGTAGCTGCAGTTGAATGCTCCAAAGTTAAAATTGGTATATACAAACATTGACACTTTCTTTCTTTCATATCCTTAAATGCTTATTTAGATCTATTCTTTCTTACATTTTTTTAAAAAACAGACGTTAAAGACTCACTGAAAACGACAATAATACCAGGATCTGGAATGAATACAGGATTTGGAGAAGTGAAAATAACATACAAAAGTAAAGTCTATGCTATTTGTGGCTATAAATGGGACATAAAAGATGCCAATGTGATCTGCAGGATGAGCAAGTATAAAAAAGGAGCAATGGCGGCGATTACAAAATACGCAATCAATACAAACAACAAACAATTCCTTACTGGATTCGAATGCCGTGGCACGGAAAGTACATTAGGCGAGTGTTTCCGAGACCAATCTCTGACTAGTTGTCCAGGAAACTTCATCGCAGGTGTGATGTGTAAACCTGATAAAGGTAATGAAAATAAAGGCACAGGCAAGCTAGGCATCTGACATATTTGATTAAAATCTTTCCTTTGTGTATTAAGGTTCACCACCAGAAATGAAATTGCGCTTAGCAAGTGATGGAAGTGCAACGAATTCTGGACGTGTAGAGATATCGTATGCTGACGAATGGGGAACATTATGCAATGATGGTAACAGCCAGCAAAATGCTCGGGTCATATGTCGCATGCTCGGGTATGTTGATGCAAGTTCCTTCCGTTCAACGTCCAAAACAAGTGGTCAAATTTCCTGGCTTGGAAACATGCAATGCAAAGGAAATGAGAAATCTATTGAGGAATGCAAACCAAAATGGGGAGAAGCAACATGTAATGATGACAGCATGCTTAGTGTCACTTGCAAGAAAGGTAATTTCAATATTAGATCTACCACTTAATTGTGCCAGTTGTTTTTGATACCTTATCGAGTGATTTAATTTTGCAGCTGGTGCTCCTCACTTCCAAATTGACGGAAACGATGCTATTACTTATTCAACTGCCAAAATCAGCTTCCGAAATGTCCGTTCAGACTTACAAGAGTATGTATCAAAACAAAAAACCTTTTATATACTCAACAATATATTTGACAGAAATATGCATCAGTATTACTAATCTGACGTCTTTTGTTTATAGCATCTATCAAATCGCTGTTGAAAGGAGACCATATGAGGAGCGTTTGCAATCCTTTAATACTCAAGAAACCCCCTTTGAATTTAAGATAGTAAATTACACCACAAGTGCTAAGTACAAGGGCGATTCTTACATTACCGCTGAAGTAACCAATTCCTTTCTACTCAAGAACAACATTACCATTGGCGTGCTCACTTTAGGTCAAGAACCAAACGGGTTTATTAATGAGCCGCTTCAACCAGAAACACTATACAGAGTGTATGCAAGGATTGCAACAGAGTCATACGACGGGGTGTGTACTTTATACTTCCTTGTCGTATGTATGAGGAAGCAATATAGTAACATCAAAATTCCTTTATTCTTATAGAAGACAAGGATTTATGGTGATTATTCTTACGTTGCCTTCAGAACAAAAAAATTATTTGCTAAAGGTAAATAGATAACTTACGTTTTCGTAACCTAACAAAGTTCTAAAAGCCTCAAACACATAATTTCTTCATTTTAAAGGTCGACCTGAAAATCACAACCGCAGTGGTTCAAGTGATGGAGCAATAATAGGCATGTCGATCGTGATAGTAATGTTGATTGTTGTTATCATCTGTGAAACTATTTGGTTCATCAAAAAACAAAGGAATCAGGAAATGAATGCTTCCGATAAAAGTCAAGGTAGCTAGGCTTTTAATTAATATTTTTATCAAAAATCAAAAAATAATTAAAAATCTCAAACGCTCAATTCTATTTTCAATTAATTGTTATCATATTTTTAATCTACAGATTTCTCGTTATAAGCAAGTAAAAGAGTTTCCTTTTTTCTTTGAAATCAGGAGCATAACAATTATTCCGCAATTTGCCACAATCAAACTAAAGAGCATAGCTTCTCGTAAATAAATGCAGAAAAATGCTTACTTTGTTTAATGTTTTTTTTAATCCGAAAAGTAAAATTTAATAGGGGTTTAAACAAGCTTGGGAAATGGTGCTCATTCTTATATAAAAGGCTCTGGTAAGAGATGAATGGGTCTCCAATTTAATGGTTTAAAAACTATTGCATAAATTCTTTCCGCTTTGCTGATTTTACAGAAGATAACTGAAACCCGGACTGAAATTGAAAATCCACTAAATAAACAGCTCAAAAGCAAACATTTACCAACTCTGATTTTGAAATATATTTCTGCTTGTGAATTTAGGGATTCAGGCTATTCAAATTCACAATTGATTAGGTTACGTGAAATAATAAGGGTATAAAATAAAGGTGTTAATTTTTGAAAAACATAATTGTTGTTGTTTTTGTCGTTCTTATTAGTCTAATTAGAGAAATCAACATAACAAAACCCATAACAGGAACTGATTAAACCAATTATTGACATATTTTGATGCAAAATTAATTAAGTCACACAAAATGAAGCTGATGTTTACGTGCTGAAAAAAACCCAAACATATTGGAAGTCTATTTTGGCAACAGTTAATTAAATAAGCACAATTCAACATTTCTGACACCTTTCAAAAATTAACTAATTATCTAATAATTAGTTTTTCTTCTTCAGCATTTTGACATTTAATAAGAATCAAAAACAAAATTAATCGTTTAACATGAAATATTAATTTTACTCTGATGACACTTCACATACGAATAAGAATTTACATCACTACTCTTACCTATTCCTAGTTCTCCAAGTGCCTTTCATTGATGCTCTTGGTTGGACAGTTCATTTCTAAAAAAGAGAGGATTATTCAAAAATCTAATTCGGTGACCTACCCTGATTTTTTTTACTATAAGGTCAGGTCAACTAAAACCACAATATATCGAAAAATGAAGGTCGGTCTTCGAGCTAAATGTCAAGGAAATCGCCAAAATGTACGGGAAAAATAGAGGATTGCAAAAGAAAAGGCAAAAATGTACTTTTCTTGAAATTTTAGCTATGAAAACTTATACTTTTTTAATGCAGTGTTAACACATGTATGATTTCAAAATTATTGCTTTATTGTTAGCGACCGATATGTGCTGAAGGTCACTGAAAGAGCTTGTTATTCCGTTATCCTTTTTTGCTTAAAAAAGATGGCCGCAAGCCCATCTTTGAAAAATTATGCCACGTCAACGAATTCATTGATCTCTAGCACTCAAAATAAATATTTTTCCCAAGTTAAAAAAAATGTTAAAAATTGCACGATTGTTTCCCCTTAGTGTAACTTTCGCCTTACTGTACTGATGTGCGTTCAAAACTGTATACGTTACCCCACGTACCAAAAATTGACACAATATTAAGAAGTTCCCCTCTCTTATTTATTCTTTCTTGTACCATTACAAAAAAAAAAAAAAACCCGAAGGGCACTAGGATAAAGCCGTTGGGTTAATTTGTAATAAATTTTACATTATTTTACTTATGTGTTGTTCTTTATGTGGAATGAAGTGGTTTTCATTTAAATGGGAAAGACTTAAAAATAAAATTTTGAGATAATAGGAGGAGATCATAAATTAGCCGAAAGTTTTCTAATTTCTATTACAGCGAAGTAAACATTTTACAAAATACTAAGCTATTAATGGATGTGATTTGATGGATGGATTGCTGGATGGAAGGGATTTGTGGATGACATGGAAAAACAAAGGAATTGAAAGAATCAGATGAAAAGATCAAGAAATAAAATACTAAAATGAATGCAAAGAACGAAATTCAAAAGTTTTATACTTAGAAGCCTATTCTGGGCGTGAAAATATAAAATTCTTGAATCTCTAAGAAAAAGAAGACGAAGATCCGAAAAACGCTTTCATTAGGACGCAACCTGAAAGAAACAGATTTCGAACTGTTTTCAGACCTACCCTACAAGTTGGTGAAAAGACGATGCGCATATTCAAGAAAGCACTGAGAGGAAATAAGATTTCGGCTTTATTTAGTAAAGCAGAGCCAGATGAACTGTATGTAATGATTAGAGGGAAATTGTGGAAAGCTGTCAAAGAACTCTTAGTTTAATATCTGAAATGAACTCTAAAGAGTGAGTACTTATTTATTATTTTACTTTGCTTATTTACAGATGTAATGCTGATAAAGTTCGTTGAAATTAAAATCTCATTTTTCTGTCTTAGAGTATTTTTTTCGTGCCTTAGTTAGTGCATGGAATGTGAAGCAAAAAGTGATAATGCCTAATGAGCAATTTTTATTTCAATTTACTTTCCTAAGGTGGCCAAAGTTGAAATAAGATAGAACAATATTTAAAAAAGTGGATAGAATGAATGGGCAGATTGTTAAAGTGTGATACAAAATACTGAGATAAAAACGGAAACATTTGCGCAATCTATTAATGCGACCATTTTGATTGCGGTAACGGTTTCAGCTGTCTCCAAATAAAAACTTTCTAGCCTAAATTAATGTTATTGTGGCCATTGGTAATGTACTTATTTTGATGTTATAGCGGGCTGATATCTACTATTTCAAGGCAATATTGTATAACCTCATAACAAAAGCAGATGTTAAGCATCGATCTCATGGTAGACCGCACTATGTACTCACTTCCGTTTTTTGTAAACAGTAGATAGAGATGTCAGATCAAGAAACGTCAAGTTTGTTGTACCGAATCAATATATATCTAAAACAAAATGCACTCTGTTATTTGATCCATGCAAATAACTAGATGCAGGCAATAAACAAGCATGCAGCTACCCTGCGCACTCAGTTTGTTTGAAGGAGGAGCTTCTACAAAATCTTAATACGATATACTGATGATCGATCCTCCTTGTGTTTTTTCTAATAATTCACAAGAATTTAATTTGCTTAGTCTATTAAATATTCAAAATTGATCTTGTTGTAAACAAGATTAAAACTTTTGTTGTATACTATATCACATCATTAAACTGCGTGGTTTATACTGAATTCCAAGTGGTTAAAGCCGCAGCATTTTAAAAATGTAATTAGAATTACATACTATTTAAACTTTCCTAACTTCTCTGTACATCATAAATCTTGGAATATTACCCCCACAGGTTTATCATCTTCTCTCTCTGTATATCTCGGTTTTTTCAAGATCTCTTCTCTGGTAGTGAAATGTGGTGTAAAACTGCACTTCTTGTACCAGTAAGCCTTGTTATGTTTTGTGCTGTACAAACAACTGATGTGCAGCAACAAAATGCAAAGAGAAAGGCTGTCAATCCAACGAAAACACCAACAACACTGTCCGATGTGGTTAACATGTTGATGAATCTCGAGAAAAGGTATTGCCTCCAAAACAAACTATTCGATATACTGCTATTAAAAGAACCTCATGGAGCCCTCGCATCTGAAATATTTTATCATTTTAAGTTGATGGGGGATTTTTTATCTCCAGTTTTTTCACAAGACACAAATTATTTTAAAAAGTTTCTAAATAATCAAAAAATACTATGGTTGGCAAAGAAAACCAGGATAAACAGATCTAGCACTTAGACAGTATTCTTTGGCTTAACGCAACAAACCACCTTGCTACTTAATGGAAATTGAAATTTAGGTCTGTATTAGATTTTGGATAAAAATCTTCAACTTTGCAGAATATACAATATATATATCTTCAAAATCTTCTTTGTGTTTAACATTTTCCCAGAATCAATGTATAAATTATCAAAAAAACAGGATAATAAACCTTTACAGCCAAATTTTCGACCTTATTAAAAAGTCTTCATCAGGGCTACTGATGAGGACAAACAAACCGTTACAATTCATGTTATCACTCGTGCGCGACTAGCGCGTGCTAAGTCAATTACAGCGCGAGCTTAAAATTCACTATGAATAAATTAAAGCTAACAAACTTAACGTTAAAATTACAAGAAAAATTACATGCGTTTTTAAAACAATAAATTATAGGTATACAAATTCTTCCATTTAAACCTCATGGGGTTATAGTTCTTAATTTATATGCCCAAAAGGCTTCCCTTTCCCTTAAATGTTCCTCTGTTTTACACTGATCTATTATGGTAACCTCTAAATCATCCAAACCCCTATGATCTAGTAGTTATATATATATATATATATATATATATATACAGGGCTAAACAAAATCAGGGCTAGTAATGCTATTTCATTGCATTTCAGAATAGTTCAAATTGAATCAAAACGTTCCTTGCTGCTTCGAGGTAAGTTGAAAAGATATTGGAATTTCTTTTTCATATTGCTACGGCCCTGTTTGTTTGAAGGAAGGCCTGTCAAATTTAAAATTGCTTTTTCTACTTTAGGTAGAGATGGTCGCGATGGCCCTCCGGGAAAACCAGGTGGGAATATAACGTTACGTTGGGAGTACTTTGGTTATTTTCTTTTTTTACATTTTTGTTACCACAGTGAATTATCTCAAGATATTTATTTTTCTTTAGGCAAAGATGGACGCGATGGAAGAGATGGTTTACCAGGTCAGTGTAAAGGAAATAGGATAAGATCTTGTCAAATCTAAAAAAAAAATGGGTTGAAACATTTCCAGGGGACTTGGAGCAAAATTGGTTGATCGAAACTGTAAATTTCTTAGGAATAGTCCGTAGTAATCGAGCTCCAAATTAATCATTTATTTGGAATTTATGAGGCTTTCATGGGATTATAGACTGATAATATGATTGGTGTATCAATTACAATTAGTGTGAGAATTGACCATGCCAGAAAGTAATGCTAGAGTGTTGCCTTCAAAAGAGTCCACGTACAGTATAAAGATTGTTTCAATAGCATGGAACATATCTAAATTCCAGAATAATCTCTCAATTTGTTTGAGTAGGTCCACCAGGTTTGAAAGGAGAGCCAGGAAATCGAGGTGTGAGAGGTCCACCAGGACCAAAGAGTGGTGGAGTACAGTACGTACGATGGGGAAGAACGACCTGCCCTTACAATACTACTCTTGTTTACAAAGGTAAAGTGAAGACTGAACAATCCTGGCTACATTAGCATGTTTTAAACAATATATGGTCAAACGATTTATAACAATCGACGTGATTTCTAGGCCGTATTGGTGGAGAACACTATGATAGCATTGGCGGAGGTGCTAATTACGTGTGCCTTCCTGAGACCCCCAAATATGGAAGGTACAAAGATGATGTCAACAGCGCTGGATACATGTACGGTACAGAATACGAGGTTAGCGATCATAACCCGTTAACCTCAAGTAATCTTCATGATCACGAGGCTCCATGTTCTGTGTGTTATGTTAATACAAGAAGTACAAAGATGATGATCCCTGCCACTTACGAGTGTCCCTCGAGATGGACAAGAGAGTACCAGGGATATCTCATGACTGCCCATCACAGTCATCAACACCCGTATGAATTCATTTGTGTTGATGAGGATGCAGAGGCTGTACCAGGAACACATGCTGACCTCAATGGTGCCCTGTTGTATCCTGTGGAAGGAAGGTGTGGTTCTCTACCTTGTCTTCCATATGTTGAGGGACGTGAATTGACATGCGCAGTATGCACCAAATAAGGCTGTATTATTCTTGGGTCGGTAAAAGCATTTCTTAGTTTAAGAAATTAATAATCACATCAATTTATGTCAATAGACATTTTATAATCATATCAATTAACAATAAAAATAAATAATCTAGTCTTATAGACTGGGTTTTCATGGTACCGAACGAATTTTTATCCATACAGAAATTGACCTGTACATATATTTTACGCAAAAGGAGGCCCTAAATTTGCATGGCAAGAGATTTGAATTTTTGTCCGAATAGCACATGCAGTTCCGTGTAAACAGATTGCCAAAACATACAACTTTTTGAACGATTAAAACATTCGTTAGGTACCGTTTAAACCAAGCCATAGGATCGGAAATATTGATTAACATACAAAGTAATAAATCAGGAATGAAAATGATCTCTCTTGTTTTATTGTTTATTCCCCGTTTTTCATGATGAATATAAGTTTGACATAAAAATGTCTTAAGATTTTAGCCTGAGATATGCGAAACTAATGTCGGTCTTCCATTTGGACCTCTAGATGCTATGAATTGTCATAGCTGGTGTCATTTGATTTAATATAGTTAATGTCACAATTTGTTTTGTTTTGTTAGATCTGAATACCTGTGTTTCGGTTGATTCATACAGAAGGTTTCTCTAAGCCTCGTAAGACAAACAAATCATTTCCCACAATGGTACAAGTGAGTTTCATCATGCTGCATCTTCAAAACCACCTCAATAAAGTAACATTAAAACAACATATAGTATGATGATATTGGCCAAATCACCGATTGTGTCGCCGAACTAGTTCCAGTAAAGTGATCAAATATCATTTAGGGAGATTCAATCTCAATATCGAGCGGCATACTTATTTACTTTGTAAGAAAGAAGTTCGCTTGAACTGACGGAATTGAACAAGAACACATACAAGCTTTAGTGGTAAGAAATTAATGCGTAATCTTTCTCCTAAATTGGTTTTTCGCCTTAAAGTTTTAAAAAAAGAATGGAAAATTTTAAAAAGTCGTCTTTTTTACAGCCCTGGATCAGAATGTCCGCATCGTGTGTTAGTGGAATATGGTGTAAAACCATACTGGTTGTAATAGTAAGTCTTATTATGTTTTGTCTTGTACAAACTTCGGATGTCCAGCAACAAAATGCAAAGAGAAACACTGAGAATCCGACGAAAACACCAACCACACTGTCTGATGTGGTTAACCTTTTGATGAATCTCGAGAAAAGGTGCGTCCTCCAAGATGTAGAAAAATCTAACCATAACCAAACTAGCCCTATCAATCAAATTTAGAAAACATATTTATGATATTAAATGCGATAGTTTCGAATAAAATGTTTTTATTGAAAAAAATACAATTGATTTTTATGATTTTTAGTGGCGATTGAAATACAGAGATGGCTAAAAAGCAGTAAACGTGAGACTGAGATTTTCGAAGTTAATTAGTATTTTTCATATCATCTGAATTGCTGATAACAGAAAAAAAGATTAACATCAATGACATTATTGGAAACATTTTTGCCATTTTCATAAAGGGCCAATGTCGTTGGATTTAAAACTTGTTCTGTGTGTAAATATGCCTAGTGTTACTCAGTTTAGTTCTACTCTTCATGAAAAGCTTTTAAGTTTCCGACAACTATTTCCTACTTAACAAAGTGCAAAAATCAATTTCTAAATTCTTTGATCATGGAGCAAGAGATACAGATTTATTTGTACTTGGTTTTTAAGTGCTAACTGCAAAAACAACAACAAAGGTGATTGATAGATGGGTGAATAGATTGATAACATTTTTCACATTAACCAAAACTCTGTGGAAAACCTTTATGTAGAAACCGAAGTATTGCAGTATATCGATCGCTAACGATCGAATTCCTCGATCAAATGTAATGACAGCGATAAGTTCTATTCATTGCCTTTCAGAATTATTCATCTTGAATCAAAGAGATTACTACAACTACAAGGTTAGTCTACAGTCAAACAAGTTAGACAGTCAGACACGTTCAAAATTGCCATACTTACTAACTAATATTAAATGCTTTATCAGATGACGGAACGTTTTTGCTATTTAGAACTCGCCCCGGTTTCTTGCTCGTTTTTAAAGTTGCCAATTATTTTGCCAGTTTTAACAAGACTCATTAATTGTGGTTTATGACGACGACATTGATAACGATGAAAAACAAGTAAGTTTGGGGCAGCAAATAATACTTAATAATAGATAAGATTAAGTATAATAGGATCTTAGAGAAGAGCAGTCAATGGAAAGCGTTTCCTTTATTGACAGGTCGAGATGGTCGTGATGGGAGAGATGGCGCTCCTGGACCAATGGGTAAGCCAGTTATTCATTCTGCAATCAAGTTGTGTTACTAATACTGACTTGGAAATGTCTCTGTGCGGTCCTCTGTAAATATCGAAAAAGTGTGCAAAATAAAATAATAGAAATCTTTCAAACTTGGCCAGAATGTAGGTGTAGGTGAACTATTACTCGGAAATTTTTTGAAAGTTTCGTCCGTTTTTTATTTTAGGAGAACCACCGCAATTTCTATTTGGTGGTCAAAATTTGAGAGATTTAACAAAAAATCGCCTAAAATTTCGAATTAATTTTGATTTAAATGGCAAGAACTGAAATTAAAAGAACGGTAATGAAACCACATTACTGAAGAAGAATCATCGAGCTAGACGACAAACTTAATGTTTTGTCGATTTTACAATTTCGGCTTTTTGGACCCGTTTTTTTAAACCTCCGAAAAAAAGGGAAATTTATTGGTAAATTTAGTACCAAGGAACATAACCTGGGGCAAGGAAAGTATTCCTCGATAAAAGACCAGTGTCTCAGCGTCCAAAACTTGTAAAAAATCTCTTTGGCTACTAAAATTATGAAATTCTAGAGCCCAAAACGTTAGCGTGACAGTGGTCAAAATTTGCCATTTTGAAACGTCGTGACACTAATAATTATCAATGCACAACAATTCAGTCGCTCGAAATTGTCTCTAAATCTTAACGTTCTCCTACCTCAGTAGTCTTTACTTGAGAAACGATGCAGTGTCTTTATTTCCTGCCAGAAAAGAGATTCATTCAGCTACTTTCGACGGTTTTTTTCGTGCGGTAAGATTTCAAACCAAAATAAACATGGCTGAAGGTTGCATGATTCACGTTTTGTTGAGCTAACATTTCTAGACCAATCCATAAACAAACGAATCGTACTGAACAAATATCCGTAACCTTCAAAGTACTCTCTTCTCGTTAATATGTTCTAAAAGTTGATTTAACGAACCAGAAAACCCATGCGATTGAAGAAGAATCTTCAATATTGTTTGTAACTGTCACTCTTGTATGTTATTGCAATACACACAGGAAGCCCAATAACGGTTTTTTCGGTACAACAGTTTAAAGTTTTTTTAAGAATCGTTTCACCTTCTGTTCTTTAAACCCTTTTTTTCTTTTTTCGATTAAACAAAAGAAGCTGAGAAATTAGGGATAAGATCACATGCGCACTGAAAGCAATAGTATTGATTTTTTATAAACATGTCATTCCACTCAAATATAAACCAAAGTATACGAAGGCTTAAAATATATGCTACAAGTACAGTTATATTATAGGTTTATAAGAGCAGAGAGCCTCCTTCTTTAAAATTAATCAAATTAAATCTTTCTTTTATATATTTGGCGAGATTATGCATTACAATATTATTGTCATATAGTATTGCAGTATTACAATGTATTATATTGAGATTGCTAACTTAATAGGAGATGCATTACAATATTATTGTCATATAGTATTGCAGTATTACAATGTATTATATTGAGATTGCTAACTTAATAGAAGAATTGAAAAAAAAATTAAACGTTTGAGTCGCTAGTTGTTTTAAAATGAACATGTTATGTAACAAAAACATACAACGCATTAATAGTTGAAATGCTGTATACAATAAAAAATATAAAATTGCTTGTACAAGATCATAATAATAAATAACGCGCAGAGTGTTGATGGCAACTAGGGAATTATCTATTGTTATTAGAGAATAGATAGATATTTTTTCCTTAAATTGAATTAGAGTAGCACTACGAGTTATGCCACTGGAGGAGGGAGTTCCGTATCTTTTTATTTTATCATTGTCGTTTAGGCTCACCAGGTTTTAGAGGAGAGCCAGGAAACCATGGTTTGAGAGGTCCACAGGGACCCAAGAGTGGTGGAGTACAGTACATACGATGGGGAAGAACCACCTGCCCTTACAATGCCACTCTAGTTTATAAAGGTAAAGTAAACTGAAATTTAAATACTATGGCTAAAAAAATAAGAATGACAACAAAATGCCCTTATTTCTAGGACGTATTGGAGGAGAAAGCTATGACAACGTTGGGGGAGGTGCTAATTACGTGTGTCTTCCCGAGACCCCAAAATATGGAAGGTACAAAGATGGTGCCAACAGCGCTGGATACATGTACGGTGCAGAATACGAGGTTAGCAGTTACAACCCGTTTACCACCAGTAATCTTCATGACCACGAGGCTCCTTGTGCTGTGTGTTATATTACAACAAGAAGTACCAAGATGATGATCCCCGCGACTTACGAGTGTCCCGTTGGATGGAAAAGGGAATACCATGGTTATCTAATGAGTGCACACAAAGGTCTCAATCACCCGTCTGAATTTATTTGTGTTGATGAGGACGCAGAGGCTGTACCAGGAACCCATGCTAATCTTGACGGCGCCCTGTTGTATCCCGTGGAAGGAAAGTGTGGTGCTTTGCCTTGTCATCCATATGTTGAGGGGCGTCAACTAACTTGCGCAGTGTGTACCAAATAAACTGTATTATCCTTGGGTCGCTTTACTTATTTCTTATATTTTTCTACTTGCACATTTTAAGACCCTGAGTGTTGTTCCTGCATAATATCCCGGAGCCCAACCAACTTAGTCTATCAAAAGTCTACCTTAAAACGAATACACATCGTGTATGGACTGATGCTCAATGAACTTCGTTATTCCAACGTTGGTATGCTACTAAACGAGAAAAGGAATGAGCAACATATACCTAGTAAACATTAAATATGATTCAGTAATTAGTCCCAAACGACTATGCAAAACTGTAATGACTGTAATTGTTTTTGAGCTCTGGAATTTAAAGAATGCTACATCAAGTGACACCGTGATCTGCTGTGACTGCTAGAATAATAAAGCGAACTGTTTTTGATTTCCCTGACATTAGACTTCCTTTCACATTTTTTATATAACAACACGGCTTATTTTCGTTCCACAAAAGCTTCTGTTGGTGCTTCCTGTATCGTCTTTATCTCAATAAAATACTTATGATAGCAGATAGCAGAAAGATATTTTAATAAGGCCCAGGGAGGGGGCAAAAAGCATGAAAGGAAGTCTAATGTCAGGAACCAGTTGTAAATTTAGAATTCCAAAATATTGCAAGGCATTGTGTGACATACAACTTGGGCTCTATTTATCTGTTAGCTCGCTCGTTGAAATATAGGCTTGTCTATTGGATCAAGATTTGTAGTAGAATGGGGTGTAAAGCTGTGCTGCTTGTAGCTGTAAATCTTGTTATATTTTGCGCTGTACAAACAACTGATCTGCAGCAACAAAATATGAAGGGAAAGGTTGTTGATCCAACAACAACGACTTCTGGAACAAAGGCTGAGATGTACTAGTTGCTGATGAATCTCGAAAAAAGGTGCGTCCTCAAGAATGTAGAAAACATTTATTCATAACCCAATTAGTAATTGAATACAATAACTTGGACGAACTCGGATTTGTGCGCATCTGTTATGTTTTTGAAAACAATTTTCTTCGCAATTGTATTATTATTTCATTGAAAAAATTTCCTGATCTACACATGCTTACATGTTCGGTATTAGCTCTTCCAGCTATTTTAAGTAACTTCTATAACTAATATTTCAAATTTCCTGTAAAATACATATGCATTTGAGAGTGCAAATAAATAAAGTTTAGAATGAGCTTTGCTTAGTTAATTAATGCATTTAATTAAAAAAAAAAAAATCATGTCATTGAATAATTCCTACCACTTAATTTATATGATGGTACAAAACAATTAGTTTTATTTAAGAAAATGTTGTTTGGAAACATCCCTAGTGTTAATCAGTTTAAAATTTAAAAACAGCATTACAGTATTGTTAACAATCGAGATATCCCTAAAGAAATGTGGTAACCATGAAAAGCTCTATTTATTGCCTTTCAGAATCATTCATCTTTAATTTAGAGAGCAATACTACGAGGTGAGTCTGCAGTCAAGCTCAATCGTACCTAGTGGAGTAAAGTCTATGATTGACCTGATTTATGGAAAGTTACCCTATATCTTGTTTTGATTTTTCCTCAATTGTTATTCAATTATTTTTCTAAAGCTTAAAAAATGTCATTGAAATTTAAATAGCAACTGAAGTAATAAAATTATAAAAGTTATAGCAGTGACTAGCTATAAGTCATAAAAGTGACTAGCTTTACTATAAAATCTACATCAAAAAAAAATATTGTTGAAAATAATAATAAAAATAATAATAATAATAATACAAACTATTTTTGTATGTGAATATCATATTAATAATTATACTAATGACGATATTAACGATCATATTCTAGATAACAGAAGGTCGTGATAGGCCTCAGAGTGTTCAATTATATGTATGGCCGTGGGCTAAGCTTCCTAAAATGGCATTTTATTAATGGCCACCGTTTTATTTTAAATGAAAGGTAGAGATGGTCGTGACGATAAAGACGGTGGTGATGGGAGGGATGGTGCTGCTGGACCAGTGGGTAAGGCATTAACTATCACAGCACTATATTCTATGCAAACGAACTTTAGAAATGTTTAAATAAAGCTCCCAATATAAGACCAAGAAACTGAATGGAAATGAGTACAATTCTCCAATTTACAGACCTCTCGTGGATGCCACTGCAGGTCCACCAGACTTGACAGGAGCACCAGGACAACCGGGCGTGAGAGGTCCCCCAGGACCCAAGAGCGGTGGAGTACAGTACATACGATGGGGAAGGACCAGCTGCCCTTACAATGCTACTCTTGTTTACAAAGGTAAAGTGAATACAATACTATCATGATTGCATTTGTGTGTTTTTTTTCAAACGAATTATAACAATTGGCGTGATTTCTAGGACGTATTGGAGGAGAGTACTATAATCATAAAGGTGGAGGTGTTAATTACGTGTGTCTTCCTGAGACCCCCAAATATTGGAAATATAAGGGCGCAGGCAGTGCATTCATGTACGGTACAGAATACCAGGTTAGCAACGACAGTCCATTTACCACAAAAAATCTTCATGATCACGATGCACCCTGTGCTGCATGTTATATTAGAAAACGAAGTGCCAATATGATGATCCCTGCAACTTACGAGTGCCCCACGGGATGGACAAGGGAGTACCATGGATACCTGATGGCTGAGCATGACGGTTACGTAAAATCCGACTTCATTTGTGTTGACATTGACACAGAGACTGTACCAGGAAGCGGTGCCAATCACAATGGTGCCCTGTTGTATCACGTCGTAGGAAAGTGTGGTTCTCTACCTTGTAATCCATATATTGAGGGCCGAGAACTGACATGCGCAGTGTGTACTAAATAAACTGTATTATCCTTGGTTTGGTTTAAGTATTTCTCAGTTGCATGAAAGTTGATTATCTTATCGATTAAATAAATGTGAATCTATAAGAGCTAAGGATCACATGAATTAAAAGCAAGGTAGTAGTAAATGAAAATGAATTGCCTTGCTCTATATTTTTATTCCCCGTGTTCTCTCCTGTTGCTTGCATCGTAAACGCAGTTGTTTCTTAGACATTATAAACGCTTTTGACACCGTTTATCATGTCATCCTTGTCTCTTCTCTACATGCTTACAGAATCAAAGGTGTCGCACTAAATTGGTTCAAATCATGTTTTCGAAACCGTGAAGGAAAAAGGTCCATAAGTACCTGGTGAATGGTACTCTCAGACAATCGTACTTTGTCATGTGGCCTTCCGGTCGATGTTAGGCCCACTTCTTTTTATTGTTTATATCAATGACTTTCCAAATTAACTAGATAACTGTCAGCAACGTATGTATGCTGACGACACGCACCTAATCTTTGCAAGTAATAATATTGGCTCAATCAATAATGCATTGATTGTAGGCCTCTGTAGGCATATTGCTTACTATTGTCTTTAGGTTTTGAACGCTACGCTTAAACTACTTACAAACACACACGCCGCACGTGTACGTATACGCCGAACTTGTAGAAGTCAGACGAGCTGATAGTGATCTACAAGAAAGTGAATATTTCCATTGATGAAAATACAGAAAACAAAAACTGAGGGGAAAACAAATGACTAGTTAAACACATTTTGGCTAAGAGTATTTACATTGATAAAACGTTCGTTTTGCAGTAAACAGTTTCGATACTGAAATATATATGTTTATTTCATCAGCTAGTCTTGAAAGGTACTCTAGCTAGTAGGTCACGTATAAATCTAATACGCGTTGACAAGTAAGTAACGCATTTGTACACGAATTTGCAGAAAATTAGTTTGTTGGAACAAAGAACTCCGTCGTTTGAGGTATTGGGCCAATATACTTCTGTTTCGGATTTCTTGACAAGAATGGCGCTAATTTAAAAGCAAAGGAATAAAAAGATGGAAAATGAGGTCACATAATCTTTTGTGTTCTAGAAGTCTAAATGATTAAATTTCATAATGTAGTAATACAAAGATAAACAGAGAATGAGTGATCATTATTGACCGAAGGAACCAGAAATATCTTATCAGGATGGAACAACTGGACTTGAAAAATATAACACATATTATTAGAACAGGTTTTTTTAATATTTTTTCACAACTGGCACCGGACAAAATGATTTAATAAGTGGTCATTGATAGAAAGCTCTTAGAAAAACTGAAACATAAGTATGAAACACAATGTATGACATTTAATCACAGGAAATGAAGGCGTAAGAGGTCCACTAGGACCCAAGAGTGGCGGAGTACAGTACGTAAGATGGGGAAGAACCACTTGTCCTTACAATGCTACTCTTGTTTACAAAGCTAAACCTTTGGCGACCTTTAAAATTGTTGATCATTTTATTCAAAAGAATGGTAAACGTGATTTTTAGGACGCATCGGAGGAAATATGGAAGGTATAATTATGGTGACCATTCCGCTGGATACATATACGGCACAGAATACCAAGTTGGCCATTGCAACTCGTTAACCACAAGTACAAGAACAAGAAGTAGGAAGATGATGATCCCTGCGACTTACGAGTGTACCAAAGGATGGGCAAGGGAGTACCATGGCTACCTGATGTCTACGCATTACACTCACAAGCACCCCTCTAAATTCATTTGTGTTGATGAGGATGCAGAGGCGGTCCCAGGAACACAGGCCGACCTCAATGGTGCCCTGTTGTACCCCAGGGAAGGAAGGTGCGGTTCTTTACCTTCTCTTCTATATATTAACGGACGAGAACTGCCGTGCACAGTGTGTACTACATAAACTATATCGTCCTTGGGTTGGTTAACTGTTTCCCATTACAATAAAAACCAATAATCACATCAATAAGTGTAACGATAGATCAGAGCCTTTGCCCTTACTGAAGTTGTTAAAAAAATCTTACAAATTCAAAAAGAGAAGATAAAAGAAAAGAGAAGCAAATTAAAGAATTCAAAGTGTTTTTTTTCCTTTAATTAAGAATTCGACCGAAGCGAGCATCTTGTTGTTCATTTGAATAGTGGAATTGTTTTTACGAAAAACTGTTATCCTAGCTCACATCCCTGAAAAATTATTCCATGTCAATTCTCACTCAATTGAATCAAATTTTATAGAGTTTATACCAGGTGATCTGATGACGTCATTTTAGCGCGAAGCCAAAATCTTTTAGAAACATATCCCAAAAGTCATTGCGGGCGCTCCACTATTTGAATCCAACATGGCGGCCCCAAACCAGCTCCCCGAAGATGCAGAGATTAAGGCAAAATCGATAGGAATCGCAGCCTTTATAGAGCTCATAAGCGAAAAATATTTATGCTTAAAACAACACCGGCTTTAAAACGCAGTTTCTGGTAATAGAAAGGCAGAGACATTTCGTAATAGTACGTTTAATACTCGAAATAGCGATCTTGACTTGAGTGACATCGTCGTAAAAATGTTATTGGTGGCCTTATTAAGACGAATTGCATTGGCGAAGCAGTTCATATACAGTTTACATGTTTTATATGAAATATGTATGTATTGTGTTATGCAAATATTTATTAAAGTATTGGGTTTTTAAACTATAAATGTCTGTTTACACGAGCTGCTTTTACATCAGAGCACTGGAGATTTCCCGCCACAACCTGAAGTTGCTGTGAGAATTCTTGATGTTCAAGGTCAGCTTTACCATTAAACGGCTGATGTCCACATAACAAAGCAGGATTAGCCCCAAAAACTATTTTCTATCCTTGTTTCATAGAGCTTCGCGGCCATTTTGTGGCTCTTGTAAGACGATATACTCTAGGCGCGCAAAGGATTCTGTGCGTTTTTATAATATTTTGCTGCTGCACTCTGATTGGCTGATTTTAGACATCAAGATCACCTGGTATACTTATGAAAGATGAGACAGCTCAACCAAAGAACTCGTTTGCCAGATTGTTCTATACAAGGAATCTTCTGTTCGGAATTTTTTGACATGGAATTTAAAAGAAAGATGATTTCCTGAGATTTTTTGGTACAGATGAAAAGCAAAGTTCAAAGCGTGGACAAACGTTTTTTATTGCACGAGGGTCATTTACCGTCTTTGTTTCAACAGTCTAGACTTTCATGGTACTTTGATTTCATAGTTTCATAACTGGAATCAAATTAATGTCACAGACTGTTAACCCAAAGATAAACAGAGTATGAGTGATGCGTTTTTATAAAGCCCTTGCTTAGAACCTGAAATAGCTTATCAGCATGGAACAAATGGAGTGGAGGGTGAACGTAGAAAGACAACATTTTGACACTAGTCTTCATATCACTCACCATGTATAGGATCAATATCACATCCTAAAGGATGTTGCTGCAAGTAAATTTTATCTGGGTCCGCATAACAACAAGATAGATTTTTTGAGATATCGTGCAAAATACTTTTCAGTAAAATACTTGGTCATCTGCAAGTTCTACAATCAAACCAGGTTAAAACAGGCTTGAGTTCGTAACGGTTGACTGCCTTACTGGTTAAGAAAACGAAACAAAGAATTGTATTCCAAGTCTTCCATTTAAAACGTCTTGGATCAGAATGTCCGCGTCGAACGGTAGTGGTATTTGGTGTAAAGCCATACTGCTTATAGTAGTAAGTTTTTTGATGATTTTTGCTGTACACACAACTGATGTGCAGCAACAAAATGCAAAGAAAAAGGCTCTCAGTCCAACGAAGACACCAACAACACTGTCCGATGTGGTTAACATGTTGATGAATCTCGAGAAAAGGTGCGTCCTTTAACGATTAATTTAAAAAATATAGTATACTATCAATCCATTTTTTTTGGACATTTGTTTTTGCCCATGGTTAATATGCGGTTAATTATGTATTTCTTTAAGTTTTGAGAGAGGGAACCAATAACACTTCTCCGAAAAAGTTATTCAATAATAACCACCGAACAATGCCTTTTCAGAATCATCCATCTTGAATCAAAACGAGCATCAATGATACGAGGTAACTCATAAATGTATGGAATATAATGCTTCAGTGGGTTTTTAGAGAAGAGAGTCAGTGTCTATCTACAGTTTGCGGCTTATACTTGCAAAAGTGTTAACTTTTGTGAAATGTATTGTTGCTTTGTCGCCACATTATTATTGCTCAGAAGGTGGCCAAGAAACTCTCCTCACTGAGGACACTCTGCTACTGCTAATAACTAATTTTTCTAATTGTTCAGTGTAATTAATTAGCGAACAAATGTAGTACTTTAGATAACGCCTCGACTAATAATGAAGTTCAGTATAGTAAAACTTCTAAGGATTTTACGTATTTATGATTGCAATCAAGAATTTAAAGGGTCACGGCAGCCACGTTGTTGGGCAAAGCAATCGAAATGTTCATCTTTTGGAAAACTCTTTTGTCGTAACAGCATTGTGTCGCCAACCCACACAGCATCGATGCAGCAAAACCTCTATTTATAATAGCACATCCTTTTAAACAGGAAGAGATGGTCGTGACGGTCGTGATGGCAGAGATGGCGCAGCAGGACAAATAGGTAAGATATACAAATGGCTGCGGTTTTACTAAATTGGTCTTTTACTAATAATAACTGGAAATGATACTCCAATACTATTATTTCTAATCCCGAGGAAAAGAAGTCATCTCGGTTTTAAGTGTCGTCATCTACACCAAAGGATCGATGAGCACAAATATTCTGCAATCATAAAACACCGATCACGCAATTGACTCGGTCTCGCCTGACTGTTTTACAATCCTGAAGAAATGGAAGGACAAGCTCGACTGCTTAATCAATGAAATGTTGTTGATTAGGAACAAAGGACCAAGTCTAAACACACAATCAGACTCCATCGGGGCAAAAATATTTGCTTCATAATTTGTCATGGGCATTGATCCCAAGAGAATAATTGATCTCAATGTAATATTCAAAGTTATTGAATAAACCAACTCACTTGAAAATCATGTCAGCGACATCGAAACGTCGTGAAATAAGCGTTTTGTCGTATATTATCAAAATTTGTCCAAAAGCCACTCTTTTGAAAAGAAGTCTATCGGTCAAAATTTTATTTAAATTTATATTCAGTAGCAATTTGGGAAATACAGAATTATTTACTTTTTTTTTGCTTTAAAGGTCCACCAGGTTTGAAAGGAAGGCCAGGAAATCCAGGTGTGAGAGGTCCATCAGGTCCCAAGAGCGGTGGAATACAGTACGTACGATGGGGAAGAACCATCTGTCCTTACAATGCTACTCTTGTTTACAAAGGTAAAAAAAAGACCCTCATAGAAAAATGGAAAAATACTTTTGCATTCCTCTCATGTTCATAAAAATTAAACAGCTGAAATAATTTCCAGGACGTACTGGAGGCTCGCATTATACTCAAAAAGGTGGAGGAGCTAATTTCGTGTGTCTCCCTGCGACCCCAAAGTATGGAAGGTATAAAGATGGTCATCAGAGCGCTGGATACATGTACGGTACAGAATACGAGTTAGGCGACTTTAACCCATTAACTACGAAAAGCCTTAATGAGAATGATGCTCCATGTGCTGTGTGTTACATTGCAAGACGAAGTGCCAAGATGATGATCCCTGCGACTTACGAGTGTCCTGCAGGATGGACAAGAGAATACCACGGGTACCTGATGTCTGATTATTATGGATATGCAAAATCAGAATTCATATGTGTTGATGAGGATGCAGAGGCTGTTCCAGGGTCAAAAGCTGATACTGACCCGGCCCTGTTGTATCCAGTGGAAGGAAGGTGTGGTTCTCTACCTTGTCTTCCATATGTTGACGGACGAGAACTGACATGTGCAGTGTGTACTAAGTAGCACTTGACTCTCGTCATTAAAACAGCAAATAAAATAGATAACTCATCACTTTTTAAAAGATAGAGGAAAATATCGAACGTAAAAAAATCAACAATTTTGCCAAGGACTTTGTTTTAGATGCACCGTCAGTGTCATGGCATTTTTCCTAAGCAATTGCACATTTTATCTGCATTATATGCGATGTAGTAAGAACGTTAATAAAAGACTCCAAGCAAACAAAGTACCAAAGCATCGATATTAAATTGAATTATTAAATCATTGGTTCATTTTTTGTTGTTGTTTTATTTTACTCCGACCTAAAATGATTTATTTGTTTTGTCTGTCAAAAATTGAAAATGATTCTAAATGAGACGTAGACGTAGATTTCTAATCTACAGTTTTTTGTGTTGTTTTAATTTTCCTTTCCAGGTATTAAATTGTTCTCATTTATCTATCGTAAGAACCTGCTGAACAACAAAATTAAAAACTGCTAAGAACCAATTGAAAGCTTTCACACGCTACTTGATTGATATCCTAGGCTTAAGTGATTATTATACACAAATAAGTATTCAAATAATTACTTGTATTTTTAAATTTGGCATCAGTACACTTCTACAATAACAGCTTATTGAAAGTATTATTTAATTAGTTGGAATATCTTTACATCAAAGAAAAAGCTAATGCCTTATCATGGAAAAAACGAAACATTTTCCAATATAAGAATGTTCATTTATCGTCTTTGTTATAGAGTCTTTTTGATTTCATATTTTTAAACTAGGGATATTTAGACTTCATGTCAATCATGTTCAGGCTGGTTAAAGAGACATTCCAATATCATTACTCAACACTTTAGCTTATCAGCATAAAATAGCTTGATTTGAGAAACATAATACTTTAGATAAAAGTTTTTAGATATCATATCGGCAAAGCAGCTTGGTAATTAAAAGCATAATGAATACCACATCGGGAAAGGTGCTTCGAACCCATTTGATCTCGGTCAGTCCAACTCTTACAGTAGGAGACATATTGAAGCCCGTACTTACTGCGCAGTGAAATTCCTTCTTTAACTGGTGAACTGGGATTTTTGAAACCCAGCAAGGTGGAATGAAGCTTAAGGTCTTGGTCAATTCACGATCGACTCGCGTACAGATTGAAAAACAAGAAAGAGATTTTTCAAGGCTATTGTTGCCCTTCCTTTAACTGAATGTCTGTGCCATCGGGTAGTGGAATGTATTGCAAAGCTGTAATTCTTGTAGCAGTTAGTCTTGTTCTGATTTGTTTTGTACAAACAACTGATGTGCAGCAACAAAATACGGCAAAAAAAAAAACGACCGTGGACGCAACGAAAACTCTTCCAACGTTAGCTGACCTGTTCACTCTGCTAATAAATCTTGAAAAAAGGTGCGTTAACTATATATGAAGAAAACGTTTCGGCTGTAAACATCGTGCATCGGCGACAGCTGCGAAAAAATATGATTTCATTTTATTTCCAAAAAGAACTTACTTGGTGAACAATTTCAAACAACTAAGGCTTATTAATTATTGTTGTTTAAGGCGGCCAACAAATTAATTATTCTTTCAGAATCAGCCAGTTTGATTCAAAGCGAGCTATATTATTGAGGTGAGTCAATATTAAAGCTTTTTGGGGGGGTGGGGGGCGGAATCTGGTTCATATTTTATACTAATACCTGATTCCTTTTTCATTAGGTCGAGATGGTCGTGATGGCCAACCAGGGAAACCAGGTGAAATCTACACAGAACACAAATTTCTTAGGGTGTCGCACGGTAAAAGAATAGCTTTAACAAAAAAATAGATGTATTTTCTAATCGTGTACCAGATATCTCTTTCCCGAGAGAGATATAGAGGATAACACATGGGCGCGCGGAGATACTAGAAAGTTGACATAGATGGTGCCCTGTTGTATCACGTGGAAGGTGTGTGTGGTTCTTTACCTTGTCGTCCATGTGTTGATGGTCGAGAACTGACATGTGCAATGTGTACCAAATGAATATGATCAGACCAAAAAACAGACTCGACAAATTTCTTTCATTTGGATGAAAAGCAATTATCCACGGAAAAGAATAAAAGATTTAAAAAAAAATGAATACTGTCCAGATTGAATATCTTATTGCAGTAGTTTCAATAAAATTGCATGTAAATCCCTTAAAAGGGGCGGGTGGCTCGAAAGGACTTTTAAAAATACTCTGAAAGTGTGTTCATTTCCCCGTATGTGCAAAGTCGTTCTTTACTTTAGTAACAAAATACTTCCTATCTTTACTAATCATTTATATAACAAAATATCAACTGAAAGTACGCTATTAGACATTGCAATCATAGCAGGCTTAAGTAATGATTATATTTCAGTGCACAATAATTGATTGTATTTTTATATTATTATTATATTATATTATTATTATTTTATTTTATATTATTTGAGTATCATTACACCAAAGGATTTGTTTCAAGTATTCAACTCACAATCCGCATTCTCAATATTTGGAATTTTTATCATCAAAGACCGGCAAACACGTTGTCACAGAAACAACACAGAACGTTTCCCTACATAAACTCGAATCGTCATCTTTATTACAGAGAGCGCCCTTGCTTTGATTTCATATTTTTAGACTAGGAATATTTGAACTTGATGTCCAGGCTGGTTAAGGAGATAATAGGTGATCATTAATAAATGCATTTAGTGAGAACCAAAAATAGCTTATCAGGAGAGAACTGGATTTGATACGTAAAACACTTTGGAACAACAGATTTTAAAGATGATTTCGACAAAGCACTTGCCACTCACAGCAAAATCAATACCATATCATAAAAGGTACTTTGGGCCCATTTTATCTTGGGCAGTCTAACAGTAACAAATCGCATATTTACTGCACAGCTACATTCTTGCATTGACTAGTGAACTATAAATTCTACAACCAGACAAGGCCGGCAACACGAAAACAAGCTTAAACTTAAGCCTGCAGATTGAAAAGCAAAACAGATAGAAAACTATTTGCATCAGAATGTCTATATCGTTAGGTGGTTGAATGTGGTGTAAAGATGTGCTACTTATAGCAGTAGGTCTTGTTCTGTTTTGTGATGTACGAACATCTGATGTTCAGCAACAAAATGCGAAAGAAACGACTGTGGACATCACAAAAACTCCTCTAATGTTAGCTGGCATATTTAGACTGCTGAAAAATCTAGAAAAAAAGTGCGTAAACTATACTGGAAGACTTTGATTTCCATAAATATAGTATTCTTCAGAAAGTCAGTCAGCAAGCTATTAAATATAGGAGGCATTGTAAAGCGCCTTAGAAGTTTAGATTTGAGATAGCTATATAAATAAAGTTGTTGTTATTTTTAATATCATTACTATTTTTGTTATTATTATTATTATTATTATTATTATTATTATTATTATTATTATTATTATTATTATGAGCTGTTAGGGACAGTATGTAAGGATGTTGAAGTTTAGCCAATTCTCCAGAAAGTAACTGGAGAAATCTTGAGCAATGGTGCTAATAGATCAGACGACGCCCGTCTTGACATTCACGCCAGAGGTTTCTGGGAATGACAAAGGTCTGCATTTTTCAATGTGCGGGTTTGCCACCCTTATGCAGATTCTTACCGTGAAAAGAGTACCGATCAAGTCTATCGACAACACGAGACTGAAAGAAGAGGAAATATGCCAACAGAGTTATGGAAGTAGAACAGGGAACTTTTACACCTTTAGTTTTTAGTACGACTGGTGGAATGGGCACAGAATGTAAGATGTACCACAAGCGATTGGCCGAACTTTTATCATCCAAGAAAGGGGAAACTTACTCTAATACTATGTCTTGGTTGCGGGCGAAAGTTTCATTTGCCCTTCTCCGCTCTGCTCTATTATGCCTCAGAGCTACTAGAGTAAAAAAGAAGAACTCATGACATTCATAACACAGATTTTTCTATTGACAATGCCATCGCTAATTTTAATTAGATTTTTAATTTTTCTTTGTATGTGCATATTTTATTGATATTTTGTACCTACATTGCTATATTCTTAATTTAATATTTGAACTCAGTTTTTTTTTCTTTACCTTAATAATACTTTCAATACTTTAGATTTTAAATACATATAACTTTGTAAATAGTCATAGCAATTTTTATAGCATTTTTTGTAATTATTTCATTATTATTATTATTATTATTATTGTTGGATGTGAAATAATGATTATTAATTCTTATTTAAAAATTTATTGCATAAAATGTTAGCAACATACTAAACATGATAACACACTATTTTACCTATTAGTGGAATTTAGGCCTAACTTAGACCTAACATGTCTGTAAAACTATTTCAGCGATAACTTTAATGCAGTCCTTACAACTAACTAACAGCCACCTCTCATGCCGTTAAGAGGCGCTCTGCGCTCATGAATTTTCATTGTGTATATAGCTTCGACTGTTAAATAAAGAGCATCAAAAGTGTTATTTTTCTTGGCACTAACTGTTTTTCCCACTAACGGCAAGTAAGATGTGGTGTAAGGCTGCACTATTTGTATCCATAAGTCTTGGTATGTTTTGCAGTGTGAAAACGAGCGATGGACAAGACCCAGTTACAAGGAAAATAACACTTAATCGATCCAAACCACCAACAACACTGGATGGCCTGTTCAAGCTGTTGGTTGATCTGGAAGGAAGGTAACTCGGAAAGAAAAATGAGAGAACTATAAACCATTTTGAAATGTAAATCCAAACATGGAATACCTAACCGACAATGATGACCAACAGATTGCAAAATAACCCTGATTGAAATAAAATTAACGGTCTCAATATCAAGAGAATACAGCCAACTCGACAAAAAATATGCAAAATGCATAAATTTGAAATTTCATACCTTTTTTCTTCTCTTTTTGGTGAACACTAACATTCTAGGAACTCTTTAGTATTGACTCGGACAGCCAACCCAGCTAAGACGAATACAATTGCTCGTCTCATGATACTATTAAGTTTTTACATATTTTAAAGACTCTACTAACACTCACGATTGCAAAGACATGTATTAGTTGATATCTATAAAGAATTATCAATCATTTCCCTTTTACTACATAATCTATCTATTTGCAGGTAAAGTAAGCATACATTTGTGGTTGCTAACCAATAACCAATAATCAATCACGATCATTATCAATGACCTATCAAAAATATTACATTACCAATTGTATATCAATCAATTATTTTCAGAAATTAAACATCAGTATATTCATCGTTCAGTTTTGTTTATTAACAGAGTCATAGCAGTTGAATCAAGGAGAGAGAATCTGATTAGAAGTATTTTTTTATACTTTTCCTAAAAGAAAAATGTGTAAGCTATTTTCATTATCAACCGTTGTATTCAAAGTTGGTTTGTTTCGTTTTCCAGGTAGAGATGGTCGTGATGGAATGCCTGGAAAACCAGGTTGGCTTGTCTTATATTAAATTAGCATTGTTCACTTCATTTACATTTTTAAAGTATTCATTCACTTTTTTCCGATGTTTCGAAATTGAAGGCAAGGATGGTCATGATGGCAAGTGCACTGTGTTTTAAACGCCGAAACTGATTATTTTTGATTTACAGGTCATGTCGGAGGGGAATATTATGCCAATATAGGTGGAGGATCAAACTATATGTGCCTCACTGAGACCCCCAAATATGGAAGGTACAAAAATGGCCACCAGGATATTAGGTACATGTATGGTACGGAATATGAGGTCAGCACTTTCAAACCATTTATTAAAAGCAATATTCACGGTCACGAAGCACCATGTGCCGCATGTTACATAACAACAAGAAATGCGAAGATGTTGATGACTGCAACTTTCGAGTGTCCGGTGGGATGGAAACGGGAAGACCATGGATACCTAATGTCTGAGTACCATAATCATCCTCATCCAGTGCAATATATGTGTTGATGAAAATGCGGAAGCTGTTTCTGGAACAAGTGCCAATCTCAATGGTGCCCTGATCTATCCCGTGGAATGGAGGTGTGGTGCTCTGTCCTGTCATCTATATGTAGACGGACGAGAACTGACATGCGCAGTGTGTACCAAATAATTCCTAAAATTAGCTACTGCACCTCTTTCCTGGGTACTGGATTTGAGGAGTGCAGCAGTACTGACGATTACAACTAAAGTAGTGTTAACAATACATAGATAATGGAAGATAAATTGCCGTTAAATACACATAAGTATTAAGTACTACTACATTTCTTTGTTTTGAATAATACATTGTCCATTGGAGAAGCTATTTGAGGGAATCATTTGCATGCAGCTCTTCGTTCTGTAACGACATGTTACAACATACTGAATTTAATCAATATCCAATACCCTACAGTTTTGGTATTACCAAGGTGTCGACAAGCAATCACATCCCAGTTGTAATGCTCCCCATAGACCACTGCCGAAAATGTTTTAGACACCAACGCACAACACGACTCCAACATCATATGTGTGGCTATTGCAGTAAGAAACAACGCTTCCCCATCCATTGTGTGAACAGCTTACAATTGAGGACTCTGATCCTGAACATCCCATTGCGTACAGCCATACTTTACCCGTTCCTCGTCCATAACCCCAATATCCTACAGTTTTGGTAAAACCAAGTTGTCGACATGCAACCTTGGCATCAGAAATATCCCAGTCACCATTACACACTGTTCCCCAATTCCCATTGTTTTCGTTATTTATACGATAATTCACAACCAAACACCAGCATCAACAGTGTGTCCATTGAAGATAGAGTGAATGATTTCCCATCCATTCTGTGTACACCTCTTGAGTAAAGCCTCTGAGCAGGCACATCGCATGTCCCGCAGCCATACATTACCCGTCCCACGTCCATTGATTGATTGATGCTCCAATCATATGAATTTTCCTTTATGTAGTATCATATAGTATTATACGTATCTCAAGATAATGACCATGATGAAATGAAACTTCAATGGTGATGACAAGCAATTGACTATATTGCCATATCCTACCCGTCCCCTGTCCAAGGTATAAAGCTCCTACAGTTTTTGAAAAACCTAGTTGTCGACAAGCAACCTTGGCATCATTCGTATCCCAGTGACCTTACACATGACACACAGTTCCCCATATGCATTTGAGAGTGCAAATAAATAAAGTTTAGAATGAGCTTTGCTTAGTTAATTAATGCATTTAATTAAAAAAAAAAAAATCATGTCATTGAATAATTCCTACCACTTAATTTATATGATGGTACAAAACAATTAGTTTTATTTAAGAAAATGTTGTTTGGAAACATCCCTAGTGTTAATCAGTTTAAAATTTAAAAACAGCATTACAGTATTGTTAACAATCGAGATATCCCTAAAGAAATGTGGTAACCATGAAAAGCTCTATTTATTGCCTTTCAGAATCATTCATCTTTAATTTAGAGAGCAATACTACGAGGTGAGTCTGCAGTCAAGCTCAATCGTACCTAGTGGAGTAAAGTCTATGATTGACCTGATTTATGGAAAGTTACCCTATATCTTGTTTTGATTTTTCCTCAATTGTTATTCAATTATTTTTCTAAAGCTTAAAAAATGTCATTGAAATTTAAATAGCAACTGAAGTAATAAAATTATAAAAGTTATAGCAGTGACTAGCTATAAGTCATAAAAGTGACTAGCTTTACTATAAAATCTACATCAAAAAAAAATATTGTTGAAAATAATAATAAAAATAATAATAATAATAATACAAACTATTTTTGTATGTGAATATCATATTAATAATTATACTAATGACGATATTAACGATCATATTCTAGATAACAGAAGGTCGTGATAGGCCTCAGAGTGTTCAATTATATGTATGGCCGTGGGCTAAGCTTCCTAAAATGGCATTTTATTAATGGCCACCGTTTTATTTTAAATGAAAGGTAGAGATGGTCGTGACGATAAAGACGGTGGTGATGGGAGGGATGGTGCTGCTGGACCAGTGGGTAAGGCATTAACTATCACAGCACTATATTCTATGCAAACGAACTTTAGAAATGTTTAAATAAAGCTCCCAATATAAGACCAAGAAACTGAATGGAAATGAGTACAATTCTCCAATTTACAGACCTCTCGTGGATGCCACTGCAGGTCCACCAGACTTGACAGGAGCACCAGGACAACCGGGCGTGAGAGGTCCCCCAGGACCCAAGAGCGGTGGAGTACAGTACATACGATGGGGAAGGACCAGCTGCCCTTACAATGCTACTCTTGTTTACAAAGGTAAAGTGAATACAATACTATCATGATTGCATTTGTGTGTTTTTTTTCAAACGAATTATAACAATTGGCGTGATTTCTAGGACGTATTGGAGGAGAGTACTATAATCATAAAGGTGGAGGTGTTAATTACGTGTGTCTTCCTGAGACCCCCAAATATTGGAAATATAAGGGCGCAGGCAGTGCATTCATGTACGGTACAGAATACCAGGTTAGCAACGACAGTCCATTTACCACAAAAAATCTTCATGATCACGATGCACCCTGTGCTGCATGTTATATTAGAAAACGAAGTGCCAATATGATGATCCCTGCAACTTACGAGTGCCCCACGGGATGGACAAGGGAGTACCATGGATACCTGATGGCTGAGCATGACGGTTACGTAAAATCCGACTTCATTTGTGTTGACATTGACACAGAGACTGTACCAGGAAGCGGTGCCAATCACAATGGTGCCCTGTTGTATCACGTCGTAGGAAAGTGTGGTTCTCTACCTTGTAATCCATATATTGAGGGCCGAGAACTGACATGCGCAGTGTGTACTAAATAAACTGTATTATCCTTGGTTTGGTTTAAGTATTTCTCAGTTGCATGAAAGTTGATTATCTTATCGATTAAATAAATGTGAATCTATAAGAGCTAAGGATCACATGAATTAAAAGCAAGGTAGTAGTAAATGAAAATGAATTGCCTTGCTCTATATTTTTATTCCCCGTGTTCTCTCCTGTTGCTTGCATCGTAAACGCAGTTGTTTCTTAGACATTATAAACGCTTTTGACACCGTTTATCATGTCATCCTTGTCTCTTCTCTACATGCTTACAGAATCAAAGGTGTCGCACTAAATTGGTTCAAATCATGTTTTCGAAACCGTGAAGGAAAAAGGTCCATAAGTACCTGGTGAATGGTACTCTCAGACAATCGTACTTTGTCATGTGGCCTTCCGGTCGATGTTAGGCCCACTTCTTTTTATTGTTTATATCAATGACTTTCCAAATTAACTAGATAACTGTCAGCAACGTATGTATGCTGACGACACGCACCTAATCTTTGCAAGTAATAATATTGGCTCAATCAATAATGCATTGATTGTAGGCCTCTGTAGGCATATTGCTTACTATTGTCTTTAGGTTTTGAACGCTACGCTTAAACTACTTACAAACACACACGCCGCACGTGTACGTATACGCCGAACTTGTAGAAGTCAGACGAGCTGATAGTGATCTACAAGAAAGTGAATATTTCCATTGATGAAAATACAGAAAACAAAAACTGAGGGGAAAACAAATGACTAGTTAAACACATTTTGGCTAAGAGTATTTACATTGATAAAACGTTCGTTTTGCAGTAAACAGTTTCGATACTGAAATATATATGTTTATTTCATCAGCTAGTCTTGAAAGGTACTCTAGCTAGTAGGTCACGTATAAATCTAATACGCGTTGACAAGTAAGTAACGCATTTGTACACGAATTTGCAGAAAATTAGTTTGTTGGAACAAAGAACTCCGTCGTTTGAGGTATTGGGCCAATATACTTCTGTTTCGGATTTCTTGACAAGAATGGCGCTAATTTAAAAGCAAAGGAATAAAAAGATGGAAAATGAGGTCACATAATCTTTTGTGTTCTAGAAGTCTAAATGATTAAATTTCATAATGTAGTAATACAAAGATAAACAGAGAATGAGTGATCATTATTGACCGAAGGAACCAGAAATATCTTATCAGGATGGAACAACTGGACTTGAAAAATATAACACATATTATTAGAACAGGTTTTTTTAATATTTTTTCACAACTGGCACCGGACAAAATGATTTAATAAGTGGTCATTGATAGAAAGCTCTTAGAAAAACTGAAACATAAGTATGAAACACAATGTATGACATTTAATCACAGGAAATGAAGGCGTAAGAGGTCCACTAGGACCCAAGAGTGGCGGAGTACAGTACGTAAGATGGGGAAGAACCACTTGTCCTTACAATGCTACTCTTGTTTACAAAGCTAAACCTTTGGCGACCTTTAAAATTGTTGATCATTTTATTCAAAAGAATGGTAAACGTGATTTTTAGGACGCATCGGAGGAAATATGGAAGGTATAATTATGGTGACCATTCCGCTGGATACATATACGGCACAGAATACCAAGTTGGCCATTGCAACTCGTTAACCACAAGTACAAGAACAAGAAGTAGGAAGATGATGATCCCTGCGACTTACGAGTGTACCAAAGGATGGGCAAGGGAGTACCATGGCTACCTGATGTCTACGCATTACACTCACAAGCACCCCTCTAAATTCATTTGTGTTGATGAGGATGCAGAGGCGGTCCCAGGAACACAGGCCGACCTCAATGGTGCCCTGTTGTACCCCAGGGAAGGAAGGTGCGGTTCTTTACCTTCTCTTCTATATATTAACGGACGAGAACTGCCGTGCACAGTGTGTACTACATAAACTATATCGTCCTTGGGTTGGTTAACTGTTTCCCATTACAATAAAAACCAATAATCACATCAATAAGTGTAACGATAGATCAGAGCCTTTGCCCTTACTGAAGTTGTTAAAAAAATCTTACAAATTCAAAAAGAGAAGATAAAAGAAAAGAGAAGCAAATTAAAGAATTCAAAGTGTTTTTTTTCCTTTAATTAAGAATTCGACCGAAGCGAGCATCTTGTTGTTCATTTGAATAGTGGAATTGTTTTTACGAAAAACTGTTATCCTAGCTCACATCCCTGAAAAATTATTCCATGTCAATTCTCACTCAATTGAATCAAATTTTATAGAGTTTATACCAGGTGATCTGATGACGTCATTTTAGCGCGAAGCCAAAATCTTTTAGAAACATATCCCAAAAGTCATTGCGGGCGCTCCACTATTTGAATCCAACATGGCGGCCCCAAACCAGCTCCCCGAAGATGCAGAGATTAAGGCAAAATCGATAGGAATCGCAGCCTTTATAGAGCTCATAAGCGAAAAATATTTATGCTTAAAACAACACCGGCTTTAAAACGCAGTTTCTGGTAATAGAAAGGCAGAGACATTTCGTAATAGTACGTTTAATACTCGAAATAGCGATCTTGACTTGAGTGACATCGTCGTAAAAATGTTATTGGTGGCCTTATTAAGACGAATTGCATTGGCGAAGCAGTTCATATACAGTTTACATGTTTTATATGAAATATGTATGTATTGTGTTATGCAAATATTTATTAAAGTATTGGGTTTTTAAACTATAAATGTCTGTTTACACGAGCTGCTTTTACATCAGAGCACTGGAGATTTCCCGCCACAACCTGAAGTTGCTGTGAGAATTCTTGATGTTCAAGGTCAGCTTTACCATTAAACGGCTGATGTCCACATAACAAAGCAGGATTAGCCCCAAAAACTATTTTCTATCCTTGTTTCATAGAGCTTCGCGGCCATTTTGTGGCTCTTGTAAGACGATATACTCTAGGCGCGCAAAGGATTCTGTGCGTTTTTATAATATTTTGCTGCTGCACTCTGATTGGCTGATTTTAGACATCAAGATCACCTGGTATACTTATGAAAGATGAGACAGCTCAACCAAAGAACTCGTTTGCCAGATTGTTCTATACAAGGAATCTTCTGTTCGGAATTTTTTGACATGGAATTTAAAAGAAAGATGATTTCCTGAGATTTTTTGGTACAGATGAAAAGCAAAGTTCAAAGCGTGGACAAACGTTTTTTATTGCACGAGGGTCATTTACCGTCTTTGTTTCAACAGTCTAGACTTTCATGGTACTTTGATTTCATAGTTTCATAACTGGAATCAAATTAATGTCACAGACTGTTAACCCAAAGATAAACAGAGTATGAGTGATGCGTTTTTATAAAGCCCTTGCTTAGAACCTGAAATAGCTTATCAGCATGGAACAAATGGAGTGGAGGGTGAACGTAGAAAGACAACATTTTGACACTAGTCTTCATATCACTCACCATGTATAGGATCAATATCACATCCTAAAGGATGTTGCTGCAAGTAAATTTTATCTGGGTCCGCATAACAACAAGATAGATTTTTTGAGATATCGTGCAAAATACTTTTCAGTAAAATACTTGGTCATCTGCAAGTTCTACAATCAAACCAGGTTAAAACAGGCTTGAGTTCGTAACGGTTGACTGCCTTACTGGTTAAGAAAACGAAACAAAGAATTGTATTCCAAGTCTTCCATTTAAAACGTCTTGGATCAGAATGTCCGTGTCGAACGGTAGTGGTATTTGGTGTAAAGCCATACTGCTTATAGTAGTAAGTTTTTTGATGATTTTTGCTGTACACACAACTGATGTGCAGCAACAAAATGCAAAGAAAAAGGCTCTCAGTCCAACGAAGACACCAACAACACTGTCCGATGTGGTTAACATGTTGATGAATCTCGAGAAAAGGTGCGTCCTTTAACGATTAATTTAAAAAATATAGTATACTATCAATCCATTTTTTTTGGACATTTGTTTTTGCCCATGGTTAATATGCGGTTAATTATGTATTTCTTTAAGTTTTGAGAGAGGGAACCAATAACACTTCTCCGAAAAAGTTATTCAATAATAACCACCGAACAATGCCTTTTCAGAATCATCCATCTTGAATCAAAACGAGCATCAATGATACGAGGTAACTCATAAATGTATGGAATATAATGCTTCAGTGGGTTTTTAGAGAAGAGAGTCAGTGTCTATCTACAGTTTGCGGCTTATACTTGCAAAAGTGTTAACTTTTGTGAAATGTATTGCTGCTTTGTCGCCACATTATTATTGCTCAGAAGGTGGCCAAGAAACTCTCCTCACTGAGGACACTCTGCTACTGCTAATAACTAATTTTTCTAATTGTTCAGTGTAATTAATTAGCGAACAAATGTAGTACTTTAGATAACGCCTCGACTAATAATGAAGTTCAGTATAGTAAAACTTCTAAGGATTTTACGTATTTATGATTGCAATCAAGAATTTAAAGGGTCACGGCAGCCACGTTGTTGGGCAAAGCAATCGAAATGTTCATCTTTTGGAAAACTCTTTTGTCGTAACAGCATTGTGTCGCCAACCCACACAGCATCGATGCAGCAAAACCTCTATTTATAATAGCACATCCTTTTAAACAGGAAGAGATGGTCGTGACGGTCGTGATGGCAGAGATGGCGCAGCAGGACAAATAGGTAAGATATACAAATGGCTGCGGTTTTACTAAATTGGTCTTTTACTAATAATAACTGGAAATGATACTCCAATACTATTATTTCTAATCCCGAGGAAAAGAAGTCATCTCGGTTTTAAGTGTCGTCATCTACACCAAAGGATCGATGAGCACAAATATTCTGCAATCATAAAACACCAATCACGCAATTGACTCGGTCTCGCCTGACTGTTTTACAATCCTGAAGAAATGGAAGGACAAGCTCGACTGCTTAATCAATGAAATGTTGTTGATTAGGAACAAAGGACCAAGTCTAAACACACAATCAGACTCCATACGTGCAAAAATATTTGTTTAATAATTTGTCATGGGCATTGATCCCAAGAGAATAATTGATCTCAATGTAATATTCAAAGTTATTGAATAAACCAACTCACTTGAAAATTATGTCAGCGACATCGAAACGTCGTGAAATAAGCGTTTTGTCGTATATTATCAAAATTTGTCCAAAAGCCACTCTTTTGAAAAGAAGTCTATCGGTCAAAATTTTATTTAAATTTATATTCAGTAGCAATTTGGGAAATACAGAATTATTTACTTTTTTTTTGCTTTAAAGGTCCACCAGGTTTGAAAGGAAGGCCAGGAAATCCAGGTGTGAGAGGTCCATCAGGTCCCAAGAGCGGTGGAATACAGTACGTACGATGGGGAAGAACCATCTGTCCTTACAATGCTACTCTTGTTTACAAAGGTAAAAAAAAGACCCTCATAGAAAAATGGAAAAATACTTTTGCATTCCTCTCATGTTCATAAAAATTAAACAGCTGAAATAATTTCCAGGACGTACTGGAGGCTCGCATTATACTCAAAAAGGTGGAGGAGCTAATTTCGTGTGTCTCCCTGCGACCCCAAAGTATGGAAGGTATAAAGATGGTCATCAGAGCGCTGGATACATGTACGGTACAGAATACGAGTTAGGCGACTTTAACCCATTAACTACGAAAAGCCTTAATGAGAATGATGCTCCATGTGCTGTGTGTTACATTGCAAGACGAAGTGCCAAGATGATGATCCCTGCGACTTACGAGTGTCCTGCAGGATGGACAAGAGAATACCACGGGTACCTGATGTCTGATTATTATGGATATGCAAAATCAGAATTCATATGTGTTGATGAGGATGCAGAGGCTGTTCCAGGGTCAAAAGCTGATACTGACCCGGCCCTGTTGTATCCAGTGGAAGGAAGGTGTGGTTCTCTACCTTGTCTTCCATATGTTGACGGACGAGAACTGACATGTGCAGTGTGTACTAAGTAGCACTTGACTCTCGTCATTAAAACAGCAAATAAAATAGATAACTCATCACTTTTTAAAAGATAGAGGAAAATATCGAACGTAAAAAAATCAACAATTTTGCCAAGGACTTTGTTTTAGATGCACCGTCAGTGTCATGGCATTTTTCCTAAGCAATTGCACATTTTATCTGCATTATATGCGATGTAGTAAGAACGTTAATAAAAGACTCCAAGCAAACAAAGTACCAAAGCATCGATATTAAATTGAATTATTAAATCATTGGTTCATTTTTTGTTGTTGTTTTATTTTACTCCGACCTAAAATGATTTATTTGTTTTGTCTGTCAAAAATTGAAAATGATTCTAAATGAGACGTAGACGTAGATTTCTAATCTACAGTTTTTTGTGTTGTTTTAATTTTCCTTTCCAGGTATTAAATTGTTCTCATTTATCTATCGTAAGAACCTGCTGAACAACAAAATTAAAAACTGCTAAGAACCAATTGAAAGCTTTCACACGCTACTTGATTGATATCCTAGGCTTAAGTGATTATTATACACAAATAAGTATTCAAATAATTACTTGTATTTTTAAATTTGGCATCAGTACACTTCTACAATAACAGCTTATTGAAAGTATTATTTAATTAGTTGGAATATCTTTACATCAAAGAAAAAGCTAATGCCTTATCATGGAAAAAACGAAACATTTTCCAATATAAGAATGTTCATTTATCGTCTTTGTTATAGAGTCTTTTTGATTTCATATTTTTAAACTAGGGATATTTAGACTTCATGTCAATCATGTTCAGGCTGGTTAAAGAGACATTCCAATATCATTACTCAACACTTTAGCTTATCAGCATAAAATAGCTTGATTTGAGAAACATAATACTTTAGATAAAAGTTTTTAGATATCATATCGGCAAAGCAGCTTGGTAATTAAAAGCATAATGAATACCACATCGGGAAAGGTGCTTCGAACCCATTTGATCTCGGTCAGTCCAACTCTTACAGTAGGAGACATATTGAAGCCCGTACTTACTGCGCAGTGAAATTCCTTCTTTAACTGGTGAACTGGGATTTTTGAAACCCAGCAAGGTGGAATGAAGCTTAAGGTCTTGGTCAATTCACGATCGACTCGCGTACAGATTGAAAAACAAGAAAGAGATTTTTCAAGGCTATTGTTGCCCTTCCTTTAACTGAATGTCTGTGCCATCGGGTAGTGGAATGTATTGCAAAGCTGTAATTCTTGTAGCAGTTAGTCTTGTTCTGATTTGTTTTGTACAAACAACTGATGTGCAGCAACAAAATACGGCAAAAAAAAAAACGACCGTGGACGCAACGAAAACTCTTCCAACGTTAGCTGACCTGTTCACTCTGCTAATAAATCTTGAAAAAAGGTGCGTTAACTATATATGAAGAAAACGTTTCGGCTGTAAACATCGTGCATCGGCGACAGCTGCGAAAAAATATGATTTCATTTTATTTCCAAAAAGAACTTACTTGGTGAACAATTTCAAACAACTAAGGCTTATTAATTATTGTTGTTTAAGGCGGCCAACAAATTAATTATTCTTTCAGAATCAGCCAGTTTGATTCAAAGCGAGCTATATTATTGAGGTGAGTCAATATTAAAGCTTTTTGGGGGGGTGGGGGGCGGAATCTGGTTCATATTTTATACTAATACCTGATTCCTTTTTCATTAGGTCGAGATGGTCGTGATGGCCAACCAGGAAAACCAGGTGAAATCTACACAGAACACAAATTTCTTAGGGTGTCGCACGGTAAAAGAATAGCTTTAACAAAAAAATAGATGTATTTTCTAATCGTGTACCAGATATCTCTTTCCCGAGAGAGATATAGAGGATAACACATGGGCGCGCGGAGATACTAGAAAGTTGACATAGATGGTGCCCTGTTGTATCACGTGGAAGGTGTGTGTGGTTCTTTACCTTGTCGTCCATGTGTTGATGGTCGAGAACTGACATGTGCAATGTGTACCAAATGAATATGATCAGACCAAAAAACAGACTCGACAAATTTCTTTCATTTGGATGAAAAGCAATTATCCACGGAAAAGAATAAAAGATTTAAAAAAAAATGAATACTGTCCAGATTGAATATCTTATTGCAGTAGTTTCAATAAAATTGCATGTAAATCCCTTAAAAGGGGCGGGTGGCTCGAAAGGACTTTTAAAAATACTCTGAAAGTGTGTTCATTTCCCCGTATGTGCAAAGTCGTTCTTTACTTTAGTAACAAAATACTTCCTATCTTTACTAATCATTTATATAACAAAATATCAACTGAAAGTACGCTATTAGACATTGCAATCATAGCAGGCTTAAGTAATGATTATATTTCAGTGCACAATAATTGATTGTATTTTTATATTATTATTATATTATATTATTATTATTTTATTTTATATTATTTGAGTATCATTACACCAAAGGATTTGTTTCAAGTATTCAACTCACAATCCGCATTCTCAATATTTGGAATTTTTATCATCAAAGACCGGCAAACACGTTGTCACAGAAACAACACAGAACGTTTCCCTACATAAACTCGAATCGTCATCTTTATTACAGAGAGCGCCCTTGCTTTGATTTCATATTTTTAGACTAGGAATATTTGAACTTGATGTCCAGGCTGGTTAAGGAGATAATAGGTGATCATTAATAAATGCATTTAGTGAGAACCAAAAATAGCTTATCAGGAGAGAACTGGATTTGATACGTAAAACACTTTGGAACAACAGATTTTAAAGATGATTTCGACAAAGCACTTGCCACTCACAGCAAAATCAATACCATATCATAAAAGGTACTTTGGGCCCATTTTATCTTGGGCAGTCTAACAGTAACAAATCGCATATTTACTGCACAGCTACATTCTTGCATTGACTAGTGAACTATAAATTCTACAACCAGACAAGGCCGGCAACACGAAAACAAGCTTAAACTTAAGCCTGCAGATTGAAAAGCAAAACAGATAGAAAACTATTTGCATCAGAATGTCTATATCGTTAGGTGGTTGAATGTGGTGTAAAGATGTGCTACTTATAGCAGTAGGTCTTGTTCTGTTTTGTGATGTACGAACATCTGATGTTCAGCAACAAAATGCGAAAGAAACGACTGTGGACATCACAAAAACTCCTCTAATGTTAGCTGGCATATTTAGACTGCTGAAAAATCTAGAAAAAAAGTGCGTAAACTATACTGGAAGACTTTGATTTCCATAAATATAGTATTCTTCAGAAAGTCAGTCAGCAAGCTATTAAATATAGGAGGCATTGTAAAGCGCCTTAGAAGTTTAGATTTGAGATAGCTATATAAATAAAGTTGTTGTTATTTTTAATATCATTACTATTTTTGTTATTATTATTATTATTATTATTATTATTATTATTATTATGAGCTGTTAGGGACAGTATGTAAGGATGTTGAAGTTTAGCCAATTCTCCAGAAAGTAACTGGAGAAATCTTGAGCAATGGTGCTAATAGATCAGACGACGCCCGTCTTGACATTCACGCCAGAGGTTTCTGGGAATGACAAAGGTCTGCATTTTTCAATGTGCGGGTTTGCCACCCTTATGCAGATTCTTACCGTGAAAAGAGTACCGATCAAGTCTATCGACAACACGAGACTGAAAGAAGAGGAAATATGCCAACAGAGTTATGGAAGTAGAACAGGGAACTTTTACACCTTTAGTTTTTAGTACGACTGGTGGAATGGGCACAGAATGTAAGATGTACCACAAGCGATTGGCCGAACTTTTATCATCCAAGAAAGGGGAAACTTACTCTAATACTATGTCTTGGTTGCGGGCGAAAGTTTCATTTGCCCTTCTCCGCTCTGCTCTATTATGCCTCAGAGCTACTAGAGTAAAAAAGAAGAACTCATGACATTCATAACACAGATTTTTCTATTGACAATGCCATCGCTAATTTTAATTAGATTTTTAATTTTTCTTTGTATGTGCATATTTTATTGATATTTTGTACCTACATTGCTATATTCTTAATTTAATATTTGAACTCAGTTTTTTTTTCTTTACCTTAATAATACTTTCAATACTTTAGATTTTAAATACATATAACTTTGTAAATAGTCATAGCAATTTTTATAGCATTTTTTGTAATTATTTCATTATTATTATTATTATTATTATTGTTGGATGTGAAATAATGATTATTAATTCTTATTTAAAAATTTATTGCATAAAATGTTAGCAACATACTAAACATGATAACACACTATTTTACCTATTAGTGGAATTTAGGCCTAACTTAGACCTAACATGTCTGTAAAACTATTTCAGCGATAACTTTAATGCAGTCCTTACAACTAACTAACAGCCACCTCTCATGCCGTTAAGAGGCGCTCTGCGCTCATGAATTTTCATTGTGTATATAGCTTCGACTGTTAAATAAAGAGCATCAAAAGTGTTATTTTTCTTGGCACTAACAGTTTTTCCCACTAACGGCAAGTAAGATGTGGTGTAAGGCTGCACTATTTGTATCCATAAGTCTTGGTATGTTTTGCAGTGTGAAAACGAGCGATGGACAAGACCCAGTTACAAGGAAAATAACACTTAATCGATCCAAACCACCAACAACACTGGATGGCCTGTTCAAGCTGTTGGTTGATCTGGAAGGAAGGTAACTCGGAAAGAAAAATGAGAGAACTATAAACCATTTTGAAATGTAAATCCAAACATGGAATACCTAACCGACAATGATGACCAACAGATTGCAAAATAACCCTGATTGAAATAAAATTAACGGTCTCAATATCAAGAGAATACAGCCAACTCGACAAAAAATATGCAAAATGCATAAATTTGAAATTTCATACCTTTTTTCTTCTCTTTTTGGTGAACACTAACATTCTAGGAACTCTTTAGTATTGACTCGGACAGCCAACCCAGCTAAGACGAATACAATTGCTCGTCTCATGATACTATTAAGTTTTTACATATTTTAAAGACTCTACTAACACTCACGATTGCAAAGACATGTATTAGTTGATATCTATAAAGAATTATCAATCATTTCCCTTTTACTACATAATCTATCTATTTGCAGGTAAAGTAAGCATACATTTGTGGTTGCTAACCAATAACCAATAATCAATCACGATCATTATCAATGACCTATCAAAAATATTACATTACCAATTGTATATCAATCAATTATTTTCAGAAATTAAACATCAGTATATTCATCGTTCAGTTTTGTTTATTAACAGAGTCATAGCAGTTGAATCAAGGAGAGAGAATCTGATTAGAAGTATTTTTTTATACTTTTCCTAAAAGAAAAAAGTGTAAGCTATTTTCATTATCAACCGTTGTATTCAAAGTTGGTTTGTTTCGTTTTCCAGGTAGAGATGGTCGTGATGGAATGCCTGGAAAACCAGGTTGGCTTGTCTTATATTAAATTAGCATTGTTCACTTCATTTACATTTTTAAAGTATTCATTCACTTTTTTCCGATGTTTCGAAATTGAAGGCAAGGATGGTCATGATGGCAAGTGCACTGTGTTTTAAACGCCGAAACTGATTATTTTTGATTTACAGGTCATGTCGGAGGGGAATATTATGCCAATATAGGTGGAGGATCAAACTATATGTGCCTCACTGAGACCCCCAAATATGGAAGGTACAAAAATGGCCACCAGGATATTAGGTACATGTATGGTACGGAATATGAGGTCAGCACTTTCAAACCATTTATTAAAAGCAATATTCACGGTCACGAAGCACCATGTGCCGCATGTTACATAACAACAAGAAATGCGAAGATGTTGATGACTGCAACTTTCGAGTGTCCGGTGGGATGGAAACGGGAAGACCATGGATACCTAATGTCTGAGTACCATAATCATCCTCATCCAATGCAATATATGTGTTGATGAAAATGCGGAAGCTGTTTCTGGAACAAGTGCCAATCTCAATGGTGCCCTGATCTATCCCGTGGAATGGAGGTGTGGTGCTCTGTCCTGTCATCTATATGTAGACGGACGAGAACTGACATGCGCAGTGTGTACCAAATAATTCCTAAAATTAGCTACTGCACCTCTTTCCTGGGTACTGGATTTGAGGAGTGCAGCAGTACTGACGATTACAACTAAAGTAGTGTTAACAATACATAGATAATGGAAGATAAATTGCCGTTAAATACACATAAGTATTAAGTACTACAACATTTCTTTGTTTTGAATAATACATTGTCCATTGGAGAAGCTATTTGAGGGAATCATTTGCATGCAGCTCTTCGTTCTGTAACGACATGTTACAACATACTGAATTTAATCAATATCCAATACCCTACAGTTTTGGTATTACCAAGGTGTCGACAAGCAATCACATCCCAGTTGTAATGCTCCCCATAGACCACTGCCGAAAATGTTTTAGACACCAACGCACAACACGACTCCAACATCATATGTGTGGCTATTGCAGTAAGAAACAACGCTTCCCCATCCATTGTGTGAACAGCTTACAATTGAGGACTCTGATCCTGAACATCCCATTGCGTACAGCCATACTTTACCCGTTCCTCGTCCATAACCCCAATATCCTACAGTTTTGGTAAAACCAAGTTGTCGACATGCAACCTTGGCATCAGAAATATCCCAGTCACCATTACACACTGTTCCCCAATTCCCATTGTTTTCGTTATTTATACGATAATTCACAACCAAACACCAGCATCAACAGTGTGTCCATTGAAGATAGAGTGAATGATTTCCCATCCATTCTGTGTACACCTCTTGAGTAAAGCCTCTGAGCAGGCACATCGCATGTCCCGCAGCCATACATTACCCGTCCCACGTCCATTGATTGATTGATGCTCCAATCATATGAATTTTCCTTTATGTAGTATTATATAGTATTATACGTATCTCAAGATAATGACCATGATGAAATGAAACTTCAATGGTGATGACAAGCAATTGACTATATTGCCATATCCTACCCGTCCCCTGTCCAAGGTATAAAGCTCCTACAGTTTTTGAAAAACCTAGTTGTCGACAAGCAACCTTGGCATCATTCGTATCCCAGTGACCTTACACATGACACACAGTTCCCCATTGACCGAGTAAGATGTTTGCTGCATGATAATACTGATGTTTATGTACTTCCTAACAAAAATATCTTACGGGGAACAGTTATAGAGTGTATTCACGAACGTCATTCCATTGACCATAATGCTAAACGCTCTAAAGATGCATATACAAGAAAAAACATAATTATGAATTCTTTAAAAAAATATTGATATTGATAGATAATAGTCCCTGAATTCTAAGTCGATTGTGCTTATTCTTCCCTGCAGAGTGCAAAGCGTTATTCCACCAGATTCGCCATAAATACGTTTCACTGCCCGAGATAAGAATGGCTCCTTTTTCGCCAACTTTATTTATATGCCATAAGAAATTACTTTATCCTAGCAGATGCACAGCTTTGATATCGCAAACGACACCAACATCCCAGGTGTGACCGTTGCAAACAGAGTGAGCATTTCCCCATTCATTGTGAGAACAGCTTATATCGCCGGTCAATACTGATAGGTTCAGGAACTTTGTAACAATGAGATACAGGCTATCATAAACTGCTCGAATTCATATATGTAATATATATTACTGTTATGTATGTCTATGTTCATAATGTATGTTCAAATTCATAGCACTGAGTCGTTTTATTCCTCCTGACCACCCAGTGTAATACAAGGTACCTGCAAACGTGGTTGAATAAACTATTATTACTATTACTAGTATTATTATTATTATTATTATTATTATTATTATTATTAATAATAATATCCCAGTGGCTTAATTATTACCCACTAATCTTCTATTTTTTAAGCTGCATCTAATACCGATATTAATAGTTCATTTCCTAACACGAATGTCTTGTGTGGAACATTTATAAGCCGTTATTCCAACTGGTTTTCATGGTAAACTTTAAATGTACCAAAAAAGACGTTAATAATTTTGTGTCTTTTTAATTAAAAATTAATAGTTGATTGATTAAATGAAAATTAATACATAATAAAACCTTGCTCAACTCAAGCCTGTACATCGAATGTTTTTCGTGTTTACCGCGCTTTATGTTGTCCTGCACCAAATGCGCTGGTACTAAGTGCACTCGCTTTAATCAAAGTTCCGTATTTTTTACAATTCGATCACGCTTGAATCATGAATAGTTTTATAAAAAAAGAAACATCTTTTTTGCAGATGGAGATGCTCTTCGCCCCAGTTAGATTACAGATGACACCAACATCCAATGTGTGACCGTTGCAAGCAGAGTTAACATTTCCCCATGCACTGTGAGTACAGCTTCCAAGTGAGGACTCTGAGCCTGTACATTGCATGTCCTGCAGCCATACTTTACCCGTCCCTCGTCCATAGATCAAGTATTCTACAGTCCTGGTAAAACCTAGTTGTCGACATGCGACCTTGGCTTCAGGCATATCCCAGTACCAACCACTAGGTATTTCGGTAGCACAGACTGTTCCCCATTGCCTATCATATTTTTTTTTACCTCTGCTATGCCCATCTTATGCTAGGTTCCGAATGGATTTATAGCAAAAGCAAGCTTCCAAGTGAGGCCTCTGATCCTGTACACTTCATGCCGTTCAACCAAATTTTACCTGTCCCTTGTCCCCTGTACCATGATCCTATAGCTCTGGTAAATGCAAGCTGTCGACAAGCTACCTTGACTTCTTCCTTGATATCCCTGGTATAACCATAATGACACACTGTTTGGAGAAAACCTGTAGTAGGTAGCAAGAGCAGCTAATAGGCCAATTTCAGCAGAAATCCTTATTTCTATTTTGCTTCATTTGAATAAATCCAACATAATATGTGTGACCGTTGCAGCCAGACCAAACGTTTCCCCATCCGTTGTGAGTACAGCTTTCAAGTGAGGCCTCTGAGCCTGTGAATTGCATGTAGTACAGCCATACTTTACCTGTCCCTTGTCCATAGTACCAATATCCTACAGTTTTGGTAAAACCAAGTTGACGACAAGCAACCTTGGCATCATTCATATCCCAGTAGTAACCCTTATTATAGTCATCACATATTGTTCCCCATTGACCACTGTGGAAGATTTGTAGAATGCCGCTGACACATTAATCTCCATTAATTTAATTGCCATTAAATATTATTTCTGATGAAATGGTTAGAAGCCTTTGGTTAGTTGGCAACCTTGGAGAATGGATGGGACAGACCACTCGTGCAAGCTGATGTTAAATACAGTTCAAATAGTTTCGATATTTCTCTTTTTTGAAACATTCAAATCTCTTTCAGACTGAAACCATATAGTATGTATGTTGCCCAGTTTCGTGACACTTCAGGTTGTGAATACTATATCTTCTCTACGGAAAAAGATAATTCTAAAACATTTGGTCACTTCGAGGCAAATTCATCAGATAGCATTATGATGTAGGTATTTTCTTCGAATCTTATAATTTGATAGAATAAAAAAAAATATTTCGATGGCCACTTAAGTGCCCAGTTTCGTGACAGCTGGGCCTGTTTCGTGACACGTTGTAAAAATGCATTGTTTTCAAAGTAATTCACAACAAAATTCGATAAAACAAATCAAAAACATATTTTCTTACTTTTAACTTTATTTTGTTGTGAAATTCGGGAGTTGAAAATTTAATTAATTCGAAAGATTACTTGAGAAAGAAGAGCTTGTAAATATGTTTATTTGATTAAAAATTACATTGTAACTCTGAATATTTGCACAATTCATAACATGTGTGTTTTGAAACAATTTGCGACTATAGTTTTGTTTGTAATTATTAATTGTCAGTGTAGTCACGCTTTTGTAATCACTGGTGTTTGGGTGTCTCGAAACTGGGCACCTAATCTTAAAACGGACTCAATATTATTCATCTAATATTCTTGCAAATATAAAACTTCCTGCACATTAAAAAGTTGTAGAATGAAATTTAACTATCTAGCTTCTAAGCTTCTATCAGTACTAATCTTAAGTTGTTTCTTTGAGAATAAGCAACTTTAATGCCTAGCTTTCGAGCGCAGGGCAATTCACTGGGAAAATCAAAAGATCAAAGATTTTCGTCGAGACAACTTCATTCACCTGACAAAAATGGCTTTTCCTTGACAAACCGTTCTTTACAAAGATCGCCAAAACATGCATTCCAATGTTGAATGTTCGGTTTCTTTCGGTTCTCTTCGTTTTCCGAAATATTAAATAGGCGTTGCTAAAAACGAGTTTAATTTGTGAGTGTCACGAAACTTGTACTGTCACGAAACTGGGCAACATACTGTATCTAAACAGAACTGTTTGACGATTTTCAGTTGAAGACAATATACTAAATCCATTGCTTCAGATATTGGTGAATGTTAAACCATTCTATCACATTTCTTTACTTATTAATATATTTAATCATCAATAATATTTGTGTGACGGTGCAACGGTCCAGATATGTTTTTTCCGTTCTTTGTCCATCTCACAAAGTCCTTTTTACTGTAGTAACGCAATACGTTATGCGTATCATATTTAATGCAGCCTCACCAATGATAAATAAGACGCTTGCCTTCGATCATTAGTTTTCGTTAAGCTTGAAATAAGCAGATAAAATTGGTATTTATGCATTTTCTTTGTACTGTAATTTCTTTATCATAATTACTTTGTATTATTATATATCCTTTTCTTATTGGTCGAGAGTACATCACGTGAAGGGAAGTAAATCTCAATAACTCCCGCGCGGGTAATAGATGCACGTGATCAAAGCGTGAGAGGGGAATAAATCCACTTTGTAATTCATAATGAAATTATGCCTCGGGAAACATTGAGATTCTAAGGAAACAAAACAAACTGTTTCCCTCTGGACCAGTCATTAAGTGCTAAATATTGTGCTCTTTCTGTTCCTTTATGTAAAGCGTTTATGTTTTTTTCGTAATTAAGTTCCAGAAATTTGAAAGTATCAATTTTGACTTAGACATGTGCGTGCCTTAGGCGTAGCAAATTTAAAGCATTTTAAACTTAACTGATTCTATTTCTTTCTACCTCTGTTTGGCAAATAAAAAAAGTGACCAACGATAATTCTCAAGCTAGCCATTACGATATTGACTTAGGTAAACTGCCACCTTTTTAACTTAATAAATAACTCTAACAGTCCCCATAGTTTCGGAAAAACCTTGGCTACATGTGACCTTGGCTAAATTCATATCCCAGTGACCACCCTTTAACCTTCTCAGTTTTAAGCCACATGCTAATAATGACATTAATACACTTCCTAACGAGAACATCTTGCGTGGAACATGTACAGTTATAAGCCGTTGTAAGCAAATACTAAATGCAATGAAAACAGCTTCCATTTGAGTCCAACTGACCTTCATGATAACCTGTAGATGTGCCATAAAGAAGTTTAATGATTTGATTTTTTTTAAATAATAGTTAATAAAATAAATGGAAATTAATAGATAAAAAAAACTTGCTCAACTCAAGCCTGTTCCTCACAGGTTTTCCATCTCTCAATGTACCAAACATTACTCCAACAGATGCGGCGCTACGAAGTGCATTCATTGAAAATAAAACGCTCCTGTTCTTTCACAATTCAATGACACTTGAATCATCATTAATTTTATAACAAAGAAAATATTAATACTTTTTTTGCAAATGCTCTCCCCCCCAGTTAAATTGCAGATGACACCAACATCCCATGTGTGACCGTTGCAAGCAGAGTTAACGTTTCCCCATGTTCTGTGAGTACAGCTTCCAAGTGAGGACTCTGAGCCAGTACACTGCATGCTCTGCAGCCATACATTACCCTTCCCTCGTCCAAGGTACGAAGCTCCAACAGTTTTTGAAAAACCTAGTTGTCGACAAGCGACCTTGGCATCATTCGTATCCCAGTGACCATATGCGTGACACACAGTTCCCAATTAACCTACTAGGATTTATGCTGGAGGATAATACAGATATTAATATACTTCCTAACACAAATATCTTACGTGGAACATTTATAGAGTGTATTCACGAATGTCATTCAATTGACCATAATACTAAACTTTCTGAAGATGCATGTACCAGAAAAAATGTCATGAAGTCTTTATGGAAATTGATACATAATAGTCCCTGAATTCTAAGTCGATTGTGCCTATTCTTCCCTGATGAGTGCAAAGCGTTATTCCACCAGATTCGACGTAAATACGTTGCACTGCCTAAGATAAAAATGGCTCCTTTTTCGTCACACTTTATTTACATGTCATAAGAAAAATAATCCTTTTTCCTCGCAGATGCACAAGCTTTTCGCTCCCGTTAATATCGCAAACGACACCAACATCCCATGTGTGACCGTTGCCCATCATCTAGTAAGCCCATCCCAAGTCCGAGGTACGAATATACAATAGTTGTTTATCGAAACCAAGTCGACCGCATTCCTTGTACTCCATTAAGAATTGTTATAATCACAACCTGTTCCCAAATGACCATCTTGAAAAACAAATATTATATTGAGTAAAGTAATAATGAGTGCACGCCATACCAAACTACAGTACCAACATCATACATGTGTCCGTTGCAGCTGGAGTCAACGTTTCCCCATCTACGGTGAGAACAAACTCCAGAGAGGACTCTGAGCCTGTACAAGACATACCGTTTCGCCATATTTTCCATGTCACTTGTCCACGATACAGAAATCCTATAGCTTTGGTAAACCCAAGCTGACGACAAGCTACCTTGACTTCTTCGTTGATATCCCAGGTATAACCATAATGAGTAAAACTTGATTTCAATAAAAATCATTGTTCGTATTTTGCGCCATTTGCATAGATTTATTTCCAAAAAACAAACAGATCAGAAAATGAAATGAAATGAAATGAATGTTAAAACAGCTAAATACATTTCAAAAAATTCATTCATCCTTATTCTTCGCTACAAGAAGAGCTATAGTAGATAGGAAAAGTGACTAGAGTATATTCATGTATCAGAGGTAGATATTATGGAAACACTACTGCAGCATCATATGTGTGACCATTGCAGTAATAAGAGTCAACGTTTCCCCATCCACGATGAGAACAACTTCCAAGTGAAGACTCTGAGCCTGTACACTGCATGTTCTGCAGCCATACTTTACCTGTTCCTCGTCCAAAATACCGATATCCAACAGTTTTGGTAAAACCAAGTTGACGACAAGCAACCTTGGCATCATTCATATCCCAGTGGTAACCATAATTATAGTAAGCACATATTGTTCCCCATTGACCACTGTAGAAGATTTGATTAATGCCGGTGACACATTAATCTTTGAATATTGAATCTTTGCATTGAAAGTATTTTTAGCAGTAAAATATTCTTTCTGAGGAAATGATAAGAAGTTTTTGGTTATTTGGCAGCCTTGGAGGATGCATGGGATCGACCGCACGGGCAAGCTAATGCTAAAAACAGTTCAACTGGCTTTACTTTGATATTTCTCTTCTTTGAAAAATTAAAATCTCTTTAAGGTGACTGACTACTTTAGCAAGGAATAATTACAAAATGTTCTTAGAAAGACATTTTATAAAGACTTAAATGCTGAAATTAGCCCCAGTTAAATTGCAGACGACACCAACATCCCATGTGTGACCGTTGCAAGCAGAGTTAACGTTTCCCCATGCACTGTGAGTACAGATTCCAAGTGAGGACTCTGAGCCTGTGCACTGCATGCTCTGCAGCCATACTTTACCCGTCCCTCGTCCATAGATCCAATATCCTACTGTTTTGGTAAAGCCAAGTTGTCGACACGCAATCAGGCATATTCCAGTACCAACCATTAGGTCCATCACGCACGGTTCCCCATTGCCTATCATTTTTTTATACCTCTGCTATGTCCATCTCGTCCAAGGTTCCGAATGGATTTAGCAAAACCAAATTGATCACATCCTAGGTTATGATTTCTCGTACTTAATTAACAATTGTTATAATCATAACCTGTTCCCAAATGACCATTTTGAAAAAAAAAGTGTTAATATAAACATCGATCCTCCTCTGTAACTACTATATTGTATTGGTTTATGCACTAGGATCAGAAATCCCAATGATCTACCGCATGTGATTGTTATGCTCTATAAGGGCTACTTATAAAGTAAAATAGTTTAATGGTAGAATGTAAGCTCTGGACATTAAAACAATGTCTTCCTAACGAGACTAATTATTTGCTTTACTTTCCACTAACGGAGGAAAATTCGGATAAGCTTGTATTTGTCCATGCATTGTTCAAGTCTACCACAATAGTCAATGTGGAACAGTATGTGATTATTATGATGGTTACTGGGATATGAATGATGCCAAGGTTGCATGCCGACAACTTGGTTTTACCAAAACTGTAGGATATTGGTACTGGGGACAAGGAACGGGTAAAGTATGGCTGTGGAAGATGCAGTGTTCAGGCTCAGAGACCTCACTTGGAAGCTGTACTCACAACGGATGGGGGAATGTTCACTCTGACTGCAACCAGAACATATATGATGTACTGTTACTGGGTACTGTTCATTAAGAGAAAACTTGCAGTAAAGGGAAAGTTTTCTGTTCTATGCTGGCTACATGATATAGAATATAATATATTCAAAAGTTAATAGAGTGGTTTTCATCAACTCATTAAGAGCGAATGTCCACTACCACCGAGCAAAGGGTGGCACATGATGAAAAATCAAAATCCTTCATAATGTATCCATTGAAACCCTATTATATACTAAGAAACGTGGTGGGGTTTGTTTTCGAAAATTTTATTTTAAACGCGAGAAATTTAGAGAAACGTGACCAAAACCGGAAATGCCTAAAATCGATTAAAAAATCGCGTGACCATGACTTCTCAAAAACGTCTCATTTGATCAATTCAAAATGAATAAGAACAAAAATCGACTTCATAATCTCATAAAATAGATAATAATGAAAGGCTGGATCAAAAAGTTAGGCTTTTAAGTGTATTTTTTAAGCCATAGGAAGCAATCGAAAATTGTAGAATTTTGCGAGTTAAAATATTCTAACTTACCGCACTTTTTAAATATTTTTTTTCCTACCCGGTATATTTCAGATTTTCTTGATATCTTTCAGTTAGATAGAGGAAAGGTTTTCCTTTAAGTTGATATAAACATCTTACTCGGGCTTTTGATATTTGCGGAGATATATCGATCTAAATATCGTAGAAATCAAAACAAAAAACTGTCAACAACTCCAGACAATTAGACGCGTATCTCGTCTAGACAGCGCGAACTCTAATTCATTTGTGATTGTTTTGAAGCATTCTTAAAATCTTAAAAAATATTTTATAATTGTTATTAAGTGTAAATATTGTGTTTTTATGAATAGTGATTTAGCAGATATAACACCGACAAGTCAAAATAGTTTTGGTGTTTTATATTATATTGTTTTCTATTGTTGAGATAATTACTATTTTGTACAAAGTGGTAATTTGTGTTATGCTAGTGCAGACTGTTTGAATTCTAAAACAGCAGAGGGAAAATAATAACAAAAACAAGGTTGAATACTTACTGTTACTATTTTTGCAGACATCTTCCAAGTAATAATTATAATAATGATGATGATCTTATGATGATATCATTACAATGATAAATAACAATCAATATTTATCGTTTTATAGAAAATTTATCACTGTGCAACATTGTGAATGAGAAACAATATGGTTTAGCATCTGTGTTTTCTATTACCTGTAAAGTTTGTGGAAGTAATGGAAAAAGAGGACTACCAGCCCAGGACATAAATTCCAGAGCAGTTCTAGGTTGTCTACATGCTGGAATTTGAGAAACACATCTTAATAATATGCTTGCTACCATGAATGTTCCTTCTGTTTCCAATGTCACATTTAAAACAAGAGAGAGAGAGAGAGATTGGTCATGCATTGGAAAATATTGCCAAATTAAGTTGTCAAAATGCAATGCTTGATGAGAGAAATACTGGCAAAAGAGAGGCAAAGGCCACAACTCATCAACAGGTACAATAAAAAATAATAAAATTATTTGATTCACTGGGGATTTATATATTTTATTAGAGATATCTGTTTTTATTATGTTTATGTTTTTATTATCTGCGTGGATGACAGTTACTATTATCATCATTAACAGGTCAGGCAGCAGTGATGGGTCAAAATGGAAAAGTTTTAGACTACACAACACGAACAAAAAACTGTAGAATTTGCTCCCATGCAAAAAAGAATAAAGAAATAACAAAAAAACATGATTGCCGTGTGAACCACTTTGGATCTTCAAAATCAATGGAGCCTACCTCAGCTGTCTACCTCTTCAACAAAAGTTTAGACTTGAAAGTAAAACTATCAACGTATACTGGAGATGAAAACTCCACTACAGCAGCACATATCAGAGAAAATGTATCTTACCCCGTAGAGAAATGGACAGACATAATTCATGCTAAAAGATCTTTAACTACTCGCTTAATCAATCTGAGCCAGCGCAGCAAATTTGTAAATTCCTCTACTCTTTCTCTCAAAGTAATCAACTATCTGTCAAAATGTTTCAGTTATTCTGTAGCACAAAACAAAGGAAACTCTTCTGCTCTTAAACAGTCCTTAAAAAGTATTGTACCTCATGCCTTTGGTGAACATGAAATGTGTGATGAGAAGTGGTGCCGTGGTAAAAAAGATCCTAAATACAAACACACTGACCTTCCGTATGGAAAAGATCTATATGGGGAAGATCTTAGAGCTGCAATACAGAGAATTTTTGATGAATATTGCACTGACCTTGTGGTACAAAAGTTGTCACCTGCAGCCAATTCTCAACGCAATGAGTCATTGAATAGTGTAATTGGTTCCAAAACACCAAAGATACGATACTATGGTGGAAGCGAAAGTAATGACTTTAGGGTAGCCTGTGCTGTCTCACAAGTGAACCTTGGCTATCAGTATGTAAGCACAACACTTGAAAGTCTAAATATTGAACCTGGACAATACTGTACTAATCACAACAACAAAATGGACCAAAAAGCAGGTAAAGACAAACTTAGAAAATCTACTACCAAATTCAAATACCAGAGATCTCACATGCATAAACAGAGGGTACATTCTAATTCAACAAAAGAAGCTAAGGAAGGCAACACATACCAGAGCAACATAGGCCTTAACCTAAACCCTAACAGTTCAAAAGACCAAATGGATGTACTGGCAGTCAATATTCTAAATTTGAAAGTATCAAATGAACAGTTAAAACTATTTGAAAGCTATATTCCACAGTGTACAAACAGGCCAACTCCTAAAAACATTTCTTATGACAAAAACAGCATTTATAACTTCATTGTTTATGACATTGAAACTAATACACTAGGGAAAAAAGCAGAAATATGCCAACTCTCTGCAACTGATCAGTCAGGTTTACATTGTTTTAAATGTTTTATGCTACCATCAAGGGATGTTGATATTCATGCAACAAGAGTTAATGGTCTAAGTGTCAGATCAATACATGGTCAAAGAACTCTGCTCAAAGAAATCCAACCAGTAGTAACTGTGCCTCTTGAAAATGCATTAGCAGATTTCTTATATTTTACTGAGCAGACTGTCTCTAACAAACGACATCCAGGACAAAACGAAAACACCATCTACACTGTATTGATTGGTCATAATTCTCAAGTTTTCGATGCTCTAACGTTCCTTCGTCGTGGTTCAAATCAGTTCTCCGCTAAACTGTCCTCTCTAAACGTTTACTTTGCTGATACTCTTCCACTGATAAAGAAACTAGTACAAGCTAAACATCCTTCGTTGCAATTGACTGACGACACAATGTCCAAGACTAACCAATCGGCTATTTACAAACAACTTTTCGACGAATCTTTTGATGCACATGACGCATTGGAAGACGTGAAAGCCTTGAGAAAAATCATTTTCCACTCATCTCTTGAACTCACGCCAGAAATGTTGACAGACCAAATGTTTACAGCCGAGCACGTTCTCGAAGATACAAAGTATCTCGACCGCCGACACGAAATACTCCAAACTTTCAAAGGAAAACTCTACCATGAAAGCATCAAAGACTTCCCAGTTACAAGACAGATGGCGGAGAAGATAGCTGGCAGTGGTCTTGGTTACCAAGATCTACAAAATACGCACACGAAGTTTCACGAGACAGGATTGATCGGCGTGTTGTCTCTTCCTCCATCGACGTCCAGAAGCAAAGCACCAAGAGTGACAAAAACTACTCGTATTTTGTCTAGAATCATCATTCATTTCAACAGTAGCAACAGAAGCAGCAGCAAATAAAGCTCCGTGAAATCTACCCTTGTGTTTAGTGATTTTTATACCACTTTGACAAACTTGCACGTTCAAAACGGATTCTTCAAAACAGTTCATTTATTCAGAATGCTTGCGCATGCGCAACTACTAAACTTGAAGAATTTTTATTTTGCATACGTTAATTTTCAAAATGAAATTAACTCAAAACTACACGGTGAAATGTTCCCAAACGTATACATTTTTTTCACAATGTTATAAAAAGTCAAGTGACAAAATGCTACTGAAATCCTGATATCAGATTTTTTTTTAATCCAGGAAAATCGAAATTTCTCAATATCTCACGTTCTGATGTCAAGATTTTTTAAAGCCGTAGTTATATTATGAAAAACCCAACGGGGTTTTATATTATGTATTTCGAAGAATATTGACCGTGGAAAATTCGAGTTATTATTTTTTAAATGTTAAAAATAGGCCTTTTTATGACAGATGCAGCGTTGCTATGGTAACATTGTACGTGATCATTACTACCACAAACAAATCCTAAACTCATAATCTTTAATATGGTTGGTCTATCAGGCATCGATATGCAGATATGCTTTTGCTATAAAAGGATTTCTCTTATAGCTCCAAATACCTGTAAATTCTAGGGAGCCTCCTTAAATCCATAGATTCAATATTCCGACTACCACAGTGGTCAATGGGGAACAGTATGTGATGAATATGGTAATTACTGGAATATGCCAGATGCCAAGGTTGCTTGTCGACAACTTGGTTTTACTAAGACTGTAGGATATTGGAGCTTAGGACAAGGGACGGGTAAAGTATGGCTGTGGTACATGCGATGTTCAGGCTCAGAGTCATCACTTGGAAGCTGTACTCACAACGGATGGGGAAGTGTTTCATCTAGCTGCAACAGTCACACCTGAGATGACGGTGTCGTGTTGTTGAATTAATATATATATATCAATTTTTGTTACAAATTTGTAAAACATTTGTAACAAAAAAATTATATGTATTAATTGTTAATAATGTCCTAGTATTTTTTTCGACAGTTCAAAACCGTAACAAAGGCAACCTGTAGGCTGTCGAAAGTCCAAAACCATGCAGCGGCTATTAAAAGTAACCAAAAAAATTGTTGTCACCATAAAATGTTTAAGCCTGTTAACCCAATCAATGATACGCATTGAAAAAGTACTGCCACCGTGCACAACGTGACAAGCAAAGTTTAGACAATACAACAATACAATAAAATAAACTTTATTTAAAGAGGGTGACATATTAACACATTTGGTTATCTAACTTACGGCCCTCACTACATAACAGAATACAAATTTTACAAACTTATTCGTTAAAAATTGATATATATGTGTAGATATTTACAATACAATTATACAAGACAATACATGATGCTAAATAACAAAGGGAAATACATGCTAACATAAATGCTTAAGACATGATACCAAATATTTATCTAGTAATGCAGTTACAACGAAGAGAGAAGCGACAAGCATAACACATTAGTTCTTCTAGATGATAACAGTGTTAGAAAACTGAAGGAATAGGTTACGAAGTTTATGCTTAAAGTTAGTTAAACGTGATGAAAAAGAGATAGTAGAAAGTGAATGACTGACCAGTTGTTTAAGATTAGAGTCAAGGCAGTTGAAGAGAGTAGCTGCACAGTAAGCAAATGTACGTTTGCCAGAATTAGATCGTGGGGAGGGTACCTTAAGGTCAAAAGCGCAAGCTGTAGTGCGCGGACCAGCTGAGCGAGTAGAAGACAGGAAATTGAACATTGACTTGAGACAGAGAGGAGCATCAGGATTATTGAGGATACTAAATAATAGCACAAGCTTTCTAAGTTTGATTAAGTCAGAAATTGGTAACCATTTGAGCTTGGCAAATAAGCTGACAGATGGTTGCGAAAAGTCAGCGTCAAGGATCATACGTGCTGCACGTTTTTGTAGTCGAAGAAGACGAGTTAAAGAAGAATGGAAACAATTTCCCCAGGCGCTTGAACAATAGATAAAATGATTATGAATGCAGGAGTTATAAAATCGTAATGTGCAGTCATTGGAGAGGAACGGCTTGATCCTTCGTAAAAGTGCCAGCCTGCTTCTTACAATAGAACATATATTGTCAATGTGTTTCTCCCATGTAAGGTGACAATACAGCAGGAATATCAGCGGAGTCTTATCACATTCATCTATCTGCTTCATTCGGTTTTAATATCAGTGGGGAAAATGTAGTCTCACCAGCTCTACTCTTCACCTATGTCTCTCCTCCTACCCATTGATAAACTGGATCACGTTAACTCTCTCAGTACATGTTTTTCACGAAAGGTCTCGGCCTCTAAGGGTCAACTACAATCCCTCGCAGGATCTCTTTCTAATATTAACAACATGGCTCTAAATACTACTAAAACCAAATCTCTTCTTATTACTACACATCAGAAATGTAATCCCTTACAAGATCCTTCTCTCAATATTCATGTAAATAACAACTTAATTGAACAGGTTGAAGATGCCAAACTACTTGGTATTACTCTTGATTGTTCTTCCAATGATAAGAAAATCATCAAGGTATAACGTAACTGAAAGTTCAAGTTCTTTTATTACACATAACTATTACAGAAAATAACAATAAAGATAAAATAGTTGTATTTACAAAGGTACTAGTTTTTTTTATAATATCATAAATAAAAGAAAAATACAAACAATATATAAATCAAGTATGTAGTGATAGCGTAAGTAGTATAAACGTTCGAATAAACCACCACTGCATAGACAATGGAATGAAAACCTTGTCAAGACATCATTCGCACAAGCGCATTAGATAAGCGGTTAAAAATCAACGGGTGGCAAGAAAGCCCAAAGCATAGGCGATTATCAATAAAATATTCATAGTGAGAAGAGTCAAGATCTCCGAACATCTTGTGAAGTAGAGCGTGGGCAATACAAAACTATGGAGTTGCGTGCCACAATAGTCAATGGGGAACAGTTTGGTATTATTTCCATTTATATCCCTGGGATATTAAAAATATCAATGCCAAGTTTGCCAACAACTTTCTTTTAGTAAAATTAAAATTGATGTTTTTAATAGGCCATAAATTCACTGTTTATAAGTAACTGGTTACAGGGTGTTGCCTTTTCTATGTAAACGTGCAGGTGCTTGGACTCCCACTGTGGCTATTTTTTTACCTTGTAGTGAGGTCCAAAAATTATTTGTATTATTATATTCAGCCATATGAAAAGCAATGTCATTAATAAATTCTCTCAAAAAATCGTCAATCGTCGTTTCTGACTAACAGAGATTTTAAAGTCTAAAAATAATCAAATTACTTGGATCTGTAGTAGAAGGAGGTTTATAATAAATTTGAGAATTTGTCTCTCAAACTTTGAACTGTCTTCAACCTTGAGTTTGTATGAGTGATATATTCAATCGTCCTCTTCATAGGTTGCCAACTAGTCAATGCCCCATTTTCTCGGAAAGAAGACTCCTTATTCAACTTTGAAGATGAAACACGTTTCATTTTGGTACCACTACATATATTCCATATTCAGAGATTAATGTGTCGGCTGCATTATACAAGTCTACCACAGTGGTCAATGGGGAACAGTGTGTGATTATAACTGGTACTGGGATATGAATGATGATTTGCATGAATTCGTTATTCTCAGATTTAAGTTTAAGCAGCATTATGAAATTCTACCATAGTGGTCAGTGGGGAACAGTGTGTCATTCATATTATAGCTGGGATATGAATGATGCCAAGGTTGCCTGCCGACAACTTGGCTTTACCAAAACAGTAGGATATTGGGTCTATGGACGAGGCTATCATCTAGCTGCAACGGTCACACAAGGGATGTTGGTGTCGCGTTTTTGAATTCCAATATACATAATTCTTGTTACAAATTTTTCTTTAACACACGTTTTTTTATATACAACAGTTTTTAATTAACATAACATATTAATAATATTACGAGACCCAAAGAAAGGAAACAATTGATTGAGCGACGTTTCAGGGTCGTCATGACAATAAAACATTTTTCATCTTAAAGCCTCACAATACTATGCTTTTATAGAAGCTTGCACATTAATAATGTCATATCAATTTTACTGTATGTAGTAGTTGAGGGAGGGTTTGTGGAAGAGAAAGCTGCTATATCTAGGGATTGTTTATATAAATGCGTGAGTAGATGCTATAAATATAACTGATGTGCATGGAATCAAATTGAATGTTACAGAATCTGTTATGGAATATCTCATTTCTCCATATATTGATATTGGTATTGATATTGGATATTGGTACCTTGGACGAGGGACAGGTAAAGTATGGTTGCAGTACAAGCAGTGTACAGGCTCAGAGTCCTCTCTTGGAAACTGTACTCACAATGGATGGGGAAATGTGCACTCTAGCTGCAACCGTCACACTTATGATGTTGGTGTCCTGTTCTGTATTGTCATTTATGAAATATTTGAGTATAAAAATAACTTGAAAAACTATGTTTATATCAGAGAACTCGATAAGTCAAACAAACACTCGGATGTGCCTGTATCATACGCGGTCACACATGATGTTGGCGTCGTGTTTCCATTATATCTACCTCTAATATGTGATAACACGCTAGTGGACTGGCGTTTCCATTGTATGATAGCACGTCTCGTAGCAGAGAAGTAAGAGTTAAACCCATTATTTCCATTCCCTCCGGAGCTCGTTTTATGCAAATGAAGCAAAATAGAAATAACGATTTCTGCTGAAATTGGCCTATTATCTGCTCTTACTACCTACTACAGGTTTTCTCCAAACAGTGTGTCATTATGGCTATACCTGGGATATCAACGAAGAAGTCAAGGTGGCTTGTCGACAGCTTGGATTTACCAGAGCTATAGGATCATGGTACAGGGGACAAGGGACAGGTAAAATTTGGTTGAACGGCATGAAGTGTACAGGATCAGAGGCCTCTAACTGCAATGGTCACACATAGCACTTAGTCGAATTCCGGTTAGTTTAGGTACAACCACCACGAAAGGGATCACAGTTAGTGTAGCAAGTTTCGTTATATCATACGTCTTCAGATAAACTGAAGTGCACGTTTACGTTTTCAAAAAAGAGATATCAGCGAACTTTTTTAAACGATATTTTTTTTTGTGTGGTCCATCCTATCTTATTCCATAGGAAGTCAACCAATCAATGCATCATAATTACTTCCTCAAAAATTTGTATTTAAAAGACGAAAAAATCTATTTCATCTTTTGCATGAATTCGTTATTCTCAGATTTAAGTTTAAGCAGCATTATGAAATTCTACCATAGTGGTCAGTGGGGAACAGTGTGTCATTCGTATTATAGCTGGGATATGAATGATGCCAAGGTTGCATGTCGACAACTTGGCTTTACCAAAACAGTAGGATATTGGAACTATGGACGAGGGACGGGTAAAGTATGGCTGCAGGACATGCAATGTACAAAGTCCTCACTTGGAAGCTGTACTCACAGTACATGGGGAAACGTTAACTCTGCTTGCAACGGTCACACATGGGATGTTGGTGTCATCTGTAATCGAACTGGGGCGAAGAGCATCTCCATTTGCGAAAAAGATGTTTTTCTTATAAAATTATTCATGATTCAAGTGTGATCGAATTGTAAAAAATACGGAACTTTAATTTAAGCGAGTGCACTTAATTCCAGCGCATTTGGTGCAGGACAACATAAAGCAGGGTAAACACGAAAAACATGCGATGTACAAGCTTGAGTTGAGCAAGGTTTTATAATGTATTAATTTTCATTTAGTCAATCAACTATTAATTTTTAAAAAGATGCAAAATTATTAACGTCTTTTTTGGTACATTTAAAGGTTACAATGAAAACCAGTTGGAATAACGGCTTATATTATATTATTACTCTGAGGGCTTCGATCCTCTCATTTTATTACTTTGAGGCCTTCGATCCTCTATTATTCATTACTCATTATATTATATTATATTTAACATGTGAGAGAAATACATAAATGAACTATTAATATCGATATTAGATGCAGCTTAAAAAATAGAAGTTTAGTGGGTAATAATTAAACCACTGGGATATTGATAATAATAATAATAATAATAATAATAATAATAATAATAATAATAATAATTGTTATAATAACAATAGTAATAGTAATAATAGTTTATTCAATCACGTTTGCAAGTAACCTGTATTACAGTGGGTGGTCAGGAGGAATAAAATGACTCAGCGCTATGAATTTGAACATAAATTATGAACATAGACATACATAGCAATATATATTACATATATTAATTCGAGCAGTTCATGATAGCCTGTATCTCATTGTTACAAAGTTCCTGAACCTATCACCTAATCTTACATTTTAGCCATGCCTATTAGCAGCTGGTTTTCTTATCAGAGAAAGCAATGGCTCAGTGCCAGATTTCTTCCTGCGATTCTCAATATTCAGCGAACTCAGACATTTCAACAGCTTTCTGTGGAATTGGTTTTTCGCTGCCGTCAACCAAAACTAATCAGTCGGTACCTTTTATGTCTGGCGGCAGTGAAAAACCAAATTCCAACGGGAAACTCGCAACTACCGAGTTCGCAGAATAATGAGTATCGCAGTAACATTAGTAATAAATGCTTCGCGAATATCAACCCGCCGCGTTTCTAGGGGTTTAATGCCTGATAACTCCAGAGCATCACTAAAGCTGGTGTTAATGAAAATAATACACATCACCTTACGCTGAATGATGAATTATTTGAATGATGAATATGATCATATGATCATATGAATGATACCAAAGTCACATGTTGCCAAAAAGGTCTTTGCAAAACTTGCTTGAGAATCATCGTTTTTCCCTTTTTTATTTTCGCCAAGGGCGACAGAAATATACACATGATAACTAGCGGTAAGCTAGTGTGGGCTGCGTTGCTGTTTCTAATGTAAAATTGTGATAAAAAGTTAAATTTTACACCGTAAAAAATAAGAGATCACTTACTGACGTTTCGGACGCTAGTCCTTCATCGGAGTAAAAGAGAGAATAAGAGTGGAAGGTAGTGTATATATGATAAAGATAAAAAATAGATCTCATTGGTTATCCATTTTCTATCTTTATCATATAAACACTACCTTCCACTCCTATTCTCTCTTTTATTCCGACGAAGGACTAGCGTACCAAACGTCAGTAAGTGATCTCTCTTATTTTTTTACGGTGTAAAAAAAAATTTTTTTACGGTGTTTAACTTGAATTGGTATTGAATATATTTGTGTCATCCGCTAATATTCAAAAGCTTATAGTAGGGTGGCTTAATGATTTTTTGTGTGCACTTTTTAGTACAAGCACCAAACTTGGCACAGATGTTCCTTGGGTCATGCCAAACACATTCCGAAGGGGTGCCATAAAATCGGGCACTCAGAGGGGAGGGGAGGGGCAATTTTGTCAAAGCACCATAATCCCTCAAGACAAAAGGAAAAAGAGTCGATAAGCTGGTGTTTGTTTGTTGTTTTGAAGCCGCCATGCAACATGGTCAGTGGTGACAGCCAATATCGAACGTGAATATTCGGTCAGTTCTTCTAAAACCAATATTTACTTATTTATAAATCATGCCAAACATTACTTTTAGAATTGCTGGAAATATTCATCAGGTTGACAAACGTTTTAGCAAAGAATCGCGTGGACGCCAAGTTACATTCATGAGTTTAACAGCATTGTTATTCGCTCAGCGCAACCCCCACTTTGAGCTACCAACACACTCTCTGGTATATTGTCCTTTGTATTTGTACGTTTACGTGCTATAGTTAGTAATACTATACCGATTTATTAAAAACGTTAACGTTTTTATGATGTTTATTTTATTGCCTGATAGCAGATGCAATATTAAAACCAGTGGCTATTTTATAAACTTTCCACATCTCCAATTCCGATAACATCCTCAAACCACATTGACATTCATTACATTCTTCCTTCTTTGCAAAGAGGAGGCTCACAGCGATTCACTTGCAACTGTAGCAACTAGGTATATTAGTATAGGAAATCGCACGACCTCGAGTACAATTTGGAAATTAATAGGTACGAGTAATGTTTTGAAAGTTCTTGTAATTGCACGAGCCTTTAGGCGAGTGCAATTAAAGAACTTTCAAAACATTACGAGTGCCTATTAATTCCAAATTGTACGAGGTCGTGCGATTTTTTATTTATAGTTCACTCGACAAAATTTCATAAAAACATGCGAAGCGAAGGCATTCATTCATCTTCATTGCCTTTGCTATAACCGACTCTTCTCCAAGAACGCTAAGTCAAGAACAGCATAGAAAGTGTTAACGTTGCTGTAAAACCTTTTTAGATTAGTATTTTATGTATGATTTGAACTACAAAATACTAGAAAATAATTTTACATCTCAAGTAAAAAGCCATTTTAATGCATGTTTACAACTATTGAATGACAGTATTGACAGCTAAACAGCGAATCAAGAAGCGACTTTTCTTTGAAAACGTACTGTGTGAACTAAGCGAAAGTTGACAGTTTACAGTTCGCTAATTTAAGTTTTTTTCCTCTTAGCATTTGCTAATAACTGCAAAAACACAATTTCAAAAATACTTTCTTTGAAAACAAGTTAGCTGGACAACATCAAAAGGGATAAAAGCGAAAAATATGTCGTTCAAGTTAAAAGTTTTGAAGTACAGCTTGCCGTGAACGAGTCGCCAGTGATCAGACCATGTGCTTTGGATATTATTCCCTCCTGTAGCTTGAAGAATTTCGCTGCTATTTTCTTTGAATGGTGAATTATCTGAAGATTTTATTATTTCAAGACTGGATTGACAACTTAGGATCAATTAACTTGTGATAAATAGCTGAATTCGTCTCTCTACAACTACTCGGCAGTTTGCCGGTAAGATTTCATCTTAACTATTTTCAAAACAAAAAACGAGCCTCTACTCGCTGTGTTTTTTCGCTAAACGGAAAGAAATTTGCTTTAAAACTATTGTTAGCTGTTTTCTACATATTATACAATTATTGTAGATGTGGTGTTGAATATATTTTTCGAGAAGACCACAGAAGACAACAGGTAGTAAAACGAGAACATTTAAAACTCCAACTCAAATTGTTTGCCGAAAACTAGAAAGAAAAAACGACTATCTATTACAAAACATGATTTATTACGTCTTGAATTTGTCTAGTTATCATATTTTGAGGCCTTCCTATGAGTGTTTTAAACAGTTTTCTGAAATTTTTGTATTTTAATCTATAAAACACTGATTTTTTTGGGAATTTCACTCATTTCACTGGGGAAATTTGCCGCTTTTGGCCGTGTTTCCATAGCGACCTAATTGGTACTCCCGCGGAGTACCAATTAACGCTCTAATTGTACTCCTCTAGACCAATCAGAATCGAGTAATTTTGCCGTGCGTACTATAAATTATATAATTTTATTATCAATGAGACACACCAACATCATATGTGTGACCGTTGCAAATGGATGAAACACTTCCCCATCCACTGTGGGTACAGCTACCAAGTGAGGACTCTGAGCCTGTACATTGCATGTACTGCAGCCATACTTTCCCTGTGCCTCGTCCGTAGTACCAACATCCTACAGTTTTGGTAAAACCAAGTTGACGACAAGCAACCTTTGCATCATTCATATCCCAGTAATAATTACCATCATCACATACTGTTCCCCACTGACCACTGTGGTAGACTTGTATGAAGCTGCGAACTCATTTGAAAACTCTGCATATGGAATGTATGCATTAGAAAAAATAATTCTTTCTCGTAAAATTGACTTGTTGGCTATTTATGAAAAAGGATGTGATAGACTACTCAAGCAACTTAAGACGGTTGCAAGTACTTTGATGCTTTCTATTGGAACATTTAAATATCTTCCAGACTGATAAAATAGTCTAAAAAACTGCTTGACGATTTTTTGAGACAAATCATACCGCTATGGTTTCAGAATGGCATATTACAAAGAATCCATTACGTATTTTTATCTTTTCCTCCAGCACCTCATGTGCTACCATCCTGCTCTGCCAGCTATTCGTTCCTGTGCCTCCAGAACTTGATGTAAGCATTCTAAGCCCCGAGCTTTCCTTTCCTAATTAAAACCAGGCTTAATTTCTTTCTAGAAAGTAGACAGTATTTTTAGACAGTATCATTCCTTCAAAGTTTTCTTTTGTTAACAATAACATCTGCATCCTGCGTGTGACAACAAGACGTAAGTCAGATCCACACACGTACGACACAGCTACGTCTGTTTACCTACAACTTGCATCTTTCTTGTGATAGTCGGAATGTTTACAATTAAACAAGACCTCTTCTTTGCTCCAAAGAGCTACCAGAACCTCTTTTTAACCTTTGTTGCGCTTGTTATTGGACTTAAAGTAATAGTTGCTGGTTTGTTCCACCATTTTGTCGCCCAACAGTCTCCCCCACAAATTTCCCCACAGTGTACTCCCACACAGTCAAGTGTTTTGTACAAAGTTTCGCCTTTTTTGCTACAATTGTCGTAGGATTTTAACTCAAGTTTTAAATCTTTACAACTATTTTCTTGTCGCACACAACAGACTTGAATGAGTTGTAGAGTAGATTTGCATGGCACAACTCGTGTCGTGAGCATGACGCGAGCAGGTTGCATGCAATGGTTGTAGGCAGAAGTTGTACCGTCTAAATCAGCCTTAACTGTGATCCCTTTCGTGGTGGTTGTACCTAAAGTAACCGGAATTCGACTAAGTGCTATGTGTGACCGTTGCAGTTAGAGTCAACGTTTCCCCATCCTTGGTGAGAACAGTTTCCAAGTGAGGCCCTTGTTCATTAAGCACCAAGATCCTATAGCTTTGGTGAACCCAAGCTGACGACAAGCAACCTTGACTTCTTCGTTAACATCCCAGGTATAACCATAATGACACACGGTTTCCTGGCATACTGACAATTGTGAAACTGAAAATACTAATACTTGAATCTGAACTTCCATTTATATTTTCGTATGCAAGGGTGAGGTTAATGTATCTATTAAATATCCTTCAAAGAGGTAACAAGAATGGAAAGCTATTATCATGGGCATGAACGTTGCAGTAGAAAGCAACAAGTGAGGCAATATATAATGCGGAATGCACCGAATATAATCACGAAGTTACCTAATATAATGACGAAGTAACCTAATATCATAACTCTTTTTAACATAAGACGGTGGTGGCGTTCCATAAATTATAACTATACCTGTAATTCTAACTAGGTGACTAGGTGGTTTTAAAAATAGAAGTAACCTCATAAAAGTAGCTATTTGGGAAATATAAATGATGAAAAAATAGTAAATAGTAAAATAAAATAATCTAAATCTGGCATCTTGTATATTCCAGTAAGCATGAAACACAGTTATAAGATATTCAATTTCATTTTGTATAAGGCAATACAAGGCAGGACACCAGCATCACACTTTACCCGTCCCACGTCACTTGTACGAAAAACCTACAGTTTTGTTGAAACCAAGTTGGCGACATGCGACCCTAACATCATTCATATCCCAGTTACCATTAGCATGGCACACTGTTCCCGTTTCACCTACTTTTAAACTGAATGACCATAAAAATCTCATAAATGACCTTCCTGGCACAAACTTTATCTGAGCAAACAGTGAACAGCTCTGGCTACTGCACGCATTGTAACAAATGCAAGATAATAAATATAAAACGTGAAATCGAAATCTGTACATCGCATGTTCTGCATGATCAGTGTGATTTATTCTTTCATAGCGTATGATACCCAATGTTGATGTTATGGTAATTTTTATTTGACACTTAAGTTTTACATTTTATATTGTACTGCGCATTTGAACGCATAACATGTTATTGGTATTCCTACTCCTACTCCTACTCCTACTCCTACTCCTACTCCTACTCCTACTCCTACTCCTACTCCTACTCCTACTCCTACTCCTACTCCTACTCCTACTCCTACTCCTACTCCTACTCCTACTCCTACTCCTACTCCTACTCCTACTCCTACTCCTACTCCTACTCCTACTCCTACTCCTACTCCTACTCCTACTCCTACTCCTACTCCTACTCCTACTCCTACTCCTACTCCTACTCCTACTCCTACTCCTACTCCTACTCCTACTCCTACTCCTACTCCTACTCCTACTCCTACTCCTACTCCTACTCCTACTCCTACTCCTACTCCTACTCCTACTCCTACTCCTACTCCTACTCCTACTCCTACTCCTACTCCTACTCCTACTCCTACTCCTACTCCTACTCCTACTCCTACTCCTACTCCTACTCCTACTCCTACTCCTACTCCTACTCCTACTCCTACTCCTACTCCTACTCCTACTCCTACTCCTACTCCTACTCCTACTCCTACTCCTACTCCTACTCCTACTCCTACTCAATACAATACAATAAAATACAATACAATAAAATACAATACAATACAAATATGAGCAAAGCACTCATGAGCGTATAATGAAGATTTCTTTCTGATCAATACTTCAACACGACACCAACATCATATGTGTGACCGTTGCAGCCAGACCAAACGCTTCCCCAACCATTGTGACGACAGCTCCCAAGTGAAGACTCTGATCCTGTACATTGCATGTTGTATAGCCATACTTTACCCGTTCCTCGTCCAAACCACCAATATCCTACAGTTTTGGAAAAACCAAGTTGTCGGCATGCAACTTTGGCATCATTCATATCAAAGTTACCAAGATCACACACTGTTCCCCATTGCCCACTATGGTAAACTTGTATAATGCCGAAAATCTGTAGAGTCAAATTTCAATTTTCTTCTTGAAGTTTTCTTTCAAAGTATTGGACATAATTGGTTGACTTAAATTAGTGGTGTGGTTGCTCTAATGAGTAGTCAAGGATTATCAGAAAGAATGTTATCAACACAGTATTTTCAGTCAAGCTTATTAAAGATAAAATTAAAGAAAATATTACATATTTTAAGGTAACACTGCTTGATATTTGGAACTAAGCACTGATAAATTAGCGTATGTTCCTCACAGTTAAACTTTTATTACGTGGTCAAAATGCCACGAGGAGACCGTTTGCAGATGAATGCAGATGAATGGAAAGCTAAACTAATCAGTTAGTATTTAAAAGAAACGTGTGTTATTAATGGCAAAGATCCAGTTCATGACTTCCTGTATGAAAGATAAAGGTGATCAGTTCAACTAACTAGTAGATGACAAGTAAATATATATAATGATAAACCAACATCATGTGTGAGCGTTGCAGCTAGAGTATACATGTCCCCATCCACCATGAGAACAGCTTCCAAGTGAGGACTCTGAGCCTGAACATCCCATGTTTTGTAGCCATACTTTGCCTGTCCCTCGTCCAAGATGCCAATATCCTACAGTTTTAGTGAAACCAAGTTGGCGACATGCAACCTTGGCTTCTCTCATATCCCAGTAATTATGAGAAAAAATACCATTACTATAATAATGACACCATGTTCCCCACTCAGGATTTCCAAGACAAAGAAAGAGAACAATGCGCTCCTTTCAAGTTCATGAAATATCAAGTTGAAAAATGCTCTTGTATTCTTGGAGTTTTGATAACAAAGCTTGACAAAGATCTAGATAACAAGGCTTGTCAGGCATCCATGATATCCCGGTCAAAATGGCACACTGTTCCCCATTGATTACCTTAGAGTTTTTTAAGGAAAATACACAACACTACACCAACATCATACGTGTGACTGTTGCAGCTAGAGTCAACGCTTCCCCATCCATTGTGAATACAGCTTCCAAGTGAGGACTCTGAGCCTGAACACTGCATATTGTATAGCCATACTTTACCCGTTCCTTTTCCTGAGGTCCAATATCCAACAGTTTTGGTAAAACCAAGTTGACGACAAGCAACCTTCGCACCATTGATATCCCAGTTTTTATTATAATAATAATCACATACTGTTCCCCATTGACCACTGTAGTAGACTTGTATAATGCCGCCGACACATTTAAAGTAGTGTTGTAGTAGTGTTGAATTCAGCAAAATCGATTCCTAGTATATTAGTAAAAGAAATAAGGAAAAAAACAGCAGGTAACAGTATGTCTGAAACTAAGCAAGTACAAACCTGTTCCTCATAAGTTAACGTCTTTATTACGTGGTCAAAACAGACACCGTAAGACTTGCACCATTTGGAGATTTAGATGAATTAAAGGTTTAGTTATTCAAAAGACTGAGTGTTTCTGGTGCCACTGAATGAATTCATAACCTCTTTCGGAACAGGTCAAATGAATGTGATGTCTGAGATGAACGACTGGCAATAAAATACGTGGAATGTATGTATGTTGTGTTCCAATATATGTAATGGCACAATGCCACGTGTGACCATTGCACCTAGAGGCTACACTTCCCCATCCCTTGTGATAACAGTTTCCAAGGGTAATGAATAGAACAGCACAGCACAGCACAGAATACTTTATTTAACGTAGAACTTTACAATTATATATATTTACAATATATATATATATATATATATATATATATATATATATATATATATATATACTTATATATTTACATATTTCATTTAATTCTCTATTTTATTGTAAACTTTAAGTTTTTTATTATTATTATATTTAACGAGAAAGTCACCCTCATTGGTGATGATTTTCAGGATTTACCTCTACTTTACTTTACCTGTCCCTCGCCAAAGGTACGAATATCTAACAGTTGACGACAATCAACCTTGGCATACCTTGCAACCTCCAATAGAAAGAAGGAAACACATCATAGTAATCACATAATGCTCCCCTTGGACCTCTGTGGTAGTCTTGTATGATGTCGTCCACACATAATTTCTTAATTTTGAATATATGCATTTAAAACAATTCTTTGTCTTAAAATGCTCTTTCTGATTAAATGATTATGAGGCTTTGATTAGTTGGCTGGCTAGCTTTGCAAAAATAAATGGGATAAAGCGGCGATAAGTTGGAAAAGCTTTGATACTTGTATTTGTTAAAATTTAGATTAAAATATTCCTGAAAACTGTTTGATGATTTATGGTGAGGAACGTTTTTGCCATTACTGCTTTAAATATGGGGAAATGAAATTTTCAATATCAGATTCTATAACATTCAACTCGATATATTTATAGCATCTACTTACGCATTTATGTAAACCATCCCTAGATATAGCAGCTTTCTCATCCACCCACTCCCTCTCGACCACTACCAAGAGTAAAAATAATATGTTATTATCAATGTGCAAACATTTAGTAAAGCATAGTATTGTGGGTCTTGATGAGGAAAAGCGTTTTATGGTCATGACGACCCCAAAACGTCGCTCAATCAAGTGTTTCCTATCTTTGGGTTTCGTAACCTTATTAATATGCTATGTTAATTAAAAACTGTTGTTAAAAAAAAAGTATGTTAAAGACAAATTTGTAACAAAAAATATGTATATCGTAATTCAAGAACACGACACCAACATCCCATGTGTGACCGTTGCAGCTAGATGAAACACTCCCCCATCCGTTGTGAGTACAGCTTCCTAATGAGGACTCTGAGCCTGAACACTGCATATTGTATAGCCATACTTTACCTGTTCCTTTTCCTGAGGACCAATATCCAACAGTTTTGGTAAAACCAAGTTGACGACAAGCAACCTTCGCACCATTCATATCCCAGTTTTTATTATGATAATAATCACATACTGTTCCCCATTGACCACTGTAGTAGACTTCTATAATGCCGCCGACACATTTAAAGTAGTATTGTAAAATAGTTTTTCTGAGAAAATGACTATGAGGCTTTGACTAGTTGGTTACCTATGAAAAAGGATGTGATAAACAAGTCGTTAAAGGTTAAAGACAGTTCCAAGTGCTTCGATACCCCTCTTTTTGGAACCTTTAAATATCTTGAAAAAAAATGTTTAAAAGAACTGATTGAGACAATTCGTTACCACTTTCTTTTTAGAAGAAGGTGAATGTGACATGTGAGCGCCATTGGCAGGACACGTATTTTGGGCTCCGACATTTTTTGCCATATATTCGTATATTTCATATATTTAGACTGCCTGTGGCATTACCCAATTTTAGTCAATAGTTATGAGAACATGTTTTGCCATATTTTATCTTATGATGACACTTCATTATGGAAGAAATACTTAATCGTCAATTTTCTCGTCATCTTCAAAGAGCCAACTGGACCCAGCCGTTTGGAGAAGCTTATTTCAATATGGAATTTGTCGTATAAAACCTACTCGTCAGGGTTGTCGTAGCGGTCGAAATAAAGTGAGGGATATTTCTACAGTTATCACTAACAATTCAAGACACAAGTTTGAGCATTTGGTCGCTTCCAACGGATATTTTGAAGATGGAACAACTAATTTGCATATTCATCCGGTAAACCATTAAATATTCATCTTGACACCTCTGGTTCTTTCAAAACAAACTGTATTGTCGTGAAACGTGAGCAATTGTTACCAAAGCAAAGGCATTCTTCTGTTGTGAACAGATCAGTAAACACAGATACAAACACATCAAAGCTTAAAATGATTCATCTGAATATCCGTTCTCTACGAAATATAGCACACCTAGTCCAGCTCAGGAAACTTGCTGTTGAACATAAAATTGATGTGATTACAGTTCCCGAGACATGGTTGAATTCTACTGTAACGGGCGCCGAGGTGAGCATCGATGGTTTTAAACTGTATAGGCAGGATCGTTTGGGTAAGCGAGGTGGTGGAAATTGTGCATACATACGAAAAGACATCAAAGTCTCCGTTCTAAATGAAATCTCTCAAATATCAGAAAGACACTTTCAACAGCTTTGGTTGAAATTGCAATGCAAAAAACTTAGATCAATTGTGATTTGCGTGTCGTATAGACCTCCTGATTGCCCATTGTCTTGTTTTGAAGACCTACTCAAACCTAACTTCATCCACGCTCTTACTTTGGATAATTCCATCGTAATTCTAGGAGATCTGAATTGCAATGGATTGACTGAAAACCCTGAGAGCAACACCCTTGCTAGTTTCCTGTCTGATAAAAATCTTAAGCAAGTTATTACCACACCCACTAGGATAACAGATATTTGCAGACCTCTTATCGATGTTATACTCGTCTCATCTCCAAAGTTCATACGCGAGAGTAAACAATACCCCTATAAGCGATCATCTACCTGTCTTTGTGTCACTGAAATTAAAGCCACCTAAGCCTCCACCCTGTCATATTAAATGCGAAGCTATAAAAACTATGAGCCTACGGTTTTTGCGGCCGATCTTGCATCTAAATCTGATCAACTCCTTACGGTCTTCCAAGAAGTCGAAGTGAATCCCAAGTTAAAGATATTTAATGACGTATTCTCTTCTACCTTGGACGTTCACGCTCCTGTCATGTCAATTAGGATTCGCAGTCGCCCCTGTCCTTATGTAACACCTGAAATTAAAGAGCTTATGGCATCAAGAGATGAACTTCATTACCGATTCAAGCAAACACATAATACAAAAGATTGGCAAGCCTACAAAGAATCCCGGAACTTTGTCAAAAACACCATAAGAGAAGCCGAGAAAGATTATGTACATGGAGAAGTATTGACACAAATATAATCCCGGATCCCTTTGGAAAATAATCAATAGTAGTATTCCGTCCAAAGAAAAGGAAATGCAAGTCTATAGTAAAGATCCTGAAAGTGTTGCTGATGACTTTAATAAGTTTTTCTCCTCAGTTGGTAAAAGATCCGCTTTAGCTGCTGCACACATTGCTACAGTCAACAATAATAATGATGATGATAATGCGAATGCGAATGCGAATGCGAATGCGAATGCGAATGCGAATGCGAATGCGAATACGAATGAGAATGAAAAAAAAAAAAAAATGAGAGCAACGTCTTATTTGTGAGTAGTTGCAAGTAATGTCTCTGAGCCTCAACACTGCATCCTGTCATTATATAATGCTGCCGACACCTGAATCTGTAAACAGTGAATTTATATTTTGAAGCTGAAATAAGTCTTTTTTCTATTTTCTTTTTCAAGTTTTTCTTTCTCGGTGCTGGACATTTCGGTAAATTACTGTTATATTATTGTGGCCTAATAATTTAAGGATTATTAATAATCAGAAAGAAATCCATAAAACTAATTTGCTGAGTAAAGCACAGTATTTAAAAACAAGAAAGAAAGGGTAACAAATGAGGAGAGAATATTTGGAACTATGCACTGATCAACGTGTATTCCTCATATTAGTTCACTGCGCCACTTTTGTGCGTCCAATGAAGACTCTGAGCCTGAACACCCCATGCCGTACAGCCATACATTGCCCGATCCTCGCCCAAAGTACCAATAATCTACAGTTTTGGTATAACCAAGTTGACGGCATGCGACTTTTGCATCTCTCATATCAAACCACTGTGGAACACTTATATTAAATTGTGTATGAATATGATTGTCGCAGAGTATTAAGCAATTTAGGTAATTGCAAGTATAGAATCCCGAAAAAAAAATTTAGGGCTTCATGGCGATTTGAGCCCATGACTTTGGCAGAACGGTTCTGCCAAGGTCAGGGGTTGAAATCCTGTTTAAGTTCCAAATATTTTTCCGGCTTCTATACTTCCATTATTTAAATTGCTTAAAACTCTGCGACGATCATAATCATACACAATTTATAAACGGCGGATCAGACCAACATATATATATATATATATATATATATATATATATATATATATATATATATATATATATCTACTTGTATTAAAGATGCCAATATCCTACAGTTTTTGAAAAACCAAGTTGTCGACATGCAACCTTCGCATCTGTCATATCCCAGTCCCAGTTAAAATCACACACTGTTCCCCATTGGCCACTGTGGTAGACTTGTATAATGTCGCCGAATCAATGAATATTCATTTATATTTTGAAGCCAGTGATTTTTTTTCCTTCTCTTTTATAAGTATTATACATTATTGGGTGGCTGGTGGTACATATAGTAGACTTGCATATCACCAGTAAATCACCAGTATTGTTGCCCTAATAAGTCAAGAATTAACTGATTCGAGCACAGCGAAAACAATAAAGAAAGAGTAGCCCATCAGGCAACACTACTTGAAATTTGGAACTAAGCACTTATAAACGTTTAAATTGTGTATTACATGGTTAAAAGAGCCAAAGTGAGACAATCCGTTGCAGATAGTTTCAGATTACCTGAATGGAAGCAAATCTTGATCACCTATTCAAAAACCTTCGTGCTATAAGTGTTACAGGTCGAATTCTTTACTTCACATGCAATAGACAGATATCGTCAGTTTAGCCAACTGAGATGACCGAGCAACGATAGAATATATATATGACACGCCACCATCATATGTGTGACCATTGCAGCTAGAGTGAACATTTCCCCATCTATCATGAGAACAGCTTGCAAGTGACGACTCTGAGCCTGAACATCCCATGTTTGTTAGCCATACTTTACCTGTCCCTCTTCCATACCACCAAAATCCTACACTTTTCGTAAACCCAAGATGTCTGCAAGCAACGTTTGCATCATTGATATCCCAGTTAGAATTAGGATAATGGCACACTGTTCCCCATTGATTATTTTGGTAAACTTAAGCAATGCAGGTACTCGAAGTGGTATTACAGCCCTTCCCGAATTTTCCACCATGATTGGAGTGAATTCTGTAGTATAAGGAACATTTGTAGAATCAGGAAGTTTCTTGACAGAGAGAACTGTGTATGCGTTTATAACATCTAAACTAGACTCTTAGTAATAGTCTTACAGATGTTGAAATAACTAAACTTCAGCGGGTACAAAACTCTGCTGCTCGTCTCATTACTGGCGCCAGGAAGACTGATTATATCCAACCGATTTTGAGCCGCCTGCACTGGCTGCCGATCAAGGCTAGAATACACTTCAAGAGCATTTCCTGAGTGCATCAACACTGTTGTTTACAGCTATTGCTAATGCTAAAAACACATAGGTTATATGATATGAGTTAGTGTTAAAAAACATAAAGGGGATTATTTCCATGCAGATATTTATACTGTTACACTATGTTAGAACCTACCGAGCTTTGAAGTGTAATATTTGGTAATTAATTATTTTTCAATATACATTATAGCACACCAACATCCCAAGCATGACTATAATGTCGCCGAATCAATGAATATTCATTTATATTTTGAAGCCAGTGATTTTTTTTCCTTCTCTTTTATAAGTATTATACATTATTGGGTGGCTGGTGGTACATATAGTAGACTTGCATATCACCAGTAAATCACCAGTATTGTTGCCCTAATAAGTCAAGAATTAACTGATTCGAGCACAGCGAAAACAATAAAGAAAGAGTAACCCATCAGGCAACACTACTTGAAATTTGGAACTAAGCACTTATAAACGTTTAAATTGTGTATTACATGGTTAAAAGAGCCAAAGTGAGACAATCCATTGCAGATAGTTTCAGATTACCTGAATGGAAGCAAATCTTGATCACCTATTCAAAAACCTTCGTGCTATAAGTGTTACAGGTCGAATTCTTTACTTCACATGCAATAGACAGATATCGTCAGTTTAGCCAACTGAGATGACCGAGCAACGATAGAATATATATGACACGCCACCATCATATGTGTGACCATTGCAGCTAGAGTGAACATTTCCCCATCTATCATGAGAACAGCTTGCAAGTGACGACTCTGAGCCTGAACATCCCATGTTTGTTAGCCATACTTTACCTGTCCCTCTTCCATACCACCAAAATCCTACACTTTTCGTAAACCCAAGATGTCTGCAAGCAACGTTTGCATCATTGATATCCCAGTTAGAATTAGGATAATGGCACACTGTTCCCCATTGATTATTTTGGTAAACTTAAGCAATGCAGGTACTCGAAGTGGTATTACAGCCCTTCCCGAATTTTCCACCATGATTGGAGTGAATTCTGTAGTATAAGGAACATTTGTAGAATCAGGAAGTTTCTTGACAGAGAGAACTGTGTATGCGTTTATAACATCTAAACTAGACTCTTAGTAATAGTCTTACAGATGTTGAAATAACTAAACTTCAGCGGGTACAAAACTCTGCTGCTCGTCTCATTACTGGCGCCAGGAAGACTGATTATATCCAACCGATTTTGAGCCGCCTGCACTGGCTGCCGATCAAGGCTAGAATACACTTCAAGAGCATTTCCTGAGTGCATCAACACTGTTGTTTACAGCTATTGCTAATGCTAAAAACACATAGGTTATATGATATGAGTTAGTGTTAAAAAACATAAAGGGGATTATTTCCATGCAGATATTTATACTGTTACACTATGTTAGAACCTACCGAGCTTTGAAGTGTAATATTTGGTAATTAATTATTTTTCAATATACATTATAGCACACCAACATCCCAAGCATGACTATAATGTCGCCGAATCAATGAATATTCATTTATATTTTGAAGCCAGTGATTTTTTTTCCTTCTCTTTTATAAGTATTATACATTATTGGGTGGCTGGTGGTACATATAGTAGACTTGCATATCACCAGTAAATCACCAGTATTGTTGCCCTAATAAGTCTAGAATTAACTGATTCGAGCACAGCGAAAACAATAAAGAAAGAGTAACCCATCAGGCAACACTACTTGAAATTTGGAACTAAGCACTTATAAACGTTTAAATTGTGTATTACATGGTTAAAAGAGCCAAAGTGAGACAATCCGTTGCAGATAGTTTCAGATTACCTGAATGGAAGCAAAACTTGATCACCTATTCAAAAACCTTCGTGCTATAAGTGTTACAGGTCGAATTCTTTACTTCACATGCAATAGACAGATATCGTCAGTTTAGCCAACTGAGATGACCGAGCAACGATAGAATATATATGACACGCCACCATCATATGTGTGACCATTGCAGCTAGAGTGAACATTTCCCCATCTATCATGAGAACAGCTTGCAAGTGACGACTCTGAGCCTGAACATCCCATGTTTGTTAGCCATACTTTACCTGTCCCTCTTCCATACCACCAAAATCCTACACTTTTCGTAAACCCAAGATGTCTTTTAATTGTGAACCAAAAAACCGATAATTAAAGCTTTGATTTTTTTGATTATTTTTGATCCCATTTCAAGAAAAAAGGCTAAGACTTAGTAAAAAGACTTGGTTCTTTGAAAAAATATATTTGACGGACAGCGAACCTCACGCGAAGTCAAAACAAGATTTTCATGTCCACTTCGACATCGTCAGGTTAGTAAAATTTGCACGGAGAATGGTCCTCTTCGTAGCTCATAATTTCTTTGTTCGCTTTTTGTTTTATTTTGCTTATAAATTTCTTGTTTAACGAGAAAAAATGTCAAATTTCGCGACGTGAAAATTGTAAACAAACTCGCAAATTTGACATACGATGCGGACCAAGTGTCATGGTAACGGTCTGAGATGGGAAAATCTCAGACCGGAAATCAGCCAATCAGAGCGCACGTACTATCGTAGCCATATAATAAAGTACTACTATTTTAATTTTTCAATAACTAGATGTTTTTTTTTTGTATTTACACATTATAATTTTAATATTCCATTAGGATTTTTGTAAAGCTTTGAGACTGTAAGGCTATAATTATATTATTATTATTATTAGTATTATTATTATTATTATTATTATTATTATTATTATTATTATTATTATTATTATTATTATTATTAAGAAATTAATAAGTTTTGTTAGAGAGATTTGAAAGTCCGGGACACAACTTACCCTTCGGTTTTGACCCTGTCAATCAAGAGAAAATGATTCCCATGCGGTAAATCATTGAGTAAGACCTCTAATCTTAATAATAATAAAAATGATGATGATGATGATGATGATGATGATGATGATGATGATGATGATGATGATGATGATGATGATGATGATGATGATGATGATGATGATGATGATGATGATGATGATGATGATGATGATGATGATGATGATGATGATGATGATGATGATGATGATGATGATGATGATGATGATGATAAAAGTGAAAAGGGAATCTAAACCAGTACAAAAGGCAAGTGAACAGAGCAGGTTCTTGTGTTTAACAGCTTTTAGAAACTTTTTCAACAATACACGGAAACCTTATTCCAGTCTAGCCGTTGAAATAGGCAAATAGTCATGTATTGATTACAAGGCTGACATTATAAAAATTGCCAATATACTGGATTCCATAAGGTCTCCTGCCTAGAAAATATCGTTAATTATGAAACATTATCAATTATCACAGCTGATCACATAGCCCATGCGTGTTACTGAATATACTAGTACCTTACCGGATGTTTGTATAGTTCTTTCGCCGAAAAAAATATTACCTACATGTTATACATGTGGAATTTAGTGATCATAGCTTAATTTAATTAGTTTGTAATATGCTTCCAAAAACCAACACCTTTTCTCCAAATTCCGACAGCCTTCATTTCTTATATTTACTGGAATCAATAAGGGGATGTGTCATTGCTCCGGTCAAAGAAGCCCGTAATCTTGGTGTCCTTTTTGATGATAATCTAAGTATAGACATAATGTTACTAACATCTGTAAAAAAAACTTTTCTTCCAATCATAGATATTGGCAGAATAAGATGATACTTTGATCAATCTTCTACTGAACAGCATATAGGCATTTTGTACTACGCATGCGCATGAAAATAGTTCTTTGGCGCCAGCTCGGCGCCATTTTGTGTATTCGAGAGTTCTAACTCTTGAAGACGGACTTTTGAATGATGATCCAGATCGAAAGAAAAATAAATTATCGCAAATTTGAGAGATTTTAAAAAGACGACCTGCATCACTAATATCCCTGGTATTTACGATATTGCTGTGTTCTTGTTTATGGAGAAAACATTGTTCAAAATCTTACCCGAATAGGAAAATTACTCGTTCTTAGTAGACTTCAATCTTAAAAATCTTCAAGCCTGGAATTATTCATAATGCAAATCTTCATTACCTGGAATGTTTGACACTAGAAGTTAGTACTTTAATGATCAATTTTATCTTATGAAGGTTGTCTATCTCATTCATTGAATAGATCGGCTGATAACTTGTTGTGAATATCGATGTAATTTTGTATTTTTAGTTAGATTAGCTAAAGTTTAAGTACATTTTGTGAATTATTTTTACTTTTGCCCAAGCTTCATATTTACACATAACATTTGTCTATCTTTGATCTTTTCAACTGTATAGGGTTGCTGAACTTAATAAATGTGTATGACTTATAATCCCTGTTTCACCGTACCATACTTTGAATTGGTTGCTATTTAGCTGAATTGCAAGACAACTTTAAAAGAGCAGTGTACAAGTCTCCATGTCATTTGGTTGAAGCGTTTTCTCTGGCAAGGTTGGTGTTACTTTAATGTTCTTTCGTGCCGGCTTTTAGGACAGGACAACATAAAGTTTCTGTGTTATTGAATCTTATTCTTATCGCATTTTTCACATTGTAAACTATGGCATTAGACCTTGAAGCCTGGCAAATAACGAGAAAAAAATGCAAGTTTTTACTTGTGCCCAAGGTGGAAATTACCATAGACGGAGACTTATTAGTTTATTCGTCTTTTTTGCATTTTCCTTGCTTAGGAAATAAATGCGTAGCATTCTCAGTAAGGTAAAGTCGAGACCTATTTTTGATCTATCGAAAATATGACATGATAGAAACATGGCATTCACCTAATGGATATTTTTCTTTCGTACTGCATAAAAATCACTCAAAAGCTTTCAAAATAGTTTTATAACTCTTTGATGTATTTAACTGATTTAAAACTCTTTTATGTTGTAAAATATTTTCAATTATTTTATCTTTTTGTAGTGTATTTGTGTTGGTTCCTGACCAGCAAAGCTTGCAAATGTATCCTGATCGAGACTCAACTACAATGAAATTGCTGTCTAAGTTGTCGAGTTATGGTGCAATTTTTGGAAATCTTGACGTTTAAAGGACTACATATACCACAAACTTCTCTCGATGTCCTTTCGATATATTTAATATTTATATACAAGGATTACGATGTAAAAAGCCACCTATATAAACCATCTTATTCAAATGCCTTTGTTGTTTGAAAACATTTATGCGTCTGCATGCCAGTGGTAATTATCATTAAAATAAATTTTCGTGCGCATCGTAGTACAAAATGCCTATGTGCTCTGAAACGACTTGTCCACGCCTTTATTTCATCTCGTCTGGATTACTGCAATAGCATTCTCTTTGGCCTTCCGAATTATCTTACTCCTCCATAAAACACCTCAATTCCTCATTTACTGGGTAATCTCCCCATGCCCAGTGAGAAGAGCTTCCAAGTGATGATTCTGAGCCTGAACACCTCACACCGTTCAACCTTACTTTACCTATCCCTCGTCCATAAACCCAATACCCTACAGTTTTGGTAAAGCCAAGTTTTTGACATGCAGCATTGGCATCCGGCATATCCCAGCTATAATGACACACTGTTCCCTATTGTCCATTATAGCGTAATTCCCATGGACGTTTAACGTTATTTGCAACATGCGGCAATGATGCAACTAATATCCAACCGGACACCAACATCATATGTGTGACCATTGCATCTAGAATAAACGTTTCCCCATCCATTGTGAGAACAGCTTCCAAGTGAGGCTTCTGAGCCTGAACACCCCATACTATTAAGCCATACTTTATCAGTTCCTTGTCCATTCCACCAAGTTCCTACCGTTTTGGAAAAACCAAGTTGACAGCATGCGACCTTCACATCATTCATATCCCAGCCATTATAAGTGCAAACTCTTCCCCACGAATTACAAAAACAAGCAACCTCGTACTCTCTCATATTTTTACCAACTGGCCATGTTATCACTTATTTGTTTATATTACTAACAAGATCTAATAGAGGGGTTTGTCAATAATGACAATGCATTTTCCTTGCTGAGCAAAATTAAACTTTCAAACGGCAATTCGATCTGGCGTCGAGTGCTTTATTCATGAACCTCTGGCTAGTGAGACTTGAAATTAAATACATTTACATTCTTATTTACGTTAATGCATTTCTCGATAAACAGTTCGACACCAGCATCACTCCAGTAGCGGTTAACTTTATTCGTTCGCCATACAACCAAAATCCTACAGTTTTCGCGAAACCAAGTTGTCTGCATGTAACTTTGCCATCATGCATTTTCCAGTAATAAACCGATCACGAAAGTCAGGTCTCGTTGCAATGTGGGATAGGGTCCAAAATTCAATTGTGGATTAATGTAGTAGCAAATTTATGTCGGTAGAGAACCAATTACTCGATTTTATCCTTCAAAAGCTGCCATCGAAAACTTTGGGAATTTCAGATGTTATAGTAACAAGTAGCTTAGGAATTGGTTAGTCATTTAAAATCATAAAAAAAGCTGCATCTTTTTAAAACAAAACAATAAATACCTTGGTTAGCATGACCGATCCTAGCGATTAGATCGCTACGTAAAAAGTCGATGCCTTAAAAAAATATTTATTAGGATAACTACTGTATGCGTGACAAACTGTTTGTTGAAAAATGAACCGGTGCTTCATTGCTTCGTTATTTGTTTGTTTTATACTAAAAAGTCTCGATATTCTATAATAAACCATCATTGTACTGGAATCTAGAATTAGTATTCACCATCATTGTGAGAAAAGCATCTTGTCACAATAATCAACAAAACAAAGACTATTCTTTCATAGACTTTACGATAGCAGCTATAAAATACTCTTTGAACTATGACAAGTGAATACTAGAAGAAGGAAATTTGAACACTGTTTAAAAGAAAAAAGATTTAAATGCACTGACGTTTAGGACTTTAGTCCTTCGTCAGAGAAAAAAACCCTTAATTTTATGATTAGTACACGACACCAACATCATAAGTGTGGCTATTGCAGCCAGACCAAACGCTTCCCCATCCATTATGAGTACAGCTTCCAAGTGAGGACTCTGAGCCTGTACACTGCATGCTGTACAGCCATACTTTACCTGTCCCTCGTCCATAGAGCCAATATCCTACAGCTCTGGTAAAACCAAGTTGTCGGCATGCAACTTTGGCATCATTGATACCCCAGTAGTTACCATAATAATCATGGTACACTGTTCCCCACGTACTATTGTGGTACACTTGACCAATAATCGACTTATTATTAATGCATTTTGCAATGCACAATATGACATCAGGAACATACTAGTGCGGTTGCATGCTAACATCCCATGCATAATAATTTAAACCAAACTGGTTGATCCAGAACTTGATTAAAGTATGTTATGCATTGCCTATTTGTTAAGTATAATTTAGCCCATCAATATTAGGCTTTATTCTTTGAGTATTATGGGCTGAGAAATAATACATCTTTGATGTTTACGCAATTATAATTGATTCACATCACCGACATGCAACCTTGGCATCATTCATGTCCCAGAAACCACAGGCACAAACGGTTCCCTACTGACCAATGTTGTATATTCCAACTTTATGTGAAAAATCTTCCCTACGGCACTGTTTATATTTAAGGTGATAATGCATAGTTATACCCAACATGACACCAGCATCATATTGGTGAGTATTGCAGTCAGAGTAAACGTTTCCCCAACCATAGTGCGAAGGTCCTATAGCTTTGGTAAAGCCAAGTTGTCGACAAGCCACCTTGGCTTCATTCATGTCCCAAACCCAACCATCAATAGGTAAATCACACACTGTTCCCCACGGACCATTTATAGTAGTAAACATCTACATACAAATAAATTATATGTCTTTTCAGTAAGTCTTTAATTCTATTTCTAATAGTTATTAAGTTATTAATTTTGAATAACTAATTTTAAATTACACCCAAGGCTTCGGCATAAAATAGTTGTTTGTTATCATTTTCATGATCAAGTTTATCAGTGAATATAATCATCGTTATTATAATTATAAATGTTATCACTATTTTCACTGCATAATTAATGGACTCATCTCTAGAAATTGCATAACCCCCAAAATTCAGGTCGGATTATGCAATGCATTCAACAGCCAATATCCTTTGCATTCCTGGTGTATAAATATACGCTCCCGGCCAACCAGCCTGACAACTTCAACAGATCAGACTCTGTGCAAGGATAAACTTTTGGTCGACGTTTTTCACTGATCACCGCCACCAGCAGTATGGCAGATAATAACCTTCACCCTACTCCTGCCGGTGAATAGCCACAATATCTCTAACATTTAGTGTCAGATGTCCCAACACAAGAGGACCAATAACCTCCACCAGCTGACAACTCCGTTCCAGCAGCCGCTCACCCACCACAGGACCAAGGACAATAACAACTGGGTGGCGAATATGCTCCAGGTCCGGTTTCTGGAGCTGTTGTTAAGTTAAAATTTCTAATATTACTTGGGTTAAACGTAGTTTTCGGTTACTCAAACTCAAGTATTTTCGATCCAGAGTATTTCCACCGGTGAAGGAGTTTATTCATGTAATATGGTGTGCAACTGGTGACGTTAGTAAAAAAAATTATAATTCGTTTCGCTCAAAGTATTTTAGTTCAGCAGTATTCCCACCGGTGAAAGGAAATTATCAACGTAATATGGTGTGCTACCGGTGACGATATTAGAAGATGTATGATTCGTTACGCTCAAAAGTATTCTAGTTCCAGAGCATTTCCACTGGTGTAGGAGTTTAATAATGAAATGTGCAACCAGTGACGACAAAAAAGGTTTGCGTGTGTGTGTCATAAGCTGTAATTCTTGCATAAGTGTTTCGACTTTCGTTTCAATAAACAACTATTCATCTTTATTCTCGTATTAAGGTATTAGAAGACAATATTAAGGTATTAGAACAGTTCCGAACCACAGAGAGTTCGGACGCCGCCTTGGCCGATTTGCGCAGACATATTAGTTGGCCATCAGAGATGTTTGACAGACATGAAGCAATACAGTTGCTATAATCGTTAGCACTCCTGGCAAGAAATGAGAACCATTCAAAAACCAATGAATATTCTGCAGCCACAGATGCAGCGGTTGTTTTTAGGCCTTTTGGGAGACCCGGTTAGGGTAAAGTGTGGAAGGAAGCTGGCGCTATACTAATGTTGGAAAGACCTCGCCCACGGGTTAGGGGCCCCAAGCAGGACGTGACCAAGGTTTCAGGAGCCTTAAGGAGGCTAGGAAGGGTTTTGGAACTTGCATATAGACTAACAAAGATAACCCTGAAAAACTTTATATGGCTAACATATGACCGTAAGTTGACCCAGAAGACGAAAGACCATAAAGTAAAGGTTGGAATGAAAAGAAAAATATGACGTAAGACGTTGCTATGACAACGATAGAACACTTCAAATGTGTGCAAAGTTTTTCATTTAAAAAATCATAACTCAAAAACCGCACGGTGAAAATCCTGTAAAATTCGGTAAAATTGGCAGGTTCGATTACACTGAAAAAGAAAAACTTTTGTAATGAGGAATTCTTAAAAATCAATGAAGTTTATTTTAGGATGTTCCCCATTACAGAATTTTTAAATTTTTTCTTAGCACTTACGAACCATTAAATAAAAGCCACATGCAAAGTTTTAAAATATTTTACCGTCCAGTTTTTGAGTTATTTTAGTTTAAGTATGAGGTTTTTGGGACAAAATTTTCCTATTCCCATTTCAAATGATTCAGTGATACGTCATTTAGAGCACGCGCGCTTGTTCAAGGAAAACCATTTCGAGCCTCCTTAAGTGGGGTCACTTCGTACCTACGTGTCGACAACCCCCAACACGCCAGTTTGGATAATACCATGGAAAGCGCTCCTAGTCTTTGTTATCATTGAGCAGTCGTTAAAGTTAATTATTTAGTTATGGTTGTCCAATGTGTGATTACTCACTTTCTTCATTGACTTGGGGGAGCTAGCTAAAGCTCTAATTCTGTACCTCGTTCGGAGCTCTGGTAAACGGAGGGGTGGGTCCCCTGTCTTTTTCAACATATATGTTTTTGTGGGTCCTTTACCCTTTTTTTTCTAGGACACAAGTAGATTTTACGAAAAAAAATCTATAACTGGTTTACATACATCTCATCATTTGACCGAGTTGACCGTTTTTTCCAAGCTTTCAAAGGAACTTTTAAGGGAACATTTTAAGGAAACATTTTAAAGGAACATTTTAAAGAAACTTTTTAGGGGCCATTTTGTGATTCACCACGCCCGCCCTCCATCCAACTACGTATTTCCAGGAGTTGTGCGCGTTTTGAAGGGTTCATTGTGAACACCGCAACTATTTTAGTACGAGTTTTGAAGGATCAACAAGACCAATCATCTGAAAAAGCAGTAGGACACTATCTAACCTGGTCGCAGAAGAATTTTATGCCATGCAAATTGACAAAGTGTAAGGAGCTCACTTTCAAGAAAAAACAACTCTGTTAATCAATACTCTCAAGTGCACAATATCAAGCAGGTAGATTTACTAAAGATATAAGGCATTACTTTTCAAGAGTCCTGCAGATTTACTATTAGTGTTTAAATATAAATTATTAGAAGTTTTAACGTTTGGATTAAAGAGAGGTCTGAGTAGATGCTCCATATAAAGATATACCATAGAGAATCTTGGATAGTACGATGCTGTTAAATAAATAATATATTTTACTTTGACTATAACCTTTCTGTCTGAGACTTCGTAAGACGTATAAAGACTTGTTAAAACAAGTCTTTATACGTCTTACGAAGTCTCAGACAGAAAGGTTATAGTCAAAGTAAAATATATTATTTATTTAACAGCATCGTACTATCCAAGATTCTCTATGGTATATCTTTATATGGAGCATCTACTCAGACCTCTCTTTAATCCAAACGTTTTTAACTAGGTGTTACAAAAGAAAGTATGAATCTGAGGATTTAGATATTTTAGATCTTTTGAAGAAGTCGGATTTTGCCATTTTTAACAAATGAAAAAGTTTAGGATTGCATCCCTTGTTTAATCTTAAGACTCATCTCTTAGACTTAGAAGCAGAACATGTCAAAAAACTAATACGGAGCGATACAAACAAACCTTTCTAAATAGATTAATTTTTAATCAAAATTTAGCTATTTAGTTTTATTACATTATTTATATATATACGTTTTAAATATTAGTATCTACTAGTATCTATTTTCGATAATCTAAAATTTATAATAAATGATAAAATATCATCATCATCATTATTGTGGATTGGGTACAGCTGGAGTCCTCTCACTGTAGAGCCTTTGAAGCCGCACCTTTACCATGACGAGAGATTTCTCAATTCTCGGATTAAAGACCTCCCATTTACATTAGATCACCTCGCAGAACTTCTTTGTTATATGTGCTGCAAAGTTATTTTCAAACGTGTTTTGACAACACCTCATCTAGTGCTACTCCATCCTTCGTCGCTCACCTATTTTGGCCTTGGAGTTCCAAGCTGTTTATTTTGTATTTCGTACGCTTCCGTTTGGCTGGAAAGCAAGCCCTTTCATCTACCACAAATTGGGATTGGCTGTTTTATACGCGGTGCGTTCACTGGGCGTTCCGGTCTAACAACATATTGACGACCGCCACGTTGGACAAGTTTTTCGACCCGAAGATATAGTAGTAGGTTTACCTGCTAATAGCACGTTGTCAGAAGCCAATACACCCCATCCACAGTTGTACGTTATTTGGGATTTTTGTGCAACTCTAGTCGCCAAATTTTTCTGGTCCCCGAAGAAAAGCGCCAAAAGTTCAAGAATCTGAGAGAAGACATTTTGTCCTCTCGTTTCATTGACATCAAGACTCTACCAAGGTTTTCAGGTAAGGTAGTTACTTTCACTTTAGCCATTCTTGGTTGTAAACTCTATATCTGCGAGAACTTTAAAACGATCTCACAGCTCACCAGTCCTTCTAAGCCTGTCGCTCATGTCGAGGGGAATTTGCGTGATAAAATTGCACATTGGCGTTCTCTAGACACGTGGACGGATTGCTTGACTTGGCTTCCAGAGCAGCAGGTATCAATTTCATTGTTTTCCTACGCTTCACCAAGAGGGACAGACTTTTCAATTTAATGATTAGTTGCCAACCGATTTGGGTGATGACATCCAACTATTGGAAGCTCACGCCCTCTTGAATGCTCTTGTGGCATTTAAGGATTGTATCTCAAATTCACGGGTAGACGTCCATATCATATAGTTGCCAACCGATTTGGGTGATGACATCCAACTATTGGAAGCTCACGCCCTCTTGAATGCTCTTGTGGCATTTAAGGATTGTATCTCAAATTCACGGGTAGATGTCCATATCGACAACCGAGTCCTGAAAGGTGCATTAGACAGCGACAGTTGTAGTTCTGCTGTTAATACCGTTGTCAAGATGATACACCCTTGCTGGCGGGAGTGGAACGTTTTACGTCCCGTCTAAGGATAACCCAGCAGATGCACCCTTGAAGCATGGTCACAGGTATAGCGGTGTTTTGGGCCCCATTTGTTTGATTTGATGTCCCTGGACAGTAAGTGTCAGACAGATAGGAATAGGAAACCTCTTCCACACTTCACGCCTTGGCCTACTCCAAAATCAGAAGGCATCAATGCTTTCGCTCAGGTTCTACCTAGGAATCCCAACTTGTATGTTTTCCCGCCATTTGTGCTCATCGGCCCTCGTTTCATCTTCGATCAAGATTTTCATGGCGCATTTACACTAGTTGCTCCAGACATTCAGCCTAGCCTTCGCCGTGGATCGGCTGTTATTGGGAAAGATGAGCTCAGACAGAGTGTTGTTCTTTGCAACGATTCCGGCCCAGGATGGACTCCCCGTCCTTTACAGTGGAATTTCTGCCTATTCCGATGCGTCTTCTAGTAATGACGAACTGAATTCATGCTCCGCTTGTCTAACCAGAACGACTTTGACGCGAATTTTTGTCAGGCTTACGGCTACTCCACACATTCCCCAAAAAACGATTGAGACTGCTCGCCGATTGGATCATACTGTGATCGATAAACGGTTCCAGGAGTTTTCCTTCGGATTAAAGCAAAAGCCGACAGAAATCTATATATATATATATATCCTTACCATGATGGTTATAATTCATCATTGTGGAAGTTTACTATATTAGTTTTGTAATATGCATCATTGTACCACATATTATTACACCGACAATAGCACCTTAATGCACAACACGACATCCAGAGTGAAGATTTCCCCATCCATCGTGAGTACAGCTTCCAAGTGAGGACTCTGAGCCTGTGCATCTCATGTCGTTTAACCATACTTTACCTGTACCTCGTCCATAGTACCAATATCCTACAGTTTTGGTAAAACCAAGTTGTCGACATGCAACCTTGGCATCCGGCATATCAAAGTAATAGGGATAACTACCTTGACAAACTGTTCCCCATTATTTTACTTTTAGGCTTCGATAACTTTGTCAAAACAATGTTTCCGACATCTAAACTTAGCTTAACTTTCTTAATATACCACGGTTCCATTGGTGACAACTGCCGTGGCAGTCGAGGGCCACAAGTTTGTAAGCTTTAGCTTTTGGGTGTTACCTTTTAAATAGAGTATATTGTTATTGTTATTGTTGTTGTTATTGTTATTGTTATGAGTATACATTTTTTTTCTGTATAACAGCTTTTTAGAAACGTTTATTATCGCATACTGTTCCCCAATTACCTTTTTGATATAAATTAACTACGGAACGTTTTAGCAACAGTGTGTGGCAACTTTATATAGTGTGATGTAGAATATAGGGCATCTTGACACCAGCATTATAATGATGAGTATTGTATTGAGAGTAAATCCCATGTATTCCACCCTTCAAGTGTGACTTTTGAGCCTATATACTTCATGGTGTTTAGCCATACCTCACCAGTCTCTCGTCCATTCCACCAAATTCGATTCCTACCACTTTGGTAAAAGTCTATACCAGCGTAAAAATGAACTAAACTGTACTATTCTCTGAAGAAAGTCATTTTTTATGTGACTACGATAATAGAACCAGTTGAAAGCAAATCGGAACATTTTGCCTAGCCATAGTTTATCCTTATTAAGAAATAAGAAGACCCAAACATACCATGCGTGACAGTTCAAAGAAAAGTAAACGTTTCCCCATATATTGTACGTGCAGGATAGACAAAATATGGTTCATTGTAACCAACATCATATTTGTGAGAAGGACAGTCATAATTAACGTTCCCCCATCCACTGTGGCTACAACTTGCAAGTAATGTCTCTGAGCCTGAACACAACATCCTGTCAAGTCATACCTATTGCTTTGGTAAAACCAAGTTGAAGTCATGCAACGTTGGTATCTGCCATATCCCATTATGACACCCCATTCTCTATTGACTATTGGGGTACACTCGTACAATATGCATTATGATTATTTTGAAAAAAATGTCACATTAATAAAAGAATTTCATGTAGTTTTGAATAAGTTTAACTTCAACATCTCAACAATTCTTAAAATGCTTTTGCAGTCAGAGAGGAGCGCCAAAATTACCAATAATCTTCAGTTATACTTTCTCCGCTGGTTTCTATATACGATATTTTATGATCTTCAGTAAAGTACACGGCTTATTCTCAACGATTCTACTGATTTTGTACTCAGCCTCGGTTTGGACTCGGATTACAAGTCATGTTTTTTACAAGATAAGCAGTCCAAAGATCGTGTTACAAAACGCACAGTAGACTAGTTTAACCCAGAGCCTCACTCTACAGTATGATACAACATCAATACTATGGTTCAAATCACAGCCAATTGGTGTTAACAAGCTCAATTCTTTACTGAATTCAAGGGAAATGAGGCGAATTTGGTACTGGATTCAAGTGAATGACTGACGAACCACAGTACACGAAAAAAACCTCGCTCAAAATTCGACCGACCACGAAGTCCCGCCAACTCAAATAATGCAAACACAGCAAATGACCTCGCCACGTTTTTGATCTCTTGTCACAGGAACGATAACTGGAGGAACATTTAATATCAATGTAAATTTACAGCAGAAAAGATCCCCTGAGAGGATACAGTGATATCTGAATGTAGAAAATTGAAACGAATACCCGTTATAGAGAAGTATTTTCCTTTCGCTGTGTTTCAAATATTTTAAACTTATAGTTCTGAGCACTATTTGCCCAGCACTGTATATTATCAATTGAAATTTTTTATCTTTTTTTAGAAACCATAACTTGATTCAGAAATAAACAAACTTGTGAATAAGAATTCAACTGAGTTAACTTTGGCACGAAATTGATTTTTGTTTGCTAAAGTTTTATAATTTTACAATTTAAACTTAATTCTCAAACTCATTAATAATTCATAAGCTAATCAACCAATGTGAGCTCACTATTCGTACCACGTGCATGGGTTTGAAACCCCAATGAAACACGTTTATTGGTTGGCCGGAGTTTGAAATATTTTAATCACTAGTTATGTAAATGTTTCTAAACCCATATAGTGTTGGGAAATCCCAAAACAATTATCCCCTTACTATACCCTAGTTACCAACCTCCCTCTGTATTTCCACTATCATTTCCTCTATCTTTCTGTCTATCTAACTACCTAATTTACATTTTTTTTTTTACTTTTTTTTTTCCCACGTTACCAAGTCTCGAACCTGCGACTCTTGGAGTTGAAGTCCCTCGTTTTACCAGCTGAGCTATTGGTGAATTTGTTGGCAAACTAGTGTTGAACAAAATTTGTTTTCCGACGCCACCAAATACTCTGCATATGTTAATCCGAAATTTCACTTAAGAGAATACAACTGCTTCACTCCAGTGAACACTCCGTAACACTTCTTATAAGCCCTACAATATTTCAAAATCAACTAAATTCCGCACGAGAGGAATTCAAAACAACTCTCATAATCCCAGGCAACATTCCTGCATAATGAATTATTTTCTCGATTGAGAAGTCATTCCAAATACACTAGAAAACAATAAAAGCACTCAGCCTGCAGCCTTGTGCTTTCAAATGTTTTCTCGTGAAACCCTCGTGTTTTCTCGTGAAACCCTAATGAAACACTCGTACTCGTTGTTGAAATATTACGTCAAATTCTCCATTACTTTTCATTGCAGATTTCATATAGTAAACAGAAGCTTACATGGCTGCTTGGAGATACGAATTTTATCTTCTCGTGCTGATATTATCTCTAGCTCGTTTGCTGCGCTCACTCGTGAGAGATAATATCAACACCCGAAGATAAAATTCGCATCTCCGCGCAACCACGTAATATCCTCTATGTTATACCACACCAACATCCCATTGGTGATTGCTGCACCCAGAGCGAACATTTCCCAATCCACTGTGAGTACAGCATCCAAGTGAGGCTTCTGATACTGTGCATCACTGTGCATTTTATCGACACACACCATTCGCATCTCTCATATCCCATTGATCATTCGAATGACACACTGTTCCCCATTGACCAATCCAATCTGATAAAATCAAATGTTTATATGTTGCAATTCAATTTTGACGATTGCAGTAGTATATCAAATTTTCCCAATTCGTTGTTCTTCTTCCACTGGATTCAAATTTATATGAGGAGGTAGGAAAAACCAGAAATCTCAGAGAAAAACCCTCGAAACACAGGAGAGAACCAACAAGCAACTCTATTCATATACAATGATGAATCAAACCTTATTCCCCTTAGTAAAAGGCAAGTGCTTTCATCACTACCCCAGTTCCTAACGCTACTTGTAAATCCAAGTTGTAGGCATGCAATCTTGCACTATTCCATATACACGTAACAGCCATAATAACACACTGTTGCAAATGGTTAGAAAGAAAGCAACAACAGAAATGCAACTCGCATTTCCAATTTCCTCCTTTGTGAGTACAGCTTCCAAGTGAGGACTCTGTACCTCTACACTGCATGCTGTGCAGCCATACTTTATCCATCCCTCCCATAGGAAATTAACGCTCCATGAAATGAACACTTATTTATTTCAAAAAATCGCCTTAATTTAAGTCCTGTTAATTTCTTTTAATATTAATTTCCATATCATTATTAAAGTGGAACTTTAATCTTCACGATATGACTTTCTAGCAATTTTATCTGTAATATATTTTTGAAAAAATATTTATTTAAATCTGAACATTAGAGCTAGTCACTAAATAATTACATTTCACTATTTGTCGAAATTATCTTTTTGGTATATATTCTACATGCTCTTCATTTTTAATTTTATTTTGTGTCCATCTTGTTAATTTCATTCAAATGGAAATTTTAACTTATATTTCACGCTAATTTTCTTCACTTGGACGTTTTTTTTTGCCCTCAATGCGCGTTAAAGTCGCGCTAATTTGCAATACTTTAATTTCGCGGTGTGTTAATTTCCTATAATAAGATAGTTTATAGTTTTTTACTTTGGGATCTTTATTATTGATTAGTTTTCTACATTCACACGGCAATCATGTAAAACAGTAGCTATTTCATTTTTTAATTTTGTAAATATTGACAGATGATTTTCCGTGTTTAAATAAAGTTATACATACATTCACATTTATTTTCTTTTACTTGCGTCAGCTGCAATAAATGGCTATCGGTGTTGCTGATTTTCTGCCATACCTAACTTATAACTGTAACGTTTGAGCATGATAAAATAGATAAAGGAAAATTGTATTTTTCTGTTTTTGTTTCCCCACTGCAACACACCAACATCCAATGTCTGACCATTGAATATAATATCAAGTATTGACAAGTAATTATCAGGGCTATCAGGGAGGTGAAAGACCAGGCGAATATTTGCATATGCTACAAACTCATTTCTGTTCACCCTTTTAGTATATTATGTATACAATTCCAGTGCATATTGTTATAATCACATACTTTACTTAAAACACCATTTGTATCAACATCACCATCAACTACTATAACTGCAACAGTGATTTAGGTATTGACTAATGCATAACGTAACAGCAACATAATAGGTGTGGCTATTGCAGCCAGACCAAACACTTCCCCATCCATTATGAGTACAGCTTCCAAGTGAGGACTCTGAGCCTGTACACTGCATGCTGTACAGCCATACTTTACGCGTCCCTCGTCCATAGAGCCAATATCCTACAGCTCTGGTAAAACCAAGTTGCCGGCATGCAACCTTGGCATCATTCATATCAAAGTCACCATACTTATAAGCACACACTGTTCCTTTTTGCAACCAAACCAAACGATTCCCCATCCATTATGAGGACTGCTTCCTAACGACGCATCTGAACCTGTACAATACATGCCATAGAGCCATACTTTACCCATTTTTCCTCGTCCGCAGTACGAATATCCAATAGTTTTGGTAAAATCAAGTTGTGAACATGCAACCTCAGCAGTATTCAGATCATTTGAATTCCTGTTGCCATCGCAGACTGTTCCCCATTAAGCCTACTTCTTTATTATGTGATCAAAAGAGGCACATTTGTCTGATGCCTATTCCTTGATCACCTTGGCGTTTACAAGGAATGCTCATGTGCATGCCCAACTATGATATGATAATAAGAATTTACATGGTAGAATACTTATACATCAGCGAGGCAGGATCGTCAACTCACTAGCTTAATTTGTCTTTTAGTCCGAGCAATGGAGACTAATGTAATCTACAAACTGTATCAGAAAAAATTGGATGGCTACAGTAGTAGACATGCATTTCACCGGTAAATCACCGGCTGGTTATTGATGCCCTAAATGACTCGAGGATTAACAACCAGAAATAATATAATTAACATAGATTGCTCAGTAAAGGTTATTAGTGAAAACTAACAAGAAAGGGAAGGAAATCAGAGATCACTTCTCAATTTTTGATAAAAAAAGAACTAAAACACATGTATTTCTCATGATTTAACGTCTCTATTACGTAGCCAAAAGAGACATTATACTTGAGCTTCCTCCGTAAACGTTTAAGATGAATGAAAAGATAAACTAATCAGTTATTCAAGAAATCGATTGTTGTTGGTGCCATAAGTCGAGTTCATGATCTGTATTGCAACAGAGTAATGCAATATTCAACGAAATGAGATGACCTATTTCAATAAAGTTTTCGCAGCCGAAATCAATAAGCGACAAGCAGCAAGCACAAGGCCACAACCTGGAAACAAAGTTTTATTTAGCTGAAGATTTGGTAGCCTGAAAAAACTGACGCCTGGACAACACAAAGAATCGAAACAATATGCAGCCTACCATTACAAACGTATAAAATAATTGCTTCTAAATTATGAATAAGAAGTTCATAATTGTTCTTTGTCGTCTTGTGTTGTTGCTTGTTGCTTTCAGTTGCGACAACCGTTTTTGAAATAAGTGTATATTGACACAACTACATCCCAAGTGTGACCGTTGCACCTAGAGTCAACACTTCCCCAACTACTGTGAGAACAGCTTTCAAGTGAGGACTCTGAGCCTGAACACCACATGTTGTTAAGCCATACTTTGCCCGTTCCTCGTCCAAAGTACCAATATCCTACCGTTTTGGTAAAGCCAAGTTGTCGACATGCAACCTTGGCATCCAGCATATCCCAGTCATAGTGACACACTGTTCCCCATTGACCATCATAGCGTAATTCCGTTGGACGTTTAACTTTATTTGCAACACCAAGAGCCGTATCACCATAAATGCATACAGCAATGATGCAACTAAAACGCAACATGACACCAACATCATATGTGTGACCATTGCAACTAGAGTAAACGTTTCCCCATCCATTGTGAGAACAGCTTCCAAGTGAGGCTTCTGAGCCTGAACACCCCATGTTGTTAAGCCATACTTTACCTGTCCCTCGTCCATAGACCCAATATCCTACAGTTTTGGTAAAGCCAAGTTGTCGACATGCAACCTTGGCATCTGGCATATCCCAGTTATAATGACACACTGTTCCCCATTGTCCATCATAGTGTAATTCTTATGGACGTTTAACTTTATTTACAACACCTAAAGCCGTATCACCATAAATGCATGCGGCAATGATGCAACTAAAATGCAACACGACACCAACATCATATGTGTGACCATTGCAACTAGAGTAAACGTTTCCCCATCCATTGTGAGAACAGCTTCCAAGTGAGGCTTCTGAGCCTGAACACCCCATGTTGTTAAGCCATACTTTATCAGTCCCTCGTCCATTCCACCAAGTTCCTACCATTTTGGAAAACTGAAGAATGGTATAGTCTCTAGTTTACACCAGAAGGTATATTTACAATAAACAAACACCAATATCTTAAGTAGCATAACTTCTAATATATATCACCTCTCAAGAAATGATTATTATATTTCTAAAATCAAAACCCAGATATGTTGTTTTTTTGTGTTTTCAGCTTTCACTTCTCGACTAACGTGAGCGCTCACTACAGTCGGTAAAATATGTTTGTAATTCAACAGAAACGGCTCAGTCCAATGGCCTTTCTCATCTTTCAAGGGATTTATGGACAAAAAGAGTCACCACAAGGAATTTACTTCTAAAAATATGTAGTTTTCAAACATAAAATCACAAATTATTCTACTGAAAAAGACTGAGGGAGACAGTACAGTTCGTTTCATCTGACAGCTGCCGTCTCGCTATGACCTTCGTCACGCAATAATTATATAAGAAAAGCGCAAGACCGTTCGAAATTTTTGAAAAATTATTAAATTATATAACATTAAGTTATTTTTATCGGTGTTTTCTATGCGCTGCGTAGCCATAGAAGTCAACACTGTCACGCATTTTCTTTTATGTTCACCGACGTTATAGATACCAAGATTTGTTATTATAAATGCGGGTACATCACCAGTTGTTTTTTTACTCAAATGCAACAAATACTCTAGAAGGCATCTCTTCTCTTCTTCCTGTTACTTTCAAGTTCCTTTTTCTCAAAAGATTTCTTTAAGGCATCGACTTTTCACCTAGCGGTCTGATCGCTTTGATTGGTCATTTTGGTCAAGGCATTTCTTGCATTTTTTAAAAGGATACAGCTTTTTTAATGACTTTTTAAAGTGTCGTTGTCAGAGAAAACCAGGCAGAGCCCGCGGATGAAGGTTGGCCGATTTCCTTCAAATTTCTACCATAGATTCCCCTTTCGAAATGATTAAGAATGATGGGTTTCTTGGGTATATTCATTTGTTTCTTCCGAGATTTGACCACCCCCCCTTGTTTTTGCTAATTTGCATAAGAAATTTACCTCGAATTTAGGGTTATTTGCATAGGATTTTTGACCTAGTTCAAATTGATTGTTATCGCTCATACTCTTTGTACGAAACATCCCACATCTGATGAAATGATTATCAACAGATGAGCTGTTTTGGGTAACTTTGGTTATCACAACAAATTTTTAATTTTCGCTTCTGAGCTGCTTTGAGAAATGTAGCAATTTTCGGTCATTTAAAAAAAACAATTTCTCCCATGTGCGCGAACGAATTTTGGAGTAAAACCACTCAATCTGTAGTGTTTCTATAGTAGATTGAAGGCAAATAAATTTTAGGTTGGGACCTATCAACACTTTTGAGCGAAAAGCCATTACATCTGCTAAAAATTTGCATATATTTTACCGCAACTTGTTTACGTTTCGCAGACGTCTCGCATAGAAACTTGTACAAATTTGTATTTTAGCGTTTACATTCTGTTTTATGTCTGTTTTGATCATCTTTCTGGTGCAGGAACAGGAGATTGAAATAAAAGCATTGCATTTTGACTTTGTTTTTGTCTAGAGATTTTAATCTTTAGACAAAAAAAATTGACAGCTACTTGATTTCTAACAGACTGCCTTTTAGATCGTCGCGTCACTATGTAGTCAATGGCAGTAGAAAAATTCCGATAATCTACCAGTCGAATTGTGAAACCTTGCTAAGATTTCTAACATGAGTTCGATGAGTTGCTCTTTTATTTCTAACGAATCGCCTTGTGATGATGTAGCATGTAATCGAGATATGAATCCTCTTCTCGAAAGCATTGGCGTGAGCAGTCCAAGTGTTGTAAGCGAAGCAGATCTCATCATGAATCGCGCTGGGTATTTCACTGGTGATAGTGAATCGGATGAAATGATTGCTGTTTCTTCACAATCTTCACAGTCATCACAGAGTTCGCATTGCTCACAGTCTTCACAAAGCTCGATTCCTGAAGCAGAAATAAGTATTTGGGTTGATGAGATAGAGGCACAAAACCAAAAGCAGCAGAAAGAACACCAAGAGGATTTTTTTCTGCATAGAGACAGGATACAGTCAGAGTTAGACAAGCATCTTGAAACCGGCCAACATAAGCGACTGCTTGAAACATGATCATGTACGACAAAATACGTATGAAATGGGCTAGCAAGGTGACTGGTATGGCTGTTCAAGATGATCACCGTCCATCCACGAGCACAAATACGACTGATTCAGGAGAGCTAAGAGAAACCCCAAACAAGACCAGCAAAAGAGCACAGGGTTGGGCCCTTAATTCGACCAAGAAGTCTTCAAGAATGACGGAAAAAGTGAAGAAGTTCTTAGAAAACAAATTTGCTGAGGGAGCGCAAAGTAGACTCAAAGACGATCCAGCGCAGTTAGCCAAGGAAATGAAGGTTGCAAAAAATAAAAAAGGGCAGTTTGTCTTTGCACCTGAAGAATGGAGGACCGCCAAACAGATACGAAACCTGTTTTCCAGGCTGAAGGTTTTGCAGAACAAGAGAGGTATTGGAGAGGAGGAGGTAACCGAAGAGGACATCACAACACTAGAGGCAGAAATTGATGCTGATGATCTACGAACCACTGTGCTGAATGATATGGTAGCACTAGGCCATCCCATTGTAGTTGGTGTCAACAACGTTTGTGAACTTTTCAACTCCAACAAACTTCGATCTCTTAAACTGGCTGCCCTCAAAAAGATTATTCAAGAGTTGAAAGTCGAGCCAAACGGTTCTTCTGCGAGAAAGAAGTCCTATTATGAGCCAATTGAAGATCTTGCTAAACAGTGCTCTTGCATGAAAGTCAAGTGAACCACATGAAACCTGTATTATCATATGACCGTATTTCACTGTACGCGTGATTCTAAGAAAAACCTTTGGGGAAAATGGCGTCAGCAAAAAACGTACGCTTTTCCGAAAAGTGTAATAATTTCCCGTTCGGACTCGCCGTTCGGACTCGCTGCCGATTTTGATTCGCATTTATTAAAAACGCTTTGAAATCGATTTTTTATATGTGGTCATATGATAAAATTCTTATTGACTGAGTTAAGGTCGGTCCGAACGGGAAAATATTTGGCTCTCGGTCCTTGGCACGGAACTCGCTGCGCTCGTTCCGTACTTCAGGACCTCGAGCCAAATATTTTCCCGTTCGGACCTCCCACTCAGTCAATAAGTACATAGTATGCACAACGTTCTGTCGGGAGCTTGGGATAAAAGTATTGACATGATCTCTTATAACTGAGTTACTTGCTTGATTTTTATAGCTTCTGCTGTTGAAAGGATCACGTCATGCGCCAGTTAGAACAGTTACGTAGAGGGAGGGGAGGGGGGACTTGCGCCATTGGGCCCCATAAATGGTACTTTGTGATAGTTACAATGGGTTACTTTTAGGGTACCGTGCACCTATACTCTTACCTCCGGTTCCCCGTAATGAAGAACAATGCTAGTAAGTTACTGTTAAAAAGTTGATAAGTCTAGGAATCTTGAATCCAAATGTACACTATATTCAAATTAGATACTCGGACTGTCTTGGTGTGCAGAAAACTTCTAGTGTTTCTTTTGCATAGACTACAACATGGACTATTCGAGTTTTGACCGTTCTACTTAGTCAGGTTAAGCAACTAAAGCCGTCTTGTTGTGGAAAAATCGTTGCTGTTTTTCTATGGATGACGATCCGGCCACTGAAACAGGTTGACTCTGCAAATCTCAATGACTTTATTGATCTTTAGCTTTCAGGAAAGGTTCATTTAATAATTTGAGGAGGGGGCATGAAGATTTGTAGGGGGCTCTAAAAATTCGGTAAGGTCTATAAGGGGCTTTTAGTGGTCAATACAGTTGGAAGGAGAGGCCTTGAATTTTTTTACACAACACGCTGGGGGACATAAAAATTGGCAAATGTAAAAGGGGGCTCTAAAATTTTCATGCTTCCTCCCCCTTGTCATATTAAATGAATCTTACCTTATGGACGGCTTTTGTACGTAGAATAGTTATATCCTAAAGACCTGTTTTATAGACAAAAATCATGAAGTGATTGTTCAACACCACCTAAATTTGTGAGAATTAGAAGAATTACCTTAGCAAGCTATTGACAACATATTTCATTCGCATCTTTTATAATTTTATAAAAGCGCATATCATTTGTATACCACTCATTTTATATCAAGTCTATTTTTTTAATCTATGGAAAATCTTTAATGCAATGCGTGATTGCAATGAATAAAGATATGCAGTACTGAAAGCTGTTTATGTAAAAGTCGAGTTTTGTTGTTAATCCTCTAGACAAAAACAAAGTCAAAATGCAATGCTTTTATTTCAATCTCCTGTTCCTGCACCAGAAAGATGATCAAAACAGACATAAAACAGAATGTAAACGCTAAAATACAAATTTGTACAAGTTTCTATGCGAGACGTCTGCGAAACGTAAACAAGTTGCGGTAAAATATATGCAAATTTTTAGCAGATGTAATGGCCTTTCGCTCAAAAGTGTTGATAGGTCCCAACCTAAAATTTATTTGCCTTCAATCTACTATAGAAACACTACAGATTGAGTGGTTTTACTCCAAAATTCGTTCGCGCACATGGGAGAAATTATTTTTTTTAAATGACCGAAAATTGCTACATTTCTCAAAGCAGCTCAGAAGCGAAAATTAAAAATTTGTTGTGATAACCAAAGTTACCCAAAACAGCTCATCTGTTGATAATCATTTCATCAGATGTGGGATGTTTCGTACAAAGAGTATGAGCGATAACAATCAATTTGAACTAGGTCAAAAATCCTATGCAAATAACCCTAAATTCGAGGTAAATTTCTTATGCAAATTAGCAAAAACAAGGGGGGGTGGTCAAATCTCGGAAGAAACAAATGAATATACCCAAGAAACCCATCATTCTTAATCATTTCGAAAGGGGAATCTATGGTAGAAATTTGAAGGAAATCGGCCAACCTTCATCCGCGGGCTCTGCCTGGTTTTCTCTGACAATGACACTTAAATGACTGTAACACATTGCTAAGCTAGTTGTTACTTTAAGAGCAAGTGTCTGTACATCAATAACATAAATCATATGCTCAGCAGTAGTGGTGGTCGGCATGTAAAGCATTATTTTATTATCAAATCAACTTTAATGTTAATCAATAGCAATTATATATGATCTATGAGACTACAGTGATAAAATTGGTCGATATTTCCTGACAAATTGAAGACCATCGTTTGACACTTACTTCATGGCAACCATTTAAAGTCAGTCAGTTAAAAAATATCGCTTTTAAAATGTCAAATGTTGCTAATTTAAAGATATATCCAATCTACAGTTCAATTTAGAGGTTCTAGACTATAAAAAAGATGAAATTAGTTCAATGAACGTAAGTACTATCTGGAGTTTATTCAGTCATATTTAATGTTTATCTTGTTTGACCCGGGAGAAGTCAAGGCAATTCTTAACTAAGTGTCATGCGTTCGGGTTCTAAAATTTCGCCATTTGATTAGCCCAAAACAATTATTTCACATTTAGCAAGTAGAAACAATGCTCTTTCACTTGGATACAGTTTCAGAGCATCTAGTCAGACAGCACGCAGCTGCAGCGGTTGTTTTTAGCCCTTTTGGGAGACTAGGGCAAAAGTGTCGAAGGATGCTGGCGCTATACTATTGTTAGAAAAGACCTCGCCTTCGGGCCAGGGGCCCCAAGCAAGACGTGGCCGGCCTGCCCCTTATTTCTTCCCTAACATACAGTGTTTCAGGTGCCTTAAGTGGGGTCGCTTCGCATGTACCTGTCGACAACCCCCCCCCCCCACCCCCCACCCCACGCCAGTTTGGACGAGGTCATGGAAGACGCTCCTAGTCTTTGTTATCATTGAGCAGTTATTAAAGTTAATTATTTAGTTATGGTTCTCAAACATGTGTGATTACTACACAGGTTTGTTCCCTTTATCCCCTCCATCCAACAACGTAATTCAGGGAGTTGTGCGTGTTTGTGGATTGGGTATCCGCTGGAGTCCTCGCGGTGTAGGGAAAGGTGACTGAAACAACACCCCCTCATCTAGTTCTTCCCCTCACTGTAGAGCATTTGAAGCAACGCCTTTGCGATTACTCAATTTATGGATTGAATACCTCCCATTTTCATTAAATCACCTCCCAGACCTCCCTTGTTATGTGCTGCAAGGTTATTTTCAAACTTGTTTTGACAACAAAAATAGCTACCAGCATGTGTTTCTCCACCCTTCATTGCGCACTTATTGAATTCCAAGGTGTTTATTTTGTATTTCGTACGCTTCCGTTTGGCTGGAAAGCAGCCGTAATCGGTTTGCCTGCCAATCCACAGTCGTACGTTATTTGGGATTTGTGTTCGACTCTAGTCACCAAGCCTTTCTGGTCCCCGAAAATAAATAAGCGCCAAAAGTTCAAGACTCTGAGAGAAGACATTTTGTCCTCTCGTTTCGTCGACATCAAGACTCTTGAGAGGTTTTCAGGGAATGTAGTTTCTTTCAGTTTAACCATTCCGGGTTGTGAACTATACATCTGAGAGACCTTTAAAGCGATCACACGATTCACCCGTTCTAAGCCTGTTGCTCGCGTCTAGGGGATTTTGAGTGATAAAATTGCACATTGTACGTCCAGAGCAGCACGTATAAATTTCATTGTTTGCCGACGCTTCACAACTTGCATGGGGTGCTACTCTGCACCAAGAGGGACAGACCTTGGCTTACTCCAAAATCAACTTGTATGTTTTCCCGCCATTTGTTCTCATCTGCCCTCTCCTTCGTTTCATCTTAGATCAAGATTTTCATGGCGCATTTACACTAGTTGCTCTGGACATTCGGACTAGACCCTCCTGGATGGCAACACTTCAAGCCTTTGCTGTGGATCGGCTGTTATTGGGAAAGAAGGGCTCAGACAGGGTACTGCTCTTTACAAGCCGCGATTCCAGCCCAGAATGGACTCCCCATCCTTTACAGTGGGATCTCTGGGCATTCCGATGCCTCTGCTAGTAAGGACGAACAGGATTCATTCAAGCAGTGTTTTTGTCATCATTGTATAGTCGTTTGCGCAAGTACTTGTCCGAGGCAAAGATAGACTGGCGAGACACCCTATAGTCTTAGGGTTGGCCTTTCTAATACCCTGTACATGCTAGGCTGTTCCTGTCACGAAATATCTCAATATTTAGGCTGGAGAAGCACTGGCATGGTTAGGCGTTACATAAGAATGTCAGAGACCACTAGGTTCGTCATCTCTTACCCAGAGGATTCAGCTAAATAATGCGACTTCTATTAATAAGACCCCCGTTTCACACCCTAACAATGTTCAATGTATTTTTTAGTCCATGGTCTTTCCTTTACTTCTATTGAGGTTGTATGAGATTACGTATAGTAAAACAGTGTATTTTCTTACATGTTGGGGCCCTTCGTTATGGCGACGTGAGTTATTACGTTAATAAACTAAAGTAGAAACCAAAGTCAGATTAACTTGTTCCATTTGATTTAGGTGTTTGGGCCTGCTATATTAGTATGGAGGTTTTCTGAGTAATGGAAAGAGATAAGAGAATGGACAACTTCGGACGTGTTATATTAGTAGCAATTGGGTGGTTTACAAGTGCACAAACGTAAATAACCTAGCAGTGAGGGCAGTAGTGGATTTTTTCCCCATAACTTAACCACACGCGATGAGGTAATGAGTATGCAGTGAAGATATAAAACTTTATTTACTTACATGCACGTTTACTTTATGGGTATTCAACTACGTGAGCATAGACTAAGTAAATTAGTTTGAAATAAGTGTGGTGTCAATTTAACTCCATTTTTTAAAGAAACCAACAAATTGAATCTAAGAAAGCGTTTTATTACGAGGAGTAGAAGTATTCATTTATTGTCCTTTTCAAGAAGAGTGGGCTGTGATGGTATACCAAGAAAACCAGGTAAAGCAATTCTATTCAAAACGAAATACATTTCTTTGCTCTCCTTTGTCTCTATTTCTTAAAGATATATATATGTCTTTACCATAATGGTTATAATTCATCATTGTGGAAGTTTACTTTATTATTTTCATAATATGTACCATTGTACCACATATTAACAAGCCGACAATAGCACCTTAATGCACAACACGACACCAACATCCCATTGGTGATTCTTGCACCCAGAGTGAACACTTCCCCATCCATCATGAGAACAGCTTCCGAGTGAGGCCTCTGAGCCTGTGCATCTCATGTCGTTTAACCATACTTTACCCGTCCCTCGTCCATAGTACCAATATCCTACAGTTTTGGTAAAACCAATTTTACGACATACAACCTTGGCATCTCTCATTTCCCAGTACCAGGCGGTATCACACACTGTTCCCCATTGTCACATTTGGGAAAACCCGACCATAACTGATTTTAGAAAGGTTATATATCTTGTCTAAAAACATTTATTATTACATATACTAATATCCCACGCGTTGCTGTTGCAGTTGGAGTTAACATTTCCCCATCCATTGTGTGGACAGCTTGCAAGTGAAGACTCTGAGCCTGAACATCGGAGGCTGTTCATCCATACTTTACCCGTTCCTCGTCCATAGTACAAAGTTCCTATAGTTTTAGTAAAACCAAGTTGCCTACATGCTACCTTGGCGTCATTCATACGCCAGAAGCCACCATATTCACATACTGTTCCCCACTCTTCGCCATTGACTCAAAGACACCGACACATCAAGAAATATATCCAGAGTATTGACAAATATTTGATGCCAACCAATAATCCTCTTCATAAATTAAATCATCCTTTAAAAAATATATATATATATACACATAAAAATTTCTAATACATTTTTGCTTTGACAAAATTGCAATTGTTATTGATTCATGCATCTATTGCTCCATCACCCTTAAGACCATTGGGTGCATTGTCAATAGTGCAGGCTCCCAATCCGCTATTTACTCATTCTTGAATCGTCTGAAACATTTTCTTTAAAACATCATATAACACTAATTTATTTCATTCATTTCCAAATATTACCAATGGTCCTATTCACCCTCAGACACAAAACCCTTCAGTAACACGACACCGACATCATGTGTGACCATTGTAGTAAGAGTGAACACTACCCCATCCATTGTGAGAACAGCTTCCAAGTGTAGCCTCTGAGCCTGAACACCTCATGTACCATAGCCATATTTTATCCATCCCTCGTCAGGCGTACGAATATCCAACGGTTTTGGTAAAACCAAGTTGCCGACACGCGACCTAAGCAGTTTTCAGGTCATCTAAGCTCCAGCTGGTATCACACACTGTTCCCTATTGAAAACAAAAAAGTTAAAAAATCGTAGCAGCAACCATTGCTTTGTCATTTCTTGTTTTTACATAACCTCCATATTAGGAGTATATAAATTTCAAGTAATTGGGTAAGAAAGAAAAATATATTTGAAGTCGTCTGCTTGCTCCGCGATTACCATGGCCTTTCATCAATCAATAGATGAAAAATAAAGAGCATACCCTACTCGACAAGAGACATTTATATAATCTCACTACCTATAATAAACCGGCCATTCATCATCCCCTGTACCAATTTCTCCTAAAAGAATGTGTTATTTTAGTTATGGCGCAGGATTGTTTCTCAATTTCTTTTTTGTGTTAGTAGAATAAGGATCAACATCCTGACGTCAACTTCCTAGGAAAATCTGAAAAGGAAGTAGTCAGGAGTACCTGAAACCTATGCTTAAACTGAAGTGTTACTTTCATTGTAGGAACACGCGTTTCTGTAAATTAAGCTTACATGGTACTCCGTACAGGTGGATGACCTCTACTTAGAACAACAAAGGAAGGGAATAATCTTGAGACACCCTAAAAGAATCAAAATACGTAAAAACTTTCCGAATTCCAAAAAGGACTTTTCTTACTAATAAGCAAAAGCAAATTAAGAAAATTATTTTGCCATGATTAATCTACTTTCCCTTTGTTATTATTAGTTTATTATTTTATTTCGGTTTTTTCCATTTTATGATGTTTATGCTATTTTTTCTTTAATATAAATAAGGAATATCTAGCATTTTAGAAATAATAATTTATATAAATCTTGCTATGATTTATTCAAGAAATCTCATTATTATAAATCCAAAAACCATAATGACATGATCTTTGAAATTAAGACCTATCAAGAGAAAAGGAAACAGATAAATCAAGGTCTTTTTTCCAAGTCATTTATAGAAGTCATGATGGAAAATGGTTGTGCCAGTAACTAAGTCAAAATCAAAAACTATAGCCTTGGTGTTATATCTAATAGACATTGTACCACACCAACATCCAATTGGTGATTGTTGCACCCAGAGAGAACATTTCCCCATCCATTATGAGTGCAGCTTCCAAGTGAGGCTTCTGAGCCTGTACATCGCATGTAATCTAACCATACTTTGCCTGTTCCTCGTCCATAGACCCAGTGTCCTATAGTTTTTGTAAAACCAAGCTGTCGACATGCAACCTTTGCATCTCTCATATCCCATTGGCCATACGAATGACACACTGTTCCCCACTGACTGCTGTGGAAGACTTGTGCTGCCAACCCTACCGGAGTCTCTGAAAAGTGGCTTTTCATAGACCTCTGTTCAAATCTATTGTGACTCAGAATTATTTATATTTGGATATATTTCTTAAATGCTATAGATACACAGATGATAGATGTTTTTTAAACAAAAAGATCAGAGTCAAAACTTCCCCATTCGTTGAATTGTGAGAATAGCTTTCATAATTTCCCTGTCCCTCGCCCAAAATAAATAAATAAGTCTACCGCAGAGCATTGGAATGCATCTGCTAAAAATTCATTTTTGTTCAACTTTAAAAACCACAAAACAAACCATCATAAATTATTATAACATAAAAAATAAATATCGTAATTCAAAATTAAAATAAGCTACTATGACTATAATATTGACTAATGCATTAATTAATGCACACCACAACACCAACATCCCACGTGTGACCGTTGCACCTTAAGTCAATTTTCTCCATCCACTGTGAGAACAGCTTCCAAGTGAGATCTCTGAGCCTTTGCATTGCTGAAAAAGCCAGAGATCTCCGCGAAAATGGATACGGGAAGCGTCCAAATGCAACCATAAAGCTCTCACTCCAGATGATGAAGAAAAGATTTGCAACAGTGGTGTTCTTGGAGACCACAATCCAAAAGCGTTGATAAACACCTTATGGTACTTCCTAACGCTGCAATTTGGTTTACGTGGCTGCAAAGAGCACCATAGTATGTTTGTGGAGGATTTTTCCCTCAATAAAGATGACGAAGGAGTAGAGTATTTGACCTACGAAGAGAGTCCTACGAAGACTAGGCAAGGTGGTCTGAGAAAAAAACGCGGAGTTGTTCAGCCTAAGATGTCTGCAACTGGTGATTACTGGTGTCCTGTACGTCTTTTCAAAGCCTTTCTGGGAAATGAGAAATAATGGTCCTTTCTACCTTGCTGTGATCGAGAAACCAAAATCAGTCATTTGGTTTAAATGCCAGAATATAGGAATAACAACAACCAACAGCTTCAAGAAGAGAATGTCGATAGAAGCAGAACTTAACTTGGAAGGCAGAAAACTTACCAACCACGCATTCAGGAAAACACTGGTTAAAAACCTCAAAGCATCCAGCCAACCAAGATCTGCCATCATCGGTGTTACTGACCACACGAGCGAAAAATCGACTTTTCGAGGCATGAGTCAAAAAATGGATTTCTCTCATTTTTTCTTTATTGATAGCCCTAGTATAAAATACATCCTGATGTTTTTAGTCTTGAACATTTTTACTTGGTTCCCGAGAAATTTTTGTGGTAGGCGTATAAAGACGGCAACACATTACATTTTACAGTTTTCTTGATTTGCATTGCTTTATACTTAAAAAATATATATATCAAACATATTTTTTACTGGTTATTTGCCTTTAAATAATGTTCTATGCCAATCATAACGTGCTATATTAACAGGAAGTATTGTTATCAATTGCTTATTTCTTCAAATGTTATTAATTTTAAGTTTGTCTGTCCTTCTGTCTTTTTGTGCCTTTTTATCTGCCTGACTGTTTGTTCGATAGACATGAATGTCTGGCAAAGACAGATGAAAGTTATAGAACCAATCAAGGTTCAGTAACACTCCTAATAACTTCGAACAAGGCTCGTCTGTGGTTCAAGCTACCTCACAAACTGCCAACAGCCACTCATTGCAAAATCCTTATGGGAACCACTAACAGTAACCAACGGTGATCCCCATGGTTCAATTTTGGGTCCAATGCTCTTTGGCCTTTATATAAACGATCTTCCGGGGGTTATCAAGTCAAGCAACATTGAATCCTATATTGATGACACGAAAATATATCTCTCGTTCTCGACAAACGATGCGGATTCATGTTTACGTCTAGTTGCTGAGGAATTCAGGAATATAAACATAAAAAATAAACTACCACAACGGCAATATTGACTAATGCATTAATTAATGCACAACACAACACCAACATCATATGTGTGACCGTTGCACCAAGAGTAAACGTTTCCCCAACTACCGTGAGAACAGCTTCCAAGTGAGATCTCTGAGCCTGTGCATTGCATGTTGTCTAGCCATACTTTACCCGTTCCTCGTCCAAAGTACCAATAACCTACAGTTTTGGTATAACCAAGTTGACGGCATGCAACCTTTGCATCTCTCATATCAAAGTAACCAGATAATGTCGAACCATATTGACACACAGTCCCCCACTGACCACTGTGGAACACTTGTATAATGCCGCCGACACCTGAATATTGAATCTATAAATTAAAGCACAAGTAATCCTTTATTGTATCTTTTGACAAATTAACTTAAAACCCGTATAAAAAAACGTAAAAACCTGTATTAAAAAAACATCATTTTTCCAAATCAAGGTCCTTGTATATTTAAATTTGGTCAGGTATCTTTTGAAAAGTCAGACTGAGTAGGTTATTTTGATAACCTGAGCGGTCTAAAAAGGTTCTTATTTACATGCAAATAGAGAGAACGAAAACCAATAGAAAGAAAGAAAATATGTCGCTTTTTATTATGTGAAGTTGAAAATGACTTTTTAAGTTCTGAATACAAAGCGCTGGAACTCGAACAATCTTTCACCAGTGTATATCTGATGCCTATCCTTTTGCATCCTTAGTGACTGAGATTCATCAACTCAATAGCTTTTATGAAGCTATTTATTTCGTGAATTAGTGAATAATTTGAAGCCATCTACATAGTAGAACACCAACATCTCATGTGTAATAAGTGTTGTAACAACAGTGAATACCCCTCGTCAAAGGAATCAAAATCAAGTTGGCTTGGCACCTGTCATATCCCAGCTACTGTAACCACTATACACTGCTCCCCACTAACCAATCCACTATGAGAACAGCTTCCAAGTGAGGACTCTGAGCCTGAACAACCCATGTTTGTGAGCCATACTTTACCCGTCCCTCATCCATAGTACCAAAATCCTACAGTTTTGGTAAAACCAAGTTGACGGCATGCAACCTTGGCATCATTCATTTCAAAGTCATAAGAATAATAAGCACAAACTGTTCCCCATTGCCACCAGTGTATATTTTTGGAACCCATGAGTAAAAAAACAAATCAAACTCAAGATTCTACCTGACACTATTGTAAATTCGTTGACAAATTCCTTGACTTAGATTGCATTTTTAATCATAAAATTTTATTATCCAAATATCATCTTTTTCGTTGTGATTCTAAATAAAGCCAAACTTGGAGTACAAGAGCAACAGGTACGAGAAGAATGGAAATATTTGTGTGGTCTATGCTAGCATAAAAATATCTACTTTAAAACAAATGTACTATTCTCTGAGTAAAGTCGCTGTTTATATGTGACTGCAATAATAGAACCAGTTCAAAGCAAATCCCTAATAACAATTATCCCAAACTAGCATTTTAGTAAATCTTATAAACACAAAAATTAACTACTATAACCACAATAACACAAGCTACAACACAACACCAGCATCATATGTGTGACCATTGTAGTAAGAGGAAACCTGTCCCCATCCATTGTGAGAACAGTTTCCAAGTGAGGCCTCAGAGCCTGAACAATACATGCCATGCAGCCATACTTTACCCGTCCCTCGTCCACTGTACGAATATCCAACTGTTTTGGTATAACCGAGTTGCCGACATGCAACCTTAGCAGTATTCAGATCGTTTGAGCTAATGCTGCCATCACAGACTGTTCCCCATTGACCATTAAGACTTGAAATTAACTTTGGTTGACACCTCTGATTCACTATGGTACCCTAAGACTCATAAAAGCAGCAACAACTCAATAATTTTAAGCCAGAGTAGTGTTGGTGGTTCTGGAGCATCTACGAGAATCTACGAGCATGGCAAACTAATGCATTGCTCAATTGATTAGAAAATAACGAAATAGCTTACCTTCCTTGAAAAAATAAAGTTATTGTTATTTCTGTATGATGTGTTAAAATATAAACAATACCACACCCACTTCATATATGTAACTGTTGCAGCTAGAAGTCATCGCTTTATAAAAAACATATTCATATAAAAAAAAACATTATTTCCTGAGTTACCCATAGTAGTAACACGTGGGGCATCACTACTTCATATTTGGAACTGATAAACCTGTTGCTCTGGGAAAAAAAAAATAACTTAACTTACTCAGCTCAATTATTCAAAGGACTAAGCGTTGTTAGTGTGGTAGGTTGAATCCATGATATGCAGTATTCAATAGCCAGTAATTTATAGATAAATCAATAACCAAAAAGGCATATACAAGGCCAAACATTAAACTGCCCTCACTAAAACGTTCAGTCTAGCGGACCAAACGGCAAGGAAATTACCAGTAGTAAAAACTCAGATTTATTAGGGAAAGAAGGAATGAACGAAATTGAGGAAAAAGGCGCCCAAGCGAAAAACACCAAGAGAGCTACTGAATGGGGAAAGAAAAAGTTTAACAAAAGGTGCGAAAAGCGAGCCATCAAAATCGATTTAAAAACCATTTAGTAATTACTCCAAGTGAGCTTAATGGGACTTTACAAAAGTTCCATGCAGAATTTATGACGGAAAAAGGACAGCCACTTACTCCAAGTGCTTTGACAGGAATTAGAGCAGCTATACATGGCCACATAACATCTGCTCCACTGAGCCATAATGTCACTATCTTGCAAGATAGTGATTTCATGTTCACCAACAAAATGTTTGAAGCTAAAGCCAATTTGTTCACAAAAGAAAAGAACGTAAAACCTAAACATAAACAATCAATTGAGGCTGGGGATATGGAAAAACTGAATGAACATTTTACCGAAGATCAGAACGATGGTGTTTAGAAAGACGTCCCTTAGAAGTTAGTAGTTTGTATATTGTTTATATACGCTTGTATAACAATTTTATTTAAATTCTAGCTTTTGATATTGACTAAGTATAATTTGTTCTTGTATATTAATGATAATGATAATGATAATGATAATGATAATGATAATGATAATGGTAATGGTAATGGTAATGGTAATGGTAATGGTAATGGTAATGGTAATGGTAATGGTAATGGTAATGGTAATGGTAATGGTAATGGTAATGGTAATGGTAATGGTAATGGTAATGGTAATGGTAATGGTAATGGTAATGGTAATGGTAATGGTAATGGTAATGGTAATGGTAATGGTAATGGTAATGGTAATGGTAATGGTAATGGTAATGGTAATGGTAATGGTAATGGTAATGGTAATGGTAATGGTAATGGTAATGGTAATGATAATGATAATGATAATGATAATGATAATAACATGACTTTTGTCGTGCATATTGTTTATTTGATGCTACTCGGGCCTCAAATAAACAATACGCCTCCAATAGTTTGGTTGTGGTCCTATCATCAGCATCAGTTGCCTAGTCATCCATTACAGCAAAAAGGGAAAAAAGTCTAACACTTGGCATTTGAAAATGAGCACTCAAAACTATTTTGCATACAAACGTTAACCTTCTCCAAAATAGAAAGGGACCACTTTATTTGGTGCTCAAAACTAAATAACATTCTAGATATTTTAGTTGTTTTGATTATCAGTGTGCAATTAATGACATCTCTCACGACAGACCAAAGCTCAAACTAGTAACTAAGTAAGTACAATATACTTTGTTTGTGTTCTTTACCTTATACATTGTACCACACCAACTGTTTCCTCTGCCGTAGGCGCAATCTAAACTCTTGGTTTATTTGCCATTGTTGTCGTTTACAAATCATTAGAGTTATTCCGCATTACTCGCTTTCGATACCGTAGAGATGTAAATGTGCAAATGAAATCATATAAAGTGTGAAAGGTTTTTTTTTAAAACAAAAGATAATCCTTTTTGTGTTAAAGTTGATAAATACTATTTAAAGATCAAAAATGAAAGAGAAGAATAAGTAAAAGAAAATGAAAATTCTATAAATTCAAAAAAAAGAAAGTTAAATTAGTTGAAAGCGTTTATATAACTAAATAGCGACTATAGCAGCTAATCAATACGATCGCCAAAAGTAATTATTTTCAATGTATTAATAAAGAAACTAAGCATCACCAATTCGTAAGCTTCAGTTTGGCTTTTTATTTAGAATTAAACATAGCTCAACATGTACCACATTACGTGTCAGCAGTTTTCTATCGAGGTTCATAGTACTTTAATCCAACGATTTGTACATAAGTCATTCTAATTTCGTTCATGCAATAAACAAAGACTTAGATATTATCAAGAGAGTGGTGTTATTGTCAAAATCTCAAAATTATAAAGTACTAATTCTTATAGCAAAAATGGTGTCAGATGTTACTCGCAACATGATTGATAGACTCTGGCCCTGATTGATACAAGCCCTTGCCAATTGCAACAAACAAACGACAACGATAAAGCTGAATAAAAACGTGCGTGTCAACAAAACAGAAAAAAGGAAATGTGGTAACAATAAAAAGAGATTGAAAAGCAAATTAATATGAATTAAATTCCGTCACAAAGAGACGGGTCGTCATTGCCTGGTATATATTATCATCAAGCCTGCTTCTTTTAATGAACTGCGGAATGATCATTGAATTTTAACTTGTCACAAATTACCACAAATTATTGTTTTTATTTTGCTTGTTTGCTGTTTCAATATTGTTGTTCTTATAGTTGTTCAAATAAGGTAATATGCCTTTCTGCTCAAAATACACATAGTTCTACTACTATAGGTAAGAGCCATCTTTCTTGTCGCCATATCCCAGCTACACAATTGTAGTCTTTTAGGTATTTGAAAATGTGTTCAACTTTAATATTCTTTCAAGACAGTTTTCTGATTTCTTCGTCCTAGTCTGCGAATTTGCGCTTGTCGAAATGGAGTAAGTAATGGTTGGACATCTGGGTAGCCTTTATCAGCAAGTAGAAAAGCATTTACCGGGAAGTCTAGGGATAAGCCAGGACCTATTGGTTCCATGAAACGAAAAGTTAGGGAATCGTGAGTGCTACCTAAGAAACCTGCCTGAAGATAACGTATATGTCCTTGATTGTCACAAATTAGCTGGGTATTTAGAAGGTGGGAGTGTCTGTGTCCGTTGTAAAATTGTCTCTGTGGTTCTGTAGAAGGAATGTTTATTTCGTGGGGAGTCACGTCAATGCTGCCTAGAGCGTCTGGAAATTCGTCCCACGTGTTTCGCAAAGCATTCCACTCTTGAACAGTTGGCCAGGATACCATTCGTCGAAAGTGCCTCCACAAAACAAGAATTCCTTGATATATTAACGCCTGTATTGTCTGAGGACTGACGTCAAAAAGTAGCGCAAGAGTGTCAAGGCGAGGATATTTTCGAAGCCATATAAAAAAGTAACATTCTGTTCACCATATTCAATTTATATCTACCGATATGTCGGCTTAGTTGTCCACGCCTATTCAATATAGCTAAATGAGGACCTACTTAATATACAGTATTTAAGATAGACTCAGGAGTCTCTCCAGTGTTTAACCAGAACAAGTACCTTTGTTGGTAGATCATATCCAAAACATGACCATGAAAATCAGGAAAAAGACGATCCCTTAGTGTGAGATTTGTAGAAACTAAAGGAGGCGTGGTGGATAGCAAATGAATTAGCTGGAATAAAATGTTGACCAATATAAATAGAGTGTGATGATTCTCATCAGGTGTTACCAATGGATGTGGTGGTATAACGGTAATAAAATAAACGACGGGCAACATATTTGAAATGGATGTATGAACTAAACGTAGCTGTCTGATATTCATGTCTACAAGTTACAATTTCGGATTGAAGTTTTGTTTACAAAGTGTAATATTGGTGCGTTACGTTTGCAATATGGTGTTTTTCTGTGAATTGGAGCTCGAACTATCCGATTCCTTGTGATTTCTATTGTCTCCTGCTTCGTGCACCTAGCCTAGATAATTCTTAGGCCGTCAACTCGGAGACGATCGAAGATGCAATGCAATTGATAAGACTTTCCGTCTACACGAGAACGATGAAAACTACTCACTGTAAAAGAATATTTTTAAAAGCCCTCTTTGTGAAAACTATAGGTAAATGATAACCATTTTCGCGTGGATGGGCACAAAAATATGCGTTTACGAATGTTTTTGTGTGGACAATTCGGTGCTAAATCAAGCGACATGAAGCTGCAAAGGTCGAAGCATTGTAATGGTGTGAAAGATCCCTGAAACTATTGAAACCTTCACGAAAAGCTATACTGACATAATCAACTCATTTTATCATGATCATTCATACTTTGTAGGTATTGATAATATACACTTAATGACTGGTTCCGAGGGAAACAGTTAGTTTTGTTTCCCGAGAATCTCAATGTTTCCCGAGGCTCCGGCCGAGGGAAACATTGAGATTCTCGGGAAACAAAACTAACTGGTTTCCCGAGGGATCAGTCATTAAGCGTTTTGTTATATAGCTAATCATTTTAGACAAGTCAATTTAGATAATTTGAATTTTTATTCCGTGCGCTGGGCACTTGTATCCCGGTCGGGATACAGTTAGATTTAACTTGTATCACGTGAGCATCTATCAACCAATGAGAATGCTCGTTATATAGTCAAAATGATTAGCTATATAACAATTGGTGATAATTGCATTGTAAAACTTTGTAAGGTACACTATAAAAGCCAGCACAGTAACCATCATCCTAATTGTACCACCATGTCTTTCTGGAGGCCATTTGACGTTGAGACAGTTGACCGTCCTACTAGTACTGAAACCGAATGTGCCTCAGCAAAGAAAAAGATGCAGAAAATTAAAGTAGGAGAGCAAGAAAGCAGCTTGGTTATGAAAGTGTACTTTAACGTATCACACAAAGGTTGGCAAGCTGTCCTAAATCCAATTAAAATAAAGATACAAACGGCCGTTCCCGTGAATTCGTCAATTGTGAAATACTATTTGGATGGAGACGACACGGTTTCAATCCGAAGATTGAAACGAATAGTTAGTGAAGTTCAAAAGAAGCAGGCTGAGATATATAAGTCTACCAACAAACATTCCTCAAAAGAGCCGGCAAAGGAGTCCTCTGTTTCTGTCAGTAAAAGTGACTTGGAAGAAGAAAGTGCACAGTCTTCGTCTGTCGGCGAAACATTCACCGGAAAACAGCTTCGATACGCCAAGAGAAAGTCTCCAGAGGAGCGAAAACAGGATAAACTGGCAGCTTCGACAATTCGGGCTCTGACGCCGATGCATCAAGTACTCAGCCATCAGCCCGCAAGAAAAAGTCTGCTAAAGAAAGTGCCTTGGAGGCGCAAACAGCGCACACAAAGATGTGCGAACAGGCTTCAAGCACCCTAACCCTAATGACAGGGATTTTACAAAAAACTTGACAATAAATTAGACTATATGTAAATAAACTAATAGCAGCTCTAATATTAGTACGTATTTCATTCTACTTTATAATTTTGAGATTTTGACAATAACACCACTCTCTTGATAATATCTAAGTTTTTGTTTATTGCATGAACGAAATTAGAATGACTTATGTACAAATCGTTGGATTAAAGTACTATGAACCTCGATAGAAAACTGCTGACACGTAATGTTGTACAATGAAATGTATATGTGATCGTACCATACTGAATGGACTCAGAAGAAATTCTGAGCCCCAGATGGGAAACGAACCCACGACCCTCCGTATTCTAGTCGGACGCTCTACCACTGAGCTGCTGGAGACTCTAATAGCGAGTAGGTCGTTAATGTGGGTTTAATTGTGACAAACGTACTGTATAAGCTACAGTCACAGAAATGTCTAAGGAAAATACATGATGATAATGTTGGTTTGCGTATGATGATGGAATATGAAATGTATATGTGATCGTACCATACTGAATGGACTCAGAAAAAATTCTGAGCCCCAGATGGGAAACGAACCCACGACCCTCCGTATTCTAGTCGGACGCTCTACCACTGAGCTGCTGGAGACTCTAATGGCGAGTAGGTCGTTAATGTGGGTTTAATTGTGACAAACGTACTGTATAAGCTACAGTCACAGAAATGTCTAAGGAAAATACATGATGATAATGTTGGTTTGCGTATGATGATGGAATATGAAATGTATATGTGATCGTACCATACTGAATGGGAAACGAACCCACGACTGGGGCTCAGAATTTTTTCTGAGTCCATTCAGTATGGTACGATCACATATACATTTCATATTCCATCATCATACGCAAACCAACATTATCATAATGTTGTACAAGTTGAGCTATGTTTCATTCAAAATAAAAAGCCAAACTGAAGCTTACGAATTGGTGATGCTTAGTTTCTTTATTAATACATTGAAAATAATTACTTTTGGCGATCATATTGATTAGCTGCTATAGTCGCTATTTAGTTATATAAATGCTTTCAACTAATTTAACTTTCTTTTTTTTGAATTTATAGAATTTTCATTTTCTTTTACTTATTCTTCTCTTTCATTTTTGATCTTTAAATAGTATTTATCAACTTTAGCACAAAAAGGATTATCCATTGTTTTTAAAAACAAAACCTTTCACACTTTATATGATTTCATTTGCACATTTACATCTCTACGGTATCGAAAGCGTGTAATGCGGAATAACTCTATTGAGTCTTTCGAAACCTAACATTAATGATAGTTAGTTTGATAATGTTGGTTTTGCGTATGATGTTGGAATATAAAATATATATGTGATCGTACTGAGTCCATTCAGTATGGTACGATCACATATATATTTCAGTTTGTCAATAACTAACTTACAAACATTAATTCACTACTTTGATAGTGAAATTTACCCCATCGCTTCACAAGTTCCAACGGTGACTAAAGCTCTTCAGTCGCTATTGATCTTTGCATTAGAATACTAATTATCTATTGTGACGTAAGTTGACACTAACGCTGATTAATTACACCGATGACAATTAGCGCTTTCATTTTCTTTTACCGACGAAACACCAACATCCCATTTGTGATTGTTGCACCCAGAGTTAACATTTCCCCATCCACTGTGAGTACAGCTCCCAAGTGAGGCTTCTGAGCCTGTGCATCGCATGTTTTCTAACCATACTTTGCCCGTTCCTTGTCCATACCACCAATATCCTACAGTTTTGGAAAAACCAAGTTGTCGGCATGTAACCTTCGCATCTCTCATATCCCATTCATTATAAGGATGACACACTGTTCCCCATTGGCCTCTGAAGTATAGTTAAACCTTACAAAGACGTTTTAATGCCTCCAAATCATCTAAGTAGCTTCTTCAGTCTGTGCTTAAGTGAAGTAATGTAAAATTAACCAAGAAATTAGGAGCTAAAATTAATTTATCTCCTTATTGCACCTAACAATTTAGACTGTAAAAGTTAAACAAAAAATTAACAACGAATCATTTGAACTTCTGATCAACTCAACTCCTCAACGTAAGTTGAGAGTACATTATTGTAAACTGTGCATGCGTTTTTTAATATAACGATTTACACAATAATAACTTTGCTTACTCCCTTATATTACGTATCTTAATTTCACAACACAACACCAACATCATTTGTGTGATTGTTGCAGTGAAAGTCAACGTTTCCCCATCCAGTGTGAATACAGATTCCAAGTGAGGTTTCTAAGCCTGAACAAAATATGGCATCCAGTCAGACTTTACCTGACCCTCGCCCATTGTACCAATATCCAACAGTTTTGGTAAAACCAAGTTGTCGACAAGCAACGTTCGCATTTTCCAGATTATTTGAGCTCCAACTGCCATCATAGACTGTTCCCCATCGACCATTATCAATTTTACCAATGTAGACCTGAAACTTTTCTGATAAACGTAGTTGAGCTTTGAAGTGCTGTATGTTTTTACCCTAATAATTAAACCAAGCAGTATATCGTCAAAGTTAAGGCATCAATAAAATGTTAAAGAAAATGAGGAACAAGGAGTCAAGCTTCCTATTTAGAAATGAGATTTTTTTTAAATACTTTTATTATTACAATTCTTAAATAGAAAATCAGCTGAAATCAGATATCAGGGACCCATACTGTATGTTCTGCATATGTCTCCCATTGTTGATATTATATTATCTATGGAGATGACTCCAAGTTGTATATTGCTTTCAGTCATAATTGACAGCAAGTGTACAGATCCGCGTATTATAACAAGGAGAGTAAGAACAATAAAACCACCTACTAGATACGGACAATAAGAGATTAATGAATAGTCAATTACTAACAAAGGAACACGAATAACTTTAATATGGATTACATAATCGTTATATAATACTCGAGAGACTCAAGAGACTTGTCAATACTATTTAAGGAGTTGATTGTGAACATTAAATCAGTTAGTTACGAAAAGATCAACATGGTGTGATATTCTACTGCGCTATAGCTAACTCCTTGGGTCCCAAACCATACATTGGTAGCAGAGCAAGGTTAGAATCGATCAAGGTTAAGGCCCAAGTTTCAAGTTTCAAGTCAAGTTTATTCAAGTTTAAAGACATGTCAAGAATTCAAGTCTACAAGTTATTCAACTAGTTGAAAGTTTAAGATATAATGAAGTCAAGTATATCAAGTACGTAAAGAAGTCTACATTTTCAAGTCAAGCTCAAGAATCGATCAATTAAGGATGGCCCACGATGTGTCGCGACAATACAAAAAATGGCCACGGCCGATATCCGAAATGAGTTGGAAGCCCAAGGCGCTTCGGCAATTGGAACCCGAGCAGAATTAATTAAAAGGTTAGTTACGTTAAAACGGCCCGCTCCCTTAATTGCCGCCTCGTTTTCTACTCCAGTTAATCGCTCTACTCCTAAAGAAGAAAACACAAATTCTGTAGAACGGCAGATGAAAGAATTTAGAACGACAGTAGAAGGTCAACTTAAGAGAGTACAGGAGAACGAGAGAGAGAAGGAAAAATTGATGAGAAACTAACAATACATTTTGAGAAATTAAATAAGCAATTAATGTTGTTTATCGGAGCCAGTGCTCAAAATCAGCATCAAAGTGAAGTACCTGATCTTAACCTAAGTGAATCGTTAAATCAATTTGAAGAAAGTTCATCGCAAGTTTTCAAGTTAAAGCGAAAGTTGAAGTTATTTGGCACACGTATTGAAATGATTTTTGGAGAAATCGAGCAATTAGAAAAGCAAGCTAATGCCTGTATTGAAATGCAAAGTACATTGCGTCGTCTGAACAATTTGGAGGAAAATTATGGCAATACAGTCCAAGAAATTATTTCAATGTTATACGATGAATCTGAAGTCGAAATTTTAATCAAGAATTGGACTAAATTTGAACAGGATATTGTGCATATCTCAAGCAAGGGAGAAAGTTATATTAATTCAAAGCAAGCCGCGAGAGAGCATGAAAGCGATTCAAAGTCGTCTAGGTCTAAAGCTGATAACCATGACCACAAGTTTTGTTCTGGAGTTAGCCATTTACGTCTGCCAAAATTTACATTACCCGTATTTAATGGAGACATTTTAGAGTGGATTACTTGGTGGGACCAATTTAACTCATGTATTCATGAAAACAATTCCCTTGGGGATAGAGAACGGTTCAATTAGCTTTTAATGTATGTGGGCGGTGCAGCCAAACGTGCGATTGAATACATCGAAGTGACAAGCCAAAACTATCTAAGAGCTATTGAAGTTTTGAAACAGAGGTATGGAAGAAAGCGCATTATAATTGAACATTTAGTAGACGCCCTACTAAACGTCGAGAAGAAAAACTTTATAAGCGCAAGTTCACTACGATATTTACACGATACTTTAATTAATCGCTACCACACTCTAGAAGCATACGAGCCTAACCTTAAAATTTGCAACCGCATTATTGTTCCTATTTTGCAGTCTAAGTTACCACAGGTCGTAAGAAAGAAATGGGAATTTGAACTTTCCAAGCTCGAAAGTGAAGAAGATGACAAGAAAGTGACGGTTGAGTATTTTTTCAATTTTCTACGAGCCCACGTCATGTCTGAGGAAGCGTCCGAAGCAGCAGGCGTCACGCCAAAAACACGTGCCAAAGAAGAGCAGAACATCAAAGGTAGTTATCACCGCAATGAAAGATCTGGAGGTTACTCAGGATTAGAAAAAACCTACTAATGGTCTATCACCAATCGAGCCCTGTGATTGGCTGAGCTACTAGGGGTCTATTAGTGATAGACCTCTAGTAGCGAAAAGCGCCGGTTTTGAAAACCAAAAAAAATGTATTTAAAGCAAAATTCAAAACGTTTTGCATCCTTTTATTGGACCGATTAGTAGATTTTTACTAAAACAATTAGACCTCTCGTCCTCATGGCCTACGAGTCAATAGCCCATTCGGCCTTCGGCCTCATGGGCTATTGACTCGTAGACCATTCGGACTCAAGGACTAATTGTTAAATAGCACTAAATACCAGCGCTAAAGACAACGGCCCAAGAAGCGAATGTCCGTTCTGTGAAAACCATCATGAACCATCCAAATGTTATAAGATTCTAAGGAAGTCAGTACAAGAGAGATGGGAGATCGTAAAGGAAAAAAGGCTGTGTTTCAATTGTCTTCTCCCTACCGGACCCCACCACAGCAGTTCAACGTGTAAAAGACCCGGATGTTTAATTGACGGTTGCAGAAGGAAACATCACGTTCTATTGCACAGAATACCGCCAGATACCAAAGAGAAGCAAGAAGCAAATGAACAGATTAAAGCCCACAGGTTTGCAGAGGAGTACGTTCATGGCCAATAGGAGTAAAACAACCAGATTATTACCAACCGCACTAGCAAAGATACATGCAAACGGCAGAGAAGTTAGTGTACGTATATTGGTTGATTCTGGTAGTGACCACTCATACATTAGATCGGAAGTTGCTGACGCTCTTGGTCTCAAGAAGAATGGTCCATTTACGTCGATGACGATCTACATGCATGGTGGACAGACACGAACAACAAAGGTGAAAAACGTGAAATTCCAAGTCTCAACTCACACTGGCAGTACAAGTCGAGTAAACCTCTCAGCATGGTCTGTAAATACAGTGTGTACGAATTTCCTCGTAATTCCTCAACTATTGATGTGTTAATTGGAGCCGACCAATGGGGCCAAGTGATACTGGAAGGTGTCAGAAAGGGCGGTGCGTCTGCTCCATTCGCTGTCAATTCAATTTTTGGTTGGATGCTGACTGGCTGCATCGAAGAAGCGCCAAACGAAGACGTTAAACGCAAGTCTATCTCTAACTTGACAGTTGTGAAGATCGAAGAAGATGTTTACAAAGACGTCAATACAACCATCAAGAAATTCTGGGAACTCGAGTCAATTGGCATTACAGACAGCAAAGGGAAGAGGGAAATTACTGGTGAAGAACAACATGTTCTACAACAGTTCCAGTCCACGGTTGAATATGACGGTGAACATTATGAGGTCGGTTTACCATGGCGTTCTGAATGTCCAAAGTTGAAGATAAATTACCAACAAGCCCTAAAAAGGATGATAAAGATCGAAGAATCACTGCGTAAAGACAAAAGCAAAAAAAAAATGGACAAAGAAGCCATGCAGAAATATCTAGACGATGGTCACGCAAGAGAAATCAACAAAGATGATGAAGTGCAACAGCCAGTCTTCTATTTGCCGCACCACCCTGTTATTCGTGAAGACAGGACAACAACAAAGTGCAGAGTGGTCTTTGATGCTTCGGCAAGAAATCAAGATGGCATTTCACTGAATGACTGTTTGCTACCTGGTCCTGCACTTCAACCTAACTTATTGTCCATCTTGCTTCGTTTCCGATTGAACAGAATCGCCATGATGTCTGATATCAAGAAGATGTTTCTTCAGATCAAGCTAGCAGCAAAAGACCAAAACTGTCATCGTTTTTTTTGGAGAGAAGGTACTGATGAAGATCCAAAGGTCTACTGTATGACAAGAGTTACGTTTGGAGTTGTTAGCAGTCCATTTCAAGCCATCGCAACAGTCCAACACCACTGTTCAATCAACACAGAAAAGTATCCAGATGCATCCAAAGAAGTACTAGAAAACATGTATGTAGATGATCTTTTAACTGGTGCAGATGATGTTAACAAAGCCTATGTATTGCACAAAGACCTATGTTCTTTAATGAAGACTGGTGGATTTCAACTCGTAAAATGGTACACCAACTCACAAGAACTACGCGATCTCATAGACCCTGATCTAAGAGGAACAGCACCGTTAGTTCAAGTTGAAAGCAAAGAAGAGCTGCTTAAAGTACTTGGCATTGCCTGGAATACTAGAGGAGATACGTTCAAATTCAACCAAGGTGAAACATTGCTTAATGCCGAAGATGAAACGACGAAGAGAAGCCTTATTAGTACAGCGTCAAGGTTGTTTGACCCTCTTGGTTTACTTGGTCCTTTTACAATCAGAACAAAGATGATGTTTCAAGAACTTTGGTCTAAAGGTATTCAATGGGATGAGTCACTTGATGAAGAAACCAAAGTTGAATGGAAGAGTTGGAAAGAAGAACTGAAGTATCTACAACAGCTGCAAGTACCACGGTGTCCGTTTGCTGAACTAGATGATGTGACTGAATTTGAACTATATGGATTTTGTGATGCAAGTTTAAAGGCTTACGGTGCAGCTGTCTACGTAAGATGCAAAGATGTTAGTGGTAATGTTCAAACACACCTTATGCTGTCAAAGAGCAAAGTCGCGCCAACAAAGCAAGTCACTCTTCCAAGATTGGAATTACTTGGCGCATTAATTCTCTCAAGAATTATGAAGTTAATACTGGAGTCTATAACTACAACCGTTACACAAGTGAAGTGCTGGACAGACTCTCAAGTTGTTCTTGCGTGGATTAGACAATCTAGCCAAAAGTGGAAGGTGTTCGTGGCCAATCGTGTAAAAGAAATCAAGGAAAATGTTCCACCATCGCAATGGCAGTACTGTCCTGGAGCACAGAACCCTGCAGATTTACTGACACGTGGAGAGCCATTACCACAACTGATTGCTGACAAGACATGGTGGAATGGTCCAGATTGGCTATCACGTGATTTTAATGAATGGCCAGATAAACTACTTACAGTTCCAAAGCTTGAAGATTTGAAGACAACTGAAGAATTACTTATCGAAGCCAAGAAAACTTCAATTACCATGACAAGCAGCACCGAAGTATGCTTAGAAGAGCGCTACGAGAGCTGGCAGAAGTTAGTTCGTGTCACCGCATGGTTGTTGAAGTGGAAAAGACTACACAAGAAACCAAAGCTGGGATATCTCACCGGAGATGAGGTCAAGGATGCAGAGCACTCTTTACTGAAAGGAATACAACAAAATGCGTTTCAAGACGAACTACGAGCACTTCAACAAGGAAATCAAGTGAGCAAGTCAAGCAGTATCACTAAACTAGACCCGCAAATGAATGATGACAACGGTCTACTGGTTGTTGGTGGAAGATTAGAGTTCGCGTCCATCTCAGAAGAAGCCAAACACCAAGTAACAATGCCTCACAAGTGTAATATTACAGAAAAGGTCATATTAGATGTCCATTGTAAAGCCAATCACGCTGGACCTGAAACTACTCTCAGCATTGTCCGTCAACGATTCTGGATAACACAAGGAAGGAGAGAGGTTAAACGAGTACTGCGGAAGTGTCTAATTTGTCAACACCTGAAAACAAAGCCAGTCGAGCAGAAGATGGCCCCTTTACCTGCAGACCGAGTACAGATCGTTCCTCCATTTACGAATATTGGTCTGGATTTTACTGGCCCTCTATACCTAAAGACAAGAGAAGACAAATCCCTTGTGAAAGCCTACATTTGTATATTTGTGTGCGAAGATACGCGAGCAGTTCATCTAAAGCTTACAAACAACATGACAACGGAAGAGTTCTTACAAGCCTATCATCGTATGGTTAGTAGACGTGGTGTTCCAAGAATCGTACGCTCTGATAACCAGTCCACATTCCACAAAGCAGACAAGGTGTTCAAGGTCTCAAAACAGAAGGCAAAACAAGCAAGCATTGACCCAGAAAAGGTTGTGAACAGTCTAGCCAACGACAAAGTTCAATGGAAGTTTATTACGGAAAGAGCCAGTCACCGCGGAGGACATTGGGAACGAGTATGTCGCCAAATCAAAGAACCATTAAGAAGAGTATTGGGCAAGGCACTTTTGACATACACAGAGATGTATACAGTCCTGACAGGCATTGAAGCTACAATCAATTCAAGACCTCTCACATACATTGGTGATGACATCAGAGATGGGAAAATAATTACACCTGCCCTACTTGCGATAGGAAGAGATCTTGGTAGCGTACTTGAAGTGCCAACTCGAAGTGTTTCCCTAGACGAACGTTATTATTATCAGCAACAACTGCTTAACCACTTTTGGACTCTCTGGATGCGTGAATATCTACCAACACTTACTGTAAGACAACGGTGGACACAAGAGATGACCCCCCTTAAAGAAAAGGATATTGTGTTGATTACAGATGACAATATTCCTAGAGGGAAATGGAAGCTTGGAAACGTCGTCCAAACGTTCCCTGGAACCGATGGTTTAATTAGAACTGTTAAAGTATTGACGAAAAAGGGACTGGTAAACAGACCAGTTCAACGACTTCACTTACTAGAAGCTTTCAAAGATCCTCCAAGTTCCACAGCCAAGCTGCAAGATCGTCCAAGTTCCACAACCAAGCTGCGAGATCTCCAAGTTCCACAGCCAAGCTGCAAGATCGTCCAAGTTCCACAACCAAGCTGTGAGATCGTCCAAGTTCCACAGCCAAGCTGCGAGATCGTCCAAGTTCCACAACCAAGCTGCGAGATCGTCCAAGTTCCACAGCCAAGCTGCGAGATCGTCCAAGTTCCACACCCAAGCTGCGAGATCGTCCAAGTTCCACAACCAAGCCACAAGATCATCCAAGCTCCGCAGCTTACCAAACATTAAGACCATCCAAGTCACAAACATCCAAGCTCGTCCAAGGGGGAGGATGTACAGATCCGCGTATTATAACAAGGAAAGGAAGAACAATAAAACCACCTACTAGATACGGACAATAAGAGATTAATGAATAGTTTAATATGGATTACATAATCGTTATATAATACTCGAGAGACTCAAGAGACTTGTCAATACTATTTAAGGAGTTGATTGTGAACATTAAATCAGTTAGTTACGAAAAGATCAACATGGTGTGACATTCTACTGCGCTATAGCTAACTCCTTGGGTCCCAAACCATACAGCAAGAGCTACTTGGCTGCAAAGGCATGCATAGAGAAATGCATTGCGGATATCCATAGATGGAGGAAAGTGAACGATCTTAAGTTGAATCGAGACAAAGCTGAGATCCTATTGATCCAAATTCAGTGTCCATCCGACTGTCAAATGTGCAGACTGGTGAGGATTTAATTGAAATTTCTTCGAATGCGACGAATATTGGTTTCAAATTTGATAAGTATTTGCGCTGAACCATGGCGAGCGGTAGGACGTGTCCTTGAGAGCTCCGCCGAATTTCGTCTAAATCCCTACAATTTGTAAGTTAAATGCCAGCCAATGTCAATGAATTCAAGTAAATCAGGGGTTCGTAGGACAAGAGAGGAGTTATCATCAACCTCGTCATCAGAAAGCTCTTTAGTGTCACCCCAAGCTAAATCTCAAAAAATGGCCGAATATAAAGAGCCTGTCACTATCGATACGCTGTTTGCGATACTCATGGAAGTACAGAAGAACACAAGTGCGCTGCTAGAGGATAATAATGCTTTGAGGAAAGACATTGATGAAGTAAAAGGAGGGCTATCGATGCAGAACACGTTAGTAGAAGAGCTAAGGAAAGAGAACAAGCAACTAAAAACTGAAGTGCAAGAACTAAGGAAGGCGTCAGATGCCTGTCTTTTACAAATTAACTTGTTGCAATGCAAACTTGAACAGGTTGAGAACAAGGGAGACGATCTGGAAATGTATACAAGGAAAAGCAGCTTAGAAATACATGGTGTACCAGAAGCTAAAGAAGAGGACTTGGACACCGTGGTAGTACAGGTCGCTGATCACGTAGGAGTAGAAATTGAGGAGAACGACATAGATATTGTACATCGCCTCCCAGTGAAAGTCAACGACATAAGACCTATCATAGTCAAGTTTAAAAGTCACAAAGTAAAGAGTCAAATATACTTCGCTCGACGCAGACTTCGAGGAACAGAGCTAGACAGAGACGTTCTAAATGGTGCTGAACCGATCTATATTAACGAGAATCTTACAACTCAGAAAAGACGACTCTTCGCGGAAACAAGAAAGAGAGCAAAACAACACAAGTGGCACAAAGTATGGACTGTGGATGGTAAGATTTTTGTTTGCAGCTACACAGATTTAGAGGACATTTACGTATGAACATTATGAACATTTAAACATATTCACTTTAATTTATGAACAGTTATGCTCCTTGCTGGTAAATTTATTTTTTTGGATTTACGACGTAATTTCAGTGTAGAAATTTTTTGAGCAGTTATGAATAATAATTAGAACCCATTGTTTCTCTTTAATCGTGGTGCTGGTACAGCTTTGTAAGTTCGTTTATTTAGTGTTACGCTAGGGATTTGACGGATTCGTTCAATTGCGGCGATTTTCAATGCAGCTTTTTTGTTTTGTTATATGTGTGTAGTGTGTTTTGTGTTGTGTCGTCCGCTTCATTTTTTCCTTTATTTTTTGTATGTGTAGTTTCTTTATTCCACAAAGATATTAAACAGTTTTTTTTGTTTATATTTTGTAAAAGAAAAAAATGGACGCAATTTAATTTTCAAGTGACTACTTTGAATGTCAGGGGAATGCTATGCGAAATTATAAAAAGCGTAGAAAAATGTTACATTGGCTTTCTAGGCATAATGTCTCTAAGGGAATAACTTTTTTACAAGAAACGCATACAACTGACGAATGTAAGTGAGTTTGGGAAAATGTTTTTAAAGGAGATATATTAATGTCCCACGGAACAAACAATAGTAAAGGTGTAGCCATACTTCTTGGCGACAAGTTAGAACACAAAATCCAAGAAACTTCTATTGATAGAAGAGGTAGATATATAATTCTCTCGGTAATTATTCAGGGCAGTAAATTTATTCTTATGATTGAATATTGTATTGCTGTAAAAAATAATAAGCAGTTCCACCTGACAAAATTCAAAGCTATAAAACAAATAATATAAGTTTAAATATGTTGCTTTTTTGTTCAGACAACGTAATTAATGATAATAACAGGAAATAACTGTAATATCTTTGTAAAAGTAGAACTAGTATTGTACTGTATTATGTTGTATTGTAATGTAATAGTAGTAGTAGTAGTAGTAGTATTGTAGCTGTCTTATTTAGAATAAAGGAAATAATTATAAAAAAAAAGTATTTGTGCTGTGAAGACCAAATCACACAAGTCTGCAAATCCTCATTTTATCACATCAGGAATATTTCCAGAATTAGAAGGTTTTTCACGGATTTTGCAGCTGAAAGCCTTTATAACTTCAAAGTTGGACTATGCAACTCTGTTTACTATGGCCTTCCAAAAAGTCTGCTCATGTGGCTACAACATCAAAAATTCAAAACTCTGCAGCTAGGCTGTAAACTCATACAAGAAAGTCTAAACATACCACTCGTATTTTGGTTAAGTTGCACTGGCTTCCTGTATTCTACAGAATTAAGTTCAAGATTCTTCTTCTAGTTTTCAAGTACCTTCGTGACATGGCGCCTCTGTACCTGGTTGATGCAATCAAGCCGAGAACAGCCACAAGAACTGTCAGATCGAATTCCATGTGTCTTTTTACAAGAAAAGATATTGCGCTTTGTGACATATAGTGATAGGGCTTTTAGCATTGTTGCACCCAAATTATGGAATGGCTTGCCATTTGCATAAAGAAACAGTACTAACATTGACTCGAAACTCATTTATTCAATCAGTTTATTAAATATTAATGATTTTTAATTTTAAGTGCAAAAATATATATTATTCACATTATTTTCATTTATTTTCCTTAGCATTTTTAAGTATATTTTTATATACTATTTTTTTGTAAAGCGTCTTGAACTATGGATATGCGCGTTATATAAATTAAATTATTATTATTATCATTATTATTATTATTATTATTATGAGATCTTTTACAATATATCTTCTACGATAAACAAAAACTTACTATAGAAAAAAAAGAAAAACGGTAAATTACGATAGACGCACATAACCTTACATAACTTAGGTGACTTAAATATTTATTAATTTTTAATTTTTAATTATTTATATTGTGCTTTCCTTTTTTCAAAAGAACGCAAACCTCTAACATTGAGAATGAGAAGCTCAAAGTCAATATTTTGCCCTGTCATCAATGTTTCCTGATGCTTTCAGTTTTGACATAAGTCATGCTACATTCAAACAAAAGAAAGGAATGCAGGTACAAAAAAAACATGGTCAAGATGAGCACTGCTTTGTTGAAAGAACGACTACTTAATGAAGATCTTGAAAAAGAGCTGTAGCCCTCAAAGAGGCATATTACAATGAAAATTAGAACCCATGTATCGAAACAAAAATCAACAAAAATACTTGTGTCTAGGTCTGAATAACAAAGGAAGCTCTTTCGATTTAAATTCATTCAAACTACTTAATTAGATGGCCATAAAGGTTCTTAAAAAAAAGCTTTCACTAACACGTACATTATATATGTCTCTGCCACACGCCCAGTCTGAACTTCGTGGTCAAACGAGGGAAAGTGGTGAATGTTATCACTTTATATACAGTTATTTTAGTCTTTGAGCGTTGTTGGTATCGGAGAGAAAATCCATGACCTCTTGCATAACAAACCAATATAATGAGATACTCAACCAACTTAGATATGAAGGTTGCAAAATTAAAGAAGCCATAGCGTTTCAGTGTTTTCCTTCGATATACAAAATAGCACACCAACTTTGTTACTCCATCTTGTGGAGCCATGAATCCATTAATACATGTGTTGAAAGTTCAAATAATACCAACACGACACCAACATCATATTTGTGAGTAGGACAGTCCCAATTAACATTCCCCCATCCATTGTGACTACAACTTGCAAGTGATGTCTCTGAGCCTGAACACTGCATCCTGTCCAGCTATACTGTGCCATTTCCATGTCCAAACCACCAATATCCTACTGTTTTGGTATAACCAAGTTGTCGACATGCAACCTTGGCGTCTAGCATATCCCAATTATTAAGACACACCGTTCCCCATTGACTATTGTGGTAGAATTGTATAATAATAATAATAATAATAATAATTCAATTCTAAGCGCATTACATAACAACCTCAATGCACTTACAATAACATTCTTAAAAACAAATAAACATATACATCCATATATATATATATACATCATACGTATATGCATATATACACAATATACATATATATTATGTATACATACATTAAAAAAAATAATAAAAATATAAAAAAACCTACAATCATAAATATAAACTATAAAATATAAACAGTCCCTAAAATTAATATTTAGGGGTTAGAGACTGATGTGAGTGTTTTGTTGGAGAATAAATGCACGCGCTGACTGTATAATGAACGAGAAATTTTAATACTGCACGAGGCGAAGCCGAGTGCAGTATGAGAAATTTCGAGTTCATTATACAGTGAGCAAGTGCATTTATTCTCCAACAAAACACGAACTATAAGTCTCTAACTCTTTTAATATGCAAACTGAGTATGCTGAAGAGCAGACGGCGCGACATTTTTTACGTGTCATTTACGAATTTGAACGTATTGAATCAAAAAGTATTTTAATTTCCAAACAGCCATCACTATTTTGATAAATACAGAAAGGGTTCAAAAGTTAAGATAAATAAATAATTCCTAACTTAAAAATACGAAAATAAGTGAATTATTCTGGTTCAAATCTTATTTTTAAGTTAACGCTTCAAACAAAAAAAATCTCATTCATCAGTTGAAAGCTAGCTATCGACAAAGCTACAAAAAAAATGTTTTCCGCTATGATTTCTTTTTCTAAGTTTTCCAGAATTTCTTCTTTATATCTCTTATGAAGCCATTCTGCATTGAAAAACAAAATAAAGGTATTATTTTTAAGTTAACGCTTCAAACAAAAAAATTCTCATTCATCAGTTGAAAGCTAGCTATCGACAAAGCTACAAAAAAATTTTTTGTTTTGAATTACAAATGTACAGTTGTATGGTTTTACCTTTGAAAAGGGAAATTCCCCACTTTGTTTGTCGCTTGGTAGCAATTGGAATGGCTCCATCTATAAATCCTTCAATTTCCTTATCGTTTAGCTCTTCGAGTCTTTCATTTTCCAAATCCATTTTCTTATAATGCACTCGAAGCGTGCAATAAACTTTATAACATCACGACAAGCGCTTTGTCCTCAAATACATCGATATCACGTGATCGATTTTAGCCAATGAGCTGCTTGAATTTTGTTCAGCGTACGAAGTTTGCATATTAAAAAAAATAATAAAAATATAAAAAAACCTACAATCATAAATATAAACTATAAAATATAAACAGTCCCTAAAATTAATATATGTAAATATATAATCAATCTATGTTCATATTCTAAATGTAATGATACATATTATGACTAATGTAAGTTTGCTTTAATATAAATTAGGAATATCTAGCATTTTAGAAATAATAATTTATATGAATCTTGCTATGATTTATTCAAGAAATCTCAGTTTAAATCCAACAACCATAATGACATAATCTTTCAAATTCAAATCAATCAAGGTCTTTTTTTCACGTCATTCATAGAAATCATGATGGAAAATGCTTGTGCCAGTAACTAAGTAAAAATTAAAAACTAAAGCCTTGGTGTTATATCTAATAGACATTGTACCACACCAACATCCAATTGGTGATTGTTGCACCCAGAGTTAACATTTCCCCATCCATAATGAGTGCAGCTTCCAAGTGACGACTCTGAAACTGTGTATTGCATGTTCCACAACCATACTTTGCCTGTCCCGCGTCCATAGTGCGAAGCTCCTACAGCTTTATTAAAACCAAGTTGTCGACATGCAACATAGGCATCATTCATATCCCAGTCCAAGTAGCCATCATAGTAATCACATAATGTTCCCCACTGACTGCTGTGGAAGACTTGTGCTCCCAACACTACGGAGAATCTGAAAAGTGGCTTTTCATAGACCTCTGTTCAAATCTATTGCGACTCACTATTATTTATATTTGGATTTATTTCTTAAAGGCTATAGATACCCAGATAATAGATATTTTTTAAACAAAAAGTCCCCATTCGTTGAATTGTGAGAACAGCTTTCATAATTTACCCATCCCTCGTCCAACATAAATAAATAAGTCTACCGCATAGCATTGGAATGCATCTGCTAAAAAAATATTTCAGTCCAACTTTAAAGGATCAATTCTCACCATTTTGGTAAATATTGTAATGTAGAATAAAAATAAGCTACTATGACTGTAATATTCACTAATGAATTAATTAATGCACAACAAGACACCAACATCCCATGTGTGACTGTTGCACCCAGAGGTAACACTTTCCCATCCCCAATGAGAACAGCTTCCTAGTGAGGATTCCGAACCTGAACAACCCATGGCGTCTAGCCATACTTTACCCGTCCCTCGTCCATAGATCCAATATCCTACAGTTTTGGTAAAACCAAGTTGTCGACATGCAACCTTCGCGTCTCTCATATCAAAGTGACCATTATCACACACTGTTCCCCACTGACTACTGTGGTAGACTTGTATAATACCACCGACACCTGAATCCCTGAATAGTACACACTGAAGTCGAACTAATTCTTTTTCTTCTTTTTTTCTGTCAAAATGATACTTTGATTGATTCGCTACATATGGAAAACGATAGTGGAGCGCACTCGCAGAACAAGAAGAAGTCCTTTTTTAACTTTCTGGTATCTACAAGTAATTGCTGTAGATTTTTTAGGGTCTAAGAACTCAATACGGGTAATGCCAACTGTCCTAGTCAGTCAAATCTTCTCTCAATTTACCCTCCACCTCTCCGATCTCTCCACCTCGTTTTGTCAGCCATGAGCGTTTGTTGGCCTCAACCAGGTCGAACCCAGAAGCAATACTGTTTGAGTCCTTGCTTGGTTTCGGCCCATATGCATGGGTGTGGAATCTGACCTGTGCCTTAGACAGACATATTTCAATCTTCCTTGAAAAAACTAAAGTTATGGTTATTTCTGTATGCTGTGTTAAAATATACACAATACCACACCCACATCATATATGTGACTATTGCAGCTAGAGTGAACATTTCCCCATCCATTTTGCCTACAGCTTCCAAGCGAGGTCTCTGAGCCCGTGCATTGCATGTTGTTTAACCATATTTTACCCGATCCTCGTCCATAGTACCAAGTTCCTACAGCTTTGGTGAAACCAAGTTAACGGCATGCAACTTTGGCATCTGGCATACCCCAGCCACCATAATACGCATGGCACACGGTTTCCCACTGATCTACTTTTAGAGAAGTAAGTAACGTCCGAATCCGATGCTAAGAAAAAAGGTAGACCTTAGATCAAGGTTTGTGAAATACTATTATTAACCAATAAACGATCAATATCTCTTTCACCGGTTCGATGTGCTTGAGCTAATCAAGAGATATGAAGGAAAAATAGGTTGAGTTTTCACAAAGAACCGTGTCATAAAAACCCATCATGAGATTCAAAAGAACCAAGTTTGACTAGGAAAATAGGAAGAAAATACTTTAGAACTGTTTGTACAAGGGAGAATACTTTGTTGAGAATGACTGAGTTACCCTTTGAAATGATTCTGAATCTCAAATAAGCAAGAGTTTCAAGTGCCATCACACACACTAAGTTCTACACTCACCGGCCATGCTTACGGTAGGCATATATAGACAGCAACACATTACTTTGATTTTTAAAAAATAGTTTTCATGATTTGCATTGCTTTATACTAAAAAATATGTATATATCAAACATAATTGTTACTGGTTATTCGCCAATAAATAATGTTCTATGCAAATCATAACGCGCTGTATTAACCTGAAGTATTGTTATCAATCGCTTATTTCTTCGGATGTTTTTAATTTTTAGTTTGTCTGTCCTTCTGTCTTTTTGTGTCTTGTGTATTTTTATCTGTCTGAATGTTTGTTAGATGGGCGTGAATGTCTAGCAAAGACAGATAAAAGTTATAGAACCAATCAAAGTTCAGTAACACTCCTAATAACTTCGAACAAGGTTCGCCTGTGATTCAAAACTACCTCACAAACAGACAACAGCCACTCACATTGTAACATCGTTATAGGAACCACTAACAGTAACCCACAGTGATCCGTATGGTTCAATTTTGGTTCCGAGGCTCTTTGGTCTTTATGTGAACGCTCTTCCTTGGGTCATCAAGTCAAGCAACATTGAATCCTATATGATGACACGAAATATATATCTTTGACGATCTCGACAAATGATGCGGATTCATGTTTACGTCTAGTTGCTGAGGAATTGAGGAACATAAATATAAAAATAAGCTACCATAACGGCAATATTGACTAATGCATTAATTAATGCATAACACAACACCAACATCATATGTGTGACCGTTGCAGCCAGAGTAAACGCTTCCCCATCCACTGTGAGTACAGCTTCCAAGTGATGACTCTGAGCCAATGCATTGCATGTTGTCTAGCCATAATTTACCCGTCCCTTTTCCATACCACCAAAAACCTACAGTTTTGGTAAAACCAAGTTGACGGCATGCGACCTTTGCATCTGTCATATCCCACAGATCAGACGAATGACACACTGTTCCCCAACCATTGTGGTAGACTTGTACTATTAAGACTACCACTGTATAAATCTTTTTCGACCCATCCTTATTTATATTTTATCTTATTCATAAAACATTGATGAGTATTGTATTTGTTGAGTATTGCATTTAGAGTAAATTCCATGTATCGTGAGAACACCCTTCAAGTGAGGCTTTTGAGCCTATATATTGCATGCTGTTTAGCCATACTTCACCAGTCCCTCGTCCATTCCACCAAATTCCTACCGCTTTTGTAAAACCATGAGGGTATGCGACCTTCACACCATTCATTATTCATTCATTGTCCCAGATATTGTAAGTACAGACTGTTTTTAAATGATTGTCTTTCAATTTTATTTAATTTTGATATATTTGGATTAACTTAGGTTGAGTTGTAATGAAAAAGAAATGTCACAAACATCATATGTCATCTACATATTAGAACACCAACATCCCAATAACTACAATAAGTGTTGTAGCTAGAGTGAATACTGCTCCTCGTCCAAGGTACCAAAATATTACAGTATTGGTAAAACAAGTTGGCGACAGGCTTGGCATCTGTGATATCCCGGCTACCATACCCACTACTTACTAACCACTGTAGAGTAAATTTTTTTTCAGAGAAAAACTTGATGAAACTTTACAATATCTAACACTGTAGAGTCATTAAGTCATTAAGTCATTAAGTCATTAAGTCATTAAGTTGAGTAGTTTGTCCCTTTGAAAATAAATTCTGTACTGCCAATGCCATACATATTTAACACATCATCGGATATCAACTTTTCCGAGGTATTCAACATAATATTACCCGCATTCGCATCATATTTTTTTTCCCTTGAGGTGACGACCTTATAAACATATCGTGTTCGTGAAAACAATATGAGGAAATGACCCCAACATCATATGCATGACCGTTGCAGTTAGAGTGAATTACCCTATCCACCGTGAGAACAGCTTCTAAGTGAGGACTCTGAGCCTGTGCCTCGCATGTTATTCAGCCATAATTTATAGATCCCTTTTTTAATCATAAAATTTTATCCTTCCAAATATGTATATTCTTTTTTGTTGTGATTCTTAATAAAGCCAAAGTTGGAGTACAAGAGCGACAGGTACCAGAGGAATGCAGGTGTAATAAATATGTCTTTACCCATCCATTGTACGTTCAGGCTAGGGTTGACAAAATATGGTTGATTATTATATATCCTAGTCAAACTCGTTTTCTTATTGGTCGAGAGTACATCACGTGGAGGGAAATAAATCTCAATAACTCCTGTGTGGGTAATAAATGCACGTGATCAAAGCGTGAAGGGGGAATAAATCCAAAAGTTTTCAAAATGGAGAGAAAATGTTTCTTCGCTTGACTAGAGTATATAATAAAACACTTAATGACTGATCCCTCGGGAAATCAGTTAGTTTCGTTTCCCTCGAATCTCAATGTTTCCCTCGGCCGGAGCCTCGGGAAACATTGAGATTCTCGAAACAAAACTAACTGTTTCCCTCGGGACCAGTCATTAAGTGCTAAATACGTAAAATTTTTGCAAGAGCTGAAGCCATATTCTAAAAATTATGTCCCAATGTAGGATTACACCAAAATCCATATATGATTGTGCCGGTTGAAGTGAACACTTCCCAATTCAATTCAATTTTAACAATAATTCAATACAACACCAGCATCATATGTATGACCATTGCAGTTAGAATGAACACTTCCCCGTCCATTGTGAATACAGCTTCCAAGAGAGGCCTCTGTGCCTGTGCACTGCATATCGTACAGCCATACTTTACCCCTCCCTCGTCCAAGACGCCAATATCCTACAGTTTTTGTAAAGCCAAGTTGTCGACATGCAACCTTTGCGTCTCTCATATCCCACGTATTACCGATATCACATACTGTTCCCCATTGGCCACTATGGTAGACTTGTATAATGCCATGCATATATCAAAAATAATTGATAGGGCATGGGATTATATTTTCTGAAATTAGCCTTTTTTTATATACCGCGAACTATGCTATACTGAAATGTTTAAAAAACAGGAAGGCCAGTCAAATTTTCGGCACTAGCGCGAGCAACCCTACCTTCAGATGAATCTTCCTTAGGCAGGCTTTTATGTGAATGTTTAGTTGTTTTTTTTTAATATTTAGTATTTGTATATGGAATGGCATTATTTTTTTAAAAAGCGAAATATACTATATTACTTTATTGTCGATAAAATCTCAAAAATTAGCTGTAATACCCAATACTTAGGCCTAATACTTATTTAACATTGAGTTATATAAATTTAAAATGATATATGTCTTGCACAAGATAAATTATACTTACACACAGTAAAAACAATAGCAGATAAAAGACAGCTAGCTAGGAAGCCTTAGCCGACGACAGTAGTCTTCAAGTCATCTTCTCCATTTTCTCTCCCCGAACCTGCAGCAATGCTGTGCTTTTTTTCAAAATTAAGGCAGTCTTTACAGGATTGTTCCGGTTTTTTTGAAAAATAATAGTGCAGGAATCCACAGAGGTGGACAAATCCCGTTGAATGAATACCTTTGCCAGAACCAATACGATGAACTTCGTCGTTGTAACAACAAACGATGTTCATACCCATCCACTTGAGTTCACTCCAAATCACTTCATGCTCATCCAATTCCCTCAAAATACCACCCACTTTTAGACAAAGCTTGAATGGGGTTGATCTGCTTATTTGTTTTCCTTATCGCATTAATTCACAAAAAATCATGTCGACACCCACCAATTCCTATTGGTCTCAGATCAACCATTCCAGATCTCTCATTAATTGTAATAGTTGTATACCTATACATCATATCACACCAACATCATATGTGTGACCCTTGCAGCTAGAATATACATTTCCCCAACGATCGTGAGTGCAGCTTCCAAGTATGGACTCTGTGCCTTTACATTGCATGTTGTTTAACCATATTTTACCAGTCCCTCGTCCGTAGTTCCAATATCCTACCTATCCACACTCACAGAACTTGATCCTTCATGTCTGCAGAAACTAAATTTGAAAAAATTTTCAGTAACAAAAGTAATGTCTAAGAGACTATGTAAAAATAGAATTATTTGCTTGCAAATATGATTTTATGTTGCAAAAAGAAGTCCCTTTTTTACTTTCTGGTATCTACAAGTAATTGCTATAGATGTTTTAGGGTCTAAGAACTCAATACGGGTAATTCCAATGGTCCTAGTCAGTCAAATCTTCTCTCAATTTACCCTCCACCTCTCTGATCTCTCCACCTCATATTGTCAGCAATGAGCGTTTGTTAGCCTCTACCTTCGTTTGGCTAAAACTTCGTTTCGAATCTATCGTTAAATATTAACATTAAGTTGAATTTTCAAAATAACATTTTGAAAACATTTTGAACTTTTAACAGAACTTGGTTTCCTGACATTGAGCTCAGCCCATATCACATGATGCTACCATAATGCTGCACAATATACCTTGCAAAGTTTTTCGTGACAGCATTTATAACCAATATTATTTCCAATTGAAAAAATAAAAAATAATCCTTTTTTTTCTTCTAATGGACACCACCCATGACTGTTGCAGTAAGAACCAACCTTTCCCCATCCATTATGAGTACAGCTTCCAAGTGAGGCCTCAGAGCCTGAACAATACATGCCATGCAGCCATACTTTACCTGTCCCTCGTCCACGGTACGAATATCCAACTGTTTTGGTATAACCGAGTTGCCGACATGCAACCCTAGCAGTATTCAGATCGTTTGAGCTATAGCTGCCATCACAGACTGTTCCCTATTGACCATTAAGACTTCAAATTAATTTTGGTTGACACCTTTGATTTACTGCCAATGGTACCCTAAGACTCAAAAAGCACCATCAACTTAATACTTTTAAGCAATGCAGAGTAGTGTTGGTGGTTCTGGAGGATCTACGAGAATCTATGAGCATGGCAAACCAATGCATTGCTCAATTGATTAGAAAATAATGAAGTAGTGTATCTTCCTTGAAAAACTAAAGTTATGGTTATTTCTGTATGCTGTGTTAAAATATACACAATACCACAATCACATCATATAGGTGACTATTGCAGCTAGAGTGAACATTTCCCCATCCATTGTGCCTACAACTTCCAAGCGAGGTCTCTGAGCCCGTGCATTGCATGTTGTTTAACCATATTTTACCTGATCCTCGTCCATAGTACCAAGTTCCTACAGTTTTGGTGAAACCAAGTTGACGGCATGCAACTTTGGCATCCTGCATACCCCAGCGATAATGATACGCATGGCACACGGTTCCCCACTGATGTACATTTAACTAACTAGGCCGAGAAGTAAGTAACATACGAATCCCATGCTAAGAACACACATAGATCAAGGTTTGTTAAATACACAATCAATTTCTCTTGCTCCGGTTCGATGTGTATGAGCTAATGCAGAGATATGAAGGAAAAATAGGTCGAGTTGTCACAAACAACCGTGTCATAAAAACCCATCACAAGATGCAAAAGAACAAAGTTTGACTAAGAAAATAGGTAAAATAGGTAACGGAGAATACTTTGATGAGAGTGACTGAGTTCCCCTTCAAAATGATTCCGAATCTCAAAGAAGTAAGAGCTTCAAGTGCCATCACACACTAAGTTCCACATGCAATGACGATTGCGGTAGGCATATAATGACGGGAACACATTACTTTGATTTTTCAAAAATAGTTTTCCTGATTTTCCATAATGTGCTATGCAACTGAATCATAATGTGCAATATTAACCGGAACTATTGTTATCAATTGCTTATTTCTTCAAATGTTCTTAATTTTAGTTTGTCTGTCCATCTGTCTTTTTGTGTCTTTTTATCTGTCTCACTGTTTGTTAGATGGACATGAATGTCTGGCAAAGACAGATGAAAGTTATAGAGCCAATCAAAGTTCAGTAACACTCCTAATAACTTCGAACAAGGCTCGCCTGTGGTTCAAAAGCTACCTCACAAACAGACAACAGCCACTCACATTGTAACATCGTTATAGGAACCACTAACAGTAACCAACGGTGATCAGTATCGTTCAATTTTGGGTCCAGTGCTTTTTGGCCTTCATATGAACCATCTTTCTGGGGTCATCAAGTCAAGCAACATTGAATTCTATATTGTTGACACGACAATATATCTCTCGTTCTCGACAAACGATGCGGATTCATGTTTACGACTAGTTGCTGAGTAATTGATGAATATAACCATAACAATGAACTACCAACTAATGAACTAACGGCAATATTGACTAATAGATTATTTAATGCACAACACAACACCAGCATCATACGTGTGACCGTCGCAGCCAGACCAAACGCTTCCCCATCCATTGTGAGAACAACTTCCAAGTGAGGCCTCTGATCCTGAGCACAGGATGCTATACAGCCATATCTTACCCCTCCCCGTCCGCGATACGAATATCCAACTGTTTTGGTAAAACCAAGTTCTCGACATGCAACCTTAGCATTATTCAGGTCATTAGAGGAATGGCTAGTGTTACAGACTGTTCTCAATCATTTTTCTAGACTTACCAGTGACCGGTGCTTCATTGCAACATTACGTGTTTGTTTTATACTAAATAACCTCTATATTCCATAAGCAGCCATCGTTGTACTGAAATAAGTACACCACACCAACATCATAAGTGTGGTTATTGCAGCCAGACCAAATGTTTCCCCATCCATTGTGAGAACAGCTTCCAAGTGAGGACTCTGTACCTGTACACTGCATGCTGAGCAGCCATACTTTGCCCGTCCCTCGTCCATAGAGCCAATATCCTACAGCACTTGTAAAACCAAGTTGCCGGCATGCAACTTTGGCATCAAGCATATCCCAGCTATAATAGCACACTGTTCCACATAGGAATTTGATTTAATTTCGATGTATTTCAATTAATTGTGGTAAACGTGAACTGAAATTTAAACATTTAATGGCACCAACATAATAAGTAATCTATGTAGTAAAACAAGAATATCCTATGATTGTTGCACCCAGAGTGAACAAAACCCTATCCATTGTGTGGACGGCTTCCAAGTAAGGACTCTGAGCCTGAACAAGTTTTTCAGCCATACTTTCACCGTACCTCGTCCACGATACCAAGTACCTACCGTTTTGGGAAGAAAAATTTGACAGCATGCGACCTTCATTTCATTCAAACCCCAGGCATTATAAGAACACACTGTTATATAAACACGCTACCTTGGTCGCTCTCATAGTAGCTAATTGACCATGTTATCAGTTATGTATATTAGTAACCAGATCTTAAAGAAAGGCATATCAGTAACTGAATGTAATGCGTTTTCCTCCCAAGTAGCAATTAGATCTGGAGTCAAGTTCTTTATTTATGAGCCTATAGCTAGTGAGACTTGAAATGAATTACATTTACATTTTTATTTACGCTAATGCATTTCCCGATGCAAAGTACCAAACCATCATTATACTACTGGCGGTTGCACAACAACATCCCATGCGTAATCAATTAAACTAAACTGTTGATCCAGAACTTGATTTTACGAATTTTAAGTCTTTACTATAAGTTAAGTATATCTAAGCCCAATTTTATCAATATTAGGCTTTACCACCTGATTATTTTCAAATAGAGAGTTGATGTTAAAGCAATTATGCTATTTCCTTACATTTGTTCCTTCACAACACCAGCATCCCATGTGTGACCATTGCAGCCAGAGTTAACATTTCCCCATCCATTGTGAGAACAGCTTCCAAGTGTGGTCTCTGAGCCTGTACATCCCGTGCGATCAAGCCACACTTTACCAGTCCCTCGTCCATGGTACTAAGGTCCTATTGTTTTGGTAAAACCAAGTTTACGAAGGTCCTATTGTTTTGGTAAAACCAAGTTGACGACAAGCAACCTTCGCATCATTCATGTACCAGCCATTCCAGTGACACACTGTTCCCCATTGACTGTTAAGTCATCGAGGCACCTTGCACCTACCTGAAACATCATATCTATTTCAAGATGCCATGTTTAAATATATGGAGAAGAATTCTTGTTTTAGGTTTTTAATATAATGAAACCCAACATTTTTGCTGTTCCCAGTTGGTCATTGGTCATGGCCGCCATGTTAGATGAATTTAACAAAAGATTTGTAATTAGTCCCTATTGTTATATCATCCAACATGGCCGTCATGTCTTTTATTTCATTCTCTTGGGAATTTTACGACATATTAGCATAGCATACCTATTAGTTTACAATACGACACCTGTTTCACACGATCAGAAACTATGCACGTTATGATTCTAATTTATGCACCTGCAACTTTAGTAGCACGAGCTATTTGATTTATGTATTGTGAAGATAACTGTTTGAACTCGTTGTAATTCAGTTGTTACAGGCAGATAAGTTGGGGAGAGTTACGGAAAAGTTGTAAAAGCATAGTTTATGTAGAGTTGAAAAAGCTGCAAAAATATAAGTATAAGATACGGGATGAATTGTAAAATGCTTTAAAATAGGAAGTAACTTAATGTTCTGTAACGTCGTTTCAGATTGAATTGTTATTGTAGTTCAATTTTCGCAACCCGGTCAACTCTACTTTTGTTTGGTTATTGTCCTCACGGTCCAACACCAAACATCCCTTGCTAATTGCTATATCCAGAGGGAACGCTTCGCTATGCACCGTGAGTGCAGCTCTCAAGTGAGGACTCTGAGCCTGTGCAGCCAACGTTATCGTACGAATATCCAGCGGTTTTGGTAAACCAAGTTGTTGATAAGCAGGATCAGAAGTTTTAAGATCATGTAGGATTTCGTACTATCACACACTGTTCGCCAGTGTTTTTTGTGTATGATTCTGCATAAAAACCTAATAGGCAAAGTTGTCTCATTTAAAGCTACAGTATTGTGGCGATACAAATCGAAGAGGCGAAATCGTCTGTCTGCGTATTTAAACACAGAGAACATTTCTTCCAAATAAAGAGCGGTCAAGCGGGAAAAAAAAGATAAATCAAGATCTTTTTTCCAAGTCATTTACAGAAGTCATGATGGAAAATGCTTCTACCAGTAACCAAGAAAGAATCAATATCTAAAGCCTTGTTTATATCTAATAACCGGTGTACCACACCAATATCCCATTGGTGATTGTTGCAGCCAGAGTGAACATTTCCCCATCCATTATGAGTGCAGCTTCCAAGTGACGACTCTGAGCCTGTACATTGCATGTTCCACAGCCATACTTTGCCTGTCCCTCGTCCATAGTGAGAAGCTCCTACAGCTTTATTAAAACCAAGTTGTCGACATGCAACATTGGCATCATTCATATCCCAGTCGCCATCATAGTAATCACACACTGTTCCCTATTGACTATAATACCATAACACTCAATTTGGGAATAAATACACAATACCAGCATTATATGTTTGACCGTTAAAAGCCCTATTCTTCCCGTCTCTCTTCCCCAGTATTAATATCCAAATGTTTCGGTGAAAACAAGTTACTGCGTGCAAACTTAGCAGCATTAATATCGTTTTAGGCATAAGTTTCATGACAGAATGTTCGCATTGACAATTATTAAAGTGAGGTGTTGAACACTAGAGTTATCTCCGGTTGACCTTCGATTTATAGCACATCGCCAATGTTATTTGATGAGTCGACCATGATATTAAAAAGAAATTGTTTTTGGTTTATGAGAGTAGCACTAAATAGGCAACGGCTAACAAACCTATAGCCCTAGCTCCATGACCAAATGGCAATGCGCAAGTTGATATTTGCGGAGGGAGAAAAGCTGGAGAAAACCCTCCAAGCACAAGAGAGAACCAACTAGAAACTATACTCGCATATGTCAAGGAGATCGGAAATCTAACCGGGGTTGCCTTGGTTGCTCTCACCAACACACCACCCCTGCTTTAAGAGCAAAAGCTAAAGCGAGAAAGGAAGAGTTAAAATTGATATCAGGGGGTGAGAAAGAAAAGCATTACCGTACATTGTTACAATGAGCCACAATGTTGATTCAGCCATTTGCAGATATCACAATTGTATATAGACTTCCAAGTTGTCAACATGCAACCTTCGCGTCTCTCATATCCCAATCATCATAATCACAAACTGTTCCCCATTGGCCACTGTGGTAGACTTGTATAATGCCGCCTACGCTTGAATCTGTGAACAGTGAATTTATATTTTGAAGCTGAAATATCTATTTCTAATTATCAACCGAAAAAGATATTAACTAAAGCCGTGTCATTTCTATAAGATTTATAACTATACATCATAACACACCAACATCCCGTGAGTACAGCTTCCAAGTGTGGACTCTAAGCCTGTACAATGCATGTTGTTAAGCCATACTTTACCCGTCCCTCGTCCGTAGTACCAATATCCTACAGCTTTGGAAAAACCAAGCTGTCGACATGCAACCTTCGCATCTCTCATATCCCATTCCCAGTTACCATGACACACTGTTCCCCACTGGCCACTGTGGTAGACTTGTATAATGCCACTGAAACCAGCTAGTGAATCCCTGAATACTGATGCATTGAACTGGAACAAATTCTTTTTCGTTTCTTCTGAGAGAATAATTTCGATACTTTGATTGGCTGACTTACGGAAAACGATAACATTGAGCGTAAAATGTGATCTTTGATACCTGCACAAGCAAAAGTTAAAAACAATTTAAAAATTTAAATATTTTTGATGTCTCTCTTTGAAATGATTGTTTTGAACTCAAGAAAAAAAATCTATATATCATGTGTGTGAATGTTGCAGCCAGACCAAACACTTCCCCAACCATTGTGAGTACAGCTTCCAAGTGAGGACTCTGATCCTGTACATTGCATGTTGTATAGCCATACTTTACCCGTTCCTCGTCCAAACCACCAATATCCTACAGTTTTGGTAAAACCAAGTTGCCGGCATGCAACCTTGGTATCATTCATATCAAAGTCACCATAATAATAAGCACACATTGTTCCCAATTGGCCATGACTATGTACGTTTCACTTATGTTTCGAAGCCTTGACACCATTAATACATGTAATAAGGATTCAAATAATTTACCAACACGACACCAACATCATATGTGTGACCCTTCGGTTTTGATTGGATTGTTCAACGATATATCCCCATTAAGAGGTAGTTTAACACTCCCCAAAAAGGCCGCTATGAAGTTTACTTGGTTGTCCACTTAGAATATTAAATGAAAATTGAATGTGAAGTTTAGGGTTTTCCAATTTATTATTGAAACTCTAAGCAAATAATCAATTCAAGTCAGAACCTGTACATCCCATGCTGTACAGCCATATTTTGCCCGTTCCTCGTCCAAAGTACCAATAACCTACAGTTTTGGTATAACCAAGCTGTCGGCATGCAACCTTGGCATCCCTCATATCAAAGTCATCGGAACCATATTGACACACTGTTCCCCATTGGCCACTGTGGTAGACTTGTATGATGACACCTACACTTGAATCTGTGAACAGTGGATTAATATTTTGAAGCTGAAATAACTATTTTCTATTTCCTTTTACAAGTATTTTTTAAGTATTGGGCATAAGTGGTTGGCGGTTGGCTACAGTAATAGACTTGAATATCAATAGAGTGAATGATGGTTGCCTTATTAATTAAAGACTTAGTGCAAGCATAACTTTACTGGTGTCATGGATTTATTGACCAACTGCATAATAGCGAGTCTTGGCTTTTCTAATCTAACAATTATGACATACTCTTCCCCATTAAGAGCGATCCAGCGAAAAGACAAGAAAAAGTATAATTAAAGGGCTTCCTTTCAAGTCTTTTAAAGAGGTCAGGATGGATATCGCTTCTGCTTCATTTAGGTTTTAATGCCATAGCAATGGTAACAGTCCAGCTCTTTGCAGATTGGACAAAAGCCAAAAGTGCAATCTACATTTTCCGCTCCACACATGATTATCAACCAAAAAATATTATAATTAACTAAAGCCATATCTTTATCATAAATTTACTTTGAAAATATTTTGAATAAATAATAAAACGATTATTGGATGAGGCTGAGTATGATATGAAAAATTATGCATATTTATAAGTAATAGCATGACTTGAGGGTGATTAGTGATTAAATGTCCCCGAAAGCCGAGGGAGGTTTTGTTGAAGTCCCGACGCCGAAGGCGGAGGGACTTTAACTAAACCTCCCGAGGCTTGAGGGGACATTTAATCACTAATCACCCGAAATTTCATGCTATTAGTTTGTAATATTATGATTACCAAGGAATAAAACTGCTCTTAGGAAATATGTTAGCTTTCGTACGATGCATAAATTACAAAGTTTTACAAAGCTGTTGATATGCGGCATACTTAAGGGAATTCGCCTTTGTTAAATGCGACAATGGCGAATTGAACCAGCATTCATTCATTCGCGGTGTATTATTCTAATTCACTTTGGTTGGCCTAGGGCAGTATTAATGAAGTGTTTTGAAACCGTCTTGATTACGTCACAAATAGTAAGAAAAATTCTCAGCTAGTCAACGTATGCGCAAAGATTATTCAATGGATCCCACAAGTGCTGGGGTGTTCAATAGTGTGTAGTCCAGAGTCATTGCGCAAAATTTTCGATTGGGTAAATGCTATCCAGCCATGGTCCCGGTGATTGTCATATGAGGGACCATGCCTCATGGATAGTGATGAGGGATATTTAGTCTAAATATCCCTCATGATTATATTCATGAGGGATATTTAGTCTAAATATCCCTCATGAATATAATCATGAGGGATATTTAGACTAAATATCCCTCATCACTATTCATCCAGGGGGATGTTAGACCTTAAACATCCCTCTGGAAACAATGGATCCCGAGGTAATCATGATATTACTCAAAGATAACAGTCACTCCTCGTTATGCATGATTTTTCATATCATGCTCAGCCTCATCAAGTAATTGCTAATTATTCTCTGTTCATCTGTTCATTGTTACTCATTAGAGAATTTGAGACCAGAATTTATATCGTTTAAAACAAATAAAGAAATCATCACGTGAAAAAAAAAAAAAAAAACTAAAGCCATATCATTTCTATTTGATTCATACCCATACATCATAACACACCAACATCTTGTGTGTGACCAATCCCAGTTGCCATAGCACACTGTTCCCCACTGACCAGTGGTGTGGTATACTTGTATAATGAATCCATGAATAGTAAACATTGAAGTTTAACTAATTCTAATTGTTCTTTGCTGACAAAACAATAATGATACTTTGATTGCAAGGTTACATATGGTAAACGATATTGAACGTATTCGCAGGGCACGATCCTGCAAAACCTAAAGTTAGAAAAAAAAAGATTCAATACCTTTGATGTCACTCTTTAATTATACCTTTGAGACTGAAAGCATGTGTAGTACAACTTCCAAGCATATACTCTGAGCCCCTGCACAGCATGTTGTTTAGCCATATTTTACCCGATCCTCGTTCCCCACTGACATACTCTCAGCTTAGGCTGAGAATTAGTAAGTAAAGTCCGAATCCGATACTAAGAACCAGTCGTCACAGAGCTGTGTCATAAAAAAACCATCGCGAGATACCAAAGAACCAAGTTTGACTAAGAAAATAGGTACTTTATGAGAATATTTTGATTAGAACGACTGAGTTCGCCTTATAAAATAATTCTGAATCACTGAATTACAAAAAGATGAAAAAATATATGTATAAATGGTGAAATTGGTGTTTACATAAAGGAGATTGGTAACCCATCACATCATGTCTCGACCATTCTGCATGAACGGTCATTTTAGTTCAGCCTTATAAGCTATAAAATAAACCGTCATACATTGTGATAACTTAACCCAACCCTTTGCCATTTCTTAGCATTACTCTATATCATTTCATTTCATTAACCTCTATCTTTAACGGACTATAAGCCATATTTCCTATGGCTAGTGAGAGTAGCTTCCAAATTATGCCACTGATGCTGAATAAGGCATGGCATTTCAAAATCCTAATGTTTTAGTAAAACAAGTTGTCTACATGCTATCTTGCATGCAACCATGAAAACTAATGTTATCTTTAATTCCCATGATATCTTTTTAGTATTATGCATTTAATTCCAGGATCAACTGTTACCATTTCGGTAAATATTGTAATTTAATTAATGCACAACACAACACCAACGTCATATGTGTGACCGTTGCAGAAAGAATCAACGTTTCCCCATCCATTGTGAGTAAACCTTTCAAGCAAGGACTCTAAGCCTGTACAACCCATAGCGTAGAACCATACTTTACCCTTCCCTTTTCCACGATACGAATATCCAACTGTTTTAGCAAAACCGATTTCCCGACATGCAACCTTAGCAGTATTCAGATCGTTTGAACTATAGCTCAGATCACAGACTGTTCCCCATTGACCATCATTAGAGTGTAGACAAAGTTAACTTTCGTTAAAACCCTTGGATTTACTGCCAATGGTAAGACTCTTAAAAGCACCATCAACTCAATGATTTGAAACGATTAGTGTTGGTGGTGCTGGGGAATCCACAAACTACTTGCATGATAAATCAATGGATTGCTCAATTGATTTAAAAATAACAAAGTAGAGTTTATCCATTTCTGTATGCGATGTTAAAATATACACCCCCATCATATATGTGACTGTTGCAGCTAGAGTGAACATTTCCCCATCCATTGTGCGTACAGCTTCCAAGAGAGGTCTCTGAGCCCGAGCATTGCATGTTGTTTAACCATATTTTACCCGATCCTCGTCCATAGTACCATGTTCCTACAGTCTTGGTAAAACCAAGTTGACGGCATGCGACCTTGGCATCTGGCATATCCCAGCGACCATAATACGCATGGCATACGGTTCCCCACTGATCTACTTTTAGAGAAGTAAGTAATGTCAGAATCGGATGCTAAGAAAAAACGTAGACCTTAGATCAAGCTTTGTTAAATACCATTATCAAACAATAAACGATCAATATCTCTTTCTCCGGTTCAATGTGTTTGAGCTAATCCAGAGATATGAAAGAAAAATAGGTCGAGTTGTCACAAACTGTGTCATAAAAACCAATCACAAGATGCAAAAGAACAAAGTTTGACGAAGAAAATAGGAAAATACTTTACCACAACGGAGAATACTTTGATAAGAATGACTTAGTTCGCCTTGGAAACGATTCTGTATCTCAAAGAACCAAAAGCTCCAAGTGCCATCACACACACTAAGTTTCAAATGCACTGACCATGTTCGTGGTAGGCGTATAAAGATGGCAACACATTACTTTGATTTTTCAAAAATAGTTTTTCTGAATGGTATTGCTTTTTTATCCTAAAAAATATATACATATCAAACATAATTGTACTGCTTATTCGCCTTTAAATAATTTTCTATGCAAATCATAATGTGCTATGTAATACAAACAGTGTCTCAGATTTATTCTGAACATCAATAGAACTTATCAAATATGAAGCCAACAAATACATAAGCCATCAGAAAAAACGCCCCTAATCAACAAGGTCGAAAAATGCCAGCTGTTATTCCCTGGACATTCTATCAGAAGGCAGGAGAAAGACCTAATACAGCAATATTGCCTGTATGTTTCACAACATGGTCAGTGAAGCAGAGGACAGCAGAAATTCAGAAATGAAGCATATTGCCAAGCGTATTAACCAAGAGATTCAACTTGAATATCGTGCATTGCGTGTTGCTGCCGACGACAGAGTTGCATGGCGATCTGTCGTTAAAGCTGCCTTTCGTTTCTCAGATTAGGATGAGATGAAGCCAACTAACAGAGCTGTGTATGTGACAATCGCTTCCCCATTCACTGTGAGTACAGCATGGCACAGTGAGTACTTATATCCAACTGCTTTAGTGATACAAACATGCAACCTTAACAGCATTTAGATCCTAGTAATCGGGAAGAGAAAATAGCCCCTAGATCATATGTGTGACCATTGCAGTTAGAGTGAACACTACCCCATCCATTGTGAGTACAGGTTCCAAGTGAGGACTCTGATCCTGTACATCGCATGTTGTCTAACCATACTTTACCCTTTCCTTGTCCCCAGTACCAAGGCCCTACAGTTTTGGTAAAACCAAGCTGTCGGCATGCAACCTTAGCATCATCCATATCCCAGTTACCATAGTAATGACACACTGTTCCCCATTGACCAATCCGTTGTATGGGCAATGTGGACAAAACACGGTAGTTGTTCTGTCGGAAGTATTTGTAAAGTTCTTGCAAGAGCTGAAGCCATATCCTATGAGGTAGGTCCCAATGTATGCCTACGACAACATCTCATGTATAACTGTTCCATCTAAAGCAACAGTTCAAATTTTGGTTTATATGAAATTAAGACATCACATTGATAGTCTATAGTTTTCTTTGTATGTCTATGTAGTATATATTTTATCATTATTATTTGTATAGATTTATGCAATACAGGGCCCCTCTGGATACCAGCTTTTAGGTGAATAGGCCACCTTGTTCAAATAACATAAACATTACACTGCAATTAACGTTCCCCAATCCACTGTGACTACAACTTGCAAGTAATTTCTCTGAGCCTGAACACTTCATCCTGTCCAACCATACTTTACCATTTCCATATCCAAACAACCAATATCCTATATCCTAATATGACATCTGGCATATTCCAGTTCTTAACACAAACCGTTACCCATTGATTATTGTGATAGCCCTTTATACAGTCAAAGCGGCTCAAGAGTAACCCTCTAAAATCCATTACTAATTTTATACTAAATTTCAAATTATGAAAAATAAATTATCTTCTCGAGTTTTGATTGGATTCTTCAACTATTGCCATCCCAAGGTAAAACACTCCCAATAAAGGCCACTGGTAGGTGGCAAAAACCCTTTTTGACCGAGAACCTGATCTGAATTTTTCTGAATACAGTGATAATACAGTACTTGCCAATGACATAGGTCACTTCTTCGTTAAGAAAATCGAGCGTATTAGATCAGAACTCGACAGTGCCGCTAATGAAGACTCAGCCACTGCTGAATCGCAGACAAGGTCCATTCCTCAACTTGACTCATTTAAAGAACTAAGTGAGGCTGAGGTAAACCATATCATCTCAAATTCAAGCAAGAAATCAAGCTCTTTAGACCCCATGCCCACTTCGCTCGTTGTTGAATGCTTAGATGTACTACTCCCAGTGATCACCAGGATGAAGAACCTATCTTTGCAGAACGGATGTTTTCCTGATAACTGGAAGTTAGCTGATGTCCATCCAAAATTGAAGAAGCCCAAAGCTGAGGTTACGTTTAACAACCTTCGACCTATCAGCAACCTGTCATTTGCATCTAAGCTCACAGAACGAGCTGTCTTCAGTCACATTCACGATCACCTGACAGTGCACAATCTGTACCCTAAAGCTCAATCCTCCTACCGCCAATTTCACAGTACTGAAACGGCCCTTCTACGTGTAAAGAATGACATCTTAATGAACATGAATAAACAACACGTAACCCTCTTAGTACTTCTTGACCTGAGTGCAGCCTTCGACACCGTTGATCATGCTGTTCTACTAAAGCGTCTACAAGATGAGTTTGGTATCTCAGGACAAGTACTTACCTGGTTCAATTCATATCTAAACAACAGATACCAACACATATCTATCAACGGTGGGAAGTCTAAGCCTTTTGAAATGAAATTTGGTGTGCCGCAAGGGTCCTGCCTTGGTCCGCTCCTATTCGTCATCTACGCAAGCAGGTTGTTTACCATCTTAGAGACTCATCTACCTAATGTCCACGCATATGCTGACGACACTCAGTTGTATATTTCATTTAGACCATCCTCTACTACTGAACAAGCTGCTGCTATCACAGCAATACAGGATTGCATATCAGACATCAGAAGATGGATGCAAGCGGACAAACTGAAGCTGAACGACGACAAAACAGAATTCATCGTAATCGGGACAAGGCAACAACTGGCAAAAGTAAACGTCGAGTCGCTGTGCGTCGGAGATGAAATCATTGCACCATCTGATGAAGTAAAGAACCTAGGCTGTTGGTTCGACACGCAGCTTAAAATGGACTCACACATTAACAAGTGCTGTAGAGCAGCATTCTTTCACATATTTAATATCAGACGAATCAGGAAATTCCTTACCCATGAGACTGTACAAACTCTAGTCAATGCTTTTGTTACCAGTAGACTAGACTACTGCAATAGTCTCCTTTATGGTTTGCCTGCCAATCAGTTATGTAAACTTCAACGAGTACAGAACAGTGCCGCGCGACTTATCTGTAATATCAGTAAATTTGATCATATTACTCCCGCCTTGTACAAATTACATTGGCTGCCTATCAGATTCAGAATAGACTTTAAGATTTTACTTATAACTTACAAGGCCATCCATGGACTATCACCTGAATATATTACTGAACTCATTAAGTGTAAGGCAGAATCACGATATAATTTAAGATCATCCAAAGAACTGTTGCTCGAGATACCGAGAATAAGATCTTTAGCCACTCTTGGCGACCGCGCATTTGAAGTCGCTGCGCCTAAGCTCTGGAACGGCCTCCCGGCAAATGTACGCAATGCCAGCAACGCGCAATCTTTTAAGAAACTGCTTAAGACGCATTTATTTAATAAGTATTTTAAGGATAAATTTTAGATTATATATTGTACTTAAGGAATAAAAAACAGTTTTCCGTGTATTATACTCTGATAAAGACACGCGGGATGTGGAGAGAACACGAGAGAAGCGTAGGAAACCACGACGCGTAGCGGAAAACTGTTTTTTTTTATTGCTTTTATAAAATATCTAGCGCTCAAATGCTTTTAAGAAGCAGAGAGAGAGAAAAAAAATAGCGCGAGCATGTATTATACTCTCATAAAACATGGCTTTTTGACCAATCAGAGCGCGCGTAATATCAAAGTTATTTTATAATTATAGATACTATTATTCCCTGACCCCTTGCATTGATCCCTGGTTGCCTTTGGTGGGTAAAGCACGACTATTGCCGGTTCGTTGCTTACCCTCCAAGTGCGCTTCCTGGGATCGATGCAATGAGTCCAATTATTATATATATTAGATTAGATTTGTATAAGATTTAGACATATTGGATTTTAGAGTATATTTATAGTGTTTATCATTAGTTGTAATGCACGTGAGCATCTTTCCATGAAACACGCGCAATATAAATATTAAATTATATAATTATATGTAGGTTTACTTGGTTGTCCACTTCGAATATTAGCTGCAAACTGAATGTGTGAATATTATTAAACAGACAAAGTGAATAATATACTCAAGTCCGAACCTGTACAACCCATGCTGTACAGCCATACTTTGCCCGTTCCTCTTCCAAAGTACCAATATCCTACAGTTTTGATAAAACCAAGCTGTCGGTATGCAACCTTGGCATCCCTCATATCAAAGTCATCGAAACCACCTTGACACACTGTTCCCCATTGGCCACTGTGGTAGACTTGTATAATGCCGCCTATACTTGAATTTGGGAAGAGTTAATTTATATTTTGAAGCTGAGTTAACTCTGCTCTATTTCCTTTTACAAGTCTTTCTAAGTATTGGACATAAGTGGTTAGCACTTGCGTTCATTAGTATCGTGGTTGCCTTAGTTAAAGTTTACCAATGCCATGGATTTATTGACCAACTGCATCATAGCAAATCTTGGCTTTCCTAATCCCAAATATAATGACATACTCTTCTCCAATAAGAGTGATCAAGCAAAAAAAATAAAGAAAAGAATAAATAAAGGTCTTCCTTTCAAGTCCTTTAAACGCGTCGGAATGCTTCATTTATGTTTAAATGCCATAGTGACGGTAACCGTCCAGTCCTTTGCATGTAAGTCAAAAATCAGCAACGTCTACACTGTCATTTGAGTTTAAAAGTGCAATCTAGACTTTCCTATTTCAATTAACGTTGACAACAAAACATCCGAAATTGTCGATCCGAGACCTATTTGAATTGTGGAAGGCTGCATACTCTTCTCAAAGATATTGCAAAAACATAGTTGCAATCACGCTTGAATGGTGTTGAATTCCTTATTTGTTTCCATTATCGCCTTAATTTACAAAAATTCATGTTGACACTCACCAATTCCTATTGGTCTCAGTTCGACCATTCCAGATCTCTGGTTAATTGAAATAGTTGTATAAAACTTTGCATCATAACACACCAACATCCCGTGTGTGACCGTTACAGCTAGAATAAACATTTCCCCAACCATCGTGAGTACAGCTTCCAAGTGTGGACTCTGAACCTGTACAATGCATGTTGTTTAGCCATACTTTACCCGTCCCTCGTCCGTAGTACCAATATCCTACAGCTTTGGAAAAACCAAGCTGTCGACATGCAACCTTCGCATCTCTCATGTCCCATTTCCAATAAGCATGACACACTGTTCCCCACTGGCCACTGTAGTAGACCTGTATAATGCCACCGACACCAGCTAGTGAATCCCTGTATACTGATGCATTGAAGCCAAACAAATTATTTTTCTTTTGTTCTGAGAAAATCATTTTAAAACTTTGATCGGCTGACTTATTGAATACGATAACATTGAGTGTAAAAGGTAATCTTTGACACCTGTGCAAGCAAAAGTTGAAAACAATTTAAAAAACAAAAACAAATTCTATATATCAAATGTGTGACCCTTTCAGCAGGACCAAACGCTTCCCCAACCATTGTGAGAACAGCTTCCTAGTGAGGCCTCTGAGCCAGTACAATACATGTCAACCTATACTTTGCCTGTCGAATATTCAATTGGCAACTGTTTTGCCAACATGCAACTTTAGAATTATTCAGATCGTTTGAGCTATAACTGTAATCACAGACTGTTCCCCATTGACCAATTTTAGAGTGTAGACTTGAAATGAACTTAGGTTGAAAGCCTTGGATTTACTACCTATTGTACCTTAATTTTCATAAAAGCAGCAGCATCTCAATGTTTTTAAGCATTTAGCATTGGTGGTGCTGAAGAATCCATGAGCTACTTGCATGACAATCCAATGGATTGCTCAATTGATTAAAAATAACGAAGTAGAGTTTATCAATTGCAATAAAGGTACACTTTTTGTGTATGTGGTGTTAAAATATACACAATACTACACCCACATCATATATGTGGCTGTTGCAGCTAGAGTGAAAATTGCCCCATCCATTATGCGTACAGCTTCCAAGTGAGGTCTCTGAGCCCGTGCATTGCATGTTGTTTAACCATATTTTACCGGATCCTCGTCCGAAGTACCAAATTCCTACAGTTTTGGTAAAACCAAGTCAATGGCATGCGACCTCGGCATCTGGCATATCCTGACGACCATAATGCGCATGGCACACTGTTCCCACCGATTTTTTTTAACTTAGGTCGAGAAGTGAGTAACTTCCGAATCCAATGCTAATAAGATCGAGCTTCATTAAATACATAACAATAATCATCCTTTACAAGGGCTATAGCTCAGCACTGTCTTCAGTTTCTTCTGAATGGGACGCCTATAATGAACTTGTTGTAATCCTGTTAGTTGATCCAATACATTCCAATGAAAGAAATTTGAAAGAAATTTTTTTGCCGATAAGAAAGATTGTCACTACGATTAGAACCGTGTAAAAGACAGAGAGCATTTCAATGAATCAGCTATTTATATAGAACACAAAATAAATACAAAAAATAATACTCAATTTAGAAATTAATACACTTAAAAAACAAGCATTTTCCTACTGAGTTATGTGATTTACAAAACAATAGAGGAGAAAATCAATGCCATCCAAACACAGAATTATTCTGAACATCAATAGAACTGATCACTTATCAACACCAGTTGTCATTCCTTGGACATCCCATCATAAGGCAGGAGAAAGACCTAATACAGCAATATTGCCCCTCTTTTCTCTGCTTAAGAAGAGATGGAGCCGACCAAGGGAGCTGTGTTTGTGACCGTTGCTTCCCCATTCACTGTGAGTCTAGCATGGCATGGTGAGTACTTATATTCAACTGTTTTGGTGATACTAAGTTCTTGACATGCAACCTAACCAGGATTTAGACCGTTTGAGTACCCTAAATACCCTACTAATGGGGAAGACAAAATGACACCAACATCATATGTGTGACCATTGCAGTTAGAGCGAACACTACCCCATCCATTGTGAGTACAGCTTCCCAGTGAGGTCTCTGATCCTGTACACAGCATGCCATTCAGCCATACTTTACCTGACCCATGTCCATAGTACCAAGATCCTATAGCTGTGGTAAACCCAAGCTGACGACAAGCAACCTTGACTTCTTCGTTGACATCCCAAGAGTAACCATAATGACACACTGTTCCCTGGTCTATTGATTATTGGTAAGTCAATAAACTTTACAAATTGTTTTGAAAGTGCTTATGAGACAAACATAAGTGTGACCGTTGCAGTAAGAGGCAAGGTTTCCCCATCCATTGTGAGTACAGCTTCCAAGTGAGAACTCTGATCCTGTGCATCGCATGACATTTAGCATATTAGCACTCCAAGTATAGTTGCTTAAGAAATTAGCTCTTGATGTTTTAAACGTTTTATCTCTAATTTAGATACTTTTGATGCTTTTTACCACGCCATTTTGTTTCTAAGTATTTGTACTGTCAAATTATGCTTTCTTATTCGAAAAATTCTTTACTATCTTGCTGTTTGTGATGGAAATGTTCTGTGGGCTTTCAAACTTCCCGCCATTGTTTGACAACTGGTCATTGCTATGGTCAATTTCCACTGGATTCTTCGACTTGGAATACCATATACTATGAAATCTCTTGGTATCTTACGTCAGTTCAGAGGAAAACGTGCTGGTCGATCTCAAGCAAAAGACGATGGTATTCGATCGATAAAATCAATCTTTTCTCGTTCTACCAGGAAATTAAATATTCAAGATTCGTTCCTTCGTTTTCCTTGGCTGAACACCGCAAATAAACACAAGCATTTTCATCGTGGAATCAATACCAATAACTTGTGCTACCCTTGCCGCATACCTTTATCATCAAATGTTCGAAGAAGTTCTAAACTTTGCCTATGAAACTGCCGGTCAGTATGCAATAAACCTTTGATCATAAATGATTTTATTGTTGAAAATGATATTGAGTTGCTTTGTTTAACGAAACTTGGTTGAATACAAATAATTCAAATTTACAATTAGTTGTTAATGAAATAACTCCGAAGGGCTATGTTTTTCACCACATCCCTAGAAAGTCTAGAGGAGGAGGTGTTGGTCTACTTTTTTAAAAAATTCTGAAATTAAATAAAATTTCAATATCTAAATTTAAGTCCTTTGAGATCATGGGTATGTCTCTAAACTCATCTCTGTCTACCATTTCAATTTTTTGTTTTACATAGACCACCTCCATCAAGTCGGAACAAACTTTCAAATCAAATGTTTTTTGATGAGTTTTCTCATTTTCTAGAACAGTTTTCTATTAATTCAGCCTCATTTCTTCTTGTGGGTGATTTAAACTTTCATGTTGAAGATCAAACTAATTCTCATGCTCTTGAATTTCTTAATATCTTGAATCTTTTCAATTTGTCTCAACATGTTGAACTACCAACATACAAAGAGAAACACATACTCGACCTTATTATTACCAATACGAATAGCAATTTAATTGATAAAGTTTCTGTCTCTGATCCTGCAATATCCAACCAGTCTGCTGTGTTTTGTGAACTACTTACTAAAAAGCCATCTTTTGAAAGAATTGTTTCCAAATGCCGAAAGATCAGATCAATTGACGTTGAATCATTCAAAAAAGATATTGCTTGTTCCAGTTTAATAACCTCACCAGCAGATGATATCAACAGCCTTACTTCACAATATCACTCTGAGCTGTTGTCTATCCTAGACTCACATGCTCCTCTCAAAGAGCGTATTATAACAATGAGACCATCTGCTCCTTGGTACACGGAAAGGATAAAACCTGAAAAGACTAAGCGTTGAAGACTTGAGAGAACCTGGCGAGGCTCACGTCTTACAATTCATCGTGATTTATATGTAGAGCAATGTTGTGTAGTAAAGAAACTTATTCAGAAATCTAAAGATGAACATTTTTCTAACATTATTAATGACAATATGTCCAATCAGAAAGTTTTGTTTTTCACTTTTGACAACAAATGGCTATACAGGAATCCGGAGCAATCCTTTCCTGTTGCACCTACCGCTAAACATCTTGCTAACTCTTTTAAGGACTTCTTTGTTGGCAAAATTAAGGCTTATCAAAGTAATTTTTCTTCTCATTCATCCCACCTGGACATCCATCCAGTTTTACCAGTGTCTCAACATCTTATTTCATTTTCTGAAATTGCATGTGATGATCTGTCTAACCTCATACTTCCACTTGTCAGCAAATCATGTGTTCTTGACCCTCTGCCTGGTGTTATTCTCAAAAGAACCATTGAAATGCTCCTTCCTTCCATTACAAAAATTGTCAATTTATCTTTAAATACTGCAACAGTGCCTAGCAATTTAAAGGAAGCTATAGTGCGACCAGTCATCAAAAAACATAATCTGCCTCATGATGAATTTTCCAGTTTCAGACCAATATCAAACTTGACATTTCTTTCCAAGGTTGTAGAAAAGGTGGTCGCCTCTCAACTAGCAGAGCACTTGGAGAAAAATGATCTCCATGAAAAATTTCAATCAGCCTACAAGAAATTCCATAGTGTTGAGACAGCACTTTTGAGAGTTCACAATGATATTCTTCAAGCTATTGACAGACAGTCTGCAGTTATTTTAGTATTACTTGACCTATCAGCTGCTTTCAATACGGTAGATCATAACATTCTTCTAGAGAGGCTTTCAACTAGATACGACATCAATGGAAAAGCTCTTCGATAGTTTAAATGCTACCTCAGTGATAGATGCTTTCAAGTGAAAGTAAACGGTGCTTCATCTTTTCAACTTCTAGAGAACATCTCACTCCCATCTTATTTGATTTGCACTGGCTACCTGTTGAACAGCGTATTGTTTTCAAGATTCTTCTACTTACTTTCAAAGTTTTACATAATCAGACCCCTTCTTATATGTTTGACTTGGTGCAACCTTATGTGCCATCACGTTCCTTAAGATCAAAGTCTCAGAACCTTTTGACGAAACCTAATTATAACCTAAATCACTATGGCAAAAGAGCCTTCTCCACTGCAGCCCCTGAACTATGGAACAGTCTCCCACAGAACATAAGATCATCTATTTCACTCTCACAGTTCAAACATGAGGTTAAAACCTGGCTTTTTAAGCAGATGGCATCCCAGCATAGATGATGAAAGAGAATGCTGATCTATTGATGGATCCAATAAGAGATTTCCTGAATTATTCCTTTAGCGAGGGATGTCTACCCCCATTGAAAAGCGTCAGATATAGTGCCCATTCCGAAACAAAAGCCGATGAGGGAAGTCAACAAGGACTTACGCCCTATATCACTAACACCAGTTTTATCCAAGATCCAGAGGGGACTGGATCTACCTTTAGAGTTGTCTTGACTACAGAAAGGCCTTCGATTTAATAGATTACACGATTCTTGCTGGAAAATTGATGGCCTTGGATATCCCAAATGGTATTTCGTGCTGGATCATCGATTTTCTTCAAGATCGCAAAAAATGAGTCAAGCTAGAGCAAGATTGTACGCCTGAATGGGGAGACTTCCCTGCAGAGGTCCCACAAGGGATCAAGCTTGGACAGTGGTTGTTTATTTCTTGGACTAATGACATCAATATCAGCAATACGGAGCTATGGAAGCATATGGACTACACAACTATTGCCGAGCGTGTGGCCAAGAACCAAGCAAGCACAATCCAAGACTCTGTCAATGAGCTGGTCGCCAAGTTTGACGAAAACAAGTTCTATTTGAAGGAAAGCAAATGCAAAGAGATGATAATTCCCTTTGCTAAGAACGAGGTAGAGTTCACTACTATTGTATTCAATGCGAAGGATATTGAGGTTGTGTCGAGTGACAAGCTACTTGGCCTGAACATTTCCATCCCAAATCGAAATAGCCTGCCACGTCTCAGAAATCTAGCTGAAGGTATCCGCAAGGCTCTACTTCCTTAGACAGCTAAAGAGAGCAAGCGTCACAACGAAGCAGCTTATAAATTTTTACACTACATGCATCCGTCCAGTCATAGAGTACACATTTCGAGGTATTATACATTTCATTCCAGGATCAACTCTTAAAATTTTGCTGAAAATTTAATTTAAACAATAATTAGCTACTAAAACTGTAATATTGAATAATGATATAATCAATGCACAACATAACACCAACATCATATGTGTGACTATTGCAGCCAGAGTAAACGCTTCCCCATCCACTGTGAGTACAGCTTCCAAGTGAGGACTCTGAGCCTGTGCATTGCATGTTGTCTAGCCATACTTTACCCGTCCCTTGTCCATGCCACCAAAGACCTACAGTTTTGGTAAAACCAAGTTGACGGCATGCGACCTTGGCATCTCTCATATCAAAGTATCTGGAACCATAAAAACACACTGTTCCCCATTGACCATAATGCTCAATTTTAAGATAAATACACAATACCATATGTGTGATTGACCACAACACCATACCAAGTTCCTACCGTTATGGAAAAACCAAGTTGACAGCATGCGACCTTCACGTCATTCATATCCCAGCCATCATAAGTACAAAGTGTTGCCCACAAATTGTATAAACGTGCATCCTTGGTCTCTCTCATATGTTCACAACGGACCACGTTATCAATTATTTATAGTACTAACAAGTACAATGTCAATTATTAGATCTATTTCCAAGTGGCAATTTAATCTGGCTTTATCCATGAGCTTTCTGGCGAGTGAGGCTTAAACTAGATTACATTAATTTTACATTCTATTCTTACAGGTATACCAACTGTAATGATTTACTATCCACCATTAAAGCATTGGACCCTTAATTATTAGGTTATTGCAAGTTTAAATATGTTGCTTTTTTGTTCAGACAATATAATTAATGATAACAACAGGAAATAACTGTAATATCTTTGTGAAAGTAGAAGTAGTATTGTACTGTATTATATTGTATTGTAATGTAATAGTAGTAGTAGTATTGTAGCTGTCTTATTTAGAATAAAGGAAATAATTAAAATAAAAAAATTAAAAGAAAAAAAAAAGAAAAAAAAAAAAAAGGTTATTGCAGGTTCCCCATCCACAATTTACTTGGCCTGGACTCTCCTTCAATGTACTAGTTTTTTTCTTAACATCATGAAATGGTTGTCATTCATATCCCAATAATACCAATTACCTTGACGGCACAATGGTCCTATTCCCGTTTATGATGCATGTTTTAAAACTGATTACCAAACAAAACCCTTCAGTAGCATTACATATCAATGATGTGGTCCATTAATTTGGGTAAAGCATCCAATAATCACCAATTCAAAGATGGTTTTCAAGCAAATAGACTTTACAAAACTAGCACTACAAATACCTATAGACTACTGGACGTAAGTTAGATTAACCTCAATGGGTTAATACGTCACCATTTTAAAATAAAGTTTATTGTATTGCATTGCACTGCATTGCATTGCATTGTAATATATTGTATTGTATTGTACTGTATTAGGTATAGCTTAATTCCATGATAAGCACACAACACCGATGTCATATGTGTGACCATTGCAGTAGGAGTGAACACTACCCCATCCATTGTGTGAACAGCTTGCAAGTGAGGTTTCTGAGCCTGAACATCGCATGTTCCACAGCCATATCTTACCCGTTCCTCGTCAATCGTATGAATAACCAACAGTTTTGGTAAAACCAAGTTGACGACAAGCAACATTAGCAGTTTTCAGATCATCTAAGCTCCTGCTAGTATCACACACTATTCCCCAGTACCGAGTTTTCTAAACTCCGTACTAGCAACCTTCATTTCATCATATATTTGTTTTATGAGCAAGGTTGACTTATTTGAAACTATTGTATAACAATAAGAATTGAAAAAGTCGAAATTGTCTGCCTGCCACGCTCGCACTGAGCTCCAATCCATCAAAAGAGAGGGATGAAGGAACATTGACGACAAGAGACTATTGAAAGTTTATTAACTTGTTTCACAGCTATACTTTACCAGTTGCTCTTCCATAGTGCCGATATGTTATAGTTTTGGAAAGAATTTGTCAGCTTCCACCTTAGTAAATCTCCTATCCTAATAACCATTATAATTATCACATTCTGTTCCCCATTCACAAATTTCGGTAAACTCAGAGCCTGTACATTGCATTAACCACAGCCATACCTTACCCATTCCTCGTCCAAACCACCAAGGTGCCACAGTTTTGGTAAATCCAAGTTGTCTACATGCCACCTTGGCATCATTCATACGCCAGTAGCCACCATATTCACACACTGTTCCCCATTGACCATTGCAATCAAAGTCAGTAACACATGAACACATAAGTTCAAAATATAAACAACTAGTTAATGCATTTATCCTGTCAACCCATAATCATTATATGTTTTTTAATTTTATTTATTTATTTATATTTCATATGTTTATGCAGGTAACACAAAACCATTGGTACATTTCACAACGCATGGGTACCAGTCACACAACCCTTTATCAGCCATTACACATCAACGATATGACACTTGAATGTAGAAATAGCATTCCTCATCAGTGGAGTAAAGCATCTAGTGTTGCGACCAAACGTTTCCCCATCCATTGTGAGAACAGCTTCAAAGTGAGGCCTCTGAGCCTGCACAAAACATGCCATGCAGCCATACTTTACCCGTCCCTCTTCCAACGAGCGAATAACCAATACTTTTGGTAAAACCAAGTCGTCGACACACAACCTTAGCAGTTTTTAGATGCTTTATTATTTATTTTTTTTATACTGCATAACCTCTGACCTTTTTAGCATACTCTGGATCAATTCACATTAAAATTCACAATTGTACCACTTATGAAACCCCTTGAGTGGAGTTTCATGTGAAAACAGTTTGACTCGACTGTAAAATATTTAGTCTTCTCTTTGTGAAGCAAATACTTTTTTTCAGTTTCCACAACAAAAGACAAGTTTCTTTTAGTAGAAAAGGGTTTGATGATAGTGTACTTTAATTATTGCTTTATTTTCATTTTTCAAACCTAAACGTTTAGTTAAACGGCATAATAATGACATACATATCAGGTTTGTGTCATAATACATACTTGCCTTTGAATAGGGTTAGGTTTGTCGGAGAGGAGATGCAAAAGCAATTATTTATCAATTAAGCAGTTATATTTTTGCAAATGAAGACACTTTTTAAGTGCCTTACGTAGCTTAGTAAACCCAAAGTAGTATAATGCATGGAGGTTACAACATGCAGATGAGACTCAATTTTACTTAACAATAAATAAGCCAGACAGAATCAGGCAGATTACACTAGTAATAATCTTTGTTGAGTTGTCTTGCTGTAAGCTTTGGAACAGAGAGATATGTTAGGACTTGACATATTATCTTAGCTGTAGACACATAAAAATATAAAACGCACGCATGTGCTCTGTCCAGTTATGAAGACTGCGGTGATTGCCAAAACAAGAAAAAAGTGTTCTGACAATCCCCAAAATCGATTTAGACAATTATCCCATTCATGGCGGTTGCAACCAGAGTCAACATTTCCCCATCCATTGTGAGAACAACTTCCAAGTGAGGACTCTGAGCCTGAACATCCCATGCCATCTAGCCATATCTTACCCGTCCCTCGTCCCCAATACAAAGGTCCTAGGGTTTTGGTAAAGCCAAGTTGACGACATGCAACCTTGGCATCATTCATGTCAAAGTAATAAGGATAATAACTACAAACTGTTCCCCATTGTTTAATAATAACGCTTTGATATATTGATAATAAAAAATGAAGTTTTGATGAAACAAAGTTCCCTACATGTAACTTTTGCTTTATTCGTATACCAGTTGCCATGGTCAAAAATACGTTTCACCTGCTATTAGTATATATTTCTTTGTATATAACAGCTTTTAGAAAGTTTGAGAATAAACCGTTATCATTAAAACCATTATTATTAGAGCCTGTACATGCATCTTATACCTTATACAGTCATATTCTACCCGTGATATTATTATTACTAATAATTACTTTCCATCACATTTTGGTTTTAAAACATAAACTTTTGATGGTTTTTCTTCATTCTTCATTAAATGTTTATAGTTCTAATAGTTTTCTTAATATATTAAAAAAATGATGCCATGTTTTCAGAGAAGAATCAAAGATAAATTTTTCTAAAGTCTCTTCATTCAGTAGTAGATAAGATCACTACAAATGAAAGAATGGAATTCTCCAGAGTGTACTTTACTTTGTTGACTTCATTAGGAATGGACACAAAAAAAAATCATATCTGATGAAGACTCAAAGTTGGACACAAAAATTTGTTGTAAGTACATTTTAGATCAGATATACACATTTTATTTATCATGATTACAGCCCTAACACTATTATCATTATTATCAGTGTTATTATTATAGGTTATTATTATTACTATTATTATTACCATCCACAATATTATAATCATAATGAGGGTTTATCAGGTCTTGCGTGACATTTAAATTTTAATCCCACAAAAACGAAAATACAATATTTGAAAAGAGCATACCAAAATTAGTAAAATTGGAACGTTTGAAGTGGTTTTATTGAGTAGCGCCGAAGATATGGTGACAGAAGTTGGCTGTTTTGACAGACAAAGGTATGGGAAATATGTTGGAAAGCAACAGCTGGCCTCCCCAATTTTTTTTCATACATTTCTTTGAAGTTGACGGCAAGCAACCTTAGCATCATTCATATACCAGCCACTTGTGTGACACACTGTTCCCCATTGACCACCTTGTCGCCAAGTCATCAAGCAGCTGAACACTGATGTAAACTTCATATTTACTTTAAAATTTCACATTTAGCTGTATAGAGGGAAAACGTCCTCGACGCACATCCATTGCTTTAGGTTATCAATATCAGAAATGCAACTCGTAATTGATTATTTTTTTATCATTAATACATTAATTAAATTCTCATGAACAAAATAAACAGATTGGACAGATATTCACATGGCTATGAGAGCAAACCTTGCTCTTATCAATTGATTGCGAAGAACAAAATTGTCTTATTAAGTAGGACCATTAAAAGCCGTTGTGCAAAATACATTGTCTCAAAGTTTAGTTTTAAAGAGGTTTTGATCAGGAGATTCATTATGAAAATGAAAGTTTCCTAATGGTATTTAAGATTTCTGAGAAAAATGAATTTCAGTATTCATTATCAGAATTCAGTATCAACATGAAAGTTTCCTTATGCTCTATAGGGTTTCTGATCAAAATGAATTCATTTCACCTGTAACGACAATTAATATAATTTCTGGAAGCTTTTTGTTAAACCTTTTAACTCATGGTTTTACTGCTGTATTTAAGTTCTTATATATGAAAGCAAATCGTTGAAACTTGAAAATCTTCAGTTACGAAGAGAAACTGATTGAAATTCCGTGGTAACCAAAGTAACTACAGTAATGTTTAAGTTTGTGAACCAATTGAGTGGATTGCATTCAACAAAAGGTTTGATTGAGGTAAAATTAAGTAGTTACTCATTTTAGGGACAATGACAAACATCACATTATTGATGAACAAATATTAACTTTAACAAGAAATTTCTTGCTGTGACTTGTGAAGTGTTATCTTTAAAACTTTTAAATTCGCTTTTAGTCACCACTTTAGCTCATTGTGAGATCTAGACTCAGTTTATATCGAAAATGTTTTCTGGTGTAGTGTGGTGTAAAGCTGTACTGTTTGCAATAATTATAACAGTAAGTTTTGTTATTCCTTATGCTGCAACAGATACCTCTCAAGGGAAGGAAAAAAGGGATGGGCAAATAGCTCTTGATCCAACAAAGGCAACGCCAGCAACAACGGCTGACATGATTAAGTTGTTAGTGGAGCACGAAAGAAGGTACAAAAAAGAGTAAATAACAAAATAGAAATATAGTATATATAGTATATACATGTAAAAGAAGGCTCCAAATTTTATATTGAAAGAAGATAAGAATAAAAGATTGCCCTTTTATATTTTGCTGTAGATTAAAATAGAAAAGCACCCTAAAAGCTCTTAGAAAGTCCTTTTGATATCAGTGATTGCAATTTTCGCAATGTTAATCGCAATATATTATTCAAACCCTAAATAAAAATATTATTCTAACTCCTTGGATTGTTCAGTTGCTGTGGTAGTCGTCTGTGAATCTTGCTTAATTTACTAAGAAGTTTACTTTATGGGTATTCAACTACTTGAGCCTAGACTAAGCAAATTAGTTTGAAATAAGTATGGTATCATGTAACTCCACTTTTCAACAGAATCCAACAAATTGAATCAAAGAGAGCATTTTTACTAAGAGGTCAGTAAAATACAAGAATAAATGAAAGTTTGTGTTGCCATCTTATATTTGAAGTATACATTAACTGTATTTTCCAGGAAGAGACGGTCGTGACGGTATACCAGGAAAACCAGGTAAAGTACTATTCAAAACGAAACACGTTTCTTCACTCTTCTTTTTCTTTATTTCTTAAAGATATTCACATCCTTACCATACTTCATTATAGAAGTTTACTTTATCATTTTTGTAACCATCATCGTACCACATATTACAACAATGACAAAAAACGCTTTCATGGACAACACGACACCAACATCCCATTGATGATTGTTGCACCCAGAGTAAACATTTCCCCATCCATCGTGAGAACAGCTTCCAAGTGAGGCTTCTGAGCCTGAACAACTCATACCATTCAGCCATACTTTACCCGTTCCTCGTCCATAGTGCCAATATCCTACAGTTTTGGTAAAACCAAGTTGTCGACATGCAACCTTGGCATCTCTCATTTCCCAGTACCAATTGTTATTATCACATACTGTTCCCCATTGGCACAATTGGGTGAACCCAACAATAATTTATATTAGAAATGCCATCTTTTCTAAAAACATTTATTAATACATATACCAACATCCCACATGTGGCTGTTGCAGTTGGAGTTAACATTCCCCCATCCATTATGTGGACAGTTTGGACAATAATCATTGTAATTGTTATTTTTGAAATCATAGCAATTGTTATTGCTACGTCCGTCCATTGCTCTGTCACCCATAAGAGCATTGGGCGCATTGTCAATAGCGCAGCTCCCCATCCCCAATTTACTCATTCTTGAATCTTCCAGAAAGTATCACAAATGTTCATGCAACATTTATTTCTTTGATCTCCAAATATTACCAATGGTCCTATTCACCTTTCTACGGTGGCCCATAGGGGACATGCAGCAAGTTAGATGAGTTGCTGCAAATAAAACGAGTTGCTGCATATAATAAACGAGTTGCTGCATATAATAAACGAGTTGCTGCCTATAATAAACGAGTTGCTGCATATAATAAACGAGTTGCTGCAAATAAGATGAGTTGCTGCATATAATAAACGAGTTGCTGCAAATAAGACGAGTTGCTGCATATAATAAACGAGTTGCTGCAAATAAGACGAGTTGCTGCATATAATAAACGAGTTGCTGCAAATAAGACGAGTTGCTGCATATAATAAACGAGTTGCTGCAAATAAGACGAGTTGCTGCATATAATAAACGAGTTGCTGCAAATAAGACGAGTTGCTGCATATAATAAACGAGTTGCTGCATGTTATTCGAAAAACGCTGCGCGCACTTTGCTGATTGGGGCTGGGTTCTAGAAGAGCCTCGTGGTTTGTTGTTGTTGTCGATCGCAAACAGTTCTGCTTGACAAGACGCTTGAAAATGTTTCGTTCCAAATGTTGTCATGGATGTGGTACTCCAACCGAGAAAAATACGGGAAGTACATCATTGGGGGGCGTTTCATTAGCTGCGAAGCGGCTACCTTCTTTCGAAGAATTTCGGAAGCGCAAAGAAGTAGACAGAACAAGCCACTCTAAATCCAGTTCGAGTAAAAGACAGAAGCTTACAGCAATAACCGTTGTATCGCGATCCGCCGTTTCAAAATAGTCTATGCACGCTCGTTCATTCATCACATACTTCGATCTTATTTTATTTTATTTTTTCGAAAATCTAAATGGATTTGGAGATATTCCAAGGAGTTGTAATGGAGAGCTTTTCGAGTCTTCTTTCTGTCAAGTATTCAAGCCATTCTTGAAGCTAATCATCCACATAAACTTCAGGATTGTACTACAAAGTTTTTCATGATCCCAAGCTGCATGTTGACAATGACGAGATAAATTATATTTAGCTTTCTTCTAAAGTTTCGACAGCAACCTCTGACTTTTTTCGTAACTAAATCATTAAAGGGATTAAGGCAATTGTTTGCAAATTAAAATTGTCTTGAACTAGTTTCTATAATTTAAAATATTATGAAACGATCGGGGAGGTATTTGAGATTCATCAGTCATTGTAGTTTTGCTGACTCATGCAGGATTTCCTTATTGATCAGCCTTCTTTTAACTTCAAAACATCTCTTCATCGCGGCGACTCCTTGGAATATTCTTGAACTGTATTTTCGAAAAAATGTGTTAATTTTAAGGGGATTTCGAAGCTGAGAGGAGCGAGTTCAAAGGCTTGTTTGAGCCGAAGATGATTGACGGCTCGCAAAAGACCAAAATCCAAATGAGGTTTTGAAACGGCGGATCGCGATACAACGGTTATTGCTGAAAAGCCCCCATACAAGATGCCACGATACAGATTGGTTTAATGGTGGCCAAGGATAGTGATGTTACAGTAAAACGCGGGTCATCCTTGCCTTTAAAGGTCCAACCGGCAATAACAGCCGAAGAGCTACTTAGAATGGCTGTTGAAAAGCAAAGCCGATTCAACCAGGGCATGGTCCTATCGGATACAAGCTCACCATCCTTGGCCACCATTAAACCAATCTGTATCGTGACATCCTGTATGGGGCTTTAAGCTTCTGTCTTTTACTCGAACTGGTTTTAAGCTAGGGTAATACGAGCAACAAAATCACTCAAGTCGTCTTGCAACATTGCTGCGAAACGGGTTGAAAAGCAATGCTGCGCGTTTTTCCTCCCGAGTATGAACTTGTCTCGCATCAAAATAGTTTGCTGCAAGTTGGAAAAGTCTGTTGCAGAGAGTAGAAGGCCATTCTACTTTTTGCAACAAAATTTCCTGATGTTGCGCGTATTACCACTCCAAAGCAAACTTGTGTCGCAACAAGTTGATTTCTAGCTCGCGAAAGCAGCCGCTGAATGGCTTCCCTGGCGCTTGTGATATGATCAGCTGACCGTATTAGCCAATCAGAAGACAGGATTCACACAACTTGCAGCAAACTATTTTGTTGCGAGACAAGTTCGAACTCAAGAGGAAAAACGCGCAGCATTGCTTTTCAACCCGTTTCGCAGCAATGTTGCAAGACGAGTTGAGTGATTTTGTTGCTTGTATTACCCTAGCTTTAGAGTGGCTTGTTCTGTCTACTTTTTCAAGCGTCTTGTCAAGCAGAACCGATGGTGATCGACAACAACAACAAACCACGCACTTCGAATAACATGCAGCAACTCGTTTATTATATGCAGCAACTCGTTTATTATATGCAGCAACTCGTTTTATTTGCAGCAACTCGTTTATTATATGCAGCAACTTGTTTTATTTGCAGCAACTCATCTAACTTGCTGCATGTCCCCTATGGGCCACCGTACCTTTCACTACCCTTCACTAACATAATAAGTACACGACACCAACATCATGTGTGTGACCATTGCAGTAAGAGTAAACACTACCCCATCCATTGTGAGAACAGCTTCCAAGTGAAGCCTCTGAGCCTGAACATTGCATGTCCCAAAGCCATATCTTACCCGTCCCCCGTCCATCGTACGAATATCCAACGGTTTTCGTAAAACCAAGTTGACGACAAGCAACATTAGCAATTTTCAGATCATCTAAGCTTCCATATGTGTCACATACGTTTCCCCTTTCGCAATTTTCCGTTTGAAAACTTGTTTCAATGCACATTTTGACTGGCAAACGATCACATTACTCATTCCACTATTATTCCTGGGTTCAAACTATTTACTCTCATATGATATCTTAGGTAGAGATGGACTTGACGGTAGAGATGGGTTGCCTGGTCAAAAAGGTGGGTATGCTGGTAATTTTCTTAATCCAAACTCAATGCTAGCTGTGCTATTTATAAATTTCGAAACCGAAACATTAGAATCAGTCGACATGATATACTTGTATCTTTCCTAGGTTCACCAGGTTTGAAAGGAGAGCAAGGAATGCAAGGTGTGAGAGGTTCAACGGGACCCAAGAGTGGTGGAGTACAGTATGTACGATGGGGAAGAACCATCTGCCCTTCGGGTGCCTCTCTTGTTTACAAAGGTAAGACACATTTCATTGGCTGTTTTTCCTCAAAACAAATTTATAACATTTTCATTTTCAACAATTGCATTCCAGGACGTGTTGGAGGGGAACGATATTCACACAAAGGAGGTGCTGCTGATTACGTTTGCCTTCCTCAGACCCCAAAATATGGAAGATACAATGATGGTTCCCAGTCAGCTGGATACATGTATGGTGCAGAATACGAAGTTTACTTTAACCCCTTCACCAACAGCGGTCTCTTTAATCATGAAGTCCCTTGTGCTGTGTGTTATGTTGAAACAAGAAGTGCCAAGATGATGATCCCTGCAACCTACGAGTGTCCCGGGAGATGGACACGAGAATACCATGGGTACCTGATGACTGAAAATTATGCCCACGAACATCAAACTGAGTTTATTTGCGTAGATGAACATGCAGAAGCTGTGCCAGGGACCAAACCTGATGTAGACGGCACACTCTTGTTTCCTGTAGAAGGCAAGTGTGGTTCTCTACCTTGTCTTCCATATGTTGAGGGACGAGAATTAACATGTGTAGTTTGTACCAAGTAAAAACAAATTCGTTGTGAACAAATCAAGATGTGGAACTTCTAATTATGTGAAAGATAAAATCCATAATAAAAGCAAAGACCATTTTGCCAAAGACAGAAAGTCATGATTTAAATGAAAGTAGTAGATAAAAATAATGTAAAGTTCCCCAGGAAGGCAAATGTAGTAATATAATGAAACAAAATAAAATGCTAAGAATCAATGCATTATTCTTTGATTACCTTATCCCAGACTCAAAATAGACTTGTGATTTTCGATATAGATAAATTTATGTAAAGCTCATACCGCCGTTTTCATTACTCTCTATATTTATACAATTTTATCGATTATGAATATGTCTAAGATACGAAGCCAAGCACGGTCAAAACGAAAACATAAAACTCCCTGCGGAGTTGTTTTATTCACCGTATTTAAACATGTTTTTACGAATATTTATTCTGGTTCCCCCCTTTGCTTTGGTCCTCGCTTCGCCCCTGCTGCAGGATAAACATACAGCTAAGACTCAATTCCACTTACTGATACTTGAAAAATCCGGACAATATTTTTTAGAAGGTGTTCAGGCAGATTACACCAATATAATTGTACCAATGTCGTTGTTGCAGCTTTAGACTATGGAACAGAAAGATATGTTAGTACATGTCAAGTAATAAACACATCTATTGACAACATCTATGGAAAACATCTGAACAAGAATGCATGGTTTACTCTAAGAATTAGGAAGATAATAGTGGTGAGTTAAAGGGATTATTTTGCTTCAAACAATTTTATTTTTTTAGAATTATTTTTGAGTGGTGTAGTCACGAGTGGTAAATGCTTTCCATGCAGGGATTTATTTTTATTTCACGCTAAAATTCACGTCAGTTTTGAATGATTTACTGGCTATTAAAATAAATGCATGCAATGTCATTATCCTTGCAACAAATATACAAAGAGGTGCAACGGACCTTAAACAATGCTGTCAACTTGAAGCACACTTTCAACAAATATCTTTACTAACTAAATTATTAGTTTCACACAAACATTTGATAGAAATAGTGTCTGTGGTAATTTAAAATAATTTTTAAAATCACTATTTTGATAATAACTGGTTTTTGAGGTTGCTCAACTGCAGCTCATTAACTAAATTTATCAAATTCATAAATATTCACACAATAGAAAATCACAACCATGATCGAGTTTTTAAATCGGCAAGAGATTTGTCCTGATTTGCATACAACTTTAACTAAGATTTTCTCAGCGAAAAGTGCTTTTATCTTGAAAATTAAAGTAAAATTCAAGTAACACATGACCTAACTATCCTAAAAATTGATAAGTGAGATAAAACATTCGCGTCCGACCTTTGTGGGGTTACCTGCATCTCGCCATTTCAAATCCCCATAAATGTCTCCCGCTCATGTTTTATCTATCACTTAAAACATATCTGAAATTAGTATATTATATATAGCTAAAGGAGAAATAGTTTATCTTAGCACATAAAGCTTCTACAGTTATTGTTGCAAGAATACTGTAATTGTTTAAATAAGATGGACACGATTTTTAAAACATTGATTAAAATGGATTTCAGGCAATCCCCCCACCAACACCTTTATGAAACTTATACCCTCTAAAACCCTAAACTTTATAGAATGTAAAATTGAGTAAAGTCACTAGCAATTCGCTATGAAAAGGATATTCTCTTAAATTAGTGAACCTTATTATTTTAGTCTCCTGCGCAGCTATAAATGTACAGTTAAAAAGAAATTCTCATGCCATCCCTGATGGTGCACAAAAGAATGCTAGAATGTATTTGTAGATAGAATGAGTGATGATACATCTTAGAAACAACTTACACACAACGATATATCTCTTTCTAAAAGCATTTCTGTTTTGAAAATTTTTTCGTCTGCCATAATGTTTACTTTACAAGAAATTCCTTGTATTTATTTCTTGTTTTGCTATTTTGATATTGTGGAAATATATTGTTGATCCAACCTTGCACCTTGACTACTTTTTCACTTCTCTCCAAGGTCAACATATAAAACAGTGAAGTATTTCTCTGGTAACGTTTCTGCTTGACTAAGTTCATAATGTCTGCTGGTGAAAAAGGGTGGAAAATGCTGCTGCTTGTAGCACTAAGTCTTATTATGTTTTGTCATGTACGAACTGCTGATGTGCAAGAACAGGATGTCAAGAAAAGAGGAACAAGTCCAAACCGAGTTCCAACAACGATTTCAGATATGTACAAACTGTTGGTAGAACTGGAACAAAGGTAGATAAGAAAACCTAGTCAAATAGCAGAAGAGAATAGATGATTGAAAAATAATCAACAATTTCTCGGGCAAAATCTTTTCGTAAATCTAAAATTTACGGTATAAAAACGAAACATTAATGGAAAAGTGTTTGCAATTTCAACCGTTTACAATTAGAGCCACACGATGTACACAATTTTAATGTGAAAAGAAAGAGAAAAATTAAGGTATATAATCTGCAAGAACGAAAAAAAAGAACAAACGAAAGAAAAAAAAACGAACGTAGGCAGGCAGGAAGAAAAAAAGAAAAGAAAGAAAGAAAGAAAAAAAAAGAAAAAGAAGAACCTGAAGAAGAACTTTCTTTTTTAACAGGTTCAGAAACTTTGAATCAAAACAATTGGCGGTACTTCTAGGTGAGTGAAGAATAAAGCACCTTTGGCAGGTTTCATTCTTGAATTGTTGATATTGCACTCACTCCTTGTTGAAAATTGAGAATCTCTTCAAGGACATCTCATTTGTTGTCTAAAAAATCTGTTACTTAACATATATTTGACTTAATTTCCTATTTCGGGTAGAGATGGTCGGGATGGTTTGCCAGGAAAACCAGGTTTCTTTCTCTAATTAATTAAAAAAGCTTTTCATTTTTAAAATCTTTTCTAGAACTATTACAGAAACAAGTCTCGACGTTTCAATGCCGTCAAATGTCATTTTCAAGAGTGTATATGCATATTTAGTCACAATGTCAGAGTAAAGAATGTCCCTATTGGAAAAACACCTTTGCTTTAAATGAATCCGATTTAGTCTTAATGAGGGCTTTAATTCTTTCATAAAGAACATCTCGTAAACGAGGCATTCCAGTCTATCTTTGCAACGCTTCATGACCTTGAAATGCTTTTAGAGGTCCTTAGAGTCCTGATGCCATTTTTTTTAATGCAAGCCTACGACACTCAAATCAACTTAAATCACAAAGTTACCTTCGCACTGAGTCACACGACTTCTGGTCTTAGTATGGGAGAGTAAATCTAGTAGGAGTTCCTTTGGCGCAATTTCTATAGAGGGGTGCGGCTTTTTGACTGCATAACTTCTGTTAATGTCATATGAAACTAGGGTGTCACTAGCATCTTTCTCCATTTTAACAAAATCTTCAGCAAATTGGAATATGTCAAACACTGTATGGCTGTTGACAGAGAGTGGTTTCAAATTTTCATCCAGCCTTTTAGCTAATCTGTAATAATATGTCCACGTCGCAGATATTGTTGGACGCATCCACAGTTGGGGCTTGTGTCTTCGGTTCTGGATCCCTTATAATTCACCGTCTTGGCGACCTCAGGCAGTAGCATTTCTTTGACAAGTCTATTTAATTCCTTCTTTTTCTCTTAAAGCGGATGGAATTACTTGGGAGGTCTTCCTCTCTTTTGGGGTCTCTCTCAAGTGACTGAAGTGAACTTAGAGGTGGTTCACTCAGGAACTTAGAAGTAGAATTGATTACAGACTATGCATTGATTACACTCTTGAAAATGACGCCGGAAGGGTTTTGAAATGTCGAGACTTGTTATAAATTTCATTATAAAGTGTTTCAAAACCAAGTGGTTAGGGTGACTGACTACTTTAGCAAGGAATAATTACGAAATATTCTTAGGCTGATATTAGTACAGAATTTAATGCTGATTCCAAAAATGAATTTCGAACATGACTTTTTGACAAGTTTTCGAAAGAAAAATGGCGGAAATCACGCCTTGCACACACAAATTGATAACTAAAAAAATAAAAACGCTCTCGAAGCACTTTTCTCTGGACATCTACTTTATTTTCGAAGACTAATTAATATTAATTGAAGAAAGTTTTAAAAATAAGCTAAAAATTCAGCATCTTCTTAGCTTAATAAACCGAAAATCATATTCAAACGACAACAACAAAAACACAAAAACGGTTTTTTTATAACTTCTAATAATTACGTTTTTTTCACACTTTCTCAAAAGATTGACTTTTACCTGCTGTTTTAGGAAATTCAAAGAAAAATATAAATTCCCTTGCAAATCCGGGGTTTTTGCCCTGTTGAAGTTCCAATTGCGTATGGTTCCTCTGTAAAATTTTGAGGGTTGTTATTCGGTTTTGAGCAGTTTTTATGCGTGCACATCGTGGGCTCAAATTAAATGGTTAAAAGTAGTCAGTCACCTTAATACAAAGAATTTGATTCCTAATTTGCTTTTCAGTTTCTGTTTTCATTGATATATTTCATAGTTTTCCACTTTCGTATATTTCTTCTTATCCATTTCTATTCTCAATTTAAGGTCAAGACGGGCAAAATGGCAAGGCAGGATCACCAGGGTCAAGAGGTATGTGTGGTCAAGACCAGCAGTACTTAATATTTTGATTGATATTTTACACGCTTAAAGAATTACTTTCTAGGTCTACCAGGTTTAAAAGGAGAGCAAGGAAATCCAGGTGTGAGAGGTCCACAAGCACCCAATAGTGGTGGAGTACAATACGTACGATGGGGAAGAACTACCTGCCCCTCAAAAGCGTCTTTTGTTTACAAAGGTAAAAACAAAAGAGTTCTCTTGATAAAGAAAATCACACGTCTATTTATGCCATACTCTTGCCGCAGGTCGTATTGGAGGAGAACATTATACTCATTCAGGAGGAGGTGCTAACTATTTGTGTCTCCCTGACACCCCAAAATATGGAAGGTACAAAGATGGACATCAATCTGCTGGATACATCTATGGTGCAGAATACGAAGTTAACAGTTACAATCCACTTGCCACGCACCACCTTCATGATCACGAAGCTCCTTGTGCTGTGTGTTATGCCAAAACACGAAGCGCCAAGCTGATGATCCCTGCGACCTACGAGTGTCCCGTGGGATGGAATCGGGAGTATCATGGATACCTCATGACTGAGAATCACGGACAGATACATTCCTCTGAATTTATTTGTGTTGATGAGAATGCAGAGGCTGTACCAGGAACCCATGCCAACCTCGATGGTGCCCTGTTATATCCTGTGGAAGGAGTGTGTGGTTCCCTGCCTTGTCTCCCATATGTTTCAGGACGTGAACTGACATGCGCAGTGTGTACCAAATAGAAACGGAAATAATCCAGTCAAGTCAAGTCCAAAGTCAAAAAATTGATTGTAAATTCTTAGCTTAGACTTCGGATCAAAATTAAATAAATAATAATTCATCATCGATTTGTCTTGTCTTTTTAAATCATTGTATAGGCATTAACAAAAAACGTTTGGCATGACATCGGGGCTCCCAGGAAAGAGCTATTAGAACACCACCAAATGTCATACGAATAAGAAGTTAATGCTGTTAGTGCCCAGCTGTTCGAAGTTTTTCAATCTCATTATCTGCTCTCGCCTGGCAAACACTGCCCACCACACGTGCCGTTCAGAAACAATGCTGTTGACGAGCATCCAGTTGACGAGCACTTCAACAGGAAATGACATAATGTGAACCTAAGTATGTTGTAATATTTTTGACTAGCATTCAAAGAAAAAGTTACAATGAAAGTATGGTGCGGGAGATATGTGATAGAGGTTATGCATGATGAATACAGCATCGTAATAAATAATAAATGGATTGGTAATCATATTTCTTTACAAGGCATACACGAACTTTCGGGTCGAAAACGAAAAGTAGTTTCATAAATATGTTTTATATTCTTATTCTTTTCATGATCGGAATTTATGTCCAATAAAGATTAATCTTTCTGTAATTTTATTTGTTTTTATGCTCACAAATGTGGTTGAAATCCTTTGATATGCTAGAAAAAATATATTGTATTTCAAACAAAATATGGCCGATAACAATATTTCAATGTCTTAATACCGAGCAAAACGCTAAGATATTTTTTTACATGATTGGCCACTGCCTGGTGAAATAATAAATATGTTAAAAAATAGATATAATCACAAACAGATCTTAAACAACGTTTTTTACACTATATTCAGGGATTAAGATTTTCCATGGTCGCAACGGATACATGCATACCAAACTAACAGTTTCCCATACATATAAATTACCTTAAAATATGTTAACCAAAAAAAAGAAATTAATCAATTAAAAAACAAATTTGAAATTGTTGTTTTATATTTTCGTGGCACTAGGGATCTCGATAAGAGCCGAAAACTTGTCTGTATGGCGGTATTTTTGAATATTTTATTTAAATTGGTTTTTTTTTTTAGTTTAATCTATTTTTTTAGTTATTACCCTAACAATATGTTTAGCAAATAAAAAGATAATACATAAATAGAGTATGCTTTTCTCCAAACGCTTTTTTTTTATGTTTTAAGTCTTTCAAAAGTCAAATAGCTTGGGAAATTTTATATTGTTTCAGTCTTGAGATAACAAAAAAGTCTGTTGCGCAAGGACTACAGAGCAAATTAAAAAGTGTGTGTGGAAAATATAAGACACTAGTATGCAAAAGAAAAAAAGGGGGGGCTAAATTGCAAAAAAAATTAGACATTAGTATGTAAAAGGGAAAAAATGGGGGGGGGGGGGTGGCATAGCCCCTATGGCTTATATAGCCAAACTTTGCGAACGAAATTTAAAACACACTAGCTTGTTCCCCAACTCTCACTCTTCTTCTTCAACCTACTTGGAAGTTTTTGATTATAAATCTATTCCTGTGATTTCCGATAACATTTTAGTAATTTGTTTTGAAAGTCAATGTTCATATAGTAGATTTGATCACACGTCAGTAGATTTTATTGGGTCTCTCTCTCCTTAACTTATTATACGGTTTTCCCGCTTTTGCAGGTTTTCCCTGAGCTGGAAAAAATACTTTTCCTGACTTTTCCCTAGCCTGTGGCAACCATGCGTTTTTCTGTGTTCGGCTTTTTTGCAATCATTCAGGCGAAAACCTTTAAACAATTGTGATATTTCCTTCTTGGGTTTGAAATAAAACTTTTGTTTATCAAACATTATGTAAACAAAGATGTTTTTTATGAATTAAAAGCTTTCTCAATTAATTATGATTGAAATATATTTTTAAATATTTACTCAAACCAGAACTTTCCTGTTTTTTTTTATTTTAAGTCGCCAAATGTTGGATACAAAGATTAAACATCCCATTTTATATTTTCTCAAACGGGCACGTTTTTTTTTTCATTTCTCTGCATTTCACTTTACCTTTTGCAAGCCTTCTCTCCAAAAACTTTTTTTTATTATTTGTTTATTATTAAGAGATTTTTGCAATGCTTTTCATTAATTTTAAAGAATTTTTCAATTAGCAACCGACATTTCAGAAGCTTTTAAAAACTCTCTATTGTGTAAATAACGTGACGCACGTCTCACCTATACCTTTCTCTGGGGAAAGAATAATCAAGCTATGATGTAATATTTAGCCTATACAAAGACATTTTAATACGATTTAATCAATACTTGTCCTGGGGAAAGAGTGAGTTGTCTAAACGTATTGCGAATGCTCGTCGGAAATTTTCAAAAATACGCCGAAAAGATGCTGAAAGCTTTCTGTTAATAAGTTGTCAAAATAAAAAAAATAAATAAAAAGAGTTACTAAGCCAGACAGTTGAAAATTTAATGGACATGAGCAAAAACACATGCAGACATTTGAGAAGCGCTTTATGGATTTCTTCTTCAACGTCCAAAAGGAAACAAACTTAATAACCAAATTTGATTCTCAACTTCACTTTCAAAATTACCCTTAAAAAAATGAAAAAATTAAATCACTAAGGTTTACTTCTGAAACATACAACTATTTTATAATCGTTTATTTTGTAAAACATCTTTCCTTATTCGTAAAATCGTATGCATATAAATTCACAGATAATTACTCACAGATAATAGTTGGGACTGCCTTGTTGTGTTGAATACAAGTGAATAAGAAGTAAAAATTTAGAAAACCCCGTGTAAAAAAGTTCTGGACTCCACTAACATTTTCTTTGTCATCAGGCGAAGTACTAACCGTACGTCAGTATCACAGTTAAAAGAATATATACGAAGTAATTTTTATTCTTATTCATTTGTTGCATGGGTTTACTTTTTACTGGTTTTAAATTTTTTTCCAGCTACATGTGTCAGTATGCCGGTGTTGCCTATTTACAACTCATAAAATATTTCAAACATAGTAGAGAGAGTTTAGTGCTAAACTGATCCCTTTATCTATTTGTCTATTCCCTAATTAATACAACATATAATTCAATGATCAAATTAATTGTAATTATCAAGAATAAAACTATTCTTAGAAAGGAAAAGATTTCCCCTTTACTTAGAATTCGATTATTGAGTTTTAAGAGCACATGTCAGCAAAATCCAAACAAATTTGAAAATTCGTGGCAAGTCTCAAAAAATTGATTTTGCTCAAACTTTCAGGGTTGATAGCCTATTATGTCCCAATCATCGTGGTGTATTTAGTTTGCGAAAATATTATTTTGTTCTTGGGAAATAAGGAATAAAGGCGCGACTTCTGATTACAGCCCATCAATTAAATGCTACCTAATTCAATATGCATATCATTATTGTTGTCTCTTCGGCAAAGGACAGAGTTTTCATAAATTCTTTTTATTTCTCAATGGTGTCAATTAGATTTCGATGATTGACTTCAGAAATCAAGTGGGATCTTTAGCCCATTATCAATGTATCAGTTAATTTGGGAAGTATAAGCAGTCGCTAAGTATAAGAGGCTGAATCTGTGCGGCATTGCAGACGTATTCAGTTGTTGTTTTGAAATCCATTGTTGACACAGATAACATGGATATGCCAAAACATCAAGGTTCTTCGTTTAGAATACCTCAAAAAGGATTTTAATCCTTTTGAAAACGTCTGCATCAACAAGGTTAGAAACTTATAATTATGTTTAAAATAAAACATTGTTGAAAGTACAAGTGTTTGACTTAGTGTTGACAGACCTGTCTTTCTTGGTTATTTCAAAAGCTAAGCCGGGGACGGAAGAAACGGCGTATTTTGGTAACTTCGGCCGCTTGTAGAAAATCGAAAACGACTTTACCCAAGCTAATTTTTGGCACAAATGAAGATCAACTCCTGTTCTATTAATACCCTAAATATCAATTGATTCTAATGTTTCGGCCATAGTAAAAATGCCACTTGTTTTGAAGCTACTTTTACAGTAAGAAAAAGTAGGGCTGATGAGAAAATTCGCAATAAATTCCACATTGTAAAGAAATCTTTCATAATGACAGTGAATGAAGTATAGATGATAGGCAAAAGGAATATGATATCATCACTACCATAGATTAGATAATTTCATTACATGAGGTCACTGAAGTTAGTCAATTTTAGGCTCTATAAATGAGCATAATTAACCGTTCCAACTAAAATCCTTATTTCTCAAGAACAAAATAATATTTTCGCAAACTAAATACATCACGATGATTGGGACATAATAGGCTATCAACCCTGAAAGTTTGAGCAAAATCGATTTTTTGAGACTTGCCACAACATGTTTGACTTTTACTGACATCCTCTCTTAAGTTTCCTATTTGCTGAAAATCAATTTGGGTGATGAAATATTTACTCTGCAAGAAAGTTCTTGTTTTTCGGTAGAATGATGTCAGAAACAAGAACCACTAAACTAGCCAACTCATGGAATCTCAGATCACTTCTTAACACTTCAAGACCTTTGTACATTGAAGACGGTGAAGTATCTGTGTTCTCCTCGCTCCTTTGAAGTTCTAAATGCAGTTTTGTAATGAAATGTGGTGTAAAGCAGCGCTGCTTCTGGCAGTAAGCCTTACAGTGCTACCAGCTTATGGACAAGAACAAACGGTAGAGAAAAGAGGTCAGGGAATAAGGACTCCAACTACACTGGCTGATGTGATCAAAGTTTTGATGCAGTTTGAAAAAAGGTAGTTAAAAGAAAACATACTTTAACTAAGGAACTAACTGCGATCATGACACATTATGCTCCAATTTTCCTCTCTGTTGTTTAGAAGTATAAAATTCAATTACTTGGATTATAACTCAAAGCCTTAACTTGTTTCTTCCAATTTCTTCCAATTGCCACATCCCACAACTACAGTCTAAGAAATCTAGGAAAATTCCGGTTGTATAAATGCAGGACTGAACGTTACAAGAACATTTTTATTAAATCTATTGTATTTCCATCCTGGCTTACAAAATTTGTTTTACTTCAGAATAAATCGGATTGAATCAAGGCGTATGGAATTTATAAGAGGTAAGTTAAGAAAAAAGACTCCGAAACCAGTTATTAACTTTTGTCTGTAAATTACCAGTATATAGGTAAAAGTACGTGCCTTTTCTTGCAGGTAGAGATGGACGTGATGGATTGCCCGGAAAACCAGGTAAAAATTCATTAGACGCATTGATTAGTTCTTGTTTCTTGTTCTTTTGTTTCAGGCTTGTTTGTTTGTTTATTTGCCTTTTGTCTCCCTTGCATCCCTTGAATCTTTATGAAAAAAAGCCAAGAGAAATGAAAGAACCTGAAATTTAATGCTGTCATAAAATCTAAAATGTGGTGCAATCCTGTTATATACAGCTGTTTCAAAAGGATAATAAGCACTGCTTAGTGAGTAGTAGCACATTAACATGAAAAGTATTTTGTGATGAAAAGTATTTTGTGGTCTCTGAAGTATATTGTTAAATGTTATCACTACCACAGCTACTTGACCAGTCAAAAACCAAAAACGTGTAGAAGATCATAAGGTGCTTTACTATATTTGTTTCATTGCCTAAGTTTCTATTTCAGAACTATTCTTAAATTCTTCTAACCGAATCGTCTGCTATTTCAAATACCATCGACTCAGTAAATGCTGAAATGAAATGTTTTCGTTACAGGGCAAGATGGTAGAGATGGATCGCAAGGACGAAGAGGTACATTAACAATTAACAAACCTATCAAACCATTATTATCATTACTTTAGCCGGTTCGGATGCTAACTTATCAACTATCTTAACAACGGCAGCCAAAGTAGCAATATCCCTGAAATGTTGTATATGGGTACTAAATTACAACTATTTGTCTACCATTAGGTCCACCAGGTTTGAAAGGAGCACCAGGAAATAAAGGTGTGAGAGGTCCACCAGGACCCAAGAGTGGTGGAGTACAGTACGTACGATGGGGAAGAACCACCTGCCCTCCTGAGGCTTCTCTTCTCTACAGAGGTATTTTTAAAATATCTTAATCATGTTAGCCATACTCTTTTCAAAGAGATTACCGTAATTTACAGGTCGCACTGGAGGAGAGAATCACGGACATAAAGGTGGAGGTGCTAACTACGTGTGTCTCCCTGAGACCCCCAAATATGGAAGATACAAACCTGGTCACCAAAACGCTGGATACATGTACGGTACAGAATACGAAGTAAACACTTTCAACCCATTCACCACCGGCCATCTTCACGATCATGAAGCTCCGTGCGCCGTGTGCTATGTTAAAAAACGAAGTGCCAAAGTGATGATCCCTGCAACGTATGAGTGTCCCGCGGGATGGACAAGGGAGTACCATGGATATCTGATGTCTGCATACCATAATCATCCACATCCCACCCATTACATCTGTGTTGACAACGATGCAGAGTCTGTACCAGGAACCCATGCTAATCTCAACGGTGCCCTGCTGTATCCTGTGGAAGGAGTGTGTGGTTCCCTGCCTTGTCACCCATATGTTACGGGACGTGAACTGACATGCGCAGTGTGTACCAAATAGAAACGGAAACAAGCCAGTCAAGCCAAGCCCAATGTGTCTAAGTCAACGATTGATTGTAAATTCTTAGCTTAGATTACGAATCAACAGTTAATAAAAACAACTGAGCATTGAATGGTCTTGTCTTTTAGAATCATAAAACAAAAACAAAGCTAACACAATTATAACATTTCGGGTATTTCTGCGCTTCAAAATTCTGTCACTTTTTAAAACATGCCTTATTTATTACACGTTCTACTAACTGACGAAGTACAATATCTATTTCAACAGCATTTTTATAAAACGGAGACTTGAACTTATGGACTGAAGGCGCTTTATTTATGTCTTGTTGAAAAATTCAGGGTTTGTGCAAGACTCATCAAATGAAATTCCAGGAATATTTAAAAATTTCGCAAGAGATAAAAATGTACTGCACTTTTAAAAGTGTATCATAAAATTTTCAAAGAGTGGAGTCTCTTTTAGTTCCTCCTTCTAGTGACTTATCCGACTGATCATTTTCTCCATGACTACTATTTTATACCTACATGTGCAATTTTCAAAGAGTACCCTTTGAGTTTTCTCAGACTATCCCCTTCTCAACTACAGTAAAGTATTCTTGGAAATGGATGTTAAATTCCAGGGTTTTCGAGAGGTTTAAGGACTAGCACAAATTTTGATTACATTGCTAGCTCAACAAGTCATAGTATAACTAGCACCAATGAATATTTACCAAATTCTTGGAATAGGAAACAATGATTCTATTCCTCGAATAGAAGTCCTACAGCTCTTCTTGAACAATTTACAACCTTAACTAAAACTTCACTTTTACCGGAATCAAGATTCTTTGTTCAAAGTAAAATAAAATAATGCAGAGAACCCAGACGTCTGCTGTAAATGTGACGCTCATTTGACAAAGAACAACTAGCCTCGTTTTTATGTCTATAATCACCAGTTTCGCGCCCATCTTTTGGGATATGAATAAAGATACAGTGTACTTACCCATCAAGACGTCAATATTTCTAGCCTGGATTGCAGGCAAGAATCCACTTCTGCAAATTTCGCCTTGGTCGACTTATGTTTACTGCAAGCAATAAAAGAGATAGAAGCATGTTAAAAGACATGTCAAATCATTCATCCTTATGTTTAAATAGAAAAAGCCGGAGCATTCAAATTATTGACCCTAAAATCCCCGTAGCATACATGAGATTGCGAAAGGCTATGGACTGCAGAATCAATCTAAAAGCTAAGTCAGTGATTTGCAAGTAAGTTTCAAACACAGCGTTTATTGAACAAGAAACGTAACATAGAAAAAAGGTAGAAATTTAATAATAATAGGAATCAATCCATCGGCTAAGGTAGTGCTTTACACTTTTATATTATATCAAAATATTCATTAGCAAATTTTACTGAACAAAAGCAATTCTAGCTACTAGAAAGTTTGAACAAATATTTCAATTATTAATCATGTTGTCATAATTTAATTAAATCAAAATGTTCAATATTTCTAGTTCTTTTTGCAGACATGAATCCATTTCTCCAGTATTCACCTTGGTTGAGCTAGGTTTACTACAAATAATGGAAAAGAAAGGAAGATGTTCAGTGTGTAGGCTAGCCGTGCTCTCACTTAGGTCAGCTTTAAAGGTTTAAAGTTTTTATGCTGTGTTTAAAAAATGAAAAAAAGGTAAGGTAAAAAAGGTAAATCAAAAGTCTCATTTATTATCTAATGTTGGAATGCTGGTTTTAATAGTCTTCTGCCGTTTTCGAGTTCGTTTCTTTTGCAGGAAGAGTACGGAATACCAAATATTGTGCTTGACTGTACTTAATCTTAGAAATCTTCAGCAATCGTCACCAGGTAAAATCCATCTGTACTGCATTAACAAGGCTTAATCCTGATCTTTTCCTTTGTCCACAAAATTATTTATTTTTAAATTAACAGTTAATTATTTTGAATGATGCTAGAATATCCTATTTCAATAATTTCTTATCTGCCTCAAGTTATTTGTCTTTATAAATCTCGTTAGATCCACAAGGCTTAAGAGGAATGAAAGGACCATCAGGACCTAAGACTGGTGGAGTACAGTACGTGGGGAAGAACCACCTGCCATAGTATACAAAGGGACTGCGGAGCTGTAGACCCCCAGCCCCCCCCCCCCCCCCCAATAATTTTGCCTCCATTTTGAATTATTTATTTGCTATTTAAAATACCAAGTTCTCGGCTCTTCTCGATAAATTAGCTGTGTAAAATATGAAATGAAATGTCAATTTAAAAAGCCAGTTTTCCAACGAATCCACTCCAGCAGTCCATTAGAATTCTCTAAACCCAGGATTTATTACGGCGACATTACGATTCTCATAAACTGCCACAAAGAGCAGACTGTTCGACTCCGAGTTAAGCTGGTTTGTGTCGAGAAACAAAACTGCAAATGAATTTTAGTAGGGATTTATAGTCATTAAAAATATTTCCTACTATAATTTCCTACAAAATATTACCCCCTGGTTGGCAAACCTATTATAACCCCCCCCCCCCCCCCCTATATTTCACCCAGTCTATTACTAAACCCCAATGAAACTGCATTTAATTAGTAACAACCCCTTTATATAGTTCCGAAAATAACGTGAGCCCACCGCCAATGTTGCCCCCCCCCCCCCCATTCAATAATAAATGAAAGCCCCCTAAGTAAAATATACTTATGATGTACGACATTCTGCAAAGTATCTTATAACATAGAAGGGGATTACGATAAGCTGACCATTCCGTCCGTCACATTTTTTGTATTAGTTTTATTTACCTGACTTGATGTATTTAATACTAAAGAACGCTACTGATAAAACTAAGATCTGCACAGCATTTGCTCATTTGAGCTCATTCTTCGTTTCTTTCGAAGACATAATCATAAACCAGTGACGATCTTTTTGCCGATCTCTCAACACGGAATGTTGACTAAACTGTTGTCTAAAGCTGTACTGCTTGTAGTAGCAGTAAGTATTGCCTTGCTTTTTGTTGTTGCAACAACAACTGAGCAACAAGAACAAGGTGTCGAGAAAAGAGCCCCACGTCCAATCCAAACTCCAACAACACTGGCTGATATTGCTAAGGTCTTGGTAGACATTCAAAAAAGGTTTGAAAAATGTCTGAACAAGTCGTTATTTTATCAATGACCATAAGTTTTAAACCGAAGTTAATCATTTCTTCTCATACCCTTTATTATCTTTTCATAGCTTATATATTTTTCAGATATTTTACTTTTATATATTCATACTTTTGTAATTTCAATGATAATGATGTAGCTTGTAAGTTTATCAATTGAATAGTTTTTAAGGAAATAAAATTATTGTTTTCTTATACTGAAAGAATTTTCCTATCTAAATAAAGCTTTCATTCTATGCAACTTAAAAAATGAAAACAATCCATTTTTCTATAAAAGATAAAAAATTCCATCAAAAATCCTGCACTTGTACGATAAATTGCATGAGTGAACTTTCAATCGTAAAACAAAAAAGTCCACGTTTTTGGAACCCTCATGTCCAGAATGGGTTCTCAAGATGTTAGCAAGGACCACTCTTGAAGAAATTAGATTTTTCAATATTTTTCTTTAACAGAATGAACGCAGTTGAATCAAGTCGGACCATATTACTCCAAGGTACACGGGATCGCAATGGGAAATGTATTTGTGCTAAATTAATCAAACTAACCCTAAAACTCTTTTTTATTCCCAATAGCTAACACTGGGTCACTACTGAGTTTTGCTGGTTACACTGAATTAGTATTTCTAATGTTTTTCGTTTTATTTGAAGGATCCAGTGTTATGTTTTTGCCAGGTTTCAAAATCCAGTATTCAGCTTCACCACGTTATTACACTGTACTGACAATATCTTCTGTTTTTCACTAGGCAGGGATGGTCGAGATGGATTACCAGGGAAACCAGGTAAAGTAAAGCATCTTTATTTATAACCCTCAGCACTGTTGCTATTGCTACTACCTATTTATACTACTCTTCCTATTCCCAATTTCAGTTTCAGTCCTATTCTCATTCCCATCGTCATCCTCGTCCTCATTTTCATTATCTTCAACAGTCAGAGATGGTCGTAACCATGGTTTACCAGGAAGACCAACAATCGTTTACATTAGTTAAATTTTATCGTTTCCAGATAAACGAATAAGATAACTTTTCAAGAAGATGTCATTATATTATAATGATGTGATTGAAAAAATAAGATGACAGCTAGTTTTCCGTCTTGTTTGTTTGACAAGTTCTCTTTGTATCTCTAGGTCAACCAGGCTTGAAAGGACAACCAGGTAGTCAAGGTGTGAGAGGTCCACCAGGACCCAAGAATGGTGGAGTACAGTACATACGATGGGGAAGAACAACCTGCCCTTCTGGTGCCTCTCTCGTTTACAAAGGTAAAAAAGCAAATAATTTCAAAGGTTCTCACTTCTATTAATTACTGAGAAGCCAGTCATGTTCTTGTTTGTTCTTAGGTCGTATTGGAGGCGAGCGCTATACTCATAAAGGAGGAGCTGCTAATTACGTGTGTCTTCCTGAGACCCCCAAATATGGAAGGTATAAAGATGGTAATCAGAACGCCGGATACATGTATGGTACAGAATACGAAACTAACCTGTTCACCGGGCGCAACCTTTACAATCATGACGCTCCATGTGCTGTGTGTTACGTTACAACACGAATTGCCAAGATGATGATCCCTGCGACTTACCTGTGCCCCGCGGGATGGACAAGAGAGTACCATGGATATCTTATGACTCAGTGGTATGACTTCGTAAAATCCGAATTCATCTGTGTTGATGAGGACGCAGAGGCTGTAACAGGAACCCATGCTAATCTTGAAGGTGCCCTGTTGTATCCCGTAGAAGGTGTATGTGGTTCTCTGCCTTGTCATCCATATGTTGGGGGAAGAGAACTGACATGCGCAGTTTGTACCAAGTAAAAAGAAACACATGGAAACCCTCCATAGTTTTAAGTACGTGAAACGGAGTACTAACGGCTAATGTAATTAATTAATTTGAAACAGCATAAATAAAGACATTATGAGCATTGACTTTTGTTGTTCGTAGGTTGTTCGTTTTATATTTCGGTCTAACTAGACGAATGACTGCAATTATTCGGACTTCCTGTGATAAAATTTGAGACTATTACAATGGAAGACATAGACACATTTGACAAAAGACGATGCAAGACGGAAGCGTAAGCGATAAAAAAGCTCACGATCTTTTCACGATTAATTAATTCACTTTGTTCGAAGACCATTCCAATGTATAAGGCTTTTTTAATTCGGATGCACATAGCGCATGCGCATTACAACCAACATGACGATTTGCGACAAAAAAAAACACATGTAGCCCAAGCTGGGCTTCTGTAGTGTCATATTATGAGGAAATGTATATACCCAAATAATTTTAATTAAAGTTACTCACATGAAAAACTACGAAGCTAAGACCAGCACGGATTATGGGTAGATACATTTGACATGTTTCAACTGCTTGATAACTATTGATGGACTTGAGATATTTCACCAGTTTCTGTTTCACCTTATAACTTTATTGATATAAAGTATATAAAAACTCGATAAAATCGTCAAAATGTGAAATCAAGTAAAGAAATCTTAGCTGACCTTTGAAAAGTAATACCTCTAGCACCTTGCGTGGTTAGAATTAGGATTAAGCCAGTTTTAGCGTTTTTTCCTCCACTGCAGGGCGATAGAGGTATTACTTTGCAAAGGTCAGATAAGATTTCTTTACCTCTTGCACTAGTTCCCAACCTGGGGGTCAAAACAAAAGAATTCCCTTCTCTTGAAAACCTCATAAGGTATGTAATAGGACAGTACTGCCCGAGGGCTTTATAAGTTTATTGCCTCTATTCTCAGTATTTATCTCTTAAATAATCACTGGTTGCTCGTCAAAGCACAGAGTGCGAAACCCTATGTTCAGGCCAAAAATTATATTAAAGAATTTAATGGCGCGAGCAGCGCCACCATGCACGATACCGCATACTGTAGGCCTGACGTATCGAGTATCAATATATCAGCCATAAAAATGCCATTATCCATTGTTTAGTGACCTGTAAAAGCCTATTGAGCCATCTTGAGAATTTGCAAGATAGAATTTTACATAAACACTAAAGGAAAGCTTATCTCCGTCATTTCTTGATTCATTTGAGTCAGTAAAAGATGTCTACGGTTTTCCTTTTTCTACAAAAATAAACTTCTAAACTACAATTGCAACTTCAGCGGACAAAAATAAGGATAACCCGAAATAGCAGACACTGTTCTGGAGTTTATTTATTCCAGAGTTTGCTAATGTGTTTTTTGGTCAACGTAGCGGAATTTCTGAAAGTCCGGAAATTTTATGAATACATGCAGTACGGTATACTGCCGAATAAACTTATCCCCAATCGCCGTGCGTAAGTAATTAAATCCCGAGAAAAAAATGGAAACTGTTGTCTATTTCAAAATAATAAATTCTAGTTAAAGTTTTAAAAAGGGATTAATCGGACGAACTGTTTGCTAAATGAAGGCTATTTTTCCAATTTTTTCCCAGTTGCACAGAGAACAGATAAAAAATCGCTATACAAAAAAAAAAGCATTGAAAAAAAATTGTATAATTGTATTTTTAAATGAAGTCTTGTATTTAGTTGTCAAACTTTCTGAACCAGAAGATAATAATAATAGTAATAATAACAATGACAATAAGGATGATAATAATAATAATAATTTATAAAAAAAAAACATTGCGGAGAAAAATATAAATTGCAAAGGCAGAGCTTGAGCGTAATAGAAAGCTAACCAAAAAAGGAAGAAACCGTGCTTTTCTTTTGGATAAACGTAGAAAGATCTCTTTGTCAGAACTGATTAACTACATGGAAAATGATTCAGTAAGTGTTCAAAAGTAAGCAACTACAGCGAGTCTATGATTGAGCTGCCAAGGTAAAAACCCTCATGGTTTGTTAATTTATTCAAGAAAACACCTCACTAAGTGTTGTCAAATTCCACACGGGATTTGGCCTCTCGCGAATCTTAAGGTAGTAGTACTCGAGCGACGGTCAATGTAATTCACAAAGTTAATTAATTTGTAACAGCATACAATAATTAAAAAGATGATGAGGATTGTCTTTTTTTGTTCGTACTGAGTATGTTTTGGTCTAACTAGTCGGGTGGCTGCGTTCACGCAGACTTCCTGCATGTGATAAAATTCAAGATAAGTACTATGGAGACATAATTTTCCCCTATTTCCCCTATGACTGATTTGAAGAAAGATGATGGAAGACACAAGCGATATATCAGCTCACGATCTTTTCACAATGAGTTAATTCGTCTTGTTCAGTGAGTATTTGTTGACTATTTGTAGATGTCAGCCTTCTTTTTGATTTGGCAGAACAAAGAGCATGCGTATCACACCCCTGAGGAACGTGATGAAACCCTTCCCAAAAAAAACCTTTCACCTCATACATTCACAGGAATACCGGGTAAAAATAAATGGATTAATTTTGCTAAATAAAATTCGGAGTTTTCAGTTAAATTGATATTCACTCCTCAGTGCGGTCATCTGAAACCCCATCTTTTTCATCTTAAAAAATCTAAATATTACTATTTTGACATTTATGACATCACTAGTCTTCCTAAGTTCTGCTTGAAAGTTAAACTATGAGTTAAAATTGAGTAAAAAGTGCTAAGTATTCTATTTCATCTTTCACTTAATACATTCTTTATACAGGGTTGTCCCGTTCAGCTAGAACTGGTTTTAAGGGTACACTTTTAAATTCTTGCGATTTTAACTTAAAAGTTTTATCCAGCGACGACGGGTCAATTAAATAAAGTATTTGTGCTTCTCTGGTGTTCTGTCAAATCTCCGCATGCTTTAAAACTGCACATGTTCAGCAAGTGCGCGCGTTTTCTATTTCTTCAAAATTTTAGACGTACTTACCAAAACTGAGATCTTCGATTTTTTTATTTTCTTTCATCCTTTCTTTCATTTGCTTTATTTCCAAGGAACGACTCATTCATTATTCTCTTTAGATTAACTCACTAATCCACCACATACGCCACACGGTTTCTAGCCATTTTGCTATGATTTTCATCGTGCACCTACATAAATAGAAAGATGTTAAAACGAAATCTTCGATAAGGCTTTGAAGAACTATTGGCTGATGGTTTAAATCAGAAAATTTCAAAACCTCCATTTCATATTCAAACCTATACTTTTCTTGAAACATAAGTGCTATGCTGGTATTCATAAACCATAGTTAAGGAGGCTCGAAATGGTTTTCCCTGAATGAGCATGCGCGCTCTTAAATGAGCACTGAATCATTTGAAATTTAAATAGTAAAATTTTGTCCTAAAAACCTTATACTTAAACTAAAATAACTCAAAAACTGGACGGTATTTTTTTTTTAAACTTTGCATGTGGTTTCTATTTAATGGTTTGTAAGTGCTAAGAAAAAATTAAAAAATTCTGTCATGGGGAACGTCCTTAAGGTAATTCCGTAGTTTTGCATTGCGCACGCGCTACTGCGCACGATTTTAGCCAGCGCGAGCTCGCGCTGAATGGCTATTATTACAATTCCAAGATGCAGATTCCAAAATACACAAAATACAGAAAACAAACCAAAACAACCAGCAAATTATCAAACGAAGGTTATCTGGCATTGATATGAGAGTTTTGTAGAAATTTAGAAAGAGATCACAGTCTTTTTATATTTTTTTGTGTTAAACTCTCCCTAGTCCCCTCTCGGTAACTACATTTCGAGGACAAAATTCGTGCTTTAGTGAGCTGTAGCGCGAAAATGAGCACGGTTACCTCTCTTTTTTATTTCAGTAAATCAATACGGAATAGGTTCACCATAATATATCTGAATTTAAACAAAATTCTATGTCCAGATTTTTAGATATTCCTGAAAAGGCAATAGTATCGTGTCATATCGAAGTACGCACACACTAATGAAACGTCGCTATTCTTTACTACAGCTTCATTTTCTGGTCGAGTTTTGGCATCTGAATGTAAATTTAATATATTAAAATGAAAATAATATCAATAATTCAAAGATAGCAATGACATCCTGCGAATGATTAGTATTTTTCTTCCATTTTATGCTTCGAATGTTGCTCTCACACGTCACCAAAAACATCGAAATTTGACGTCATTTAGCGCCGAAACAAGCACGGTTACCCCCCATTTTTATTTTATTTCTGGAATGACTATAACTTGATTAATAAGTGTACAAATTTTCAGGGAAATTCTATGTCTGGATTTATTTCTACGGAATTACCTTAAATAAACTTGAACTTTGAGAATTTCTCGCTACATAATTTTTTTCTTTTTCGGTCTAATCAAAGATTGGATGATGAAGTTCAAACATGCCAATTCTAAACGATTTTCACCGTTCAGTTTTTGAGTTATGATTTTTTAAATGAAAACATTTGCACACATTTTAAGTGTTCCATCGTTGTCATAGCAACGTGTAACCTCATATATTTTTTTTATTCCAACCTTTACTTTATGGTCTTTCGTCTTCTGGATCAACTTACAGTCATATATTACCCATATAAAGTTTTTCAGGGTCATTTGTTTCAGTCTATATGCAAGTTCAAAAACCCTTTCTAGCTTCCTTAATAGAGGGTCCCTTCTATTTACTATGCATAAACGTAAAAACAATATCTCTCTGTTGTTTGGTCATCAGCCATTTACCAAAGAACAAAAATGTAAATGCACGACCCAAAAGCACATGAACTGTACAATCAATCGAGCAGATAAGTAAGTACATTTTTCGAAGCTAACATTCATAAGCAAAGGTTACGGAAGAAGAACGTTCTGGTTTAAAGCAAATACATCTATTTTTAACTCTAATAGTTTAATCAACAATCAATAAATTAGGTCGCTGTTTGCATCCAAAAAACCTATAATTTCCATGTTGAACCCTCGTCAGATTGATTATTATTCACTTGGTGTCCTTTAAACAATCTCGAAAACACGTCAGATTGGATAGAAGACACTGGACATTAAGTTCCTTGTTGTCAAGTGAATTTTGAACATTGAACAAATATTCCGAGTTTTAGCATTTCCCTAAACCATGGTCTATTACAAGAATTGACGACAGTCCATTGTAGGATAATAGACTAAACCTTCAAGTGTAATGGGAAAAGCGACGTACAATCTTTCAAAAATATTTTTGCGATGTCTTCAAAAAATGGTCTTAATAAAGGCTTTATTTCAAGATACTTGTAATTATTCATTCAAATGGCTATAATAAAAATATATTTTCTATGCCCGACACGATGAAAGGTATCTTATACCATAGAAGGCATAACGATTGGCTGACGAGAACCGTCCGTCTTATATTTGGATAAATTAGTAATTTTATTTGCCTAACAAGAAGTTTCTTGTTTTTTTGTGACTTGATGTGTTTAATACTGAAAAACGTCACTGATGAGACTAAGATCGGTACAGATTTGAGCTCATTTTTCTTTGTTTCTCTTGAAGACATAATCATAAGCAAGTGAAGATCTTTCGGGGAATTTCTGCCGATCTCTAAGCACAGAATGTTGTCTAAAGCTGTACTGCTTGTAGTAGCAGTAAGTCTGGCTTTGCTTCTTGTTATTGCAACAGCAACTAAGGAACAACAACAAAGCGTCGAGAAAAGAGCAGGTCCAACAACCCTGGCTGATATGGCTAAGGTCTTGATGGACTTACAAAAAAGGTTTTGAATAGTATTCATATATAACTAAAACCTTGGGTTTTAAATCGAAATATATAATTTTTTCTCATACTTTTTTATTGTTTTTTTCATAACTTTTTCTATATTGATACTTTTTTAATTTCATTATGATGATACATCTTGTAAGTTTATTAAATAAATAGTTTTTAAGGGACTAAAATGATTGTGTTCTTATACTGAAATAATTTCGCTATTTAAATAAAGCTTTCATTCTATGCAACTTAAGAAAACAAAAACAATCTTTAAAAATTCCCTCAAAAATCTCGCACTTGTACCATAAATTGCATGAGTGAACTTTCAATCCTAAAACAAAAAAGTGCAAGGTTTTGGTAACCCTTATGTCTAGAATGGAATTTCAAGATATTCTGAATAATTTTCAATCACATATCTCAATAAAGAGTTTAGAACATCAAAAATAACTTCAATTACATATTGAATAAAATATGTTGTCACTTTCTTTCCTTTTTCTTTTTTCTTCTTTTTTTTCTCAGTTTTCTTTTTTCTAATTTTTTTTTACTTTTTGTTTTATAACTTTCTAACTTACAGTGGATTTTCCAAATAACGTGGCTATTCCTGAGTATTCTAGCTAATCATTTTTTCTCGACAGGGTAAAAGCACTTGAATCAAGCCAAACCATATTGCTTCGAGGTAAATTAAAACTTTCATTTATTACATAATGATATTAGGTATTATTAGGCTTACTGGTCTTCTACCATTTCTTTGGTCGGTTTCTTTTGCAGGTAACGTAGAGACCAGTAGTCATCATGCAAAACTAGAATATTATTCTAAATGGTTCTTAATCATCAGAAAACGTCAGCACATCGTTATGAGAAAAAATATCCTTCTGTACCACTGATCGTTTGCTATATATGCCCGAAAAATTCTTTATTCTTATATCAACAGTTTATTAATTCAAACTTAACGAATCTTCTCTGCATCAGTTTATTTGTTTATAAATCTTTCTAGGAAAACCAGGAAATCGAGGTGTAAGAGGTCCACCAGGACCCAAGAGTGGTGGAGTACAGTATGTACGATGGGGAAGAACCACCTGCCCTTCCGGTGCCTCTCTCGTTTACAAAGGTAAAAAAAATCAAATAAAAATAATTTGAAAGGTTCTTTACTGAGAACCAGTCATTTTCATGTTCATGTTTGTTCGTAGGTCGTATTGGAGGTGAGAAGTTCAGTCATTCAGGTGGAGGTGCTAATTACGTGTGTCTTCCTGATATCCCTAAATATGGAAGGTACAGGTATGGTATCCAGAGCGGCAGTGGACTCATGTACGGTACAGAATACGAAGTTCATCATTTTAACCCATTCACCAGACGTAACCTCGATGATCACAAGGCTCCATGTGCTGTGTGTTACGTTACAGCACGAAGTACCAAGATGATGATCCCGGCGACTTACGAGTGCCCCGTAGGATGGAAACGAGAGTACCATGGTTATCTGATGACTCAGGATCGTGGTTACCAAAGAACCGAATTCATTTGTGTTGATGAAGACGCAGAGGCTGTACCAGGAACCCATGCTGGTCTCCAAGGTGCGCTGTTGTATCCCGTAGAAGGAAAGTGTGTCTCTCTCCCTTGTTCTCCATATGTTGAGGGACAAGAATTAACATGCGCAGTGTGCACCAAATAGAAACCGAAGCAAGCCAGTCAAGCCAAGCCCTAAACTAAAACGATTGATTGTAAATTCTGAACTTAGATTTCGAATCAACGGGTAATAAACAATCATTTAGCATTGATTTGTCTTGTCTTTTTGAATCATGATATAAATATAACATTGCTGGTTTTAATCACACACAAAAAACGTGGGTGTTACTAAACCAGGTAACGGAGTAATGAGTAACGAGTAATAGATTAATGGAAAAACGAGTAATAGCCAAATTTTGCACAGAAAGTTTCAGAAGCAAGTAATGGAGAATTCGAAAAACGAGTAATAACCAATTTTCGCCACATAAAAGTTTTCAGTAGGCGAAATCATGCTATATGTGATCATCGGTAATACCCAAGAATACAAGATGGATGCAAAAGTAAATAGTGAAGTCGTTGAGAATAAATCTAGTTTTGAAGGTTTTACTGCGTAGTAGGACATATTAGAGTTTCATATTGGAGGATAACCTCTCCATCTCGATCCTGATTGGGCTAGCCTACAAGAGGTATCCAGTTTCTGACAGTTAATTTGTAAGCTTGAAGTTAAACTAATCGATCGGTTACGCCATCGTGATAGACACCGGCTGCAAAATTGTTTTCAAGACGTAAGAAGTATGCGACTTTTAAAGAAAGAAAACCTGGAATACATGGACCAATACTTGTACTCTAAATCCCCATATTGTATCATAGTCACTGTATGACACATGAGCCACTGAAAATAAGGCTAACTTCAGTGCTAAATATATGAAGCATATGTTTCACAATGATTTTACCAAATGCTCAGTTGGCAGTTTATCTATTGGAACAATAACATGTAAAATTCAATGTTGTATTAAAAGTCTCAAATACTCACAATACCCCAGTAAATAAAGGATTGAGGATAAATAAAGTTATAACATAGTCAAAATATAACGTGCGCTCCGATTGGCTAATTTTCTATGAACGAGAAATGGATATCCCATAGAGATATACCATAGAAATGTTTTACGGCGATGGCTAAAAACTCACCGTAAAATTCACCGCTGGTTGAAAATTACTTAATTTTCTGACATAAATTAAAAATTAGAAATGGCTTTTTCTCGAGAAATTCCTAATTTCGACTTTCATTTCGAGACAAGCATTGAAACTTCATCAAAAAAAAGACAAAAAACGAAGAAAATACGAAAATGTCAGCTTGTCAGCGAAATCGAGTTAGAATGCGCACGCAACGTTTTGACATGTGATCATAGTACGAATAAAATTATATTTTTTTCTTATATTTTTTACTATTTTTCTCTACCTATGTTAGAGAAAAAGCAGCTAGAGATGCTCTCGGCGGCCTCGTGCTTCCAGAACTGGATATACGCACGATAAATATGGACCATTGCTTAACTATACGTGTGCTCACTCTTAGAATATAGGGCACTCCATTTTTGCAACGAAGACAACACACATAAGAACACGTGCAACCTTTTTCCAGACATTTCCGTTCAATCCGATCACGGTGAAATTAACAAGCAAACAAAATGTGACATTGATGATTTGTTTCTACGGATTTTGCTTACAGGGAAAATTGGTCATTACTCGTTTTTGGATTACTCCATTACTCGCTATTGAAAAATTCTATGTGGTAAAATTAGATCACTCGTTTTTCCATTACTCTATTACTTGTTACTCATTTCTCCGTTAGTTTGGTTTAGTAAAATTAAAAAAAAAGCGTCTTGTCAATACTCTTTCATAATAAAATTCTCGCCGCGTCACTTGCAGACACTGACAGTCATACTCCGCCATGTAGAAACTGCACAGTAGAAAACCTTTTATATATAAAAACTCAAACTAACGGGTTTTTCTTTGGCCAATTCTCCAGTTTTCCTCTCTCCCTCAAAAATCAACTACTGAATTCCAATTTGAGCATGTTAAAATACGCAATATAAGTATTGAATATTATTATTATTATCATTAATATTATGTAATGAGGGCCACAGGTTTTGTTAGCCACAAGTTGTAAAATGCTACCTTAACAAGGATGTAAAATAAGGATTATTTCTATTTCTATTATAATTTATTTCTATTTAATTAAATTCTTTTTAAATGGTCCTAAAAATTCGCACCATTAAAAATTCTTATTGGTTCTGGTAGGGAAAGTAGATAATTTGAATAAATGACTACAAGAGAACACAGTCGTTCAATATACAGTAAATATACTATAGATATTATCCATCTAGTTGTAAATAGATAAATAAATGGACGGACGGACGGACGGAAGGACGGACGGACGGACGGACGGACGGACGGACGGACGGACGGACGGACGGACGGATTATGGATGGATGGATTATGGATGGATAAAATACAGGTATGTCTTGTATGCACTTACCCATAAAGAAAGTCAATATTTCTAGCTTGGTTTCCACTTCCTCAATATTCACCTTGATTGTACTAGGTTTACTGTAAAAAAAATTGGAGAGCGAAAGATGTTATACCCATTTTCACAATTACGCGACCTAAACAACTAGCTATACATAATTCAAGTCGTCTGAGTTTTTGCTTCAGTCAATCAAATTTTGAAAGGTCTGAGCTAGTAAATATCTAATCGACGGTAGCCAAAAACCCAGACGTCTTGGGATGCGTTGGTCTCGTAATTATGAAAATGATTGTAAACAGCAGCATGTCAAATTCCCCTTCCCTATCCTTTAGTGAAGGAATAAAAACTGGTCTAACGTTAGCACATTCATTTCATTTCTGTAGTGTCGGATTCAATTTCACGTGTCAGTAAAGTTTGTTGTGTCTCTTAGTTTTTCAGGTGTTTAACAAAAAAAACGTGGAGGAATAAAAAAAAACGAATACATTGAGTGAAAGTGAATTTGTTTTAATGCTTAAAACATTTTAGTGCAGTTTGGCCAAAGGATTAAAAGCTGGAACCCCAAAAAGGCTATCGCTGTTAGATAGATTTCCTTGTGATTTTAAAATCGTCCCCGATAGTTTTCCAACCGTTCATATGTTTATTTGGGGTATGACCAAAGCAACTCTTTTTTCCCTGTTAGCTGCAGGGTTCCAAACACTAACAATGAGGAATTGTTTTCAAGAAATTTCTTGTAATTGTTATTAAGAATTCGCATTATTAAACTTTATAGTGAAGACTAAAGGACAACTTATCTCCGTCATATTTTGATTCATTCATTTAATTCACTATTGGAGGCTTATTTATTATGTACCATATGCGATTTTTCAGAACCTTTTTTTTTAGACCCTCGTGTTGATATGCATGTATGATTATAAACTATATTTTTTTAGTAAAACAAAAACTTCAAAAAAGCCAAGGAGGTACATAAATAAACTAGCATCATTTTTTCTTTTTCCTTTTTTTTTTTCTATTTTTTTTATTTTTTGATAAATCTGAAACTTAGAGTTGCATAGATTTTCCAAAAACCGTGTCCTAGGTAATCATTCTTTTTTCTCTTATAGGGTCAACGTACTTGAATCCAGTCGAATGTTAATGATTCGAGGTAAATAAAAAGCGGTCTTTTTTATCCCCTAATGCTGTCATTTTGTCGTGTTTAGGTTCCTTTCTTTTGCAACTAGCGTCCATCGTGATGGAAAACAGATTGTCACCAATCTTTACAAAGGGAAAAATTAATCTCTACTGCGCTAACTTATTCAGTCCTGATTTTCTCATGAATTGGAAACGCTTGCATAACAAAACTATAGTGTCACTTGCAGACAATAAAAATCAGATTGAGTCACTCAGTAGGAAGTGGAAATCGCATTGGAACACTGTGGCTGTGGAACACTCAAAAAGACGCGAAATTTATATTTTTCCCAAAAAAATCTTTACATGCTTTCGCTACTTCCAGGTTTGGATGAAGCACACATTTTTTGACGCACGGGAGTAGAATTTCAGGAATTCATAAGAAAAAACGAAACCAATTGTGAAAGTGGGATGTGTTCCTTAGCGTAGTTTCAAGAAAAGATCCCTAGTTAGATCCCCCGATATATTAATATCGATTATTGCAGTTCATTTTAGCTTTCTAATATCGGCGTTAGACAGATCGGCGATTTGTTTATGAGATCAACTGAGATCAACTGATCATTTATTTTTGTTTTACTTGGTACACGCTGCGCATGTCAGTTCTCGACCCTTAACATATGGAAGACAAGGTAGGGCGCCGCACATGGACATGCGTGAAAAACGTCTGCACATGCTCTAAGTCCGTATGCAAATTAATCAAAAGCTCCTTCGTGCCATTGTATAAATATACAAATCTGACTTTCACACTTGCCTAAAGAATAGTCTTTAAAAAATGCCAAAACTTAAAGTCAGTTCTTGAAACTTAAGGCGCGATTACACGGTGCAATTTTCTCTGCAACTGGTCTCGCAACGGTGTTGCGAGACAAGTTGCAAGAGCGTTTACACGGTGCAACGGAGACGCAATCGTTGCCGAAAGTAGAAACGAATTCTACTTTTCGCAACGATTGCTGCAACTTGTCTCGCAACATTTTTCAAATTGCACTGTAGGTTACACGGTGCAATGATTCGTGCAACTTGTTTCGCAACCCCGTTGCGAGACAAGTTGCAGAGAAAATTGCACAGTGTAATCCCGCCTTTAAGGCTAATTGCCTTCTACGGGATACTGTACATGCGCAGTGTGTATCAAGTAAAACAAAAACATGTAAACCTTCTATAATTTTATTTACCCTAATTTAAACCAATGTAATTTTCTTAGTTCATTAATCTGAAACAGCATGTATAAAGAGCTAATAAGTATTGAGTTGTTTTCTTCATAGTATTTGGTCTAACTAGAAGTATGACTCCGTTTATAATCCGTGTGATAAAAGTTGCGACAAGTACTGTAGCCCGTGTCACACGCTACGATTTCTCGTACAACTTGTCTCGCGAAAATAATTGTTGCAGGTTGCAGAGACCATGCCAAACGCACGATTTCGGTTGCAATTTGTCTCGCGAAAAAAAAGTATTGCAAGTTGCACGCGTAATTTGAATCAATGGTGAATGACTGATTGCCTTGTGTGCGCGCTCTAATCGCAAGTTGCGCGACCATGTCACACCAAGGGAGCACGTTCAAATTTTGTTTGTGTTATTCGTTTGTTTACCTAGCGCGCGAGTAATCAGTGTAAAATTTGCATATTTTTTTACATTTTTATGCAAATTTTACCCTGACCTCGAGCTCGCGCTGGGATCATAAGGGGTTGTGGGAAGACTACGGAAAGGAGCATCTACAATAGACCATTTTCGAGATGCGCGAGCGCTTTCAAAAACATCGCAGGGGCAGACATGATCTCGAGGCATTTTTGGGCAGAGTCAATAGCGCGCGTGATCTTGCCCGAAAATGCCTCTTTTTCATGTCTGCGCCCGCGATGTTTTTGAAAGCGCTCGCGCATTTTGAAAATGGTCTATTTGACAGGCGTTCCTTAAAGTATTTGGTTACGTAGCGCGCGCTACGAGAAGAATGAGACAGGCGTTCCTCGTCGACTTGTTCGGGCCAACGAAAATTGACGACGATTATTTTGCGAGGACCGACGAGGATATATTAATACTCGTCATTCCACAAGTTAATCACAAGTTAAGATCGCGATCATAGACCTTTCGGCTTTGGTTCGGTCGCATAACGATTCCTCTCATAGCGCGCGCTTCTTAGCCAGACACGAGCAACGCCTGTCACATTGTAACAAACAAAATTTTAACGTGCTCCCTTGGACAAGTTGCACGAGAAATCGTAGCGTGTGACACGGCCTTAAGAAAGACATAAATTTTCCCCTACGACATATTTGATCAAAGACCAGTATGCAAGACGCGCAAGTTTTTGCTCTCATTCCTGGACAACAAAAACAAAAGCGTTACCCCTAGCAGTAATGTCAGTCACCCTATCTCCATTTCAACGGATCTCATGGAACGGACGACAAGTAAGAAATCTCATGTTTTGATAATCAATATTTTTGGGCGTACTTACCAAAACTAAGCTCTTCATCTTTTGTTATTTCCTTTTGTCAAATCTTTGCTTTTATTCCTGGAAGGGGCCGATTCACTTTTGTATACAGATTGGCTCACTGATCCACCATACGTCATACAGTTATCACCCATTTTACCATGATTTTTATCGTGTACCTATATAAAAGAGAAGATATTAAGACAAAGTATTTGACGAGCCTTGAAGAACTATTGCCTGTTGATTCAAATTAGCACCTGATCTATCAACAAAATATAATATGGTTATGGAACCTTTAGTTTAAACAGGGTGGCCCATTCAGCTAAAGCTCGTTTACAGAGGGGCCCTGTATAAATCTATACGAATAATAATGATAAAAAGATATATACTATATACACTGATACAAAAATATATAAAGAGAAATATAAACTATATACACCTAATTGCAAGAAGGTAGTCATATAAGAATAAAAATATTACAGATAGGAATAAATTATTTTCGAAAAACAGAAGTAATTATTTCACTGTTTTCGAAGTATAGACTAATACTTTTGAGATACTCGTGTTGGTACACTAGCCATAGCTATCGCTAAAGTGTCAACGAGCAAACTTGTTTTCCAGATCAAATTTAAAACAAGATTATTTAAAGATTGCTTTTGCGATTAAATTCTTACACCTGTAAAAACTGCTGGGTTATAAACGGCTTGAAATACATCATCGTAAAGCCGCAACACGTTCGCAGACATTGTACTAGACGATGTACACAATGTTGTCTACTTAAAGAAACCAAAACAGATCAGTTCTCGCACTCGCTATAAATATTGTATATTAAAAAATAATAATTTGAATTACTTGGCTGCAATTTTCGAAGAAAAGCTAATTCCAGTATCGCCTGAAATGAACAGGAGAACTTAACAGGACGGTTACTAGTAATTGTGTTCGATTGCTTGTTTGGTTGTATGAGCTTGCTAATCAAAGTGAATTTTTATTTACATCAGGTGCCAAAATCGCTCCTACTTCTAGCAGAATGACCAAGAATATTATCACACTTTACAATTAATGTCGATATCGTAAGGAATTGTAAATTTAACAATACAAAATGTGTATTTCTACACTTGCTCATTAGTTTAGCAACTCATGGCTCTCTGCCGAGCTAGACGACAGTAAACATAGACGAGAAGAAGTTATTGCTCTGCTTTTCTGATTGATTTTCAAATCAAAATTAAAATGACACTGATATAAACAAGTACTTTTAGCTGATTAATTTTGTATTTCATTAAGTGCTTCTGCTCATTTCTTTGATGGTTTGTTTTTAAAAATGAAGTAGACACTGTCTCTCGACACAAGGCATGCAGGCCGACATTCTTATTTTTGGAGGATTCTCGCTCAATCTAAAGTACACAGTCGTCTAGATCCAAACTGTTAAACTTCGCAAATTCCAAATCTACAAAACGACAAGAAAAAATACCTGATAAATTGATATTTGAATTCGCCTTCTACTTCCTTTGTAAGACCTCTGAACTGGCCGACTTCGCTGATAAAAACCAAGTGCATTCGAAGTGACGTCACATGCAAATCGTTCTCTGATTGGTTTAGATCGGAGTTCTATTGTTCTATTCTATTCTTCTCTTGTGATTGCTGGAGCAAGCTTAGAGCGGGTTTTCAATCGTTTATCCCAAGAAATATTTTAGCCAATCAGAGCTCTTAGATTTCTAGGATTTCCAGAGTCTCTGCCATTTTGTCAAGCATGCGCAGTAAGAATGACAGGGCTCTGGGGTCGAGCGTGACGTTGAGTTTGAATTTGCCGAAAGTAGTTCGAGTTTGTCGAGAGTTCGAGTTTGGTTTCGTGGTAATAAGTGGTTTTAGTTTGTCGAGACCAAGTTTGAGTTTGTCGTGGCCATTGTGAGCCACTGTAATTACTTATATAGCGCAAAATAACATGCTAATGATATGATCAAATTCGATTTACATATTACAAAAACTATCGGTAAAATATCGTAACTAATATATCGTAACCAACAACTCTACTCACATACGACATCGAGCCCGACGGGGCTCGACCCCGGTTCGCATTGGTGAGAGACGGGAAAGGCTTTTTCTCTTCTTTTTCATAGCCAGAATGTGCAAAATTGTCATAATTTTAATGCAATAAATATGTCGCAAATGCCCCTCAAAGTCGCACTTCTGAGGGTCTCAATTTCAAATATTTTTTTTCGGGGGAGCAAACCCCCCTAGATGCTCCAGCCTTCTGTCCTCGTTAGCTCGGCAATTAACAGTCTGACTATAAAAGTTAGAAAAATTTGTTTGTGATGAGTTAAAATCGCCCCCGATCGTTGTCCAACTGTCCATTTGTTTATTTGCGGTATGATCAAAACAACTCTTTTTTCCTTAGTTGCAGGGTGCCAAACACTAACAAAGAGAATTTTTTTTCATGAAATTTCTTGTTATTGTTATTAAGAATGCACTTAATGCAACTTTAAAGTGAAGACAAAAGGAAAGCTTATCTCCGTCATTTCTTGATTCGAGTCATTAAAAGATGTCGTCTGCTGGAAGTGGAATGTTGTCTAAAGCTGTACTGCTCCTAGTAGCAGTAAGTCTTGCTTTCCTTCTTGTTGTTGCAACAGCAACTGACGAACAACAACAACAAGGTGTAGAAAAAAGAGCACCACGTCCAATCCAAACCCCAACAACTCTGGCTGATATGGCTAAGGTCTTGGTAGACATTCAAAAAAGGTTTGAATAATATTCACATCACTGAACAAATTATTCTTTTTCATAAACAACCTTTAGCATTTAATCCAATCTTACAATTTCTTCTCATAGATATTCTAATTTCATATATCTCTTGATGCTCTTCGTATAATTATTATCATATATCTGGTCATTTTATCTTATATCTTATAGTACGTAAGGGTGATTACCTATGATTGAATTTTTTTCGCTGAAAGAGTAACACTATTTAAATAAAGCTTTCTCTCCATGTAACTTAATCAATGAAAACATGCGAATCTTTAAAAGAAAATCAAAGATCCCGCACTTCATACTACAAATTGAATATACCTGTAATCGCAAAACAAAAAGGTCAACGTTTTTGGTAACCTTTATGGCCAGAGTGGGTTATCAACATTAAAGGATCACTCTCGAATAAACTAAATTTTTAACTTTCCTCTTTTACAGAATGAACGCAGTTGAATCAAGCCGAACCATGCTACTACGAGGTAGAGACGTTCGCGATGGAAAATATATTTGTGTTTCATTTCCCAAATCTTCTAAGATTTTTCGTTGGATTTGAGGAATCCAGTTTCTTGTTAAAATTATCCAATGTTTTTGGTCAGCTATCTTGATAGTGTTCTTATAGAATTCAGCATAACCACGTTATTACACTGTACTGACGACATCTTCGGTTTTTCACTAGGCAGGGATGGTCGTGATGGGTTACCAGGGAAACCAGGTAAACTGTAAAGCATCTTTGTTGATTGCACAGAGCACTTTCGCTATTCCTACTATTCTTCTCATTCCCATCGTCATACTTGTCCTAATTCTCATTATATCTTCAATAGGCAGAAATGGTCGTAACTATGTTTTACCAGGACAACCAGGTAACATTCGTTCACATTAGCTAAATTTTCCTTTCATGGATCTTGATGTCTAAAGGTTTTGAATCGTTCCCAGATACACGGATAATATGTCTTCATCATCGTCCTCATTATTAACATCATCACCATTATCTACATTATCTACATCAACGACATCCTCCTCCTCCTCATCATCATCATCTATTTTTATTGGGTTATTAATAACGTAAACATTTTTTCTCAAATTAGAACCATCTACTTCAATATTATAATAATATTTATTTATTTATTTATTTACACATGTCTATTCGAATAAACAATGTCCATATATATTCATATTCATTTATATGTCATTATGATAACAGCGTCTACCTGTTATGTGTTTACCCTCGATCTACAAATAAAGTTTATCCATCTATTTTTAGTAGCCCCATTGTTCCTAATCTTATTTGATTGAGGTATGTTCTCATTATGTGTCTAGGTCAACCAGGTTTGAAAGGAGAGCCAGGAAATCCAGGTGTGAGAGGTCCACCAGGACCCAACAGTGGTGGAGTACAGTACGTACGATGGGGAAGAACGACCTGCCCTTACAATACTACTCTTGTTTACAAAGGTAACAAAATCAAATCAAAATAATTTCAAAGATTTTCATTTCCAATTATTACTGAGAAGCTAGTCATGGTCATGTTTGTTCGTAGGTCGTACTGGAGGTGAACACTATAGTCATTCAGGTGGAGGTACAAATTACGTGTGTCTTCCTGAGAACCCCAAATATGGAAGGTACAAAGATGGTCATGATCAGTACGCTGGATACATGTACGGTACAGAATACGAAGGTGGCCATCATAAACTGTTTAGCAGAAGCAACCTTCAAAATCACGAGGCTCCATGTGCTGTGTGTTATGTTAGAACGCGAAGTGTCAAGATGATGATCCCTGCCACTTACGAGTGTCCCGCGGGATGGAAAAGAGAGTACCACGGATATCTGATGGCTGAACGGTACAACCATAATGCCAAACAATTCATTTGTGTTGATCAAGACGCAGAGGCTGTACCAGGAACCCATGCCGATCTCAATGGTGCCCTGTTGTACCCAGTGGAAGGAAGGTGTGGTTCTCTACCTTGTCTTCCATATGTTGAGGGACGAGAACTGACATGCGCAGTGTGTACCAAGTAAAAAGAAACAAATGGAAAACCTCCATAGCTTTAATTACGTAGAACTGAGTGCTAACAGCTAATGTAATTCATTAAGTTCGTTCATTTGGAACAGGATACAATAAATAGATGAACATTGACTTTTGTTGTTCGTAGTATATCTCGGTCTAACTGGACGAATAACTGCAATTATTTGGACTACATGAGATAAAATTTGATACAATTATGTTGCCTTGTTCGGAATCTATTCGGAAGTATGAGCCTGCGTTTTCAACTGATCAGCGGCACAGTGCGCATGCTCCTTAGGGCCTAGAGGACTATTTGTGACGAAAAACTCCAAAATGAAATTGTTTATGCAGAGGCCCCTCCTTTGACCCCTGGGTTGCCTGTGCTCGCGGAACAGTCATCCACAAAAAAGCGCAGTCTTTTGAGGGGCCAGCGTCTGGAATACAGGAAGCCCGAGTAAAACTAGATGAATTGATTTTATTGCATAAATTCGGCCGCTTTTCAATTAAGGTAATTCCGTAGAAATAAATCCAGACATAGAATTTCCCTGAAAATTCGTACACTTATTAATCAAGTTATAGTCATTCCAGAAATAAAATAAAAATGGGGGGTAACCGTGCTCGTTTCGGCGCTAAATGACGTCAAATTTCGATGTTTTGGGTGACGTGTGAGAGCAACATTCGAAGCATAAAATGGAAGAAAAATACTAATCATTCGCAGGATGTCTTTGCTATCTTTGAATTATTGATATTATTTTCATTTTAATATATTAAATTTACATTCAGATAGTGCCAAAACTCGACCAGAAAATGAAGCTGTAGTAAAAAATAGCGACGTTTCATTAGTGTGTGCGTATTTCGATATGACACGATACTATTGCCTTTTCAGGAATATTTAAAAATCTGGACATAGAATTTTGTTTAAATTCAGATATATTATGGTGAACCTATTCCGTATTGATTTACTGAAATAAAAAAGATAGGTAACCGTGCTCGTTTTCTCGCTACAGTTCACTAAAGCACGAATTTTGTCCTCGAAATGTAGTTACCGAGAGGGGACTAGGGAGAGTTTAACACAAAAAAATATAAAAAGACTGTGATCTCTTTCTAAATTTCTACAAAACTCTCATATCAATGCCAGATAACCTTCGTTTGATAATTTGCTGGTTGTTTTGGTTTGTTTTCTGTATTTTGTGTATTTTTAACAAACCGTTTTTATCAGCCGGCCGCCATCTTGGAATTGTAATAATAGCCATTCAGCGCGAGCTCGCGCTGGCTAAAATCGTGCGCAGTAGCGCGTGCGCAATGCAAAACTACGGAATTACCTTAAACTAATATACACTAATGAATTTTCTTAAGTACCTATTCATCACATCTCTGTTTTTTTGTCAACTTTGTTTTGTAAGTATAGATGGACCACTAAATAAATATATTTGGAAGTACTTACCAAAACTGAGATCTTCGGTCTTTTTCATTTCCTTTCATCCTTTCTTTCATTTGTTTTATTTCCAAGGAACTACTGATTCAGTATTCTCTTTAGATTGGCTCACTGAGACACCACATACGCCATACAGTTGTTCGCCATTTTGCCGTGATTTCTATTTTGCACCTGCATAAATGAGAAAATATGAATACGAAATCTTTGATGAGCCTTGAAACAATACAAGAAGTGAAAAGTCTTACGCTTTAGAATTTTTAGGTTCACAAAGCAATCTTGGAAAAATATGTCGACACAGGAAGACAAACAAGTATCGCTACGAACATAAGTCAAAAAAGAAAGTTTGCTTTACCATGGAAATCACTGAAGAAAATAGTGAACAAATTAGCGAGTGTTCTCGAAAGCAAATTTTTCAGACATCTTATATATAGCAAGGTGAAAATATACCGTTTTTGAAATTTTGGTTGTGGCAAGGATTTCAAAATGATAGCATTCTCTAGTTTTACTTTCATATTGTCACATATTATTTTGTTCAGTACGGAATACAATTTTATCATGTGCCGGTTTTTTTTATCACATTCTACTTTTTTTTAATCATACATAATCATTTTTTGTTCTTCTTTTTTTTTTTGGTTCCATAATGCATTGCGGTCATCATCACTGAGAGGGGATTGGTACGAGAGCTTACAATATAAACACTAGTAAGGTATCCATATCCAGTTTTTATCGGCAAAAATACTCTACGTTCTCCGAATAGTTGTTGAAATAATGCCAAAATGTCCAGGCAAAGTGTTGCAAAGAGAAAGGAATCATCGAGGCCTGCAACTCTTTCTTCGACATTTAAAAGGAATCGTTAATCTTTTTATAAATCCACAAGAAACAAGTTGGACGGAAGAGCTGATCGAAATAACTGTTTCCCCTCTCAGTGATGATGACCGCAATGCATTACGGAACCAAAAAATATTGATGGATACGAAAAAATATTTGGTAGGTATATGCTAAAATAAATGGTAGGTATGAAAAAAAAACTATCGACACGAAAAATGAATATGATCAAAATAAAATGGTAGATATTTAAAAAAATCGATATAGTGGATATAAAAAAAAATAATAGGTATGATTAAAAAAAAGTAGAATGTGATAAAAAAAACCGGCACATGATAAAATTATATTACGTACTGAACAAAATAATATGTGACAATATGAAAGAAAAGCTAGAGAATGCTATCATTTTTTGACGTAATTTTGACCAGTATGGGCCTTCATAAATGATACAAGTGAAAGTAGATTTTGTCAAGTATCTTAGAGTAGTTTCCCTAGTTGAGTTGATTCCCCGGTTATTTTTCATAATCTACATACACACAAATGTTTAGACTTCACATACTATATCCTGAGTAGTAAATAAGAGAATAGTAGTAAACAAAGCACTGAGAGGGGGAAGGGAAGTAAAGGGTGCTCCCTTTGAAGATCACTTCACGGAGGCAATTAACAGTCTATTAAAGTTAGATACATTTGTTTGTGATGTTAAAATCGCCCCGATCGTTCTCCAACTGTCCATTTGTTTATTTGGGGTATGATCAAAGCAACTCTTTTTTCCTTAGCTGCAGGGTGCCAAACACTAACAAAGAGATTTTTTTTTCATGAAATTTCTTGTTACTGTTATTAAGAATTCACATAATGCAACTTTACAGTGAAGACAAAAGGAAAGCTTATCTCCGTCATTTCTTGATTCGTTTGAGTCATTAAAAGATGTCGTCCGCTGAAAGTGGAATGTTGTCGAAAGCTGTTCTGCTTGTAGTAGCAGTAAGTCTTGCTTTCCTTCTTGTTGTTGCAACAGCAACTGACGAACAACAACAACAAGGTGTCGAAAAAAGAGCACCACGTCCAATCCAAACCCCAACAACTCTGGCTGATATGGCTAAGGTCTTGGTAGACATTCAGAAAAGGTTTGAATAATATTCACATCACTGAACAAATTATTCTTTTTCATAAACAAACTTTAGCATTTAATCGATTCTTACAATTTCTTCTCATAGATATTCTAATTTCATATATCTCTTGATGCTCTTCATATAATTATTCTCATATATCTGGTCATTTTATCTTATATCTTATAGTAGGTAAGGGTCTCAGATGATTGATTTTTTTTCGCTGAAAGAGTAACACTATTTAAATAAAGCTTTCTCTCCATGTAACTTAATCAATGAAAACAATCTCTAAAAGAAAATCAAGGATCCCGCACTTCATACTACAAATTGAATATACCTGTAATCGCAAAACAAAAAGGTCCACGTTTTTGGTAACCTTTATGGCCAGGGTGGGTTATCAAGATTAAAGGATCACTCTCGAATAAACTAGATTTTTAACTTTTCTCTTTTACAGAATGAACGCAGTTGAATCAAGCCGAACCATGTTACTACGAGGTAGAGACGATCGCGATGGAAAATATATTTGTTTCATTTCCCAAATCTTCTAAGATTTTTCGTTGGATTTGAGGAATCCAGTTTCTTATTAAAATTATCCAATGCTTTTGGCCAGCTATCTTGATAGTGTTCTTACAGCATTCAGCTTCACCACGTTATTACACTGTACTGAAGATATCTTCTGTTTTTCACTAGGCAGGGATGGTCGTGATGGGTTACCAGGGAAACCAGGTAAACTGTAAAGCATCTTTGTTGATTACACAGAGCACTTTCGCTATTCCTACTATTCTTCTCATTCCCATTCTCATTATATCTTCAATAGGCAGAAATGGTCGTAACTATGTTTTACCAGGACAACCAGGTAACATTCGTTCACATTAGCTAAATTTTCCTTTCATGAACCTTGATGTCTAAAGGTTTTGAATCGTTCCCAGATACACGGATAATATGTCTTCATCATCGTCCTCATTATTAATATCATCATCATTATCTACATTATCTACATCAACTACAGTCAACTACATCCTCCTCCTCCTCCTCATCTATTTTTATTGGGTTATTAATAACGTAAACATTTTTTCTCAAATTAGACCCATCTACTTCAATATTATAATAATATTTATTCATTTATTTATTTATTTACGCATGTTTATTCGAATAAACAATGTCCATATATATTCACATTCATTTATATGTCATTATGATAACAGCGTCTAGCTGTTACGTGTTTACCCCCTACAAATAAAGTTTATCTATCTATTTTTTAGTAGCCCCTTTGTCCTTAATCTTATTTGATTGAGGCATGTTCTCATTGTGTCTAGGTCCACCAGGTCCGCCGGGACCCAAGAGTGGTGGAGTACAGTACGTACGATGGGGAAGAACCATCTGCCCTTCCGGTGCCTCTCTTGTTTACAAAGGTAAAAAAAAATCGAATAAAACTAATTTCAAAGACTTTCATTTCCAATCATTACTGAGAAGCTAGTCATGGTCATGTTTGTTCGTAGGTCGTACTGGAGGTGAACACTATACTCATACAGGTGGAGGTACAAATTATGTGTGTCTCCCTGAGACACCCAAATATGGAAGGTACAAAGATAGTCATCAGTACGCTGGATACATGTACGGTACAGAGTACGAAATTAACGATCATAAGCTATTTAGCAAAAACAACCTTCAAAGTCACGATGCTCCATGTGCTGTGTGTTATGTTAGAACGCGAAGTGCCAAGATGATGATCCCTGCCACTTACGAGTGTCCCGCGGGATGGAAAAGAGAGTACCACGGATATCTGATGGCTGAACGGTACAACCATAATGCCAAACAATTCGTTTGTGTTGATCAAGACGCAGAGGCTGTACCAGGAACCCATGCCTATAAACATGGCGCCCTGTTGTACCCCGTGGAAGGAAGGTGTGGTGCTCTGCCTTGTCATCCATATGTTGAGGGACGAGAACTGACATGCGCAGTTTGTACCAAGTAAAAAGAAACAAATGGAAACCCTCCATAGCTTTAATTACGTAGAACTGAGTGGTAATGGCTAATGTAATTCATTCATTTGGAACAGGATACAATAAATAGATGAGCATTGACTTTTGTTGTTCGTAGTATATCTCGGTCTAACTGGACGAATAACTGCAATTATTTGGACTTCCTGTGATAAAATTTGATACAAGTACTATGTTGTCTTATTTGGAATCTATTCGGGAGTATGAGCCTGCGTTTTCAACTAAGCGGCACAGTGGGTATGCTCCTTAGGGCCTAGAGGACTATTTGGGACGAAAAACCCCAAAATGAAATCAGTTGTTTATGCAGAGGCCCCTCCTTTGATCCCTGGATTGCCTATGCTCGCGGAACAGTCATCCACAAAAAAGCGCAGTCTTTTGAGGGGCCAGCGTCTGGAATACAGGAAGCCCGAGTAAAACTAGATGAATTGATTTTATTGCATAAATTCGGCCGCTTTTCAGTTAAATTAATATACACTAATGAATTTTCTTAAGTACCTATTCATCACATCTGTTTTTTTTGTTTTTTTTGTCAACTTTGTTTTGTAAGTATTGATGGACCACTAATTAGCAGTTATTCACCGAAGGCGAAGTGATTATCGATGAATATTTACTGAGCGGCGAGTCTTCGAGCTGCGAGGTAAATATTCATCGATAATCACTGAGCCTGAGGTGAATAATTGTTTTAGCATAAATAAAAAGGTGATTATTTCAAAAAAGAAATTTCCTCTTCGCTTACTGTGACAAAACGACTGCTGACAGCCATTTTGTCCGAAAAGGTGATTATCGGCTGATAATCCGAGATAGAAAACCAATCAGAGCGCGCGATTTTGTATAATCACCTTTGTATTTATACTAAATAAATGTATTTGGAAGTACTTACCAAAACTGAGATCTTCGATCTTTTTCATTTCCTTCCATGCTTTCTTTCATTTGTTTTGTTTCTAAGGAACGACTGATTCAGTATTCTCTTTAGATTGGCTCACTAATCCACCACATACGCCACACAGTTGTTCGTCATTTTGCCATTATTTTCATCGTACACTGGCTACATAAATAGAAAGATGTTAAAATTAAATTCGTCATTTTGCCGTGATTTCTATTTTGCACCTACATAAATGAGAAAATATGAATACGAAATCTTTGATGAGCCTTGAAACAATACATAGTTAGTATTTGGGTTTCCTGTGTAATTGAGATCACGTCATAAAAAGTACTTGTGTGACACACATGACATGACGTCAGAAGTGAAAAGTCTTACTTTTTAGACTTTTTAGGTTCACAAAACAATCTTGGAAAAATATATCGACACAGAAAGACAAACAAGGATCGCTACGAACATAAGTCAGAAAAGAAAGTTTGGTTTACCATGCCAAATCACTAAAGAAAGTAGTGAACAAATTAGCGAGTGCAAGCGGCACACCGTTGTCAACAACAACGATGAATGCTACGTCAAAATGAGGCCACAATGGTCTGATTTAAAAAAATATTAAAAATTATTTGATTTTGATTCCCACTTTCTTGTTCCAAATTCCTCTGCATGTTTAACAACCACTGAAATCATGTGTCAATCAAATGTCAGTAAAGTATGTTTTACTGTTTTATGTTTTCCGGTTTCTTTCCTAGCCAAAACGCACTAAATTCCTATTCAATTCGTGAGTTAGTCATGCCCTCACCTAGATCAGCCTTGAGGTTATTTAGGGATTCTATAAAATTGAAGGTTTCCTTAAAGTAATGTGTGCGTGCATTTCTGCGCATCCCATCTGCGCACGCCTATTTTGCCATTTTTTTATTTGTTGGACTACCTGTGTTAAGACCTTTTCAATATACATGCGGTTTCCGTGTTTAGCGGCGAATATTTAAAAATCTAATTCGGTGACCTACCCTGACTTTTTTTACTGCGAGTTTATGGTAAATAGGGCTGCAAAATATCAAAAATACCAAAAAATGAACACGTGTTTTCGAAAGAAATTTTTGAGACATCTTATAGCAAGGTAAAAATATGCCGTTTTTGAAATTTTTGGTTGTGGCAAGGATTGCCCTTAAATACAAGAAAATGACAAATTATGGCTTTTGAATGAAAATACGTTTACATGTGTATCATTTGAAATTCTTACTTTGATAATTACGATCAGATATGGACGGGTAGAGCTCGTTTCATTTTAGTTGGAAACATGAACACAAGACGGCGCAAGCTCCATATTTTAAAAAGTACATTGCATCTAAAAGACTTCGGAGAATTCCCATTTCTTATCTTGGTTCTTGTACTCAAAAGCTATCTTTGTACCAATTTTAAATAAATTTAATCAAGTAAAAATTGCACAATCGCTTGACCTTAAATGTTTGAAGGTTTTATGGATGCATAAAAACGAAATGACACAAGTGAAAGTGGATTTTGTCACGTTTCTTAGCGAGGCTTCTCTAGTTGATTCCCCTGTTATTTTTCATAATCTATATACACACAAATGTTTAGACTTCACATACTATTAGCAAATAAGAGAAATAGTAGTAAACAAACCACTGAGAGGGGGAAGGGAAGTAAAGGGTGCTCCCTTTGAAGATCACTTCACGGAGGCAATTAACAGTCTATCAAAGTTTAATAAGCTAAGATAAAGTTGTTTGTGATGTTAAAATTGCCCCCGATCGTTGTCCAACTGTCCATTTGTTTATTTGGGGTATGATCAAAGCAACTCTATTTTCCTTAGTTGCAGGGTGCCAACACTAACAATGAGATTTTTTTTTTTCATGAAATTTCTTGTTATTGTTATTAAGAATTCACATAATGCAACTTTAAAGTAAAGACAAAAGGAAAGCTTATCTCCGTCATTTCTTGATTCGTTTGAGTCATTAAAAGATGTCGTCTGCTGGAAGTGGAATGTTCTCGAAAGCTGTACTGCTTGTAGTAGCAGTAAGTCTTGCTTTACTTCTTGTTGTTGCAACAGCAACTGAGGAACAACAACAAGGTGTCGAGAAAAGAGCAACGGGTCCATCAACACTGGCTGATGTGATCAAAATTTTGAGGAGCATCCAAAACAGGTTCGAATGATTTTCATATACCTCGTAAAAATAGATCGAAAAGCCAGTAAAAACAATTCTGAAAAATCACTTATAGTACACATATGATATGAGCTTTCAAAAGTGAATCAAAAAATTTTCGTCTTAATATTTATGTCTAAAGATATACTTTTTAAGAAAAAAAACAACAAAATATCCTTAAACAAACTAGAATTACAAACTGAAATTGACCGAAATTTTCACACCATGAAAAATGACGATATGTATATAAATAATTTTACAGCTCTGTTTTGATAACTCTCAAACTCAAAGTGGGTTTTCCTGAGTATCTTATAATCGTGTTTTATTGTTGCAGGGTGAACGCGCTTGAATCAAGCCGAACCAAATTGCTACGAGGTAAATCAAAAGTGTTACTTATTCCATACTGCCTGAATACTCATCTTCTAAAGTTTTTCGGATCGTTAAATTACTTCATTTATTATTAGTTATTATTAGTTTTCCTTTTATTTTCTTATTCAATTATTCATTACCTCATTTATTCAGCTATTTATTTGCTCATCTTTTCTTAATTCATCCATTTGCATTATTTGATGGTAGGAAAATGATTAAAATTTTATTTAATTTGAAGTTCTAGTTTTACATTAAGATCTATTAAGTTTCTTTTTTTTTTTTTTTTTCTTTTTGCCATCTTTCAAAGTATTCAGCTTCACCAATCGGCTGTACTGATATTTTCCGTCACTGGAGCACTGGTTAGCTGAGTCAGTCTTTTAACGTTTCTCGTTTGATTTGAAGAATCCAATTTTTTGTTTACATTATCCCAGCCGGTGTTTTTGCCAGATTTCATACGGTATTCAGCTTCACCACGTTATTACGCTGTACTGACGATATCTTCTGTTTTTCACTAGGCAGGGATGGTCGTGATGGGTTACCAGGGAAACCAGGTAAAGTAAAGCATCTTGATTAATTACCCTCACTGATCATTGTGGCTACTCCTACTACCTATTCCTACTATCCTACTTGTTCCCATCGTCATCCTCGTCATAATTGTCATTCTTTAACAGGCAGAGATGGTCGTAACTATGGGTTACCAGGAAGACCAGGAAGACCAGGTAACAGTCGATCGTATCAGCTTATTAGTTTTCTTCTACATGGCTCCCAGATAAACGGATTAGATATCTTCCTAATAATATGTCAATATGCTATAATAATGTGATTGAAAAAATATAATGCAATAGAATATGATGACATTGCTACCAGGTTTGTCGACTTGTGTTTGACGTCCATAAATAATGTTTATCTATTTATTCTTTAGGTAGCCCCTTTGTCCTCCATCTATTTGATTGAGGCATGTTCTCATTGTGTGTCTATAGGTCAACAAGGTTTGAAAGGAGAGTCAGGAAATCGAGGTGTGAGAGGTCCACCAGGACCCAAGAGTGGTGGAGTACAGTACGTACGATGGGGAAGAACCACCTGCCCTTCCGGTGCCTCTCTTGTTTACAAAGGTAAGTGAAGACTAAACCATCATTGTTACATTGGTAAGTGCTGAACATTATGATCAAAATAATGATAACAAATTCTCGTGATTTCTAGGTCGTATTGGAGGAGAACGCTTTACTCATTCAGGTGGAGCTGCTAATTACGTGTGTCTTCCCGAGACCCCCAAATATGGAAGGTACAAAGATGGTTATCAGAACGCTGGATACATGTACGGTACAGAATACGAAGTGAACCAATTCAGCCCATTTACCAACAGAAATCTTCACGATCACGAAGCTCCGTGTGCCGTGTGTTATGTTAGAAGAAAAAGTGCCAAGATGATGATCCCTGCGACTTACGTGTGTCCTGCAAGATGGACAAGGGAGTACCATGGCTACCTGATGACTGAGCATTACGGTCACAAACACTCCTCTGAATTCATTTGTGTTGATCAGGACGCAGAAGCTGTGCCAGGAACCCATGCCGATCTCGATGGTGCCCTGTTGTACCCAGTTGAAGGAAGGTGTGGTGCTCTGCCTTGTCATCCATATGTTGAGGGACGTGAATTGACATGCGCAGTGTGTACCAAGTAAAAAGAAACACATGGAAACCCTCATTAGCTTTAATTACGTAGAACTGAGTGCTAACAGCTAATGTAATTCATTAAGTTCAAATTTGAAGCTGCATAAATAAAGAGATCGATGATGAGCATTGACATTTGTTGTTCGTAGCATTGTTTGGTTTAGCTTGACGTATGACTGGGTTTATCTGAATAGTTTCCTGTGATAAAATCAGTTGAGACTAGTACCATGGAAGACAGATTTTCTACGACACATTTGAGAAAAAACGATGCCAGACGCAAGTGAAACATCAGATCACGATGTTATTACGATAATTTAGTTTGCCTTGATCCGAATGTATTCGTGTGAGCCTACGTTTTTAACTCAGCGGCACAGTGCGCATGCGCCTTAGAGCCCAGAGGAAGATTTATTACGAAAACCCCAAAAATGAAATTTTCACCTTGAGTAACTTCAGACGGTGGCTTACAGAACAGCCAGCCCAGAAAAAGCGGAGCAGTCAAGGGAGGCGCCAGTGCCTGGACTAGAGGAATCCCGAGTAAAAAATAGATGGATTAAGTTTTATATTAAGTTTTCAGTTAAATTAGATTAATATATACTACTAAATATTCTACTAACGAAATTTTTAAATACCCATCCACCATATCTCTAGGTGTTTTTCTAGTTGTTCTTATAAAATTCTTTAGGAGGACAAGTCTTTTGATTTCTTTGCCAAGCGGACACTAAAAACAAAAGAGTTAGCCCTATATAAACCCCTTGCAGCACGTCGGAATGCAGCTCAATTTGGAGGGCAAAACAATAGGTTCCAATTCTCAGAATATTAATTAAAAGTCTTTTCTTTTGCCCTCCAAACTGAGCTGCTCTGACGTCACGTGAAAGGGGTCTCTACTAGTAGTAAGATTAGTCACCCAAATCGCATGTTAACGGGTATAATAAGTACGGATGGACCACTAAAGTCTATCTAAGAAAACATGTAATAATAATAAAAATGTTTAGAAGTACTTACCAAAGCTGAGATCTTCGGTCTTTTTCCTTTCCTCTCATCCTTTCTTTCATTTCCTTTGTTTCCAAGGAACTACTGATTCATTATTCTCTTTAGATTGGCTCACTGATCCACCACATACGTCATATAGTTGTTCGCCATTTTGCCGTAACTTTTATCATGCACCTACATAAATGAGATGTTAAAACAAAATGTTTGATGAGACTTGACGAACAATTGCCTGACGATTTAAATCAGCGCCAACCTAAGGACCCGGAGATGGGGGGGGGGGGGGGATGCCAGTGATATTATTTCAGACAACAGTATATTAACTATGTTCAAAATTGTTTGTACAGCTGTTGCACAATTCATTCATGAATGGTCATGAATGCTTCGGGGGGAGGGGGGGGGGGGGGGAAGACATATATTTAAACTACGATCTGTTCTCGCTGATATCATGTATCATTATATTATACAATATTTTATTGGTAACAAACTCCAATGCAAAATTACTGATAAACGGAGCCAATGAAACACGTTGTCATTGTCAACTAGGGGGGGGGGGGGGGGAGGTCAGTTATATAGAGTGGTTTTCGTATGAGCGGGAAAAGGTACGACAAACTTCGTAGCCGTACTTTAACCGTACAGTATCTTACCATATCGTAACTACGCGTTGTGATTGGATAAATTACTGGAGGGCAATGGGAAGCCATTCCAATGTTACATGTTGTATAGTGTACGTGATGTAAGTCAGTACCGTATGTTTCCCACTCATACGAAAATCTCACAAAGATGAGTAGCAGCCATGTTTGAGGGGGGTCATAAACTGAAATAGTGCCTCTAGGGGGAGAGGTTAGTTAGAGCAGTTTTCGTATGACTATGAAAAACCGCGCCACGCCGTAACCGTGCCGTATGCCGTGATTTTGCACACTCATACGAAACCTGCTCTAACCTTTATGTCGTAGAAAAAAAAATTCCCACGAAGTTAATGCTTAAGCCATGGGCGTAGCTAGGGCATTCTTACAAGTATTGTTTGCTCAATCACCCCAACCCCAAAAGTAAAGTTTTTGCTTAAAAAAGCGAATCTGAAAATTTTGTGGATTTACGCACGTGTGTATTTGCGTAAAGGAAGCTACGCTCCTGCGAGGTATTTGAAAGAGATGGAGGTAGGGAGGAAGGAAGAAAAGAGGAAAAGAGAGAAACTGAACAAAAAACACAACAATACAGGAAGTCAGAACAGAAAAAAAGGAAGGACGGAAGGAAGAAAGGAAGGAAAATGAAAAGAGAAACGAAAGAAAGAAAGAAAGAAAGAAAGAAAGAAAGAAAGAAAGAAAGAAAGAAAGAAAGAAAGAAAGAAAGAAAGAAAGAAAGAAAGAAAGAAAGAAAGAAAGAAAGAAAGAAAGAAAGAAAGAAAGAAAGAAAGAAAGAAAGAAAGAAAGAAAGAAAGAAAGAAAAAAACAATAGAAACAATAGAAACATTTAAAACAAAATTGATCGCATAATTCTGAGCAAAGACAACACAACCTATAAAATATTTCTGAGATGTAAAAAATTAATCAACCATCCCACCCCTCCCCTCCCCTTATAAACAGGAGTAAAATTTTAAAAAACGCAATTCTTATTAGCATCTTTACCTCTCGATACATACAGTATCTGTTCAAAATTGTCTGTGAGTTCATAAAAAATGTTATTTAAATCCAACCTGTCCCATCTGAATAAATCTAATAAATCTGCCGTCTGACAGGAAGCTCGGCCCAGGAGCCTGGTTCTATCCCCCTATTAATGTTAACAGCATGTGAATCAAAACAAGTTGAATACTTGGCTTCCACAAACAACACGCTCCAACAGAGAACCCAAAAAACTCATTTTCCTGAACAATTTGAGCCATTAGCATCGACTAATCTAGTTAAAGACGTCTCTTCTAGGCTACAAATCTTTATTCTTGTTTTCGTTTTGATTGAGAAGTGCATTTTTAAAGCGATCTATGTGTTTACTGGAAGGATATTATAGTGTTGTTGGTCGATGAGACCCGACATGGCGACCTATGAAGACCTAGTAAAATGTGGATATTTAGAGATGAAACTGCCGAGAAAGCAACGTAAAGTAGCCCAAAAGGTACGTCCTTCAAATACGATGTATCTTCGTTTCACTACCACTTATGCTGATACGAATTCATTGAAGAAAAATTGGTCTGCGATAATTTATTCCTCTCACGTAAAATCTCTTGCTCATGAACTTGTATAAACATTCCTCTTCTGGCGCTAATAACTTTTAATTTCCTAGACTTTGGAAAAATCTCTTCATGGATTTATGGAATAGAATTATTAAGAGCTTAAGGCTGGTATAAAATAAGTAAAAGTCTTTGAGATTTTAGGCGTAAACCAAGGAATTTTGTATTGGAGTGAGTACATCGTATGGCGGCGTGGCCTTTCGTAAACAACTACGTTACAGTCCTTGTTTTTCTCCCTTCTGGCACTTTGCCTTAACGATTCTAGCTTATAATATCTATGATTCACTTTATTTCTAGATTCCTCTTTTTTTAAATTCAATAAGAATTTCTGATTCACTTTGCAATCGTTTCTTAAATGAAATCGATGTTTGTATGCAATCAGGTTTTACGCTCCCCAATTAACTTTCGAGAAAAAAATTAATAAAAACAAAAAGAAAAGACCTTTAAAATCCTTTTGTTTTACCCAAGAAGCTAAATCTAGGGAATTTTCATTTATATAGATTCGAATAGAATAAGATTTCCGCGCCTTTGCGTGTATTATCCAAAATATTATCGAAATTCGATATATAGTTCAGTCCTATATTTAGAACCCCATTGGTAAACAATTTTCGTGACACCTTCGTCACTCCAGCATCGATTTATTATTTTTGACATGTGGAGCCATAGAATTCACAAATTTCAAGGCAATTAGTATTACTTCTAAAAAATAATAGTTTTATAGCTTGGAGAATAATTTGGATTGTTCATATTCTTGCCGGATTATTGAATCGTTAGAACAATAAAGCGATATTGTTCATCAGTTTTTACAACGTGGGGGTCGTCTATATCGTATTTTCTAAGATTACTAACCAATTTACGTTCTTATTTTTTCGCCAATCATTGTTGAAATACTTCTAGAAACAACGATATTTCTAAAACTTTGAAACTCTTTTGGAATGAAAGATATTTATCTCCCAGAACAAATGAATTTGAGGCCGGAAAATGTAGTCTGTTTTTGACAGCTATGTTGTTTTGAATGTAATAACCGCGTGGACTGTTTTCCTCCAGGGCATTAGCTATTTCATCCCATTACTTATGAGCGATACTTCAAGGAGCCTTTTATTCATGCGAGCTAATATTTACTTAAGGAGTCTTTTGTTAAGAACGTATTTTCCATTATCTCGATTCATCGCAAAACAACTTTGTTGTATGAAAATACAACATGAAAAAGTCACAATTCAACCATATATATTTAAGATCTATATTTAATGTATATAACATATATATAAATATGTATATAGGTGACAATATCTTCTAGGTAGAGAACTAGCTATTGACACAATTTTGACATTTGCTAAGACGCACATGTACACACACATTTTAAAATTCTTGCATTTTTTTCATTCCTTTCGTTCATCTCTGAAGCACATTAAAAACTCAGGGAACTAATGGTTATAATTTTAGTATGTCGTCATCTAAAAAGCTTGCTATACAGTTTGCCAAAACCTAACAAGAGCCTATATTTTTTAGCCTAAAATGATGCCATAAGAAAATATAACTAGACATTAGACTCTTGATATAAGCAAAAAGTTATCTTCACTACTGTACATTCAAAAAAGCTGCATATGTTGTTGTTACTCTATGAAATTTCATCAAATTTGCCTAAGGCATTATTCCTTTCATAATTGAAAACAATCAAATTTAGGCAGAGACAGGAACTCGCATGTTCGTAAGTGCTGCGATCTTACAACCCTGACTAGAGAAGTGTTTGATAAGTGTGATGATTCAAAGCCAATCAGAACCAAATAACTTGTTTTCTGGTTCATTATTTAACATTCTTGAATGCAAAATTAATTGTTTTATATAATAGGAAGAGTATACTATGTTTGTCATGTTCGTGTAACTATAACTCATTCTACTCTATTGTTCACAAACGCTATGAGTAATGTTAAAATAGCCTGAGGCATAAGCATTGTTTTCCAAGTGAAATCAATCTCCTATACTTACAATATCATTAACTACAGACCAGAACTAATGGTAGTAAGTTCCCTGTAATTATCAGTCGATCCAATTAACAACCTATTTCAGGTTTACCAAGGCATATGGAAAATAGTAATTATGACCTGGTTTGGAATGAAATTCTCAGAATTCGAATTAGATGAATGTTTTTCATTCAAGTTGGATGATTAAAACCAATCATTAAAATCATAATTTTGAAGAGCATACTGTACAACTACTGTAAGCAAGCGTTCATAACTACGGTAATTTGATTGGTAGAGCTACTTAGTCATTTGTTAGTTCTGGATTTTTTTTTTTTTTTAAATCATAACTTACAATAAATTTATACAGATCTAGAAATCTGAGTTGTATTCAAAAATAGATATTGCTTTATCACAGCTCATTTCAGCTTTGAGATCTTGCCAATTTTCCAAATTACTTTATGTCAGGAGACATCATTTCCTTTCTCGTGGGAAAAGTTCATCAGCTGAATCATGAGTTTTCAATAGAATTCTTTCTGGCTGACAGCACATGGTGATCAGTGACCACCATTTGGAGCAAATTATAAGACTTAAAGTCCTTATCAGCTGAACAAAATTTGCAAATTAAAAAAAAATCCTAAAGCAGTTATCATGAAATATTGTTTTTGCAACCATCATTCCTAGCCATACTGTAAATGGTCCTTATCATCATCATCATTCACTATTTTTCATTATCACCATTGTCATTGGCATCATAATGATTATTCATCTCATTTATGAGAATCATCACCACTACTATTCCCATCACTGTTATGATCAGTCTATGCCAAACTTATGAAAGTGCCCACATAATACAGGTTGTACATTAAGTAGGAATTCACACTATGTTTACTAGATAAATAATAAAATGTAGATGGCAAGGAATAATGCATTAATGGTTCATTTTTCAGGCTTGGAAAAGAAAATGGTTTGTTTTAAGAAGAAGATCCAAGCGGGGAAAACCGCGACTTGAGTATTACCACAGTGAAAAAGCCTGCACCGACGGCAAACACAGGACAGTCATTCCATTAGATGGAGTCACTAGTATTAATCATGCTCACTCAAGGACTCATGAATGTGCTTTTCATGTTGCGGCACATGAAGTAAAGTTATTTTTGTCAGGATATAATGATCTTGATACTCATGAATGGATTAGACTTATGAAGGAATTGGTATTACCTGAACCTAAGATGTTCCCTTCAGTTAAGGGAGGAGATATATATGGTATGTATACCACAAATACATACAGCGTAGCTGATATTTCCTACTAGTTATACCATGGAATATTCCAAAAGCACATGAATTTTCTTAAATACATTTGTGCAAATCAACTCTTGAATTTGTGCGAAAAGGTCATTTTTGTGTGAAATGACTTGTACTGTATGAAAAGGCATTTGTGCAAAATTTCTGTGTACATTTTCTAGTATACACAAGTATAGTCCCTTTCAGTGAATGTGTTTACTAAGAAAATGCAAGTGACATGTGGGATATTCCAAGGTGTGCTGCGAAAAAGCATTTTATAAATATTTTATAACGATAGATTGAAAGCAACATGTTCTAAAAGACATTGTCAGCAGGTTAATAGCGAGGCTAAAAAATACTGTCTAATTAAATGGTAGGCTGTACAGTACATATATGTCATGTACGTGGGCAGGTTGATTAACTACAGGTTCACTGAAAACTGTCAATAGGTTACCATGGTGTTACAAGGGTGATGAACAAAATTTTACCAGATCTGGTGTGCTTCTAGTAACTTAGAATTCTACTTATGTTGCAGGCCTTTATGAAATATCTGTTATACAAACGCCAGACTCGGAAAGAATTGGTTTATCAGGAGATTATCTCATTACAGTTAGGAAAGAATTTTTATGTCTACACAGCATGAAAACAGGAACAGAAGTTATGCAGTGGGAATTGGAATATCTGCCAAGTTTTAGACTACAAAGATTGTCTCATTTACAGGATATTGATAAGGTTCTTGTCATTAAAGCGGCAAGGTTAGTAAATCTACTATTGAATTTTCAAAGTAGTTTAATAGGTTATCAATACAACTGTAGAGCTATGATAAGTGTAGTCTTAAATGCCATTTGTATGAAAAAATAATCACAAACGTGCTACTAATAATCTTTGGGATTATGGATTTGATTCCCAGATTTATGCCCTTATATGTGAGTGGAGTTGCTTGTTGGTTCTCTCCTGTGCTTTGAGGGTTTTTCTCCGAGTTCTATGGTTTTCCTCCCTCCACAAAAATCAACTCATATATACATATTAAAGGACAAATTAATTATTGTGGCAATTTAGCAGTAACTGGTTTTCTTTATCAGTTTTTTGAAAATTATGCTTCCTGCAGGTGGAGGAATGTTTTTGGATAAAAGTACAGTAGTTAAGAAAGGATAACCTTTCATAGTTTAATTATAACCTTTGTTGAGATATTATTACTTTTATGTATTAAATGATAACTAATATGTATATTCTTATTATCTGCAGCAACTGTAAAAGTGGAGAGGGAGAATTTCACTTTCTTTCACGTCAAGGAAGAGAAATACTTGAATGTGTGAAATGTCAAACCCAAAGACTTTTTTCCTTACGCCGTTTAAACTTGCATAAACAAACACATGTCAGACGGCAATCTGTGGACTCAGTGCCTTGTACACGCTCATCCGGCAATGAAACAAATGACAGTTTAACAAGTACGGCATCATGTTGTGAGACTGAATCTAGAGAACGATCTATTAGCATGTCAAGTCACCCCTCAAGTCAGTCAGGCCAACCTTCTTCAGGGGGGAAACAATCACCTAGACAGGACTCATCAGGACAGCAATCACCTAACAATTCACCTACTGAGCTGTCACCTAAGCAACAGTTACCAGGGCAACATTCCCCTGAGAAAAATGTGGGCGAACAGAAAATAGAACTTATAAAAGAGAATGGAAAACCATTACTATGCACTCCAACGTAACAATATTTAATGACAGTTTTATAGCTATTTTTTTTAGTGTTACTTTGTTTACAGTTTTCCTTTGTTAGCATCGGGTTATTTGTTGTTCAGTTAGATATTATTTAAGGATGATGGCTAGCGAACACTAGCGTGGACTTCGTCGGTGTTTGCTTAAGATATTATTTAAGATTACATCCCTGTGTGCTTATTTGTGGTAAATCAAAAAATTGGTTGCCTCCTAAGGAAGAGATCTATTAGTAGTAAATGAGAATATAATTGTGAAAGAGAATATAGAAATTTTGCTATTTTTTTACAAAATATATGGCACAGAAACCATGGCACAGCTTTTGGAATATTTTTTTGTCTTGAGTTATATGAGTGAGGGAATGATCCTTAAGTTAATGTTACTGTAGATCAAGCTGGCCTACGTTATTACATGGTATTACCACAAATCTTTAAGGAGCTTTAAATTAAAAGAATCTATGTTTGGATTCACCTCCCTAATGAACAAAATACCTTCTCTGATATCTATCTACAATGCTGAAGGGAATTTGTATGGTTCATTTGTATGCTAGTTAGGACTAGTTAGGTGTGTTGAATATGACAAGTGAATAAGAAGGATACTTAGACACTAAAAATTAGAAAATTTTCTCTTTTTCTCCAATGATGGACTAGGGGGCTTTCATTTATAAGTGTATGGGGGGGGGGGGGGGGTTGGTGAAATCACCTGTTGTCTTTTCCAAATATTACCCAACCCCCCTCTCTGGTTGGCAAAAATATCCTACCCCCCTATATTCCATCCACTTTATTACTAATCTCTTATAAAGCTGCATGTACAATGATTATTAGTAACAACCCCCCCCCCCCTAAATGTCTTCTAAAAAAATAATGTGACACCCCCAATTTTGTCGACCATCCAATACACTAATAAATAAAAGCCCCCTAACATCCAAAATCTCCAAATCCAAAGTTTCCTTCTTATTCACTTCTGTTAGATAATGCGGTTTGTTTTTGTGTTTTTAAAAAGAAATAAAGAGGAAATATGATCTAAAAGATCAAAATATAGTTAACAATTTAACTTTTGGTCTGTTTCTTGCTGTTAATTAATTGACTGTTACAGAGCTATTATAACAGGGGCCACTTAGACAGTGAGAACCTATCAAAATGTAGAACGAAACCAATGCATTCCAACTTTGGTCAGTCAAGCCAATCAGAGACCATTAAAAAGCAATAGCATTTCAACATTGAGTCCAACCGATGCAACAAGATTATGGGATACCCCCAGCCCCTTCCCTTTAATTGCTACTGACAGGCCTATGCAAATAGTCTTTTTTTATCAATCTGTGAGTTAGCCATGATCTGACTTAGATTATCCCACAGGTTTCAGTGCTTGATAAATTTGAGAGTCAAGGGTTAATTGACTGGAAGCCATTGAGACTTTACCAGTAATTTGTTAAGCAGAAAATTGGGACCCATGCAGTTGTTCATCAATAAAGGGTGTCAGCTTAATAGAGGTGTCAGTGCTAGAGGACTGAGCTTCATAAAAAGAAATGCTTAATCCATCTCCCTTCCATTCCCACTTCTCCTACAGAAGAAATATATTTTCAGGAAATAGCATTTCAGTAAACTGAAGACAACTTAAATTATGAAAGGTAACCAAATTGGGTTGCCTGTGTATAAACTGTGTCACAGTTTCTCTATTTCTCACTTTCACATCCCCATAATGCTTTGCGTTTTTGGGGGGCAATAACAAGACAAAATCGTTAATATCACCATGAAGATTAATAAGAATTAAAGAAAAAACATCTAAAAACACTTATGCATCTATGATAGATTCTATCATGGGTTCTATCAGAATTCACTTGCAAAAACCAGAAAGGAAGAATTTGAAACAGGTTTACGATTAAAAGTCATGACATTTCTTGTTAATTCCATACATTGTTTATAACTCCAAACGTTTCAAACTGACACTGGAATTTTCAAATATACTCAACATCTACCCCCAAAACGCAAACGATTATGGGAATGTGAAAGTGATGAAGGTAGACCATTAGACAGAACAAAAGAATTTCCATCTCCTGAGAATTGGAACCTATTGTTTTATCCTCCAAATTGAGCTGCATTCCGACGTGCTGCAAGGGGTCTATAGAGCGGTTGCGTCCTCCATAGTCCTCCATGACAAAAGTCGTCAAGGCCGAACTCAGAGGACAAGCAGTTTCCAAAAGTGTTATATCTTATTCTGAAAACAATTCAGCTTACTCTTATAGCTACTAATTTCCCCAAGCGAAAAGTACTTTAAGTTATTTTGGTACATATAGGCGAATAAATTCATAGTTATACCGGAAGGCATAAAACTAAATTTCAACAAGAACTCGTAGTACTTACTTTTTGTTGAAAATTTGCGTCTTTCGGTCCAGAAAATACCAAGCTGCAGTATATGGCGGTGTCTCTTAGGCTTATGAACAACTTATAGCAGTTTTGAGTCGCTATTCTAGTAGTTAAATGCCAGTAAAAAGGGTTTTTCAGGAGGTTTTGAGTTAAAAGACGTTGAGCTAAGACGTTAAAAATCACGTAGGAATTTAAACTTGCGCGGGCTTTTCCCACTCTGCGCATGAAGTTATTGATAAACCGCTGGCAGGAAGGACGGTAGATTCGAATAGTGTGAATTCTCAAGGGATGAAGGGAGTTTGAAGGGAGTCGTGATTTGATGTTTTTCGTCTTTTTTCTTTCTTTCTTTCTCTTCTCTTCTCTTCTCTTCTTTTCTTTGCCCTCTAGCTTTACGCATTTTTTAACTAAAACAATCAAAAATGACGTCGACGCTCGCAGCGTTTTTAAAACTCGGCCTTCACTTGTCCGAAGTAATACGATAGGCCTCCGTTTTTTAAAAAAATTCTCTTCAGTCAAATGTATGCGCGCGTGTTCGATGAAAACGCTAGGCGTTTATCGATCGTTGACGGTTTTAGTGTTCGATGCAAGATCAAAGCGTATGAAAAAGTATGCGTTTTCAAACGAAAACGAATTTGTGTGGAGGGGCGGAAACGCAAGTGTCGACACGAAATTCGAAGATTGTGATGCGTTTTCGGTGAACCGAAAAGGGAGCGTTTCGAAAACGCCTTTGTTTCGACGGGACCTAAGAACTATTCCTTTGTGGTAAAATATAAAGTGAGCAGAATTATAGCCGGAAATTTAAAAAAGTCCGTTACTTTGTAATTAATCAACTATGAATAATTATAAAGCAGCTCTGCATATTAATCAGGCGCAGCTCACCGCATCTCAATTTTCCGGCTAATTCTGCACACTCTATACTACTGTAGTGCACTTTTTAAAGAGGACCATTTGTATTGCGTTATATTGATTCAAGCCTTATAACTAATCTGGAATAATTACACAATACAGCTAAAAGTATGGGGTAGAGTGCGAGTTGTTGTGACCGTCTGGGTATGTGTAGTCTTGAAAAGTATAGGGGTTTATACTGTACTTAGGAATGTCCAGGTGCTTAAAAAGAAAAGGAAAGAGGGAAAAAGAAAGCTAAAGAGGAAGAGGAAGCTAAGGAGAAGAAAATTCAAGAGAAAGGGAAAAAGAAAACGAAATCGAAAAGTAAAACAAAGTGGAAGTGAAAGAAAAAAAGTGAACGAGAAAAATAAAATGAAGAAAAATACCAGACTAAGTCGAAGTTGCCATTTATTTCTAATTCTCTTTTCTAATTCTCATTTCTCAACAATCTCTTTAAAGTTACATCAATTTCAGCACAGATACACTAAGCAACTAATCTTGCAACTAAGCAGAACCAAATATAACATAGAACGTTTTCTGAGAATAAATAAATGATTAAAGTAAAGAAACTTATCTAGATAGACACTGGTGAAAATTTGAACATTTACTGTTCGGGGATTAAAGAATAATAAACGATTCGCAATTCGTAAATGTTAACTGGTTACTGTTAAATACTGGAGACTTACTGGTAAAGGTTCTTTTTCTATCAGTTTTCTTCGATCTAAAAAAAATTATAAATGGGGTTTATGGAAGCCATGTTGCAGGAAAGGAACAGTATTTCTGTGCCATTTCCCTTTGTTATACAACATCATAAATTTGTAGACATTGGATTTTGGGAATGGATTTTTGTCCATCAAATTTGTCTTGACATGCGCAGTAGGCATTCACCAGTGTCATCCAGATTTGCATTTTCTCGACTGAAAATCGGTCGGGAAAAACAGTTTCTGGTCAAAAACATATTTTTAAAGTAGCTTGCCTTAAATTACTGGCATTAACTAGGCATGCATAGATGACCATAGCGTTAGGGGCAAGTCTTTTGTTTTTCTTGCAAAGCGACCAAAAAAAAACCGAGTTGGCCATAACAGTATGGTCACCCTATACCTTCATGTAAACGAGGGCTCTTATAACGAATTGAATTGCTAGGAATTACTTTCTCAGCATCTGCATAAGCTTATAATGCGTAGTACTAGCAGAACACGATTACTTCATTAACCCTGTAATCTTACCCAGACCTCTAACTGAGCTCTTATTCCTCTGGCAGAGAAACGAGAGGCCTGGGAACTGAATTGAAAAACCCTAATATTCTTTCATACGATACTGTTTTGCTTATAATTTTTAAATATTTTCTAACAAAGTCAATGCTTTTTTGTAACCACTTTTTTGATGCTTTACTCTCAAATCAGCTATCAAATATTGTTTTCTTTGTATACAAATTTCTGTATAAGGTACGTCGACAGTGGATGGTTAAATCGCAAGGAAAAAAATACAAGAATTTCCATAGAAACAAAATATATCACAGAGTGTTCACAGTCTACCATCGTCTTCATCGAATTTAATTACGTCAAAGCACGTCTTGGTGGACGTCAACCAAGGCGTTTCCATAACACTTCATGGGCTCGTACCGTTGAAACCTTCATGATTCCCGACAATGCTATTGGAACATTTTGATTAACGTCTACCACGTCACGACGACGATTCCGCGTGATATTGGAAACTGAAGTAACAAGTTGGGGTTTTGGTAACTGACTTCTAAGAAATAGAAGGCAGCCTTTGCAGTATTTTTCGATTCCTTGAGGGGGAGAGTACCACATCCAATCCCATCCCAGTAATGCACAGCAATGTATATTCGTGAGAGTGCAGAATATGAGCAATGAAAACTCTCTTGCTTTAAAGGTATTACCATTATTACCATATTCTAACCTTGATGATACTGGAATCTACTGCACTTTCATTGCAACTTCTAACGTAAAGTTGGAGCACTCAGACTGCACTCCCGTCATGATCTAAAGCACATTCAACGTAACAATACTGTCGATATGAATTCAATTCATTCAATCAGTGATTTATGGAAAAACAAAACTTTCTTTGCTTTCGAGTTCTTCTCCAAAAGCCTCAAATCCTCAACGTTGTTTCAAGCAACAATTCCACATTCTTTTTCTTGTTCGCTTTTTTTTTTTGCAACAATTTATTCTTCATGTCTTCCAAAGAACCTGTTTTTTCAATATTTTATTTCTGCAGACTGCAGTTGAGGCACAAGACCTGTTCGCCGGTGACAAACGTCTTTCGGTACTGACATTACAAATTATTTGACCATTTTATCGCTAGTTCTCTCTTTCAAGTAGATTATGATAAGATTTGTAGAAACTTGTTCGTTTTGAAGACACCCATTGAAGAACATCCCTTGGTTTTCTTCCACATGGTACAACCGGTGTCCATAGCAAAGACTTCATTGTATACACGACGATATACGATGTGGTCAAATTTTAATTGATGCAGTGCCAACGAAGTTGGACGAGGTCCTTTCATAAAGGATAATCCAATAGACTCAAAAACTCGAGTCAACGCGGCATCCATGTTACATCAAGTGTGTCAACATTTGAGGTCTGACTGCTTATATCCAGTTTCAATGCTATGTTAACATTACAAAGTAGTCGATGTGTACCGCACTGATACATAAGGAACCACATTATCTCTTGGTCCATGTAAAATAGTTCTAACACGGCTCACATGATAGGACTTCTTGGCTGTCCAGAAATTAACAGGAACTTATAGTCTCAAATTGACGATCAGCTTTGATTGACAGCTCCAGGGTTGCTTTTCGACTTGGATTTAATCGCTTGTCTCTGTATTTGGATTTGCTTTAGAAGAATGCTTGGCTCACCGTTCTCGTCCAGCGCATCTTCATTTGCCTGTTCTTCGCTTAATAGCGAAGCAAACCTCTCAGGACAGGGTGGTGGCACTGAAGACTTTCTTACGGGAGGCATGGGAGCACTCCTGCTTCGTGCTGCATGGCTAGCTAATACTGCTAGTTGGGCTGCCTGTGCCGCATTTGGCCGTCCAGACACACTTTGACTTCTATTGAAGGCATTTCGTTGTTTTGGGGGTGAAATGGAGGTTGGGGCCGAGTTCTCCTTATGCCATTCCGGATGTGGGTGGTGCCCTTGACCAAAGTACCCTGAATCACTAGAGACAATGCTCGTGACGTCACTTCCGCCTGAATAGTAGCTGCTCTGCGAGGAGGCCTCGCTGTCACTTCTACGATGCACCCTTCCCTGTAGGTTGGAGGAAGCAGACTCACTCATGCATCGATTTCGTGATGATGACGTCACGTAGGGAGTGGCATACTGATGTCCGGAGATGGTGGTTTCTTCTGGGGGGTACTCAGGAACGGTTGAGGGACAGTAGACCTGACCCATTGATGTTGATGGAGATCTCTCGCCAGATGATGACGAACAGCAACCAGAATCTGCGGTCATCCAAGATGAACGGTCATTCTGTGGATGGCCAGCTGTAGAGAATATAAATATTTTAACCATCAGTAAATGTAACGCTTATAATGTGGACGTAACTGGGAACACTTTTAAGTTAACCAATCATGATGTAGAAACTGGAACCAATCAGAAGAGAGAAGAACTAAACATCATCTAATCCCACAAATATTTTTGAACTACACTAAAAAAAAAACTTTTTAAACTCAGTTAATCGAGATCTGAATAAATAGAAACTTTACCTTGATCTTGAGCAGCAGGCACTCCAGGGAAAGGTGGTGGAGGAAGATGATCTACAGATCCTGCTGGATGCTGGGCCGGTAGAGGTGGCGGTGGGTGGGGTAGTGACTCTGTTGACGGTGACCCAAGCGATGAACCGAGAGAAGACATCGAAGAATACGACGAATTGGAGGAAATACTAAAACTAGAAGACCTCATGCTGGTATGGTGTTTCTTGGGAGACGCCTGTGGAGTTGCAGGAATAAGCTTTGGACGTTGCATCCGACCCTTGTTACTTGAGTGTTTAGCCGAGAACGAATAGTGACGACTAAACGCATCGTAATAGGCATCCTTTTCGGAGGGGGGAGGAGGAGGTGGAGTCGTCGGTGGATCTCGGATGTTGCTGTGGACTGGGCTAGTAGATAATTGAAGCGCTGTTGGATGGGCAGGAGTACGCACTGCGGTATTCGTGGGGCTTGGTGGCGGCGTCTATGAAAATGAAAGAATATGTATTAGAGGCTCAGCCTTCTTGATCACAAAAGCTATAGATTTGGATCAACTTCGGATCAGACTATAATACGTATATTTGCTCAAGTAGCTCATTGTTGAAATAAATCGGTTTTCGTATGAGTGGGAAACGATCTTGCAAATTCGTAAGTGAATTACTAGAAGCCATTTCAATATTACGGCATGTCGCACCGTCGGTACCTGCTGCAAATCACTGCCTTATTGTTTTCCCCTCATACAAAAAAACGCTTTAAACAAACAATGCATTCTGTGACAATGTTAGCTTGAATGGTGAAGGGTTAGCATCACATTATTAGAATTACATAACGTGAAATGTTGCCAAAACGAATATATCAGCTGTACGGCGCTTTCATCAAACAAGAGGTTGCCGTATAACAGTAGCGCTTCTTCGAAAAAGCTTTAAAGGAACTAGTAGTTCAAGAACATATGTACCTGTTCATCATCCCAGGACCCTGAGGAGTGGTCTGACAGCCGTAAATTTCGTACCAGGTCCTCGCCGACTATGGGAAGTGCAGCCGGATTGTAGGTCTGTTTCACAATGTCTGCCAGCAGTGACTCTAGGTGCTCTATTTCACTTAGCATGGATACTTCTTGCTCCTGTACAACACGACACGGAAACAAAAGATAAGCAAAGACCAAATGGCCATTATGATGTCTTGCGAAGACTTTTAGCAGTATAATGAACACCACGTACACTTATGAAAAAAGCGCACGATACAACAGAATACAAAAGAAGGCAATAAGGGGCAAGGCCAGTTGTCCTTTCTGAATGTAGGAATTCATGTACTTTGGTTACATGCGTTTCCAATGCATTGTGGGATGATTTGACCCAACCACAACCACTTGTGACTTTACTCCAAACAAGAGACCATAAGGGATTTGATGGTCTCTTCTTCAAGCCTTATAGTTGTTGGAACTTCGGGCAAAACTTTGTTTCCTTAAGGATTTTAACAAACTAGTGCACTTTAATGCTGCATCCTAAATGCCCCAAAAGCATATTTTCTGAATTAGACAAACAAGGTCTACCTAAGGTACAGACAACAACATATAAGGCACAATGAACAAAATGTACTAAATGTTCGTTATCCCAGGGGGAAAAAGTTAGAAGTAGTGTATACTCACCACAACAGTCTTAACACAGGACGCCATAGTGCAGTATCGTGAACGCTCCTCTATCAAAACCTTCCTCAAGTACTTCCTTTCCTGGTCTTCGAATGCAGCCAGTTGTATATTTGATTGCTGTGGGGAAATTGAAGATATTCGTTTCGGACATTGTACTCAAGTGTCAATTGGTGTTTATACTAGCACCTCGCTGTACAAGGACATAACAGCATCCATATTATTCACTCAATACAACAGTTTTACATTCGATGCAATTTTGACCACAGACCACAGACTCATTTGTGCAGGGTTAGCCTCGATCATAAGTCAGCTATTCAACGACATCATTAAAAGTCCATGGGAGTGGTATTATTCATCTCGTGCATTCTTTACATCACAGTTGGCTGTTGCTAAGGATTTGCTAAAGTCAACTGTAATGTAAAGAACGTGCAAGTTGAACAATACCAATGTTTTGAAATCCCATGGACTTGATCTGATTGATGATGATCTGAATGATCTGGTTGAATAGCTGACTTATAAACGAGGCTTAGCCTGTGCAAATGAGTCTGTGGTCTTCGTCAACAGCGGTTGCATCACTAGGTACATCTAACGTACTTCCCATGTACCATTTCGGCCTTAGCTTCTACGTTCTATGTTTTGAGCCAAAAAAATGATTTTATAATTGAGTGTAGCACAAAAACAAGAAAGTGCTTTAGTAGGACGTCAATGGAAGCACAGGTTGTTACATTACTCTTCTCTTACCTTGACAGCTGCATCCAGCCGCTCCTGATTCTCTGTTTTGCCTGTTAAGGGGAAAACAAAACCTAAATCAATGGAAAAATTGGACAGAATTGTGGCCCTTTGCAGGACATAATCACATGACTGTTACTCGCTGGCCAAAAAGATTAGATTTCATTTCCAGGACTTTTGTTGGATTACTGATGTCATTACCAAAAATGTTTTCAGGATGTTATTTTTTTCTATCGCGACATGCTCTCTACCTCAAGATATTAAGTAATAGACCTTATTTTTTGTGGTGCAATGTTTTTTCATTACAGACCACGTGTCATTCCCTAGAGAATATAATTCTTTGTTTGAGCCCATATTCATTTATCTTTTCACGTGCAACCGAAGAAATGATAGACTTGGGAATGACAAGTGGTCTGACATGGGAAAATATAAGTCAGTTCACAGTTTAAGAATCGTTTTCAGTACGCATGCGATTTTATCCCGAATTTCTCACCTTCTTTTGCTTAAACCTTCTTTTGTTTTTAAATTTAAAAAAAGGTTACAAATTCGGGATAAAATCGCATGCGCACTGAAAACGATTTTTAAACTGTGAACTGGCTTATTACACCAAGACGAATAAGGCAAGGCATATTTCATATTTGTTTGCCAACCAGCAGAGCCTTCCCAACGGGTCCTGAAATGATGTATCACAATGTGCCTGTTTGATGCCTATTCAGAAGTAGAACAGATTTTTATATACCCTTCTTAACTTTCTTCTGCCATTTTATTGTCTCAGCTGTGATTTTCTTCATTTCTTGTTTGCACTTCTTGTATTCTGAAGAAAAGAAAAGCCTCATTCACAACTGTTACATCTTCTCAGGTTGGTGCAACCTAAGCTTTAAAGGTACAAATTAACTGGGTTTTTTTTTTTTTTTTTTTTCCTATTTTCTTGAAAAGGAATAAGGGGAAAACGAAATGGGACTTTTTGAAGACCACTCTCACATGGGTGCTCACACTCAACACTCATCATATGATCCTGGGTTCAAACCCTTCACGTTATTCAATCCTCAGCTCTCTCTTACCTGACGTCAGTCACCAACAACAACAGTGTTTCTCACCTGGACAATGACACTCATTACTCATCAATAATAGGATCCTGGGTTAAAACCCTTAACTATATTTAATCCTCTCTCTTGCCTGACGTCAGTCACCACCAACAACAGTCTTTCTGAAAACTACTCTCACCTGGACCACCACGCTCAACACTCATCATATGATCCTGGGTTCAAACCATTAACTATATTTAATCCTCTCTCTCTCACACTTTGCCTGACGTCAGTCACCACCAGCAACAGTCTTTCTGAAAACTATTCTTACCTGGACCATCACACTCAACACTCATCATATGATCCTGGGATCAAACCCTTCACTTTACTTAATCCTCTCTTTAAATCCTTATTTCAGAAACACCAGTTTATAATACCTTTAGCATGGTCTCTGTCCAGTTGATTGACACCTCTCTTCCACTCATCCAGACTGGATTGTAAAGGACTTATTAAGGAATCATAGAGTAACCTTATTGAAAAAAGAACAAAAACATTACAACCTGCATCAGACCCATTATAACTATTTTTCTATACTTCATGACTTAAAATAACAGTTGCTCAATCGCCAGTCACAATGACCAGCCAATTTAGTTTTAGCTCAGTCTTGCCTTGTTTCTGGGTCAATGTTACTAGGTCAAAACAACCCGCAAGGCAAATATTTGACAAGACAAGTTCTATTTCTAGTTGGACATTGCCCGATGACAGGCTGTTATTTTAAGCCCTGTATTGGAGTTCAAGAAAATACCTATATCTCTCACAACACAGGGAAATGTTTGAGCTTAAGTTTCGCACACGCACAATAAAACTGTATACACCCTCATTATACTTTGCCCAACCCTAAGAAATTCCAACACTTTGATGTGTTGACATGAATATTTTTCACCAAAAATTATGGAAAAATCAGGGAAAATCTACTTGAGTATAAGCTGTTTGTCAAGAAAAAGGATGGACAAGGAAATACTGAGCCAAAAAAAATTGGTTGCTGATCTTTTAAACCAGTTTGTAAGATGAATCACATCATTTTCTTACCCTATCAATGCCTTTAATTTCCCCTCAATACTCTTGTGTCTCAACACCATCTTGGTCAAAGAGGCACCAATGTCCCTTGAGGAGCCTAAAAAACAAGTAATTTGTGTGTTAATTAGGAAAAAAAGTTTTAAAACCAAGTCATAATGGCTGTAACCTGTTATCAAAATCAGACAAACACTTTTAAGATTCATGAATAATTACTGAAGTGAATAATCATTTAGCAGGCATAAATACAGCTACTTGTGAATTGACACATATTATACATCAGATATTGCCTTAGAACTCATACAACTATGTATCAAAGATATCCATTACAAAAAATTTAAGGCATTTAAAACACAATCCATGTTACTAAATAAATATACATTGTAAAGGCTTAAAATCTTAAAATACTGTAGCCTATACAAAAAAAATGCTTGGGACAACTGAACAAATCAATGGACAGTTTAGAGATCAGGCGAAAAAGTGTGTTAAAATGACCAATAGAAATGAAGAGCACCATGATGTTAGTAAGAAAACAAATTTTCAGCTCATGATGTCAAATTCTAAAATGGAATTTTTTTTTAAGGATTCGTATGGGAATATGTGTTGGCTGGTAAGCTCTTGCAAACAACATATTTTACCGGCCTCAAGGATCTCTGGACTTTTTATTATAATACTGTACTTTCTAACAAGAGATATAAAATATTTTCGTAGATCAGTTTTTTCATCAATTGATATTTTTAGAGTTGAACATACATATCAAAACCTAGCTATCTTCTCATCTTTCTTTCTTAATGTTACGGCATATGGAAAGTCTTATCACACCATCCCCATAATTCAAAAGTTCTGTCTTTTCAATATCCCTATGGTACTTTGTTTTTGGGATTCTTTCTTCCGACATGTCTCGTTTTTTTTATTATTATTATTATTCTAGTATGTCAATAATAGACCGCTCACACTAACAGGTCATGTGAACCTTCTTAAAATTACCAGCTGTGTAAATATGAATGGAATAAATGAAAAAAGCTTAGAGGGGACATAAGGGGAGTTCAAATACAGTAAAACCGCACAGAAAAAAAGTAAAAAACCGCAATACCACAAAATGTTGACGTATCATCGGTTGAAACGTCTAATGATATAAAACATTGGCTACAACAGCCTCTGACTGCACAAACTGAATTGCTGCAAGACAGAACTTGCCTTAGCCTTGCATTTAGACAATTCAACTAAAACAGAACAAAGTATACTCTTTTACTGATTACCACGGCCTAAGATTAATGATAACCCCAAACCAGTCTTATAAAACCGCAATACCGCAGGTTAAAATTTACCATAAAACCGCTCCAAAAATAAAGCAATACCGCATCACTGCAAACCCTTATGTCCCACTGAACTAAGAAGGCAAAGTTTCAGCGTATAACGTGACTTAGGAAAAATTACATAAAATATAAAATCAAATATACAAAAAGGACTTGTATGGGAAAATGCGTGGGCTGATATAGTCGAAATGACTGACCAGGAACACAGGTATTGAACTGTGAACTCCTTTTCATATCCCTATAATTCATTCCAGTATCTCAAACTCTATATACCTCTACATCTTTATTTTAACATTCCTTTTCCCAGTAAACTTCAGTGCAGGGGTCTGACCACTCCATAAGACTTTTTAAAAACTCTTATCAATATCAAGGGCTAATGTTGGATTTTGGTGTGATTATCATCTTAATGGAAGAAAAGAGCCCCTTGGAACTGGATCTTGTTACTTAATACTATATTAGTAAAACAATATCCATGTTATTTGACACCTACTTCGTCTATAAGATACTGATCATTAAGCCATGTGTTGAACAGCAATAACAAGAGTAAAGTTTGCTTGTTGGTCAATCTCTTCTGTGCTAAAAGACTGGGTTTTTTTAGGTTTTCTGGTATTCCTCACTCCAATTTGAATCAAATTTCAATTTGATCTTGAAATGAGGGTCAAAGGTTTGTTAGCTACTTGCTATTAGTGTAAAACAAGGAACAATTTAATGACTTAAAAAATTAGAATTTTCAGAAATTAGCCTTAAATCAAAACTCAAAAAGAAAAAATGGCAAATACATTTGGCAAATACATGGTATTTCTGAACAAAAAGAAAAAAAATCGTGAAATATGTCACTTTTTTTCCAGAAAAAATAATCACTTGACCCCTGGTTCTTTGAGTCGTTTTACTATTTGTTTTTATGAATGTTTACATTTTAGATAAAGCAGTTTTGTAGTGGAATACAATTTATAGATGTTAAAATTTAAATTATACAAAATAATAAAAGATATTTTCTATGGTGATGTAATCGAAGGTATTATTTCAAGTTAACAGGATCTATGGTCATCAGGCTATGTTAGCAAGATAATGTCAGACAGACAAGATTTTAGTTCCAGATGGAAAATTATTAAAATTCATGAGGGATTCAGATAAGTACTGCATTTTAACTCATCTAGGAAGCCTGTTTTTTATTTGTGTTTAACATGTTTTTGTACTTTAGGTTTTCTTCTTGTTACATTTAAGATAAGATAAAATAAAAATAAAGAATAACAGCATAACAAAATGCTGTTATACATGGTAGAGAAAATAAACAACAGACAAGCATGTAAAAAAAAAAAAGTAAGAATCCTAAAGAAAAACTAGAATTTCAAGACATAATAAAAACAAGAGCTAAATATGAGCCAAGCTTTAGTTCTTGCAATCTCTGTAACATTATATACATCAAAACAGTGCCTCCACAGTACTGATAAGAGTCAATTAAACACCAAAAAAACCCCATGCATATGTATATTCTGATTATGTGCTAAGTAGGGGGTAATATAGCTGTTTCCTGTGACTCATTCATGATAAAAGTATCCCCAGTAAACAAGAATTCCCTCCAACAGAGATCACAGATACCATGTGCATTACTCTAACTTAAAGACCTCAAAATACCTGACTACAGTCTTGTACTACACAGTTGTATTTTTAAAGTCCTAGTGACCTTCCAACATTGTAGAAGACATTTTTCGAGCCATGAATCTTTTTCTGGGATTATTCCAACAGACAATGTTGTCTAGACATTTAAAATTAAACTGTAAAGTACACCTCTTGGAAAAAGAGGAATAAATATTTCAAAAAAATAAAAACATGAAAAAAACATAGAAAACAACTCAGTTTTTGAAAAGGAAGTAACAAGATAGTGAGCAAGCTTTCAACAAACTACTTTAAAGATAAGAATGATATAGGGAATGAGTTAATGATCGTAATTTAAGTATTTTGGAGGAAGAAACAATAAATGGAAAACATAGTAGACAGAATAATTATGATAGCGTCGAAGAAATCTTAAAAATTTGAAATTCATCTCAAAAAGTTATTTAATCATCATGTCCATGTTTTTACAACTGAAGTCGTACACATAGAGTCAAAAGCATAGGACTTCAAGAGTGGTAATCTACAATGTATGCCCTTAAATGCATAATACTGTCAGTAAGACATAGTCTATCTGACATCTATTTCTTCAAAATCTATCCACCAATGGACTCAAAGAATTTTTGTCCATGACCTTGTATGAAGAGAACCATTGTACTACAGCAGTGCAAGATAGTACTTTGTTCACTCATGTTGGGATGCACATTTAGCTTATCAGAGTAACTGATAACAGAGAGAGAAGACTTGCAACTTTATATTCCATTTCATTATGCCCTGACGTTAAATGAGGCAAAAAGGGATTATTTTGGACTTAAAAAAGTAAAAGGAGCTTATCTTAATGCTTGTATTATAAAACTACTAAGATTTTCAGAAACACAGATATATAATAATTTATGAAATAGAAAAAAAAATTCCATGCATGTATTTTGACAGTATCTTTAATTTGTTGCTCAAAATATTGCTTAAAACATTAACCCGAGCAAATGAAAAATAATCATCTCTCTTCCTTTTTCTGTTGTTTTATTTTGTACTTTGAACAAAAACAGAACAAATTACAAGTAATTTTCAATGGGAAATAAAATAAAATATAATATATAAAGCAAAATATGGTGCAATAGAATTAATCAAATTTCTTAAATTATGGAAATATCAGAGAAAAACTAAAAACTTATGAAATATATATTTAAAGGAATATGAAATTAAGAAAATTGTTTTTTTTTCCTTTTTCTTTTACACCATTTTTTTTTTCATCATTTTGTCAAAAATACAATAAAATATCAATACAATCTCTAGAAATATTTACCTTAGAAAAATTGAAAACACAATTGTCTAAGCTAAATATCAAAAGCCGAATGATCTCATGCCTATTAAGCTAAGACTCTTGTGTATTGGGAACAAAAGGATGACCTATGAACTATCTTTCAATATCAAACATGCAGAAGCCATCTGTACTAGGGTGTGGATGGATGGATTTTGACCAGAGATTCTTTAAAATGCCACAACTAAAGTAGAAAAGTAAAAATCTGAGGAGTTTTGTGGTCCCATAGTGACTAGGTTTTCAGGATTGGTTAGAATGTTGGATTAGATTTTTTAAAGCGTCGAAAATTCTTTAACTATGGGCCACAGCACAGAGGCCATGTGGTTGACAATACAGCTGAAGTACCGCAACCACAACAATTTTCGAATCAATATTGATGACAGAATTTGCATCCCTGAGGTGGAAACGTGGTAAAAACCATGTTTGCTGCTCCTATACAGAAATCCAATAAAAAAGATCACAATTTTCGTTTAATTATCCGATCCCTCCTCTTAGCGATCAACTTTTTTTAAATCTTTTTTTAGAGGTTTTTCAGCGCAATATTTTAATGAAAATTAGATGTAAACATTTACGTTTTGATTACTACGGATCAGATGCAATGCATTCATCCTTCGAATAACGCGTATATTTATTTGATGCTAGACGAAATCCGAACAAAGGGATTGATTCAGTCATAATAGTACTAAACTAAAAATTTTCATCCGATCGAAGCGCAGAAATTCGAAAATCAATTTCAATATCTATTCCAAGGTAATGAACATACAAATGCGATCAAAAATACTTTGACATGACATTTCCATACACAGAACTCTGATCGCGGAGTGATATGAGAATGAAGACCAAGAGAGACTCTGTTGGAGGGATAGACTGATAAATTATAATTACTTAAACAAAGAGAGCTTGCTTTATGGTTTGAGTATAAAGAGAGCGAAGCACGTTCGACTGGAAATAAACTCGATGGAAAAGCAAGCGTCGACCTGTGACACGCAAACTTCAATCTACTCTGCGGATTCTCGAGATAAAAAAAATTACGAATAGATTAAAAGTAGTACAGTGTACACAGTTTTTGAATGTATTTTTTAATAGTACACAAGTGATAATGGTTGTTTTTACGAGTTTTTAGGGATAAAATTTGCCGTTGTTTTTTGACAAGTCAAGCAGAAAACGACGCGCCTTTGCGAGAGATTTTTCAACGCGATTCGATCCCAAACAAAATATCCAATTTCTTGTTGATATGTCAGCGTTACTTTAAAATATGAAGCAGGAACATGAAGTCTATAAAGGAGTGATAACATTTATCGCTCAAAAATAACTGATCGGAGTATTTTTATCTTCGAAGAACCGTTTTCGCGAGTTCGCGCGAAAACGATCGATTCGTTTCAATGAAGATCAAGTGCTTTGCTTCAATTCTTCGACAAACTAAACGCTAAAAACAAAACAAAGATTACTAGTAAAGGAATCTCCTTTACGAATAGCAAACAGGGTCTATTAAGATTTGCTGAGTTCTTAGGGAAGCGAAAATCGAAGTAGTAAATATAATATAAAGTGTTGAAAATCCAACAAACCTCTTGAGCTGTTGGCTACATCTGCTACACGTTGAAAAGCGTCCAGGAATGTATCTGCCGCGGAGGCCGTCGCTCTAGAGACAAAAAACAAAACTTTTACTATTTTTCCAAGACTAGAAACTTAAAGAACGTTAGAGGAATCCTAAAAGCATTTTCCTACGAAGCTATGTTTACTTTTCACCGGCGAAAACAACACAAACGGACGAAGATTTTTTTACTCACCTCAAAGCAGAGTGGAGTTTGCCAGCCTTGCCTACAAAATCATCCCAAACTGGCCCACTGGACTATAAACAGAAAAACCCGAAAAAGAAACAAATAAGAAAGGACTAAAAGATTATTTAGGAGGACAAGAGGGTCAGATGTTTGTACCTTTAAGTCGTTGATGATGTGTTGTATTAGATTGCCTTCAGTTGCTTCTAGTTGTTCTGTCATCTTCAATGGCAGACGCGCTTCACACCAAGGCCTAGATTTTCTTCTCTACGGGTACAACATGGAGTTCAAACCAACACACACTCGGGAATGAGGACCAGAGATACTGGAATTCCAAGGAAATAAGGTTTTCTTCCTATAAGAAGGGCCAAGCGGATCCACGGTCTGCGGGAACAACACACAGGATTTCCGAACACACGGATTAGCGTGAAAAATACAGGTCACGTGACGTACACATCATTAGCATAAATATTGTCTGCCAAGCCCGCGACAAGCATACAAAAAAAAGACCTTATTTAAAAAGACTTCTTATAATTACCTTCGCGAAATTGAATGGTAAATAAAAGTCTTACTTGTGTAAATCTCTGGCCGGTAAGAAAGAAATTTGAGCTAGTTTTAGTGTTGGCTATTATGAGGACGAAGATTAGGCGCCATGAGACTTGACAGCGTGGCTTCCGGTTTTTCCACGTGAGATTGTTTTAAAGAATTATCAGAAATTAAATACGATTTGTTATGCCTAGGTTTTCTAAGAGTTGATTAAAAGCCTTTTCGGTGGTAAATGATTCTATTTTTGTGGATAATGAGTAAAGAATCGGAGAGAAATATAGCTCTAAGGCAGTTATTTGAGTCCCTGACAAATCAACTTGAAACTAATCAAGTATATAAAGATATTCTATTTCAAACAATCGTATTATCTTACCAATTTCAGCCTCATTGTCTCAAAGTCTAAAGTCAATTATAGTTAATTTTGCCCCAGGGACTCAAAATATACTAATAATTTAGCTCTTTGGACTTAGGGTCTTAGGCCAAACTCTTCGATGCATGCCTACAGAACTAAATCGATTGAAGATCGGTGTTTGAGCGGTTAAAAAATGCATTAAAGGTCATGACTTATTGACCTATGTTCCCTAAACAGAACTATCGAATTTCTAGCAAATTTCTCGTAATAGACGTTAGAGAGAGTGAATGCCTTATCATTCTAAAACAGACCGCAGACAGAACGCAATGATTCCTTGATGACTAAATTAGAACTCCACACAGTTTATATTAAGCGTAGATATGTTTAGACCTTAAGTACAAGGTGACCGTTGCCCTCTTGGAGGGCTTATCGCTAATTTAGTTCCTCCACCTCGTGCTAATTAAAATGTACTTGAGACCTAGTGATTCTTATCTGGAACCTCATTGCCGCGATACTGTACAAGTATTTATAGGCTAAACGAAGGATTGGTATCTTAAATACATCGTAGCTTAACTACTATCAGTAGACTTGACGAACAAGGTTCTAAAAGGCTGAAAGTGCGTAGAAAAGCTGGAGGAAGTGAATCCAGTTATTTCACAGCGCGGGGTCATGGAGATAATTATGGGGAACCAGGCAGGGAAGTCTTGCAAACCGTGCAGAGTTGAGCCCAGTCAGTCATGTCGGTAGTTCTTCTCGTACCGTGCGCGTTTTGTAAAACAAAACTTCTTTTCTCGTCGATATTTTTGCGTTACACTTCTAGGTTTTCACCTCCATACCGTTTTTTAACGTGGCTTATGTTGAGCTTTTAAAATCGATTCTATGCGTAAAAAAAGAAAAATCCTGTAAAGGCCGGCAGGTTTTAAGTAGCGCTCATAGGTAGAAATAAAATTCCGCCACCAAAGGGCTATGATTCAACCAACAATGGGAGAAACACAGTCTGTATCTTTGATCAATTATAAAGGGTCCCGCTATTGCGAGTTCAACAAGAATAAGGTTATCACTTCCGATAAATGAGTATAAGCTGGAAATACATGTCCGGTAACTGCATACTTTGAGTAAATACTAACACAGGCTAATTTTGTTTGAAATTCAAATGTTTGTCATATTTTACGCGGAAAACGCCCAAATTATGCAAACAGAAATGTTCCAAATACAAGAGCTCTCTGCAAACAATCTTGACATATACAGGAAATATATCTTGATGATATTAATTTGTTTGTAATCAGGCAATTAATTATAAGTACTAACATAATTAACTCGTTCCGTTTGGAGTTAAAAATCATGCGCATTTGACCAAAAGAAAATCTGTTAAAAAAGTACGATGAATTGTGGATTGATGACGATATTATTTTGTATGTAATCTATTACGTGAGAACTAGCCAAGCTTAATGAAGCATAATTCGATTAAGTATATTGTCTCTTGTACATTACGAACATTTATGGTGTATTCTATGTTTCTTCAGTACAATACAAGGTGCGCTGTCATTGACTTATATAATTTACTAGCTTTATTAGATATTTTTCGTTGCATTAAGACACATTTTTTACTCCATTCTTTTTTCAGCTGAGGGAGAGCGGTTTTCGTGTATGAGTGGGGAATGATAAGAGGGGAACCGTAGCTGTAACTACGTGCTGTGATTGGTGAGTTACTAGAAAACTATGGGAAGCCATTTCAATGTTACGGCATGTAATACTGTGTACATGTGGTTTGTCATGCATGCATTACGGTACGTTTCCCACTCATACCAAAACCGCTCTATAACTGTTACAATATTTTTGTTCATAAAAGGGTACTTCAGCCTGACCTCAATCCTCTTTGGAACTGATAAAGTTCATTGTCTCACACCCTGCATCACGCGAAGAAAAACAAAATGAAGAAAAACCGTTCAGACCCCTTGAAAACAACACATTTTTGTGGAGATTCAAGTCAAAGTAGATTTATCCAATAGTATTTTAGGTCGACCTTGCAAAGAACCAGTGACATCGTACCTGGCAAACGACCAGAGAGTTGTCAATATCTGGGGGACCCAAAATACTCTAAGTCTATACAGCACTGTTTTCTAAATTCCATTGAAGTCAAACGGTGGCTTGAACCGGAAATTTTCAGGTTAATATTCAGTAATTACCAAACTAAATATTTTTATATTTGTCAAAAAACGATTTTGAAAAATAATCTGTTCCAAGATTTACCAACGTTTTCAAACTTTCACACAATATTTAAGACAAGCTCTAAAAGACACTTAATCAACGTTTAGGAAATTGATAAAAAGAGAAATTTTGGGACTGAAGGTATCTGATTTACAGTTTATTTTCGCTCAATAAGCATGATTTTTTTCAGCTTAGCTGGTCCGTGTAATACCTGACATACCGTGACATTCCAAGCTTACCACAAGGTCATCGAAAACAACGCTACAGTTGTTCTTTGCCTTCCTGTGTTTTGTTCACTGAAGAATGTCTTTGGTTTCCCGCCATACAAGACATAAACAAGTAACTCGGTCGCTCCGCAAATATGATGATGCACGATACGAAATGATATGATCACACGGATTGGTGTTCGTTATTTCCGACGACAGGAAGTGAATAATTCATTTAGTGTTAGAAACACGTTGACGCCCTTTTGGCAGTCCATAGTGGACCGTACGTCCCACGCGAGATTCAGGCTTTTTTCGATGGCTGGAGAAAAGGCCCTGGGTCCAAACGAGTATTAGACTGGAATACATGCACGAAAACGAGGCCAGTGCTATGTCCTGTCCCTGTCTCTTCTCTTTCCTTTCCTTTCCTTTCCTTTCCTTTCCTTTCCTTTCCTTTCCTTTCCTTTTCTTTTTCGTTACCTCTCAGCTCCCTCTTTCCATTTTTTTCTTTCTTAAGTTATATTTTTCGCGCTTTCTTGGATCACGAAAAACAGATATAAAGGAAATATCTACCGATCTTGTTTCTCGAAGTCGATCAGGAAACTGGTTTTAAAAAAAGGACGATATAAAAAATCTCATTTCTTTTCTTTACTGTCTACTGTCTGCTGCCTTTGTTCTTGTTTGCAACACGAGACTAGACGAAGACTTAAACACAAAGTTCTCGCATTAACTATGGTTCAAGCATCGTTTTCATGCTTACGTACAAGCCCTGCGTTTTCAACTTAAGCTCCTGCCTTATCAGATATATTGCAATGTTGACACAAAAGAGAAAAAATCTTCGGTGTATCTTGACAAAAGATCGCTAACCAAAATTGACTGTATTTCCCATGTTTAGCCATTTTCCTGTCCATATTTTGCTTTATTGATTTCTAAGCTGATCGACTTTACATCAATACTTTAATTTACTAAGCTGCGCTTTTGAGGATCTGCCGAAAGTGTTAAAAGAGAGTTAATGGTTTTTGTTAGATAAACCGATACCAGGAAACAAACAAAGTCACATGGCTGTGCCTACGCTTTTTAATGGCAAAAAAGGCGCGAAATTCCCGCGCGCGCTCGATTCATCGCTTTTGTGGCGGGAAAAACGACTTAGCATCTGATTGGTTCTTATTATAATTTGCTAGAATGAATAATATTCTAGTTTCAATACCATATAACTATCATGAAAAGCCAATGAATTAAGTTGAATTCGGTGAATAAATAAGCTTTTTTTAGTGATCAAAATTGAATATTGTCTTGGAAAGGTACTGTCGCCAAAAGACTCTTTTAGATGCCGATCTGTCAGCAAAGCCTAAAAAGCTTTTGAAAATCGATAAGCACCCTCAGACAAAGTGTCTTTACGCTCGAAGCTTGATCAAAATCCTATCGATGAAACGTAAGGCAAACAAAAACACTCAACGCGGGCTTCCTGTGGTGAGACCAAAGGAATTCTAAAGACGCGTTAGAATGCATGGTTTTTTGTATGAGTGCATGGGAAACATACGGTACTGAGTTACAGCACAAATCACGCCTGGCATTCCGTAACATTGAAATAGCTTCTCGTTGTCTTCCAGTAATTCATCCAATCACAACGTGTCGTTACGGCTACGGTAAGATGAGGTACGGCTACAAAACGACTACGAATCTTGTCATCATTGCCGTATCGTTTCCGACTCAAACGAAAACCGCTTTACAAGACCACTACAACGATGCACTTCCGCGGTTATATTTTTTATCTCAAATTTTCCTTTTCGAGGCGATTGTGAATTAACCAGGGAAGTGCTATTTGTGCCTGACCATCACCAATACGACGCTAGCTAGCCTGTGTGGCTCGCGCAGAATTAACGGCACTAATCATAGTACGGATTTTGCCGTGGGACAAATAGAGACATTCTCTATGCTTCAATATGACCGGATGGGAGCTAAGCTGGAGGTTTCTGATCTAGTTTTTTATTTGATGAATAAGTGATGTTATTCCAAGACGCACTTTGGCCCTATCTATACATATGCATGCTCCGGTGAAAAAAAGTTCATGCCACACGACTTAAAGCAATTGTTTGAAGACAATGGGGTGCAACTCTGATATCTCAGTGATATTCTATGCAAGATCTAGACACATCGTTTTGACCCTATCTAAGACTTGAACATGCTGTTTAGTACAATGCTACTGCAATCTAGTGATAACCCTGCTAAGAAGGCGTTTATGAAAATTGCATCATATACTCTATCTGAAAAGCACACACAGCTGACCCGTGTTAATGAAACACACATGGTGCGCGCTGCTAATGCGCTGCCTCTCACAACTGCGCCTGTGATCGCGGGTTCGTTCCTCAGATTTCCAAGCATATATATAAGTAGAGTTGCTTGTTGTTTCTCTCCCGTGCGTCGAGAATTTTAGTCCGGCCGGTTCTCCTCCTCTCGCAAAAACAAATTACCTTCAAATTGCCATTTTTCCAAATTGCACAGGTTTGTTCGCTACTGGCTTTTGAAGTGCTACCCTCGTAAGACGATAAGGACAATTTAAACCTCGAAAAATCATACCCTGTGCAGTGGCATGCACAATCTTGTATAGTATAGGCGATATAGATGTATACATACACCTCTCCCTCCCCCACCCCTCCCCTCCTCCCTCCCACACACCCACCCACAAGCCCCATCAAGTCATATCATCGAACTTCCAAGAAAACACGACACGACTGCAAGTTTGGGAGTGAGAGAGAAAAAAACCCGAAAAATTTAAATCGGACAGATGAAGGCTAGAAAAAAATCACTATTCCTGCCTTTAAGACGATAACAAGACTCATATAATCTATTCATTTATAGTTTTGCCAAAAATATTAAAGATTCAGAATTCTCTTATAATCAGTATTTATATTCTGGAAGTTCCAAATTTGTAATAATTCAGCTTGAATTGCGTCGTGTCAACTCGCCCACTCATGCTCGTGATGACAATTCTTTCGTTTAGTTATTTATTCATTTATTGATTCAGTTATCAGTGGCAATTGTCCAAAACGTCTGCCCAAAAGAATACGGGATATTTTACTTATTTTAAGCTTATTACACAATTTCAGTTTTATTTTATTTTTCATTTTTTCCTTGTGTATTTCTGGTTTTTATTCCTCTTTTTAAGAAATGGGGCAAAACTTAGTTCAAAGAAATGTGATGAAAATGAAGATTTCCAATTTAAAATTACCATCTATTCTTGATTAATTCTTTTAAACTCCCAAACAATATCTATCATTTAGAATATGTGGTTTCTTTTTTTCATGAATTACAATATACTTAACCACAAATAACAATTTAGCGATTTTTAGGTTTTTTGTGTATATAAACTCCCTTAGAACAAGTCACCATGCTTAAAGAGAAATAAATAAAGACGCGCATACGAAATGACCAATCCTGGCTAAATATCCCTCAAAGCATCCTACACGATAATGACTTATGTACATCATTCAGATCTAGCCGAATGTGTGGGTGAAAATAAGTTATTCAAGGTACAGATTAAGACCTCATGTTTTCCGTGATAAAATACGGAAAAACCTTACCTCCTATGGAGAGTTTCATTTTCAAAAGACTTGAAGTACGAAAATAATTTTGACGGCTCATTTACAGTTCTTTAATCATCTAATAAAAAGCTCATCCCGGTGTCTTAGATATAACAACAAAGTCATAACATGTTTTAAAAGTCAAAAAACGATTTCTTAGTGCATTGATTCAAGTGATTATCACTACTCGTGTGGTTTTGTACAAGTGAGAAATTTTCGTGGTGTTTTTGTGGTAGGCAGGTTAAATTCGCGCGTTCGTATAATCCTGAATACATAAACAAACCACCATCTTAGCACTATTTAAAATTATCCGGCATTACATTTTAAAAATATAAATTACATGTTTCCATTCAGATTTTTTCCTCCTGATTTCTTTCAGTTTTCGAACCTCACCTATCTTCTTTAGAATATGCTGTTTCATTTTCTTTAAGATTGTCAACACTTAAAACCAACAAGTCATGCACTTCGTATCGACATGAATTCTATAGTACAGATTATTTCCGTAGCGTTTCAGTCAGAAAATACTGTATTTCAAGTAATTTTTCGCGGTCGTAAACTCGACAAAAAAGGTAAAACCGCTTCTCAACTACGACATGAACTGTATACCAAAATTGGAGTGTCTTTTGAAATGTGATACACATGTAACAGTATATAGTAAAATAAAATCTCAATAGCTTTAACTACTAAGCCGATATAGTAAGAAAATTACTCATTTAACTTACCAATTTTAAACTAGCTTTCGAGAAGAGAGTTTGGAGGAAATAAGCTGGTCTTTCTGGGTCAAGATTCCCTTATTTTTGCTCTGGTTCGTAGTAGTACAAGACGTTTTGTTTTGGTTTTACTTCTACTCCAATTCTATAGTTTGTTGCCAAATAATCATGTGACTCGTGATTTCCAAGCAAGAACCGGTACCGAATAGTAAAACAATCAAGTCATTACCATGGACCAGCCTCACTTTCACACCATAACAAAGGCTGATGCAACACCTGGTTGGTATGACAACGGGTCATATGATTGGAGAGTTTTAGCCCACGGGCTGTCTGTGGGTGGATAATGTGACGTTTTCAAAAGCAACTTTTTATTTGCTAGAGCAACGAATATAATAATCTAAGAAAATATTGATTAAAAATATTAATTGCACTTAAAAAGTTTCAAATTTAAATTTATAAAATGAGAGGAAAATAAGAATATTTAGTTAGAATTTTTCCTCTATTCAATCATTCCTTTTTCTTTCGATTCCATATTTTCTCTTTTCCCTTTCTCTTCCCTTTTGTTCTCTTCAGTTCCCTTCTGTTCTCTTCTGTTCTGTTCTCTTCTGTTCTCTTCTCTTCTGTTCTCTTCTCTTCCCTCCTGTTCTGTTCTGTTCTGTTCTCTTCCCTTCTCTTCCCTTCTCTTCCCTTCTCTTCCCTTCTCTTCCCTTCTCTTCTCCTCTCTTCTCTTCCTTTCTCTTCTCTTCTCTTCTCTTCGTCTTTTCCACTTTTCTTCTTATCTCAGTTTTCTGTCCTATTCTTTTTTCTTCTCTCTCTTTTTCCTTTCTCTTTTCTAAAAATAGCAAGATCATAACGATCAATAATCCTTGACATTTTTGTTAACATTATTATAGTTAGCATACTGTCTGCTTCCTACACAAAATTTATCCTATATTTTCGAAAACAAATCCAATTACCATGCTTATAGTAGCATTGGTAACGACAACATCACATTTCTATGGTTAGCAATAATAGCAGATAGCAAATAATCGTAAATAACTTTTGATAATGGTACCTGAGAATCTGTTAAGCAAAATTATAATTGCGAAAATATTGGCTAAAATCACGCATGCCACGTCAAATCCTTGCCAAATTGGAAAGCGTAATGGACGTATATGACGTGGACAAACAATAGCGATGAAAAGTGAAAAACACTCTGAAATGAAAGTGATGAAAACCAGGGACAATATGGAAATAATGGATATATTGTACTGAGAAATATAGCCACATGTATAAAGCTAGTGCATGATATGGGGAAAATAACAATGTAGGAAAATACTAGTACTGAGATGATAATAATATGCTTAACTCACTCTGTTTATAGTTTTCAGATAAATGTGGAAGACACTGGTATCGACTAATGACTAAAAAGGAATCGAAAATCATGGAAAATGAAGACACTTATCAATCATTAGTCGGTGGAGAAGGCCAGACAGCGGAGGGCGGAGGGAAGAAGGGAGAGCCAGAGGAAGGGAGGGAGTGAGAGAGGAAGGGAGGAAGGGAGAGAGGGAGGGAGGGAGGAAGGGACCGGCGAAGGGACAGACGGAGGGAGGGAGGGAGCGAGGGAGGCTGGAGAGTTTTGGGAGTGCCAGTTAACACGTTTCAGTCCTTCTCCAAGCGCAGCATCACTTCTAGCTTAAAGTTCTGTAAGTAAAGACGAATTGGAAAAGAGGCCATACTGATAAACCGTAATTCTGAGACTGCGCAAGGAGGGGGGATTCGAAGCGGAGTTTGTAAGAGTGTTCATCAAACACAGTCTTACGTACAATCTCTAGAATCTACGTCATGAATAGCGCAGTTAAAAAAAAATACAGATCAATGATCGACTGCTGGATGGGCACTATACAATCATTGGCCATATCTGTCCCCACCTCCCTGATGAAATGAGCAGCGCCCTCACTCCGTCCAAGACCTCATTTTTCTAGATCAGCACCGATGAAATAGACCGTTAATTTTTTGACAACAACCAAGACAGAGAAGTTTGGAAATGTGATTGTTACTTTTAACCGTTGTTCTAAACATAACAGACATTTACAATATTTTTATTTCTTTTCCCTCAGGCGAAAAACAATTATGCAAAGAGATGCGATTCTTTAGAGGATCTACAAGAGAAAACAAAGCTTGCTAGATGATGTCAGTGTTTCCTGTTTCATTCAAAAGAAAGGAAAAAACAACGGTGCGAAAAACGAAGATCGTAATAGTTGAACATCATGCCAAGATTGTCATCATCGGATTTATTTCTGGCGTTTGGTTCAGAAATTAAACGAAAATGGCTAGAAATCCAGGAATAGAAATATATAATAGGAATCCAGACTTTGGTAGTTATACGTGTCGTAGTTGATCGCAGTGTTTTGATAAAAGATCTTGTTTTGAATTGCAGAATATTTGTATTTTGTTTTCCCATTGAATTTTTAATCGAATTCATTTCGAACTGAAATCAAAATAGATGATAACTAGCGGTAAGCTAGTGTGAGCTGCGTCGGTGTTTCTAATGAAACAGTATGGATAAAAAGTTAAATTTGACACCGTAAAAAATAAGAGAGATCACTTACTGACGTATCGGACGCTAGTCCTTCGTCGGAGTAAAAGCAACTCCGACGAAGGACTAGCGTCCGATACGTCAGTAAGATCTCTCTTATTTTTTTACGGTGTAAAATTTAACTTTTTATCCATACTGAAATCAATATAATCAGCTAGAATCGTCAAACAACATGAATAAAACAACTTTCCAAAAAGTATTTTTTATGTTTCTAAATTGCTAGGACCGCGAATATTTTGTTTTCCAAAATCAAAACCAAGAGAAATATATCACCATAGTTATACTAAAATCTAGTCAAGTTTACCTTTTCTGCTCATCTAAGCGTTTCCCCCACCCCACCCACCCATTCATTCCATGCACAAACCAAGCAATTATCCATCCATCCTTTTATTATAGGCGTCATGTTTTCCCATTTCACAATTCTTACAGTTATTCTTAACTGATTTTCAATCCTACCAAGTACTGTAGGTAACGGGAGAAAAAAGTAATTCTCAAGCGAATGGCAAGTGGTCTGAAGTACGTTACTGTCTTAACCAAACGGCCGGTTCGTTCGTGGTGCATAATAATAATAGACTTTATTTCTGTGTCTAGCTTACAAATAATAGTAAAATAATTGGGGACACCTATCTAAGAACCCATTAAAAGCCCATATTAAACCCAATAAAATAAAAGTAACATGAACGAAAGAGAAGGTAATAGGCCTTCCCTGAACCCACATAAACCTCTAGAACCTATATGTCTATGATATATATGACATTAGGCACAAATCTCATAGTACCAACGGGCAAAGCTTCCACAAGAGTGGCGTAGCGGTAGTACGCTCTGGGTTTTTTAAAAGGTTTGTTTCCTGGACTCAGCATCACATGTGAGTAGAGTTTGTTAGGTCTCTTCCTTGATTCAAAGGTTTTTAATTTTCTCCGGTTTATACCTCCCTCCGCAAAACCTAACACGCTAAATTCAAATTCGGTCTGTGAGTTAGACATGTCCTGACTTAGATCAGCCTAGAGGTTCTTTCAGGGTATCGATAAAATTTAATCGTTATAATTCAGTTTCACTGTCTCTTTGACCCCCACCAATATTGGTAGTTTGCATAAAGTACCAGAGCACGGAACCGCAGTGTTCATCCCATCTAACTATTTATACATAAGTTATTTAGAAGCGAAACCAATAATCCCGCGCGCTGTGGGTCCTGGAAAATAACCTCTTCCGCGCGTACAGTAAACGTAAATAAACCCCTTCTAGATTGTTATATATTTTCAAAACCTCCGTTGGTCTTCAACCTCTTAGCTTCCTAGAAAAAATAATTAGTTTATATTTTTCCCTTTGGAAATTAATTTTCTCCGAAGACACAGGAACGATGAACTAAAACAATAATTACATGAAATTCCACCGCTTCAGAATTCTGTCGTCTATACTTGCGAGAAATGACTTCTGCTACGACTCAGCGCCTGTTATATTTAATTAAAAGGAAAAAATTCCACAGACGAGGGGAATTTTGAATTGACTTTCTTAAAACAGTTATCTATGTTAAATACGATGTTTAAAAACATGAATGAATTTCATGTCATGAAATTCCAACGCTTCAAAATTCTGTCAGTATACTAGCGAGAAATGACTTCTGCTTACAACTCAGCGCCTGCTATATTTAATTAAAAGAAAAAATGCCACAGGCGAAGGAAATTGTGAATTGACTTTCTTAAAACAGTTATATGTTAAATACGATGTTTAAAAACTACTAGAAATGAAGAGACCACTTAATCGGTATTTCCAAGTACTTTTTCTTTTCCTTACATGTTGAAAAAGTGAGATGTTGGAATTGGCACTCATGCAGTTACTGATCAGCATTTTTGTTTTTATTTTTCTATTTCTAAAAGAAATTCATTCCGCAGGTTTTGCACCGCTCGCTGCAAGAGGTTCGCTTATTTATACGATCCTTTTGTCACCAGCCAAAACCTATTAATCATTCTTGAAAAGACTCTCCGCATTTGTTTAATTCATGACTTCAAGGCAGCTGTCTCATCAGTGTGTTCTGCACTCCATCCATCCGCTAGATCTGCAAGTACCACACACAATTACATCGCGAAATTTTGAACCATTTTGGGCCAAAAACGGTAAGTATCTCAAGGTAAATGTTTGCAGAAAGATTTCACATGAAGTCTGGGATTCTGTTGACATTTTGTGTTTAATTTGTTGACGGATTCAAGTTTGAACATGATAATTACGACGACTTTCGTTTTTGGCAGGTTTTAGCATGTGGTAAACTGAAGTGAATAATTATCCACAAAGAAACTTCGAAATAATGTCACCAAAACTAAATTTCCCGTAAAATATTTTCAAAAATTTGAGTAAAGAGAAATACAAAACCTGCGTTTGAAATATTTTTCTGTCATTTTGGAAGAGAAAATCTTTTCAGATCTTTGAACTGATCGATTAAATTCTTAATGGTTGACAATATCAAAAATTCTGAAAGGAATGCAAAGAAGCGAACTAATATCATTACTGATAAAGATAACAACGTAAGAAACTAATTCAATATTTCATTTTCGCGGGATTTTTCTAGATTTCTTTTGCGTGTTTATTTATTTTCATGTTTAATATTTCTTGCTTCAATTGTTTAAATGTTGCGGGTCTCAGTTGCCAGGAAACAAGAATCGATACTTTATATCTATGCATATTTTAGTTTTTATATGATAGAGTACAGATACAGAGCCCTTTCAAAATTATTTTGGATCAAGCGAGATAAGACCTAAAGAAACGGCTCATTTTTCATAGAGAAAAGAGTCCGACTTCTTTTGTATTTTTCTGTTAGCTTCTTATCCAAGATATTTTTCGAAAGAGTTCTATTATAATAGACATGATAGACCTCTTACCCTTAGGCTAGTGTTTAGCACTTCAAACGTCTGATGTTGGAAGTAAAACTGAGTAAAATCTTTACCTAAATCTTTAATCAGTAAAGGTTTCCCATCACAAGCCTTTACAGCGCGACGCGCAAAAGTATGACCACTTTTAATGTATTCGCATACTTCTATGCACGGGATTTTTGCTCCAAACGAGCTTTTACACGCCTTATTTGGTAAAACCAGACAGCTTCGCATCAATATTGTGTCGGTTTAAAGTACAAAATCTCGTGCATAGAAGTATGCGAATACATCAAATGTGGTCATACTTTTGAGCGTCGCGCTGTAAAATATAGAATTTAGAATATTACCTATTTTTCCTATCTTTCTTATCATCAAGTTCTTCTTGAAAAGTTTTCTATTCTCATTCATCATTTCCCAAGTTTTAGGAAAACATTCTACTGTCATTAAGGCACGGTTCAAACGTCGAGCTTCTCATTAGCCGAACGCATTGAAAACAGTGGATAATAAGGCGGTCTTCTTTGATGTCATTAGGTTCGGCTCATGAGAAGATCGACGTTTGAACTGGGTCTAAGACATTCTATGCTAGCTTTTCTGTTTCCCATTCACAGTGACTTAGATAAATCGCATGCCATTCCCAGTAATAAACCTTGATCAGAGACGTCTATCTTGGTGAATCCATTTTCTATCACAAGGGACTTGAATCCCTGGATCCCAGAGTGCATCAACTTCAAATTTCCCAGCACAAACAAATGTACACTGCATCACTTTAAGAATTCACAAAAAATCCATGCTGGTCAAACTCAAGAACTTAAGTTATTCTCATGGAAAACTGATTTTAAGTCAAGATCTTAACGTAATTTATCGTTTTTCTTCTTCTTTTTTTCGACAGAAAAAAAAAAGACTTCCTAAATTGTTTTTATGATAAATGAGTTCATGAATACCAGCCAATATTTCAACAGTGATCCAAAATTCCAGCCAAAATATGGCGAACGTCAATGTAATTAATTCAACAAAACGACAGCCTTCAAAAAGTGACACTTCAGCTGCTTCTCCAAACGATGTTCCTCAAACCAGGCTGTTTGCTTGTGGTAAAATGGAAGTACATAAGAAGGAAGTTGACAACAAAAGACTGAGAATACGACAAAAGTATGGTAAGAGTACCAGTGAACTCGAGACTAAACCGAGAACATTCGTCACCAAGGTGCAAATCAAGGCCAAAAAGCCGGGATTTGAGGATAATAAACTAACAATTCAAATGGAAAACAAAATTGAAACTCCTCGTGTAATTCCATCAAGACAGGAATCCCAGTCGAAGCCAAAGAATGAAAGCGAAGCTAACGAAATTCCCGCCAAAAATGCAACTAATCCACCGAAGAGTCGATTGATTTCTTCATCAGAAAACTCGATCGATCTGCTTTGGGCTGATGAATACTCCCCTGAGCAGGAGAAACAGGAGTACTTAGAAATCAACAAACTCGTTCGTTACTTGTCTCGAAGACAGAGAGAATCATCAGTTCTGCTAAATAGGATTCCTCAACGGCCAACTGCAAGCTTCGTAAGGCCAACTAAGGGAGAAATTTCACTATGGATGAAAAGTCCAGCCAATAAGAGCATCGCCAAAAGTCCCTTTTTAACAGGACGACGTGATCAGGACTTCATTAGACATCGGTCGAGGGCCTGGTCACTACCGCTTTATCGTATCCATTCCCCCTCGGCTGATAGTATGCGATTTGAACAAAGTCAATATTTTGAGATTGCTAGACCTTCTAGTGTTCCGATCAAGCAAATCCTTCCAAGATGAAGCCAAAAAAAAAAAAAGAATCATTCAGAGAATTCTATAAACTTCAGTTTTAATCAGTATGCAACATAACAAACAACAAAAGAATTATTATCATAATTTACATTACAGTCACGGACACACCGTGCAATATTGGGCACATTGTGCTAGGGAATCGATGCAGCGAGCCATGTAAGACGACGCAATTCGTTGCACACAATGTTGCTGAAGTAAAAAACGATCCTACTTCAACAACATTGCCTGTAATATTGCGCGCAATGTTGCACCGTGTATCCACGCCTTAAAACCCAGGATTTTTGATTTGCAGTATCTGATACCTGACATTTGCTCATTGAGAGAAAGAAACTTTAAGAGATTTTTGTATAGGAAAGGCAACTTCTAATGACTGAATGCTTTACTACTGGATCTCAATCCACTGGAATACAGTGAAGTCACTGAACCTGTGAAATAGATATTAGACTAACTTTTTCGGCGCCATAGGCGACTGTAGTCGACATGTAGGAAGAGAGCCATTGTCGACTATTGTCGAAAACACATCACTTCCGATTTAAATATCTTTTCATTCTAAAAATTGCTATTTTTTATGACAGAAGGACTTAGTCGTTAATAAAGATCGCTTACTGAAAATTTTGTATCTGTAGCTTTGTTTGTTTTTGAGAAATCTCCATCTGATACTAGAAAATGTAACTAGCCAATCAGCGCGAAGCTAACAAGCTCAAGTTGTTAACATAACCAATGACGGGAAAAAAATTGCGCACCAATGACTGCCTTAGTAGGGTAGGACACGACAAATGTTTTTCGGTATAAACAAAATTGGAACTAGAATTCAAATTTCTCTCATCACAAACGCAGGATCCAGTGTTTCTAAAATACTGAAAAGTTATTATCAATAAAATTATTTTTTTCTTTCAAATTCGAGAGCTAGAACGAACCTCGAGAAAATGCTCAGGCTCCCCTCCCTTGATTTGATAATTGGATGCGGGTTTTACTTTGTCAAAGAAGCTCGTGAGCACGAAGTTTATAGAAAAACTAAAACGAAGTTTTAGTCGTAGCATCTCAATATTAGCCATGTTAAATCGTTTTGACAGGCTTTGGATTCCTCTAAGAGTTCTAGCGACGCGAGTTGTGTTGCTCCAATCGAGTAAGTTTGAGTTGCTGACAAATAATTCAGCTGATATGAATTCTCATAATACTCAATAATAAAACTGAATTGTGGAGAGTCATATTCGACGCAGCGAACTCCCTTTGCATTTGGGGAACTTAAGGGAACTTAGTTAAGGCAACTTAGTTAAGGGAACTTAACTAAATTCTAATACTAGTTACATGTTCGTATAGATGCTAATCTTTTATGCAGTGAATATTATACGGTATGCCTTATTTTGACTGGCCGCTTTATGACATGTTCCATGAATTAACATATTCAAACAGTATTTTTTAACAGTTATCACTTTAATTCTAGAAATAGAAAGCTTGAGAATATCTTGATACGTGTAGAAATACATAATGCGAATGTTTCAGTAGCTGCAAGCTTTTCAACACTTGTCTTCTTTTAAATTTACTGAAGAAGCGAACGAGAGTTGTTGGGTTTCCCTTCGGTTTGTCTATATTCCCGCACAACGACGCATTGTAAAAATGCACGGGCTAAAGGCTTACAAAAGGCTAACAACTTTTTACATGCAGGCCTGGTCGCAAATACTTTACCTAGCTCCAAGTAGAGGTTGACTTTGATAAAATTCAGTAAATACATGAACACACCAATTCCAACCTTGACATGGAGACATTGCTTCATGGTCACGCAAGGGAAAACATGCATCAAAGGGTTTACGAACATTATGCACGAATATACTTAATTAAAAATGTGAACAGATCGACTGCGAGTCGTCTAATTTCCATTATTATCGATTTTCACCTCAATATTCAACCTCAATAATTACAAAATACTTTGTACATGATGTGTTAGATCATATTTTTTGAAAAGTAGTGGTAATAAACAGAAAATATAAATGAGAATCAAAAACTTGAGACTATTGCTCTTTCAAACTTAGAATTCGCAGTAGAGCGTAACTTGAATTCATTAAAACTTCTTACCGTATTCAAGTTGCGCGATGTGCAGAAAACTCGAACTCACAAACAACCTTTAGTGTCTTCGAGTTACACGCAAGGTTTGGCAAAGACAAATTTGGGTGTGATCTAGCGCGTAACTCGAAAAGCGCGTAACTCGAAGCGCGTAACTTGAAGCGCGTAGCTTGAAGAATACCTGCCCTCCCTGTGAACAGGTACTTGGGCATGGACTGTCTACACCGAAAGGCGTATTTGATTGACAGGCGTTACGGTGGCGTGAAAGGTTGGCACGTCTGAATTCATTATCCTTCTAACAGTTTCTTAGGGGTGCTCGTTCTTCTTTTCTCTTGAATTATCGTTTTAAGGTAAGATTAGATTTGATCTATACTTGTGAATGTTCTTTTGGGATATTTTTCGTCCTTTAAAAGTTGTTTTCAAGGAAATTATTTCTCTTTTATTGTATAATAATAATAATAATGATAACATAATATTAGGTAGACGGTAGATAGTAGGTACTCAGTTAGATGGTAGATAGGTACTTTATTAAATAAACCTTGCAGCCATAGGCTGAATCACGGGCGCCATAGTCGCCTCCACCTTTGGATTAAAACGTTTTATCTTGTTTCCAACGGTCGAATAAATCTGCTTCGGTACGGCTGACCTTTAGTAGTGAACTAGAAGTTCTTGGAGCGTTCACTAGGTTGCCTTAGCGAGTATTCTAGAGCTCGATGATGAACGTTTCAAGACTCGCCAAATCTCCTAGCTAATCGCTTACTTATTTCGCGCAGGATTTTTCCTTTCTTGTGGACTGAACTACCTTTTAGCGGAGCTCCCGCGCGGGCCGAAGGCCCGCGCGAGCGGAGCACCATACTCAAGAAAAAATGGTAACCCATCGACTTGATTTTTCATGGCTTGATTTGTCCATACGTACATACGTCCGTGTACCACTTTGCACAGGGTTCCCGCGGGCTTTGCTTACTCACAAATGCACAGAAAAATTGCAATAATGTAGTCAAAGATGGATCAAGAAGTATTTTTTTCTTATTTTTGCAATGCGAAAAATACGTTTAATCGAAGTCATGTCTGTCTTAAAGTGAACAAAAACAGTTTTTCGACTTTAGCGACTTGTTAAAGAAGATTTAGCGAGGGAAAGCGAGGGAAAGCGAGGGAAGATTCTTAATCTTACGATGAATTAAGTTTCGTGACTGAAACTTCAGTGAGAGAAAAAGTGGCCTGTAGACCAGAAAAACCTGATTATACTGCAAGAGTGATATTTCAGTTTCGTAGAAAACACTTCATAGAAGGTAAATTCATTAATTTTAACTAATATTTCGTAAAAAATCGACAAGAAATGTGTAAACTAGCTGAAGAAACTCTCAGACAAGCCAAGGACGTTGGTTCGGCAAACATTGTCAGAGAAACTTGGATAGTTTGTCGTTTTTACTGCATTCTAGATTTTTATCATCTTTTCTTCATTACTTGTGAACCAAAAAAGCGATATTTGAAGCTTTGATTATTTGTTTTTGATCCCATTTCAAGAAAAAAGGCTAAGACTTAGTAAAAAGACTTGGTTCTTTGAAAAACTATATTTGACGGCCAGCGAACCTTACGCGAAGTCAAAACAAGATTCCAGTTTCATAATCATATGAATATTTTGACATTTTTATAGATAATTTATTCTAATGTTGAATGAAATATGAAAAAGGAATACGTATCACACCAAATATTTGCTATTTATCGGGCTTTTCCAGCTATTACTATTTTACTATTACACAATCGCAAAAATGATGAGCTTGTTTTTTTTTATGGATAAGCTTATGTTTTTGTAAGATTTTTCGCTCGATAATAAAGTGAGTTAAGAATAAATCTGAAAAAAATACTTTTCAAAGACCAACTTACTAACAAAGAAAATTATTATCTTGCATTAATGAATATGTCTCTTTTTACGTGTGAAGTTCAAGTGAATGTAAGCTTAAGCTTATCAGTAATATTTTTCGACAATTTTCAGTGTAGTTTACTTTCCACCTAAAAAACTTACAACTTTGATTACTAAGATTTGCTGAATATAATCCTTCGTTCTATACATGTATTCATATGTTCTATAATCTATAATTATTATTCTTCGAATTGAAAAGTTCTCTAATGCTTTTGAAGGCTTAAAATAATGGTTTTTCTTTTAGTTTTTCCTCCTGAATTCTGGTAAAATCAAACAATGTGGTAACGCTATAACCAGCGTTATGCCGCGTCACACAATTGTCACGCTTTTAGCACTAAATATACTATTTATGGGAGCTCCGCTTTTAGGCAGTGCCTAAATCTATATATTAAAGAGTATTAAGAGGGGCTCTCCCTAACTATCGCCATACCTATGCAAGATAGAAAAATCGAAAATTTTCAAACTCTGTCATATTAAAGGTCTTCGAAAGCTAGTTCTAAAAATCTAATTCTCAGTTGAATCCGATCTCTATTTATTTTTTACGGCATTTTTTCTATTTATGCCCTGGACACCCAGGAAAACGACTTCAAATTAAGGGATATTTCGACAGCTCGCATGGAAATATAAAAGCATAATTTATAAAACTGAGGACACAGCTAAAAAGATCCAAAATAGGTTAAAACCAAAATATTTGCATGATTTATCATCATCACCTGTGTTGACGGTATTTAGTCACGCAAAAATATAGGCAAGTTTCAGAAGTCAAAATTGCAACTTGGTACATGGCTTTGACATGAATAACTCCACTCTGAAGATCAAACATCATCTAGTCTGTGATTTTCTAAAATAAAATTTTTGGGTAAATAAAAAGACGATTTTTGGGAGATCCAAACGTGCAAGGTATTTTCAGCAAAATTCATGCCCTCTTGACCCCGGTTTGTGTAACGTCAGTCGTAAACAAGACTCCTATATTTCGATTTACATGGGTTAAGCTTGCCGTAATTATCAAATTGTGGTCTTTCAAGAAAGATAAGAGCTATAGAAGTGTACAAACTTGACCATTTGTACAGTTTTACTTGGCAATGTAAAGATTTTAGGAAGCATCCACGAATGAGTTCCCTCAGCAAAGCAATGTAGGGTGCCTTTTCGTATTTCTGTATATCTTCAACAGACTAGTCGAAATGCTAGCAAAGAGTGCGGAACATGAACACACTAGTTCACTGAGCTTGCCAGATGCTTCAAGATCACACAGATTGAAGGTATCAAAAATAACTGATAGGATGTTCCAGTTGAACGTCTTTCAGTACGAGCATGTGCGTTCCTTCATATGCTTGTTGTTTCTGGGCAGCTGCAATGTCTTCATCCTGGTAGTCGCCGGCTTCTCTCTGCGTATTTTTGATTCTCGAAAAGAAGAACTGAACTTGCTTGGGGTTAGAAGTTCATCAACTGAGAATTGCCTGGCTCCTTACAGATACAGCATCTCTGTTGGAACAGCAGTCCCCTAGCGTGCTTTCAGAGTGTGTGTGTGTATTGTTGGGGTAATGCTATCCCCCGGGCGTAGAGCGGGGCCGAAAAAACAATATTACCAACCAGCGGTATTTTTAGTCTAATTACCATATGATACACAGGGCACCCATGTAGTAATATGCATTTTCCGACAATTTCCGAATGACTCGTTTTCGGCGAAGTTTCCGACAAGGCACGGCAGTCTGAATATTTCTTAAATTCAGGAAAACGACTAATTTATAACAATTCAAACCATTCAGCCTTTGTTAAGAAATGTCAAGCGCTTTTCGTGAGCTTAATGGATTTGAAATTGAGCAATTTCTCGAACCTCGGCATAGAATACGAAACACTCATTTGAGACACTTGTATTGTATATAAATTGTATGAAAGTTAGTACGATCGTACGGCAATTCTACAACAATGTCCGAACTTTTTGGTGACCGTAACACGATCCATCACGTGAAGACCACGTGAAAGCCTAGCGCCGAAAAGGTGAATTGCCTCCTGTTATACATGAGCAAATCAAAATTTCACTATCCTGAGTGTCTCTCGGGCCGTCGTAACTTTCAATGTGCGAAAATCACGGCCTTACAATATTTCGGCGAATTACTTGAAATCTAACAAATTGATTTTCTTTAAAATAGTTGGAATCGCTTTGCAATAGCTTGAAGTTGATGATGTCGTTTGCCGCTTGTCTAGGTCTCATCGAGTTTTAGAGTTATTCGATAAAAACCAATTTCAACAATATTTGTTTATCGTTGCCAAGGTAACGTCAATCAAGCTAAAATTAACATTATTTTAAAATTTCATCTTAGCTCTATAACTGGTCCAAAAATCAAGTATATAGGTTTAAGTTAAGACTATGAATAAGCCAAATGAAAATGAAAGGTATGGTCTGAAAAATACTACAGGAAGCCACCTTAACAAAGGCGAATTCCCTTAAGTATGCCGCATATCAACAGCTTTGTAAAACTTTGTAATTTATACATCGTACGAAAGCTAACATATTTCCTAAGAGCAGTTTTTTTCCTTGGTAATTATAATATTACAAACTAATAGCATGAAATTTCGGGTGATTAGTGATTAAATGTCCCCTCAAGCCTCGGGAGGTTTAGTTAAAGTCCCTCCGCCTTCGGCGTCGGGACTTCAACAAAACCTCCCTCGGCTTTCGGGGACATTTAATCACTAATCACCCTCAAGTCATGCTATTAGTTTGTAATATTATGATCGGTTTTATTCTATTGAATTGCTGTGTGTTTCGCATTACTTCTAATGTGAAACTGTACGCGGATGACACCAAGATTTACAGGCAGCTTATTGACCCAGTTCTAGACACACAAGCTCTTCAACATGATCTCGACCACCTTAGAGAATAGTCGAGCACATGGCAGTTACGCTTTAATAACGAGAAATGTGAATCTATGCGTATAACCCATTTGCGTCCAAACCGAATTACATCTTGGGGAAGACCTTGAAGGACGTTAATAGTTTCAAAGATCTTGGTGTTACTATCTCCAGCAACCTATCTTAGAGTGAACACGTTGGCATCACAGTAAATAAAGCTAACAATGTCTTAGGGACTATTTTACGAACTGTTGGCACCGCCAATACCACAGTCTTTTCGATGCTATATATGTCACTCGTAAGGCCAATCCTCGAATATGCGTCACCCGTTTGGTGTCCACACCTGGTGAAGGACATAGCTGCATTGGAAAAAGTACAAAGAAGAGCTTCCAGATTATCACTTCGACAAACTTCGACATCCTCTTTATTTGCATAAACTTTAACTCAGATTTTCTCTGGCAAACTTGGTTCATTCGTCCAAACTTCAGTAGAAAATGTGAACATACACCTCAAGGTTTTTTAAGCTGTTCAATAAACTCGCAGATCGTGTTTTATCGGGCTTAAAACCACTCGGCTTCGTCTCGTGTTTTAAATTCCGATAAAACACTCCTATTCGTTTATTAAACAGTACTTAGTAAAGGGGTTATTCGAACCCAAAAGGAAAACTTCCATGCGTATCATATATGTATGGGATTCACGGGTGGTAAAGCTCTTGCACAGGCAACCAAGTGAACACTCCAAGAGCATCTAGTTAAGTCACAGTCTCTACTTGACTGTTACTAAACGAGTGCGTTACACTATTACGTTAATCCGCTATCTGGTTACAGAATGTTTACGGCCGTTGAGGTCTATCTGGTTACAGAATGATCACGGCTGTCGAGGTCTATCCGGTTACAGAATGATTACGGTCGTTGAGGTCTATCCGGTTACAGAATGATTATGGTCGTTGAGGTCTATCCGGTTACAGATTGATTATGGCCGTTGAGGTCTATCCGGTTACAGAATGATTACGGCCGTTGAAGCCTATCCAGTTACAGAATGATCACGGCTGTCGAGGTCTATCTGGTTACAGAATGATTAATGTCGTTGAGGTCTATCCGGTTACAGATTGATTATGGCCTTTGAGGTCTATCTGGTTACAGAATGATCACGGATGTCGAGGTCTATCTGGTTACAGAATGATTAATGTCGTTGAGGTTTATCCGGTTACAGAATGATTACGGTCGTTGAGGTCTATCCGGTTACAGAATGATTATGGGCGTTGAGGCCTTTTCGGTTACAGAATGATTATGGGCGTTGAGGTCTATCCGGTTACAGAATGATTACGGCCGTTGAGGTCTATCCGGTCTTACAGAATGATTACGGCCGTTGAGGCCTATCCGGTTACAGAATGATTATGGCCGTTGAGGTCTATCCGGTTACAGAATGATTATGGGCGTTGAGGTCTATCCGGTTACAGAATGAATACGGCCGTTGAGGTCTATCCGGTTACAGAATGATTATGGCCGTTGAGGCCTTTTCGGTTACAGAATGATTATGGGCGTTGAGGTCTATCCGGTTACAGAATGATTACGGCCGTTGAGGTCTATCCGGTCTTACAGAATGATTACGGCCGTTGAGGCCTATCCGGTTACAGAATGATTATGGCCGTTGAGGTCTATCCGGTTACAGAATGATTATGGGCGTTGAGGTCTATCCGGTTACAGAATGAATACGGCCGTTGAGGTCTATCCGGTTACAGAATGATTATGGCCGTTGAGGCCTATCCGGTTACAGAATGATTATGTATTTTTTTCAACGATCTTGAATCATGCGGATGACGCAACTATTTTAGTACGAGTTTTGAAGGATCAACCAGACCAATCATCTGAAAGAGCAGTAGGACACTATCTAACCTGGTCGCAGAAGAATTGTATGCCATGTAATTTGACAAAGTGTAAGGAGCTCACTTTCAGGAGAAACAACTCTGTTCATCAATACTCTCCAGTGCACAAAATCATGCCGGTAGAGTCACTAAACATATTAGGCAGTACTTTTCAAGAGTCCTGCAGATTCACTATTCATGTTAAATCTAAATTAGTAGAACATTGCCAGAAATATGGGACATGAGCCTGCTCATACATGCGCAATGATGCGTTTCAGCTTACAAAATAGCCGCCGAGTCTTATAGGAAATGTATGGGGAATATAGAGTCTCCTCTATTTACGGCGAATAGGGTTTTATTTCCTCTGAGCTCCACATCGCGACAAACAACCCACCCTACAAGCTACTAATTAAGCGTAAAATGATCATTGAATTATGCGACATATTGGTTCCCGGACTACTTGCCTTCGAAAGGCTTCGAAAGCTCTAGATTCCATACATCGTCTATAAATCTGGCCACACTTGACCCCAAAATCGTCTTATTTGAGCTCGAAAAAATTTAAAAGTAAAAGAGCTCCACCTCGATATCACCAAACGAGTGTTTAATAAATCCAAAACCGCTCAAAATAGACAGCATGCCTTCAGAATGGAGGTTCCCAAGAAGCTTGAAGTTAGGTTAAATTTTAAGCGATTCGACGCGTTGTTAGCTCGTAGTTTTCAGTTAAAAATGACCAGAAACCACAGCGAACTGCTCCAAACAGCTTCAAAACCCCCTAAATATCGCCATTTTGTTTTTACAAGCTCCTATTGACTGCTGAGATACAATAAGGAAGCTTAAAGTAACGATTTACGTTTGAAACGTGTTTCTTGTCTTTCATGGGCTTCCTGTGGTGAGGCTTATCAACAGAAAAATAATAGTTGTTCTTTTGATTGTCAAGTAACTATTTTTTTTGGTAAGAGTTGTTTTACTAACATCATAGTTGAATACAAATATGTGCTTGGAAACCATGTAGTTATATTTTTCCTCTAGAAAACCACTTCATTTTCATTCATACGTAACACCGCTGACAATGTCCAATATTTCTGGCAATGAGCTAACAAGTCTTTATACGTCTTACGAAGTCTCAGACAGGAAGGTTATAGTCAAAGTAAAATATATTATTCATTTAACAGTATCGTACTATCCAAGATTCTCTATTATATATCTTTATATGGAGCATCTATAACAATGAATCTCAATTTTCATTCTGCTTTTTGCCTTGATTTACCAGAGTGCTATATCCCTCGATCAGTCATGCATCGTCTACGTGGCCCGTTCATTGCAAGAGCCGTATCCCATTGCCAAGATTACCTAAAGGTAAAATGGGCTGACGGAGTTGTCTCATCATATCCAAGCACTTTTCTTCGGGCTAATGTTCGTGACACTACATTTTGGGACGAGAACTCAATGTTGCACAACCATAAGCACCATAGCTTTATTCAGAATTGTGTACCCATAACCCAGGCGGAACACCTTGACTCAAACGAGGTAAAGATCAGCTGGGAAGATCACAGCAGCAGTTTCGATGCTACCTGGCTCCGTGCACAGGATGAAGATAATCTTCCAAGCCTCCTAAACAAGACTGAAAGGCTGCCTTGGGGAAGTAATTTCCAGCCAAACGAGTATGACTTTTCAGAAGCGAAACCAAAGCTTGACTCCTGGATGAAAGATCATCGCCAGAAATTCCGAACCAAAGTGGGCGGGCACTATATTATGCAAAATTAGAATCATGCAAAATAAATGCCAATCATTCTTATTGTCTTATCTCAATTGTAATTGGTTCATACTTCACAACTTAGCATTGAACATAAAGGTTTGTTCGCTGCTTTAAATTATTTATCTACGGCAGATATTTTGCTAGCAAAACATCCTAAAAGACCAAGAGGAAGCGGATCAGTTTGGGAAGTCGAAATATTCATTTAAAGACGTAAATTTTCGGCAGGGGTGAGAGAAAGATCGTCTACGACTGTAGAATCACGAAGTTAATCATAAAGTTAGCTTATTGAATAATTCTTTGTTTTCCTCATTTACTGATAAACGTTAATTTATCATACAAGCTTACCAAGATTATTCTACAAAAATGTCCCGAACACCGTATTATTATTATATAAGAATCGCTGAGTCTGAACAGCGTCTGCTCTCTATCTTTCCTTGATTTTTCAGTCATTTTCAGTAAAAAAAATAACGCCTGCTATGAATACAAAATCTTTTGTTTATGTCGCGCCGGAAGTGTTTCTTTTCAGAGATTCGAAGTCTAATGACTGCAAATATTGAGAGATGAAAAACCGAAATGAGTTTGTGGCCAAACCATTTGAAACTTGGCAGAAATATTGACGAAAGTCCAATCCTTCAAACAAGATTTAACATAGAGCTATGCGTATCCTTGACCATGATTTTGAGACCAAAATAGTTGAGTGACTTTGCACACTTCCGGTCTTCTTCACTAAAATGGGCACTCGAAATCCCAGTATTTTTGTTGTTGTCAAACCGAACTGTAATTTAAAGTTTTGGTTCTGATTTATTAATTTTGTTAAAGCTTGAAGGTTAGTTGTTCAACTTCTAAGATGGCTGCTTCGAAAAAGCAGATAGCAAGTAGTTTTCCTCGATTTTCACATCAACTAAAGCACTTTCTATGGAGGATACTGCACTTGTGAAGACGTCATTTATGCCATAGTTTAAATCGTAAAAACCGAGCCTGTATCGAGAGGAATTTATCAAAATGTTTTGATGAGCAATGGTCTGCTATTTCAACTCGTGAAATACATAGGCGGCAAGGTTTAATACGCACATGTCTGGATAGAAAATTTAGATAAAGTGCAGGTATATTCATCCCTTCCACTAACTGACATCCTATACATGGCGTCCAAAACTGTTGGTTTACAAAATTCGCAAAACCGACCCGAAAATACAATGTTATGACCCATAAGTAGCTTCTAAACAAACTTTACGTTTATGAGAACTTATCCAGATACCCGGAAGCTTGTGTAAATACAGATATTTTTATTCATGAAGAGATTCAAAATTATTCGCCATACATTGTCTCTAAGAAGGGAGTAAAATTCAAGCCGAGAAAATTCTAAGTGCCACGCTCCAACTGCGCATGTCCATTCGAGTTTTCTGGCGATGTGTTGACAAGCACGGCTGTGTTTTGTTCCATAACGTGCCGACAAATCTGGAGGGATTTCGAAGTGTTGTGAATTTGATAGCACCACCAAGCCAGCGACGACACCCAACTGACGAGTTTCATTTGCGATTCAATGCCAAAAGCATTAGCGTCGATGTAGCTTCCTACTCAGCAACTTCTCTTTTACCTCACACAGACCACAGCTACTATGCAGAGCCCGCTCAATGCTTAGCGCTCCTAGCAGCGGAGTGTTATGCGCCACAGAAAGACACAGACTCCTTGCTTATAAACTCATTTCAGGTGAGTATTCAGTTATTATTTAGAAAAATTAAGACAAATGCATTACTTGCACCTGGTGTTAACGAGCCAACGATGAATCAACGGCAATGGCACTTGCCATCAATTTCTTTAGTCGAACAAGAGTGCTGTAAACAATGCAGCATGATAATCTCATTAAAGAAGATGGCACTAGTAAATGGCCTATTGTTGTAAACGAACTTTTCTATCTATCTATCTATTTGGTGAACGAAATCTTTAGATTCGGAATTTTCTATTCTTTTTAGTTTGTGGCTCTATACCTCGTCTCCATTCCTTAGTTTTAATTGATTGCCGGCATAGATTGTAATCGTGCCCAGATGCGAACAAGTGAATATCAGTGTTAGGGATGAATTAGAAATTAGGAAACGCTTATCCCAAAAATGGAAAGAAAAATGGCGTCTTCCGAGCTCGTTTTCGAGATAATTTTGAATGTTACCATCTTGACAAGTTTTCGAAAGAAAAATGGCGGAAACCAAGCTTTGCACAAAAAAGTTCATAACTCGAAAACTATAAAAAAGCTATGGAAGTATTTTTCTCAGGACATGTTCATTAAGCATTATTTTCGAAGACAAACTAAAAACATTTCAAGAAAGATATAAAGATAATCTCAAATTTCAGTGAAATTTAATGAACCGAAAATTGTCCTCAGTCAACAAAGAAAAATATAGTGCCGAGCAAGATATTAGGGTTTTGCCCTGTTAACTTTCAAAACGTGTATGGTTCAGCTGTTATACTTCATTGAGCGGTTTTTGTGCGCGCGCACATCGTGGGCTCAAATCGAGCCATTAAAAATTGCCATCACGTAACATTGCGGGTTTTGTTTTATTTCCAATCGTGCGGAGCAATTGCTTCTGAAGATTTCCTCTCATCTTAAAATTCCTTGGTATGTCTGTCTGCTAAACCACAGCTCACACCCAATGGCCGATCGCCAGATAAATTTTCAGAGGCAATTAAGATTGCGAGAAATATCCTTACTGGTGTCTCGTGTTTTCCTTTGGGTCTCTGATTTTTAAACTTTTCTCGTGTTTCGTCCAACATCCCGAGTGCTCTATTTAACCGGTAGAGTCATAGAGCTCAGTTTCTATTGCTTAATTATATCTTCGTTGCGTTATCAGTGGGTTATTCAGGTTGATTTATTTCAGGTCGCTGAACAGTTACGCGAGGAAGACCCAGAGAGTTTTGAACTTTTAAGTACAATTAAAATCCGCCGAGGCCGCAGACGACTGACAGTGGAGGAAGAGTGTGATCCAAGCGAAGTGTTCAAATACGAGTGGGACCACATACTGGATAATCCCATGATCAACCTGGAAAACGGACAAATCAAGACCATTCGCCTACAGTAAGTGGTTCAGCAATAGAAACAAAATCACAGAGTGCCAAGATAAAATCTAAGGACACGGCGAACAATAGCGTTCCGAGGTTGATGATAGATAGATAGATAGCATTATTATCACCTTAAATTGCAGCTACAACTGAACCGATATGGTTTACATGAATAGAACTAGATTAATAATATATAAATATAAGAAATATAATGATTATTATAATACATTAACAGCTAAATTAAGTTCCTTAACTGATACAATAATAAGAAAAGAAAGGGGGAAGCAATGGAAAATGGCATGGCTAATAGGCAAAAAAAAAAAAGCGCGCCAAAAGATTATCTAATATTCTACTGTGTTTTTGCTTGATTTTCCTGTTCTCTTGTGTTATTTAGGGACTAGTCAAAAATTAGAAGGGAAGAGGGGTGAAGATTTGAAATTGAGTGCCGAAAATGATGTGATCCTCTCTAGAAATGGGAATGAAATTTTCTGACCCTGCCCATGGGGTAAGTCTAAAATATCATGACCCTCCCACTTCACAGATAATACCTCCCAAAACAACTGAAATAAGACCTGTCCTTGAACATGTATATCCAGAAACCCTACTTATTTCTGACCAGTCATTTAGCACAATTTTTTAGTCTCGGCATTCAAGCTTTTTTCAATGAATGATAGTGTTCTCAAAATTTTATTAATTTCGTCTACCATTTTGTTGGGTAGCGTTTTTTATTTTTTTTATTTTTTTTCCAAATATGTATTTGTATAGGTGTATACCTCGAAGTTATCTGTCGTCTACTTATTTTACTTTTTTCTAATTAGTTATGCCAAGGAATACAGCTCTCCGCTTAATGAGAATAAAGATGAAAGACGTATGAAGAAGTTCTACCAGGCCAAGGCCAAGTTCCTACAAATTATTAACAACCCTCAAAATCAAGTAAACTTTGTCTTAAGGTAAGGTTGATCTGACAACGCACGTAAGTAAAGGTTCTGCTGGCCTATACTGCTGTACGTCTTATAGAGTGGTATTCGTATGAATGGGAAACAATACGGCTAATTCGTAGCCATACTGTAGCCGTACCGTATCCGGCTTAACATAGCCGTAAAAACGCAAATGGATTATCAAAATTTTGTTTTCCGAGTTTCAGGAGAAAATCTATCGAGCGCAAGTAGCTGCGCGACGATAATAGGTATAAAAATTGACTTTAAAATAATGAATCGATAGATTTTTCCCAAACTCGGCAAACAAAATTGTGATTTACCAATCCATTTACCAAGAATCTGAAATTTGAAGGAAATCGGAGGACAAAATTTTGAAACACCACTGTTAGAAAATCAATATGTCAAAAAATAATTTTCTATTAAAAGCCAAAATGTTTGAGGTATACATTTAAATGCTAAATTTAGTCTTTCGGATGCAAAACGAGCAAATTTACAATTCACGGACCATCAGATAACTTTGATTTTAATTTATGCATGACGTCACGAACGTGTCAAAATAGCGAATGGACAAAAGTGCATTGTGTAATGGCGGCAATGGCGAGATTTCATTTTCGAAATGGCGATGCTGTATTTAAAAATATTTAAAGTTTAAGTGACCAGAATGCAGGTTAATAAAATTACCTATGTTTTTATCGTTTCGGATTTTTCGAATTTGGTCAAGAAACGACCATAAGCTCCGTTTGTATTGTTTGAAGACAGATTTTGAGCGAGGAAAAATCAAAATTTCCAAAAATGAAACGATAATTTTTTTTTAAATTTACCTGTCTTGGTCTTGGAAGCAAAATGTAGTTGCTGTCGAGTTCCCTTGGAATCCTATAATGATTTTTGCACAGCTGCTTCGAGTCGGAAATCGAAGGAATGATGAAGAAACGTACGAGACTGGACTTGGAAAATTAACATTTGTTCTACTTAAGGTAATTCCGTAGAAATAAATCCAGACATAGAATTTCCCTGAAAATTCGTACACTTATTAATCAAGTTATAGTCATTCCAGAAATAAAATAAAAATGGGGGGTAACCGTGCTTGTTTCGGCGCTAAATGACGTCAAATTTCGATGTTTTGGGTGACGTGTGAGAGCAACATTCGAAGCATAAAATGGAAGAAAAATACTAATCATTCGCAGGATGTCTTTGCTATCTTTGAATTATTGATATTATTTTCATTTTAATATATTAAATTTACATTCAGATGCCAAAACTCGACCAGAAAATGAAGCTGTAGTAAAAAATAGCGACGTTTCATTAGTGTGTGCGTACTTCGATATGACACGATACTATTGCCTTTTCAGGAATATCTAAAAATCTGGACATAGAATTTTGTTTAAATTCAGATATATTATGGTGAACCTATTCCGTATTGATTTACTGAAATAAAAAAGATAGGTAACCGTGTTCGTTTTCGCGCTACAGCTCACTAAAGCACGAATTTTGTCCTCGAAATGTAGTTACCGAGAGGGGACTAGGGAGAGTTTAACACAAAAAAATATAAAAAGACTGTGATCTCTTTCTAAATTTCTACAAAACTCTCATATCAATGCCAGATAACCTTCGTTTGATAATTTGCTGGTTGTTTTGGTTTGTTTTCTGTATTTTGTGTATTTTTAACAAACCGTTTTTATCAGCCGGCCGCCATCTTGGAATTGTAATAATAGCCATTCAGCGCGAGCTCGCGCTGGCTAAAATCGTGCGCAGTAGCGCGTGCGCAATGCAAAACTACGGAATTACCTTAATCACTTTTTGTCTTCTTTTTTTCTCGTGTAAGTCTTGCCCTTTCCCCACGAAGTTCATGGCCTCTTTGTACTGTTTTACTTTTTTCATTTTTGATATCGGCCTTCAACGTTTCTTCCTCATCTTTAAGCTCTCTAATTCGTAAATTTAAGTTTGCTACTTTGCTTACATACTTATCTCGTACGCATAGTAATTCTTCTCGTAGTCCGACTACTTCTTTTTCCAATTGCGATGTTCTTTCTTTCTCTTTTTCATAGCTGAGTTTTCAGGTGTCTGCTAGCTCTAGTTGTTTGCCAAGATCAAGTTTCAATTGCTGGTTTTCGGCCGAAACAGTCAAACAGCAACAAAGATCGCACTGAGCATTTACGGACGTAGGAGATTAATTTTCGTGCAATTTCTTTGTTTTTCGTTGACTCGGTGGTTGATTGCTGGAATTAAATTGTTGATGAGGCCTTTTCTTTGGCCTTGGCACTCATATAAGTAGATATTTGAGCTAAATAATTAGAAAAATCCCATTCAAAGTTAAAAACAACAAGCAATTTTTTCACTTTATTTTGGTATACCATTTCGCAGCTCATCGCTGGACGGCCGCTTTTAATTAGTTGCTATGGTTACTAATTTGTTAACCGCTGCCTGAATCGCAGGCGCGCAATGATCGTGACGTCATGCTAAAAATCAGTACATCGGGATTTTTGTGTCTTTCCGTGAACCGTAAAATTAGAAAATCACGAAATCCACTCAAGGCATCAAGATAAGTTCTGCATGGTTTTAAGCTTTGAATAACAATGAACAAAGAATAATTATTATGAACTCTACACGTTATACAAGTATAATTTTTCCGAGCCCCTGCAAGTTTTCTATCATTTTTAGCTTCTCATTTTCTATCTCTTATGCATGTTATTCAATGATTGCTCGTATCGAGCATTTAGAGCGAGTGCATTAGGTATCACGTGCCTTTGCCTTACGTGACTACTTACTTTGATATTTTAGGCAAGGCATGATGCTCATCTTTGACAACCATAAGCTCCTTCATGGCCGTGGGCAAATCTATCCCGATACCAAGCGTTACCTTATAGGGGGTTTCATCTCTAGTGATAGCTGGACCAGTCGCCGTCGCCTTCTCCTGGGAAAGAAGACAGGGTTGGCTGACAAGTGGCTGCTTGGCTGTAGCGAGAACGCGCTAATGGCCTTGGCTGAGAGGTTTGAGGAAAATAGCATTGGCGCCGACCGTCAGCACGAAGCCTACAACTGAATGCAATTTGTTCCGCTTGATTTGGTTTAAAATTGTACACTATTGCCTTTGCAAGAGTACACTAGTGTGACGACACGGAATTTTAGTCGTGTTTTGTCAGGTCTTACCAATATTAATCGCAGTGTATTATCATATTCAATTACAGTAGCTTTGGAACATGAATCAAACATGAAAAGGGATTACTTATTAATAGGTAAAGAGTAGCCGCAATATAGAAGAGTGTCCCAAGATTTGAGCAGAAGTAGAGACTAAGATTTAAGGGACTAGACAACATGTAAGGGCACACTAGCATATAAGGTAACGTGGATCTTTTACAATGGCTATCTCGTAAATTGTGCTTACCAGTTATGTATGTTTGAGACTGTTGCGTGTGAGATTTGTGTATCAATACTGAAAGTAAACTTTTTGTCTTGATGTAATGTGTAACATGTAATTGCCCCGCACAACTCAACGAACTCGCTCTGCCGTGGAACAGAAAACCGTGGAACAGAAAACCGAGGAAACTCGCCTTTCATTGCTGTTGTTACATACAGAGCCAAGTACGAAACGGGCGTTACTGGAATAAGTACAAATCGGTTATTCAAACCCTTTGACCTTTCGAGTAAAACTACATTTTAGCAGCAAAGGAACACAAATGCGAAATAAGTAAACAAGTATAACGTTCATTTGATTCAAATAATAGGGGTGAAACTATAGAAATCCAACCACTTTTGGTGTCCTAGTGCCCTTGCCTGGGCATGGACTGTCTACACCGAAGGGCGTATTTGATTAACAGGCGTTACGGTAGCGTGAAAGGTTGGCACGTCTGAATTCATTCTCCTTCTAACAGTTTCTTAGGGGTGCTCGTTCTTCATTTCTCTTGAATTACCGTTTTAAGGTAAGAGATTAGATTTGATCTATATTTGTGAACATGTTCTTTTGGGATATTTTTCGTCTGTTAAAAGCTGTTTTCAAGGATATTATTTCTCTTTTATTGTATAATATTAATAATAATAATGATAACATAACAATAGGTAGTAGGTAGATGGTAGATAGGTACTTTATTCAATAAACCTTGCAGCCATAGGCTGAATCACGGGCGCCGCCAGAGTAACGTCCACGTTTGGATTAAAACTAACGCTTTATTTTGTTTCTAACGGTCGAATAAATCTGCTTCGGTACGGCTGACCTTTAGTAGTGAATAAACATCTATCTCCATTTCAATCGTGTGATTATGGCGTGCCGTTTGTTTCGTAACTATTTTTCTCGGCGAGGAAGAACTAATACTATATGGCAGAAGGAAGGTTCACAGAAGAATAATATTGTGGTGGTTGAAAGTCGTCGCCCTTTGGTCAAGACCAGTCGACAAAGAAACCATGGTTGTTTAATCGAGGTACCAAGAGTTAACATAACTAAAACTTCTACACCCACTGAATTTGCTGTTCCAAAGTGTCTCTTTACTAATATCTGTGGTCTAGCTAAGTCAAAACATAAAGTCCGAGCTCCAGTTGCATTGGAAGCAGATCTCATTAACAACGATATTGATGCTTGCATTGTCTCTGAAACACGTCTTATGATGGACGTGCCTGACTCGACTGTAAAAATTCGAGGTTACACTTTATTCAGAAGGGATAGGGGTTTTTCTGGTTTGGATAAAAGGAAAAATGGGGGTGTGGCGATTTATCAGTGTAAGAGAAAATGTGAAAGTTTTGAGTATTTTTCGTTCAAGTCAGTATGAATTAATATGCTTGACTTTGTTATTGCCTTCTGGTCATCGTATGCTAATTTGTGGCCTCTACAATCCACCCAAACACAAGTACCAAGAGACAGATTTAATGAATTACTTGATTGGTTTAGTTGAGTACGTGTTAGACGATCACCCTGACACAGTGTTGTTATGCGGAGGTGATCTTAATCGCTTGAACTTAAAAATGAACTTCAGGCATTATCAGGTTGGAATGTTCTGGTTCATTAATATTGCAACAATAGGTGACGCGTGTCTGGCTAATCGACAAGATGTTTTTGGAATACCTTACCCCATCAATATGCTAATTAAGACAGATCACGTCGCAAGGTCCTGGTACGTGACTGTAGAAGACATCGTAAACAAGATCTTTATCAGGCTCATGCCGTCTTGGCAGTTCGCTTTCTCGTAGATCACAATCTGCTCGTCTGACTTCAAGTTCTTGTGGTCAGCTTCAAAGTTTTGCTTGTCAATTGTTTTGTAGTTTGTGTCCATATAATTCGTATTTGAGATCTGGCAAGATCTAGACTGGCTAGTTTGGCTAGATAGTTCTAAGTTTCTCATAGTTTGCTCATAGATTCTCTCTTTGAGTACGTGGACCAACCCGTTTCAAAATCGCTCAATTGTATCTCTTAGGAAGTAGTTTGAGCATACCGATAAAACAGCTAAAGACAATGGTAGGCCACATGCCTACAGACAACAAACATCGATCAAGAAAACGGCCCTAATAAGTAATTTTCTATCGACGAACCTTTAAGGAATGATGCAATGGCAAGCCCCCATGGTAAGGAATTGAATATTTCGATAACCCCCCCCCCCCCACTTCCAAATATAAAAATTTTCTAGCCCCCCCCCCCCCCCTCCAGAAAAAGACTAAAAAAAAAATGTATTCTTATTCATGACCCCCCCCCCCCCCCCCGGTTCAACATTCAAAAAAAATGTGACCCCCCCTTTTTATCTAGTATTTTTTTAATGACCCCACCCCCCTCTAATTCCTCCGGCCCCTCCCCTCCTAGAAAATGAATGCTCCCTAAGAACAATTTTTCCCGTAATAAGAAGAACTCCTTGACCGCCACTCGATCATTACATTTTATAAAGTTCACTGAACCGGAGATCCGCACACCTCGACGGTCAGATGCAAATGAGCTATTTTGAAAAAAATAAACCATGATGCTTTGCGACCTGACAGCGAACACCATCTGCCTGGGCATGGACTGTCTACACCGAAGGGCGTATTTGATGGATAGGCGTTACCGTTGGCACGTCCGAATTCATTCTCCTTCTAACAGTTTCTTAGGGGTGCTCGTTCTTCATTTCTCTTGAATTACCGTTTTAAGGTAAGATTAGATTTGATCTATATTTGTGAATGTTCTTTTGGGATAGTTTTCGTCTGTTAAAAGTTGTTTTCAAGGATATTATTTCTCTTTTATTGTATAATATTAATAATAATAATGATAACATAATAATAGGTAGTAGGTAGATGGTAGATAGGTACTTTATTCAATAAACCTTGCAGCCATAGGCTGAATTACGGGCGCCAGAGTAACGTCCACGTTTGGATTAAAACTAACGCTTTATTTTGTTTCCAACGGTCAAATAAATCTGCTTCGGTACGGCTGACCTTTAGTAGTGAATAAACATCTAGCTCCATTTCAATCGTGTGATTATGGCATGCCGTTTGTTTCATAACTATTTTTCTCCGTAATAACGTGGTTATCTACCGTGATGTGTTGGTGATAACGTAATGCGAATGTCCTTCTTAATAAAGTTCTATACTACCGTAATATCGTTAAGAAAAGGTATCAAGAAAAACGTACAGGAAGGTCTTCCCATATCCATTTATTTACTCGTATGTATGTACTAGTTGGCAAAGAAGGAAATTGTAGTAGTCATGCACGCAAAAAAAAGCAAAGCGTTCAGCTCGAAATAATGTAAGGAATAAATGCGGTGCAGGCAATAGCTGGTCTATTGCATATAGAAGAAAGAAACGAAGAATTGGCAATCAAAGAGTAAAATAAAGTACACGAAACATGGTTCAATTCCTTCGAGAAGGTCATGCAGTACAAAGTCTGTGTATAAGAATGTCAATCACAATGTGAATCATTGTAAATTTAGTCTGTCCCGTGATATAGAGATAAATCCTGGTCCTATTGATCATACAAAGACAATCCATGCACCTTATAGTCAAGGCAATGTAGCAGTGTTTGGATTTAATGCAAGTAGTCAGTGTGTTGCTAAGTATGTTACTTCACTGATCACCTTTCAAGAGTACCCAACAACACTTTTTCCTCAAATTAGTTATATGATGTCTACAACACTAGTTCAATGTTCCCACGCTAATTAAAGTTAATTATTAACTATCGTGGGAAAATACGATCCGCTCTTCACGGCCAGCTAGAATGAAACTGTTGAAATCATTTTTCCAGCTATCTACACGAAAAAATTTTTTTTCCCACCTAGAAGAAATATATATATCTTTTGATCCCAGCCAGCAAGAACCAATTTGATATTTTCCAGCCAGCAGATGTAGATTGTTGCCCTATCCAGTTATTCACTAATTGAGCATTAAAAATCACTTTCCATATTTTGTATGCACCATTCAGTTGAACAATTTTCATGATAGTTTAAAAAAACGATAGATAGGAGTGCAATCACATTAACCTACTCTAATTTGGTAAAGGGCAGCCAAAGACCCGGGTCCGAAAAGTGAATGGTCTTCTTTTTTATTAATTGTTTTTGATTTTACAATTATGATACTTTTCAAACGTATAAATTTTAGAAACGTATGTGTACAATCTCACCTTGAATCTTCCAGTCAATATAGAAGTAGCATTATCATTAATATTCACACGGTTCCTAAAAATGCAAAGAAATTTGATAAAATGAATAATTATGAAGGTGACATGCAAAATAAATGTCATCGGAATAAATGTATTTTTTAAGAAAACGTAATGTGCGTACGCTGTATTGTTGTTGACGGTCGCCTTCTGTTCCATTTTGATCTATTCTTGTTTACATGTACTGGACTTATCTGTCTGTGAACAATGAACGGAATGAACGATTCTCATTGATAGGATAGGATGTGATATAAAATTTATTCAAAGTATTCATTATAAGTTATGCATCCCTTATACATTAAAAGCACTCGATAATTACTAACGTAGATGAACTATACATTAAAAACCAAACTGAAATAATCAACAAAACCATATTTTAGTATTTGTTGCAAACTATGCAAAAGAAAAAAAATAGAAAATTCTCTCCGCGAAGCATGCTTATCAACGTCGGTAAAAACTTTGCAGGAAACTGCATAAAATCACAGCAAAAGCCATTCCTGACAATCACCGCAAAGTGTATACAGCACTGCAAAGTATCGCAGCAAAAGTCATCAAGATACTTGAAAATGGATAAAAAAAAATTATTATCTTGCCCTAGCATCAAATGACAATCACCGTAAAGGCTTCACAAGCAACTGCATAAAATCACAGCAAAAGGCATTTCTGACAATCACCGCAAAATGTATACAGCACTGCAAAGTATCGCAGCAAAAGTCATCAAGATACTTGAAAATGGATTAAAAAAAAATATCTTGCCCTAGCATCAAATGACAATCACCGTAAAGGCTTCACAGGCAACTGCATAAAATCACAGCAAAAGCCATTTCTGACAATCACCGCAAAATGTATACAGTGCTGCAAAGTATCGCAGCAAAAGTCATCAAGATACTTGAAAATGGATAAAAAAAAATTATCTTGCCCTAGCATCAAATGACAATCACCGTAAAGGCTTCACAAGCAACTGCATAAAATCACAGCAAAAGCCATTTCTGACAATCACCGCAAAATGTATACAGCACTGCAAAGTATCGCAGCAAAAGTCATCAAGATACTTGAAAATGGATTTAAATAAAAACTGAATTCCGATTGTCCCTTGACCTCGCAGCCAATGACATTATATATATATATCTTCTAATTTTATGTCATATGCCACTGAGGCATGTGAAGCATCCTTTTTAGGCGCCTTTTCTTATAATGTCGGTGTTAATACACCTCCCAGATTATTAGCAAACTTCCATCTTCATGCGGAGCACGTTTTAACACCAACCATGCTTTGCATTGCTTCCTTGCAAATGAACTGACTGTTTAGCTGCAAGATAGTAAATACTGAAAAATAAATGACATCAGCCAATCTTTACTTTAAAAATAAGCATAGATAAATGTCGTGGGATTGATTTCTCTTCATTATTATACCTAACACAATTATTTTGTGATAGTGACGGATTTCAGTCAGGATTCAATTAAGCTCCAACCTAAAACAAGAATGAAAAAAAGATGGTTCGTAAGCTTACCTTACCAGAAGCCGCAGATTTTGGGCGCAAAAATTCTTGCATCCTATCTCTAAAACAGAAAAAAGATACAAAAAAAAATAAATCAAATCATAGCCACGCAGCTGGCCAGAAAATCAAGCTTAGAGTAAGTAAAATAAATGCTTACCTGAAACACCTCCAATAAGAAACGATATTGTGACAAATGTACAAATGTACAAAGATACCTCTACAGTTTTTTCTGATGTATGTTCAGTAGAGCCTGTTAGAGCACTATACACTGACTGTCACTAATGACAAATACATAGGAACTTGCCTAGATTACAAAGTTATTTTATCTTGATTGCATCTGGTATTTTTAGGTGTCATTTAAGTCAAAAAGCAAAAAGAGCCTACTCTCGATTATCCGTCAATTATCAGGCGTGTTGTCCAATCAAAAAAGCTAGTTCACACGTGACGCCATTATGCGTAAGCAGCCAGAGAAAGAGAGAGCTAGTGATGATTTTCCCAGCTAGAATTGATAAATATCATAACCCCATAATCCCAGCAAATATGGCATCCAGAAACATTCCCAGCTAGCCCTATAATACCTAGGGTTTCCCAGCCAGTAAAATTATAGGGTGCAGAGCGGATATATTGTGGAGCGGCTCCGAAGGGTACTCTTGACCTTTCTTGTGGACTGAACAACCTTTTATCTTACTTTTCTAGTAGGACGACAGGTTTGATTGCGTTGATAACGCGTTTTAACGAGTATTAAGTTACTGGTTTACCTAAACAAAAAAACACATTCGTGCAAATTAATCCCAAACTCGAAACCATATTATTACCTATACAAATACTCTTAGCCAAAATGTGTTTGTATAGGTAACAATATGGTTTCGAGTTCAATTTGGGATTAATTTGCACGTGTGTTTCTCAAAGAGTTCAAATTGCACAAGACCGTAGGTCGAGTGCAATTTGAGCTCTTTGAAAAACACACGAGTGCGAATTATCCCAAATTGAACGAGAAACCATATCATTACTTGTTAATAATATAATGAAAAATCTTACAAACTTTACCGTCCGACATTGAAAAACTCAAGAAAAACTCTGAGCGCACGCTCAATGACGTGAGATAGCGTCAGCAGCGCGCGCTCTTCAACTGAAACCGACAAAACATTTATTCAAAAACAAACAAAATCAGCAACTTTTTAGCCGTTTTCACGGCTTAAACTTGTTCCTCCACGATCGGAAAATCCATAGTCTTGATGCTTAATAATGTTATCAAAAGCAGAATAAAAAAAAAAAATGGTTTCGAGACCGTTTTCGGAAATTGTAATTTTGCACTGTGTTACACTTTTTTGCACTGTGTTACAGATTTTTGCACTGAATTACTTCTAAAATGCACTGTTCATCAGCCAATCAGAATCGAGTAATTTTTTTATATATATTATTAAACTGGTCATTTGTTTTCCCCTCGGTTTTTGTTTGCTGTATTTTCATAAATGGAAATATTCAACAAGGAGTCTTGGCAGTTCGCTTTCTTGTAGATCACTATCAACCCGTCTGACTTCTATAAGTTCTTGGAGTCAGCTTTCATCAAAACTTTATTTGTCAGTCGTTTTGTAGTTTGTCTCAGTATATTTTTTTGTAGAATTTGCCACACGACATCGAGCACGAGGTATTTATAGTTTTCAGTGTTGGGCCGCCATTAATTCTTTCGTTCAGGGTTCGTGAAGTATTTCCTTAAGCAGGTTGCGTACTATTGTCTTTAGGTTTTTTAACGCTACGCTTAAACTACTTACAAACACACACGCCGTACATGGTAGACCCACACTAAAAGATGTTACTCAGTGAGCGATTTTGGAACGGGTTGGTCCACGTACTCAAGGAGAGAAGTGCTAGTATCTATGAGATATCTTTGAGAATCTATGAACAAACTATGAGAATCTTAGAACTATATACAGAAACTGGTCGAAATAGATGTTACCAAATCTCAAGTACAAACTATACTGAGACAAACTACGAAAAAACTACAAGAACTTCAAGTCAGACGAGCAGATTGTAATATAAAGATGAATATAAATAATATCTTTAGTTAGTTTAATTTTTTTTTTTTAATTTATAAGACGAAATACTTTAGTATTGCTGAACTACTTTATTGTTCATATCTTAGATGGATTTTTGACGGAAAATCCGAATGTACTTTTAAAAATAAGAGTCTTCTTATCTTATTCCCAAGTGAACACAGTTGTTTTTTGACAGCATTAGTTGCTCTCTGGTCTTTAAATGGGATACTTAACCTTATTGGTTAAAGATTGGCTTGAATATACAACCTGTTTCAAGCATGAAATTGGAACAAGTACTGAAGCCTAACGAAAGAAAACCGTCTATTGTGAGTCAACGCAACGTCGTTTATTACTACAAATGTGATCTGTGTGAAGCAGATTATGTTGGCTTTACAACTAGACATTTGCACCAAAGAGTAGCTGAACACAAAGCTCCAACTTCATCAATTGGAAGACATGCCCAAGAGCATGGAACTGTGAAAGAAAGCCAATTCAAAGTGCTGAAAAGATGCAAGGGAAAATTTGATTGTCTTGTTAATGAGATGCTCCTTATAAAGCATATCAAACCTAGCTTAAACAAACAATCGCACTCAATACGGGCAAAACTTTTCGTTTAATTTACTTTCATTGTTTCGTCAATACTATATATTTAAATTTTCTAGCTATTATTTTTTGACTTGATAATGATGTTCTGGGAACATCGAAACGTCGTCGTTTTATATTTTTCTTAAATATGTATAAAGCATACTTTTAAAAAATCAGTGTAAATTCTGAATCAGAAAACTCTGCTAAATAGAAAATGACTGTGTTATTGATTGGATTGGTAATTCCATGAATACGAAGCCGGGATTGAAGCATATCAATTAATCCTTTATGCACGTGCTGGCAACGATATTACCAGAATGACGAAAAAGCCGCTAAATCGGAAAACCCTATTGGAACGAGCGATGCACACTTTAAGAAGATATTTAACATTAATATAAAACAGAATATAGTAATGCATATAACACTTAACTTAAGGTAATTCCGTAGTTTTGTATTGCGCACGCACTACTGCGCACGATTTTAGCCAGCGCGAGCTCGCGCTGAATGGCTATTATTATAATTCCAAGATGGCGGCCGGCTGATAAAAACGGTTTGTTAAAAATACACAAAATACAGAAAACAAACCAAAACAACCAACAAATTTTCAAACGAAGGTTATCAGGCATTGATATGAGAGTTTTGTATAAATTTAGAAAGAGATCACAGTCTTTTTGATATTTTTTTGTGTTAAACTCTCCCTAGTCCCCTCTCGGTAACTACATTTCGAGGACAAAATTCGTGCTTTAGCGAGCTGTAGCGCGAAAACGGGCACGGTGACCTATCTTTTTTATTTTAGTAAATCAATACGGAATAGGTTTACCATAATATATCTGAATTTAAACAAAATTCTATTTCCAGATTTTTAGATATTTCTGAAAAGGCAATGGTATAGTGTCATATCGAAGTACGCACACACTAATAAAACGTCGCTATTTTTTACTACAGCTTCATTTTCTGGTCGAGTTTTGGCATCTGAATGTAAATTTAATATATTAAAATGAAAATAATATCAATAATTCAAAGATAGCAATGACATCCTGCGAATGATTAGTATTTTTCTTCCATTTTATGCTTCGAATGTTGCTCTCACACGTCACCCAAAACATCGAAATTTGACGTCATTTAGCGCCGAAACGACCATGGTTACCCCCCATTTTTATTTTATTTCTGGAATGACTATAACTTGATTAATAAGTGTACGAATTTTCAGGGAAATTCTACGTTCGGTTTTATTTCTACGGAATTACCTTAATGTTCAGTGATATAAGCTTGTTTGTATTCAAATCTTCGTTGCTGTCTAAACGCTTTTATCTTGGAGATGGCATCTACATTCTTCGGGATATTTCGTACACCTACAGAAAACGCAAATCATATTCACATATTAATGTGAATAAACTATGATTTCTATTGTTGTACCTCTTCAATATTATTGTCAACGATCTTGAATTATAATATTGTGACTCTGAATCTATTTCCATGACCAAGTATACGGATGACGCAACTATTTTAGTACGAATTTTGAAGGATCGACCAGACCAATCATCTGAAAGAGCAGTAGGACACTATCTAACCTGGTCGCAGAAGAATTGTATGCCATGTAATTTGACAAAGTGTAAGGAGCTCACTTTCAGGAAAAAGAACTCTGTTAATCAATACTCTCCAGTGCACAATATCAAGCAGGTAGATTCACTAAAGATATTAGGCATTACTTTTCAAGAGTCCTGCAGATTTACTATTCATGTTAAATCAAAATTAGTAAAAACTAACAAGTCTTTATACGTCTTACAAAGTCTCAGACAGGAAGGTTATCGTCTTCTATCTTCTATCTTCTATCTTCTATCTTCTATCTTCTATCTTCTATCTTCTATCTTCTATCTTCTATCTTCTATCTTCTATCTTCTATCTTCTATCTTCTATCTTCTATCTTCTATCTTCTATCTTCTATCTTCTATCTTCTATCTTCTATCTTCTATCTTCTATCTTCTATCTTCTATCTTCTATCTTCTATCTTCTATCTTCTATCTTCTATCTTCTATCTTCTATCTTCTATCTTCTATCTTCTATCTTCTATCTTCTATCTTCTATCTTCTATCTTCTATCTTCTATCTTCTAAGGTTATAGTCTGTATCTTTATATGGAGCATCTATAACAATGAATCTCAGATTTCATTTTGCTTTTTGCCTTGATTTACCAGAGTGCTGCATCCCTCGATCAGTCATGCATCGTCTACGTAGCCCGTTCATTGCAAGAGCCGTATCCCATTGCCAAGATTACCTAAAGGTAAAATGGGCTGATGGAGTTGTCTCATCATATCCAAGCACTTTTCTTCGGGCTAATGTTCGTGATACTACATTTTGGGATGAGAACTCAATGTTGCACATCCATAAGCACCATAGCTTCATTCAGAATTGTGCACCCATAACCCAGGCGGAACACCTTGACTCAAACGAGGTAAAGATCAGCTGGGAAGATCACAGCAGCAGTTTCGATGCTACCTGGCTCCGTGCACAGGATGAAGATAATCTTCCAAGCCTCCTAAACAAGACTGAAAGGCTGCCTTGGGGAACGAATTTCCAGCCAAACGAGTATGACTTTTCAGAAGCGAAACCAAAGCTTGACTCCTGGATGAAAGATGTTGACAAGCACGGCTGTGTTTTGTTCCATAACGTGCCGCCAAATCTGGAGGGATTTCGAAGTGTTGTGAATTTGATAGCACCACCAAGCCAGCGACGACACCCAACCAACGAGTTTCATTTGCGAGTCAATGCCAAAAGCATTAGCGTTGATGTAGCTACCTACTCAGCAACTCATCTTTTACCTCACACAGACCACAGCTACTATGCAGATCCCACTCAATGCTTAGCGTTCCTAGCAGCGGAGTGTTATGCGCCACAGAAAGACACAGACTCCTTGCTTATAAACTCATTTCAGGTGAGTATTCAGTTATTATTTAGAAAAATTAAGATAAATGCATCACTTGCACCTGGTGTTAACGAGCCAACGATGAATCAACGGCAATGGCACTTGCCATCCCTTTCTTTAGTCGAACAAGAGTGCTGTAAACAATGCAGCATGATAATCTCATTAAAGAAGATGGCACTAGTAAATGGCCTATTGTTGTAAACGAACTTTTCTATCTATCTATCTATTTGGTGAACGAAATCTTTAGATTCGGAATTTTCTATTCTTCTTAGTTTGTGGCTCTATACCTCGTATCCATTCTTTAGTTTTAACTGATTTCCGGCCTAGATTGTAAGCGTGCCCGGATGCGAACAAGTAAATATCAGTGTTAGAGGTTGAATTAGAAATTAGAAAACGCTTATCCCAAAAATGGAAAGAAAAATGGCGTCTTCCGAGCTCGTTTTTGAGATAAATTTTGAATGTTACCATCTTGACAAGTTTTCGAAAGAAAAATGACGGAAACCAAGCTTTGCACAAAAAAGTTCATAACTCGGAAACTATAAAAAAAAGCTATGGAAACGTGTATGGTTCAGCGGTTATACTTCATTGAGCGGTTTTTGTGCGCGCGCACATCGTGGGCTCAAATCGAGCCATTAAAAATTGCCATCACGTAACATTGCGGGTTTTGTTTTATTTCCAATCGTGCGGAGCAATTGCTTCTGAAGATTTGCTCTCATCTTAAAATTCCTTGGTATGTCTGTCTGCTAAACCACAGCTCACACCCAATGGCCGATCGCCAGATAAATTTTCAGAGGCAATTAAGATTGCGAGAAATATCCTTACTGGTGTCTCGTGTTTTCCTTTGGGTCTCTGATTTTTAAACTTTTCTCGTGTTTCGTCCAACATCCCGAGTGCTCTATTTAACCGGTAGAGTCATAGAGCTCAGTTTCTTTTGCTTAATTATATCTTCGTTGCGTTATCAGTGGGTTATTGTTGATTTATTTCAGCTCGCTGAACAGTTACGCGAGGAAGACCCAGAGAGTTTTGAACTTTTAAGTACAATTAAAATCCGCCGGGCCCGCAGACGACTAACAGTGGAGGAAGAGTGTGATCCAAGCGAAGTGTTCAAATACGAGTGGGACCACATACTGGATAGTCCCATGATCAACCTGGAAAACGGACAAATCAAGACCATTCGCCTACAGTAAGTGGTCGCACGTCGACCATTAGCGTTCCGAGGTAGATGATAGATAGATAGATAGATAGATAGATAGATAGATAGTTAGATAGATAGCTTTATTATCACCTTAAATTTCAGCTTGATTTTTCTTGATTTTTCTGTTCTCTTGTTTTATTTAGGGACTGGTCAAAAATTAGAAGGGGGAGGGGGTGAAATTGAGTACCGAAAATGATGTGACCCAATTTTTAGTCTCGGTATTTAAGCTTTTTCAATGAATGATATGTTCTCAAGATTTTATTAATTTCGTCTAGCATTTTGTTGGGTAGCGCGTTTTCTTTGCAAAGATGTATCTGTATAGATGTATACCTCGAAGTTATCTGTCGTCTACAAGTTACGATATTTTTCTTTTTTCTAATCAGCTTTGCCAAGGAATACGGCTATCCGCTTGATGAGAATAAAGATGAAAGGCGTATGAAGAAGTTCTACCAGGCCAAGGCCAAGTTCCTACAAATGATTAACAACCCTGAAAATCAAGTAAAGTTTGTCTTAAGGTAAGGTTGATCTGACAACGCACGTAAGTAAAGGTTCTGCTGGCCTATACTGCTGTACGTCTTATAGAGTGGTATTCGTATGAATGGGAAACAATACGGCTAATTCGTAGCCATACTGTAGCCGTACCGTATCCGGCTTAACATTGCCGTAAAAACGCAAATGGATTATCAGAATTTTGTTTTCCGAGTTTCAGGAGAAAATCTATCGAGTGCAAGTAGCTGCGCGACGAAAATAGGAATAAAAATTAACTATAAAATAATGAATCGATAGATTTCTCCCAAACTCGGCAAACAAAATTGTGACAATCCATTTACCAAGAATCTGAAGTTTCAAGGAAATCGGTTGGTTTTTAAGCGAATAGGAGGACAAAATGTTGAAACACCACTGTTAGAAAATCAATATGTAACGGCAAACCCACCAAAAAATAAATTTCTGTTAAAAGCAAAATGTTTGAGATATATATTTAAATGCTAAATTTATAAACATCAGAGTCTTTCGGATGCGAAACGAGAACACCATGAAATCCACTCAAGGCATCAAGATAAGTTCTGCATGGTTATAAGCTTTGAATAACAATGAGCAAAGAATAATTATTATGAACTCTACACGTTATACAAATATAATTTTCCCGAGCCCCTGCAAGTTTTCTATCATTTTTAGCTTCTCATTTTGTATCTCTTGTGTTATTCAATGATTGCTCGTATCGAGCATTTAGAGCGAGTGCATCAGGTATCACGTGCCTTTGCCTTACGTGACTACTTACTTTGATATTTTAGGCAAGGCATGATGCTCATCTTTGACAACCATAAGCTCCTTCATGGCCGTGGGCAAATCTATCCCGATACCAAGCGTTACGTTATTGGGGGTAACATTTCTAATGATAGCTGGACCAGTCGTCGCCGCCTTCTCCTGGGAAAGAAGACAGGGTTGGCTGGCAAGTGGCTGATTGGCTGTAGCGAGAACGCGCTAATGGCCTTGGCTGAGAGGTTTGAGGAAAATAGCATTGGCGCCGACCGTCAGCACGAAGCCTACAACTGAATGCAATTTGTTCCGCTTGATTTGGTTTAAAATTGTACACTATTGCCTTTGCAAGAGTACACTAGTGTGACGACACGGAATTTTAGTCGTGTTTTGTCAGGTCTTACCAATATTAATCGCAGTGTATTATCATATTCAATTACAGTAGCTTTGGAACATGAATCAAACATGAAAAGGGATTACTTATTAATAGGTAAAGAGTAGCCGCAATATAGAAGAGTGTCCCAAGAGTTGAGCAGAAGTAGAGACTAAGATTTAAGGGACTAGACAACATGTAAGGGCACACTAGCATATAAGGTAACGTGGATCTTTTACAATGGCTATCTCGTAAATTGTGCTTACCAGTTATGTATGTTTGAGACTGTTGCGTGTGAGATTTGTGTATCAATACTGAAAGTAAACTTTTTGTCTTGATGTAATGTGTAACATGTAATTGCCCCGCACAACTCAACGAACTCGCTCTGCCGTGGAACAGAAAACCGTGGAACAGAAAACCGAGGAAACTCGCCTTTCATTGCTGTTGTTACATACAGAGCCAAGTACGAAACGGGCGTTACTGGAATAAGTACAAATCGGTTATTCAAACCCTTTGACCTTTCGAGTAAAACTACATTTTAGCAGCAAAGGAACACAAATGAGAAATAAGTAAACAAGTATAACGTTCATTTGATTCAAATAATAGGGGTGAAACTATAGAAATCCAACCACTTTTGGTGTCCTAGTGCCCTTGCCTGGGCATGGACTGTCTACACCGAAGGGCGTATTTGATTAACAGGCGTTACGGTAGCGTGAAAGGTTGGCACGTCTGAATTCATTCTCCTTCTAACAGTTTCTTAGGGGTGCTCGTTCTTCATTTCTCTTGAATTACCGTTTTAAGGTAAGAGATTAGATTTGATCTATATTTGTGAACATGTTCTTTTGGGATATTTTTCGTCTGTTAAAAGCTGTTTTCAAGGATATTATTTCTCTTTTATTGTATAATATTAATAATAACAATGATAACATAACAATAGGTAGTAGGTAGATGGTAGATAGGTACTTTATTCAATAAATCTTGCAGCCATAGGCTGAATCACGGGCGCCAGAGTCGCCTCCACGTTTGGATTAAGACTAACGCTTTATTTTGTTTCTAATGGTCGAATAAATCTGCTTCGGTACGGCTGACCTTTAGTAGTGAATAAACATCTAGCTCCATTTCAGTCGTGTGATTATGGCGTGCCGTTTGTTTCGTAACTATTTTTCTCGGCGAGGAAGAACTAATACTATATGGCAGAAGGAAGGTTCACAGAAGAATAATATTGTGGTGGTTGAAAGTCGTCGCCCTTTGGTCAAGACCAGTCGACAAAGAAACCATGGTTGTTTAATCGAGGTACCAAGAGTTAACATAACTAAAACTTCTACACCCACTGAAATTGCTGTTCCAAAGTGTCTCTTTACTAATATCTGTGGTCTAGCTAAGTCAAAACATAAAGTCCGAGCTCCATTTGCATTGGAAGCAGATCTCATTAACGATATTGATGCTTGCATTGTCTCTGAAACACGTCTTATGATGGACGTGCCTGACTCGACTGTAAAAATTCGAGGTTACACTTTATTCAGAAGGGATAGGGGTTTTTCTGGTTTGGATAAAAGGAAAAATGGGGGTGTGGCGATTTATCAGTGTAAGAGAAAATTTGAAAGTTTTGAGTATTTTTCGTTCAAGTCAGTATGAATTAATATGCTTGACTTTGTTATTGCCTTCTGGTCATCGTATGCTAATTTGTGGCCTCTACAATCCACCCAAACACAAGTACCAAGAGACAGATTTAATGAATTACTTGATTGGTTTAGTTGAGGACGTGTTAGACGATCACCCTGACACAGTGTTGTTATGCGGAGGTGATCTTAATCGCTTGAACTTAAAAATGAACTTCAGGCATTATCAGGTTGGAATGTTCTGGTTCATTAATATTGCAACAATAGGTGACGCGTGTCTGGCTAATCGACAAGATGTTTTTGGAATACCTTACCCATCAATATGCTAATTAAGACAGATCACGTCGCAAGGTCCTGGTACGTGACTGTAGAAGACATCGTAAACAAGATCTTTATCAGGCTCATGCCGTCTTGGCAGTTCGCTTTCTCGTAGATCACAATCTGCTCGTCTGACTTCAAGTTCTTGTGGTCAGCTTCAAATTTTGCTTGTCAATTGTTTTGTAGTTTGTCTCCATATAATTCGTATTTGAGATCTGGCAAGATCTAGACTGGCTAGTTTGGCTAGATAGTTCTAAGATACTCATAGTTTGCTCATAGATTCTCTCTTTGAGTACGTGGACCAACCCGTTTCAAAATCGCTCAATTGTATCTCTTAGGAAGTAGTTTGAGCATACCGATAAAACAGCTAAAGACAATGGTAGGCCACATGCCTACAGACAACAAACATCGATCAAGAAAACGGCCCTAATAAGTAATTTTCTATCGACGAACCTTTAAGGAATGATGCAATGGCAAGCCCCCATGGTAAGGAATTGAATATTTCGATAACCCCCCCCCCCCCACTTCCAAATATAAAAATTTTCTAGCCCCCCCCCCCCCCCTCCAGAAAAAGACTAAAAAAAAATGTATTCTTATTCATGACCCCCCCCCCCCCCCCCGGTTCAACATTCAAAAAAAATGTGACCCCCCCTTTTTATCTAGTATTTTTTTAATGACCCCACCCCCCTCTAATTCCTCCGGCTCCCCCATGGACTGTCTACACCGAAGGGCGTATTTGATTAACAGGCGTTACGGTAGCGTGAAAGGTTGGCACGTCCGAATTCATTCTCCTTCTAACAGTTTCTTAGCGGTGCTCGTTCTTCATTTCTCTTGAATTACCGTTTTAAGGTAAGATTAGATTTGATCTATATTTGTGAATGTTCTTTTGGGATATTTTTCGTCTGTTAAAAGTTGTTTTCAAGGATATTATTTCTCTTTTATTGTATAATATTAATAATAATAATGATAACATAATAATAGGTAGCAGGTAGATGGTAGATAGGTACTTTATTCAATAAACCTTGCAGCCATAGGCTGAATTACGGGCGCCAGAGTAACGTCCACGTTTGGATTAAAACTAACGCTTTATTTTGTTTCCAACGGTCAAATAAATCTGCTTCGGTACGGCTGACCTTTAGTAGTGAATAAACATCTAGCTCCATTTCAATCGTGTGATTATGGCGTGCCGTTTGTTTCATAACTATTTTTCTCCGTAATAACGTGGTTATCTACCGTGATGTGTTGGTGATAACGTAATGCGAATGTCCGCCTTAATAAAGTTCTATACTACCGTAATATCGTTAAGAAAAGGTATCAAGAAAAACGTACAGGAAGGTCTTCCCATATCCATTTATTTACTCGTATGTATGTACTAGTTGGCAAAGAAGGAAATTGTAGTAGTCATGCACGCAAAAAAAAGCAAAGCGTTCAGCTCGAAATAATGTAAGGAATAAATGCGGTGCAGGCAATAGCTGGTCTATTGCATATAGAAGAAAGAAACGAAGAATTGGCAATCAAAAAGTAAAATAAAGTACACGAAACATGGTTCAATTCCTTCGAGAAGGTCATGCAGTACAAAGTCTGTGTATAAGAATGTCAATCACAATGTGAATCATTGTAAATTTAGTCTGTCCCGTGATATAGAGATAAATCCTGGTCCTATTGATCATACAAAGACAATCCATGCACCTTATAGTCAAGGCAATGTAGCAGTGTTTGGATTTAATGCAAGTAGTCAGTGTGTTGCTAAGTATGTTACTTCACTGATCACCTTTCAAGAGTACCCAACAACACTTTTTCCTCAAATTAGTTATATGATGTCTACAACACTAGTTCAATGTTCCCACGCTAATTAAAGTTAATTATTAACTATCGTGGGAAAATACGATCCGCTCTTCACGGCCAGCTAGAATGAAACTGTTGAAATCATTTTTCCAGCTATCTACACGAAAAAATTTTTTTTCCCAGCTAGAAGAAATATATATATCTTTTGATCCCAGCCAGCAAGAACCAATTTGATATTTTCCAGCCAGCAGATGTAGATTGTTGCCCTATCCAGTTATTCACTAATTGAGCATTAAAAATCACTTTCCATATTTTTTATGCACCATTCAGTTGAACAATTTTCATGATAGTTTAAAAAAACGATAGATAGGAGTGCAATCACATTAACCTACTCTAATTTGGTAAAGGGCAGCCAAAGACCCGGGTCCGAAAAGTGAATGGTCTTCTTTTTTATTAATTGTTTTTGATTTTACAATTATGATACTTTTCAAACGTATAAATTTTAGAAACGTATGTGTACAATCTCACCTTGAATCTTCCAGTCAATATAGAAGTAGCATTATCATTAATATTCACACGGTTCCTAAAAATGCAAAGAAATTTGATAAAATGAATAATTATGAAGGTGACATACAAAATAAATGTCATCGGAATAAATGTATTTTTTAAGAAAACGTAATGTGCGTACGCTGTATTGTTGTTGACGGTCGCCTTCTGTTCCATTTTGATCTATTCTTGTTTACATGTACTGGACTTATCTGTCTGTGAACAATGAACGGAATGAACGATTCTCATTGATAGGATAGGATGTGATATAAAATTTATTCAAAGTATTCATTATAAGTTATGCATCCCTTATACATTAAAAGCACTCGATAATTACTAACGTAGATGAACTATACATTAAAAACCAAACTGAAACAATCAACAAACCCATATTTTAGTATTTGTTGCAAACTATGCAAAAGAAAAAAAATTGAAAATTCTCTCCGCGAAGCATGTTTATCAACGTCGGTAAAAACTTTGCAGGAAACTGCATAAAATCACAGCAAAAGCCATTCCTGACAATCACCGCAAAGTGTATACAGCACTGCAAAGTATCGCAGCAAAAGTCATCAAGATACTTGAAAATGGATTTTAAAAAAATTATTATCTTGCCCTAGCATCAAATGACAATCACCGTAAAGGCTTCACAAGCAACTGCATAAAATCACAGCAAAAGCCATTTCTGACAATCACCGCAAAATGTATACAGCACTGCAAAGTATCGCAGCAAAAGTCATCAAGATACTTGAAAATGGATCAAAAAATATATATATATCTTGCCCTAGCATCAAATGACAATCACCGTAAAGGCTTCACAGGCAACTGCATAAAATCACAGCAAAAGCCATTTCTGACAATCACCGCAAAATGTATACAGCACTGCAAAGTATCGCAGCAAAAGTCATCAAGATACTTGAAAATGGATTTAAAAAAAAAAAAAATCTTGCCCTAGCATCAAATGACAATCACCGTAAAGGCTTCACAGGCAACTGCATAAAATCACAGCAAAAGCCATTTCTGACAATCACCGCAAAATGTATACAGCGCTGCAAAGTATCGCAGCAAAAGTCATCAAGACACTTGAAAATGGATAAAAAAAAAAATTATCTTGCCCTAGCATCAAATGACAATCACCGTAAAGGCTTCACAAGCAACTGCATAAAATCACAGCAAAAGCCATTTCTGACAATCACCGCAAAATGTATACAGCGCTGCAAAGTATCGCAGCAAAAGTCATCAAGATACTTGAAAATGGATTTAAATAAAAACTGAATTCCGATTGTCCCTTGACCTCGCAGCCAATGACATTATATATATATATCTTCTAATTTTATGTCATATGCCACTGAGGCATGTGAAGCATCCTTTTTAGGCGCCTTTTCTTATAATGTCGGTGCTAATACACCTCCCAGATTATTAGCAAACTTCCATCTTCATGTGGAGCACGTTTTAACACCAACCATGCTTTGCATTGCTTCCTTGCAAATGAACTGACTGTTTAGCTGCAAGATAGTAAATACTGAAAAATAGATGACATCAGCCAATCTTTACTTTAAAAATAAGCATAGATAAATGTCGTGGGATTGATTTCTCTTCATTATTATACCTAACACAATTATTTTGTGATAGTGACGGATTTCAGTCAGGATTCAATTAAGCTCCAACCTAAAACAAGAATGAAAAAAAGATGGTTCGTAAGCTTACCTTACCAGAAGCCGCAGATTTTGGGCGCAAAAATTCTTGCACCCTATCTCTAAAACAGAAAAAAGATACAAAAAAAATTAAATCAAATCATAGCCACGCAGCTGGCCAGAAAATCAAGCTTAGAGTAAGTAAAATAAATGCTTACCTGAAACACCTCCAATAAGAAACGATATTGTGACAAATGTACAAATGTACAAAGATACCTCTACAGTTTTTTCTGATGTATGTTCAGTAGAGCCTGTTAGAGCACTATACACTGACTGTCACTAATGACACATACATAGGAACTTGCCTTAGATTACAAAGTTATTTTATCTTGATTGCATCTGGTATTTTTAGGTGTCATTTAAGTCAAAAAGCAAAAAGAGCCTACTCTCGATTATCCGTCAATTATCAGGCGTGTTGTCCAATCAAAAAAGCTAGTTCACACATGACGTCATTATGCGTAAGCAGCCAGAGAAAGAGAGAGCTAGTGATGATTTTCCCAGCTAGAATTGATAAATATCATAACCCCATAATCCCAGCAAATATGGCATCCAGAAACATTCCCAGCTAGCCCTATAATACCTAGGGTTTCCCAGCCAGTAAAATTATAGGGTGCAGAGCGGATATATTGTGGAGCGGCTCCGAAGGGTACTCTTGACCTTTCTTGTGGACTGAACAACCTTTTATCTTACTTTTCTAGTAGGACGACAGGTTTGATTGCGTTGATAACGCGTTTTAACGAGTATTAAGTTACTTGTTTACCTAAACAAAAAAACACACTCGTGCAAATTAATCCCAAACTCGAAACCATATTATTACCTATACAAATACTCTTAGCCAAAATGTGTTTGTATAGGTAACAATATGGTTTCGAGTTCAATTTGGGATTAATTTGCACGTGTGTTTTTCAAAGAGTTCAAATTGCACAAGACCGTAGGTCGAGTGCAATTTGAGCTCTTTGAAAAACACACGAGTGCGAATTATCCCAAATTGAACGAGAAACCATAATATTACTTGTTAATAATATAATGAAAAATCTTACAAACTTTACCGTCCGACATTGAAAAACTCAAGAAAAACTCTGAGCGCACCTTCAATGACGTCAGCAGCGCGCGCTCTTCAACTGAAACCGACAAAACATTTATTCAAAAACAAACAAAATCAGCAACTTTTTAGCCGTTTTCACGGCTTAAACTTGTTCCTCCACGATCGGAAAATCCATAGTCTTGATGCTTAATAATGTTATCAAGAGCAGAATAAAAAAAAAATGGTTTCGAGACCGTTTTCGGAAATTGTAATTTTGCACTGTGTTACACTTTTTTGCACTGTGTTACAGATTTTTGCACTGAATTACTTCTAAAATGCACTGTTCATCAGCCAATCAGAATCGAGTAATTTTTTTATGTATATTATTAAACGGTCATTTGTTTTCCCCTCAGTTTTTGTTTGCTGTATTTTCATAAATGGAAATATTCAACAAGGAGTCTTGGCAGTTCGCTTTCTTGTAGATCACTATCAACTCGTCTGACTTCTATAAGTTCTTGGAGTCAGCTTTCATCAAAACTTTATTTGTCAGTCGTTTTGTAGTTTGTCTCAGTATATTTTTTTGTAGAATTTGCCACACGACATCGAGCACGAGGTATTTATAGTTTTCAGTGTTGGGCCGCCATTAATTCTTTCGTTCAGGGTTCGTGAAGTATTTCCTTAAGCAGGTTGCGTACTATTGTCTTTAGGTTTTTTAACGCTACGCTTAAACTACTTACAAACACACACGCCGTACATGGTAGACCCACACTAAAAGATGTTACTCAGTGAGCGATTTTGGAACGGGTTGGTCCACGTACTCAAGGAGAGAAGTGCTAGTATCTATGAGATATCTTTGAGAATCTATGAACAAACTATGAGAATCTTAGAACTATATACAGAAACTGGTCGAAATAGATGTTACCAAATCTCAAGTACAAACTATACTGAGACAAACTACGAAAAAACTACAAGAACTTCAAGTCAGACGAGCAGATTGTAATATAAAGATGAATATAAATAATATCTTTAGTGAGTTTAATTTTTTTTTTTTAATTTATAAGACGAAATACTTTAGTATTGCTGAACTACTTTATTCTTCATATCTTAGATGGATTTTTGACGGAAAATCCGAATGTACTTTTAAAAATAAGAGTCTTCTTATCTTATTCCCAAGTGAACACAGTTGTTTTTTGACAGCATTAGTTGCTCTCTGGTCTTTAAATGGGATACTTAACCTTATTGGTTAAAGATTGGCTTGAATATACAACCTGTTTCAAGCATGAAATTGGAACAAGTACTGAAGCCTAACGAAAGAAAACCGTCTATTGTGAGTCAACGCAACGTCGTTTATTACTACAAATGTGATCTGTGTGAAGCAGATTATGTTGGCTTTACAACTAGACATTTGCACCAAAGAGTAGCTGAACACAAAGCTCCAACTTCATCAATTGGAAGACATGCCCAAGAGCATGGAACTGTGAAAGAAAGCCAATTCAAAGTGCTGAAAAGATGCAAGGGAAAATTTGATTGTCTTGTTAATGAGATGCTCCTTATAAAGCATCTCAAACCTAGCTTAAACAAACAATCGCACTCAATACGGGCAAAACTTTTCGTTTAATTTACTTTCATTGTTTCGTCAATACTATATATTTAAATTTTCTAGCTATTATTTTTTGACTTGATAATGATGTTCTGGGAACATCGAAACGTCGTCGTTTTATATTTTTCTTAAATATGTATAAAGCATACTTTTAAAAAATCAGTGTAAATTCTGAATCAGAAAACTCTGCTAAATAGAAAATGACTGTGTTATTGATTGGATTGATAATTCCATGAATACGAAGCCGGGATTGAAGCATATCAATTAATCCTTTATGCACGTGCTGGCAACGATATTACCAGAATGACGAAAAAGCCGCTAAATCGGAAAACCCTATTGGAACGAGCGATGCACACTTTAAGAAGATATTTAACATTAATATAAAACAGAATATAGTAATGCATATAACACTTAACTTAAGGTAATTCCGTAGTTTTGTATTGCGCACGCACTACTGCGCACGATTTTAGCCAGCGCGAGCTCGCGCTGAATGGCTATTATTATAATTCCAAGATGGCGGCCGGCTGATAAAAACGGTTTGTTAAAAATACACAAAATACAGAAAACAAACCAAAACAACCAACAAATTTTCAAACGAAGGTTATCTGGCATTGATATGAGAGTATTGTATAAATTTAGAAAGAGATCACAGTCTTTTTGATATTTTTTTGTGTTAAACTCTCCCTAGTCCCCTCTCGGTAACTACATTTCGAGGACAAAATTCGTGCTTTAGCGAGCTGTAGCGCGAAAACGAGCACGGTGACCTATCTTTTTTATTTTAGTAAATCAATACGGAATAGGTTTACCATAATATATCTGAATTTAAACAAAATTCTATTTCCAGATTTTTAGATATTTCTGAAAAGGCAATGGTATAGTGTCATATCGAAGTACGCACACACTAATGAAACGTCGCTATTTTTTACTACAGCTTCATTTTCTGGTCGAGTTTTGGCATCTGAATGTAAATTTAATATATTAAAATGAAAATAATATCAATAATTCAAAGATAGCAATGACATCCTGCGAATGATTAGTATTTTTCTTCCATTTTATGCTTCGAATGTTGCTCTCACACGTCACCCAAAACATCGAAATTTGACGTCATTTAGCGCCGAAACGACCATGGTTACCCCCCATTTTTATTTTATTTCTGGAATGACTATAACTTGATTAATAAGTGTACGAATTTTCAGGGAAATTCTACGTTCGGTTTTATTTCTACGGAATTACCTTAATGTTCAGTGATATAAGCTTATTTGTATTCAAATCTTCGTTGCTGTCTAAACGCTTTTATCTTGGAGATGGCATCTACATTCTTCGGGATATTTCGTACACCTACAGAACACGCAAATCATATTCACATATTAATGTGAATAAACTATGATTTCTATTGTTGTACCTCTTCAATATTATTGTCAACGATCTTGAATTATATTATTGTGACTCTGAATCTATTTCCATGACCAAGTATACGGATGACGCAACTATTTTAGTACGAATTTTGAAGGATCGACCAGACCAATCATCTGAAAGAGCAGTAGGACAGTATCTAACCTGGTCGCCGAAGAATTGTATGCCATGTAATTTGACAAAGTGTAAGGAGCTCACTTTCAGGAAAAAGAACTCTGATAATCAATACTCTCCAGTGCACAAAATCAAGCAAGTAGATTCACTAAAGATATTAGGCATTACTTTTCAAGAGTCCTGCAGATTTACTATTAATGTTAAATCAAAATTAGTAAAAACTAACAAGTCTTTATACGTCTTACGAAGTCTCAGACAGGAAGGTTATCGTCTTCTATCTTCTATCTTCTATCTTCTATCTTCTATCTTCTATCTTCTATCTTCTATCTTCTATCTTCTATCTTCTATCTTCTATCTTCTATCTTCTATCTTCTATCTTCTATCTTCTATCTTCTATCTTCTATCTTCTATCTTCTATCTTCTATCTTCTATCTTCTATCTTCTATCTTCTATCTTCTATCTTCTATCTTCTAAGGTTATAGTCTATATCTTTATATGGAGCATCTATAACAATGAATCTCAGATTTCATTTTGCTTTTTGCCTTGATTTACCAGAGTGCTGCATCCCTCGATCAGTCATGCATCGTCTACGTAGCCCGTTCATTGCAAGAGCCGTATCCCATTGCCAAGATTACCTAAAGGTAAAATGGGCTGACGGAGTTGTCTCATCATATCCAAGCACTTTTCTTCGGGCTAATGTTCGTGATACTACATTTTGGGATGAGAACTCAATGTTGCACATCCATAAGCACCATAGCTTCATTCAGAATTGTGCACCCATAACCCAGGCGGAACACCTTGACTCAAACGAGGTAAAGATCAGCTGGGAAGATCACAGCAGCAGTTTCGATGCTACCTGGCTCCGTGCACAGGATGAAGATAATCTTCCAAGCCTCGTAAACAAGACTGAAAGGCTGCCTTGGGGAAGTAATTTCCAGCCAAACGAGTATGACTTTTCAGAAGCGAAACCAAAGCTTGACTCCTGGATGAAAGATGTTGACAAGCACGGCTGTGTTTTGTTCCATAACGTGCCGCCAAATCTGGAGGGATTTCGAAGTGTTGTGAATTTGATAGCACCACCAAGCCAGCGACGACACCCAACCAACGAGTTTCATTTGCGAGTCAATGCCAAAAGCATTAGCGTTGATGTAGCTACCTACTCAGCAACTCATCTTTTACCTCACACAGACCACAGCTACTATGCAGATCCCACTCAATGCTTAGCGTTCCTAGCAGCTGAGTATTCTGCGCCACAGAAAGACACAGACTCCTTGCTTGTAAACTCATTTCAGGTGAGTATTCAGTTATTATTTAGAAAAATTAAGATAAATGCATCACTTGCACCTGGTATTAACGAGCCAACGATGAATCAATGGCAATGGCACTTGCCATACCTTTCTTTAGTCGAACAAGAGTGCTGTAAACAATGCAGCATGATAATCTCATTAAAGAAGATGGCACTAGTAAATGGCCTATTGTTGTAAACGAACTTTTCTATCTATCTATCTATTTGGTGAACGAAATCTTTAGATTCGGAATTTTCTATTCTTTTTAGTTTGTGGCTCTATCCCTCGTATCCATTCTTTAGTTTTAACTGATTTCCGGCCTAGATTGTAAGCGTGCCCGGATGCGAACAAGTAAGTATCAGTGTTAGAGGTTGAATTAGAAATTAGAAAACGCTTATCCCAAAAATGGAAAGAAAAATGGCGTCTTCCGAGCTCGTTTTTGAGATAAATTTTGAATGTTACCATCTTGACAAGTTTTCGAAAGAAAAATGACGGAAACCAAGCTTTGCACAAAAAAGTTCATAACTCGGAAACTATAAAAAAAAAGCTATGGAAACGTGTATGGTTCAGCGGTTATACTTCATTGAGCGGTTTTTGTGCGCGCGCACATCGTGGGCTCAAATCGAGCGTTCAAAAATTGGCATCACGTAACATTGCGGGTTTTGTTTTATTTCCAATCGTGCGGAGCAATTGCTTCTGAAGATTTGTTCCCATCTTAAAATTCCTTGGTATGTCTGTCTGCTAAACCACAGCTCACGCCCAATGGCCGATCGCCAGATAAATTTTCAGAGACAATTAAGATTGCGAGAAATATCCTTACTGGTGTCTCGTGTTTTCCTTTGGGTCTCTGATTTTTAAACTTTTCTCGTGTTTCGCCCAACATCCCGAGTGCTCTATTTAACCGGTAGAGTCATAGAGCTCAGTTTCTTTTGCTTAATTATATCTTCGTTGCGTTATCAGTGGGTTATTGTTGATTTATTTCAGCTCGCTGAACAGTTACGCGAGGAAGACCCAGAGAGTTTTGAACTTTTAAGTACAATTAAAATCCGCCGGGCCCGCAGACGACTGACAGTGGAGGAAGAGTGTGATCCAAGCGAAGTGTTCAAATACGAGTGGGACCACATACTGGATAGTCCCATGATCAACCTGGAAAACGGACAAATCAAGATCATTCGCCTACAGTAAGTGGTCGCACGTCGACCATTAGCGTTCCGAGGTAGATGATAGATAGATAGATAGTTAGATAGATAGCTTTATTATCACCTTAAATTTCAGCTTGATTTTTCTTGATTTTCCTGTTCTCTTGTTTTATTTAGGGACTGGTCAAAAATTAGAAGGGGGAGGGGGTGAAATTGAGTACCGAAAATGATGTGACCCAATTTTTAGTCTCGGTATTTAAGCTTTTTCAATGAATGATGTGTTCTCAAGATTTTATTAATTTCGTCTAGCATTTTGTTGGGTAGCGCGTTTTCTTTGCAAAGATGTATCTGTATAGATGTATACCTCGAAGTTATCTGTCGTCTACAAGTTACGATATTTTTCTTTTTTCTAATCAGCTTTGCCAAGGAATACGGCTATCCGCTTGATGAGAATAAAGATGAAATGCGTATGAAGAAGTTCTACCAGGCCAAGGCCAAGTTCCTACAAATGATTAACAACCCTGAAAATCAAGTAAAGTTTGTCTTAAGGTAAGGTTGATCTGACAACGCACGTAAGTAAAGGTTCTGCTGGCCTATACTGCTGTTCGTCTTATAGAGTGGTATTCGTATGAATGGGAAACAATACGGCTAATTCGTAGCCATACTGTAGCCGTACCGTATCCGGCTTAACATTGCCGTAAAAACGCAAATGGATTATCAGAATTTTGTTTTCCGAGTTTCAGGAGAAAATCTATCGAGTGCAAGTAGCTGCGCGACGAAAATAGGCATAAAAATTGACTTTAAAATAATGAATCGATAGATTTCTCCCAAACTCGGCAAACAAAATTGTGACAATCCATTTACCAAGAATCTGAAGTTTCAAGGAAATCGGTTGGTTTTTAAGCGAATAGGAGGACAAAATTTTGAAACACCACTGTTAGAAAATCAATATATAACGGCAAACCCACCAAAAAATAAATTTCTGTTAAAAGCAAAATGTTTGAGATATATATTTAAATCCTAAATTTATAAACATCAGAGTCTTTCGGGTGCGAAACGAGAACATCATGAAATCCACTCAAGGCATCAAGATAAGTTCTGCATGGTTATAAGACTGGAAGCAATGAGGTGAAACGCATACCAAATTCGGCAATTTGTTCAAGCTAAATATTTTATTATTAGCAGCAACACGCTTCTAAAATACGATTTTTTCTATTGATGGTGAAGAAGGAGGATATGTTTTACTATAGGTAAAAGAATATAGTTAGATCTGTATAATTTCTATATTAAATGTTAATAAATAGAAATGAAGCGCAGTGCGAATTTGCATGTAACCCGTCACATTTATTAGCTAACATTAGCGCGTATTGTAAAATTGCACCTAAATAGCGATCTTTTACCACAAGATACGATTATCAGTAAGTATATATGCCACATAGCTATACAGTAGTCGAAGTAAATCAGTAAAGGAGATTCGAATACATTTGATTTTGATGATTTTCTTTCTCACGACTTTGTGTAACCATCTAGCGTATATTTCTAATACCACTTATATTTATTCAAAATATGTTATGAAAACTGATCTATAAATCGTCAACTTTCCATAGAATATAAATTATACTTTATTCCAGTCATTTTGGTGTAGATTTGATGCTGATCGACCTTAATGATCGGGAACAGTGTACAATTGAAGTTTTCTGTTTATAAATTCGACACGTACAAAACATACAATAAATTTTTGTCAACATTTCGTATTTAGGGTATTTCTTCTAGTTACAAAGCCTTGATTTCTATATTACTTTAGGATGCATTTGTCGTTTAATTGATTGATATAATGCTACCAAATCCACTAGTCTAGCTCTAAAAGTAAACGTATAATTGTAGTTGGAAGTTTGCTGACTTATTTTCGACAAACGAAATCTCATTTGCATATGTTATAGCTTTGTGCAAAAAAATGTAAGGGACTGTTAAGGCTATTTTTCAGAAGAGCAAAGAATATTTTACAAAACTGTAAGTCCACGATATCTTATCTATGGTAAACAAGTTCTTTGCTGCTTTTTTGAAAGAAATCGGGATGTTTTGTCTCTAGAAATCAAAGTTTTTTTTATCGGATGTGTGCTTACTCCTGTTTTTTTAATTCAAAAAGGTTACTTTAGATTTTTTGTTGCTGCTTCATAAGGGCTTGAAATTTTGTGAATATTGAATAGCAACTACATGACTCGATAACTTGCTAATAAGAAACAAGCATTAAGATAAGAATAGCGCGTGAAATATTTAGAAGGTATGGATTTAAAAAGTGATAATTTTTCTCGACAAATAACTGCATGCTTGCAAGCTCATTCTCGGGCCCATGAATGTTGTTGAGTGAGGTAGTCTTTGCAGCATGGTCTCGAAGCAAGAATTATATGCTGCAAAGAAAAAAGCAGAAAAATCTTATAGAAATAAGCTCGATTTTGAAAAGCAAAAGCAGGAAAAGGAGAAACAATCTCGCAAAATACGACGGCGTGTGAATAATGAGGACAAAGAAGGCAAAAAAACAAGTCCACGTAAGGAATATCAGAGACTTTGGCTGAAGAGAAAGAAGGAGAAGATTAGAGAGTCTGAGGAGAACAGGAAAAGAAAAAACAGGGAGAAGGTGGCGAAATGGAGACGGGAGAAGAAAAAAAGAGCGGCAGACACAGCCAAGCCAAAAACAGTGGAAGTCGAGCTCGAGCAACAACCAGCATTTAGGCACCGTGAACAGGTTCGTTGAATACAATTGATATTGTGTACATGTGTTTTCTATTGTTGTGTTTGTTCGATTATGTTTATGTTATGATATTTTTCTTTCACACATACACTGTGTTGCATTAAGGTTAATGTTGTCTATTTATTAATCATTTCATATAAACAGAGACGGCGATCAGTGAAACGACTGAGAAGTGGAGAAGAAAAAGAACAGAACAGGAGAGTTGAACAAATTGCAACTTACATTAAAACCTTGGATCATGAAACGAAACAGGCGCTAGTCGCTCGTGGAATTGTGACTGGAGAGCAGCAGCAGATTGAAAATGAGATAACCAACAACATCCAGGAATCATTACAAGTCTTGAAAGCAGGTCGCAGCAAAGAGTCTAGGGCGGCCATGCAGGCTATAGGTGCTGCTGTAAGTACCTCAACTATTAAGAAGTCAAAATCCAAGGTCGCAAAGCGCCTTTCTATCAACCGGAAGCGAATTACCCGTGGTACTGCACTGAAACGCAAGTGTCTAGCTGATAAAAGTACCTCCTTGGTGGCCACTCCCACGACTGCGCGTAATATTATTTCCAAGGAGCTGAAGAAGGTAGCATCCAAATTTTGGGCAAGACCTGGAATCTCCCGACCCACTGGTAACAAGAACGATGTCACGAAGAAACGAATAGGACCCAAGACTTACGAAGAACATGAGACTCTAATTCTTGAAAAGAGCCAGACTGAAGTTTATGAGGAATTCCGTCAATACGCGTCATCCCGACAAGACCTTGCCAAGCATAAGATGATGTGCCAGAGAACCTTTGAAAGTCTCCGACCCTACTTTGTTCGCTCAGCAAGACCAAAGGATCGTCAAACCTGTTGCTGTCGCTCGCACGTAGAAATGAGAAACCTGTTTAAAGCAACAATGGAATTCCGGGCCAAGAGGTGTGAGAATGGCAAAGAAAACGTTTACAAGCACTTGACAGATCTTTGTACAGCTTCATTGTGTCCAAGATTAAATGACGAGCCTTTTAGGAAAGAGTGTCTTGATCGCTCCTGCGATAAGTGTGGAACAGATAGAGTCAATTTGATGGAAGAGGAACAAAATGATGACAAGGACAGCGAGGGAAACCCTATACATCCCTGCAAATGGAGTAGATTTGAATACATCAAAATATCTAATGACAAAACCAAGCTAATGTTAATCACAAAGGTTACTACACCAAAGGAAATGTTCTCATATATGCTCTCAAGGCTTGAGTCCTTTCCAGCACACCAGTTTAGAGCCAACTGGCAGCGTTTACAGTATGACACCTTGAGAGAAAATTTACCACCTGGTCACATCATAGCCGTGCACGATTTCTCTGAAAACTATCGATGCACCTTATTTGAGGAGCCTCAAGCAACGTATTTTGATCGAGAGGAAGTTACTCTACACGTAACAATTATACACCGACACAGGACTGAGACAGAAGAAGCAGAGGAAGAAGCCTCTGATGAGGATCAACCTGGTCTTCTTACTGAAGAATTCTTTGTCATCTCATCCGACCGAACTCACGATGCTCATTTTGTCAGTAAAGTAAGAAGATTAATGATGCAGTACCTCAATGACATTGATTGTAAAGTTGATCATCTGCATGAGTTTACAGACGGATGTGCTAGCCAATATAAATGTCGACACACCCTTGGTGATCTAAGTTATTCTACTGAAGACATAGGATGCCAGACATATCGAAATTTTTTTGAGACAGCTCACGCTAAGGGGCCCCAAGATGCTGCTGGCGGATTGGTAAAGAGAAAAGCGGATTCGGCAACTATGCTCTCACGTTCCATAGTCATCCAAAGTGCAAGAGATCTGTTCAATTTTGCTGCAAGTAATCTGTCTAAACCATCAGCTAGGTCGCATTCCAAGAGAAGAGTGTTTAGATACATAGAGTCTGCTCCCAAACTTACGTCTCGACGATTTAGGCGAGTTATCGGTATTAGGAAAATACACCAGGTTCAGTCGGGCGAAACTCCAAAAAGTGTAAGTACCAGGGAACTCTCATGCTATTCTTGTGACGCCTGTCTCAACATGCAGTCTGATAAATGTGAAAACACAGCGATAACAGGACCACTGAAAGTTGTTACATTAAAACCAGAAAACCAGCAAGAACAACAAGAATCAACTCAAGATACACCAGAGGAGACACTTGCAGACCTCGTAGGAAAAGATTCTGTTGTAGCTGTGAAAACAGACGAGGAAGGAGAGTGTTACTATTTGATTAAAGTAACGAGCTCTGGCTGCTACAAGGCGAGGAAGGATATAACTGATCCATGGAGCGGAATCATGTTTCCTCGTGGGAGTCAAGTCATTCGTGGATTCTACTACGACAGAATTGGTAGTGGATGCAGGCACACATTCCAACTTAACACCTCAAAGGCAACTGTTTGTCCCAGCAGCGCAATAATGTACTTGTTAGCAGTATCAGCGTCAAACCCACTCGAGCTGACTGACGAAGAGCATATCGAAATCCTTTCAAATTAGATTGTGAACGAGATATATAACTATGTATAGAGGCTAAAGCAATGACGTCAATATATTGTCTATAGCAGGCGCTACACGTTTTACTATAAGTCGATCGCGATTTTACTGAGTTGTTTGTATGTTTGCTTATTACAGAAAGATTATGCGATCTGTGAACATATGAAATTCATTTGTGATAAATATCTTATAAGTATTTCATGTTTAAATAGTAAATTTCACCGTCTGAAAAGAATAGCACGCTGAGTAATTACCAGGCCCCACGCGGTTATTATTAATTATAGCTATTTATAATGCAAATTACTTATCACATAAACAACAAAAGTTGTAATTACGTTGTTTCGTATCGATATCTATCATTTTATGACATAAATAGTACACATTTCATATTATCAAAAAAATCTTCCTTGTGACGCTATTGGGTGTCACCTCATTGCTTCCAGTCATAAGCTTTGAATAACAATGAACAAAGAATAATTATTATGAACTCTACACGATATACAAATATAATTTTCCCGAGCCCCTGCAAGTTTTCTATCATTTTTAGCTTCTCATTTTGTATCTCTTGTGTTATTCAATGATTGCTCGTATCGAGCATTTAGAGCGAGTGCATCAGGTATCACGTGCCTTTGCCTTACGTGACTACTTACTTTGATATTTTAGGCAAGGCATGATGCTCATCTTTGACAACCATAAGCTCCTTCATGGCCGTGGGCAAATCTATCCCGATACCAAGCGTTACGTTATTGGGGGTAACATTTCTAATGATAGCTGGACCAGTCGTCGCCGCCTTCTCCTGGGAAAGAAGACAGGGTTGGCTGGCAAGTGGCTGATTGGCTGTAGCGAGAACGCGCTAATGGCCTTGGCTGAGAGGTTTGAGGAAAATAGCATTGGCGCCGACCGTCAGCACGAAGCCTACAACTGAATGCAATTTGTTCCGCTTGATTTGGTTTAAAATTGTACACTATTGCCTTTGCAAGAGTACACTAGTGTGACGACACGGAATTTTAGTCGTGTTTTGTCAGTTCTTACCAATATTAATCGCAGTGTATTATCATAGTTAGCTTTGGAACATGACTCAAACATGAAAAGGGATTACTTATTAATAGGTAAAGAGTGTCCCAAGAGTTGAGCAGAAGTAGAGACTAAGAGACTAAGATTTAACGAACTAGACAACATGTAAGGGCACACTAGCATATAAGGTAACGTGAATCTTTTACAATTACTATCTCGTGAATTGTGCTTACCAGTTATGTATGTTTGAGACTGTTGCGTGTGAGATTTGCGTATCAATAAAAGTAAAGTATTTGTCTTGATGTAATGTGTAACATGTAATTGCCCCGCACAACTCAACGAACTCGCTCTGCCGTGGAACAGAAAACCGAGGAAACTCGCCTTTCATTGCTGTTGGTACACACAAAGTCAAGTACGAAACGGCCGTTACTGGAATAAGTTATTCAAACCCTTTGACCTTTGGAGTAAAACTACATTTTAGCAGCAAAGGAACACAAACGCGAAATAAGTAAACAAGTATAACGTTCATTTGATTCAAATAATAGGGGAAAAACTATAGAAATCCAACCACTTTTGGTGTTCTAGTGCCCTTGCCTGGGCATGGACTGTCTACACCGAAGGGCGTATTTGATTAACTGGCGTTACGGTGGCGTGAAAGGTTTGCACGTCTGAATTCATTCTCCTTCTAACAGTTTCTTAGCGGTGCTCGTTCTTCATTTCTCTTGAATTACCGTTTTGAGGTAAGAGATTAGATTTGATCTATATTTGTGAACATGTTCTTTTGGGATATTTTTCGTCTGTTAAAAGCTGTTTTCAAGGATATTATTTCTCTTTTATTGTATAATATTAATAATAATAATGATAACATAACAATAGGTAGTAGGTAGATGGTAGATAGGTACTTTATTCAATAAATCTTGCAGCCATAGGCTGAATCACGGGCGCCAGAGTCGCCTCCACGTTTGGATTAAGACTAACGCTTTATTTTGTTTCTAACGGTCGAATAAATCTGCTTCGGTACGGCTGACCTTTAGTAGTGAATAAACATCTAGCTCCATTTCAGTGGTGTGATTATGGCGTGCCGTTTGTTTCGTAACTATTTTTCTCGGCGAGGAAGAACTAATACTATATGGCAGAAGGAAGGTTCACAGAAGAATAATATTGTGGTGGTTGAAAGTCATCGCCCTTTGGTCAAGACCAGTCGACAAAGAAACCATGGTTGTTTAATCGAGGTACCAAGAGTTAACATAACTAAAACTTCTACACCCACTGAATTTGCTGTTCCAAAGTGTCTCTTTACTAATATCTGTGGTCTAGCTAAGTCAAAACATAAAGTCCGAGCTCCAGTTGCATTGGAAGCAGATCTCATTAACAACGATATTGATGCTTGCATTGTCTCTGAAACACGTCTTATGATGGACGTGCCTGACTCGACTGTAAAAATTCGAGGTTACACTTTATTCAGAAGGGATAGGGGTTTTTCTGGTTTGGATAAAAGGAAAAATGGGGGTGTGGCGATTTATCAGTGTAAGAGAAAATTTGAAAGTTTTGAGTATTTTTCGTTCAAGTCAGTATGAATTAATATGCTTGACTTTGTTATTGCCTTCTGGTCATCGTATGCTAATTTGTGGCCTCTACAATCCACCCAAACACAAGTACCAAGAGACAGATTTAATGAATTACTTGATTGGTTTAGTTGAGGACGTGTTAGACGATCACCCTGACACAGTGTTGTTATGCGGAGGTGATCTTAATCGCTTGAACTTAAAAATGAACTTCAGGCATTATCAGGTTGGAATGTTCTGGTTCATTAATATTGCAACAATAGGTGACGCGTGTCTGACTAATCGACAAGATGTTTTTGGAATACCTTACCCCATCAATATGCTAATTAAGACAGATCACGTCGCAAGGTCCTGGTACGTGACTGTAGAAGACATAGTAAACAAGATCTTTATCAGGCTCATGCCGTCTTGGCAGTTCGCTTTCTCGTAGATCACAATCTGCTCGTCTGACTTCAAGTTCTTGTGGTCAGCTTCAAATTTTGCTTGTCAATTGTTTTGTAGTTTGTCTCCATATAATTCGTATTTGAGATCTGGCAAGATCTAGACTGGCTAGTTTGGCTAGATAGTTCTAAGTTTCTCATAGTTTGCTCATAGATTCTCTCTTTGAGTACGTGGACCAACCCGTTTCAAAATCGCTCAATTGTATCTCTTAGGAAGTAGTTTGAGCATACCGATAAAACAGCTAAAGACAATGGTAGGCCACATGCCTACAGACAACAAACATCGATCAAGAAAACGGCCCTAATAAGTAATTTTCTATCGACGAACCTTTAAGGAATGATGCAATGGCAAGCCCCCATGGTAAGGAATTGAATATTTCGATAACCCCCCCCCCCCCCACTTCCAAATATAAAAATTTTCTAGCCCCCCCCCCCCCTCCAGAAAAAGACTAAAAAAAAATGTATTCTTATTCATGACCCCAACATTCAAAAAAAATGTGACCCCCCCTTTTTATCTAGTATTTTTTTAATGACCCCACCCCCCTCTAATTCCTCCGGCCCCTCCCCTCCTAGAAAATGAATGCTCCCTAAGAACAATTTTTCCCGTAATAAGAAGAACTCCTTGACCGCCACTCGATCATTACATTTTATAAAGTTCACTGAACCGGAGATCCGCACACCTCGACGGTCAGATGCAAATGAGCTATTCTGAAAAAAATAAACCATGATGCTTTGCGACCTGACAGCGAACACCATCTGCCTGGGCATGGACTGTCTACACCGAAGGGCGTATTTGATTGATAGGCGTTACCGTGGCGTGAAAGGTTGGTATGTCTGCCTGGGCATGGACTGTCTACACCGAAGGGCGTATTTGATGGATAGGCGTTACCGTTGGCACGTCCGAATTCATTCTCCTTCTAACAGTTTCTTAGGGGTGCTCGTTCTTCATTTCTCTTGAATTACCGTTTTAAGGTAAGATTAGATTTGATCTATATTTGTGAATGTTCTTTTGGGATAGTTTTCGTCTGTTAAAAGTTGTTTTCAAGGATATTATTTCTCTTTTATTGTATAATATTAATAATAATAATGATAACATAATAATAGGTAGTAGGTAGATGGTAGATAGGTACTTTATTCAATAAACCTTGCAGCCATAGGCTGAATCACTGGCGCCGCCAGAGTCGCCTCCACGTTTGGATTGAAACTAACGCTTTATTTTGTTTCCAACGGTCAAATAAATCTGCTTCGGTACGGCTGACCTTTAGTAGTGAATAAACATCTAGCTCCGTTTCAATCGTGTGATTATGGCGTGCCGTTTGTTTCATAACTATTTTTCTCCGTAATAACGTGGTTATCTACCGTGATGTGTTGGTGATAACGTAATGCGAATGTCCGCCTTAATAAAGTTCTATACTACCGTAATGTCGTTAAGAAAAGGTATCAAGAAAAACGTACAGGAAGGTCTTCTCATATCCATTTATTTACTCGTATGTATGTACTAGTTGGCAAAGAAGGAAATTGTAGTATATCATGCACGCAAAAAAAAAAAAAAAGCAAAGCGTTCAGCTCGAAATAATGTAAGGAATAAATGCGGTGCAGGCAATATTATATATATTTGCGACCATGGAATGGATAGGAATTGATTTGGTAGTCAAAAATGATATATATTGAATGCAGGTGTATTTTGTGTGAACTTGGATTTGGCAACCATGGTGGACAATAAATAAGCTCAAAACTTGCATTCAATGCTCTTTTGTGAAAGTTAAAAAGTGATTTTCTATACCATGATTTCCTTCTTATTGGTAAAGCAATACAAGAATCTGTGTTTCTTTTGACCTTTCGATGATAACTTTTGGGATACTTCACTTCTTCGTGATCAAAATTACATTTATTGACAAAGCAATGCATTCTAGATGACATGGGTAAATTTTTGACAACAGAATTACGAACACTTTTCCGTATTTTTCTGCTTTTGTGCAAGAGACGTGTAAGTTGTTTGACTGGGACTCTACTTGGTTCTCGATCACGCAAAACAACACGGGGCTTGTGCTCAACATACTGATGGGTAAGGAATTTAGCCTGGAATTTAGCATAACGAGACCTGCATTCCTCTAATAAATGTGACTCTTTATTTGGATGAATATTTACATCGTCGATAGATAGATAGATAGATAGATAGATAGATAGATAGATAGATAGATAGATAGATAGATAGATAGATAGATAGAAAACCCAAACCTAGACTCGGCCTACCTTGCAGGTAGCCCGAGTAATTACCAGTCATTTCTTTTAATAATTGAATGCAGTACTGTAAGTATATACTGTATCCTCGATGGTAAATATAAAATATTTGACTCTCATGCCAGAAAGTCGTATGGTATGCCCCATCGCGCTTACTTATTTCGCGCAGGAGTTTTCCTTTCTTGTGGACTGAACAACCTTTTATCTTACTTTTCTAGTAGGACGACAGGTTTGATTGCGTTGATAACGCGTTTTAACGAGTATTAAGTTACTTGTTTACCTAAACAAAAAAACACACTCGTGCAAATTAATCCAAAACTCGAAACCATATTATTACCTATACAAATACTCTTAGCCAAAATGTGTTTGTATAGGTAACAATATGGTTTCGAGTTCAATTTGGGATTAATTTGCACGTGTGTTTTTCAAAGAGTTCAAATTGCACAAGACCGTAGGTCGAGTGCAATTTGAGCTCTTTGAAAAACACACGAGTGCGAATTATCCCAAATTGAACGAGAAACCATATGATTACTTGTTAATAATATACATGAAAAATCTTACAAACTCAAGAAAAACTCTGAGCGCGCGCTCTTCAACTGAAACCGACAAAACATTTATTCAAAAACAAACAAAATCAGCAACTTTTTAGCCGTTTTCACCGCTTAAACTTGTTCCTTCACGATCGGAAAATGCATAGTCTTGATGCTTAATAATGTTATCAAGAGCAGAATAAAAAAAAATTTCCGTTTTCGGAAATTGTAATTTGCACTGTGTTACACTTTTTTGCACTGTGTTACAGATTTTTGCACTGAATTACTTCTAAAATGCACTGTTAATCAGCCAATCAGAATGGAGTAATTTTTTTGTTTATTATTTAACTGGTCATTTGTTTTTCCCTCAGTTTTTGTTTTACGTATTTCATAAATGGAAATATTCAACAAGGAGTCTTGGCAGTTCGCTTTCTTGTAGATCACTATCAGCTCGTCTGACTTCTATAAGTTCTTGGAGTCAGCTTTCATAAAAACTTTGTTTGTCAGTCGTTTTGTAGTTTGCCTCAGTATATATTTTTTTTGTAGAATTTGCCACACGACATCGAGCACGAGGTATTTATAGTTTTCAGTGTTGGGTCGCCATTAATTCTTTCGTTCAGGGTTCGTGAAGTATTTCTGTAAGCAGGTTGCGTACTATCGTCTTTAGGTTTTTTAACGCTACGCTTAAACTACTTACAAACACACACGCCGTACGTGGTAGACACAAACTAAAAGATATTATTGAGCGATTTTGGAACGGATTGTCCACGTACTCAAAGAGAGAAGTGCTAGTATCTATGAGATATCTTTGAGAATCTATGAACAAACTATGAGAATCTTAGAACTATATACAGAAACTAGTCGAAATAGATGTTACCAAAAGTACAAACTATACTGAGACAAACTACGAAAAAACTGACAAACAAAACTTTGAAGGTGATTACAAGAACTTCAAGTCAGACGAGCAGATTGTAATCTGCGAAGACGCCATGTTGAAAACTCCCAAGGATGACAAGAAGAGTCTTTATGAGAGCACAGAAAATAAAAACTATAATCCACTGAACCTCAAGGTGAATTCTTTGTTTATCTATGTAATACGCCAGTTTCACATTCGATGGAAACCGCTGTTTTTTAAGACCACAGACTCATTTGCACAGGCTTAGCCTCGTTTATAAGTCAGCTATTCAACGACGTTATTAAAAGTCCGTGGGATTTCAAAACATTGGTATTGTTCAACTTACACATTCTTTACATTATGGTTGACTTTTGCAAATCATTAGCAACAGCCAACTGTAATGTAAAGAATGTGCAAGTTAAATAATACCAATCCCACGGACTTTTAATGGTGTATTTGAATAGATGACTTATAAACGATATATTATGATCGGTTTTATTCCATTTCACACGTCATGATTGGTCGAGAACTTGTAAACAATGTCCAATGTCCAATGAAGTTGCCACACGACATCGAGGACGATGTATTTATAGCTTTTAGTGTTGTGTCACTATAAATTCATTCGTTCAGGGTTCGTGAAGTACTATTTTGTCTGTAGGCGTACTTTTGTCTTTAGGTTTTTTAACGTTACGCTTAAACTACTTACAAACACACACGCCGTACGTGGTAGACACAAACTAAAAGATGTTATTGAGCGATTTTGGAACGGGTTGGTCCACATACTCAAAGAGAGAAGTCTGAGAATTTATGAGCTATCTTTGAGAATCTATGAGCAAACTACGGTATGAGAATCGTAGATCTAGACAAACTAGTCAAAATAGACTAAGATAATCTATAAACTACCTAGCTATGATCAAACTAGATCTTACCAGATCTCAGATACAAAAAAATATACTGAGGCAAACTACAGAACGAGAGACAAACTACAAAACGAGTGACAAACAAAGCTTTGATGAAAGCTGACTCCAAGAACTTGTAGAAGTCAGACGAGCTGATAGTGATCTACAAGAAAGCGAACTGCCAAGACTCCTTGTTGAATATTTCCATTTATGAAAATACAGAAAACAAACTCAGTGAGGGAAAAACAAATGACCAGTTAAACACAATTTGGCTAAGAGTATTTACATTGATAAAACGTTTGTTTTGCAGCGAACAGTTTCGATACTGAAATAGATATCTTTATTTCATCAGCTAGTCTTGAAAGGTACTCTAGTAGGTCAAGTAGAAATATAATATGCGTTGACAAGTCAATAACGCAACACTAATATCTTACTAGAATTTAAAATGTTTTTAATAAAGGGGGACTTTGAACCCAAAAGGAACACTTTGGTAAGAAATAATAGAGTATGAGGATTGGTGAGTTGGGGAGCTCTCACACAGGCAACCCAGTGAACGCTCCAAGAGCGTCTAGTTGTATATCTAAATTAAGGTGCAAATAAAATCATTGTTGTTGTTGTTGTGTTGTTGTAGAGAATGGGCGAGCACATGGCAGGTACGCTTTAATAACGAGAAATGTTAATCTATGCGTATAACCCATTTGCGCGACAAGTCCAAACCGAATTACATCTTGGAAGACCTTGAAGGACGTTAATAGTTTCAAAGATCTTGGTGTTACTATCTCCAGCAACCTATCTTAGAGTGAACACGTTGGCATCACCGTAAATAAAGCTAACAATGTCTTAGGGACTATCTGACGAACTGTTGGCACCGCCAATACCACAGTCTTTTCGATGCTATATATGTCACTCGTAAGGCCAATCCTCGAATATGGGTGTTACTAAACACCAAACAGTACCAAATCGAAACACTAGTTCACCCAAACTTTCAAATATCATATTTAAAAGAAGTAAACATGTGAATCTTATCATTTCGAAACCAATCTTCATCTATTTTGACCATTCCCTTAACGTTTTAAGAATCAAATATATTGAAGCTATGATGTTATCACTGTGGCTAATGCTATTCTAGATAGTATATGTAATGTTTACTTAAGAGCGGTTGTGTATAACAGATTAATTTACAACACGAGCTAAAGACGAGTCTGATAAACTCTCGTTTAAACTTTCAATGTTAAGTCTGATAAACACGGACGTGAATGTTGTAAACGACTTATCCAACGTCTAAGTTCATGATGTAATTTTTGCAGTGAATTTTAAAAATTGAGATTGAGAAAATTGAGTGTCAGATCATCGGGTCAGATGTACAACTCTCTTCACGGTCACGATTTCCTTCATGAATAATGAGTTGGATAATGATTTATACTGGATCAGGAATGCTCCAGGAAAGACTCGGCAGCACTCACTTACAACTGTAACGACTAGTTAATATGATATTTGAAAGTTTGGGTGAACTAGTGTTTCGATTTGGTACTGTTTCGGTGTTTAGTAACACCCCTCGAATATGCGTCACCCGTTTGGTGTCCACACCTGGCGAAGGACATAGCTGCATTGGAAAAAGTACAAAGAAGAGCTTCCAGATTAGCACTTCCAGATTAGGGGTTATTCGAACCCAAAAGAAAACTTTCATGTGTATCATAAAATGTATGGGATTCACAGGTGGTAGAGCTCTTGCACAGGCAACCCAGTGAATGCTCCAAGAGCGTCTAGTTACTGGGTTGTTATGGTAGCAAACCAGTCTTAAAATGAGATCCGTTTTTCCGCGGTCAGGTAGACCATAATTTCACACGTCATGATTGGTCGAGAACTTGTAAACAAAGTCCAATGTCCAATGAAGTTGCCACACGACATCGAGGACGATGTATTTATAGTTTTTAGTGTTGTGTCACTATAAATTCATTCGTTCAGGGTTCGTGAAGTACTATTTTGTCTGTAGGCACGTTGCGTACTTTTGTCTTTAGGTTTTTTAACGCTACGCTTAAACTACTTACAAACACACACGCCGTACGTGGTAGACACAAACTAAAAGATGTTATTGAGCGATGTTGGAACGGGTTGGTCCACATACTCAAAGAGAGAAGGCTGAGAATCTATGAGCTATCTTTGAGAATCTATGAGCAAACTACGGTATGAGAATCGTAGATCTAGACAAACTAGTCAAAATAGACTAAGATAATCTATAAACTACCTAGCTATGATCAAACTAGATCTTACCAGATCTCAGATACAAAAAAATATACTGAGACAAACTACAGAACGAGAGACAAACTACAAAACGAGTGACAAACAAAGCTTTGATGAAAGCTGACTCCAAGTCAGACGAGCTGATAGTGATCTACAAGAAAGCGAACTGCCAAGACTTGTTGAATATTTCCATTTATGAAAATACAGAAAACAAAAACTGAGGGAAAAACAAATGACCAGTTAAACACATTTTGGCTAAGAGTATTTACATTGATAAAACGTTTGTTTTGCAGCGAACAGTTTCGATACTGAAATAGATATGTTAATTTCATCAGCTAGTCTTGAAAGGTACTCTAGTAGGTCAAGTAGAAATATAATATGCGTTGACAAGTCAGTAACGCAACACTAATGTCTTACTAGAATTTAAAATGTTTTTAATAAAGGGGGACTTTGAACCCAAAAGGAACACTTTGGTAAGAAATAATAGAGTATGAGGATTGGTGAGGGGGGAGCTCTCGCACAGGCAACCCAGTGAACGCTCCAAGAGCGTCTAGTTTAGTAACAGTCTCTACTTGACTGTCACTAAACGAGTACGTTACACTATTACGTTAATCCGCTATCTGGTTACAGAATGATTACGGCCGTTGAGGTTTCATTTTACACCACAGGAAACCCGCGACATTTGTACGGTCTTGCTCATTGAGCTAAATACACAGGGAACCCGTCAATAAATTAATATTGTCATACATATTTTAAAGCGGTAAAAACGATAAAAACGGGTCGTTAAAAGTACACAAAATACAGAAAACAAACCAAAACAACCAGCAAATTTTCAAACGAACGTTATCTGGCATTGATATGAGAGTTTTGTATAAATTTAGAAAGAGATCACAGTCTTTTTGATATTTTTTGTGTTAAACTCTCCCTAGTCCCTACTCGGTAACTACATTTCGAGGACAAAATTCGTGCTTTAGCGAGCTGTAGCGCGAAAACGAGCACGGTGACCTATCTTTTTTATTTCAGTAAATCAATACGGAATAGGTTTACTATAATATATCTGAATTTAAACAAAATTCTATTTCCAGATTTTTAGATATTTCTGAAAAGGCAATGGTATCGTGTCATATCCATTTTTTACTACAGCTTCATTTTCTGGTCGAGTTTTGGCATCTGAATGTAAATTTAATATATTAAAATGAAAATAATATCAATAATTCAAAGATAGCAATGACATCCTGCGAATGATTAGTATTTTTCTTCCATTTTATGCTTCGAATGTTGCTCTCACACGTCACCCAAAACATCGAAATTTGACGTCATTTAGCGCCGAAACGAGCACGGTTACCCCCCATTTTTATTTTATTTCTGGAATGACTATAACTTGATTAATAAGTGTACGAATTTTCAGGGAAATTTTACGTTCGGTTTTATTTCTACGGAATTACCTTAATGTTCAGTGATATAAGCTTGTTTGTATTCAAATCTTTGTTGCTGTCTGAACCCTTTTATCTTGGAGATGGCATCTACGTTCTTCGGGATATTTCGTATACCCCTCAAATCATATGCACATATTAATAACTATGATTTCTATTGTTGTACCTCTTCAATATTATTGTCAACGATCTTGAATTATACTATTGTGACTATTGTGACTATTTCCATGACCAAGTATACGGATGACGCAACTATTGTAGTACGAATTTTGAAGGATCAACCAGACCAATCATCTGAAAGAGCAGTAGGACACTATCTAACCTGGTCGCAGAAGAATTGTATGCCATGTAATTTGACAAAGTGTAAGGAGCTCACTTTCAGGAAAAACAACTCTGTTAATCAATACTCTCCAGTGCACAAAATCATGCCGGTAGAGTCACTAAACATATTAGGCATTACTTTTCAAGAGTCCTGCAGATTTACTATTAATATTAAATCTAAATTAGTAGAAGCTAACAAGTCTTTATACGTCTTACGAAGTCTCAGACAGGAAGGTTATAGTCAAAGTAAAATATATTATTCATTTAACAGTATCGTACTATCATAGATTTTCTATGGTATATCTTTATATGGAGCATCTATAACAATGAATCTCAGATTTCATTTTGCTTTTTGCCTTGATTTACCAGAGTGCTGAATCCCTCGATCAGTCATGCATCGTCTACGTGGCCCGTTCATTGCAAGAGCCGTATCCCATTGCCAAGATTACCTAAAGGTAAAATGGGCTGACGGAGTTGTCTCATCATATCCAAGCACTTTTCTTCGGGCTAATGTTCGTGATACTACATTTTGGGATGAGAACTCAATGTTGCACACCCATAAGCACCATAGCTTCATTCAGAATTGTGCACCCATAACCCAGGCGGAACACCTTGACTCAAACGAGGTAAAGATCAGCTGGGAAGATCACAGCAGCAGTTTCGATGCTACCTGGCTCCGTGCACAGGATGAAGATAATCTTCCAAGCCTCGTAAACAAGACTGAAAGGCTGCCTTGGGGAAGGAATTTCCAGCCAAACGAGTATGACTTTTCAGAAGCGAAACCAAAGCTTGACTCCTGGATGAAAGATGTTGACAAGCACGGCTGTGTTTTGTTCCATAACGTGCCGCCAAATCTGGAGGGATTTCGAAGTGTTGTGAATTTGATAGCACCACTAAGCCAGCGACGACACCCAACCAACGAGTTTCATTTGCGAGTCAATGCCAAAAGCATTAGCGTTGATGTAGCTACCTACTCAGCAACTCCTCTTTTACCTCACACAGACCACAGCTACTATGGAGAGCCCGCTCAATGCTTAGCGTTCCTAGCAGCGGAGTGTTCTGCGCCACAGAAAGACACAGACTCCTTGCTTGTAAACTCATTTCAGGTGAGTATTCAATTATTATTTAGAAAAATTAAGATAAAAGCATCACTTGCACCTGGTGTTAACGAGCCAACGATGAATCAATGGCAATGGCACTTGCCATCCCTTTCTTTAGTCGAACAAGAGTGCTGTAAACAATGCAGCATGATAATCTCATTAAAGAACATGGCACTAGTAAATGGCCTAATGTTGTAAACGAACTTTTCTATCTATCTATCTATTTGGTGAACGAAATCTTTAGATTCGGAATTTTCTATTCTTTTTAGTTTGTGGCTCTATACCTCGTCTCCATTCTTTAGTTTTAACTGATTTCCGGCCTAGATTGTAAGCGTGCCCGGATGCGAACAAGTGAATATCAGTGTTAGAGGATGAATTAGAAATTAGAAAACGCTTATCCCAAAAATGGAAAGAAAAATGGCGTCTTCCGAGCTCGTTTTCGAGATAATTTTGAACGTTACCATCTTGACAAGTTTTCGAAAGAAAAATGGCGTAAACCAAGCTTTGCACAAAAAAGTTCATAACTCGAAAACTATAAAAGAGCTATGGAAGTATTTTTCTCAGGACATGTTCATTAAGCATTATTTTCGAAGACAAACTAAAAACATTTCAAGAAAGGTATAAAGATAATCCCAAAATTCAGTTAAATTTAATGAACCGAAAATTGTCCTCAGACAACAAAGAAAAATATAGTGCCGAGCAAGATTTTAGGGTTTTGCCCTGTTAAATTTCGAAACGTGTATGGTTCAGCGGTTATACTTCATTGAGCGGTTTTTGTGCGCGCGCACATCGTGGGCTCAAATCGAGCGTTCAAAAATTGGCATCACGTAACATTGCGGGTTTTGTTTTATTTCCAATCGTGCGGAGCTAAGCCACAGCTCACGCCGAATAGCCGATCGCCAGATAAATTTTCAGAGACAATTAAGATTGCGAGAAATATCCTTACTGGTGTCGTGTGTTTTCCTTTGGGTCTCTGATTTTTAAACTTTTCTCGTGTTTCGCCCAACATCCCGAGTGCTCTATTTAACCAGTAGAGTCATAGAGCTCAGTTTCTATTGCTTAATTATATCTTCGTTGCGTTATCAGTGGGTTATTGTTGATTTATTTCAGCTCGCTGAACAGTTACGCGAGGAAGACCCAGAGAGTTTTGAACTTTTAAGTACAATTAAAATCCGCCGAGGCCGCAGACGACTGACAGTGGAGGAAGAGTGTGATCCAAGCGAAGTGTTCAAATACGAGTGGGACCACATACTGGATAGTCCTATGATCAACGTGGAAAACGGACAAATCAAGACCATTCGCCTACAGTAAGTGGTCGCACGTCGACCATTAGCGTTCCGAGGTTGATGATAGATAGATAGATAGCTTTATTATCACCTTAAATTTCAGCTTGATTTTGCTTGATTTTCCTGTTCTGTTGTGTTATTTAGGGACCGGTCAAAAATTAGAAGGGGGAGGGGGTGAAATTGAGTACCGAAAATGATGTGACCCAATTTTTAGTCTCGGCATTCAAGCTTTTTCAATGAATGATATGTTCTCAAGATTTTATTAATTTCGTCTAGCATTTTGTTGGGTAGCGCGTTTTCTTTGCAAAGATGTATCTGTATAGGTGTATACCTCGAAGTTATCTGTCGTCTATAAGTTATGATATTTTGCTTTTTTCTAATCAGCTTTGCCAAGGAACACGGCTATCCGCTTGATGAGAATACAGATGAAAGGCGTATGAAGAAGTTCTACCAGGCCAAGGCCAAGTTCCTACAAATGATTAACAACCCTCAAAATCAAGTAAAGTTTGTCTTAAGGTAAGGTTGATCTGACAACGCACGTAAGTAAAGATTCTGCTGGCCTATACTGCTGTTCGTCTTATAGAGTGGTATTCGTATGAATGGGAAACAATACGGCTAATTCGTAGCCATACTGTAGCCGTACCGTATCCGGCTTAACATAGCCGTAAAAACGCAAATGGATTATCAGAATTTTTTGTTTTCCGAGTTTCAGGATAAAATCTATCGAGTGCAAGTAGCTGCGCGACGAAAATAGGCATAAAAATTGACTATAAAATAATGAATCGATAGATTTCTCCCAAGCTTGGCAGACAAAATTGTGACAATCCATTTACCAAGAATCTGAAATTTCAAGGAAATCGGTTGGTTTTTAAGCGAATAGGAGGACAAAATTTTGAAACACCACTGTTAGAAAATCAATATGTAACGGCAAACCCACCAAAAAAATAATTTTCTGTTAAAAGCCAAAATGTTTGAGATATACATTTAAATGCTAAATTTAGAAACATCAGTGTCTTTCGGATGCGAAACGAGAACACCATGAAATCCACTCAAGGCATCAAGATAAGTTCTGCATGGTTTTAAGCTTTGAATAACAATGAACAAAGAATAATTATTATGAACTCTACACGTTATACAATTATATTTTTTCCGAGCCCCTGCACAAGCTAGTGACTATACTGAACAAGTTTTCTATCATTCTTAGCTTCTCATTTTCTATCTCTTATGCTGTACAATGATTGCTCGTATCGAGCATTTAGAGCGAGTGCATTAGGTATCACGTGCCTTTGCCTTACGTGACTACTTACTTTGATATTTTAGGCAAGGCATGATGCTCATCTTTGACAACCATAAGCTCCTTCATGGCCGTGGTAATATCTATCCTGATACCAAGCGTTACCTTATTGGGGGTTACATCTCTAGTGATAGCTGGACCAGTCGTCGCCGCCTTCTCCTGGGAAAGAAGACAGGGTTGGCTGGCAAGTGGCTGATTGGCTGTAGCGAGAACGCGCTAATGGCCTTGGCTGAGAGGTTTGAGGAAAATAGCATTGACGCCGACCGTGAGCACGAAGCCTACAACTGAATGCAGTTTGTTCCGCTTGATTTGGTTTAAAATTGTTTTATTGTCTTTACAAGAGTACACTTGTGCGACGACACGGAATTTTAGTCGTGTTTTGTCAGTTCTTACCAATATTAATCGCAGTGTATTATCATATTCAATTACTGTTAGCTTTGGAACATGAATCAAACATGAAAAGGGATTACTTATTAATAGGTAGGTCGCGGACAACAAATTGTTCCGTCACACTTGCCTGCAGGGACTCATGGACAGACACAAAAAGAAAAAACTTTTAAAATACAAAAACATATCGTACGAGTTTATTAACCCTTTGACTCCTAGGACGCCCGAAACCGCCCGTAACATAAAACCCACTTTAAATGAAAAATTCCAGCTTCAACAATTTTGATCAAGTTGACCTAAATACCAGTCTAAAATTTTCACTAGGAAACAGAACAATTTTTGAACTCAAAAATCCTTGAGAAATGTCCAAAATTATCAGCTACCATATAACATAAAGAGTAGTAGCAGCCTGGATACTTTTAAAACCAGTCTTAAAACTTTTCTTTTAAACAAGCATATGGTTAAATAATACTAGTTTTACTCTTGTAGATATTTTTAGAATCATATATATATTTTCTTTTTAGATATACTCCATTTTTTAGATATGCTATGACTAACATTTTGTTTTATATTGTTTGACGAAAAAAACTTTAAACATTTTTGGAAAACTAAAAATGACTGTTTTTGACGTCATTTCCGAAAGCCAGAAATCACGCTTTTTCATCGCATTGGTTTCCCTTCAATTTTTATTTCTACTCAAAATATACCCTTACACAGGATTCCTTAGTCTTTGGTGCTTTATTTTCCATCAATTCGTCCTACACGGCGGGCGACAGCCGTTTTCTTCAACTTATTTCAACCCTCGATTTTCGCTACTCTTTAGCGCAATGCATCATGGGTAACTCGTTAAAATTCTACATGGGGGTCTGCCATATCGCCTTTTTCAAGAAAATATGCTTCAAGCCACTAGGTCCTACTGCCCAAATATCAGCTTCAGATCATTCTCCACAAGCTAAATATTCCATAAAATGCAACAGTAGGTCCTAGCTGTTCATCTCATTTTAGAGCTCACAGGATAATCACACCCACTTTACACCTCTAATTATTGGGCTGACTTTAGTCAAAAAAAATTTGAACTTAAAAACATAATGCTAGAATCTATCTGTATCCCCAGCCTAATGCCTGAGTAGTTTGGCATTAATTGCAGTGAAAAACAGGATTGATATTACAAAGTGCTGAATTTTATCCCCAACCTGTGGATCATTATATATTTCTATTTTGGGCTGAAAACTTTTTGGAGCTAAGAGCTACTGGCAAATGCTCTCTGTGTCTGTTAGCTAATGTTTGAGTGATTTACTATTGATTGCAGTGAAAAAAGGTCAGATATTACCAAGTGCCAAAAATGGAATTTTGTCCCCACCCTGCATTCATCTAAATTTTCTATTTTGGGTTGATTTTGACCCAAAAAATTTTGGAGCTTAAAACCTACTGACAGCCTTTCCTTCTATCCCCTCACTAATGTCTGAGTGGTTTGATAATGATTGCAGGCCAGACAATACCAAGTGCCATCATCAAAAATTTCCATTTTATGGCCAATTTTGTCCAAAACATGTTTTTTGAGCTTAAACCTACAGGGAAACTTTTGATTGCAGGGAGAGTTTTTTTGTCGAACATCTGCTTGAGGCAGGGGATTATTCGTAGTATATTTGGCAGCATCTTAAAAGTATTGTGGCAAATCTGAACAACTTTTACTTTCTTGTTTGGATTTAGTAAATGTTTTGCTAACTTCAATGTTAGGCAATTGCAAATTCATCTAAATGTATCATGGGCTGATTGCCATTAAAAAAACAACAGAGAATTTGCCTGCTTCCATATTTCTCAGTGTCCAGGCACTTGATCTTACTAAAGGTAAAAAGGAAGAGCCAATATTTTACTTTGAAATACTGGGAGTGGTTGCCCAGTTCCGAGCCAGGGGCTCATGCATAAAGCGTTCGAAGGTGAGTACTTTAACCCCTCAAACTATCAGTGCTCCTTATTACAGGTATTTATAGCTAAAGCTACACAGAACAGAGAGAAGTCAAAACAGATGTCAAGATCCTGGTGATCAAACTGTGGACCTCTAGCTCCGAAAGCTGTGCACTAACCAACTGAGCTACACCTGCTCCAAAAATATGCTCCCAAAATATCAAACTCAGGGCATTTTCTAGATGGGAAAAGTTCATCTGGCCATCTGTTTAGAGGCTAACTTGATAATAAAACCAAAATTTCTTACTTGTACCTGGTACATGGTACCTTTTTGCAAACATTAAAAATAGAATAAGACATAAACAGAAAGTAGAGAAATTAAACATGATTTAAATTACAGCCATCCCCAAGAAAACATTCTTGATCACTATACAATGTTTACATACCTTCACTATTTTGTGCAAGTGAAAATTAGCCTTTTCCAAAACTCTATACTTAGGTCTGACCTGTTGCTTAATTGTCAAATCCTCTAATGGCTATGCTGACCTTGTTCAGTCCACTGACGATTTAGTACCTAGAGGCAAGAGTTTGAAGTCTTATTTGTTATTCTGTATTCCAGATCCCAACAATCACCACTGATATGTTTTTTACCCAATATGTTTAGCAGATTCTAAACCAACATAAGAACTTCTAAAAATCCTGCAATGTCCAGGTCAAATCCTGATCCTGCCAGATTTTGGTTTTGAGTGCATCAGTAGCGAACAAAACTAGTTTGATGGAGAGGGCCATGTACACTCCTTCCTACCACTCATGTTTAAATTTAAAACAGTGGTACCTCAAGTCTATTAAATGGTTGTTAAAAAAGTAAAATAACTTACTGATAAGAACCAAGAACAACTTCTTACCCTCATCACAAGTTTTTTGAATTAGTTATAACTAGAACTGAATGTGAACACAGCACTTACAGGAGTAGAGAAGTTTCATCCCAAATGGCTTTCCTTTTCTTGTTTGGTGGGCTACCTGTGGTGTGTAGATAAGTTTGGCCACCCCAAGTCCCTCCTCCTTTTTTATCCCACAGGGTTCCCAAGAGAGCAAAGGCTACTTATAACTCACAGTAGTAAAGTGGTTTTAACCTGTGAAACAAAGTGTACTAATTTAGTGTAATGGTCAGATATACTTATTTCAGTAAAGTTAGTCACCTGAAAACCTACAAAGCTGGGACTGCTGAGGATCATGGGAAACATTTCATGTCCAACAAGTAAAGCTTTTTGATCCAAACAGCAGGTTGAGGATGCTTACAAGAGGTGAAAGTGTAACTGGAAGGTCAGATATTACCAAGTGCCAAGTGCCAACATCAATTGAAAAATGTAAAGTGTATTTACCCATAATCCTTGTTGGTCTCAGCTTTGTAGTTTTTCAGACGACTAAGGGAGAAGGTCAAAGCCCCATGGGGGAGGGGGTACTTCGATACGAGGATGCTCCGCCCAGCCTCTCAACCCCTTACCCATTTCTATACCAAATTTCAGCAAAAAGTTACCCCTTTCTTATACCTTTTTGCCTGAAAAGGTACCCCTTTCATATACTTTTAAAGAAAATCTACCCCTTTTTATACCAAAACTCACAATTTCCATCCCTTTTCTATATGTGTGGCTTGAAAAAAGTACCCCTTTTGGGCGGAGCATCTGTGTGAAATGGACCTAGATTTTAGGGCTGTGTCTCAAGATTACATGATCTTTCAAATATTTTTAATCTTTAAACATTTTTTTCCTGTCTAATCACAATGAAGCAAGCACACAATTAACAAAACAAATTGTTTAATTAACCTTCAAAATAAAATGATAAAATAAAACTATTCCAGAAATACTTCCATGGTTAAAAATTTTAAGTGGAAAACCACCCCCTCCACACTGGGGGAATGCTTGGTCTCTCAGATACTGGTGACGTCACGCTTGTAAACCACGTGCCCGGCACCTTTGCCTCTTTGATCTTAGCTCCATCTTATTTTTATTTCTCTTGAGCTTATCACACATCAAAAGAAAAAACAAGTAAAAATGGATGGTGATTAGAAAGATAATTCATTATAAATGAGAACGAGTAATAGCTTTATAAGTAACTATTAAGCTTATTGAATTTAAAAGGTCAAAATGTATGAACGTTTCGCTTGACCTGGCCCATATGACGTCTTTGGGAAGATCTCTGCGACCCGTTCACAAGTTTACTTTAAGCTATAGCTGACAATGACTAAACAGAAAGCTAGGAAACAGGGACAAGGCCTTGAACCCAGCATGTAAGAAAACTTACGACTGAGCTCTCTTTCGCTTTCAAAAATCAGCCATCAATGGAGCTTGAAGCGATCTTCTCTCACTTGGGATTCCTTTGCATGACCTGCTTGAATGGAATGACTTCCCCGTGCGATGTAAGCAGGCCAAAACATCGCATAGTGTGCAATGAAAGTCATTCAAAATACCATCAACGAGGTCGATAGATATCCTTAGGGTTAGACAGCTGCACAAAATACAGCAAGATCAGAGGAATAAAGCAAGAGAACCAAAAAATGTGGCGCCAAGGTTTATATATTGAATGGTCCTGGGGATTGACCAATCACAGAACTAGTATCATGCTTCACGCAAATTTCCGAAAAATTTCTTAGGTCTTACGAAACATATCCGAGTGTAATCCGACTGAGCTGAACGAAGATACCCCGACTTTCATTATTAATTTTAAATAGTGCAGAGTCACTGCCAAATTACCACTACATTAAAATATGAATATATAATATCAAAAATGCTTTACTATTTTTTTAACGCAAAAAAGTTTGGTGGTTGTAGATTTTCGAAAACTTTCTTCCCAAATTGGGTTTCCTATGGTTTGTGCTTTGCTCAGATTGAAGACATCCTGAGACATTCATGGACCTTTTTTCCAGGAATTTACGGTAATAATCATAAAATTCTCGATTTAATAATAATACAGTTTATTCTTTGGAAATGACCTTTGGCCTTTGAAGTAAACTCTAAGGAAACCATTTAACTGCAAGGAAACCATTCAACTATCGGGAAGCCATTCTCCAAAAATGTTGAAATATTATTTTTCTTAATTTTATTTAAAAATATGTATCATTTGTCTTTTATCTTGATGTGTTTTTAAGGAAAAATAGAATTTCTCTTCTCTTTGCCGCAGTACAAAACAAACAAATACGAAAGTGTCTTGATCAACACGACTAATGCCACTAACAAAATGTCATTAATTTTAGCCAATCATATTACATGATCTAGAATTTTAATTAGCTCCTGATCTAAAGCAAAGTAAACAGAGATTTACCGCAAAGGATAATTAAAATTTACCCATCTATAGCGACGGTAAATTAGGAATAAATAGCTACGAGATTCATTTAAAAATTTGGAAAGTATTGATCGGGGTAGTTTGGCACCTTTTATGAGGTCCGTGTTGGAGATTTGACACCGTCCACGTTGGATTGTTCAGATGTTGGCATGATTATAGGTGCGTAGCAACGGAGCGTGTATACATAAAACTATATCGAAAACATGCTTAGATGTCACAAAATTCGAGGGAATTACACTTCTGGAAAGACTTAGAAGCAATTGTGTTGAATTCCTGAGGGCCAGATCTACTTTAATTTCGTTCTTATCCAAGGTGTATTCAAGAAATGAACACTTAACAGACGTGTCGACATTTTGGTGTTGTAACTTGCTTCTCTATATCTTATTGTCTTCGTAATGGAAGAGTTCGATGAAAATGGCTGGGCCCACATTCACCATGCAGCCTTTAATGGCTATCATAAGAGCGTCTCTCGATTCGTGAAGAGCAAGGACGATCAACTTGAACTGGAGACACAAGATGGCCAGCAAAGCACGCCATTTCTTTTGTCTTGTACAAGCGGTGTCCTTGATACTGTACAACTTTTGGTCGAATTAGGAGCAAACTTGAAGGCCACAAATCGACATTCTCAAGGCGCTGTTCTGTTAGCTGCATTGCATGGACACGTTCACATCTTGGAATACTTCCTGGAGCTCAATCATGAGAGCTTATCAGTTTGGAAAGAGTTGATAAAGGGACTTGCTCTCCAAGATATGGAAACTGCTTCTGCTAAAGCGTTAGTTGAACTTACCCTCGACGAACGAGAAAAGAATTACGAGTCTTTTGTAAATATTGATGGAGTCAAAGCCGTTATACAGCTTTTAAAGAAGTCGTTTCCGAATGAAGAACCCAAGACTTATGGGCTTTCTATTCTTCTGAACATTGTCAAATACCCTCCTGCCAAACAACAATTAGGAGAGATAGGAATACCTGCGATCATTTCTCAACTTAAAGAAAATCAAAGACCTTTGTATATGCGGGCATCTAAAATTCTTGGTGAACTCGCCAGCAGTGAGAAGAATAAGGAAACTATTGCCAGTAATAATGGAGTTGATGCCTTAGTGAACTTACTGCAGAATAATGATGATGAGGAAGTTGTGGACTGTGTTTTGAGGACGATAAAAAATTTGGCTGACTCCAATTCTGAGATTCAGACTTTAATTGGAAACAATAAAACTACCATGAAATCCTTTGTGAATTTGTTAACGGAACTCAAGAATAAACATGTGTTAGCAACAGTTGCTAGGACGATAAGCATGATTGTCATGTCACACAGTGCTAACCAAGATGGCTTTATTAATGAAGGTGGTATACCACCTCTCATGGAGTTGATGAAGATACGATCTCGGGAGTGTCAGTTTGCAGTGGTAGAAGCAATCCAAGCTTTATGCGAGAAGAATGAGAATAATCAAACCATTGTGACTGATCTTGGATGCGTCTTGATGCTGATGAGGCTATTGAAGCGATCTCGTCAAGCTGATTTAAGGAAATTAACGGCAAGTGCTTTATGGGCCATAGCAGGAAATAAGAACACTCAGAGACGATCTATTGCTAATGAAATTGGTGTTCATATGCTAATAGAATTTCTATCTGAAAATCTTCCTCAAAGTCTACACTTTATTGGATCAGAAGCTCTGGGAGTCCTTGCAGTTGGCGTTCACAAGAAGAGAGATGAAATAGCAGAAGCCAATGGAGTAATGCCATTAGTCCGACTTCTCACCAAAGCCTCTACTCCAGGTTTTATAGTACTGAGTGTGTTGAGAACTCTGAGGTCTTTGTGTTTATGTGTTGGTTTCAGGCCGCACTTGAAAAACCAAGATGCTGTCTCCAATGAAGGAGGAATTAAGTTCTTGATAAGATTCATGGTACATGCTCGACAGGAAATAATTAAGGTTGAGGCAGCGTACACTTTAGGGAGTGTTACCCTTGGCAACAATGACAATATGAAAGAAGTTTTAGAACACAGAGATTTTAGCTTCCTTCATATTTTGCGACTTTTGTATGATGAAGATGAAGAAGTTGCACTCCTTGCTGGTGCGGCACTTTCTCTCTTTGCCTATAATAATGTTGCAAACCAGAAAGCCATTGCAGTGTCTGGAGGAGTGCGGTACCATTCATTTCTTCCATTTTTGGAATCAAAGGACTTACGGCAAGTTGCGCATGCTGCATTCCAAATTATCATCCTATCACGAATAATCCCAGACGAGGATCAGTCGTTAACTTGTGCAACTGGTGTCAAGCTTCTTGTATCTTTACTGGAATCACAGTCTGAAGATATCCAGACACTAGCAGCAAATTTCCTAGGAGGGCTTGCACATACAAGAGCAGGAGTACCTGCTGCGATCATCTCTATTGGTACCATAGACCTCCTGGCCAAACTTCTCATGTCACCTTTTGAAACTGTCCAGGCATCCGCAGCAGTGACACTTGGTTTCCTTAGTTACGACAAGGTTGGAGAACGTCAGCTGTTGAATACCTGCCGACATGATCCATTTCTTTACAAAGTCCTCCAGTTTCATGCGGGCAAAGTCAAACTTTCACCTGACTTTGTGGAAAGATGGAAACACTACAAGAAAATTGGTCTTCCTCCTATTATGTAAGTCAAAATCCACTAAATATTAGAGTGTTTTTTTTGGTCTGCAAGTCAGATTAGACACAGCATGTACTTGTTTGGCTTCCATCAATCAAATTTACAATGGTCCAAGTCAAAAAAAGTTTTGGTTGATGAAAGCCAAAAATCCAGAAATCTGAAAGTTGTTGAGGGCTGGTCGTTTATAATCCATAATACTAAAATTTAGTTGCCAATAATCTGGAGTCGGTTGTACAAAGCCTGAATAGCACTATCCACCAGATAAATCCTTATCCAGTGGATAAAATAACATACAAATTCTATACACTGGATAGCTCTTATCTGGTATATAACTTTATTCAGGCTTCGTACAACAAGCTCCTATATCACTTCCCTAAAAATCCCTAATATTCCACAATCCTAAAAGTTAGCCTAACAGGATCTCATCAACCAAGTCACACTTTTGTCCCCTTATGCATTGAGTTTGAATGACAGTTTGTTTGTTTTGTGTATTTAGACCTAAGCCAGGTAACCTCAATATGGGTGGCAAGAAGTTAGTAACCACACAGTTTGCCTTGGATGCTGATCAGACATTCACTGTTGTCAGTACCAACACCACCTCTCCTGGCATCATGGGGTCTGAGGATCAAGAACGCAAGGTTTCTGCTTCAACCAGGACAGGGACAATCATGAAATTACCAATTGCATGATATCAAGAAGTTGAGGATTACCACGCTTTTCATATTTCTACAAACTGCGATCTCCTTAGATTTCAAACCGCTTTTCATATTTCTGCAAACCAGACTGACTTCTTAGAAATGGATGAAGATTTTCTATGTAGTTTAGCACTTTTTCATTAATATAGGAAGGTATATCGGTATATCAAATTCTATGTGGAAAATTCTTCCAAAAAATGCTGTCATTTCAGATCCTAAGAGTTCAGTTCATAAAAGATTGGTAAAGGTGTGTGTGTGTGTGTGTATTACTACCAAAACAGGTAGAGTGATAATCAGGCTTGAGAAAAACCAGTTGTGACTAGCGTTAAAGCTAAACACTTTTGATAACATTCCTGAGCCGAGCTGCTAGTTAGCTTTGAAGTTCACGGTGGAATTTGGCCATTACTTCTACTTGGATAGCATGTTCAAATCTAATTCACCACTCAGGGCTCAGGAATGTTATCAAAATTGTCTATCTTTAATGCTAGTCACAACTGGTTTTTCTTGAGCCTGATTGTCACTCCTCCTGTTTTCGTAGTAAGTGTGGTTTATTATGTTACATATTCTATGGGATGGAGTTGAAACATTCTAGATTATTATAAGTGAGTGCTTGGTAAGCTGATGTTTTAGTTTTGATATCTTGGATTGATTATCTGATTAGTGAATGTTATTCCCCCTCAATGCAATGTCTAAATCCCATTTCAGACCACATGTCATTCCCTAGAGTATATCTTCTTTGTTTAATGGTTGCACATGACATGAATATTGTTACAAATAATCTTATTCTCAAGAGATGGGTTTAGACACAAACAAATATGGGCTTAAATTAGATTTTTCCTTGGTCGGCTAGAATTGTTAGATTTATTAGTTAATATAGTTTTACAGAATTAAAAAGTAAAAAATATATACTTGGACAGAAAAACTATTACGAAAACTTTAAGTAGTCAATATGGCTATTACAACCATTTATTGTTGAAGTGCAACCCTAAAGTTTGATGTTCAATCAAAGAACTAAACTAGAAAAATTACATTTTTGAGGGAGATATTAGACTGAATTAAAGATGTTTTTTAATCCTCTAAAATCTTTAATTCAGTCTAAAGATTTACGTGTTGCCATTTCCATTGTGACCTTGAGTGAACTTAACATAATAAATGTATTATCTGAAGGTAAAACCTACAGATAATACATTTATCATGGTGAGTTACATGATATCAGAAGCAAGATAGTGAGTAAAATGTATGATAATAAGTGTGGTTATTCTTTGATTACAAAACATAAAATGAACAGGGGTGCATTCAAATTCGAAGTGTGCTAAGAGTAGCAATCATCATTCAAAAGAACACTGATAATAGTGAGTGTCAAGAGAGTATCAAAATGATTTGTACAGCATTTATATTTACAATAAATATACCTGGTTTTATTTTACAGAAATAAAATATACAAATTAAACATTTGCATTTCAGTCATTTTCTTTCTTTCCCTCCTCAAGTTATTCCTATAAACTGGAATCTGTTTGAAGTAAGAGTAAGTACTAATGCTCTTAAACTGAGTCTGGCGCTTTGAACATTTTGTGATACTTGACACCTAGCTCTTAATGCTTCCATGGCAACCACTATAATTGTCTATAGCATACTGAACTATGATTGGTTGGTTTTGGATGAGACATTGTAGCAGAGGTACAAAACCTGCCAATCAGTAGTGTACATTCTCACTTTGTGGTGGTTGCCATAGAAACAGTCCAGGTTAGACCACAAAATGGCATGGGAATACTATACTCCTACACAACCTTCTCTCTACCTACTCTACCTTCTCTGAGAGTACCCAAGATGCAGTGATGGTTAGTTCTTCAATCAATATGAATTCAGGAACTAATTCTGTATGTCTGCAAGTATCTCTGTAATACATCCTCTGTACCATCCTTCCTTTTATTTCTTTCTCACTAAGCACTGATTGATCACCTCCAAAAGATGACTATTTTCCAAAGCAGCTGCCACTCTTTCTTTGTCTGCAAGCTGCTTATTTACTGAAAAAAATAGAATTTTAAAAATCCATCAATCTCCACTGGAGAGCCTCGATTTAAAAGTTTTTTAATGGGTGGCATTCCCTTTAACCCCCCAGTTAACCTCCCCTCCCTTCTCAATAATATACTCCTAAGTATCTGATGAAAATTGATGTTATCGCTAATAACCACTGCAAGTACAGCAGTGGCGTAGCTCAACGGGGTTGAACTGAAAGGATGTCAAGGCGCCTCCAACAGCCGCTATACAGTCCATACATGACCTTGGAGCACAGCTCTAACCAGTATAAATTAGTTAGGGTTGGTTTGAAAGGAGGGAGGAAAAACCCTTTGGAGTCAGGAAGAGAACCAACCAACCCAGCTCACATGGGGTGACGGGGAATCAAACCCTGGACCTTGGAGGTGGGAAGAGAACATACCACCCTGACATCCTGACTCCCTGACCACACATCAATGTATTATATTTCCACTGTTGTAGACAGGCCTTGTCAACTTTCCTCTAAATAGTTTTTACCTGCTAGTTCTGATTGATGAGTTCCTGGTGTGATAGTCACATCAACCTAATCAAAGGGAGAAAAAGAAGTTTCATTGAAGAAAAATTGATTGGCTACCATACCAGTATTCACAGTAATTAAAGGATAGAGCCATGTTAATGTAAAATCCTCAAAATATTTCATAAAAATGATATCCAGGAATCAACACCCCAGAGGTTAGAGGTGAGTGTACTAGCTAACGCAACACCACCCTTCATTCCCTTAACAGGGCCAAAAAATAATGGATGGTCAGTCACCTATCACGATGACCGGTCAAATTAGTTTTAGCTTGGGTGGTCATACCTCATTTCTGGCTTAATGTTACTGGTCAAAATGACTGTCAAAATAAAGATTTAATAGACCCCTAACCTCTCTCCTCTCCCTTCCCCTCCCCCTCCCCTTAGTTTGACTTTTTGCTCTCTCTCTCTCTCTCCAGTTTTAACGTGGCCATAACCACAACCAACCAACGAACAAACCGTACCAAACGAACTACGAAGAACCGTCTGCTACGCAGGCTACTAACCTCATGATTTTTTTATACCTAAACTACCACAATCACTTTCAAAATCTCTTTTCATATTCCAATGTTAAAACTCATTTGAGAATACCAAAACAATAGTGAAATTAGCACAACAAACAATGCTACCAAAAGGGATTCTGAAATCGTAGGTATAAAACGTCATCATGCTTGAGGCCTATATTACCGACCATTACTTTTAGCCCAACTTAAAAACTAAAGCATACCTTGAATCTTTCTGGTAATGACCTTAGTAGTTTCACTCTGATTGCCAAGCCGATAAGTGTAGCCATGCTACAGTGGGGGATGGTAGGAGTAAATTGTACTTTAACTTGACCTTCATCATCACTGACTTCAACCAATGATTGCTGTACAACATTCAACTCCTCTAATGTTAGTGGATGTTCTGGATCATTAATAAAACGTATCATATCTGTGCCATGTCAAGGTTCAATCCTCTCATTAATTTCACTGACTATGGCGAGATAAACACACTGAAAATTAGCTGTTATGTCTTTCAAAAACAAACAAAAATTCAATAAAAGGATACCAAACACTTCTCTATTGTCTATTTTATCTTTATGGTTCTCATCTTCTTCCTCTACCGTGAGAACACGTTCTGCAGCCTGTTCAAATACTGCAGGATTGATATTTTCAAGCTGAACATCCGCCATCTTGGATTAGAAGCAATCTCCAAAAGCACCTTGGGATATATTGATCGACTGAGATCGGAAATTCTTCGGGATTAATTCGGGATTATCTCGTGATTACCAGCTGTTGAGAGCTGTTGCGTAGGTTTGTAGACTGATAGACGCGGCACGAAAATATTCCCGCTGTTATGGAAAACACCACTTTAATGGCGAGAAAAACACCAGACCCAAACACGCAAGAAAGTTTGTCTTCGACTTGAAAGGTATGTTTTACGTATATGCACAATATCATATGATGATCGTCGTCCCTATAACTTTGGCCGCATATATGTTTCCCATTTCAGACTGCGCGTCATTCTCTTGAGTACTATGCTTTGTTTTCTGAAAATGTACACTGAGAAGAGAATCAAACAAAGAATTTCTTTCCCAAGACAAAGGAAAACACCACGCCCAAAAAAAAAAAATTTCCGGTCATTCTCGTGCCATGATTCAGTCGAGGTTCGGAGGAGTTGGACTGATTGAATCTTGAAGACTGATCTTAGCGTCCCGGCCCTACCCCTCATCACAACAGCCTATACATGCCTCAGTGTCCTCAGCTTTAGCCTTACTTACTTACTAGCTGTACTATAGACGTATCTTACCCTAACGATTGGATGGGTTATTGGAAAACAAAAATGGGAAACCATTTCGATGTTACCTGCAGCATGTCGTGCCACATCAGTACGTGCTGTAAGTCAGTACCTAATGTTTCCCACTCATACAAAAGCGCTCTAAGCATGCAAAGTTCCTGAAGACCAAGCCATAGAGTCATAATGACTGCATCATCGCAATTTCTTGGTCATTTTCTCAGTCGATAAAGATAAAGACCACAGGGCAGGCGACATATTGACTGTACTTAACTGATATTTTTGACTCATATTTGATTTGATGGGCGAAAAATCATCGCAAATGTATGAATGTAAATGTTATTGGAGATGTTTAATGATAGGCTAAACAAATTGTCATCCGCAAGTTTATTTCAATGGAATGTTGAAGGACTGTCACTCAACTAATTATTAATATTTATATGTCTTAGTGATATGTCTTCTAATAATTTTATCACCACCATTCTAAATATAATTGAATAGAATGTTATTTTCTACTGTAATTTTATCATCATCATCATAATCATCATCATTTTTTCGTAATTAATCCTTCCATAATTCAGTTTTTCTATTGTTCCCTCCCATGGTTCGAGGGTTTTCTCCGGGTTCTCTGGTTTCACTCCCTCGGCCTCCGCAAATCTATTAAATACCGCGCTAAATTCCAATCAGTTCGCGCTTCCATTCGCTAGCCATGCCCCGACTTTGATCAGCCCAGACGTTGTTTCAAGGTATGCATAAAATTTGAAGTTTTTTTTAACAACATCAGATCTTTTTCCGAAAGTTACGTATACATAATCATCAAAATCTGGTATTGGAGGTAGGTCAGATAGGAAAGTAGGCGGTATTGAGGAAGGAATCAGAGAGCAGTTTTGAAGATTGTCCACACAATGAAAATATAAAGACAAAAGATGTTTCATTTAAATATCATTGACTATCGATCTGACAATCCTGAAATTTTTGTTCGTAGAATTCGTGGCCCGTAGATCGATCGTGTTAAAATGTGCAAGTAACCAACCCAGCCAACCTCTAAAGTCGGCTATCATTATTTGTATTACTAGTGTTTATCAGTTACAACTATCATCTACTATTACAAACAACCGTGGAGTTTATTCAAACGCGGAAAAACGTTTCAAAATTCCTCTCTAAACATAGACTTGACGACAGAATACGGACATTTTTCTCGGTAAAAAATTGAGACCCGTGGATGAAGTTAGAATGCTCAAGCACGCAGCTAGTCTTAATTAAAAGTTATGTCGGTGCTTATTTTGTGTTATTGCTATCACAAACCAACTCCACAAACGATGGAGTCCATTAAAAACAGCCTTTGGTGATACTAGGGTATATTTAATATAAAAACATGCAGCTTGAGTTAAGATTGGCAGTTTCGGTAACTTCCACTGCAGGGGATCACAGATGGTCTCTGGTAGACCTCAACCACGTCTGCGTCACAGATAAATGATCAAGAAAATCTTTGAAAAGGTTTTATTATTATTCAAGAAATGGAAAGTGCACTTTTAGGTTCTTTTATGAAGCCAAACAATCATGACATATGAGACTCACTCGATCATTTTACAGTGCTGTGCTGGGCGTAAAATAACACATGTATATAGATGGTACTTTGTTCGTGGTATATTGAGTCATACACCACGCGATAATATTATGCCCGCGCAAAAGTTGGTGGCTGTGCTCACGTATTGATTATGTTTAGCATATGTACTTACACCAATGACAGTAATTTTTTTCGTGTTAATGATTTTTAGGCCGGAGATAATAATAAAGGTCGTGACTTGTGCAAAAATCCTGACCATCAAGTATGCTACGTATTCATTTCATCTGTTGGAGTATTAAGACTACGTGCTTGGGTCCTACTGAAGTCGGAGTAATACCACCCGAACGATGCAAGAGAACAGAAAAACAACACACAAGGGGAGATATTTAGAACCTTGAAACTAAAATTAAACCCCCAGGGTTAGCTGTAATGATTTTACACGAGAAAGACCGCTTTGGTAATCTAATCCCTAGAAGCTTATTCTCTCGCGTAACCTTCTCTTGGATTGCCAAGACGTTACAACATGGAAATAAATCGCAAATTCAAGAAGTTCATCTTCTTGAGCTCAGTGACAAGAACTCGGCTGAACAGCTCAGTCAACGACTTGAGAAAACATGGAAAGAGGAAGAAACTCTGGTAGAAGCTAATCCAGGAACAAAAGTTTCATTGCTTTTACGAGCGCTTATTAAGGTAAGATTTGTTCACAGTCAAAGCGTGCAAAACGTCTAGCGTTTGACAGCTTTTATATTTGAGAATTTCGATTATTTTTACGCGGAGAATTTTATTGTTGAGTTTTTCCCATATTTTTGGTGTTTGATAATTTGATTAATAATCGCGAGGTGGGAACAAACGTTTTATTAAAAATACATTCACGTCGAACATTAGTTTTGTTATCACTCATTTCCCCGCTTGTTTAACTACTTTAATCACACCGTTCAACAGATTTTAATATCAGTGGTCATACAAATAAATTAGCTGAAGATGTTAACTCAAAAAAAGCCGTTGAAGATTTATTTAAGAGCAAAATCTTCGCTCATAAAAGTCTTCGAGGATTTTCCTTTCCGAGACGAATTTAACGCTTTATGGCATAAACATTTCAAAGCCTATAAGAGGCTTACAAGTAGAGGTCACGCGTTTGATGAATGAATAAATCAGCAGCGAGGCGCATGCGTAGATTTCAGTGTGGTTGACCAAGAAAGCCGGCTTGTAGGGCTGCGACGTCATACCCTTCTGGGCTTCTGCTTTTGTCATTTCTGTCACATATCAGCCAGAAATTTCAACCACAATTTTTTTATTCGATATTTAGTGGCAGGAGATAACACAACTGAGCCAATAAGCGTTGTCTCATAGAACTATCTTAATCGGTATACTCAGTATTCGTCTGGTATGTCAGTTATATCGATCACTCCGCCTTGCGGCTATGACTCGATCCAAATCAATGATATATATGCCACGGATGTAGAGTCTGATTGGACGTGCCTCTACTAATATCAAATCAAGTTAGTGATCTATTGACGTACCATAATCCATTCAGGAAATTATGGATTGATAAGGAGATGACTGATATGTTGAATACATAAGGAGGAGAGAGAGGGAGGGGACGGAAGGGAAAAATGGAGGAAGTTGATGCATTGGAAGGCAGAGGTTAATGAAGTTGAAGGGAGAGAGAGGGAGGTAAAAGGAAAGGAAAGGAGGGAATAATGAATAAATAAATGAAAGAAAGAAAGAATGAATGAATGAATGAATGATTGAATGAATGAATGAATGAATGAATGAATGAATGAAGGAAGGAATGAATGAATGAATGAATGAATGAATGAATGAATGAATGAATGAGAATGTAGGAATGAATGATTGACGAATGAATGATTGACGTATGAATGAATGACGGACGGACGGACGGACGGACGGACGGACGGACGGATGGAATAGTGGATTATTGAAGATGGATAGTTAAATAATGTGAGAATAATTACAGTTGCTTTGGTGAAACACGATCCAATTGTTCTTTTGCGTGTAATTTGTCTTCCTGTCAACTAACTAACCGCGCCCTTTCACTCTCATTTCAGTGCTTCACCTTCAATTTGATCTTCCTTTTCATACTGGTCATCCTTGACTTTATACTTCGCGTCCTTATGCCAGTCCTTGTTGGTCTCCTTGTTCGAGAACTTCAGACGTTATCAGAGCGAAGAGAAAGTAAGAGTCCTTACATCTACGTAGGAACACTGGGTGGTGTAGCTATCATGTATGGAGTCTTGAGGAATTCCTTCTTATACAAGACTGAAACACTTGGCGTGCAACTCAAGACAGCTATAATGGGCCTGATGTATAAAAAGGTATCATCAAACTTTTTGATACTTTTCAGTGTAGAACAACTTATACCTCAAAGCACGGGTGGCGTAGCGGTTAGAGCGCTCGTCTCTGACCAATGCGACCCGGGTTCGAGTCCTGCAGGGCTTGACGTCGTATGCGAGTAGATCTAGAGTTGTTTGCTGCTTCTCTTCTGTGCTTCGAGGGTTTTTCCGGGTTCTCCGGTTTTCCTCTCCCCGCAAAAATCAACTTCTAAATTCCGATTCGATCGGGCTTTCACCTATAGTTGGAGCTTAGCTCTGTCGTGATTATTCCACGCTGTGATATACAACAGCCAAAGCTCAATAGATTTTTTTAAAAACTTTATCGAACTTTATCGAACCTTGGGTTAATCAAAGTCAGGGCCCGACTAACTCACAGATCGAAATAATCAGGTTTTTGGCGTGATGCATGGGTTTTTCAGGGAGGAGGGGTTGATTTGTAGATTGCCCATTAGTAGATTTGTCTTTTTGAAGTTAAAAAGGAGACTCTTCGTTCTGTGCATTAAATAGCGGATACACTTATTTTCCTCACTCTCACATTTTTATTCCTCTTTTTTTCCTAGTTACTCAGGCTTAGTCAAAGATCAATCCATGACGTCACTTCCGGTCACCTGATTGCCTTATTTCACAACGATTGTGAAAAAATCGAAGAGGCCAGTTTCTTTATGACGCACATTACAATATTTCCATTCGAAGTTATTGTTATAACTGTGTTGGCATGGCAACACGTTGGCTGGTTGAGCATAGTGGCCAGCGGTTTTGTCGTGTTTTTGATTCCTTTGCAAAGCATGATGGGAAGGATCTGTTCTAAATTACACTTTAAGATAATGAGGGAGTCAAGGCGACGAGTGAATCTGATAAGTGAAATGATTATTGGAATACGAACAGTGAAGATGAATGTATGGGAATGGCCGCTAAGAACTCTTGTCAGGAACATCAGAAGGTACGTAAAGATGACGTCAAAATGGTCTCCTCCCCAGTACCACGCAGGATGGCAGTTTGTCAAATTTTGATGCTAACAAAATATCTATAACATATTGCGATTTTGAGCCGCCGGTACGGGTTTATATTGGCGGCTAGATGGGAGAAAATATATTCCGTATAGATTCCAATACGGAATTTATTTTTTCCTTCCAACGCCGTCAATACAACCCATATTGGCGGCTCAAAATCGCAATAAATTTTGTATCACGATTCTTTTATGGCCCGACCATTCTGAGCCGACGATACGGGTTTATATATTGGCGGCTCTCTCCCAATCAAACTTATAGGAGAATCGTGATACCACATGTAATTACTTACGGTCTTTACAGTTCATTCACAAATATTTTCATATGTATGTAATACTATCTCGCACATCTTGAAAGCGAGCTAGAGCGCCTAATCGGATCTCAGAATTCGAAGGTCGCGGCTTTCAAATCCTGTCTGGAACTCGGTAATGTTTTCCAAGAAAAGATATGCTCAATTACACATGTAATATTCCCAATATACCTAATTGTTGTTCATTTTTTTGTATCGCAGTCGCGAACTCAAGTTTCTTCGCCGCAGCACCTTGGTTTCATCATTGCAACAGATATTCCAGTTTTGTTCACATCATCTTGTATCTCTCATTGTCTTCCCATCTCTTGCGTTCCTTAGTACAGAATTGACCCCAGAGAAAATCATCACCACAATTGCTCTTTATATCTGCCTAGTACACTCTGCTCTTGGTTACGTATCACGTGCTTTACTGAGTATACCAGAGGCTTACGTTGCTATGAAACGGATTGAAAACTTCATGAAGGAAGAAGAGTTACGTCAGAAGCCAGATCATAATTACAGCCAATTGATAGGCAATTCGAGGTTTTTTGTTAACGCTGGCTTTGACCCACTGGAAACTCCCAAGAAAACGTCAATGAAGGTGTTAAGTTTTAATGGGTTAAAATCTGAGAGCCGAGAAGATGATGCTCTTGAGATAAAAGAAAAACTGGAAAGTCCTTGTCGTGTTAGTTTTAAGAAAGCATCTTTTGTATGGAGTCATTTAAGAGCATTAACAGCGCTTCACGAGATATCTCTAGAGTTGGGCGACAAACCATTGGTTGGAGTCACAGGATGTCCAGGAAGCGGCAAGACTGCACTGTTGTTGGCAATTCTAAAGGAGCTTCCTTTGGTATATGGAAATTTTACCAAGACTGGACGAGTGGTTTACGTCCCGCAGGTACCATGGGTGTGCGCGGGTACTTTACGGGACAATATTTTATTTGATGCTCCGTATGCGGAGGAAAGATACTGGAAGGTTATTTATACCTGCGCACTGGATAAAGATATAGGAGAATTCCCTAATGGTGAGTTTTGATAATATATTTCATCAACGGAATTCGAAGCAGACGAAGCGTACTTGCCTTGCCTCGCGCCTTGCCTTGCGCCTTGCCTCGCGCCTTGCCTTGCGCCTTGCCTTGCGCCTTGCCTTGCCTTGCGCCTTGCGCCTTGCCTTGCGCCTTGCCTTGCGCCTTGCCTTGCGCCTTGCCTTGCCTTGCCTTGCCTTCCGCCTGTTGCCTTCCGCCTGTTGCCTTCATGCCCTACTTAATCGTGATACCTTTCAGTCCTTTTAAGCTTACTGTATCACCTAGCTGCGCCTTGTCTTGCTTTAGAATTTAAAGTAGCTACGCACGTCCTCAAAGAACTATGCTATGTTTCTCTCAGGTGACTTAACCTTGATTGGCAATGGAGGAATAAGCCTAACTAAAGACCAACAAGAACGAGTGAGTCTAGCTCGAGCAGCATATTGTGAAGCAGATGTGTACCTCCTTGATGAGCCCTTCAGCTCTCTAGACAATAAAACAAGCCAGGATCTCGTAAAGAAAGTCTTACTCGAGCTTCTTACAAAGAGCTGTCGCATTCTAGTCTCAAAAGACCCCGAATTATTACAGCATTGTGATCACGTAGTAATTCTTAAAGATGGCCGTCTCACGCAGCAAGGACCGTACGCTGAGCTGACGGAAGTTTTAGAAAGCCTGAATTCGGGACAGACGGTCGAAAATGAAGTACGTGAAGATATAGTTCCTATATACGAAGTTAAACCTGCTAAAAGCAGAACGCTAAGCTCATCGAGTAATGATTCAACAATGACTGAAAACACATCGAGTTGTTACCATGATAACAGAGAGATTGAAGAGGACCGACTGGTCGGGACGCTGTCGTGCTCGGTGTATTGGGAATACTTTAGAAGCGGTCGTAGCATCGTGGTCCTTATCTTCCTGGTAATGATTTTGGTGGCTGGACAAGTTATTCTGATGGTGACAGACTGGTGGTTAGCAAGATGGAGTAAAATGAACTTTAGTCACCAACAACATCGTAACAATATCTATATCTTCTATGGATTAGTGCTCATATCGTTATTACTCGTCTTCAATCGTGCTTTGAGTCTGTTCCTATCTTTTCTGAAGACGTCAGAGGTTTTTCACGACAATATGATTACCGCTGTCCTAAAGGCTCAAGTTTCTTTCTTTGACTTAAATCCAGTGGACAAAATAATCAGCAGGTAAGTCAAATGATACGCTCGACCCACGCCAGCGTTTTTCACATAATAAAACATTCATCGCATCAAGCTTGTAGTTACTGCGCATGCTCGAATGGTGAACTTATTGCGCATACTAGGAGAGTGGGCGCCTAAACCCCTGTGTCATTGTGCACATGCTAGGAGTCCTCCAATCAACTCTTGTTGTTGTTGCGCATATGCTCGGAGTCCTCCAATCAACTCTTGTTGTTATTGCGTATATGCTAGAAGTCCTCCAATCAACTCTTGTTGTTATTGCGCATATGCTAGAAGTCCTCCAATCAACTCTTGTTGTTATTGCGCATATACTAGAAGTCCTCCAATGAACTCTTGTTGTTATTGCGCATATGTTAGAAGTCCTCCAATCAACTCTTGTTGTTATTGCGCATATTTTAGAAGTCCTCCAATCAACTCGTTGTTGTTGCGCATATACTAGAAGTCCTCCAATCAACTCTTGTTGTTGTTGCGCATATGTTAGAAGTCCTCCAATCAACTCTTGCTGTTGTTGCGCATATGCTAGAAGTCCTCCAATCAACTCTTGTTGTTATTGCGCATATACTAGAAGTCCTCCAATCAACTCTTGTTGTTATTGCGCATATACTAGAAGTCCTCCAATCAACTCTTGTTGTTATTGCGCATATACTAGAAGTCCTCCAATCAACTCTTGTTGTTATTGCGCATATACTAGAAGTCCTCCAATCAACTCTTGTTGTTGTTGCGCATGTTAGAAGTCCTCCAATCAACTCTTGTTGTTATTGCGCATATACTAGAAGTCCTCCAATCAACTCTTGTTGTTATTGCGCATATACTAGAAGTCCTCCAATCAACTCTTGTTGTTATTGCGCATATGTTAGAAGTCCTCCAATCAACTCTTGTTGTTATTGCGCATATACTAGAAGTCCTCCAATCAACTCTTGTTGTTATTGCGCATATGTTAGAAGTCCTCCAATCAACTCTTGTTGTTGTTGCGCATATACTAGAAGTCCTCCAATCAACTCTTGTTGTTATTGCGCATATGTTAGAAGTCCTCCAATCAACTCTTGTTGTTATTGCGCATATACTAGAAGTCCTCCAATCAACTCTTGTTGTTATTGCGCATATGTTAGAAGTCCTCCAATCAACTCTTGTTGTTATTGCGCATATACTAGAAGTCCTCCAATCAACTCTTGTTGTTATTGCGCATATGTTAGAAGTCCTCCAATCAACTCTTGTTGTTGTTGCGCATATACTAGAAGTCCTCCAATCAACTCTTGTTGTTGTTGCGCATGTTAGAAGTCCTCCAATCAACTCTTGTTGTTGTTGTTGCGCATATGCTAGAAGTCCTCCAATCAACTCTTGTTGTTATTGCGCACATGCTAGGAGTCCTCCAATCAACTCTTGTTGTTATTGCGCACATGCTAGGAGTCCTCCAATCAACTCTTATTGCTGTTGCGCATATTTGAAAACAAAGTGGCGCCTCAATGGCTGTTATTACAGTTGAACCCGCATTAAGATATTCTTTGTTTTAAGAATCATATAAGTGAGGCTATCGGGTCCATACAATGCTTGTTGTCTCATTTGCATCTCATTTGCATCTCATTTGTATGCATCTATAATAACAGCTATTCCAATGTCATTGCGCACATGCTCGGAGTCGTTCAATTAACTCTTGTTGTAATTGCGCATGTTCCCAGAGGACAAATATTGCGTATTCTCAGACAATGATCCCATTAACCACTTTCCTCTTATTGCTTGTATTCTGAAAGTATAGATATTTCCACCTTTCCACAATGTTCCACCTTCAACATCGTTTAACTAATCCTGCTTTGCCATATCTTTCCAGGTTTTCTAAAGATGTCGCCGAGTTGGACGAACTTCTTCCATACGGTTTCATCGAGAGTATCCAGGCCTTCCTCTCAGTTACGTCCATCATAGTATTATCTATTGCTGTGAACTACTGGGTTTCTCTAGCGGGTGTCCCGTTGATGGTGTCATTCGTATGTCTCAGAAGATACGTTTTGAGATCGACAAAAGATTTAAAAAGATTAGAAAGAAGATATCGCTGCGATGCCGTCTCACACTGTTCATCGACTCTGTCTGGTTTGACTTGTATCAGGGCTTTCAAGACGCAGGAACGCTTCCTACAACGATTTTACGAGTGAGTAAATATTTACTGACATTTTTTACTTAATACGTTGGTGCAAAACAGTTCAAGTGAATGCACAACAAGGCTTGATTTCATGTCGTTCTTTGAAATTACCGTGCGGACTTGGTTTGTGATATGAAAAGAACTCATACATCTCTCCGAGTCATGCTGCTAAAAGTACTCGCTTTTGTTCCAGGATACGATGTAACGTTGCGTGCGAGCCGATTGCACTGCTCTGATCACGAATGTTTGAACTCTTTTCTACTTTACGCGCAACGCTGGTAAAGGGTCAGGACGATTTCCCCTGTAGCAAATAACGTCGCATTTGTTCGCGACTCCTTACCTTCTAGTCTCACACTCATTATAATTACCAATGAGGTTTATTAAATCAGCCGTACTGGATAGGAAAACTTGCTTTAATAAGTGGTGTTTTTCAACAGGTTCTTAGACACCCAATCCCGACCATGTGTGATGTCCTTCGCTGGTACACATTGGCTGTGTTTGCGAGTGGATCTTCTGTGTTCATTGTTCATCACCAGCATTGGAATTGCCGCTGTGCTAACGACAGCAGACGCAGGTAAGAGAAAAACGAAATGTGGGTCAGAATGCAACGCGTACGTCAGTTGACATGACTCAAGGGAATCAAGGGTTGTGTAGCGATAGTAATGTCGGACGAAATCGGCTCTGACTATTTATTCAGGAAAAAAAGCAAACGCAAACGATAATCTTAATTATCGAAATAATTTATATTTTTTAGCCTATACTGGTTTGTCATTGTTGTACGCCATACAGCTTCTAAGATTAACACAATGGGCCATTCAAGTCACCGCGGAAACTGAAAACACAATGGCTTCATTTGAACGAATCTCGATGTACACAGGCCTTGAACCGGAACCGGGGTACGCATCAAAGCACATCCACCTCAAAGACTGGCCTCATGAGGGCGCTATTAAATATGAGGATGTTTCACTGGCCTATAACGAGGGGGGACCCGAAGCACTTAAATCAATTGACATGAAGATTCTACCCAAGGAGAAAGTAGCTGTAGTTGGACAAAAAGGCGCCGGAAAGTCTTCGCTTGCGGCCGCTTTGCTTCGTATGCCGGAGCCGAATGGACGAATCATTATCGATGAGTTGGATATCGCGCAACTTTCTTTACGGGATCTACGTCGACGTATCGTGTTCGTACCTCAAAAGCCTTTTCTTCTGAGCACTTCACTAAGGTTTAATCTCGACCCCCTTGATAAATATAAGGACGAAGATTTATTGAGGGTGTTAGAGCAGTTGGAACTTGACAAAATGGTCGAATCTAATCTTAGGAGATCAGTGTCACATTACACTCACGAGGAAAGGAAATTAATTTGCCTTGCGCATGCGTTGCTGCATGGTCAGCGGATTATAATCATCGAAGAAGATGACCTCATCACTGATTCTAGGACTGACACCTTGATACAAGAGATCATGAGAACTAGTTTCGAAGATCGAACGGTCATAACTATTGCGCATAGATTGGATACTATTATGGCTAGTGATAGGGTGGCTGTGATGAGGAATGGTCGTGTGTTAGAGTTTGATAGTCCTGAGGAACTAAGTAGTCAGGACGACAGTGAATTAGTGCAATTACTCAGCGAGGCTAGCTACTAGGTAGCATCGCCTGCGCAATGCATTACTTCACGCATGCGCGCATTTCATCTCCCCATACAAGGAGGAATGCAGGCTCAATGGAAGAGATTGTGAATACATTGGAAAACACCCAATGCGGTGGATAGCACTGATTCATTACACAAAGATATTTATAAATATTTACTAGGTGTTTCTATCTAAAATATTAAATCGACGCATGTCATAGGAGGTCACGTGAACATTGAACGTGCCCTTGAAAATGAATTTCAAATTTCAGGGGTCTTCAAGGAGTTTTTAAACTTAAAAAAAGATCGGAGTTGCACTATTTTTGGCGCATTAGTGTGCGAACAAGAAAAGCATTAAAATAGTACAAAACACAATTTTTGCGCAAAATCGACAAAATTTACCAATGAAGCAATCAGACCGCAACTTTGATAACTGCGCTTGGCCGATTGCTTTTACTCGACTTCATTTTTAATTTTGTCAAAAGTGCGAGTTAGTCTACTATTTTTTTTACCCTACTGACTGTCTCGGTCAAAGAGAAATTTCGTGAAACAATTCTAAAGATTATTAACTAATGTTGTGAAATTTATTGCGTGTGACAGATATTATATTATATAGTATAAAATCCAATAAAAAACATTGGTATGTACAATTGTATTGATACAAAGTCGAATTAATTTACCCCTTTAGATATATAATTAATTACAATAAATATAATTTGAATTAAATTAGCTATAATACACCCCTAAAGGTTGCTGGAGGACTCTCCCCCTCTCCCTCGCACTTCCCCTTCCAATAAATCAAAGGTGATTGGCATTCATTTCTACATAATGAAATAACAAAGCATGGCCGTCTCCGCCTCTACCTCTCCTCCCTTCATTTTTTACGACCTTCTCTCCCTCCCATCGCTCTTTACGACCGTCTCTCCCTCCCCTCCCATCGGTCTTTACGACCGTCTCTCCCTCCCTTCCCCTCGCTCTTCACGACCGTCTCTCCCTCCCCTCCCATCGGTCTTTACGACCGTCTCTCCCTCCCTTCCCCTCGCTCTTTCCTTGCAATGAATAAAATGTGGTTTGAAATCATCCCCAAAAGAATGAAATAACAAAACATGGCCGCCATGTTAGTCGATGGTCTCAAAAAGAAACCAATTACAAATCTTTACAAATGTATCCGACATGAAGAAGCCTAATAATTATCTAATTTGCAAATTTATCAATTATTAAAGTGCACTTTGAACAAATGAGCATACTTTTGACTACAAAGTGGTCAGCAATATTTATCGTCATACATGTGACGTTGGGAAGAAATGGGAAGACTATAAGACCCGATTTGTAAGGTCCCCCCCCCCCCCCCAACCCCGTTATATTTGCGCGTTTTAAATCAATGGTTTTGTGGTGCATATTAAACATGAATCGAATAAGAAAGACCTATCGTAATCTTGGCCTTGGTAGAGAAGAGCTCTTCATTCTTGATGGTGATCCCTAAACACGAAAGAAGAATACAAATTAGAATGAACATATATGAATGTGTGAACAACGACGGGTTACTCCTTCGTGGATATTCAACGCCAACTTTACGTCCTTCAAGTCCAGAGAACTAGAACCTTAGGGAACCAGAAAACTAACTCCCAGACCCTCTCTTCGACAAAATGTAATTCTGGAACTTCCGGTCTTACGTCCGCGATCTCCGAATGAGCCCTCTGGGAACCTGGGAAATGTGCCGTCAAATTATTTAATTGAAGGGTAAATTCGTTTTCATTCTTCTTGCTTCTCGTAGAGCGAAATTCATTTGAATGCCATGGATTCCATCATGCTGTACGAAAAACGAAGCGCGAAAAGGACTGTTGATGTAATGATGCGGTCCTCGCCCCAGTTGTAACACACTTCCGAGTCAGCGTTTTATCTCTAAGTTGTTCGTCGAAACGCGTGTTTTTGTATTGGGAAGAGACTAGAAGCTAGGGCCGCTTGGCAAAGCATCGAAGCACCCTGTGATTAGTCAGTTCGTGCGTACGCCGGACACCTGGATATGATCTCTCGCTAAAGTGTTTCCCAGTCATACGCTTCGTTATCGCGAGGCAAAAAAAACCTATGACCGGACACCTGGATATGATCTCTCGCTAAAGTGTTTCCCAGTCATACGCTTCGTTATCGCGAGGCAAAAAAAACCTATGACCGAGAAGCACTGAAGCGAGAGGGTCTTATTTGAAAGCCATAATACCCAATGTTTCCTAGGTATGTACACCTATAAAAAGAGTTTGTCTTTTAAATACTGCTCACTACATACCTCGTACTCTCTGAGCCTGTCTTTTAACTGCACAGCAGCAGCAGTCTCTGTTTTTCTCGTAGCCTGTCCCAGTTCAACTGTTCGTACTCGTTGAGCGAACGTTAGGCTACACACGGTTTCTCCGACATTCTTTTCGACTGGTGCGACTTGGACAACCATGAGTGTCTTTGAATCACCACCTAGGTAGGTTCAAGAGTTAAAGTGTTAGGCGTTAAGAAAAGAGGCGACGGAGTGTCGTATATAGTGTGAACATTGAAATTTCTTGGCTCAATTTGTATTTTAGACCCCTCCCTTCGCACACCCTCCCCCTCCCCCTGAACAAAAATAACACTCTTTCATCAATAAACAAACGAAAAGTTACATAAAGATTACACTTCCCCAAACACGTTACAGAAGACTTACCAAGTGATTCTTGTAAGAGGTAAGTTAATTTCGAGTTTCTGTATGGTACATGGGAGCTTTTGTTCTTCAACGAATGGATAACATCTCCGAGAGACGAAAGGGACTTGTTAATATTCTGCGCCTCTTTCATACGGGCCCCTTCGGATCCACTCTTGGAGATTCGTTCACTACCGGCCAAGTCCACTAGGTTGAGTTTACCTGGGGAAACAAATACATGTTATTTTAAAGAGGGTAAAGTTTTATCTATTTTGATGGTGGGTACTGGTAAATACCCCCTCCACCCCTCCCCTCAGAGACCTGTTGAACTGCACGATACTAACTGGATGTCCATAGTGACAATTTCTGCGAGCAGATAAGTTGTTTATCATACGTACAAAGGCAGTAAAGATTTTGAAACATTTAAGGACAAAATTCAGAATTTCCCTTCCCGGCAGAGGTAGTGGGTAATAAATAACTCTGCCCCTCCCCTCTAAATATGGTACTGTAGGTTGACCTAGTGGGTTACCTGTGGTTCTTGATCCAGTCGACGTGTTGACTCCTATTATGGTTGCACAGAGCAGAGCATGAGAACGAGACGAGTGCTCGTTCATATCAGTGTAAGCTGTGGCCCTGTTTTGTTTGCCAAGCTCAAACACCTGAAACACAACAACCAATCATCTATAAACCAGAACAGCACTTTGAGACACTCATGAGGTTAGAATGCGAGCAGTCCCTATACAGCAGTTCTCGTATGACTACGAAAAGCTTACGTTACGGATCGCGCCTTGCCGTGACAGTGTCAGTGCCGTACGGCGTATAAAAACATTCGACATCAGATGCCGTGTCTGCGCCGTAAACGTACCGTGACTTTTCACACTCATATAAAATCTGCTCTATTATCCTCGTTCACTGTTTGGTTTGGTTTATTTGATCGAATGAGCATTAGCAGCTAGTTTTAAATCACCGGGGGAGGGGTGTTAGGAGTGAAGCACAAAATGAAAACGCGTGCGCAAAGACGAGATGAGAAGTGGAAGGAGACTGGGAAGATGTTGTTTTCTACATACATCGTGTGCGCGAATACATGTAGTTATAATAATAAATCACCAAGACTATTGGGAAATCCGTGGCTCTATTGTTGGAGCATCTTACGTACCTCGTTTAACTCTTGAAGATTTGCTACCGCGACCTCTTGTAACCCAGGTACAAAAAGCCCGTCTTTACCCTGCTTGATGTCCAGCTTGGCGGTGGGGTCTTCACTTAACAAGTCTCTCAGCATTTCATTGTAAATCTCCATGACACTAATACTGATAGAGTACTGCCAGTCCCCTCGCCGATCTGATGTCTCCTCGAACAACAGCTGTAGTGCCCTTTGATTTATCCCGGGGTTAACAGAGGGACCCTACGAAAAACAGGAATATTAGTGATTTGGAGACAGAGGGGTGGGGGGGGGGGGGGGAGGATTGGAGAAGGAAAATAGGGAGGGAGAGAGGGAGGAATAAAATGATCATCATGCATTATTGTCATCGCCATGTATCATCATCATCATCATCATCATCATCATCATCATCATCATCATCATCATCATCATCATCATCATCATCATCATCATCATCATCATCATCATCATCATCATCATCATCATCATCATCATCATCATCATCATGATCATCATGATCATTGTTATCATCATGTTCTTACCTCCATCGTGTACGTCTTGCCACTCCCTGTTTGCCCATAGGCAAAGATACACACGTTATAACCATCAATACACGATATAACTAAAGGCTTGACTTCGTTAAACACCTATAAAATAACATTGCACTACTATTAGGATACATTTGCGATGGAGAACGTCAATCAAGAAACCCTGATGTCTGAAAGTTGCGGGGGTTAAGGAAGCTGGACACCATGCAGCTGAAAGAGCAAAAAATAGCTCTAATACTTGGCATCGATCAGTTGAATAAATCTTGTGAATCTACGTTACCAGTGTTAGTTTAAAACATCTTTCAAATAACCTCTGGGTTGATCAAAGTCATGGCACAGCTAACTCACAGATGGAATTGGAATTTGGCGTGTTAAGAAGAAAACCCGAGAACCCATGAAAAAACCCTTGAATCAAGTGAGATACCTCTATAACAAACTTCACGAACTTGGGATGGCGAGTCTGGGAATCAAACCCGAGACTCCAGATGTGAGAGGTGAGTGTACTGCGCTACTCCACCCTTGATTCATTGCCCTCCCAATGAACGTACATATGCTAATCCATGTACATTCATATTGAAAACTTCCCATTAAGCTGGTAGAAATACCACACGAGACCGGAAATGACGTCTATAGATAGGACCTATTTATAGAAAATATTTACTTCCGGTCGTGTCTTCTCACTTACTTCTTCCTGGGTGGAATCAGGTTTAAACACCTGGTCCATCTCGAACGGTCTGCTGGATCCTTTAGACCGGACATTTAGTAAGGCGTCATCATCTTCATCAAACGACACCACATTCTCAGCCATTTTCCCGCCACCGTCTTCCCGGATGACCGGACGAACACGGCAGTATACCCGTATGTTTCCCTTCAAGTCCACTAGCTCGTTGTGGTACTTCTTTCGCAATGCCATTTCTTTCTTGTATTTTTGGACAAGATCTTTGTTTTTTCCGTCTATACTTTCTATTTTATTAAGTATCTGAAACATGAAGAGGATAAAATATGAAATAAGTTCTGTCCATCTGTACTAGAAACAGTGGTCTGTCTGTCTGTCTGTATTAGACGGGGTGGTCTGTCTGTCCATCAATCTCTCTGTATATACTTTACAAAATGCCAGAAACCTCCAGGAAACCCTAGCGCATTTAGCGTGCGCAATTAAAATCACATGTCTCTTAGATTCACCATTTTCCATACATAGTTTCACTGGTCACGGATAAAGCATTCAATCGAGGCTGCAAGGTAGTTTCAATGGATTAACTAAATTTGAACCTTGCAGCCTCCACTGAATGCTTTGTGTTTGACCAGTGAACTGATGTATGGAAAGTGGTGAATCGAGAGTGGTTAGCGCCTGGGCGCGCGCGATATTAAACCTTTCACATCAATGGCGATTTCCTAGTGCACTTGAATCACAGCAATTTTGTATCAAGTGCATATCGACTTACCTGTCGTTGAACGTCCTTGATAGTAGGTTTTAAAGCTGTGGCCATCTTTAGAGTCTCTATTTTCAGATCTTTATACTGCCTCTTTACTTGTTGGATAACAGTTGATAGTAACTTGACTTGTAGTACAGTATTATCTAGCTTGGCTTTCATTAATCTGGTAGACTTTTCAGAGCTTAGTCTCTCTTCCTCTAGCTTTCGTTTGGTTTCATAATCACGTTTTTCTTTGTCTCGTTCTGCTTGTTTGTGTAGTCTGTCCATCTCTCCTTTTAGTTTGTAAATCTGTAAAAAGACAAATAAACTAGTTGATAATCATAGTTCGTATCATACAGCTATTTCAAAAGAGGTTTTGGAGCCAAAGAAGATGGGTCACTCCAAGACCAAAAGGGAAACGCAAACGAATTCAACAATAGGTTTTGCTCATTTGCATTAGAATCGGCACATGCCAAATCCGACGCCCAAACCGTGACTAAGATTCATATATGTAAAACCTATGAATGACTAATAATGCGATCTAAAGCGATGAAATCTGTTTTGCGATAAAATATCTAAACATGAATGTTGGTGGACGTCAATCAAAGTGTTTCCATGACATTGTCGGAAAATACAAAGTTTTTAAGGGCACGTGATTATGGAATGTCATGGAAACGCCTTGATACACATCCACCAAAAGCTACTTTGTCGTGACGACGATTCCGTGCGAGCTATTAAAGAAATAGAAAACGGGCGTGCTGTGTGTTCTCATAATGCACAGGTCATTAACCAATCAGAAAGCGAGATTTATAACAGTTATTTTATAATATTTTTTTTTTAGATTTAAAATGTACTGTGCTGTAAAAAATAATGTACTGTGCTGTCCTGTATTAACACTCACCTCGCTCTCCAAGGATTTGATGACCGCATCTTTTTCTCGCAGTGATCCCTCCAGATTGCGTGACTCCTTCAGAGAATCTCTTAAACTTTGACATTCAGACAAAGCCTTCTGTTCTCTTACAGTCGCCTCGTTGTTTGAAACCTTAAGAGCTTTGATCTCTGATTGTAATGCTGAGTTCTGTTGGAACAGAATTTTGGTAATTTGAGTAATTTTGATGTAGACCCCTTGCAGCATGCTGAAATTATGCAGCTCAATTTGGAGGACAAAACAATAGGTTTCCAATTCTCAGGAGATTTAATTTTTTTGTTTTGTCCTCCAAAAAGACCTCATCGGCTTGGGTGTAATGTTGTCCCATTTCAGACCACGTGTCATTCCCCAGAGTATCATTTCATTGTTTAACGGTTGCGCATGAGAAGATACATGAATATGGAAACAACTCAAACAAAGAATCTTATTCTCAAGAGAATGACATGTGGTCTGAAATGGGACAACATTACCCCAAGTCGATGAGGTCTATTGAACTGCTTTGACATCACGTGCAAGGGGTCTATGATTGCAATACTGCAATCTGGACATCAACATATCCATGTGACATAGGTGTAACGCAATGAATGCGTGACAGCAAAATTTCGAGGATACATTTGAAAAACATTTGTACATTTGAACAGTAAATTAAAAGGCTTTTCCACCCACCTTACTACTCAGTTCAGATCGTGTTGTTCCTAAAAGTGCCTCCAGTTGTTTATTTTGTTTGATCATTTCATCAAGTTGTCTTTGTGTTTCTTCTGACACTACAGAAACTGTTCTCACCTAAAAAATAATGTATTCAATGTTTAAGCCAAACTATGCCATATCTGGTTGCTGGTAAACAAATACTGAAATAACACTAAAGGGAATGATTTGTGTTTTCATTGCTACATGCTGATTGAGATGTCTTGTGAAAGGTTAATTGGCAAAAGACTACCTTGGACCCACAGTAATTAGCTATTGTAGTCGCTGTTGTAGTCACTTATTTCAGTTAAGCTGCTTCTGTTATTGTTATGTTTATTATTTTTTTGACAAAATTAATAAAATAAAATAAAATAAAATATAAAATAAACAATATAATAAAATGGGAGAAAAACTTTGTGTGATCCTCATTATTGTACCCCTTGACTAACACATCAAACATCTCTTGACATATATATATATATTTAGTAAAATTCTACTACTATACTATTGCAAATCCTGCATTCTGATTGGCTAACATACTCACTATCTATCAGCCGATAGATAGTGGGCAGAGAAAGCTGGACTTGTTTTGAAAAAATGGCGGCTTTTCCTTCGCGCTTTTGTGAAGTTTAGTTTAGTTTAGTATAGTATAGTTTAGTTGAGATTTTTACTAAAACAATTAGAAGACTCACTCTCGATTTCTATCGGCTTTGATAGTTGACTTGGGGCCGGAGCCCCTCGTCAACTATCAGCCGATAGAAATCTCGAGTTCGTCTTCTAATTGTTAAATAGATCAACCCTAGGAAAAAAGACTGTATGTATCATCAGCCATACCTTGGGAGGTGTGCTGGCCAGATTTGTATACTTTGTCTCAGTATTCCGTAGCTTTTTTCTCAGTTCCATTAGTTCTATGTCATGTTTCTTCTTTGCTTCCTTTGCTGATGCATCAAGAGTGTTGATGTCTTGTTCAAGATTTCTGATCTTAGTTACTAACAAGTCATTTTCTTCTTGGAGTTGTAGATGCTTGGACTGGTTATTATTCTCTGTTATAATCTAAGACAAGATTTATAATAAAATAGTCTTTATTAATTTGATACTTTGACAGTCTTGATTCCCTATGATTCCTTTGGTTCTCATTGATCAGTATTGTTATTAGTCTTATAGAGCAGTTTTCATGCATACCTTGCTACAAATGTGATGGTTTTTAAAACTTTGATTGGCTGATTTTTTCTCTCATGAAATGTGATTGCCCTACAGGGCTTGAAACAACTGCTCAACTGGTCAACCAGTAACATTGAACCAGAAATGGAGTATGTTCAAGCTAAAACTAATTTGGCCAATCCTCATGACTGGTGACTGACTGGCCAACTATTTCAAGCCCTGGGCCTGGTAGTGCTATGACTTTTGTGTGGCCGTGTCCATGGTATGTTCATCAATCATGCCAATTGTTATGGACATTTGATTGCTGGAGAGCAAGTTATCGTGCAATGTGATTGTTCTGGCAGCAGCACCTTGCCATGTCATGACCATGTTTGTGCCGCAAGGTTTTCAAAGCAGCACTATTGTCCTAACTCATGGGAAATCAAGGCTAAGGTATAATCAACTGTAACACCCATACCACTGATAATCATATTATTAAACATCTTTTAATAAATGTAAGTAAAAATTAACACAATAAAATCCAAAAACAAAAAACAAGAATCCTACTCACATTTCCTGGTTGCTGTAATTTCAGATTTTCAACCTGAATTTTTCTATTCTTGTTTTCCATATCTGACAATTCCCATTTCATTTTTTCCATAGCATCTTTATGTTCTTGTCTCACAGTTTCCAGCTCAGACTGCGTTGAAAGCCATGTCTCATAAATTCGACTTTTCTCAGAGTGCAAATCATTGATTGAGTCCACTAGCTTCTTTATACTGGAAGCTTTTCCACTCATTTGAGGGCTTCCAATATTACTTCCTTTAATTCTAGATTCTAGTTCTGAAATCTTGGTTTCTTGTTCTTCGATTAGTTCTTCAAGGTTGTGAATGAGCTCTGCTTTCATTTGGATTTGGGATTCCTGTGTCTTTTTCATTATCTTTATCTGTGACTTCTTGCTCTGCTCTGCTTTTTGGAGTTTGGATTTATAGTTTGTGGTCTTTTCTGAAAGTGCCTATATTTCAAAAATAAAGTAGTTAGAAATATCCTTGGAGATATCCAGCATGAAATATTGACAAGTGCATGGGACACTGTTTCAACTGTTTAAGATATTTACGTCCTCAGGAACCCAGGGGTAAAATCAGCGACAGAATTTTACCCTTGGCTGATTTTACCCCTGGGTTCCTGAGGCTTAGATATTTAGGGTTCGAGATTGTGGTCCTCCACTATACTTGCATAATATTCAAACTACAGTACACCCCCCTTTTCCCCTGAATAACAATCAGTGACCATCCCCTCCCTCCTTTAATAATGACAGGTCTCTTATCTAAGTAATCTCTTTTTTTCACAGCATACCTTAAGCTTTATTAACAGTTCTTCTCTCTGCTTTTCTTTCTGTTTTAGTTCTGATTGTAGAGCGTGGACCTCTACAGTTGATGCTAAAAAATGCAGACAAAAAGCTTTAATTAAATATCTATTCTAGAAATATCATTTTGCTATTCTAGTTTGGGTCATAAGTAGACCCAAAAGGGAGGGGATAGGAGGTTGTAAGGTTTTTGGTCCATTTTTTGTATTGCGCTAAAATTTTCTTTTTATAACTGTACTCCAGTTGTTTGAGTATGATTTATAGGATGGCATTCCTTCTAGGTTTTGCAGGGGGAGGAAAACCGGAGAAAACCCTCCAATCAAGTGAGAGAGTTAAAAGACTTTAACACATGTGATACATGTACTATCAAAATCTGTAGAGTTTCAATTACCCTGTTAAAATTTCAAGCCCACAGGGATGGTTTTTTGATCACATGATGGTCTAAAAAATATTGTAAACACCAATGGTGTAATTGAAACTCTACCTGTTTTGACTATGGAGTTCAGGTTGAATCAAACCTGAGACCCCAGAGGTGAGAGACGAGTGTTGAGTGCACTAATACTACACCACCCTTGATACCAAACACACACACGCACACAGAAAGTATTAAAAATTGCTCTCCTAAGTTCTAGCTGATGCTATCTATCTACTGTGCAAAAAGAAATATGAAAGCATGTACTGTATGATAGACCCTAGACAGGCCAGACAACAAATCCGCTGGACTCAATATAGAATAGAAATTACCATGGACTAGAATGAAAGAAATACAAGAGAATCCAAAACACTTCAATAACAAGTCTATGTCACAAAGACAGAGCAACTACATATATTTTATTAGGTGATATACTGAAGAAAGCAGCAATTAATAAACCTTTATTTGAGATGATCTGGTCGGCTTCAGGCTCATCTTCAGTGTTGGAGGCATCATCCTCAGAACTCTCTGCAAAAACAAACATGCCTGTGTGGTTGAAGTGGAATGAAAATATCCCAAACCAGAACCCAAAATTATGAATTACGCTAATCAGTCATAACAAAATATATGTAGAATTCTAGTCAAACTTCATAACAACTTTTCAAAACTTAATAAATAAAATATGAGATAAATTTGTAGTCGAACTGTCTAAAAACAGCTGGAATTTGACAGTTTGGTTATTATGCGCATTCAAAACAGAAATTTTCGTAATATTTGAAATAGAATATAGAGTGAAAATAGAGGGTTTTTACCATCAAATCCTAGTTCTTGCTTCCAAATCTCTTCTCTAGAAGGAGATGGCTTAGCAGCAGATGAAGGGTCGAACTTCATTGGAGTTTTGTATTGAGTGGAGCCGAGACGATGCGAGGGTTCAGCCTGGAGAAAAAAATATACACTCTTAAAACAAGTTTTCAAATTCCTAAAGATGCCCACACAAGAAAAGAAGCTCTAACAATCAAGTAAGGCCGTGATAAAAAAGATACTCTTTAAGCAATTAAGCTGAAAAAGTCAATTAAAAGGAAACCATTTAAAAGTGATAAAGTGACTTACGAAATTGGACATGGCGGTATCAGAATTTCACGATTAAGGAATACGCAGCCAAGAATTCCAAAGGAAAATTACTCAGATGTTGAACAATATAGATCGTAGTATCTAGATATGTTCATATATGGTGGTTTTGGCAGTGATTAATGGAAATATAGAACAATTTGTGCCGCTTCAACTGCGTTGGATAACATGACTTCCATGCGTTGTAATTTGAATCAGGAATGAAAGCCCGGTATTAGGAGTGACGTCACGTTCCTTAATGATGTGAGCCAATCAGAGAGCTATAATTGGTGTTGCCCGGACGATAATAAACAAGCGAGTATAAACTGATTAATCTTTTGGAACTTTGGGGGATGTCGTCATGGATATGAAATAGCTGGATCAAAGGTATGAGCATTAGGGGTTTCGTATTTCGAAGTTACGCAACTGGAACAGAAAGAATTCGTAAAGAGATTTACAGTTACTGTATACGTAATAAAAAAAAAAAAAAAAAAAACGTATAAAAACCGAGAAATACCTAAAAAAAATTGAAGCAGGATAAGCGATGGATGATCGAAAAGAGAACGTCAACTTCGCAAAAGGGATGAATAGGAGGAAAAGGAGGAAACTAGGATCAGAAAAGAAAGAAAGAAAGAAAGAAAGTAAGAAAGAAAGAAAGAAAGAAAGAAAGAAAGAAAGAAAGAAAGAAAGAAAGAAAGAAAGAAAGAAAGAAAGAAAGAAAGAAAGAAAGAAAGAAAGAAAGAAAGAAAGAAAGAAAGAAAGAAAAGGAATAATATAGTTAGTAAATAAGGGAAGAAAGCAAGAAAGGAAGAAAGAAATAAAGATACTGTAAAGAAATAGAAAAAGATAGAGAAAGAAAATGGAAAGAGAAAGAAAAAAGAAATAAAGGGAAAAAAGAGGAAGGGAGGATGGATGGGAAGAAAGACAGTTTAACAAATATATGTCCTGTGATTCAGCCATGATCTGGAAAGCAAAAAGTATATGATTTGATGTACCTGGCAACGAAGCTCATGCATACTGATTTATGTATTTTGAAAATTATCAACAAATGTTATCAACAAATGTTATCAACAACAACAACAACAACAACAACAACAAGAAAAGGAACCCGATGAACAAACTGAATGGGACAAAAGACAAACTAACTGTGAAATAAAAACAAATTCTGATAAAGTAACTTTAGTTTCATTAGGTAATTAAGGACTGATTTGATTAAAATAAGATTTATTGAAGGAAAAACTTAGGAAATAAATTAGAAAAAAAATAAAAGAGAGCATCCAAGAGCATCCAACTGAATCCTGCGTTTGCCTCGACGAAAAACTTACGACTATTCCAAATATATTGTGTATTATATATTTTGACTTTACGCAACGCCAGCCGTCATGATAACGTAAGCTATTTTAAAGAAACAAACAGCAAAGTACTTTACCTCACTCTCTGCTGGTTCATTGTCTTTATCCCATCTTCCAGTATCCAAATTTTCCAGCAGTAACTTTCTTAACGTTTGGAGCTGCTTTTCATTCAATTCTGCGAACTTCTTTTCCATGGATTCAGATTTAAAAGTAACAAGGAATATAAGAATTATAAGAATGATGCTTGGAATACATTTTCTATCGTTTAGAGAGTGTTTATTTCTGAGGGACAACCTTTTAATTATGCATGACAGGAACCCACGGGTGCTTACCACAAACAAAGGCAATATTAACTCAGAAGCTACCTCTAATTGATATTTTTAGCCATTTTTTTCCTTCGTCCTTTAAATTTAAAAAAATAAGAATAAAAATGATGAACTATGAATAAAATCGGAATGTGGTATATTTTTTAGAGGGATAAAAATTGAATTCAATAGTAATAATGATAATATATTCTTTAGGAAAAAATTCTATCGCCGTTAATTTCAATAGTACTTAGCAGGTATCTAAATTATTAAGGAGTAATTTTTACTTGATATACATATATTTGACTTTGAATGCATATAATAAGCTGATGCAGAGCTTAAGTTTATAGTTGTTTGAACAGCTTAGCTTTTTCTTTCATAACCATTTTTTCGCCATTTCTAAACCATGCGATGTTTCTATGAATCCGAATCCATATTCCAGTAATAACTATTAAAAAAATGTTCTAGTAAAAAATAATAAAATAAGTTGATAAAAAAAAGGGAATTTGCATTTTTTCTCATTTTTCATTTCCCTATTCCCAGTCTATCCGCCTGAATAGAAACACAGGAAGCCCAATATCGAATAAACTAGCCTCGTTTACATATTCAAAATGGCGGACAAGGTAACAAAATGAAGTCTTTCTACATTTTTTCAAACTTTTTATTTGATCTCTTGTTCTGACTCTCTTGATTTGAATCTATCGTTCCTAGGAAGGTGGCTCTAAATTTTTATCCAATGATGAAGAAGATAAAGAAGTTTCTCACAGACTTTGGATGGGAAACATAGACAAAAGGCTCAGCGAGTAAATTACTCATAAACACTTCTCTCTTCTATATAAGCTATTTTCTCGATATTTATAGAATATTCTAATATGATTGGTGTTAATCTCAGTTACTATGTTTTTATTTTAAGATATAACTTATTGAAGATTGTTCAACGGTTTGGCAAAGTCAAGCATTTCGAGTATCTTTTCCACACAAGTGGTCCTCATAAAGGAGAACCAAGAGGATACTGCTTCGTACAGTATGAAAGCAAACAGGTATACTTAAGCTTAAATGCATCGAAAGTAAAATATAAGTTTAGTAAACTCTTTAATGTTCGAAAGTGGGGCTCCACAGTCACACATTTCTAGTGTTTTTAAAGATGAAGGCACTAGCAGTTTTTTACAAATAGGTTGAAGGATGCTAGAACAACATCACAGGGAAATGTCATTCTTACACTTATATACTATTTTCCTTATTACTCAGGAAGCCACTAAAGCAATGAAGAATTTAAATGGAAAAATGGCATTATCAAAAGCACTTGTTGTTCGTTGGGCAAATGATGATAAGAAGACATATAAACTTGAGGTGAATTTACAGACAGTGGAGCTGGGGGTGCGCAGGCCAGACAGGGGTTGCCCTAGAAAGGATGTATTTAGCAGGGCTTTCAGAATGACCCAGCAGTCACCGGAGCTCCAGCAGTTGCTTCGATGTTAATCACCGGCTACCTTTTCTTTTCCTATAAGAAAATTATCGGTCTATAAAAGATTATAATTTGGATCACAACCAGCTACTTTAGACCACCTACTCCAGAACATTGCAAAAGCCCTGATTTAGACATGTGGATAACATACACAAGAAAAATGTCTAGTTTGGGTCTTTCAGCACCAAAATTGTGCATAAAATTGTGCATAGAACAATGTTTACTAGAGAGAGAGATGAAAATGCTTCTAAAGAGCTTATGAGAATAGGGAGGTCAAAGGAGACATTAGGGGAGCAAAGTAGACTCGGTGGGGTGGGGTTGGGGGTCAATGATTATATTCTGAAACTAAACACATCTAAGTGAAAAATTAGCACACAAACTTTCTTTAAGGAATATCATAGTTTTTGAACTTAAACATTTCATTTTAGGAAAAGATGGAAGTTAAAAAATTAGAAGAAACGGCCGGCTCATCCCACTCATCTGTCAGGTTAGTAACGCTGTCATAGCTGCTGTATATGGCTGAATCAAAAAAGAGTTTTAATAGACCTCACCGGCTTGGGTGTAATGTTGTCCCATTTCAGACCACATGTCATTCTCTTGAGAATAAGATTCTTTGTTTGAGTTGTATCCATATTCATGTGTCTTCTCATGCACAACCGTTAGACAATGAAATGATACTCTGGGCAATGACACGTGGTCTGAAATGCGACATTACACCCAAGCCGATGAGGTCTATTAGATCCTCAGTTATATCAATTAAACAACATACAGTAGCTGTTACATCTTGTTATTTCAAGCATAATTACTGAACACTGGGCAGGTATAGACTAGTTTATATTTCTGAAGATATCTATACGCAGACTAAGAGTAAATAGTTTGAACGTCCGTTTGAACCCAAGAGTAGCAGTAGAGTGAGACATGTGATCGTCCAGGAGAGTGTAGTCTTAAGAAAGATTGTTGGTGACTGACATTTCAACAACCTGAGTGGAAGTCATCCTCATAGTACATCCCTTTTCAACACATGGAAGTCATCTTCAGAGTATAGTGAAGATAACTTGGTAGATGACTTCTGCTCAGGTGCGTCAAACGTCAGCCACAAACATTAAGTCTTTCTCAAGACCACGCTGACCCAGATGATTACATTACTCACTCTATTTATACATGGAATGTTCGTCAGTAATTATACAACTTTCTTTCATATCTAATTACAATCACCCTAATATACAAATTATTTTTTTTAGCCATGATACCAAGATACAAGCAATTGAAGCAAAACTCAAACTCATGGAAAGTGCAAATTATTCTGACAACACATCAACTAGTGGAAGCAAACACCCATTACTCTTAGAAAGTGAAAGAAACAAAAACAAGCCATATTATCCCACAAAATCAAAATCAAAAACTGAGAAGTGGAAAATTGTGAACAAACCAAGATGACACCTACGTAAATGTAAAAAATGAAAACTATTTGGTAAAGAACAAGTCTATCATTTATCCTATCTCTCCTGCAAGGGTCTCTTTCTCTCTCCCATTTTTTCTGCTTTTTCAGTTAGTGGGCTTCCTGTGTTAGCTTTCTTTGCAAACTATTTTTTTCGCTAAAAAAAAGAAAAATTATATTTTTCAGCAAAATTTTTAAGCGTAAACAAAAACAGTCTACAAAGCAGGCTATTCCTGTGTCAACTGGGCTGCACCTTTCTCTCATTCTCCTCCCCTTTTTCAGGAATCTCGGGGATAATAATCAATAATCAAAAATGATTCTTCCTCCTAAGCTCCTTTTTATTACAACCAGTCTTTAATCATTCATTGAAAAGCAAAAATTCTGTAAATATTTTTTTTCATAGTACATAGTACTATTTATAACTCCTAATTTTACAATTAAAACATTTTATTTTTTAAAAGTTTTATTGGTTGGACTATTTTATCACATGGCAATGCTGCTGTTGTTGTGAGACTATTGCAGTCTGCATCAAACTTGCAACAGTAACATTTTGTTTGATGGAAGATAAAAAACCAGTGGTTGAGATAATCTCGCGCGCAGCAATTTTTAGTGTCATCATGCAATGTTCCCTCCCCCAAAACGATAATAGAAATGGCTGCAGGGGAGTCATGAAAATGCTTTAAATTTAGATCATAACTCCAGCAATGAAGATGAACTGTTACAATGAAAGTACAAATTAAACACTTTATTTACATTATTTTATTAACGTTGAAGTCAGGTTGAGTAGAAAATATATCTTACAAAGAAAAACATTGTGTTAATTATTACTTAAAGATGAACAGTACATGTAATACTGTGATTAGCGTTGTTACTGTATTCACGAGGTTTGCTCCCTTGACTTCTCTCTCAGTGCAGTTTGACTTCTATTCAGAGGTGATTTATCCTTGGCTGTTTCATTCTTTAGTACATGTAATAAGGTTTGGGAGCTTTCCAAAATCTGAGATAAAATTAAGAAGGTGAAATTAGCTGTTATTATGGATGCATGCAAATGAGATATTCTTTTATTTTAAGAATAATACAAGTGAGGGTATCGGGTCAATGCATTGCTTGTTGTCTCATTTACATCTCATTTGCATGCATCTGCAATAACAGCTAGTGCTTCAAATTTTAATAATCAACAAGATGATATATTCAAGGCTGCAAATAAGTGTTGGTCATCTGACGAATATCCAATACAAGTGACCACTTGACTGGTATATTATTTGCCTTGGCTGGACATTTGACTGGCAACACTTGGGGTTTGACATGTCAAATATGCCTCTGGCCTGACAAAGGACCTGCTTATCACAATTACTATTTGCAGTCTTGATATTAAAGAACTTTTTGTGCTGGAAAGATTTCTGGGAGAATAACAAATGAATAGATGGGTGGGTGGTTGGATATAGATAGATGGATGGATGAATGAATGGATGGATAAATGAATGGATGCATAAATGGTAGAAACTGCAAATCACTCAGTTGATGTAAACATATTTATAAGTAATGCTGAAGGGAGGGTTAGAGGTACAGTCAACTCTCAGCTTGCACCTCAGACACTCACTATTGTGGAAAGGAGCAAAATCCCTGGCAAAAAATACTAACTAAAGAAATTGTAATTAATTATTGTTATTAACATAGTTGATATGATATCTATAACTGCGATTCTCAATATTCTGCGAACTCGGGAGTTGCAAATTTCCCATTGCAATTTGGTTTTTCACTGCCACCAGTCAAAAATATAAAAGGTACTGACTGATTACAGTAGTTTTGGTTGATGGCAGTGAAAAATCAATTTCACAAAAAGCCATTGAAATGTCTGAGTTTGCAGAATATTGAGAATCACAGTAGCTATGTTATCATGGACGCTCACTATAACTGACAGTCCCAATGGTGTCTGAGATGTAAAGAGAGTTAACTGTAGTCCCAATGCTAGTCATCCAGAGGGACTTTTACTAACCCAACCTAAAAGCCTTACCTTCATGTAAGCTGCCTCTGTTTCTGCTATTGTTTTATCATACTCATTACGAGAAGCAATTTTACGAGCCAGACTCTCATTTATTTTGGCTAATCTCTCTGTCAGTATTCTGATATCATTTTGTATTTTTGTCTTCTCTTCTTCCTCAGAGAGAACCTGCTTCTGTAGCTCATCTCTTTTTGTACACAAGTCTTCTATACCTAAAATGGATGAAGTTTGATTACCAATATGTCTTCTGTTTTTGGCTAAGATACAAATTAAGACTTGGCTGACATGCACTACTATGGCGTTGTCTCTTCCAGTAAGTTATGTAGTTCATGCCTGGGGTTGGGGGTTTAAGTTCTCAACTGATCTGCACATATGAGTTGAGGTTGTTTGATAAACTCAAGTAATTAGTAATTTTCAACTCGCATTTAGCCAATTAGCTTGTGAAAATTTCAAACCCTGTACAATACCAAATATGTACAAAATGTACAACATCAACTGAATGATGTCATTCAAAATGTTAATTGGAAAACGTTCTTGGATGATTTGAACCCTACATGACAAATAAAGGTAGAATGATGAAATATTTAATCACCTTGCGCCAAATAATTTACCTATTTTTGAGATGATCACAATTTTGCTCCAAGAATTTTTTGGGTTACCTGTGTTCTTAAAGTGTAACTGGGCAATCACAATTTAGAATCCAAATTACAAAGAGTTTAAAGCCACTTTATCAAGGCCACGCACCTAAATAAACAGTTAGGCATAAAAACTTGCCTTAATATTAGTTTAGAAAACTAATTCTCGAAGTAAAAAGCTTAAAACTCTTCGTTTAGATAAAACTCCAGTTCGGAAACCTCTCTTCAAAACACTTCTGATTTTCTATTATTTTTGTCATAAAACAACCCAAAACCAATACAAACTTACATTTTACAAGTTCATTATTATAGGTCTGTAGTGCAGCTCCTTGTTGAGACATTTTAAGGTCTTTAAACGGGCAAATTCCTCAGCCCTTTTTCACAATCCGTTTCAAAATGGCCGCTCACATTTGTTTTTCTGAATCACGTCGCTTAGAGGCGAGTGACGTCAGAGTTTCAAAAGCCTTACCCAGTGGGAGTGGGGTGAGATAATTTTGTCATTTTTTTCATTAGGTATTATCGTTCCTCGGAAATTTTGTCTTGATTTCTTTTGATATCATTGTAAAAACATTTTTTATCTTTTTGCTAAAACATTTGTGTTAAGGGTATTTGGCTAAGATCTGGAACTTAGTTTTTTTTTACTTTTATTTTCTGTAAACGAAAAAAATGGATTTCATCTAATGCACTTTTTAACGTCCTCCATTGGCAGTAAATGTGAATAAATGAAAAGCTATAAATGTATAGAAATAAGAGAGCTTACCGTTGATACAATCGTTAATATAATTTCGTTATAATATCGATACCTTACCAAGAAATTTGGAGAAAATTAATTAAAATATGCAGTGGGTGATTTTTTGGTATATTGATTTTTTCACCGTTATCTAATCATACACCTGTGATATTCTTTGGGAAGGTATTTAACTATTAGACTAAAACACTCACATTTTAACATTTGGTTGTTGTACTCTCCCAGTAGAGTTGATCGGTCCGTTTTGAGTTGAAAACTATCATTGTTTTCTTCGCTTTCTCCGGCGCATTTTAATGTACTTTTTCGTCGCGTCTCGCTTGATTTTCTTGACATTTTTGTCCTTCAGTGTTGAAGATTAAATCCAAAAAACAAAGATGCTAGCGCTGTTCTCCTCGACTTGGTTTAACTGAGTCAGTTCTGACATTACTGTTCAAAAAATATCATAACAGATGTAAGGTCTTAAGCCGAGCGTCTTGGCAACAAAAGTGAATTTGAATTCCAAATAATGAGCGAAATTTTCCTTCTTTTGTTGACTTTGCTAATATTGACAATATTGGCTTGCTAATGATAGTTCCTGTTGGCTGGAGGATTATGTATGTCACCTTAGAGGGATCTTGTAAGTAGTTGTTTAATAGTACTGACAAGGAAGGCTAGTCGGTTATATTTCGGGCTAACAACAGCTTGCAATGCGACATCCTTACTGCACGTATTTCAGTCTCTATATGTATAGTTGTGAACCATGTAGCGCAAATTGCAACAACTTAATCAAACTCAAAAAAAGTAGAATGGGACAACCTGAAATAATTAATTACAAACTATGTCAGGCCACAAAGGCTTCGTATCACTGAAAAACAATAACAATACAAGATGCATGAGTGCGCGTTTGACCGTACGTCCAAAAACGCACTTTTCTCTGTGCAAGCGGCGAGCGAGTAAAGCGAACAGTGAAACCAAAGTAGATAACTTCTGGTTCAAGGCAATTGCCATGTTCAGTTTTGTCCTTTCTCCTCCTCCTCCTCCACGAAGAAGAAAGTTTTCTTAGTTTGGCATACTTTTGAAAAATAATGTTTCCAATATAGAACTTCATTTCTAGTGTAGGATGTTCAAAGGGGTTCCATAGTCAATTGCGCGTGCTATGCATCGTACAGCATCGAACAGCGCCAGTATTGGATGATTGCGGCCAGGGGGAGGGGGGGGGGCGGTACTTCGTGTCGTTTCATACAGGGATGCTCCTCCCGGACTCCCGCCTCTCCCCTTTGATATATCAAATTACATCAAAAAGGTACTCCTTTTATATTCTGTTTTTGCCTGAAAAGGTACCCCTTTCATATTCTTTTGAAGAAAAGCTACCCCTTTTTTATACCAAAACTCACAAATTTCCATCCATTTTCTATACCTGCAGCCTGAAAAACGTACCCCTTTCGAGTGAGCATCCCCGTATAGTCCATTACCGAATGATATAACACCAAAACAAGCCATATGCGAGCATATTATATTATTACCTAAATGTAAAGCGAAACCAATGTACCAAAATGCATCGCGAATGTTTATTCCGTGTTTATAATTTGTATTTCCTCATGCACCAGTCCACACCCCCCCCCCTAAACAATGACCTGTCCATTAACGGTTTCTATTTGATGTATGTTGTGTACACTTTTTAGTAAAAATAGTTTGCCAAATTACGCAAGTTAATTTTGTGGAATTTGCCAGGGATAGTAAAAGATACTAAATGACAGAGGTATACAGTAGTTACGGTTGACATAGCTGACATAGTTGCTATAAAGCTAAGTGCAAACTTTAATCAAGTATTGTGAATTACTCTTCAATAGTTAGAAATTAAAGTTATAGCATACAATGGTTCAAAATAGCAAAGAATGTGAAGAAATTGGTAGAAATTCAAAGCTAGAGGTAGGAATGATAGCAACAGTGACGTCACCATTAGCACATATACTACATACAAAACTCAAGACCACATAATGTTACTCCATGAAGTACTGTCCTAATGTTTTGGTAGTTCGAAAGTAGGTGGTTGGAATATACTACCGTTCCTTATGTAGGTCGATGTAGGATTTTTAGACGTTCTCTACGATTATGAAGAAATGGAGAAGCTTCTTTGCGCTCCAAGTGAACTTTTAGTCAAGATATTTGAATTTTTACCAGCCTCTGATCTCGTATCCTTAGCGAAAACATGTAGGAGATTTCGAGATGTGGTGGCTATTGACCAGATCTGGCACGATCTATCTCAAAGGGGTGAGTTAACCTGTATTTACCTTCCATCAATCATTATTGGAATGGAAGAAGAGGAAGTTCAGGTTAAATAATGAAGTAAAATGTAGATACTTCCTGGTTGAGGAGGGTCTAAGCGCAGCCATGCTCGGGGGATTAAAAAGAGGGATAATATTTTGTGAAAATATTATGCAATTTTTTGGTATATTTGACTCAAAATTCACTTAACGGTACGTGATCTTGAATATTTAAAGAAAATTGTGTTTGACAAGAAAAATACAACTAAAATATAACATGTTTTACAAATATTATCTCACTTTATAATCCCCTGAGCGTGCGCTTAGAGCAGTAGCGCAGAATGCTTGATGCATGTCTAAGGGTTAAGATGAGTAGCTGGCTTTTTTTGGGGGTGGGGTGGGGGGAGGCATCTGCCATCTTCTTTTAGAGGTGGAATGTGCTGCTAAATAAGAATTGATAGTCCCTATCACATTTCCCTGCACTATCTTCCGACAAAAAGTCCAGTTTCATATAAACAGCAAAATTAAAGCTACCCCTTCTGATGTCTTGATGTGATTTATTTTTGTCTAGATTATAATGTATCAAGTCTAGATGGTTGGCCATTGACATCATATAAAGAACTGTATGCTATTGGTAAGTTGCACATCTAAAGCTAGGTTGAAGTGGTTGGAAGGATACTAAACAGTATCTGACCTGCAGTAGTGATGGAATAGACCTCATCGGCTTGGGGTAATGTTGTCCCACGTGTCATTCTCTTGAGTATAAGATTTTTTGTTTGAGTTGTATCCATATTCATGTGTCTTCTCTTGTGCAACTGTTAAACAATGAAATGATACTCTGGAAAATGACACGTGGTCTGAAATGGGACAACATTACACCCAAGATGATGAGGTCTATTGGAAAGCACTGGTGGCATAGTAGTGAGAGTGCCCATCTCTCACCAATGCGACCATGATTTGAGTGCTCACTGTTGAACTTAGTATCTTATGTGAGTTGAGTTGCTTGTTGGTTCTCTCTTGCTTCAAGGGTTTTCTCTTTGTTCTCTGTTTTTTCTCCCTCCACAAGAATCAACTTCTAAGTTCCAATTCAATTATGGAATGAGGACCACATCCAGATGTTTGATAGTCACTGGTCATTGTATATTTGCTATCAGTCGTAAAAACAAAAAAACAAGGGTTTTTCTCTTGGTTCTCTGGCTTTCTACCTCCATGAAAATTAACTTTTAAATTCCAATTGAAATTCTTTTAATTCCCAACATTTATTGATTTATTTTTTATTTTAATTGTCAAAAAAAAAATGGCTAAAATATGTGTGTGTGTGTGGGGGGGGGGGGGGGGGGGGACAAGTTGCAGCTGTATAATGCAAAAAAAAAAGAGCTGCATGCTCAATGACGTGACATGATAACTGGCCACATCAGACTGATCAACATGTGACTTTGACCAGTCAAGAGGACTGGTCAGACTGAAAAGCATTTGGCCAGTCAAGTTTCAATTTTAGCTTGCTACTGTGACCAATAATTTTACTGGTCACTATTTTGAGCCCTGAGCTGAACCTAGATTCATATCAGATATACATTGATTGTGTTTTACTTTTAATGTTTAATTCATATTGCAGTATTGCACAGATATGGCTGCCTTCTAGGACTTTGGAAATTAGATCTGCTTCATTATGGAGGATTAATCTATGTCCATGTAAGTTATTAAAACATGGGCAATGACAATGACAATGATTTTATTTGCACCTTAATTTAAATATACAATTAAATTACAAAATATTTATATCCTTACATAAAGGTGCGAGCCAACTGGATTAACTTAAGAGCTATACAAAGCCAGTTGGCTAACATCTTTTATATCTTTTCAGTTTATCAGTCATTCATCAAAATATGGTGTTCAAACATGAACATCCAGGGCTAAAAATATCAGCCATTTAACTGACAATGATGGTGAAGTTTCAATTCATACTAATGTGAGAGAGAAGAAATGTCATACTGTACAATATATAATCTAATTTCTTTTACGAATTTGTAAGGCAAAATGTGTTGGACAGCATGAGCTTGCATTTTTTCCCATACCAATACTATTAACATTTTCAAGTTCATATTTCATGCCTTTTCTCCTGTGTGAAATATTTTCAGCTGAAACTTCACATTGTTATTGAGGTGCTCTTTTCAATTTAATTTTGACCCTGGTGTTTGATTGACTGAGGTTGTGGTCATGTGACCTACTATTTCAAACCTCACATCGATCCTCCTTTAGCCTGTTTTATCTTATTTCTTGAATTAACTCTAAGCTGTTGTCTTTTAAATTCAAAGGTAAAAAATGGGAAGTTAGTTGCAGAGAATTGCTGTCCTCCATTTGATTGTTCTCATCTGGCTGATCCACTGTGTCTTAAGCCATTGTTCGAAATGTCCATAGAAAATAAAACAGTTAAAACTACATGTCTGACTGGTCTGAAGACACATCATGAAGGCAGTGTTAGGGTAAACTTTCTCACTTGTTAAAAATAACACTGTATAGATAGACCCCTTTCATGTGACACCAACGCAACTCAATTTGGAGGACAAAACAAAAGAATTTCAATCTGCTGAGAATTGGAAACCTATTGTTTTGTACTCCAAATTGAGCTGCATTCCAAAGTGCTGTAAGGGGTCCATATGATGATTTTCATCTACAAGCTGTATTCTTTGGTTGGTAAATGTGCATCCCTTCGAATGGGAATAGAAGGACAAAGACCTGCAGTGGCTTCCATTTTAAGAATAAAATCATTCATAATCATTGGATAACTTGCCCAGTAAAATCTGGGATAATCACAAACTTTCTTTCAACCAATTTATAGGTTAACAGTACAAAAAGGTGTCAAGCAGAAGGGTTTTCATTCCTTTGTTGCAAAGCTGACTGCCATAATATTAAACCTGTAGGATCCCAGGTATGCTTTTCTTGTCTCATATTATATATTCCTTGTCATACTTATTATTTTCTTCCAGTATTATGGCTGCCTCAGATTGTTGCCCTTTGATGTGATGTAAATAGAAAGCATGGGTGGTGTGCATCACCTCTCCCCAATGCAACCCTGTTCCAATTCTCAGGCTCATTGTCATATGTGAGTAGAGTTGCTAGTTGGTTCTCTCCTTGCTTCAAGGGTTTTTCTCTGTGTTCTCCGGTTTTCTTCCCTCCACAAAAGTTATCTCCTAAATTTCAATTTGATCTGGTGTCAGGTGCTTTAGTCATGGTCCTCTCGCTTGGGAGACTGGCATTTCCTGCATATTCGACATAAAAGAAATCGTATTTAGATTTTTAACCCCTCTCTTTTCCTCCCACTTTCCTTTTCTTTTTCCTCATCTCTTTCCTTTCTGTTTTATTTTTACAGAATATAGGATATTTGAAGCAGTGGCTTATAGAAGAATACAATGATGGGGAAATCTTTGCAACAAGCCCTCATCTTATTCATTTAATCTTAAGCCGTTATGCAGTCATACATAAAATGTTTAGGTAAGCAAGTTGTAGATGATTCTGGGCTTATAGTTGTTCACAATGGGCGGGGAAGTTTTTGCATAAGTGTGAAACGATATGGCAAAACTGGGTTGAGCTGGCGATGCAGTGCATTGTGGGACTGTTTTTTTTGTTTTTTTTGTGGGACTGTTTTAGGGGACGAAATAGACGCCATCTTGAAAATATGGCCACTAAGACAGCCCCACAATGCACTGTAATGCCAACTCGGGCCAGTATTGTCCTCAACCACGATATGGCTAATTTTGACGTAACGTACTGTATTATTTTTACCTGTCAGTAAGAATATGAAGCATCCTCCCTAATTACTGTTCTGGTTTTTATTTGCATATTTTTCTGTAGTTCAAATATCAGATTTAATAGATTGAGTATACCTTCGACTGTTGGTTATGATGATTCACTGTTACTTCCTGGAATATACAAGGTATCAGTATGATGTATGATTTATAAAACACCCCTATGTATATAATCAAAGGCGCTTTACAGTCATGAGAGGTGGTTAGTATGAGGTGTAGGCACTGAGGGTGGTCATTGCCGGGGTTTCTTTACATCCTCAGTGGTTCTTTTACGTCCCTCCGATATTGGTTACTGATGATGAGGTGTGGAGAGGCAGGAATGCTATTTAAAGTGTTCGTCCCTTCAATTATTTTAAGACCCCAAGTTTTGGCTTGGTTGAGGATTGTACATGTAATTACAAACAGCACTTCCTCATTCTCAGTAATTTAAGACCCTGAGTGTTGGTCTGGCCGGGGATTGTCCGCGGTACACATTTTTGCCAATGCCAATGAAAAGGATGTCACTGGCATAGCAACATTCCCCAAGCTGTTTCTTTCCTATGCTTAGAAAGTTTTATCTCGGTTCTCTTATTTCTTAATGACTCACTGAAAAATAAAAAACAAGGTTACCTTTTTCAGTGAATGCAGTAAGCGTGCAAATTACCCAATCCAAGCCAAGCTAGCCCAAGGAAATAGGGGCAAGAAATAACAAAGCTGAGCTTTTTTAAATCTTTTAATTGAGTTTTACACGCATTAGACGAGGGTCATTCTATTTATATTTTGAGTTTCATTACATATTATAGGGTACCTACAGTAGCCATGGGGTAGAATTGATAATGGTTTGTGACTGTAAAGATAGAGTTCTTGGTACCAAAGTCACGGTGAGTATACACTAAGGTTTGAGTGGATTCCTTGTGAGTTCGTAAAATATACTCTTATTTATTGGATGAAACATTTTCAGTCATAAATATTACTGGTTTTCCAATTTGAATTTGTGATGATGATGTTGCTGCTTCAGATGATGATAATGGTGGTGGTGGTGCTTGTGGAAATAATGATAGTGAAGGTACAGTAGTGATCTGTTGAGAAGGAGGTGGTAGTGGTGACTACGATGATGGGAATGCCAGTGACAATGTTATCAGATGATATCCATACCTGACTCGCGGTAATGTTCCTTCATTATTCAACAGGGTGATCCTAATGTCCCATCCGGTGAGATCACATTCGATGTTGACCTCACTTCTCCACTTGAAGAAAGCGAAGAAGACAATAGAAGCGACGTCCCAAATAACAAGTACAACAACAAGTATCCTTTCCAACTTCCTACTGGATACTTTGGTGAAATTCCAACTCATCTAAAACACTACGTGAGAAGGTGAAGCATCTTTGTCTGTCTGTCTGTCTGTCTGTCTGTCTGTCTGTCTGTCTGTCTGTCTGTCTGTCTGTCTGTCTGTTCATTTTGATACCTCGCTATTACAGACACTCATTTTTTGCTAGTGATATGCATATTATAGTCATTTCTGGCTACTGTGGACACCCTCAAGACCGCCACTTGTTGTGGCGTCATAGCAAACGTCCACAATAGCGAGAATTAATAGTATTGTGGTCATTTATTTGTCAGTATTTTCCGCCAGGGATTTTGCTCCTGTCCGAGGGGTCCGTAATATCGAGGTGTCAGAAGGCGAGAGTTAACGGTAAAATTTATATGAAAGCAAGGAGAAACTGCATTACTTCTATATTTTAGAATCTCTTTTATATTAATTTGATCTATTTTCTTCTCGTGTTTCAGATTTAAAGGGGTTGGACGAATAGCAAACACAGGTTTTGTTTCACCACAATGGACTGATAATATTTTATATGTTTTTGAAAAAAATGAATTTGGAATACTTTGGACAGAGCTTCGAGCTTTTGCCACGTTTCGTCGGACAGAGGAGGAATTTCTTCAAAACTCCTGACATGTGTTAAGCCAAGAAAGTAACTGCTGCTTGTCTTTGCACCATTGTATAGCCTGAGGAAACAGACGTCCTTTCCGTCTCTCATTGAGGACGTCTGTTTTCTCAGGGTGATCATTGTAATGCTTGACATTATCCCACATATCCTATTGCTTGTTATTCTCTTGAGTATCTTTGTTTACCAGTAACATCTATGAAGGTCGGCATTAATTTAATATGAATAAAAAGCAAAAATTTACTCCATGTAATTTTTTATCGCAAAATAAAAAAACAAACAGAACTGAAACTTTGTTAATTACCTGATATGTGTTGCGCAATGTTATATAGAAAATGGCTATGAATCCTTCCATAGACCATGTTACCTACCTGTGATGTGATGCGCAATGTTACAGGAAAGGTTGCTACGTGTGACATCCCTCTACAAACCCTGTTACCTACCTGCGATGTGATGCGCAATGTTACAGGAAAGGCTGCTACGTGTGACAATCCTCTACAAACCCTGTTACCTACCTGCGATGTGATGCGCAATGTTACAGGAAAGGCTGCTACGTGTGACAATCCTCTACAAACCCTGTTACCTACCTGCGATGTGATGCGCAATGTCACAGGAAAGGTTGCTACATGTGACAATCCTCTACAAACCCTGTTACCTACCTGTGATGTGGTGCGCAATGTTACAGGAAAGGTTGCTACGTGTGACATCCCTCTACAAACCCTGTTACCTACCTGTGATGTGGTGCACAATGTTACAGGAAAGGTTGCTACGTGTGACATCCCTCTACAAACCCTGTTACCTACCTGTGATGTGGTGCACAATGTTACAGGAAAGGTTGCTACGTGTGACATCCCTCTACAAACCCTGTTACCTACCTGTGATGTGGTTCGCAATGTTACAGGAAAGGTTGTTACGTGTGACATCCTACAAACCCTGTTACCTACCTGTGATGTGGTGCGCAATGTTACAGGAAAGGTTGCTATGTGTGACATCCCTCTACAAACCCTGTTAATTACCTAAGATTTGGTGCGCAATGATTTATCTAACATCATTGAAAATACAATCAGTCAGAATACCGGAAAAGCTTTATATATTCGGCGGTATTTCACTCAGTTTATTAGGAAAAATACAATAGCCCTCGCTCTGAAATAGCTGTAATCCAGTGAAAAAAGTTCCTAATACAACAGTTCAGTATACCAGGTAACTCCAGCCCGTTTCATTTAAATATTTTAACAAAATACGACATCCTAAAAATATACTGATATTGCATGATTTTATCCCTTCTAATACAGAGCTTGGATAGCTAGCCTGTGCAAGAAAAGAGTAGATTAAGTAAAAGTGTTATTTTCAGTTGACCAAAAATTATTTTTATTTTTCCCTTATTCTAAAGCGAAAACCTAACGCATCGCAAGTTTGGAGTTCGAAAAGAAAAAAGAAGCGAAGGGAATGGATCCTAGTATTAGAGATTATTAACAATCTACATCCGGGAAACCTGAAAGTATCACCAAAATGGCGGACGTCGATCAGCAAGAAAATGGAGATCTAGATCTCTGGTAATACCGGCTTTTTCTTTTAAAATGTTAAGAACTAAGACACTTTGAATTATAATTTCAGCTCATGTGAGTCGTTTTTTTCTCAGGTCGTCGATTTTGCGTGATGTCCAAAGCTCGGCGAGTCGAAAGCTTCGAGCGCACAAGTCCATCTTGCTGTTAGGTGTGTAGTCAAATAGAGCTTCATAGACTGAAAATTTCTTTAGAAAATACGGTTTTAACCTCGGGTTTTTGTTTTGTAGGGAACGATGAATCTGGAAAGTCAACCCTTATTTCAAAAATAAGGGGAAAAGAGGACGAAATAAGTCGAGGACATGGGCTGGAGTACACGTATCTTGATGTACATGACGAAGAGTTAGACGGTAAATTTTGGGAGGTTCCTTGATCAATATACTTGAAAATTCAGAGTAATTTTTTCTGCATAGCTCTGTCGTTAAATACTGTGTTAATCAATTAATGGATGTATTTTCTTTTCTTAGATTATACAAGGCTAAATGTGTGGATTCTAGACGGAGATCCTAGGAATAAGACGCTACTTAAGTATGCACTGACTCCAAAAAATGTCAACGATACTCTTGTAGTTCTGGTCGTAGATTGTTCGAAACCTTGGTTTATAATGGACTCTTTACATTCTTGGACTGAGATTTTAAGAGAACACATACATTCTTTGAAGCTTACTCCGAAGCAGCTCAATGAAATGGAAGAACGAAGTAAGTATTCATTCATGCCCTTTTTTGCTGATTATGAAAATCAAATTTAAGCTCACAACACAATCTTGTTTGTGATCAGATTTTTAGACAAGTTGGGCTAACTTTAGACAAATAATTTGTTGATTTTGATATTAGATCTTACATGTATTGCTCTATATACTCTATTTTTAGTGGTTTTAGATTATTTTGACTTCTGATAAAGAATCCTCTGTGGTTTATCTTACTGTACAACTTTCATATAATTTCGTATTTTGAGCTCACGAACTTCAAAAAAATTTTGTGTGAGAGCTTTAAATATATTTTGAAAATAATTTTCTGGGGAATTTTAAGGGCCCAATGTTGTAGCAAAACAAGCCTTAATTATTTTATCTATCTAAAATGCAAGACTGATTTTTTTATTTGATTGCTTGGTTTTATTTATCTTTTGTAGTGGGTGTGAATCTCATGCATTCCCTCGACTTTTATTGTATGGTTTCTCTTGCACCTTAACATTTCTTCGAATTTTGAACTAAAGTAGTTCCACCCAATTATAAATCTGTGTGTAGCAAAAAACATAATATCCTGCATAGTTATTGTTGCAAAAAATGAAATTAGGAATTATTAGGGCTTGCTGTTGGGCTAAGATTTATTAGAGTCTAGCACAGAACACACAGAGGTGTCTGCATGAATAATGTCGAAAGCAGCTCAGTTCTCTATTATACAGATTTATATTTTAAATTTTGTAGTATTTTATCCATTAGTATTGGTATTACAGGGTCCCATACATCTATACACTAACTAAGCATCATTGAGGACAGTTGACTTCATAATTTATTTGGTATTCTATTTTTCAAAAAATATAATTTGGTCAAATATTTCTGGAGTAGATATGTTGCCATGTGCATCCAGTCTGGAAGAAAATTATACACACTTTTTCGTCATTATCATATTTAATATCCCATACTCGGCAGTGGAGATCTGTTGCAAACACAGATGATACTGACGAACGTAATATATTTGCTCCAAATATAGATTAATTGGTTTTGAGGATTTAAGAAAATATATTTTTCTATGCATAATATTATAATGATAATAATTAACTAATCTTTTGTCATTAGATCATGTCTATTTTAGTTCTCTGGATAATATTATCAATAAATCATAAATTGATTAAGAATTAAGCTCACAAAATTTCAAAAACTAAATTATGTTTTGATTTATGAACCATAGGAACTTTGTGATTATCCTTAATCACCCGACAAATAATTATATATTTACAAACCTTCTATAAATGTATACTATTTTTATCATTTAGTAACATTTTTTATATGTGACAGCTCTAATTTATAGTTTTATTAAGACTAGAGTTTTTTATAATTTTAATTTTGTGTTGTATTCACCAATATAAACACGTGGATATATCCCACAGAATGTTCTAGAATTAAATATATCCAATGTATGAGTTTTTAGGGTTCAGAAAGCATGGCTTCACCCTCTTGATGTTTAAAACAACACTTTCCCACATATATTCTGTTTTCATATTCCTTCTAATGATTTAAAATACTAGAAACTAAAATCCTTGAAAATGTCATTCATTTGTTTACAAAGCACCTGAATCCACCTTCTCTAGTTTTGAATATCTCGTCTTGAGCACACAGTTTTTTATTTGTTCTCTTTTCCCATATCCTTACTAAGTATTTTTAGTATTAGTGTGAAGAATTTTCAATAGTGTACCCATACCATTCCTATTGTATTCTTTTAACATAAGCTTCAGTCAACCAACCAATCTAGAATGTTGTACATCATTGAACTTTTCAAAAAAATTATGCATTGATATTGCTCAGTATATCTACTAAGGCTGCTAAAACTATTACTAAAATATTATTTGGTGTCATGGTTGATGGATATACTTTTCACATAATTCAGTAGTTTTATTTTAGAAAGTAAGAACCAGTTTAACATTTCATTGCTAATCTCTCAAACAATTTCCATCACTTTGTCTGATCAAGTGGTTACACTTGAACGAAACCTATTGTTATTATTGTCTTTTTGTACAAATTTAATCCAGACTTCTTCTTGACTTTCTACTATCTGTTTAATTTTTTGAGATTAAATTTCATATATGTATATATATATATATTATGCTGAAATGATATCTCATAATTTAGTACTATCCATATTATTGCTATTTATGTGTTCTATCTTACTAAAGTTACACTTGAGTAAAGCCCATTGTTAGACTCCAAGTAATGTCTTTTTGTACAGATTTAATCAATTTATTTCCTCCTGAGTTCCCACTGTCTGTTTACTAGTTTTAGATTAAATATTTTGTATTGGGATGACTTGTGATCCTCCTTTCTTATCCACACTGCTAAATCTGTGTTCTGCCTCACAAGGGTGGTCTGTTTCCTCAGCTGTTTACCTTATTTGGCTGTTAGAGCAGAATATCTCAATGGCTGGTTGACTTTCTTATTCTCTGTCTGAACTATTATGGCTTGTTTAAATTAGACCCAAAATACTTATCACAATATCAGTGAGCCAAACTAAATTAATTTTTCCAAGTATTGAGCCCTCTTGTCACAATTGTAAAGCACTAAAACTGCACACTGGACACATTTTATTGCCAATTTAAACCTTTATTAATCTAATCTAGTATAAACTTTTAAAAGTTTCCTGAGTTTAGCTAGTTCAAGAACTCAATCATAACCATGTTGGGTTTGTTAGATTTTTTTCCCACGTAAAATCGAACCCTTGGTTAAATTTGTTATGCTTTTTGAATTATATTAATATAGTGTAAATGAATTATATCTGAGGCCAGTTGTATGAAGCCAGAATAAGAAGCACTATCCACTCAATAAATCATTATCCAGCAGATAAACTTTATCTAGATAGTGTGTTTCAGTTAGACAAGCTCAAATAAGAGTTATCCACCAGTTTTTATTCTGTGGTAATGAATAACTATTCGGTAGATAGCATTTTACCAGATAATTTATTTGGGTTTGTGCAACCATCTCCAGACTTAAGATAAACAGCACACGTACTGAGTACCTATAATAAATACAAGCCAGTGGGTGTTCCTCTGTGTAGAGAAACATCATTTATGTTATCCTTATGATTATACTGACGGTACGTGTACTGAGTACCTATAATAAATACAAGCCAGTGGGTGTTCCTCTGTGTACTGTAGAGAAACATTTTTGTTATCCTTATTATTATACTGACAGTATGTGTCAATATCTTAAAAAGGGCTTCCAAATCTCAATAACATGTACTGGTACCTCGAATTTGATTGTCCTAAACTTTAATACCTAGAGGACTTGAAAATGGCTCATCAGTCACCAGTTATGATCGATAACCAGCCAAATTAATCTTAGCTCTATCATACCTTGTTTTTGGGTCAATGTTACAGGTCAAAATGATCTGCAAGGCAAGAATTTGACTGGACAAGTTCAAATTTTGGCCAGACGTTATTCGATGACCAGCCATTATCTCAAGCCCTGATAGCATATCTCTTAATACAGTAGCTAGGATAAAACAATATTTTGTGTAGCACTTTTTGAACAGCAGCAGCACAGGCATTTGGAATTTCTATTCTTACTTATTATTAGTTTCAGACTGTCAGAGGTTAAGGTTTTTTTATCAATGGTAATTCCTTACTCAAAGTTAATTTAAATAGCTCATAACTGCACCCAAATACCTTTGAATGAATGGTTTTAAGGTGTGTATGGTGATATCAGACTTCTAAGGTCAAAGTGTTTTAGCTAGTTTCCTATATATATACTTTTATGATGTCACTAATAGGAAATAAATGAATTCCATTACATGATATTTTAGCTTTCATTATATGCTTATTCGAGTAATTTTTTTTTCCTTTTTAAAAATCTACAATGTGCACAATTGGAATTTATTATGAGGGCTTGTAGTTCTTTGCAAAATAGTAATGAAATAATATTTAACAATAAATAAATATTAGAGCTTAGCAGTGGCATATCTACAGAGTAGCTCTTTATGCACTTAATTTAAAAGTTGATATTTGAGGAGGGAGGAAAACTAGAACATGGAGAAAACCCTCAAAGCACATGAGAAAAGTAACAACCAACTCTACTTATATATTAAGATACTAAGTCCACCAGTGAGCACTCAAATCTGGATCGATACATATGATAGAGAGTTTATTTCCTTTTTTACATAATCATTTTCATTAGAATAACATCACTTCAGGAAAGGGTTAGCATCTGATATCTGTCCTGTAAAAATCTACCATGTGACCCCTTTGGACCAATGACAGTGTGTGAAAATTTATCATTGGTTTACAACAGAAAATATGGTACTTACACTAAAAGTTGAGGCCTGTCTGAGATTTGATCTTTTATTGGATATTTATTATTAATGCCAGGCTATCGCTGATGCTTCAGTTTCTGATACCTTATGTTTTCTCACCACCAGTTGTACAGCAGTTTCAAGAGTATGCTGACCCAGAAGAAGTTGGGGACGAGAACAAGAGAAGATCAGGGGCAGGATTAAAAGATGAAGAAAAAGTACTTCTACCCTTAGATGAAGATGTCTTAGGGGATAACTTAGGGCTACCAATAGTTGTGGTTCTAACAAAGGTAATAAGATGGAGTTCCAGAGGTTGGGCAATACACCTCTTTAGCTGTAGTCTAAGGCCCTCTTTACACAGACCCAGTTTCATTTGAACATTGTTTCATGAGCGTGAAACCGGGTCGAAAATCATATGGTTACAGAGCATTTACAGCCTGTACATGAGAATGGGATATGAAGTATTGTCTCAGACAGCATTTTCAAAACAACACAGTTTCATTAGTAACATATTCAATCGATGTCTTGTAAACACGAAGTACACATGTAACTGAGTGAAAAATAACACAGTTTCAAATGAAACAATGTCTGTCTAAATGGGGTCTATACAATACAATATAATAACTTTATTTAAGGAGGGATACATAATAACCTTTTACAGTTTTCTAACTTACAGCCCTATGGGTCTAAGGAACATAAGGAACAACTGAGAAAATAGAAAATAATATGGTTTCAAATAAAATCTTGTGGGTGTAAATGGCGCCTAAGGGGGAGAAAGGGGGGCTGTGCATTGTAAATCCATCAAGCCTTTAGGTTGTGACCTTACACACAGCCTTGGTAGGTGTTTATTGCTAATAATCGTCAAACTTTATATTATTTTACAGACAGACAGTATGTCAATGCTTGAAAAAGACCAAGACTACAGAGAAGAACATTTTGATTTTATACAACAGCATATCAGAAGATACTGTTTGAAATGTATCCTTTGCAACTTGTTTATATTTTAAGGAAAGTGCTCCCCCCTCCCAAAAATCAAGTCTAAAAATGGTGCAGTGTGGTCTACCTTCGGTGCAAACATCTATCATTCATCATGCCTAATATGGTGTTGTTTGTACTGAAGCTATGACCATAATGCATCATTTTTATTGAACTCGAAAAAGCCCTATGCAATGCAGTCTGGAAATTGAGCCAAATGTTTTGGATCTTGGAATTAAGACCCAGGATCCTAGGGATTCTTTTATGGTTTTGAATGAATATTTTGGCAGTCTTGGTCAGTAAAAAATGAGTGAGCCTTGGGAAGAATTAAAGATTTTGAAAACATATTTTTAGACCTATTCTGACAGTGTAAAAATGCAGATTTTCTGAATTAACACAATCACTTGAAGACCCCTTGTATTCTGTTATGTAGTGGGATTTATTCCTGCAATCTGTTTGTTTTTTCCTTGATTCTTTGTGTCCAGATGGTGCAGCTTTGTTTTACACGTCAGTTAAAGAAGACAAAAATTGCAATTTATTCTGGAAATATATACAACATCGGATATATGGGCTGCCGTTCAACAGCTCTGCTTTAGTTGTGGATAAAGATTCAATATTCATGTAAGTTGCATAGTACCTGCAATCGCACAAATATCCAATTGATACCAAGCTGGCTCTTTTGGTTGAACATCAGATTGTTGTGTGGGTGTCTACACCTCATAATAACCACCTCTCATGATTGTAAAGCTTCTTTGAGTGTATATATAGAAAGGGTGCCGTATAAATCATCATAAGCATCATCATCATCATTAGCATCATCATCATCATTAGCACCATCATCATCATCATCATTAGCATCATCATCATCATCATTAGCATCATCACAATCACTATCACCATCATCATTAACATCATCATTAGCATCATCACCATCAACATCATCATTAGCACCATCATCATTATCATCATCACCATCATCGTCATCATTAGTATCATCATCATTAGCATCATCATCATTACCATCATCATTAGCATCATTACCATCATCATCATCATCATCATCATTAGCATCATCATCATTATCATCATCACCATCATCATCATCATTAGTATCATCACAATCACTATCACCATCATCATTAACATCATCATTAGCATCATCACCATCAACATCATCATTAGTATCATCATCATTAGCATCATCATCATTACCATCATCATTACCATCATCATTATCATCATCACCATCATCATCATCATTAGTATCATCATCATTAGCATCATCATCATTACCATCATCATTAGCATCATTACCATCATCATCATTAGCATCATCATTACCATCATCATCATTAGCATCATCATTAGCATCATCATTAGCATCATCATTGGCATCATCACCATCAGCATCATCATTAGCACCATCATCATCATTACCATCATCATCATTAGCATCATCATTAGCACCATCAACATCAGTATCATTTTAATAATAATACTTGTAAATAGCAGAGTTGGTTTGGTTAGTTGAGGAGTAAAGTTTTGTGGTTGCATACAGGGATACATGTAACAGTGACACTGTACTGTATGGCCTTCATATACATGTTATTAGCTGTCAGTTTTTGTTGTGTTTGTATACTAATGAAATATTTTGTTTTAATCACAGCCCATCAGGATGGGATAGTATGAAGAAAATCAGTATTATTAATGAACACTTGAAAGCAATACAACCAGACGACGGTTTTGATGATCACATTGTCAAACCCATACAGAGAACGGTAAATATCACTATTTTATAACAGTTGTCTTTGCTATTAGGAGAGAACCACTTAGATAGCTCAATGATGTATGAACTGTGCATGTTCTTGATGCATGAATGTAGTTGTAAATGTAAAAATGTACAGCAACTATATTGAGAGAGGGTGATGTGACAGTTGCAACTGATAAACTTATGAACCTCTATGTTTAACATCTCTGACAGAAACAGGACTGCAATTTTATGTGGTTATCTGAGCCATGGCGAAATGATACAACAAAATTAAGTTGTTTCATTTCATAACTGTTATTACAATAATTTCTTTGTTAGATAAAAGATTCTCAATCACAGATAAAAAATGTTAACTTCCTTTGTCTAATTTTCTTCCTTCAGCCTTTGCAAGAAAAAGAGATTGCAGCAGAGGAGGAACAATCATTCTTAGCTAAGCAACAGGTATCAAAAGTGCCTTTTCCTTTAACCCATCCCCATAATTATATGACCAGTAACCTATGTAGCTATAATCACCTATGTTTGAGTTTTAAGCTTTCATCAGTCGAATTTTCAATGGTATTAGTTTAATTGATGGGAGCCAAAAACTGACATGCTTGGGTAATTAGAAAAATAAAATAAATGAAAATAAAAAATGGGATTTAGCAGTGGCATTTCCACAGAGATTCGTCCACTGAAATTCCAATTGGAATTGAGACATTGATTTTTGTGGAGAGTGGAAAACCGGAGAACCTGGAGAAAAACCCTCAAAGCAAAGAAGAGAACCAACAAACAACTCTACTCATATACAACACCAAGCCAGGCAGGACTCGAGCCCAGGTTCCATTGATGAGAGGTCAGCACTCTCACCGCTATGCCCTTCTGTGCTTCCAAAGAATGGGCGTACAATCAAGTAATTAGGACTGCTGTTGCTAATATTTATTCATTTGTTATTAATTTTGCTTGCGCAGCAACTGCTTCAAAAGAATCCTCCTTCAGTATCTAGCATTGGAAGACAACAACCTGTGAGTACTAGGATATTTGACTGACTGAGTTACCAGCCAACTAATATACTTGCTAACCTTCTGCTAAACCTACTGAAATTTTCTGAATCACCAACTAATCAAATATATCTGACTGAGACTGAGCCACTGGGCAGAAAGACTGAGTCACTGGGCAGAAAGACTGAGTCACTGGGCAGAAAGACTGAGTAATTGAGTGAGAAACTGAATGAATGAATGAAACTTAATTTAAGTTTCTAGTCATCTAGCAGAGTAGACCACTAATAATATTGGGGACACTGAACACCAAATTTTAGCACCCTCAATATTTTTCTACAAGAAGCAACTATCGTATTGTTTTCATAGCTGCCATCTTGATTTGTTATGTCATTGTGAATGGATTGCAAACAACCTATTCGTGTTAACTGTAATACTTTTGAATTAGTTCATGGGTTTGTTGAGATACAGTTGCCTTCTAGTGCATAAGTGAATTCTCATTTAATTATCCAGGACATCACCAAGCCAAGATCCCCAGGATCACCAAGCACGAGAATGACAGATAGACGGCAATCAGGTGGTGTCAGTACCCCAGCTGCTGGAAGGGCCAAGGTAAGAGATCCCCCTCCCACCAACGCCCATATCACGTCCACCCTCTTTCCCTAGGCAGTCAGGTGGTGTGGTTACCCCAGCTGCTAAGGTAAGAGACTCCCCCTCCCACCTCCACCCATTCCACTTTCAGCCACTTTTCCACGGCAGTCAGTTGGTGTTGGTATCCAATATGCTGCAAGAGCTCTCTCCCCCTCCCATCATCATCAGTACTGCTTCCACCTTCTCCTAGACAGTAAAGTGATGTCAGCTGCTAGAAGAGCCCCCTCCACCTCCCCCTCCCCCTCCCACCATCACCTGTACCGCTTCAAAAATTTAGTAAGGGTAAATCTCCAGAATAGCTCCTCAATGATGGACATAACACGAAAATTCGTTTCATTCCTAGGTGGACAATATCAAGGGTCCTGCAGGAGCAGGAGCCGCGACAAGTGAAGGTGTCCTCGCCAACTTCTTTAACAGTTTACTAAATAAGAAGACAGGAGCTGCAGCAGGTACTCCCCAGGGGAGAGGGGTACCGTCCGTGCGCAGTGACGCAGCCGCTGAACTCGATCGAATGACTCGAAGTAAGAAAATTGTAGGCCAACCAGGTAGGAACGAGGAAAACTCATCCGAGGCTTGATAAACATCGCAAGTCTAATTATTTACAACAAACCATCAGTGAACCATGGTCGTGACCTTAAAAGGCAACTTGGTTCTAAAGAACCTATGAGTAATGCGTGACTACATTGACGAGGATTGCGTGACAGTATTTTTGTGTCACGCCATGAAGTTCGTTGAGTAGGTATTGTATTTTGTATAAAGTAGGTTAATAAATTTATTTCAAAGTAAGCAGAACCATGAAAATTAAAAAAAGAGTAGATAAAGAGTGGTTAGAATGCTTAAGAAAGATAGAGAGAATGCCCGCATGAATACAAAGGATATATTCGCTCCTCCTGGCAATGAAATCGAAGAAAATGTGCTCGAACTTCGACCTAAGGAAATGCGAACCAGAATATTTTAACACGTGATTAGATATGTGCGATGTAAAGGCGATGATTCGAG